>JACCHY010000015.1:0-1497556 GCA_018907195.1 Dolichoris vasculosae
ATTGCTAATTCTGATATATATATATATATATATGTATATATATGAGCCGGTGTAATTTCTAATATTCTGTTTTATGATAATGTATCATTGAATTATCAAAGTTAGTCGATTTAATTAAATGAAAAAACAAATCGCCAAAATGTCCAATTGATCATGAAAAGAAATTTTAATTTTGTCGAATCGGAATATATTTTTCTAAATAAGCATCAATTAATGGCCTTTATCAGATAAACAAGTTATGTTTTATATTGGTTTTATGTAATATAATTTTTTTAGTCATATTTTTCGTTATGTTTGAAAAATTTCAGAAAAGTTTGAAAAAGTTCAGATTTATGTAGTTCGTAAAAATATCGTTGCCCGAATTCAAAAGATTTCCAAGAATTATTTACCATGTGATGTTTAAAAAGTGGGGATGATGTTCGAAAAAATGAACGTTATTTTAAATGTGATGTTAGAGGGGGTAAATTCAGCAGTTGAACACCATCGATCGACGAGGGAGGATCGCGATGTAAAGTGTTCTTTTTTCATACGAGTGCGAACATACTTTTACTTTAAGAATCGAAGCATAAAGCAATCCTTGAATTATGAGTATTTAAAAAAATGGAGGAGGCTGTCAATTTGGAAATATAAGCCAGAGAAATCGATGAGGATAAATATCTTCGACGTAAGTGTATTCATGGGTAATTGGTGTGAGAGGAAAAACCTTAACTCATCGGTAACGGATTTGAGTGCAACGTTAATGTAAGTAGTAACTTTAATACTAAACATTTTTTAATGAAAAGTATATTTGACGATCGACATTTTAATGATATATATTGATGATTGATTAAATATTGAATAAATATAGATTTTGTATTGATTCCACGTATGATCCACGTTTGTTCCACGTAGAATCCACGCTGATTCCATGTTAGATCCGCGTTTGATCCACGCCGAGTCGACATTGATTTCGCGTTGATTCCACATGGAAACCATATTTGTTTTATTTGTTTTACATCTTTCGAATTTTTTTTTTTTTTTTTTTCATTTATTTTACTTATTACGCAGAGTTATTTACTTTAGATTTATCTAGAATAAACGGAACATTATTTATCGATACAAGAGAAACATAAGAATTTTTTACTTAGAGTATATTCTAGTAAAATCAAAATTATTGTACAAGAGATAACTAGGAGTGTTGCTTTAATTGTAATTGCATCCAAATTACGAATTATATTTTCTGAATTTTTGAATAGTTTTGCAAGACAAAATTTTTTTCTTTTATAAGGAAGAAAAGATGTAGATGCATATACACCTAGAAACGTACAAAAAAAGATTGGTGATCGGAGCCTTTTCAAAGTGACCCTCAGGAAAGTAGGTATGATATTGTGGATCGATTCAACAAACGGCCTGCAAATATTACTCAGGTAATATCGCAAGAATAATTTTTTAATTTTTAATTACACGTTATATATCATCTTGTTTAGTTGAATAAAATTTTAGAGTATTTTTGTTTAATCTTTATTGAAATGATTACCATATATTTATTTATTCTGTATCGTATTTATTAAAATATAATGTAACTCGTAACACTGCATAAATTATACCGATGTAAAAGAGGAAATAATAGGCATGCAGTATAATAAAATCAGTGGATTCATACTAAAACAACGTGTGCGATTAATAATGATCAATTAATGATAAATAGTAAAATTATGAATTAATTTATTCTATATCAGACGGAAGAACTGTACATTTAACTTTAAAAAATGCAAAAAAAAATAATTGATTTTCTAAATTTTTCGATTGAATAAATCTGATAAATACATCATAGAAATATCCTTGATAAAAAAAATTACAATTAATTACTCTAACTTGGACGATATATTGTTTTGTTTGTTTTAATATCCATTTGTAATCAATATTAATTATTCTGTTACAGATACTGTGCATTATATATTTTTTGGTGAACATTGCTACGTTTTTTAATCTTGTTATATCGAGTATAAACTTTTGAATCCCAAATGGAATAATATCATTAACTCGAAAAATTTATTGTAAAATATGAAAAACATCTTTTATATAGTATATATACTAGGCACATTGAAATTTTTTGCCAATGATTCGCGAGATCACGTATTGTATGTTTACCTAAATTATTTTACTATTCACATTTATATTTTTGTAATATCATCTGAATATTAATAATATTCCAATAGTATGTATAGGATGTGTTTCTAAATTTCCATCATTCGTTCTTTAATCGTTGTAGATTTCTTCCTTATTTTTATACTTGTTATTCCTTTCGGACTTTCATAATCTCGATTCTCAGAATTTTACAATTTAACCTCTTGTAATTTTTAGAATTTTTTCATTAGAGTTGTCAAATGCTCATTTTCTATTTATTTTCTATTTATTTCAAGCAGTAGATTTTGTACGATACCAAATTAGTTTCCTCTTTTATGATATTTTCGAACCCGTCAAATTCTTGCTATGTCCTGCTTGCGCATGTTTATTCCACGATTTCTCATTTCCTTGAAACAAAATTTTCGCTTCTTGGATGAATTGATTGGTGATTTAATTTTTAAAAATTTATAATAGTGTAGATGTAATATAAAATTATTGTATGTACGAAATTTTTACTCTCAAAATGTATTTAAATGTAATAAATGTGAAATAAATAAATTTTTGTGTATTTTCTCACTGAAATGAATAAGGATTTGAAATGATTGTGTTATGATAAATAGGAAAAAATATTTCCTATCTTATTCCTTAATCGTAGTGTTAAGTCGATGATTAATTCTAAATTCCGTTGACGCTTCTTAATGATATGAATCTTCTTTCGAAAGAATAATAATATTTTTCGTTTTCTAAGCAAGTTGAAAGTTTGTTAGCATGTTTTTTCACTCATTATTTAATTTATAGAAAATGCTAGATGATTATTTAACATTTTTCTGTTACCACCGATAAATTGACCGATAAATGTGACTTATTTTTGTTATAGATAAATATATTTATTTGTAAATGTAAAATAAAAGAACTGGATGCGTATAATACACGAGTTTAAGATAAATTTTAATTTTTTTTACATATGTTTAGGGATGATCATCTAGCGTGAACACGATGAACAGGATAATATTAATTGAAATTATTGGAAACATGTTTTATAAATATTTTTCATTTTTAAATATGAATCTAAAATTTATATAAAGGTTGATTTTTTCAGTTTGGCTGCTGTCTTTTAACGGTATTAAATGCAATATTTTTTATATGTGCTCGAAATCGCATAGTGTGAATTAAACCAATATAGCAGTTAAATATTTCGAAAGCACCATAATTTATAAACACGGTCGCGAAAATTAGAGGTGAAATTTCATTTTTTATAAAAAAAAATCCTACCTTTCATGCTTCAAATATTTCTGCAACATGAATTCGAATATGCTTAGAATTCAGAAAGGTTTGCAATATAAAATGTCATGGCAGTTACCTGCCTCGAAATAAAAGTACGTAATTCGGCAGGTGTAAGTTACGAAATATATGAAATGATTTTATTCGAAATCACATTTTATTACTAATGAGAACCTATTAACAGCGATATCGCATTTTCTTTTATGTTTTTATTATTTTTTTTTTTTTGTTTGAATCACCAAATATATATTAAATACATAACATCTTTTTGGGTGCAAGTATTTACAAGTATACTGTGAAATCTATCTGCAATCCATTGCATACGTTACATTTAAACTTATTCTAATATTTCAAAATATTTTAAATTTCTTCTAATCTGTCTTCAAATTAAATTTAGAATATATAACAGCAATATAAGTCGCGTACAAATTTTTGTCAATTCTTTTTGCCAAAGCTCATGCTACAAATTTGGTCCTAGTCGGTCGACAGAGTAGCCGTCAAATCTGCTCACTCCACCGATTATTCTTCTTCTGTATATCAGTTCTTCCGTTATCACTATAGAGAGGGGATCAGCTCTCGCTTTAAATATTTCCTGATATCCAAATGTAAATATAGCGCAAATTATGTTTAATTCTTTTTTTTTAATGTATTCTCTTTCCTTTTTTCAGTTAAGATTGTGGCAAGTTAAATTAGCGTTGATCCCGTAGCTCACTAGGCTCAGACCATTTTTATCAATCCGCACTTAAAATGTCTTCTCGAAAAAAAATGGGTAATGCGAATATCTGTTATCATATCGAAAAAAAATTGAAAAGATTTTTTCTCTTACTTATCCGAACTCTCAGAAGCAAGTATCTTTATTTGGTATTGAATAGACCGAAGGTCTTCATTCCCAAAATATTTTCCTAGGGCCTATAACGAATTTTCCCGTTTATCATTTAACTCTTCAATAAAGTTTATCTTTATCTTCCCGACTTTCATTGCAATGATTTTATTAATTGAAATATTATATTTCACCACATTAGCGTCTTTCCTTTCTGCTTGTTTACATTATTATGCTATCGGGAACCAAAGTAGACATAGAGAAATTATTTAATACCCTTATTTTTTCAGGGTCTGGACTAAGTTCCTCCTTACATATAACATGTACTAAATTTTTCCTTCGCCCGTCTTTAAGTTATTATACTTATCAAGCTCTGCATTTACATTGGTATCTGCGAGACTCTTCATAACTGAATTGTACATATAATGATTATCATCGATATCGTTTAATGCATTTAACCAAGTGAAATGTACGAACGAATACGCCATTCCTTTGTTTTCTATTTGCCGCGTACAATATTCTTTCACAACGTTTCAATAGTGGTAGCTGAATTTAATAAACCGAAATACATAACTTTTACCTCATAATTACAAAATTAAATACTAAAACATATCTAATTACTATCGCTATCATTTCAATAGATCAAATGTCTTTTCTTTTCGATCTATCGTAAGCGATTCCAATGAACGTGTTCTTAGATATCTGTTCTTTTATTGAATCTCTACTGTCATCAAACGAATACGCATAAAATTAAGTAGACTATTCAATAATAAGTATGTTTTTAACTGAAACCGTATATTTATCGAGTAAATCAATTTCCATTGCAATGAAATATATATAACATAATTCAACTCAAAATGATCCAACATTTTCATGATGCCTACTTAAATACATAAGTGATTTCGAAACTTGCTATTTAATTCCTAGTTTCCATTTCTAAAAAAGTAAAATAATTTTCGCGCAAACTTTCATGAAATGTATATCAATATTAGAGAAAGTTACCCTTGAACTTGATGGTATAATAATTAATAAACGATTGCAATATCCTGCCGAATTTACTTATTAGATTAAATAACGGATTTCAGGAAACGTGGATGAAGCGCCGAAAAATATTCATACAAAATGAGAAATTAGATAAATATCATTGGATATCTCAAGTTTTGTCTGGATATTTTTATTATCAATTTATAATATATATGTTTCTATTTTCGCAAAACTTTAACGCTTTTATCATCTATTAATATATATTTTGCATGTTGCGTAAATCTCTAATAAACTTTTTTTCTATAGGTACATTTGCGCTCTCCACTTGAAAATTTGTGGATGGAGCGCCGAAAAATATTCATACAAAATGAGAAATTTAATGAATATTTATATCTCAAGTTTTGTCTGGATATTTTTATTATCAATTTATAATATATATGTTTCTATTTTCGCAAAACTTTAACGCTTTTATTATCTATTAATATATATTTTGCATGTTGCGTAAATCTCTAATAAACTTTTTTTCTATAGGTACATTTGCGCTCTCCACTTGAAAATTTGTGGATGGAGCGCCGAAAAATATTCATACAAAATGAGAAATTTGATAAATATTTATATCTCAGGTTTTGTCTGGATATTTTTATTATCAATTTATAATATATATGTTTCTATTTTCGCAAAACTTTAACGCTTTTATCATCTATTAATATATATTTTGCATGTTGCGTAAATCTCTAATAAACTTTTTTTCTATAGGTACATTTGCGCTCTCCACTTGAAAATTTGTGGATGGAGCGCCGAAAAATATTCATACAAAATGAGAAATTAGATAAATATCATTGGATATCTCAAGTTTTGTCTGGATATTTTTATTATCAATTTATAATATATATGTTTCTATTTTCGCAAAACTTTAACGCTTTTATCATCTATTAATATATATTTTGCATGTTGCGTAAATCATTAATAAAATTTTTTTCTATAGGTACATTTGCGCTCTCCACTTGAAAATTTGTGGATGGAGCGCCGAAAAATGTTTATCCAAACATATAAAATGAGAAATGATGGCGTAGATCATAATTTCTAATATATATTTAATTGTAGAGGATTATAACGGACATATATGTAATTCCATAAGAAGGCGTATCATTGAAAATGATTGTGTAGTTTTCGAAGGGTTTTCATGTTATTTTGCAATGTCAAGTTGATTTAACTCAATACGGTATTTGAAATGTATTTTTTGCAATTCTGTCTGATTAATTTATATTTGGTACACAAGTATTTTGTTTGTTGCAGTCGCTATGAATTTTGCAGTGTTTTTTTCGTTATCAAACATAATAAATAGTATGTATAGATTTTTCGTATTATACAATCCGTAATATGTTGGTTATTTCAACCGAATATGTATATATTTTAGGTATGCTATAATGTAATTTTTTTTCTTGGACAACGGATGTTATATATCAAGAATTATGTAAATGAGGATTATTAGAATTATGAAATGCAATATAGTTATATGTTAGTATAACAAATTTTTTCGTATTTTTTATTATTAAGACACGAATGATTGAAAATTAAAAATATATTTATAGATTTAGTTGATTCGTGTATTCAATGGATTTATTGATGTTTAGCCGTTTCGACGAAGATAAAATGGCCGACGATGGAAAATCCGTATGTTAGTTATTCTTATGATGATACATAATTTAATGGTTTCTATCGATCACTTTATTGAATTAATTTTGTCACGTCTTTTTTTCTAAATTATAATTATTTTACTCACTTTGTCAGAGTTTGAAGCGGATAAATTATTTGAGCGTTTATTTATTATTTAAATTTCTATCATTTTTATGTAAGGTAAATGTTAAAAAATAAAAATATCGGTCTATTTTACTTTATTGTTGGCAGATTTATACTTATTCTTTTCAAGTAATCCTTAATTCAAAATTGGTTGAAGTTATACTTTTATTAACCTTTAAAATTTTTGTTTCGAAAATAAAAATGCTCATTCGCCATAAATTAGTTTTTCAATGAATTTTATATAAATATGTTACGTGTTCACAAGAATTTAGGCTCGACAACGGAAATTTCCTTTATCTTAATGTTATGAATTTATTTGCTAATTCTTTTCAGTACAAATCGAATGTAAAGCGAAAACTATTTAGTGCACTTTATATCTAAACTTTCTTTTCAAGATATTTCCATGAATTGAAACAAATATGTATTTAATGTTTGGGACGAATATATTCATTAGAAATGATTGCTAATTCTGATATATATATATATATATATATGTATATATATGAGCCGGTGTAATTTCTAATATTCTGTTTTATGATAATGTATCATTGAATTATCAAAGTTAGTCGATTTAATTAAATGAAAAAACAAATCGCCAAAATGTCCAATTGATCATGAAAAGAAATTTTAATTTTGTCGAATCGGAATATATTTTTCTAAATAAGCATCAATTAATGGCCTTTATCAGATAAACAAGTTATGTTTTATATTGGTTTTATGTAATATAATTTTTTTAGTCATATTTTTCGTTATGTTTGAAAAATTTCAGAAAAGTTTGAAAAAGTTCAGATTTATGTAGTTCGTAAAAATATCGTTGCCCGAATTCAAAAGATTTCCAAGAATTATTTACCATGTGATGTTTAAAAAGTGGGGATGATGTTCGAAAAAATGAACGTTATTTTAAATGTGATGTTAGAGGGGGTAAATTCAGCAGTTGAACACCATCGATCGACGAGGGAGGATCGCGATGTAAAGTGTTCTTTTTTCATACGAGTGCGAACATACTTTTACTTTAAGAATCGAAGCATAAAGCAATCCTTGAATTATGAGTATTTAAAAAAATGGAGGAGGCTGTCAATTTGGAAATATAAGCCAGAGAAATCGATGAGGATAAATATCTTCGACGTAAGTGTATTCATGGGTAATTGGTGTGAGAGGAAAAACCTTAACTCATCGGTAACGGATTTGAGTGCAACGTTAATGTAAGTAGTAACTTTAATACTAAACATTTTTTAATGAAAAGTATATTTGACGATCGACATTTTAATGATATATATTGATGATTGATTAAATATTGAATAAATATAGATTTTGTATTGATTCCACGTATGATCCACGTTTGTTCCACGTAGAATCCACGCTGATTCCATGTTAGATCCGCGTTTGATCCACGCCGAGTCGACATTGATTTCGCGTTGATTCCACATGGAAACCATATTTGTTTTATTTGTTTTACATCTTTCGAATTTTTTTTTTTTTTTTTTTCATTTATTTTACTTATTACGCAGAGTTATTTACTTTAGATTTATCTAGAATAAACGGAACATTATTTATCGATACAAGAGAAACATAAGAATTTTTTACTTAGAGTATATTCTAGTAAAATCAAAATTATTGTACAAGAGATAACTAGGAGTGTTGCTTTAATTGTAATTGCATCCAAATTACGAATTATATTTTCTGAATTTTTGAATAGTTTTGCAAGACAAAATTTTTTTCTTTTATAAGGAAGAAAAGATGTAGATGCATATACACCTAGAAACGTACAAAAAAAGATTGGTGATCGGAGCCTTTTCAAAGTGACCCTCAGGAAAGTAGGTATGATATTGTGGATCGATTCAACAAACGGCCTGCAAATATTACTCAGGTAATATCGCAAGAATAATTTTTTAATTTTTAATTACACGTTATATATCATCTTGTTTAGTTGAATAAAATTTTAGAGTATTTTTTGTTTAATCTTTATTGAAATGATTACCAATATATTTATTTATTCTGTATCGTATTTATTAAAATATAATGTAACTCGTAACACTGCATAAATTATACCGATGTAAAAGAGAAATAATAGGCATGCAGTATAAATAAAATCAGTGGATTCATACTAAAACAACGTGTGCGATTAATAATGATCAATTAATGATAAATAGTAAAATTATGAATTAATTTATTCTATATCAGACGGAAGAACTGTACATTTAACTTTAAAAAATGCAAAAAAAAATAATTGATTTTCTAAATTTTTCGATTGAATAAATCTGATAAATACATTCATAGAAATATCCTTGATAAAAAAAATTACAATTAATTACTCTAACTTGGACGATATATTGTTTTGTTTGTTTTAATATCCATTTGTAATCAATATTAATTATTCTGTTACAGATACTGTGCATTATATATTTTTTGGTGAACATTGCTACGTTTTTTAATCTTGTTATATCGAGTATAAACTTTTGAATCCCAAATGGAATAATATCATTAACTCGAAAAATTTATTGTAAAATATGAAAAACATCTTTTATATAGTATATATACTAGGCACATTGAAATTTTTGCCAATGATTCGCGAGATCACGTATTGTATGTTTACCTTAATTATTTTACTATTCACATTTATATTTTTGTAATATCATCTGAATATTAATAATATTCCAATAGTATGTATAGGATGTGTTTCAAAATATAATTTTAATTTACATGGTCAATATCACGTACAAAAAAACACGAATAATTATCATTTTATTTATCATTTTATTTATCATTTTATTTATCGTTTTATTTATCATTTTATTTATCATTTTATTTATCATGGTTTCTATTCAAACTTTAATATACAATGTATAATTGTTTTTGTATAATTTTTTTTAAGTTGTTCTAAATTGAATGTTCATAACGAAACATCAAATCGGAAAAAATATATAAATTATAACTCTTGAAACAAATATTGCTGCAATAGATTTTCCTCATTTTTTTAATGGATGTAGAACACTAGAAGCTTCCATTAAATCTGTCATGTAGTCACCCAGAATTTGATTTTCGTTCTTTAATTTTTTATTATGTTCTATCGTACAATCAATTTTTATAGTTATATCTGTATTATGAATATATTATTATTATTTACGTTTTTCAATTATTATATATAAGTAATACGTACCTTCGAGTGTTTTCCTCAATTCTAGAACTCTTTTAATCAACTTTGCATTTTCTTGGTCATCGTTCGGCTCTATTTCAGAATCGAATTTTACCATAACAGATTGTTTAATTTTGGTTGTAGCGGAAACGTTCTCCAGATTGTATCGATCATTGTGGAATTCTACAGACGCAACGGAAACAAAATTCATGCAAGTTTTTTATTATATAATTTACAAGTAAATAAAAAATCGTCACATTTCATATTTGAGTTACGATAAGGGAAATGAGAAGAAAAGTGATCAAACGGCTTAAAACGTATTAGGGATGATTATCGTTAACTTTAAATTTTCACACGCGCGCACACTTGCACACACACACATTTACATACCTTGAAAACTATCATCCGCTACAATAAAATCTGTATTTCTTTTCTTTTTAAGGAATCGAAACATTTTTGTAAAGTAAAATGTAGAATTATTATATTTAACAGTATATAATATAGTCTTGAATGAAAAATTGAATAGGGACACTTTAAAAATACAATGATAATTCTTCGATGGTCGCTCGATGTAGTTTGTCTTTAAACTAGTTTATGCGCGAAAAGAGTGGAAAAATATCATTGGTTGATTATTTAAAGTTAATAATTGGCCAACACGATTTAGGGTTGAATAGGGAGGAAATAAGTTTTCGGAACGTAACAAGATACCTGACATTACAAAGGTGTAATATAAGAAAAGGTTATTTATATTATTCGTTGGAAGAAATTACAAACGCTTCTTATAATTCATATTCTACTAGGAAATATACCAAGTATTTATAATAATCAAAGAAAATAGCAGAACAAGCATAAAAGTTCATCTTTTATGACTTAATAAACGCGGACCTACTTTCATTACACTCTCTTTCCTCGCGATAAAAAAGTTTTTGGAATAACGCGCTGGTAATATTTCGTTCGCTTGAGCTGTGCTTATCATCGAGATGATTCTTATAATTATGCATTTTAACGTTATCGCTTGTATCGAGCTCGTCGCTGTTTTTTTTCATAAGGGGAATCGACGGGAAAGAAAGTAGGACAGGAAACTTGATCGAGAGAACGCGGTACGAATCCTAATAAGGTAGTAATAAAAACGGTAGGCGTGAAAACAGATCGACGGAAAAAATACTCTTTTCTAGAGGATGACATCCGCAAACAAAAATTATAATCTCCTTTATAAATTATGAAAATAGGAGAGCTATTAGGTGTTAGCCATTTTTGCCACTCGTGTACAAAAAGATTTCCTTGATAAACATTATACCTACGAAGTACAGGTGAATTTCGGTACTTCGGACCTCTTGGGTCGAAAGCTAGGCCCTACGGATGCCGTCGTTGATACTCCGAACGGTGACGATGTTCAAGTTTTTATGGGCGTAACCGCGGGGCGGGCGGAAGGTCGAGGCCGAACCCGTCCGAGGTAGAGCGACCTTGGTACACGGAGCTGTTGGAGGCGGTGGAAAGTTCGTTCGATGCTCGGGGACAACCAGTCGTAGCGGAGTTGCTTGATGATTCGCGCATGCTCGTTCCATGATTTAATTTCGCGTGGGAGATTCGCGCTTGTCTGCCTGATTTAATGGTGGAATTCGACATTCGACTCGTATCCATTGCCTTCTTTACGTTAAACTTACGTTAAACAAGCTTCTTCGAGTAATAGAACAACCATCGATTCAGGCCTTCGAACGAATTAATTTAGGATGCGGTAATTCCATAGAAATACGATCGAATAACTCTTCTACTTAGATAAATGGAAAGATTACGAAGGATATCTTCTATTACAGTTTCTAATTACCTTCATTATACGTATAGGTACGAATATTGATGAATTTTTTTTCATCCAGTACATATATTGAATTACCATCTCGGACGATGTAAATTTTCTGGCGTACGCGTTTTAAATAATACGAAGCGTTACCTGCTCGTTGAATTGGGTGGTAATGTTACTATTGCCCGTATCTAATATTCGCATTAGCTAATATGGTTAAAATTAATTAAAACTTATGTGGATTGTTATTACAATTTTTATACACAAAAACTAGAAATGAATATAACTAGTAATTTCTGTAAATTTATTTAAAATATTTATAAAATGCAAGTTTATTATTTAATATATTGAAGACAATTTCTTTATTACCTAAACTTCTGATGAATAAACGCGCATTTTTAAATATTTTAGAGTAAGAATAATATCGAATACTGGTGTTCTTGTCTATACAAATTATATAGAGCGTATGCGAAAAGAGAGGTACAAAAAGCATCCCTTTTTATCAAAATTTACTATTCGGAACAAACAAAATAACAACAATAAGATAGTTTATAATTTCCCTAGACCAGTTAAAGATCAGTTGAAAAAGTTTCTTTAAATTATTTACATGGTATGAAGCTTAAACATTGATATAAAATAAGGATGTAAGGTTCCTGAAAATCTAATCCTTTTATTTACTTAGTGTTGGTTATCTATTTTCATAAATGTACATTTATATTTAAAAAAATATCAAAGACAATATTTTATTTCTGTTTATTCTTGTATAAGATTCTTTTGTTTTATTATTGTAAATTTTTATAATTAACAGTAATATTAATGACGCTTAATTATCATATAAAAACCAGTGTGTTGAAAATTATTTACGATTAAAAACTATGAGAGAGGTAAACTTATTGATAAATGTCTATCTTAGTTTTAGTCGTGTGATATAAAATTGTAATAATGGGTAGCGAAAATAAAATGTTAAACATATATGTATTTCCATAGTCTCCAATTTAGTGTAAGCACTTAGAGTCCATTTACAACGCGCTCGAACTTATATTCACCAACGTTGAGATCGTGCGACTTTCGATGAAAAGTAAGTAAAAGAGTACCTACTTATTCTTCCTTGACATTGAATTTTGCGTCCTAAAGGGTAAAGTCGTCGTTAAAATAGCAATGCAAATAATATTATTTTTAAATCGTCTACTTTACCGAATTCTACCGATAACTTATTGTTGTATATAAATAAGGCTTATTGTGTATTGGATCTGCGTACTTCATTTATCCGGAAAAATTTATTATTTCATTAACATTATTTCATTTTATACTTTGAACCTATCTATTTTTTTTGCATCTTGGCAACTTTTGTATTATAAATTTTGAACTCACTATTATTTATATCGTTGTCTATTATTGAAAATTTTGAACAATGGTATTTATAATATATTTTTTTAATAACATAACAAACTATTATTTATAAATACTTCGTAACGATAAAATTTTCAATGAACTGTTGATTTTAATTATTTACAAGAAATAAAAATGTTCGTTTATTTATTTAAACCTTAATTTGCATCCCATTGAAATAAAGAGAGAGAAAGAGAAAATTTCAATCCGTTTTGCGCTGCCATTTTGCTCATCGTTATCTATCCAAGCGTAATCATCTACTGCAAAACTAAGTACAACAAAATTTCGATAAATCAAATAATAAACCATAGAACATTTTCAAGTTTTTGAGATAATGAAAGTACCGACGATAATAATGCCTACCTCGTTACTCCGTTCGCGAAGACCGTCACCTTGAAACAAATTAGTCCATCAACTAACCGCCATTACTCATTTAACGTAGAACACCGAAAAAAGACAACGCGGATGAAAGAAAAAAAAGGTAAGCTCGGGAATATTTTGTAACTAATTAGCTCGTTAGTAGTTGGGTGTAATCTTTATTTAAGAAACTTTTATCGTCGAAGAACCGATGCTTTGACTCCTCTATTCCAAAGGCCAATCTTCCGTTCGGAAGATGCAACGCCTCGTCGATAACGAAGCGCATCCTCGTTGCAATTACCGCGAGTCAAGTGCAAGTCGAGTACAAGTCAGCCAAAAAACTTAGACGCGTCGTAAGGTTCGTCTAATAAGGTTGTTCGCGGCTAATAGGCTCCTTCGATCCTTCGATCCTTCGATCCTTCGATCCTTCGTCTTCTCTCCTCTCGGGTGCGTTTGCCAAACGGAAACAAGTCCACGCCGTTTTTTTCCTTCTTTTTTCTTTTTGCGCGCTTACGCCTAGTTAAGACACTCAAGACCCTCGAGACACTCGCGACACTCACGACACTCACCGCCCACTCCTGAATAGTTGCGAACAGCCGAGGAACTCGATTCTCGTTCCGACTGCAAACTCCGAGGCTTAGCAATAGTTTCCGAGTTTTTGTAGCTTAATTGTCACCTGTCTCAGCCGAGTCCAATCTTTTTATTTATATTTAGTTGCGGAATGGTACACTACTCGCTTCGTTCTTTTTTCGATAGATTTATCGCGACCGTGAGCAAAATATCGATGGTAAGCTATGTAAATCTAATCGTGTGCTCGTACGATAATATTTTCCTTGTCGATACGGTTACGCGATCAACTTTCGGATAACGATTTCAACGAACGATGTAAAATAACGACGCGAAAATTTATTCAACTTTGAGATATAGATTGCTGATATTAAATTCACTTCTATTATTTTAGTACTTTATAAAAATCCTATTTTGTACGATAATCATTTTTTAAAGAAAATTAATAATTCTTATTTTGAATCATAGATATTTTGCAGAATATTATTATTTATTTTTTTAAGATTACTCTTATCTTTTTACCGTATTGCAACTTCTATGCATCCCTTTTATTTTTTATTTCGTTATTCGTTACAAATCTATTATCTTTCTATTAACAAACTTTTGTAAATCACTTTTAATATGTACAATTTTTCGCCTTAACGGAAACAAAGCCGGTTTTTAATGTAATTTATAATATAAAAGTTCTAGTTTCTTTTTTTTGATGCTTTGAATAATCTATAATATTATATATTTTTATTTCTGTAAAAAACAAACTTTGTAAGTAAATTGTACTATAATATAGTATCGAATAAAATAACTAAAACAATTATCGTAAATATTTTTATATTTGAATAGCTTCCGCAACTCTCCGTAAATACTGCGACAGACCGTTCGATGGAAGTGATCCCGTCGTTTCGTTGATAGGAAAAGTTTCGTCGTTCTCAATTTTTGATACATTCTAGCATTGCACTAGGCGAAATCGAAATCGAGGAGAAGATGTTTTATCGATCTTCCTCGATCCTTATTGTATTGTGCTTTGCTTGCATCATTCGCTCTCGGATATATCGGCTCCGATTGTTCCCAGCGAGTTTGGAACCATGTTCCTTGATTGTAACGCCAAATTTGCACGTTTCGGTCTGTATTTTTTTTGAGGAAATATTTCCACGTCGTAAATAGTTTTTTTTTCTCTTTTGTCGACGAATAAAAATCCATACGTTTCAATTATATATATTTCTAATTATACTCGCAACAGAAATTATAAGTTATATTATTTCTTTTTTTTTCATTTTTCATACAATTTCGTATCTGTTTCAAATCTGTACATGGAAATAATTTAAGTAGTACCGAGCACTAATATTCAAATATTAGCAGAGAAATAACGTCGCAACCTTGTTAATTTTTTTTATGTGCATAATTTTCTGTCGTGAAAGAATTATTTTCGTTAAAGGACAATTATTAACACATTATGTACAAATTATTTTTTTGTTATTTAAATGCGAATAATTTATGGAATTTTTTTATATTTAAACAATGTTCTACGCGTACAATTTAAACTCATCCACATAAGGTTCATGGAATCCATCGTAAAACTGACGTTTCGTTCGATATTTATAATATGTTCCATCGATACTTTTAAATCGTTTATTTTAATTTTCAACGCTATTAATTTTGTCATTGTAACAAGGATTCTAAATTTACACGTCGGTATAAAAAAGATAAGTAAAACCAAAGCAATATTCAAACTTTGAATTTTTTTATAAAGAAACATCAATTTAAGCATATATACACATATATATGTATGTATATCTGTTTTTCTTATACTCGACAATAGTGTAGAACAATTTTTATTATACGTTAATTTTAATTAAATGCAAATAAGATATAAGATAAATTAAGAACCTCGTGGTTTTAATATTTAAAAAAATTTACCTGTAATAAATGTGATCGTGAATTGTTTTATAAACTAGACAAATTATACGTTTTACAATAATCGCACTGACTTGCTCAGACTACTGGTTCGATAAATTACAAAGAAAAGTATACATAATTTTATTGGAATAAATATTGTGGAAGAAGATTTAGGTATTGCCGGTAAGGGTAGAGATGAGATCCTTATCGATCCGAGTACTTGGGTACTTGGAGAGTACAATTTGGATAAAGTCGAGGCGTCATCTCTCGATAAAAACATCAACTACTTATACTAGCGGTATGACAGCGCTGAGCTCGCTTTAATTTTGTAACTGATTTTTGACCGGCTCTTTATCTTGTGGCGATGGCCTTGTACTAGTTACTGGTCCGAGGATTCTAAAAAAAATGATAAATTAACGTTTAATTAATAAATATGTTTTTATACGTGTATTTGTTTTGATGCAACGATAAATCTACTTTGTACATCTATATATTTATTAAATTGACATTAGTTTTTAAGGTTAGTATTCTACAACGCTCTATTTAATGCTTTATGTTATAAGTATTTGTTTACATGTATCAAAGACATTTATATTTGAAATACTGGCTTACCGAAGATGTCTACAACGATCAGCGGTAAGAATTTACTGCAGCCGAGTGGACTGCAATGCAAGGATCTGCACGAGTATTTAAAGTTGAGGTCGACAGAGATGTTAAACAAACTTTACAACAATCCGCCGATCTGTCTTGCCGTGTACAGAGAATTACCAGAGATCGCGAGGCATTACGTGATGAGACTTTTGTTCGTCGAGCAACCGGTTCCCCCAAGCCGTGATCGCCTCTTGGTGCTCTAAACTGCACGTAGACGATCATCTGAACGTCGTGCAAGTTATGAACGAATTGTATATTTGGAAAGAAGCGTCCATTCCTGGTGGACTGCCAGGTTGGATACTCAACGCGACTTTCAGGAGAAATTTGAAGATTGTGTTACTCGGAGGTGGCGTATCTTGGACGATGTCCAATCAACTGGAGATCGACAGTAAGCCTAGAGACGTGGCTTTCCTGGACTCGTACGCTTTGGAAAGGTGGGAATGCGTCTTACATTATATGGTCGGATCTCAACAACAAGAAGGTTCGTAAAACTTTCACCATGCGAAGGATAATGCAAATATATTTACGCCCATACGATTACACGTTGTATTTACAACGATTACTTTTTTTCTCGTTTTTTACTCGTTCGTTTTATTTTTCTATAGTTTCGTGAAAATTTTTTATTAGTCACCGAAACTAGTAGTTTTCTATGTCTTTTCGAAGACTTTAATTCCCACCAAGCGTACAATTTTAATTCTTACGACTCAATGTATATCAGGTATATCAGCGGATGCCGTCAGAATTTTATTGCACGCCGGTCTTATGAAACGAGACGAAGAAGACGGAAGTCCTGTCATTACTCAGGCCGGCTTTCAGTTTCTGTTATTAGATACGGCTGCCCAGGTAAAAGAATTTTAAAAGTATAAATTTTATCGATGCGACAATGCTAAATTTACCTGTAACGAACTACAAATTTTTTAATTCCGATAGGTCTGGTACTTTATTCTTCAGTATTTGGATACGGTAGAAGCGAGAGGTTTAGATTTGGTGGAATGCTTAACGTTTCTCTTTCAATTAAATTTTTCCACGCTCGGAAAAGATTACAGTACTCAAGGTATGTCGGATGGGCTTTTAACTTTTCTGCAGCACCTGAGAGAGTTTGGTCTTGTTTATCAACGTAAAAGGAAAGCGGGAAGGTATTGGTCCAGTATATATAATTATAAGCACGTGCGTAGCGATGCAATCGTAATAAACATATTTGTGATAAACATATAATTTATAGATTCTATCCAACGCGATTAGCTTTGAATATCGCCACAGGACAAAATAAGCCTCTGTCGCGGGATTTGGAAAAGGAGCGTTACGTTGTCGTTGAAACAAACTACAGAGTCTACGCTTACACAAATTCGAATCTACAAGTTGCATTGATTGGATTATTTTGCGAATTATTGTACAGGTACAGCGTCGATTTTTATTTATAGACACATATTTTAAATTTCTTTTATTTTCAATATGCATTTATTCTACTTTGTGCGTCGAACCTTAATTAATTAGTTTTATTATATAAAACATAGTTTATTTATAGATTTCCTAATCTAGTTGTGGCAATATTAACGAGGGATTCGGTACGACAAGCTTTGAAAAGTGGTATTACCGCGACTCAAATCGTCGGATATTTAAACCAGCACGCGCATAATAAAATGATCGAGGCTGGGCCTCCGACTCTTCCACCAACGATCGTAGACCAAATTAAACTTTGGGAAAATGAGAGAAATCGATTCATATTCAGCGAAGGAGTTTTGTACAGTCAATTTCACTCTCAAACTGACTTTGAAGTTCTCAGAGATCACGCGGTGTCTTTGGGTGTTTTAATTTGGCAAAGCGAAAGGTAATAAAAACCGTTTGGTTACGAGTAAGATTTTTATAAAATTTATTGATTCGATAAATTATTTTGTCCAGAAAACGAACCATGGTCGTTACGAAAGCTGGACACGACGATGTCAAGAAGTTTTGGAAGCGGTATTCGAAGGGAGCGAACTGAAAAGTTTGCAATTAACGAAAGTTGTTAATAGTGTGAATAAATCTATTTTTATTTACTTATAATATTATTTATCGAGTAACTGTAAGAAGATTTTAGTGGAACCTAGTTATAGTTTTGTATAAATTCTTCAGGAAACGTTTGTTTACTTTAGAAAAAATTTTGTAAAAATAATAAAATAATATTGATTATATCGTATTTGTTATGAAATTAAAATGATCTTGTAATTTACCTTAAAAATAATTATATTTTCACTATAAAATTATACAATTAGAAGTAATTTACAGCGATAAAATAGAAACTATAAATTCGATATATAAATTATGCACAATTTTAGGTATCAAAATATTCTTGCTACAAAGTTGTATTAGCGCTGTGGCTTTGGTTTTGGCATCTTATTTAATAAAGCTTGAATTTCTTTTTTCTCGTCGTATGTTTTCCACAGTTCGTACAAATTAATTATATACCTAGCTATCTCTTGAATTTTTTCCATATCGGCGTTAAGTTCGGCAAACCAGGATTTGAGGTCTTTTTGTAATATCACACAAGCTATTTGTAGACAACCTAAAAAAAATTTATTATTTGTATCGTTTACGTAGGTAGCGATGGATCCATCAAAAATTATTATTCGAAAAGCTTTGATTCGAATCGTTTAAAGGAAAGCTTTAAAAATTTTAATTTTCGTTCGTTTAAACGGTAAGTTCGAAGATAATTTTTAATCTTTGCATTTATAACAAATTTAATTTCCGTGCGGAGAAAAACTAATACAATTCTAATTCATTCATTTCGGTAATTACTTTTTAAAGATGAGAAATATTTACCGTAACAACATCATAAATATATAATGTAAAATTCACAATTTTTAAATCTAGGACGATCGTACTCGACGTAAAGCAAAAAAGTTGATTCAAATTTTTCTCGAAACAACTAAAATTTATCGAAAGTAAAAAGAAAGTACAAACGTAAAATACACATCCGATTCACGACTATAGAACGTTATTAAAAAGTTGGGCATTACCGATCGCTATTTGATACGGAGGATACAGTAAGCAAACGTCGGTACGAAGACTATCGTTGATGATTCGCCACGCCAACGTGAGTAACTGGTCGTCCGGTCCGACGTCTTGAATCAAAGTCAGTAACGGTCTGTAGGGCTGATAAACGATCAAACAACAATCGAGATGTTCCAGTAAATAGAATTCGCATTCCAATATATGATTGGTTCGATAAGGAAATTCTTGCGAATAAGCGTAGTTAAATTTGTTCTTCACTGTAAATTTGTTAGGCGCTTAATAAAATTTCTGTACAAAAGCATAAAAACAAAATTATTCTTACGTACCAACCGTCTGGCAAGTGGTTATAAGTCTAGTATTAGAAATAATACCAAACTCTTCGACTTTGGAAGCTAAGAAGACGGACGTCGGCGCCAACAGCAACGGATCGATGCACTTTACGCTGTTACGAGCGTAAAATCTTTTGAAATAAACCGTGGCCGTAGCGATCACCTGTTGTCTCAACTTCAGTTGTTCCCCGAGCACTTGAATCACTGAAACACAAAGTTACAGGTATTTTGTTTCTACTCGAGAAATAAGGGAGCATCCAGAAAAAATGAATAGAAAGAAAAGAAGCGATAAATTTGAATTTGGAGGTAATTATAAATTCTTGCTTACGGTTGGCGAAAAATATAAACAATTTTTGATACTCCTCTTCGGTTAAAATGGACAAGTCGTGCTGTCTCTCTCTAACCAAATCTTGTTTATCCAACAACCACTGCTGGCTAAAAACAAAAGAGAAAACGTGAAATTTCACGTGGAAATAATTACCGATTCGACCTACGAAATTGGACGTACTGGTGCGAACTGTGCCAAAAGTTACCAGCCATCTTAAAGATCTTAAAGACTCCGCTCTACCCGAACGAAAATTTAAGCGTTCGCAAAAGATTATCCAACATGTCTTTCGCGAGGTTCTCCTCCTTGCGGCTGTCAAATCTGCGATTCTTGGACGCTCGTCGGTACGTCGATCGAACTCAAAGTCGCGCTCCGCATATCCAGAGAGAGATCGCGATTTGCAAAAGATCGGTGCTCGCGAATATTTTCACATTCGCGTAAATCGTAACGAACCAATATTTGTGTTGGTCTCGCGTTCGATGCCACGCGCCAGTGATCGTTAATCTTTCTGGTTGAGAGATTGAACGCAAGGTGGAGCCGCGGTTGTTCGAGTTATCTTCGATTTATCTTCGAGTTATCTTCGAGTTATCTTCGAGTTATCTTCGAGTTATCCGGAGAAGAAGAATCCGTATAAAAATGCGTCGGGGATTTACGTTGCGTGTGAAAACAGGAAATCGGAGTTTGCCCTCGTTGGTTAACCGCGTATTTCACCGAGACGCAGAATCGGATGCTCGGATGTATCACCCCTGCCCCAACTTAACGTAACTTAACCTAACGTTTTTATTTACTATAATCGAAAAACCTGCCGATTATTTGTTCGCGGTTGTAAATTTCCGCAATGTGCAACGTATTTTTAAAACTTTTTAAATTTAGATAATTATATATAAATCCATCGCGAATCGTCGATATTTGAAACGATCAACTGATAAAAAAACCGGTAAAAAACGCGAATATTCTTAAAAAGCGGACGATATTCTATTTTCGATGTTCAATCTTCGTTTCGAAACAGCGATAAAAATGATGATAAGAGCAAATTGTTTACGCTTTTACGATTGGAATCTAAGATAAATTTCGAAAAGCAGTTTGTCTCTGAAAAGCCGCTAATTTTGGGTATACAATATATGAGATAGGAGCAGAGAACGGGAATGTAAGGATACTTTTCTGCAGGCAAAAAACCTAAATTTGCCTCGTCCGTAAAATAATTATACGCGACTTAGTTTTAAATGGTTTAATTTTTAAATCGTTGGGAATAAAAAGCCGCTTTCAGTTTTCCGATGATAGACGGTCCGAGCGCTTACGTAAGTCGTTTCGGATCGGGTTTCGCTTTCCTCGAACGCGTTCGTGTGTCGATAACTCGTCCGTCCGCGTTAGTCGAGTAACCGTCGGCTTTCCTCGTTCGTTTATCCCTGCGATGCCTGCGATGTGTATTCCCTCGTCGCCCTTCGATTCCATCGAATCGGTTACTGGTATTTCCCTGCTTTTTCGAGGTGCCTCCGTCGGTACGCGCGCATCAAGGACGCGGGATCAGGTTTCGCGAGGATCGTCGCTGCGTAAAATATTGGTAGGAAATCACGGAAAAGATTGAGCATCCGGTGAGTCGCTGTCTCGTTCCGGTTTGGCTCGTGGCTCGTGGCTCGTGGCTCGTGGCTCGTGGTTCGCGGCTCGTGGTTCGCGGCTCGTGGTTCGCGGCTCGTGGCTCGTCCCACTAGACTCGGTCCGTCTCCTTCCCACTCGGTTACTCGCACCCTGTGAAATAAAATATTTCGCGTGCACCCTTTGGAGTATCCTTCCGCGAATCGTCGAGAGAATAAACTCGACGCGTTTTGTGGTGGTTCACATTTCACGGGTCTTGAGATTCCCCGCGCCATGTTTTTTAAACCGTTGTAACGTTTCGGCAAAGGTCGCTATCATTTTTGCTAGCTTCGTTAGCATTTTTTCCACGTTTCTTTAACTTCTATTTTAACGCAAGGATTCCTCGAGACCGCTCCCCTTTTATATTCCCGAGCACAACGATTAGTTCTGTATGGAATACGTAAATAACAACGGTCGATATCTTACTAATTAATATATGTATAATAGCGGATTAAAGTAAAATGGGAAAGTTATTGTTCTCGAACCTCGTAATTGTATACCGTTGAACTGCATAAGTCCGTAATTCGTTTTGCAATTATTGGAAATAATTCCTACGTCCAAAAATATATCTATGTATGTATACGGGTATAAAGAAAGTATGCGTTACGAAACTAATTTAACTTTAACATTATATATAATTAGCGAATTATAGTAAAGTATTATTAATATTTTTTTACTTTTGATAAATATACCAACGATAAGTGCATTTATCGCGTTTAACGTCGGTTATTGATCGCAACGTAATTTTTTTATTCAAATATTGTAAATGTATTAAAAATCGTAACCGCCTAATATTTAGATTGGGTTGAACGTTATTATGACGTTTTAAGCTCAAATTTGTTTATTCTTTTTCTTAGTCTGTACGGAACCCTTAATAAAAACGAATCAGTCGAGTTGTATTATCGATTAGATTTTTATATTGCAAAATTATTCGTTTAAAATTTTAGTTGCTATTATCAAGTTATTGTTATCGAGCGACGAATAGTTAAACGTTGAGAAATATGTTGAGACCTAAACATTTAAAAAGCAAAAATGGCGTGAATAATTAACACGCTTTTAACTTCCGAATAGACTGGAATAAATAAAAATTGATCTATCTTTTATCGATTGATAAATAGAATTGACCTATCGTTTGTCGATAATTTGTAATAGTACCCAACCTAAAACACAAAGAAAACAGTTATCTCGAAAAATCTAACGAATAATGAAATTTTTGAAACATTAACTCACCGTCGATTTATCGTTTAATATCGTTCAATTATTAATCAATTAATATTAATTATTGATAATATTACAATCATAACTGAAATTAAATTTTTGGCAAAAGTATCGTATCTATGTATTTTTATATTTTTAAACGACTTTTTTTTCGGAATTTTAATGATTGTATTTAATTGTATACTTTATATCAATGTATACGATAAAAATTTTTTATAGATACACTAATCAATAATTATTACAATTACAAAAAATTTAATGTATTTATAAATACGGCGTATATAATGTCTACGTACTTTATCAATTAAATAATATCTAATCCCAATTGAAGTTGAGCGTTAAATTTTTTTACAGTTTATGATATATATATATAAAATACATGTAACAGTTTTATACCATTTTTAATCTATTTACGTCTAATTCACGTTTTAATGATAAATATTGAGATATATATATACATACAGATTTTTTTTAAACATATTTTCCAATTATTTTGCTATCGATTAAGCTATTCTTGATTAAATATTTTTTATATAATAATCGATAATATTTTGATTTTTAATTTAATAACTTACGTTATTTTATTTTATTTTTTGAAGTTAAAAGTAAAAATATGCTCTGTACTTGTTTATCCATGGATACAAAATAGATTTGCAAAACAGATTAAAATTTTCCTTTTAATTAAATAAAAAATGGTTTCAGAAGTGAGAATCTGTTAAGGAAACACCACTTGACATTTTATTTGAATTTTATAATTAAGCCGAAGAGTTTTGTGATTAATGAGTATGCAAAATCAATAAACGAAATATTAATACATTCCGATTATTAATATTGAGCTAAAAGTTGTTCACTCTCTTGTTGTTGCGGTCAGAAAACCCGTGGAAAAGTGAGACTCGCGAAGGAGGTATCGGATTTCAACAAGGCAAATAAAAACAATTATGAAATGACACGAGTAACATTACCCGGACCAAGTCGATCGCAGGGTGTTACTCGCCACCGGTCCTCAAACATTTGAAGTCGGAAAACCGTAGCCCCTGCGAGATCGTATAAACAAATTCATCTCTCGGTGTTCGGAGAAGCGAGAAGAAACAAAAGACCCTTGCGGAGTTCCTCTCGACTTTCCGAAAAAACAAAAGAACTCGAATTCACGAATTAAAGAAAAAAGAGTTTCCGAAACAAAAGAGGAAGTTTCAAAAGAACGAGAAGGAGGATAGTAAGGGGAAAATAGTAAATAAATGTAAACGAGTGTCGGAGTACGAGTACTTTTTTTTCCTTTCGGTGTCAATTCCTACGACGCTTTCGAGATGACGACCGAAACGCTAAATTATTGTACGCGACCAATATACATAAAATAGACATAAAATAGACATAAAATATACATACCTTAAATTGTATATATTGTCAAACAAATAAATTAGGTTAAAATATCTGAAATGTTTGTTTTTATCCCGTTTTTAACACTTGTCGTAAATTTTTATAAATTATTTACTTTCTTTATCTGAAATTGACATGAAACAAGATATGTCATAATTATATATATATCATAATTATCTTGTGTTAAAATTTATATATGTATCAATTCATTTTTTTAAATAAATTAATACCTATTATTTATAGTGATTATTAACTAATTATAAATGGAAAATAAAAAAAGCTATTTTTGTAATTATTTAGCTAACTGTTTTTATTTTCATTTATAAAATGAACAATTTTATTTTATATTTCAAATATTTGGATTTATCATTTATCAAAATACTAAAAAATAATTATTGTTATCAAATACTGATTTTTCAAAATTATACGTTTACATTTTTATACATTTAAATAATTGATAATAAAATTTCTTCTTCGATATTTTTGAAGATTAAATAGAGGGCAAGAAAGAGAATATGATTCGCAAAGTGATGATTGAAAAGAAGAAAAAGATGGAAGACGTTCGTGACAGGAACATGTAATTTACGGAGCAAAAGAAATAGTGGGGGGAAGGGCGAGAGGGCGAGAGAGAAAGTAGTTCTACGAATTAATAATGATTTCATGAATATATAAATATTATAATGGTGAAAGGAGTCAGATGTTTTTCCATACAGAAAAATTAATTAAAGGTTTCCAATAGATCCGACTAATTAAATCTTGGAATTTCAAAGATTATCATCTTCCATTAGCGACATTTACATCGATATGTGCTACCGAATGGTCAAACCGATTCCGCTTAAGCTTATGTTTATCTAATCCCTGAGTAAAATTATTATGGCAAAAATGATCAATAACCGTTAAAATATTACAAGTTTCGTTAATCCTAAAAGTTAATCATTTCAATCTTTATGCAGATAATAAGTTCAAAATTAAAAATTCAACCAAAATTAAAAAATTAAGTTCAACCTTTTTTTAAATACAAGCACCTTAATAGCAAATTAATCTATAAAAATTTTGACCCTAATTCCAGAAATATTCTTATTTTCATTTATATAAAAGTTTCATGCACGCGCGTATGTTTGTGTGTGTAGGCGTGAATATTTAGATAAAACTATTTATGAGTATTAAACGAATAAGTTATATTTGGAAAATTTTTATTCTAGTTGCAAAAATTTGGTATTTAAAAAATAACCTTAATATTTATAATTAAAGTCGATAAATATATTTTACGTTTTATTTAAATTACATGAATAATTCGTTTACTTTGCGTATATTTTTGTTCTTTCTTATGTAAATATTTTTTTAAGACTAAAATAACAGAATCTTATTTCGGATGAAACTTTCTGTGAAAAAAAAATTGTTGTAAAAATGTTTTAAAACGAAAATTTTTAAATAGATTTTTATAAAATGTGTACACGAAAATATAGCAAAGTTTGATATATTTGGAATGGTATGTCTATATATTCCAGATATCGATTACCTATAAGATGCTTGCAGTATCAGTGGAAGGGGAGTGACTACCTCATTATGTTTCAAATTAACATAGTTATTTTAAGAAATGAATATTTAAGTATAAAAATAATTAATTAAAACTTGATGTTTGCGGGGAATTAAATATTGAAAAATATGTACTTACCCGTACATTTACAGCTTTGATAAATTTATGACGCGTTAATATAAATCGATATAAACATAAATCCTGATATTAAAAATGAACTCAACCTGGCTTAAGTTGCACAGTATAAATCTATTAAATTACAAACCTTCGCTCCCGATACATTGATTCTTACCACCTGCAGAAAATGACGTGATTTCGTATATTGGACGCTCGTCACTTTTTCATCTTACTATCTTTGTTCCCCTCCTATCCAATTTTGATGATGTTCATGAAAATCACCTTATCGACTAATTTCAATCAATCATAATTTTTCATTTTTTATATCTGTTTGACACATTGTTTATAAATAATGTATGAAATATTTAATATGACCAAGAAAATTGTCTTGAACTATAATATAACTTATTTATAATTTATTTAAAAGCCAATTTTATACGTGTACACGAAGGTTTGTATAAATAACAAGAAAAATCATTGCATGGTTATTATACCCAAAAATAAGCTTGTTCATAAAAAAAAATAATGTCGGAATCATAGTAAAATGAAACGTTTCTTTCGCAAAATTCTAAAAATCAATTTTACTTTCTTTATCGTGAATTTGCTACTAGCCAGTAATATACTTGATATCGGTAATATACGCTAATTAAATTATTCTTACGAATATATCTGGTATAAATACTATTCGTTATTATTTCCCTAATTATAAATAAAACATTTATTACCGTACGAAAAGTTGAAATAAGATATTTTTTATCTTAAAGGCTACTAAATTTGTAAATCTAATATAAAAATCTTTTCAGCGTCCATATGTGTACGAAATTTTAGCGTAACGTTGCTAATTAATTAAAATATAATTATCCGCATCGGAACGGTATAAGACTGTTTTAAATGAAAAATCTGTCTCGATTAATAAACATATTATTTATAAATAATATTACCTTTTGTCTTGAAATTTTAATTATTGTAAAGTTGCACGTATTTAATTATAAATCAGCAAAAATATCAAATGTTACATACGATAATATAACGTTCTGATAATTTTCCTTATATCTTAGAAATTTACATTACGATAATAAAAACATTATTTTTAGTCGTCATCCATTGATAACGGTGATATACTAAATTTCTTTTTTTTAATAAAGATATAAATAAGAATCAGATCACTTTATACAATACTTCATAAATATAATTTTAAATGTATGCACAGACTTATGCACACAGAAAATCGTACAATATCGTACAATAATAGCAGTATGGAAACTTAATAATTTATAGCTTCTTGGGATTGAAATAATTCTTACCGTTGATTGGTGTTGTTACGATTTATTTATTTGACATATAATTACACGACAATGAATTGTCGTATAATGTCGTATAATGTCTATAATGTCTATAATATAATGTTTTGCCAGCTGTCCATGTAAGCAACCTGTCGACGATGTCTCAATCGCTTCTGCCCTTAATTGCATCCTTTACAAAGTTCGTTCTTTACAAAATTAGTTTTACAAAGTTCGCTCTCCCTCTTCCTTGTTCAATCGTCTTCCACCTTTCTTTGTTTTTTACTGTTTTCCAGGGATCGAGCTTTGACAAGGCATCATTGCTTTATACGTCGCGTAATTCTCGGTCGCGAAATTTCCCGGAGCTTCTGCGCGTCGTACCGTTGTTTTTCTACTTTTCGTTTCTTCTCAGTTGTCTGCCATCTCGTGTTTTTTTGGTATCCCGGACTCCGACCCGCATGCCTCGAGGGGTTCGCGACACAAGGGGTTACAACACCTTCGGGACCTTTTAAGCCACACGCCTTCGTCTTCGGGGTTACACCAGTCCCTCCAGAGCAATGTCAGGTCCGTCTACAGACCGACGATCTTGTCCTCTTGTCCTCGTTGTCCTCGTTGTCCTCCACACCTGACTTTCGCTTTCCTCTTCGTAACTCCGAGTCGCTCGGAATTTCCTCGAAATAATCTCTTCCACGAAAGATACTTTACGGTGGCGCTTGTATTCCTTAAAAATCCTTCCGCGGATTTCTCGTTACTCCTTTTTTTACTCCTTACCTCTTTGAACTCCGAGAGGTGAGTTTGTTTAAACGGTTCCCGCGTCACGTATTTTGAGGAATGGAGGCGAGTAATTCATTCTCCTTTTCTTGAACGGGTCCGAGTAATTTTACGTGTTTTGTTTATAATTGCTTAAATTATTTTGTCATTGCTCGAAACTCTTCGCTATCCTCAATTTCTTAAGGTTTTATATTCTCAATATTAGCTAAATATGCTAAAAATGTATATTAATAGTATGAAAATTTAATTAAAATTGTTATTAAAAGTTAATCATCTGAATTAGTATGAATTTCTCTATTTTACTTCGATAAAATCATTTATAAGTATTACAGCATAAAACGATAAATTTAACGTAGAAATACAATATGAAAATCATGAATTAAATGAATTAATTATTAATTAATTATAATATAAAGAATAAAATATTTTAATAAAAATGATTCTTATTTTACTTATTTATATTTATTTGAATTTATATTTGTATTAAGATTTAAATAAATATTTGTTCGTTATTCATAAATTTAACTTATTACTTTTGCTGTGACAAGCAATATTACTTAAAATACAATAATTATAAAATTTATCACATCTATGCACAAATGTATGATTTAAAAATTAAGTAATTCGAAATTGAAATTAATAATATTAAACACAATATTTTATTTCTTAATATAAATTTGAAAAAAATATGATTTTGCAATATCAGTGTTTATAGAATTGTTTTAAATGCAATTCCATTATATTTTAAATAAGTTGGACGCGTATTGTTTACACACCCGGTATAGTTTTGTGTAGCATGAATGATAGAAACGTACAGGTACCAACAGGCATTAGAGTACACGGGATCCTTAAGTCCATGGAATTGACCATCACTGGGAGCTTTAATAATCCCTTTTAAATTAGTCATAAAGGGGGGATGGGGTTTGCAAACTGCAACATACCCAAAATCTGCATAAATAGAATTACAATATATTCGATTTGGCATTACAACGTCAGTCTTCGTCCTGTGCAGATCGAGTGAATTTTTTTCTTTAACTGTAGGTTTACAAGTGTGTTATACGAATCTCATAGTTCAGTTTTTTTTGTGTGCACTTAGATGTGTTTTAATATCGGTATTTATTAATAACAAGTGCTTCGTGAAAATATTGAGTTAAGCCTGATTTATAAACAAGATTTTTCATCAATATACAATTTGCTGCGCAGCATCAAACATTTGTATCAAGAAAATTTACAGGTAAATTTATTTTTAATTTTATTGTTACTTTTTAATATTTAAAGCTTATATACATGTAACCGTGTAGTATATAATATATTATGTGAATCAAATATTAAAATATTTTATTTTTTCGGATTATCGAAGCTATAAAACTTTA
The DNA here is from genome assembly GCA_018907195.1 of Dolichoris vasculosae. Taxonomy (NCBI): domain Eukaryota; kingdom Metazoa; phylum Arthropoda; class Insecta; order Hymenoptera; family Agaonidae; genus Dolichoris; species Dolichoris vasculosae. Next base: position 29,724 of record JACCHY010000015.1, read on the forward strand.
ATTTTTTACATATATAAATTGTAAGTAGTTCCAAATCATATTTATAAGACGCGTAATGAATTTTCTTACATTCGATATTTGGGTTGTAATTTTTAAAATAATTAATTATTATAAATACATTAATTTAATATACGATAATTTATTTTATTTGAGAAAGAAAATAAAATCGATATCTAATTAATAAAATGGTAAACGGTAGTAAAATATTTTTCTTTTTCTAAATTATACTTTTATATATTTAATCTTAGATGAACCAATTCAAAATATTTTTACAATTTGGGATTATTATAAAAACATTTATCTTTAAATTATTAATTAAAAAATTAAAGTTAACGTAAATCATGTACCGGTAACTTTTAATATTTGTTACGGTAATGGACTGAAAGGTTAATTAATCATAAAAATTAGTAACTTATAATTTAGTTGGAAAACTTTGCAGAGCGCAAGAAATAATACGACGAATAAAATAACAACAAGGAGGTTTAAGTTTTAAAAAGCAATGGTCGCTGTTTATTTGTATCGGTAAAAATAAAAATATTAGCATCCATCGAAATTTCGAGTCGTTTCGTCAATATTGTAAAATTGGATCGATCGGTTTCATTTATTTACATCGGAATTTATCCTCTTCTTCTCGAGATCGGAATTTTTTCCATTTACGAATTCCCATCGTCGTAGGCTCGGCATCGGTGAAACCAGGTAAAATAACGTCCGAGATGGTTAGAAGGTAGTTTGCAACGCGAGAGTAAAAAGTAAGGAAAGGTTTTTAGGGAATCCGCGGGAGATGTGAGCGTAAAGTCGTAAAATCGTAAAATCGTAAAATCGAATTTCCCGCCCCCACGATGTACATCGGCGTGATCGTCATTTTTCGCGTTGTCGCGAAATGATATTGAATTGAAAATAAAATAATCGAATAAAATTTGCGTAATTAGCGATCGTTCACGGATTCGCGTAAACATTGTAAATTCAACGTTGCAAACGTTGTTATCAATAAATATCGAATCAGCGATGCACGGGAAGGAGGCGAGTCGAAAATACGATCGCACGGGTCGAGAAAATGTCGATCGTTCGGTCTCGCGCGCGAAGACGCGGCTGTGATCGGATCGAGCTCGGTAAAAAAAAGCTCGGAACCGGCACCGCGCACCTAAATAATCTCGATCGAAAGGAGAAGTAAAAAGTGGCGGAAAGTAAAAAACGGTGGGAGCGAGGCTTAGACCGCGTTTCGAAAGTTTGGTCGCGCCCCGTTCGATGAAGCTCGGAGCGAAACCGCGCAGTCCCCTACCGTATTCCCCGAGTTCCGAATTTCCGAGTTCCCAGATTCCCGGAGGTCCGGGTCCGAGTGCGAGCGTCTAACCTAGAAAAGCGCCAGGTTCGGCGCCGCCCTTGGCCTTTCGGTCGTCTCAAGGCTCGCACCGGGTTGCGTAGTTCGGATGCCGGCCACGGGAGCAGCGCCGTCGACGATCCCAACCAGCCAGGCACTCACCTCGGGATCGCGGCTCCATACTCCACGAGCTTATCACTTTGGCACGGCGCACGCACGAAACTATACATGGGGTGTGCGAGCATCAGCACGCGTCCTCGCATACTCCTCGCGTACTTAGACTCGGAGAAGCGGTTGCCCGCGCGAAATGCGCTCCTTCGAGTAGCTGGTGCTGGTGTTGTTGGTGTTGTTGGTGTTGCTGGTGTTGCTGGTGTTGCTGGTGTTGCTGGTGTTGTTGGTGCCACCGCTGCCACCGCTGCTACCGCTGCCACCGCTGCCACCGTTGCCGCCACCACCGCCACCGCCGTCGTCGCCGCCACCGCCGCCGCCGCCGCCGCCGCGAAAACCGAGCTGCCCGCGGCTTGTAGTGCGTAGCTGTGTGCGCGTGTGCTGTGGTCGTCCAAGGTGAGCGAGACTCTTGCCTCGCGCAGTCCGTGTTTTTTCCCGGCGACGAAGAAAACGGGGAGTCGCGTAGCCGACCTCGCGCCGCGCTCGGGGAGGGAGAAACGTCGAGCACGGGGGCGGAAGAGAGCGAGAGAGCGAGAGAGCGAGAGAGCGAGAGAGCGGGAGACCGAGAGAGCGAGGGAACGAGAGAGCGAGAGAGCAACACATCCAGACGAGAGTCGCGTCTCTTTCCTCGCCGCGCGTTTTTTCCACGCTCGGGACCCTCGTCGTCGGTGAGGGTGGCCCTACCTGGATCGATGGTCGGGGAGCGAGATCGCTCTAGGGCCGAAGGAGCCGGGCCCTCGGTGGGCTTTTAACCCGAGCCCGAGCCCGAGCCCGAGCCCGAGCCCGAGCCATCGAATCGCCCCAGAGATAAAGTGAGAGAGACTGGAACACGCTTTTATCATGTCACTGGGCTTTTGACGAGGAATTTCACTTGTAAGCATAGTTTCTCACATTATTTTTACGCTTTCGGTGCTTCCCATCCTTCGATCCAACTGTATACTTTTTTATAACAACTTTGGGCTCTTTGTTCCTTCTTCGTTCCGTGCCTCTTTTTTCCCAGTATATTTTTTTCTTATTTTTGGTTTAGTGGTATCTGTTTCGCAACCTATTCTCGAGCCTTTTTCTTTATCCAAGTTGGTTAATGCTAAATTTGTATCTCCTTGTGTTTAGGATTTTCGATAGAGGTTGATACTAGTTCTCTCGCATAGTTTAACTTATGCGAGTAAATTGTTTTCTTAATCCTTTTACCAGTCGTTTGTTTTTGTATCAACGGTGAGTTTATTCGCTCGGGACGATGCTCGAATATCTAAGCGTTTTAAGAATGTAAGGTAACGTCTTATGTCCAATGTTTTATCTTGTGTCTTCTTAAATTGTTGAGTCGTGGTTGTCGGATATCGCTTATAACGAAGTTTATCGAATGTATTCGTTACTTTAAACGTTTTTGTTTTCATTTTATCGTTCTATGTAATTTTTTGACAACGATTATTGTCAACCGATACTTTTATATATTAGAATCTTTTATAAAGATGTAGTTAATTTAGTAACGGCCCTAAAAATATCATCCGATAAATATAGAAAATGCAAGTATATATTTTTAATATTTATAACCAATAGCCTAAATAGTACAAGTATACTTATTAAGTTAACAATGTTGTTTTCGTTATTTAAGCCTTTCGACAAATTCATCGAAAAGGCTTTCGTTACGCGTATTACTACTTATAGGTAATAATATTTGTAAGAGTACTGCATTCTAAAGTAATTATGGACGAATGTTTATATATAAAAACAGTCGTTCAATGCTACATTCCAATCCGATAAGAATACTAAAAAATTGACGTACCTTTTTCGATTGTTTCTAAAATTCCTTGATAATAATTTCTTTGAAAACTTAAATATTATTTTTATGTTTTATTATATTATTATATTTTAGTTAAAATTAACAAGTATTTAAAGACATGTACTAAAAAAACCTGTATTGCAAATATATATAAATAATGATAATAAAGCTGAAACTTGATGTCAATTTAATGAAATTTTGTGTATTATTCTAGAAGTAGTAATAAATAACTATGAAAATGTGGTCGTCGCAAGCAAACAATTCGAGTAGCAGTAATACGACGAATAACCAGAATCTGCGTACTCTGGGTATGACGTCGGCTATAAGTATGGCGGAACCAAAGCCCAGTGATCTCAGTAGAACAATCGAGCTTAAGGAAGCTCTGAAACCGTATAACGTTTTTGAATCGGAGGAAGAACTTAATCACAGAATGGAAATATTAAGGTTTGTTGTGTAATTAATTAAATACAGTATTCTATAATTAGAAAGTGAAAAGATTACGTACATCCAAGGCTTAAGCAATAATTCAAATTAGTTTAGTAGAAAAAAAATGATGTTTGAAATCGTTAATTGTATTATATAACGATTCTTGTAAAGAACGATACAGAAATCAACCGTGATACAAAATCATTTATTTATATAAATAAATTTATTATTAAACAGTGAGATATAACATTTAAATGAAAAAAATAACATAATATTGATTTTAATAAACGGTTAGTTAAGGTTTTCATAAATATTATTTTCGATAATAAATAAATATTATATTTTTAGTAAATTAAATGCATTGGTGAAACAATGGATAAGAGACACAAGTATTGCAAGAAATATGCCACCTAACGTAGCGGATCAAGTTGGAGGTAAAATATATACATTTGGATCTTATAGATTAGGTGTGCATCACAAAGGAGCTGATATCGACGCTCTATGTGTTGTGCCTCGACATATAAATAGAAGCGATTATTTCACATCGTTTTTTGATTTATTAAAAGGACAAATAGAAGTAACGGATTTAAGGGTAAATATCTTCTATCGTTAAATTAATTTTAAATTTAATTAACGATATATTTGTGTGGAAATTTTATGGAATGTGTAATGTTTTACTTTATAGGCTGTTGAAGAAGCGTTCGTACCTGTAATAAAAATGAATTTTGATGGTATAGAAATCGATATGTTATTTGCTAAATTAGCATTGAAGGAAGTTCCTGATTCCATGGTAAATTATTTACAATGTTTTATCAAAATCTATCGATAATTTAAAAATATGTATTTATTCATAATTTGAAATATTTTATGGTTTTTACAGGATCTTCGAGATGATATGCTATTAAAAAATCTTGATCCAAAGTGTGTTAGAAGTTTAAATGGCTGTCGTGTCACAGATGAAATACTCCGTTTAGTCCCTAATATAGAAAATTTTAGATTGGCGTTAAGAGCTATAAAACTATGGGCAAAAAGTAAAATTTCATTTATCCTGTTATTTTTAAAAGTTTATACTTGTCTTTTTATTCGATCGTTTGTTTTTAATACGTAAAATTTCCTTTTTTCAGAAAATGGAATATATAGCAATGTATTAGGTTATTTAGGTGGTGTTTCTTGGGCAATGTTAGTTGCTCGAACTTGCCAGCTGTATCCAAATGCTGTGGCTGCAACTTTAATAGAGAAATTTTTTCTTGTTTTCTCGCAATGGAAGTGGCCTCAACCAGTACTACTGAAATCGCCGGAGAACGTTAATTTAGGATTCACAGTTTGGGATCCACGTGTAAGTAAAATTACCAAGATATTAAATTAATATTTAAATTTTGTATCGATTTGTTATTTTATTTCTTCTAATTCAAAATTTAACTTGGTAAATCTATTCGTATCTACTCTGATTATATAATTCGTCAAGAAATAGGTCAAGTTAGAAAAGAAGCACATATTTATTCTGTAATAAAAATAGATCGAAAACTTTATCAACTGTATGCCTTTAGAATTTAAAGTTTGACTAAATATCGTTAATCTAATATACATAAAATAATTTCAAAGTATTATTTTCTGCAAATATAATAAACAGTAAATTTTTTGTCAGTCTCTTCCCGAATATAAAAGGATGATGAATTTTTGAATAAATAACGACCATTCGAGTGATTTTAAAAAAAGGCAACGTCTTTTTTTTTCTAGGTCAATATATCCGATAGATATCACCTGATGCCAATCATCACCCCAGCATATCCACAACAGAATTCGACGTTCAATGTATCGGTATCCACGAGAACAATAATGCAAGAGGCCTTCGAAATGGGCTTAGGCATCACCGAGGAAATAATAATGGGCAAGGCAACGTGGGATAAACTCTTCGAGCCATCAAATTTCTTTGACAAATACAGGCATTATATTGTATTACTGGCGAGTAGTTCGTCGGCGGAAGATCAACTCGAGTGGTGTGGGCTTGTAGAAGCGAAAATTCGACATTTGATAGGTAAGGCATATATGATTATTTGATACTTTGCATTCCGATTTATCTCATTATCAAGTGGAACAACAACTGTTTCGGATTCGTGATGCAGGTGAAACCAAAAATATTCTATTTATACTTGAGTAGATTTCGTAGCCATGAATAAGTAATTATTATTTATGTTATTAGTAATTATTATTCATTGGCAAACAATTATAATAAACTTAAAAATCGTTTATTGAAAATAAACTTTATTTGAAAAATGTTTAAATACGAATACATTTTTCATTATAATATTTATTGCACGTAATAATTTTAGTGATTCGAGTGAAAAGTTTTACAAGATTTTTTAAATTATATTTTGAAATTAGTACGCTAAACATTAATTTTCTTTATATTTTATTTTATTTAATATAATTTAGGTACACTCGAAAGGAACCCTCACATCACACTGGCGCACATTAATCCCGAAGGATTTCCCCCATTGAAACCAGAAGCAGATAAATTTATTTCGATGTGGTTCATTGGTCTAATGTTTAAAATAGGAGAGAACTTAAATGTGGATCTTACTTACGATATTAAGTCATTCGTTGAAACAAGTGAGTAATTTAGTTTTGTTTTTTAAATTTTTTTAAATTAACTATTATCTCTTCTTTATGAAAAATTTGGTCCTTAAATTAAAATTTGTTATTAACTTGACATAAGCAATAATAAACATTTATGAAAGAAGTAAATATAAAATTATATATAAAGTATAAGAGTTAAATGTGTTATATATCGATAAAAATTTTTTGAATATTCGGTAAACAAATTAGAGTTAGTTTTTTCAGAAAAGGTGTCTCTTACTACCTAAGTCAAATATTTTATCGACTATATATATTTTAATATGTTCAAAGATATTTTTTATAAGTTTATTAAAAAAGTATTTTGAACCTATAAGTAATATTAATGTTATCGCTTATAAATAATTGTTTATTTCTTTTAGCCGAAAGACAAGCGGAGCAAATTAAATTGTTCAAAAACGGTATGACCATTGAAGTGAAGCATGTAAAGAAGAGGAATTTGGCGAATTACATTTCTCCTACTTTAATTAAAAGAGAAAGAAAAGTAAATATCATATATCATTTTGCATTTGAGGTAGATTAAAAAAGAAATTTTTATTAAACTAATTTTTGTTAAACAGACTTCCAGCGGAAATCAACGAAACGGAAACATCAGTGGCAACGGAGGTGTTTCTCCAAGGAATCAGAGTGATTTAATGTCCAGGAAAAGGAAATCAGATCAGTCTCTGGATAGTAGTGATAAAAAACGAAAAGTACAAGAAAATGAGCAACAGCATCAGCAACAGACACCGATACAACAGGTGCTTTGTAAAAATATTTTGAACAAACATTTTAACGATAAGAAAAAAATAGGTAGTTCGTCTGTTATTGTGAACTGAATTGTTGTGGTCGGATTTTAGAAAAAAGTGTTAATGAGGTAACTTAGAATTGTAAATTTCTAGAAGGAAGACGGTTCCTTGGTTGTCCAGTCATGCGGAGACGACAGCAATTCAGGATTTAGCTTAGAGGAGTATAAGCAGACTCTGACACCTGCTAAGGACGTAAGAAATTGAATATCTTACCAAATATTGTTTTTATTAATTTTAATTAATTCTTTAAGCTTTAGAAAAAAAAAAAACATCAAGGTTGGTAATTTGGAGGAAAAATACGTTTTTTTTCTTATAATGATTGTTTTAAATATTTTAATAATCCTCAATAAATACTATTGATTTTAAAATTCGTATTTTCATTTGATTCGAATTTTGGCCCAGACTTAAACAGACTTAAATGATGAGTTTCAAAACTCTTTTTAATTTAAAAATTGTAACATTGATTATTTAAATTTAAAAGTTGTTTTGAATTAAAATTGAAAAATTAATCGTTATATTAATTTTCAAAGATAAAAACAGTTACCTTATATCATCTCATCAACGATATTTCTATATTTTTACTGCATTTCTATTCTTGAACGCTTACATTCCTTTCCCAAATTTATTCCTAACTTCGCATGGTCTTATTACTCTTATTAAGGATAAAAGCTTGCGGATAATTATAGAAGCAATAATCGCTCTTTAAGCGACCAACAGAGGCATCGATATTTCACGCTCCTCTTGCACAGGTGACACGAATGGTTTACTTCCGGAATCACAGTCTGCCTACGGGAGCGTTGCCAGTTATACGTTCTACGGTAAAGCTCGTCTCTCTCCACGGAGTGTATATCTACTCTTGGTATATCTAAGATTTATTTCTTCTCGTGCGCTTCCTCTCATTTGCAAATAACTGCTTGGTTTCATTGATTCCGTCGTTTTTCATCCGCTGCTTAATCTCACCTTTGCTTTCATTGCATTCAAGCTTACGTTAAGTATATACACGTTTATTTTAATTTTACGTACATTCTATAATACGCTAAAAAGTAAACGATAAAAGAAATTCCATTGCAAGTTTCGATGCAAAGTACTCGGTAAATAATATAAAAATTTATTCGGAAGAAAAAAGAAAAATAACGAAAAAAGAGCGAAAAGAAAAAAACAAAAAGAAACGCAAAAGAAAGAAATGAAAAAAAAAATAAAATCTCATCATCGCGTAAAATTAAACAAAAAATAATATAAATATACGAATTACGAATATATTCTTGTTTGTAGTAATCATTAATTTCATAGTCGCTATTGAGGAGCTTAAAAGGTGAATACAACCTTTTGTTCTGGTGCGTATTTTTCTATCCAAAAGTATTTTCGCAAAACTGCAGATCTTCCTTCCAAGAAAAAATAAAGCTCTAGACCGCAATTCTAATAGAATAAAAAAGTACGAGAACTCGAGGTAAGAGACGCGCCTATCAACAAAAAGTTAGCTATCTTAATCAAGACTTCTCTGCTAGACTGGCCGGGGGATAAGCGCAAACGAAGACGAAAACAAAAAAAAAGCAAAACAAAATACAAAAACCCGGGTTCACGCAGGAGTATTATAATCCAAAAGCCGGCTCGGTTTCGTTTTTCCAGGAGGTCGCAGCGCCGGCAGCGAGTAGCAAGGCGCCAACGGCACCTCCGGCCGTCGCTCAGGAGGGCTTCGTGTGCACCTGACCTGCCCTACACCTGACGCAGGGTCGCCGCCAATCCTCCAACCGTCGCGACGGCTCCCTGGAGTCGCCCAATACGCAAAGATTTCTCGCACCCTCGTCCACTGCCCACTGTGTAAGTTCGTCATTTTAAACAAACGGAAAAAGAAACGAAAACTAAACAAAAAAAAAACCAAAAATAAACGGACAAAACTGAGAAAAGGTACGATACGATTGCTGCGATTTGGAAAGAGAGAGCGCGCGCGCGCGTGTGTGTGTGTTGTGTGCGTGGGTGGGTGGGTGCGTGCGTGCGTGCGTGCGTGCGTGCGCGCGTCGTGCGCGCGCGCGCGATGATTACGAGAGAGACGAAGAGGAGCACGAACGACTCGAGTTGAGCGAATACGAGTGAGATGCCTCACGCATAATTTTTTATTTCATAACAAGGGAGCGAGGAATGATAAAACGGGCGGCCGTTCGATTTTCAAGCGCAGGTCCTTCCGTTCCGCTTTTGCCAGAGTCGATGGTTTTGCACAGCGAAGTGTTCGTGTTTTTTTTTTTTTTTTATCGTTGAGCAGCTTTACCACGAGCATTCGGAAAAGTCTCGTGCTTTTTTATACTATCGGAGAAACGATCTTTCTGTGCTCTTTGAGAGAAACGTTGGTGTCGAGAAAAAGAGAGGGGGGCATAGAATTCGGTGTGGATTTCACCTTGTTTTAAAGATGGAATTGAGGCACAGAAGCAGCTTCGGGCACAGAATGTTAACGACGCGTTTAAGTATGGATTTATACAATAGCGAATTCCACTGTCGTTATTTTACGATTAAACTTTGAAAAGAATTTATTTTCGATAAGTATCGCTCTAAGATTATTACGTGATATTAGGAGATAAAACACGAACGAGGAATTCATTGTAAATAATTGAATCGATCGCTTTCTGAACATTTTATTTTATTCCACGTTTTATTATAATATTTAAAAAATATATTTACGCAGCTTTGTGACTTACTGTTTTATAAATAACGAATAAATTAATTATGCTTAGTATTTTAGAATTTTCTAAATTCGCCTACGCGTGTTTAAATTCTTCTCAAACGGCAGAGAAAATAAAATTCTGTGATAGTATAATATTTACGGTATAAAAAAGTACTTGATTTTTCGAGGCTCGTCCTCATTTCAGTCTCGTGCGGTATATTTTGTACGAATCGGTAACAACGACTTAGTAAAGATAGTTATTCTCTGAAACCTTAAATATCCACTTTGCAACGTGGATATGCGAGACTCCGAAAAAGGAGATAACGGGAAATCCCGATCGATTTAAGTTAGGTAAAAGTAATAAAAATAAAGACCGCACGCGCGACGACTGACGAACGATCAATGCCCATCGATTCTGGCAAATTCAAATGCTCGTGTTCTGTTTATAGATTATACGTTGTATTCGTATATACATATAAATATTATTCTATATTTATAAGTGCAGATGAGAACTGAAAAAGAAAAAGTGAAAGAAAGAGAGATATCTGTAAGTGGAACACCATTAGCGTATATACATATATTAATTATGTAGTTTAATCATCCTCCTTTACTTATATTTTCATACGATAATTGTGTTTTTTTGAATAGAATTTTTTTTTAAGTCAACGTTATGTAGCAAGGAAACGATTTAAGCGGGGCATAAAATGAAAAAAATAGGAAAAAAAAATAGGAAAAAATATAATTAACGAAACACGACGGCACTTGTGCTGCTGCTAACGTTGATGCTGCTGCTGCTGCTGCTGCTCCGTTTCATTGAAATGCCCTCGAAGCAGCTCACGGAGTTTATTAAGTGATGTATGTTTGTGTGTCAATTCTTTTTTTTAATTTATCGATGAGAATTCACGAGTACGTGTGCAGCGTCGGTGAATCGATTCACACCGTTGCCGTAGTCTTTGTTTCTTATAGTTGAATATATAAATATATATAACGAATGATTAATTTAATTGCTTTCGTCGCGAGTCGAGTTTATGTAATGGTAGTCGAATTTCAACTGTAAATATAACCGGAAGAAAAAGAAGATTGTGTACACGATTACGGAACATTTAATGTTAATAGTGGATATTCTTTGGTTGACCCGAACGAATTCCTTATTGTTTTAATACATGGACTTATCAAAAAGAGATCTTTTTACACGTGCTGTGATTATATTACTCGATAGAATTTTTTTAATAAGTACCTTTCCTATTATCTGTCGATGCGAGTTGAACGGAATGGATAATTTTTTTTAGTTGAAAATCTTCAAGAATGAAGAGTAAGAGAAAACCAAATCGCGATTGTCCACGATCATTTTACCTAATAAAAGCTATTAGATTTTGAATATAATCTTTATTTTTTAATATTAGTCTAAGATTATGGACATGTACCAATTGGTTCATCGCGCTTTTCAAATTCTGTGATAACTGAAAAAAATTGTTTTCATCGAGAGCATATGCGATATCAACTTTTATCACGCGATTTATTGAATCGACGTTACATCAATAAACGATTTTTCTTAAAAAAAAAAAAAAGAAAAAAAAAACAAAAAAAAAACTAGAAACTTTGATTAATGTAAAATCGAAATTCATTCAACATCTGCATTATAATAATGTATCATTGTAATATTATATATAGAAATGATATCGGTAACGTGTTTTATTATTGAAATAGTTGAACTCAAAAACTTTATTTACCACTGAATAATTCATTTGAAACTTTAGACAAAAATAAAGTGTTGCACAGTGAATGAAAATTGAATTTATGTTTTACATGAATTGAAATTTTTTTTAATTCTAATAGTTTGCTGATGTACAGTAGGTCGAGTAATAAGAGACGGCTTGCGTATACCCTTAATATGAAACTACTTTTATATTGAAAATATAACAACGAAAATATACAATAAAAATGAATTTTTATTATTTTGCGTTGTTTAAACACTGTTTCGATTCATCATTATAAGTATCAAAAAAGATAATTATACTTAATCATAAACGTGTATACGATCATGTACGAATTCTTTTTCCTGGTTATGTATCGATATTTTCATTTTTTGGTTTCCAAAATTATAAATCCCAAATTTATCAAAACTTACAAAAAAAATCTAAAGTATGAATGTGCGTCTTTCATGTGAATGCATTATTAAGCTGTAAATATCTGCTCATTTTTATAAAACCAACGATGATCGATTGAGGACACTATTTATTTCAATTTCATTTGAACAGAAAAACATTAAAACTTACATTCCTAAAATTCTTTCGTCATATGAAAATTGTAAACCTTCATTATTTCATCTTCTTCAATTTTATGGTGACAATCATTTTAAAGTTAATATGCTATATTTTTCTGTTGATGGTAAATTTTTGTTGACATTTTGCTATGAATATTTAGTATTTTATAAAATTCATGTAATATCTAAATTTGAAAGTTGTTGAAAATAAAATTAAATGTTAAATAATTTAATAATGATAAAATTAAATACACGATTAAGCAGTAATTAATAAATCATTGAATCAACTTGTACAAAAAAAAATTTCTTATTGTTATCGCAAAAAAAAATATTTTCATTTAAATAAATATTATTCAAAATTATTATTTTTTTCTTTCATCAAATCAATTTCACAATTTTGTACATTTCTTTTTAATGAAATATACTTATATCCTTTATATAAATTTACTTATATCCAATCGATTTTACGACAAACACTTAATGTCAGCGAAATGAATAGAAAAATAACATATTTTAAAAAACCATAGTTTTTTGTATTTCTATCGTTTAAAAGTTTATGAAGCATAAGATAGACATCAACCTAAAATTTAGTTTCAATCTACCTCGAATAAAATTTACAGGGCAATTTAAAATGTACACATCTATACATTTTTCATATTTTATCATACATCATAATGTTTTCTGCTAAACTATAATAGTTGTTATTCTTTATTTTATGTTTCATATTTATACTTGTATTTCATAAATTATTAACAATTATTATTATAAATATAAATCCTTCTCTTTTCTATCACATATGTTTATTCTTTATTTATTTATATTATTTATATTTACTCAAACTTTAACATTATATTCATATTTCATACTTATTCATTTTCACATTTTATAGCTTTTTTTCTACTTGCCTTCTCATGATTTACAGAATCACCTGTTACCAACGAAAAATACATTACACGATACAACATTTTTGTATCATTTAGTCGCTGTTTATTAATTAAAAACATGTGGTATAAATAAGGTAATTTTTTTTGTAATTTTACAGGTTTATTGTACATAGTACGTGATATTAACTTTGTTGATTATCTTATTCGAAATTATTTCATTAAGAAAATCTTTTTTATTGATTCTGTTTATATATTTACTAATTAAAGAAACAAAAGATACTTAATTTTAATTCTTCGAATTTATGATGTAAAATTTCATTTTATAAAATACTGCGTTAAAAAATAAGAAGTTTTGAAAAATTTCTGCCTTACTTATGTTTCTGATTAATTTTATTATTCGTAAAATAGTTTCCGGCAATGCAAAATTATATTTAGGATTCTTTTTTGAATAATTATAAAATAGAAAGTTTTCGAATGATTATAATCATATTGTCAATGAAAAATTTGATAATATAATTTATAATAGTAAATGGTTAAATAAAGAAAATTTTAAGTTTTATGGAACATTTTGTAACAGTTTTTTTCTAAGCAAATATTTATAAAATAATATTTTTAGTTAAGTACAGAGATCTGTAGTTACAAATATTTGTATAATATTTAAAAATTCTACTACACATAATTATTTGTGTATTCGTAAATGATAAGTTTCTTTTATATTTAAATCTATTAAAGAAATCTTAAAATGATTAGATAATATTATTATTACATTGTAACAATTTAAAGATAACGTTTATTCATAAAATCGAAAAAATATAAGATAATTTAAAAAATAAAGTTTTGTTATTGCTTAAATACAAAATATTATTTTTATTACATTCAATTCGTTTATTTATAAAGTTCATAAGAAAAATAATTAAAAAGTTTTGAACTTTCATTATAAACATTTATAAAATTCGAATACTATTTTAAGTCGTAAAGATTGAATGTTCAATGGTCGTTAACAGTTGACCGAAATAGAAATAATTAGATCCTTGAAAAATGAAAAAGAAAAAAATATTTTCCTGCGAAGAAGAGTTAAACCTTTATAATATTTATTTCCCGTCGATTTCATAGGTTATATAATAAAAATCTTCCGCGTTTCCTTAAAAGTAGAAGAAAAAGTAAAAAAGAGATTGGCCGTGAGAATGAGTGTATGTGTTTTGTGTATGTGTATGTGTATGCATGTAAAGAGAGAATAACGATCCCAGGAACGTATTTGTACATATATATAACGTATAGAAACGAATTTGTTTAAAGTGTAATTCAATTATTTAGTTATATTACGTAATTCTTAATAACGAAAAAATTACGCAAAAATCTGTAAAAAAAAAAAGTACGAAATAAGAACGAAAAATAATAAAAAAAAAATGCGTACGCATAGCGTGAATGTGTGAGTCATAGAGGAAGAAAAATTGGTGTTTGGCCACACACGCATTATTCATATAAATATGTTACGCACACTTATAGATAGTGCGTTTTTTGTTTGGCGCATGCGCGCTTGTGTATGTGTGTGTGTGTGTGTGTGTTTTGTGCATGTGAGCTGGGTGTATGCAAGTATTTTGCGCTATACGTTAATTTTTTTCTTGATCAAAGCTCTGCTATCAACGATGTTTATCTTACCCCATTACACGTTTATTAAAGATGAGTAAGGGATCGAGAGCCTTAAAAAGTGGAATATTTCCGCTCGAGAAGATAAAATAAAAAAAAATATATATATATATATATAATTAAAATAAAGAAATAATTATGGAATAAAGAAAAGGAGCGTTCTTCTTTTTTTCTTCATTTTTATTTTTTTTATTTCATTTGTTTTCATCGATGATGCGTGTATATCCGTTAACAAAAATTTCATGTGTATCCTCAGCATCAACTGTACACTAATGTATCTCTCTATCTTCAATAAACGTAAACAACTTTTTTTACCACCTTCAAATATTTGAAATCGAACGAAATCAGTAAGAATCGAGGATTTTTAATAAAAAGCTCATAGTATTCTTTTTTAAGAACAAACGATACAAACTGATTTTTACCGAAGTACGTTGATATTATTTATTTCCTTCTTATCCTAAAACCTTTTCATATGCGTCTTTTTTATACAGATATAAAAAAAGATTGTAAAAACAAAAATTCATCGTCAAATATTGCTACATAATATTGTAATTGCAGTGGCTGAAAAGTTTGTTTCATTCGTTTTTGAATATATTAAAAAGTAACACATTCAATGTAAAATTACAAGGTTCCGAATAAAAAATGTATAATAATAACATAATTTTTGTTAAATTCAGCGTTGAAATATTAACTCCTGAAATATATATCAATAATAAAATTGTGTTGTTTGTAATACAAAAAATATTAAATTTTGATTTACTTGTAAAGTAAATAAAAAATTGAAAACTATATTATATATTTAAAAGAACATGCAACAAAATATCCAGACACGATAGATTTTTATTGTAAACTTGCGTGTATATTGCGGATCACCCATATATACAAGTTTTATAGTAACAATAAAGAATATCAATACGTGCTAAACATCTTTAATTTTATGAGGGCTTTAAACGTCGATTTCTGCAAAGTATTAAGCCGATAGCAATGAATGTCGCGTGGATTTGATTCACTTCACGATCTATGAAATAAAAATACGATCTTCGTTTCCCCTCATAAATTATAGTAATATTTAAATGATATTAAATGCGCTTGATGATTTATATTATAAAATATTACCATAAATAAAAATACCTATACCTTAATTTTAATCTTAAGCACATTAATATTATTTATACGATTATTATTTATTAATATAATTTAACATACTTTCAATGTACTTTATTTAAATTAAAAAAAGTGTTATTAAAATTCTAACATTATTTAATATTAAAATAATATATTATCATAGGTTAAAGTAAAATATTTTACAGAAAATTTGTCATTATAAATTGATGTTTAGCATTTATTCGTTTTTATGTATTATCAAATATACATAAAAATTAAAAAAAAGTTAATTAAGGAATCGCTATTTTCTCAGTCTGGAGCTAAAGCATGGTAAGTAATTCTCAACAGATTAAATATATAAAATCACTTACTATGGTTTTTATATTTATTATTATACTTTTATCTTATAATTCGGATAAATAAAATTACAATAAATAATTAATTTGTAAAAAATGAAATTTATAAACATGAAATTATTGCAGTTAGGCTGTTTTAAACTTTGGAAACTTTTCTTAAATATTTGACCACAAAGTGATAAATTTAAATTTTCGTCGGTCTCCATGCGAGTGGACACTTGGACACTTGCAGTCGTGGTATTATATTTCGAGTGGGCCCTGCTATTGCATATACAGTTGCTTTAAAAGCTATAAAAATGCTTTTTAAGCCGCATGCATTTTATAAATGAGGTTGAGATAAAATCGAACAAGCATGAACTAAATCGTTCTGTGGTTGTAAGAAATTTTATTTTCAACGTCGAAGTAGATTATCGTTGAAAATCTCCGAATCGAGAATAAGAATACTTTATAAAAAAAGATTTTTATGATTTTAATATAAAATAATAGCAAATCCAGCAATACATCTTTTCTAGATTTAGATAGCTTTTATAAAATTTAAATTCCTCTAGACGAAGATTAACCTATTTTTCTAGGGCAAAATATAAGCTTCAAAATATTTAATCCTGGTATTATTAAAATTTCTATATTTTATATAACGAAAAAATGCCTGGAAGTTGCCTCGAGCATTGTATAATTTTTTTAATCGATTTTTAGGGAAAAACTTTTTCATGGGACTAAACGAATTATTTCTGTCAAAACAAATTAACTTCAGTGCATAGAAAATTTACTAAACGAATTTATATAATATTTACGATGTAATATTTTTTAATTGATACGGCTATATATTTAAATAAGTCTAAGTAAATTAGTCAAGGAGGTTTACCGATATAAGCGTATTAATAAATAATTTATCTAAGAAACTGTGTTTCGACTAAAAAAATACAAGTAAAAATTAAAAAATTTATGTTTATGCTTAAAAAAGTTTACGAGTAAGAAATATGAATGTTTATTTTAGTAACAAAATAATAGATGTTTTATAATAAAAAATTTAAAAGAATGAATAGAAATTTTGTTGATATTCATAATAATTTATAAGGCGTATAAAGTAATATATTCTTAAGAGATCTTATAAAATATATTTAAAAATGGTTGTATTGTCGAAAGAAACGGTGATATCTGGAACGAAGAAAATACATCGTATTTATGAAGGTGCAGTCCAATTTTCGATCGCCTGTAACAGTAATTTTCTCACCAATTTTTTGCTAGAAAGAAGTTTAGAAGAAGCAACGTTGGCATGGTTGGCTGCCGCTGAACGCATCGCTATTACAAACGTTTGACCCAAATTCCGATTAAAGCGCTCCCAGAGGGTAAGACAGATCGCTGATCACGTCGACGAGGGTAATAAAGCCCCTTTATCCTTTTATTACGAGATCCCCTGCACTTAAGCTTGCAAGCACGTAAACGGGCCCTGATAACTATTAGATTCGGGACGATCGCACCCCGGGGACGAGGTTCGTCGAGGCGGGGGTTTGCGCTTGCGCCTTTGGGGGGCGCCGACGCAACCGGTGGCGAGGAACTCGCAAGTTGGAGGAATCCCGGCAGTTGGTGTCGAGCGCGAGCGACGTCCGAGCCTCGTCTACTTTTTCTCCGTGTGCGTGGCATGCGTTGATCTTCGGATGTTCGTTGAGGTGGAAACCCGCGAGGGGACGACGTCGAACGCGGGATCTGGACAAGATGAGGTACAAGCACATCGCGACGATCGGCTCGATCTTAATCGGCACTTTCGTACTGCTGGCCGGTCTTATGTACTATTTTAATCAGGGTAAGAGACCTTTGCATTTGCTCGTCGGCTCGATGCCCATCAGTGTGATGGAATAATCGTTCTCGGGTTCCAATTTATAAGGGGTAATTTATGGGTCTTTGTTTTCGAGCGATACGGGTGGACATTTCGTTACGCGCTGTTATAAAAAATTCACGAAATTTGCTAGAGGTATCGAGATGAGAATGTTACGGGTTGGATATGCAAAATATATCGGACCAACCGGAAACTGTGAATTAACTCGATTTTTACGCGTCTGACAAAAGGACAAAATATCGAAGGCTTATGACTGGTTTTTTGAGCACGTGTACGGAGCGATCGAGAAAAATTGGATAACCACTTAAAATACTGAATTTCATCCTTTTATAGTATTTACGACGAAGAGTACGACTATCTTGAACTATTTAGATTATATTGAAATACTATTAATTAAAATACTATTAATGATAATTAAAAAGAAAAAAATTGAGACATTTTATGATGATTTAGTAAGTTAGTATCAATTTATTGTTATATTGAAATGCTAAGCTACAAAACATTAGATTTCATTAAAACTTCTTGATAAATTAAGTAATAGCAATAAAAAGGTACTTATATAATTTTAATATGAATATTATGTTTAATAAATCTTGCTTTCCTTATAAAAAACTTATAAAAAATACATATATATATATATATATGTACTTATAACATGTACTTACATAGAATGATCATTGTTGATATTTATGATTCAAATTAAATTAATAATGAAATTATTTGAAAACATTGTGTAATTTAAATTAATAAAAAATACTATTTTGTTAAAATTTGATTTTTCATAAATTATTTTTTTTAATTTTTTAATTTTAATTTAATTTTTAAATTAAATTAAATAATACGTAAATAAATGTTTTCGTTAACAAAGAATGCATATATTATTGTTAGAATCGAAATTGTAGAACGAAATTTTTAATTTTTCTTGCAATTATTTATATATTGAAATCGAAAATAAAAAAATGGTTTATCAAAATTGAAAAATGAAACTACTTTTTCACTAAAACTGTACCACAATCTGAGTTTGTATAAGATTCGAAAAATAAAATAGTTTTGACTTTTAAATGGCATAGAAGACGATTGATTCATTTTAATCAAACAAAATTTATTTTATTTGAAAATAACGTCATTTTAGAACTTTGAAGTTATCGAATCCTTATTTCATTCTATATTAAAAATATTTGCTTACTCTCATATAAATAGTTTGATTTTTCATCATTCTGAATTAAATTTGAAAGTGAGTTTTAATAAAATTATAATTAGATTTATTTGTCAAATCTGGATAATCTGCAAGTAACATAAGAATGTTCGAGTATTATTCAAACAGTTAATTACAAAAAATTGATTTTGATAATATGAAATTACACGTATATTAAAATAAACTTAATTAATAAAATTACATACAATTAAGTAATAAATTATAGCTTAATTCATTATTTTTTAAAGTGAAATTGAATAAAAACATAAATTTAAGAATAATAAAAAAATATATTTAAAATTCATTAAATTATAATTTAATATAAATTTTTGTGTTTTTTTATATAAAAATTATTATAAAAATTGTATATATATAAGAAAATTAATGCTTTTGAAAAAGATAGATTTATTTAATATATTTTTTTAACATTATTATTACGATTTTTTATTTCGATTGTTCTTAAGACTTAAAAAATAATAAAAAGAAGTATTTTTAAAACGATTCAAATAATCAAGGTTAATTGAAAATTTGAAGAAATCAATATATGAGATTTTTGCAGAAAAATAACTGTTATTACTAAAGTGCGACATTTTTTTTAAATGTACTGCAAAATAATTGTAAATGCAAATTACCTACTAAATACACTATTCATGAGTTAAAATATAGTACGAAAGTACGCGTAGTGAGAAAATAACTAATGACCAATGTTAATAATTCATTTGCATCTTTAAAGTTCAAAATTTGGTACTGTTTAAAAAAAATACATTAATTTATTAAATTTAATTATTATATATATATATTTTAAAGGTATAATACATTATTTAATTGAAATACATTTATTGAAATTAATATTTATAATATAAAGGTACGAACGTTTTAAATTTGAAGTTCCGTTAAAAAATTCATGCGATACATCGAGATAACGAATCTTCTGCGTTAGAAATAGTTGAAGTAGATACCGAACTCCGAGATAATTCGTCACTCGACGAACCAAAGAAAGAATCAATTACAATCATGATCAATTAAGTTCGTGAAGTCATATTCTGCAAATGTGCAAGTGAGATGTGTTGCAGTAAGCTGAATCGATGTTCGTAATGAACATTGGTCCACGCACGACTTTTTGATAAGATCGACTGCACGTGCAGTTATCGGAGCGTCGATTTATTCAGCGTGTTCCCAAGGCTTTTTCCGAAAGAGAAGATTCTTGTAAAAGTGTCAAAGGATGGAATCAATTACCTTCCCAATGCTTTAATCAAGTCGTTGGTATTCGTATATTGTGTTTTCGTTGAAAATCCTTAATGAGGTCTTTTTAAATTACGGTTTTCTGACATTCGTATTTTTTACCTTAACTAATTAATTTACCTCGTATTTACGAGTTTTTTAGTTAATTTTGATGAAAATTTTTATGTATTTACTTTGTGTACTTAATTGTCTTTTTATAAATATCAAATTGACTGAAAGTGAAAAGTGTGAGTCAAAATTACAGAGAAGTTTACAATATCTATAGCTTTTTTAATTTATAAGTAATCCAATTATAATTTTTATTAGTTGTTAAACAAAATTGTTTTAAATATTTTAAATTATTATATTTCTTTATAGTACTGTCATATAATTTTATAAGTTTTCTTTTACATTTAAATTGATATTTTTAGAGTAAAAGTAGATATTGAAGTTTAATTTATATGATAATTAGAATTATTTTAATATGTAAAATAATTCTTAAATCTATTCTACATTTACAAATAAAATAATATTATGAATTTTAATAATATAAATGATATATTGAATAGTTTAGTAAATTAAGTTGTCACGAAATAAAAAAAACGTTAATTTTTAATATTATAAATACAAATTATGAAAAATATTTTTTTATTTAACGATGTTTAAATAATATTTCCAAGAAAATATTTAGATTCCATTTTATTAAATTATTTTGTATATTTTTATTCTTATTTAAAATTTTTTTACACGTAAAAAGAGTATAATATTTATTTTAAATGTAAGATTTTATATAAATGTTAGGTTATTAATTGATGTTAGTTAATCGATGATATAATGAAAAAATTACATACTTAGTTAAATTTATTTGGAAAAGAATTGAATCGATACTAAAAAAATCAAAAAATTATTATTTATATAACTTACGAAATTCTTTATAATAAAACAATTATTGATAAATTAATTATTTGACTAAATGAAAAGTAAAGATTAATTTCTGATACAATTAATTTTTTTACGTAGTAAGTCATTAAATAATACATATATAAAATTAAATAAACATAAATAAAAGTGAACTATATTTTATAGTTAATTGCTTTAGAATATTTTTTTTCATCGTACTAGTTATAACAAAAATATTTACAATTAGAACTTATAATATCGAATAGAATAATATTAAAATCAATAATTTGCTTCAATTTTCTCTATTTTTATGTACAATTTTTAAATTACATTATATACAATAACTTTTTAAAGTAATTATTATGTATCAAAAGCGTTTGATATCATTATCGAATTATACATCGCTGGCTCTTATTTATAAAATATTTTGATGTTACATGATTTCTTTTGACTTAATTTATAAACAAATACAAAAATTTTATAAATTAAAAAAACATTTCTATGAATTAAAATTTTATTAATTTTATTTTAAGATCTATTGAACGAATAAATTAAACTTTGGTATATGTTGTTAGTAAAAAGTTGAAAAAACTGTCGGAATAGTTTTACGCTTAGGGTACAAAATGCATTTGATATTAAGGGATTGAATCAATTGTTTAAAATATATTCTTTAAATATGTTTTACAATATTAATTTTTAATAGGAAAGAATATATATTTCTATATATTGGTTTATAAAAGAAAATATTTACTAAAATATATGAAAAAATAGATTAAAAATAAACAATTTTTATATTCAATTATTATTTATATATACAATTTAATTAATTGAATTAATCTGAGAAATACTGATTTAGTTTTTAAATTCCTTCTAATCAACTTAAAAATCTATACATATCTAATATAATAATATTTTCCTATCAAGTTTTCAATATAATTTTTTAATCTATTAATGTTATTTTTTTTAACGTATCATTTTATAAACAAAATAAGTAAAATATTCGCTGATATAAAAATTAGTAATTTTAATAATTAAAAATATTAAAAATAAATAGAATAAAAAATTTTTTATACTATACATAATTTTTTTTACACAACGAATATTATTTTTCCTTTCATAAGACAAACCTAAATTTTTCTATATATTCTGAAATGGTTTGATGTTCTCTGTGAGTTATACTTTAAAAACTGCACTCGGATAGGAATAATAATAAAAATTACGAGAGGATAATCCCTGTACTAGAAAAACTTAATTACAGATAGCTGTCCAATAGGTACATTCCTTTGTCAAAATAGCACCTTATGTATGCCACAACGTAGTTGGTGCAATGGTAACCTTGACTGTCCCCAAGGTGACGATGAATCTATAGAATGTTGTAAGTGAATTTTATTTTGTACATTTGTTTTTTGAATATGAATTTTATTTATCGATAAGAAAATATTAATTTTAAAAATTAGAATTCTAACGTTTGAATTTAAATGTTTCCATATTTTAAGAATAAAATTTGCGCAGTATAGAGTGAATATTCATTTTCATACAATATATAAATTGATAACAATTTTGAATATTGTTAAAGTATTTAAATATATATAATATTTCGATATTCTAGATAACTATTAAAAAGTATAAATAGATCCTTTTTATTAAATATATTTAGTTAGTGTTACTTATTATAGCAATAATTACAATCTAAAATTATTCATAAAAAATTAATATTTTCAACCTTACAATTTTTAATTTCTATGTTCAAATTGTATAATTATTTGTAACCACAGTTGATTCCAACGGTGACTGGAATTGGTATCGTAAGTCACGATACCAGAATGCAACGACGTTCATTTGCCCACATGTTACCATAAGTAAGTATCTTTTCTCCATAAATATTTTTTTAACTCATTGAATTGAATTTAAAGAATATTAATTTAATAAATTCTCAGCGTAAAAAGAAACATATTAAATTTATACATCAATTATATGTACGGGATTGGATAAAATAAAAATAGTAATCAAATTATTCTGTTATGTCAATAATAAAATTCCTTCGTAAATTTTTTTGAATTTTTGAATTTTTACTTCATCGGTATCCGTTATATTTTTGAGATAGTATAATAATAATTTTGTTTCATAAATTTCAATGTAATTTCAGTACAATTTTTATAGCTTTGTTTTCTGAGTTCGTTTATATATTATAAATACTAAAACTAAAGTCCAAAGACTGCATAGAAAATTATGAATGGAATAATTTAAAAATATCATAAAATAACTAAGAAAAAGTTTCAAAAATGTATGAAAATAGGATTTTTATATTTTACAGTACATCTCATTCTTTTATAACCTTTGAATATTAAGTAGTTCATAAAATTTAGCTCATTATATGACTACAGTTATTCAAGTTCTATTTAAAAAAAAATTTTAATAAGATAAAATATTGATGAAATATTTATTATAATGATAAAAAAGTATTTTATGTTTACAAATGTATTAAATATAATCTCAATAATATTATTTTATAATATTTTTTTTATGCAGATGATCCAGGATATTACAAAAGCTGCGATTATGTAAATTGTACAGTACGTTGTACAAAATTTCAAGGAAACAAAATTCCTCAAACTTTCTCGGAAAATATTACAACTATGTACGTCAAAATAATAATTTATACACAAATATCATTCAAGAGATTAAATTTTTTCTTTTTGTTTAGGACTTTTTCAAATAGTTCATTTCACGTCTTGAGAAAAGATTCTTTTTTTCGGTATTCTAAGCTACGTTTTTTGTAAGTTAATCAAAATATAATGATTTTTTTAATTCATAAGATTATTAATTGTAGTTATCGAAAAATATGTTATTAACTATGAATATTTTATTGTAGATAATTTAAAAAATAATATTCTGAAGAATAAATTAAAAATAAAATAATTTTTTATAATATTTAGTGTGATGTAACCATATAATTTTATGTTTAAGTAATAAATTATTGAAAAATGTATAATAATTTATATTTTAGGTTTCTGAAAAGTAACGAAATACGAATATTAGAACATAACATCTTTGCTAAGCAAAAGGATTTAAATTGGCTGTAGGTAGTTTCAGTAGTACAAGTCAATATATGGTTAGGCATGGTTATGATTATACTAAGCAAACTATAATTTAAATTTTTCAGAATCTTATCTAATAATAGAATAGAAGAAATTTCTGAAGGTCATCTCGTCGGTTTAAATTCTTTAGAAACCCTTTCAGCGGATAATAATAAGATACATACATTGAATTTGCAGGATCTAGAAAATAGTACAACACTAGAATTGTTGTGAGAAAAAATTATAATTAATATTTTATAATCAAGAAAATTTAGCTTATAAAGAATAAAATATTAATATTTGTAATGTGATTATAATATACTCATTTATTTCAGAGATTTAGCAAAAAATCTTTTAACTTCTTCAAACGTTTCACTTCCGTATTTGCCTGCATTAAGAGAACTGTAAGATCTATTATAATTTTTAGGAGCTAATAATATTTAAAAATTTTAATTAATGTATTTAGTATTTTAGATGAAAATCGATTAGAATGGATTTCCGATGATATATTTAATCGATTGCCTATGTTATCGTCATTGTAAGTTGATCTTATATATTAGTAATAACAATAGTAACAGTAGTAACAATATTAATTATAAAATAATCGATAATAGTTACATGTCTTATCGAGTAAAATAATTAATTCTGTATTACAGGACATTAGAATCAAATTTAATTGAGAATATATCTCCATTTGCATTTAAAAATTTGATGCAACTGAAAGATCTGTAAATATTAATAACATTTATAAATTTTAAAGAAATTTTTAATCGATAAGATTAATAAAAATTTAGAATTATATTTTCAGAAATTTGATGTACAATAGAATTTCAACGATTCCATACAATCTTTTCAGTCCAGTTGGAAATCTCTCAGTGCTGTTAGTATTACTTTCATTTTGTAATTATTTTTATGTTATTTATATGATCAATAATTTCAAATAGTCGTTTATTTTATACAAATTTCTACCATAAATTTCATTAATATCAAACCAACTATCAACACTTTTAATTGCGTTACTCTTTTATTAGATAGGATAATCGAAGGTAATCTACTTGCGGTTAAAAAAATGAAATGAAAATTAAACTTATCTATTTATCTATACACATAAAGTAAATAAAATCAGATCGTTTCGGAATGGTTTCGTTCATAATATATACACGTATGCGCATATATACATACTTGGATATATTCGTACTTAAGGAGTAAATTAAATAGACTGGAATTTGAGAGGTAATTCTTCACGTTTGTACTTTTTAACGGTCGATTGAAGCTAAATATTCCGACCGAATAATGTTTTATCAATGGAACGTAATTTATCGGCGACAGAAATCTTATTCATAAAAGTTGATTTATTCTTATCGCCCCTCTCGCCCACTCATCCAGAACAAAAGTATCGGAGTGCATCTCGGAAAGCCGTGGATACTGTTGTCCTGCTGAGTTTGTGTCGCGAAGAGTCGTCGCAGAAATGTAGAGCGTCTCGTTCGCCGACCGTGATACGCTTGTTTATCTACGGGCTGTAATCATCTCTTCTTTTCTTCTCTCTCTCTCACTCTCTCTCTCTCTCTCTCTCCGCGTATCTTTATATATCTATAGGTTGCTTTTATATACCATTCCTTGCAAGACCTTTATTAACTATCATTGAAATTATAATTAATCTGGATTGAAATCTTGTGAGATTTTTTTATTTGTTATAAGATTATAATTTTATGTGATTTTATTCGGCATGGATTAAGATTCTAATCAAATGAAATACTTATTTTTATGATTTCTTTAAGGCTATTTAGGAATAATATTCGATGAAATATAATAGTTTAGCGTCATAAATATACAACAGATACTTATTATAACATAATTAAACAAATGTTTAATTAACATATTTAAAAAAAAAAGAAATTTAAATTCTATTACCAGATATGAATTTTTAGAAAAAATATTTTTGTCATAAATAAATACTAAAGTGAAAGTATTGAGAAAGCAAATATCACTATTCAATTACATTGAACAGTAATAAATTTATAAAATAAAATGTTCGTAACTTTGAGATTGAAGGTTCGGAAAACACTTTAATAAAATATAAAGGCAGTTAAATACTTTCGAATGCTAAACGAAAACATAAATCTACTTCCAAAGAAATGAATATGTATCTACTTTTATCATTGTGAATTATTAAATAAATATTTATATGATTATTATAATGATGTGTTTGGTAATTATCCGTAAAATTTTACATCAATTTTACGTAATAGATTTCGAAATCTTTTTCCTAAATTAATTTCAATATTTATAATAGTCTATTTCTAGGTTAAATACTTTATTTCATTTTTATAAGTTATTTGTGATCGGATAATAATCAAGCTATCAAATTATCCTTTACACTTTTCAATAAGAGAGTAATGTAATGTATTGTTTGTTTCAACCTGTGGAGATAATAACGTCAGCTGGAACTCGTGTTTCCGATAAAAGTAATTTTACAATGTCTTTTAGTATCAGAATGAAAAAGTATTTTCTAATTGAACTTATTAATTTTTTTTACTAAAAATTTAAACAAAAAATTAAAATTTTCTAGTAATATAAGTTTT
The DNA here is from genome assembly GCA_018907195.1 of Dolichoris vasculosae. Taxonomy (NCBI): domain Eukaryota; kingdom Metazoa; phylum Arthropoda; class Insecta; order Hymenoptera; family Agaonidae; genus Dolichoris; species Dolichoris vasculosae. Next base: position 56,551 of record JACCHY010000015.1, read on the forward strand.
TAATTTATATCATTATTTACTCGATTTATAATTCTAAAATCTTGTTCATAAATTATAATTTAAAAAGATAAGTAAATTATATTCATAACATTTTTTCTATTGATTCTCTACGCTAATAAATTATTTTTATATAAATAATAAGCACCATAATTTATATACGTTTAATTTCGAATATAAGATTGTTAAGAAATGATATATTCGGATTTAAAATAGTTTTTACATTCATAAATTGTCCCATCAGCAAAATTTATTAATCTTGTTATAATAATTCCAATAGTTTTTTGTTATACAACTATTTAATATATATTTATATATACATAATAATTGGAAAATAATATTTTTGTTAAACTAAATTAAAAAATAATACAAATTTATAAAATTATATGAAAACATTTTCACCTAAAAATGTTGATGTATGTGATGGATGCAAAACTTAAAAGCTATGCTAAGTATGTAAACATATTCTTAATGGAATTATTAATTTAAATAAATTCGAATAGATTTTTTAATCTTTATTATTAGTTATATGTCAGCTTTTCATTTTAATAAAATGTTTTTTTATACTTAAAACGATGTTAATGTCAAATTTTGTTTGTACGTTATATCATTAATAAGTACAGTAATAATACACAATATAAGGAATTTTATAATTAAAAAAAATATATAAAAAATACATTGAACAAATTTTGGTATGTTCGATAAAAAATTATATTTTTTAGATTGCTTGGATATAATTCAATAGAAAATTTACCAGCTGCATCATTAAATCCATTGAAGACAAATCTTAAGTCGCTGTAATAACTTTTACTGATTTTACTTTATATTTTTTATTTTTATAGAATTTTTCAAATTCATGAAGTATTTTAATTTTTCTACAGAGGCGTCGAGGGAATCGATATGGATAATATCGAGAAAAATTTATTTAATATGTTTACAAAACTTCAGTTTGTGTAAGTATAATCATATTTTTAATATATTTTATTCAATATAATTTATATGAAAAGTTGATTTTATCATTTATTTTAGGTATTTCAAAAGGTTTCATTATTGTACTACTTATGCCCCAAATGTAAAAATCTGTAGTCCAGTAACCGACGGTAAATAATATTTATACAACTTAATTTATTTTTGAGAAATACCGCGATAGTTTTTACATTAAATTTAGAGTAAATATAACTGAACTATCAATATTAATTTTTTTAAATTTATTACCGAGTAAAGTTTAACTAACAAATATATATATATATATTTATTAATAAAATAATTTTTATTCATTTCGTCTTTTTGTTTTGCTGACTTCATGTACTTTATAGATTTAAAATTAAATTAACATCAGTCAAAATTATAGCGATCGATAAATTATATTGAAACAATTGATTTTATTTAATTGATACATCATTTTTCAAAGGTGTTTCATCACTTTCGCACTTGTTGGGCAAACCTTTGCTGCGAATTGCTGTTTGGAGTATCTCGTGCGTCACTTGTTTAGGAAATGTCCTCGTGCTCTGGGGAAGACTCACAGCCAAGGATGAAAATCGTGTGCTGAGCATCATTATACGAAATTTAGCGGGTAGATCTAAATATATTTTAGCGATTTTATAACTGATGATTTTATATTAAAGTAAAATTTGCGAGGATGAATGAAATTTTTAAACGAATAAATTTTTAAATAGTATTTTTTAATGATCAAATATAATTATACACATTCAACATTTCTTTAAAGTTATTGAAAAAAATAAAATGGATCATTCTTCGACAAAACTTAATTTGAACTTAATTTAATTTTAAAGAACTTTAAAGACAATTTTAAATCTTGATAATGATTAGAACATTATTTAAAAATAACTTTAAACTTTTTTGTTGTACTTTATTTAAATTCTTCTTTATTTTTTTCATTTATTATGTTACATAAATTAAAAACTAAATTTGATTTTTTATAAAATTTATATATAGAAAAAAAGTATGTGTTTATTATCGATGACACATTGTATATATATAGATATTTACATTATGCACTAATACATTTTACTGGGTTGTACTCAATTCTTTTCTCTATTACAATTAAAAGATTTAAAAATGTTTTCACAAAATAGTTTGTTGTATAGTTTTATAGATGCTCTATAATTAGTTTATGAAATTAATTGAAATTTAAATTTTACGATAATCACAAATATTCGGAATATCCATATTCTTAATTTTTAGACTTTGTTAAGAATATATTTTTAAAAAGGTGGTATAATTTCTATAGATTTTTATATTAAAATTTTAGGAGTGATTTTATTTTAATATAAACATATATCATATATGCATAATTTTAATATTCTATTTAATATAAGTAAAGTTATATGTAATGATTTACATTCGGTAATGTACAAATTTTTATTGCACAATATACTTCGTATAAAATATTATAATTTCAAATTCGTATTCATTGTAACGAATTAATGCAAATCTATTTACTACTTTCAAACGAATGCATAATTTAAAAGAAAGTTAATTAATAAAATGGAATATATTTACTTAATTCAAAACTTTAAATTAAATTTTATATAGTAGCGAAATTTAAATGAATATAGAATTAATATATTCCGATGAAATTATATAATTTTACTTTTTTAAACTAATTGAGTTCGTAACTAATCATAATAAGTTGTAAAATACTTTTAGTGGCTGATCTGCTTATGGCACTTTATTTATTTATCATCGGTCTCGAAGACATACGCTTTCGAAACAACTACACTCAAGAAGCAAATGCATGGATATCGTCGTGGTCTTGTACATTTCTCGGTATGCTTGCAATGACTTCCTCCGAGGTAAAATTACATTATTCAATTTTATAATAAATATAAATTAATAATTGACTTTTATATCGCGTAATTATTTTAATAGTAATTTTAACAGTTATAATTTTATGGTAATATTAAGCAATAATATTTAAGTTAACTAGTATTTTTATAAATTCATTGAATTCTCATTATATATTACTATGCATAATCAGTCATTTCATATATTATATTCTAAATATTATATATCATAGATACATTTTTAAAAGAATATTTTCGATCGATATTAAATTACGAGCATAAAACTTAGAATAAAAAAACCAATTTCTTAGTTATCGTTCTTTAAGATTGTTACCACGTTTGATATTATCTTTATTATCTTCCATTTATTTAAGCTGAGTCTTATATGTTAAATAACGATATCAGAACAATTGCGTATTTGCATTTTTATACAAGCGAGTGCTTAATTTAAAAAGTGATTTAATTAAATATCGATAATTCACGATAGTTAAAAAGATTTACATTAACGCCTCTCTCGTGAATAAAAGATTGAATTTTCACAAAGTGCCACGGAAGATAAACGCATTCACGTTAAAAATTGAAAATAAAACTGCGGAAAACCAACAACACGACTAACAGCTGAAAGAAAAAAAAATGCTCCCACGTTAACTTGATTTCTTTCCGTTGCGCCTTTAGGTATCGGTGCTGATCTTGTCGTTCATGTCGGTGGAACGATTTATGTTAATCGCTGCACCGTTAAAAGGTCACCGTGCCATAACCCCGCAGACCGCGGCCTCGTCTATGATCGTCGTCTGGGTCATCGGCATCACTCTCGCTCTCGTCCCCGGTAAGACGGTAACCGCGACCATTTCGACTGGTGCGATTGGTGCGATTGGTGCGATTGGTGCGCAAGTGCGACAAGTGCGACAAGTGCGACTGTATACAAATAAAGAGAGGGAAAAGTGCGAGCCTAAATGTAACCTTTTTACGTTAAATATAATATATAACTCGTTTTATTTATCCATGGAGTTTACTTTCACTTTTAATTTTTTCAGATTTTTCGTTTAGCGAACCAAACTATAAAATTAATTTATCGTTAGATTTTATTACGGAAAATCGGATGAACTTATTAATCGTACGAATGTAAATATTTTTTATATTTTTTTTACTGTAATACTAGTCTGTATTACATAGAAAGCTATTTCAAAATAAATCATCGATATAATCATCTAGTTTTATTCGAATCAATACTCTTTTAGCCAAGGAAAGGATTTTTATATAACAGCCAAGAAAGGATTAATACGTTACCAAATGATACGATTTTTCATTAAGATATAAAATAACGAGAATTTCTTTAAAAATGTATAAAATTTCTTTCTCTGAGTTTTTACATTAGCTGTAGAATGCCGTGAAAGATGGTTGAAATTTCATAATTTATCATATTTATTAAATATCTCTATACTCTCGAATACTCCATTTCTTTTTACGTATTAGCGAGGTACCTTTGCTAAATTAATGGCTACAATTATGAATAATAATACAGCGTGAAAAATGATTGCAGCGATTCACTGGCGCAGTAGTACACGTTTTTATGGCCTCAACGGAATGTGTTTTCCGCTTCACATAGACGATCCATTTCTCGTTGGTTGGGAATATTCGGCGTTTATTTTTCTCGGCGTCAACTTACTTGGGTACGTCTGCAATGAAAACGAAAAATATTTTTATCTATACTTATATTTGGGAGCGTATCATTGATTTATTCAATCTTATTATCGGATAGAAAAAATAAGTCAGCAACGCAATAAACGTACGAAATTAATATTATCAAACGTAATTTATGACATTACCTTTTCTCGTCATTAACCAAGAAATAATTGCTAATCTATATGAAATGTATATACTACGCGGTGAAATAATATTATATTACTCTTAATGTCGATTTATTTTTTTATTCTCGCTAACTATCCTTTGTAAACAACTAGTGATAATTATTAAAAGTACTTTAACATCGATTAATCGATACGTTCCAGCATTAGAAAGCTTGTACTCATTTTAGATTATCCGTTATTGCATATTTCATACGGACTCGTGAGCAAGTTTTCAAATGCTTGATTTATGCATTGCTGAATTATTTATTTTTATGTATTCTAGATGCCAGATGATTCTGTTATTGCAATATTACAATATTTAATTCAGAAAAATCAGTAAAATTCGAGCAAAATTGATATAATATATAATAGCATAGATTATTAAATAACATTTGCAATTTAGTTTATCTTTAGTATTACTATTTATTCAAATTAAACAAAATATTTGTTATAGATAATACTTTAAAATATCTTACCGTAGACTTTTGACATTCATTTATATTCTTATTTGAGCGGAAAATGTTTTATCGAATATCGTAAATTACTTATTATAATAACTATTCGATACAAACTATTTATTTCTAAACCATAATAATTTAATAGTTTGCATTAAAAATATTTTCAAAATCATAATTTATTATCCTGTCACATTTTTCAAGTAATATTTAGAATATTTAGAATTTAAATATTATATGTAAAGCGTAATATTTAAAAATTATGCGTAGAATTAATACAACGATAATTGATATAGAAAATTTAAATTTGTTATATTATATATATATATATATATCTTTTTTTTAAATCTATATACTATACGTTATACACAGCGTTTCGTTGATATTCCAGTATACGAAAAATTTGCATATAAATTTCTGGAAATACTTTGTCAAATTCTTGTTTAAGATTCTCAGAAGAACTAATTTTACCTTTACACGAATACATATCGATCCAACGTATCCATAGATTATAGAAATCTTTTAAAAGGGTACTATAGAAGATACCCCACGCGAAATTCACGACAAAAGTGTCGAGCATAATTTGGAAAGTATGCATTACGACTATTTCCAGACTCGTAACGATCGCATACGTCTATACGGGAATGTTCGTGAGCATCTGGAGAACGCGACACGCTACGCCACTATCCGTCGGAGATTCCGAATTCGCTTTCAGATTTTTTCTTATCGTACTGACGGACTCGGTTTGCTGGGCGCCGATTATCATCCTTAAGATTTTAGCACTCGCCGAGTATCCCGTAGCGCGTAAGTACAACATGGATTATACTCGTATATTTCTCCTAATAATTATCAATTTACGCTCGTTTGATGTACGTTCGGTATAAAATATATATTTTCTGTATTGCTGAATTTAGGATCGAGTGTTTTAATTTTTTTACTGTATCGAATAACGGACTGTCTTTCCTTTATTTTAATTTATTTGAATTTGAGACCAAATCAAACAATACTTAATTATTTATGTTAGTACCTTTAGGCTTAAATTTTTGGATTATTAAATATTATATTTTATTTCAACAAAGTTTTGATTAAAATAAACGATCATATTCTAACGTATCGTTTCATTATTTAAAATTATACTACCGATTATCCAAAAATATTAATTTTTGCACAAATAGTTAATTATAAATTATAAATTGTCTTTCTTAATATCATAAAAAATATTATCGAATTGTTTATTTCAAATATTTTAATAATTAGAATATGCAATAAAAGTGACATGTAAAACTATGGTCATACACAAAGGATGAGTTCTGTTCACTCTATCAAATATACATATTTAATATATACATAATTAATATGTACAGATAATTCGAATATTTGAATAATTGATAATTCTTTCAATAATTATAAAATTATAAAAATGAAACCTAAATCTTTTTTTCAGCTGATTTACATGCTTGGGTGGTTATTTTTATTCTCCCGGTGAACAGTGCCGTTAATCCATTGCTGTATACATTTACCACACCCAAATTTCGCGAAAGACTCAACGAAGGATGGTTCGGAAGAATGCGTAACATCGCTTCACGAAAGCAATCGAGAAATGGTATGATATATTACTTATAAACAACTTAAGTTTAACTTAAGCTTTTTACAAGACATTCGTCTTTTTATTAGGGTGTACAACTTTAGGATCATTTAATTTCGCAAGTCCCATTATTTCGATAATGTCAATTTTTTTTACGCGATAGATAAATTTTCTTTATCTTACCAATAAAACTGTAAATTATTATCGATGAAAATTTTTACTATTGAAAAAAATTTCTTTTAAAATTAACTATTACTTATCAAATATTTTCGAAGAATTAACTAGAAATTTTCAATTAACATTATATACAATTATTATATACAGAATTTAATCTAATTTAAAATAAATTATTTAATTTCATTTAATTAAATTTTTTTCAATAATTCGAAATAGTCTTTAAAAAAGTATTGAGAAATAAATAAAAATATAATATAATATAATACAGAATAAAAAAGAGAATATTCGATAAAAAAGGTTCGCTACTATTTTTCTTTATTAAAGTAATAATAGTAATAGTTTACAACTTGTTTCGTAGACAACAAATATCGAGACAAATTGAAAGCCAAAATAGAAAATATTTTTACAATTTTCACTACAAAAAGTTAAAATTTATGAATTAAATAAGTTAGAATTGATCCTGTAATTGATTTGCAGATTCTCAGACATCTAGTTCGTATAATAACAAGAATGTGACGACGTCAATGCTCAATTCAATGAAAATACCAAGCGAAGAGAAAATATTAAAGTCACCGTTGAATGAGATTTTGCTCATTAATATTATGTCAAAAGAGAAATGAGGCTTATAAAATCCTAATATAAACTACAATAATAGTTGAAATGAAAATAACCTACAGTATTCTATAAAATATAATTGTAACATATAGGTATGTTTTTAATGTGATAAAAAGATGCCGAATAGATACTTTTAAGATCCGAATAGTTTGTACAAGAAATGAAAAGCAGTATTAATAACTTGACATTAATAGCTGAGGTGTATTATATAATACAAGATATTATTAGCATAAGTATACACTATTTATATGTACATCATATTAAAATAATATATTAGCATATCAAGATGCTTGTTTGTATAAATATAATATACAAAACCCGATTTTATCGTAAAATATAATATAAAAATAGACGTTTTTAGAAAAAAATCACTTGTTATTTGTATTTCTTAATTGTACATTCATTTACTTGGATTCGGCGTGGCTGCCGTCTGCTGCCGTCTGCTGCCGTCTGCTGCCCTCTGGGACTCTTCGCCGAACTAATCACGACAGCACAAGGTGTTTTCGTGATCGGTATTTTCTTTCTATTTATTTCTTCTTTTCTATCTATATATTACACTTGCGAATGCGTTGCGAGAAAAGACTCGATTATTTTTAATAATTCATCCGTTGCTCGGAAAATCACCTAATTAAATACGCGTTTGTTCGATAAATTTGTCGAAGAAAAAATAAACTATAAACATATGTGTAATTTATTAAATCGAGAACGCGTTCAAATACAAAAATTTAATTATTTGTTGTATCAAAATTATATTTGTCATGCCTACTCGAGCCTCACAATAATTTATAATTTAAATATTAAACGGTATGAAAATATTTTTGATCGATTATAAATCTGACGAGTAATCAATTTTATTATGTAACTTTCTTATTAAGATAATAAAGTTGAAAATACGGAATAAATAGCAATCGAGTTTAATAATCTGGTACCAATAGATTTCGATACTGTTATTTTTACATTCCCGTTCCTAGAAAGTGAAACATTTATATATCTTGTTTTATTAAAACAAAGGACAATTGTACTTTTTACAATTGCACGAGCATTTGATTCTCCTTATAGGGAAAACGTATTTATGAATTATTTTTTATGCGTGCGATAAAAGAATGCAGCTTATCGAAAAACGCTTAAGGGAGTACGTGAAATATGATTGGTACAGTGTCTCGATCGAGTTTCTGTCGATGCGATGTAGCTTTTGGTCCAGAACGATTTCTTGCCTCGAACACATGTATCCTTTGACATCGCGTTTGCACATAAGAAGCTCTGTATTACATCTTATGCGGTATAAGAACCCTCGACTTTTCTTTCCTTCCAATTAGTCTCGCGGCGGGTTAAGGTTCGTGAACTCCTAAGGTCACGGTTAAATTCTTTTCCTTCTTCTGCCGCCTTACCGGCACGATCGAGTCGCTCCGCGAAACCATTGCGCGAGTCTTGTAACAAGCTTTAGCCATATGTTTACTCGTGAAGCAGGCGAAATTAACCGATCCGAATTGAAATTCTGCACTTGCGATATTTATTCAATGATATTTCGCCGTTATCTTCGACGTTAGGGGAAAAATAACGATTATTGCCGATCGATGAAATTCGTTTTTAGCAGTTCGGCTTTTTCGTTTTCGCGATCTCGAGCGTTATTAATCTTCGCTTTGATATTTTAAAACTATTTGCTTGTATCGAACGAATGCTAGTGTGTTCGAATTCGACCACCCATGTACTTTCAAATTGGTATTACGGATGATTCTTTTTAGATATTATTAATAATATAAGCAAAACGAGCCAAATTTAAAATAAAAACGATATAAAATCAAACTGCGTTAAATCAGATCGAGACAAATCGATCGGAGTCCGATGTATCGAAAATAGCATCTCTGTATTGTGCGAGAAAATCTGTAAATAATATGGTGTCTAGCGTCCTACGTTTTTAGAGGGGAGGGGGAGGTTTACATATTCAATGTCAGTCGCGAGATGAAGACAAATTGTTTGGTTCTTGATATATTAAAAGCGGTCGGCTCGTTTACGAATTGTACGGGAAAAAAGATTTATATATACGAGATTGTGAAATATAATATTCTCCATCAAAGATTCCAATCAAATAATACATAATAAATAGTTTATTAATAAGGTCTTCGAGACAAATTAAATAACTCAATTTTTTTTCGAGCATATGTTTTTCTTTAAAATATATAAGGTGCTGTTCTTAGTTGGATACTTTTAACGAACACGGTAAGAAAAATTAAAAAATGTATAAAAACATATAAAAATAGTTATTCAAAATTATTGAATTTAATTATCTATATCTGATGAAGATAACAAACCAATAAAAATTATTTGCCGCATGTAGATGGTTCGTATTTACAAGAGTAAGCATTGCGAAAATAAGTCGATAATTAAATTAATTATGTTGAATAAGTTTTGGTATTACCATTATCGTACTGTAAATTAATTAATTCATTCATTCATTACGTATATTTTCTAAACAGCGTTATTTCAAAAAATTATTATAAATGAATAATGATAATAGTATGTAGAATTTTGAAGAATAAATATGAAAGAAATATACAATATTTTTACTGTTATTCGATAAGAAAAAGAAATTTTATTAAAGCAATTAAATTATCATAAGTTAAAAAAAGTTAAATCACAGATTGATATAATAATATATTTAAAAATATACATTTATTAATTTAAAAAAATTTTTCTCATCGATAAAAATATTTAAATTTATCGTTTATAATTTGGTTTCTTATCTTTCAAATAATAAAAAAAATTGATTTTAATTTAAAAAATGAATAACTATTTCTTTTTCTAATTTTATTTTAATAATTTTAACAATAGAATTTATCGATATGAAGAGAAACGAAAACAATTTTTAATGTCAGTATCGAGATGATAATTAATTTTTTGTATTTATTAGCCTCGTAATAATTAAATTTCAATCGTTATATATAATAAAGTATGCAATAATAAATTCTTAACAATTAATCTATCCAAATTAAAACGATCGTGTTTTTTCATAAATAATTTGAGTATTAAGTATTCTTATTTAATGTCGTTTAGTTTTACAATTTTATAGAATCGTATACCTTATTTATTTTTAGAATATTAATCGTTACGTATACTTTAGTTTTAAATAAAATAATGAATTTCACGCGTATAAAACAGTATGAAATATTTCTCGATATCGATGGTTAATGCACACACAATTATTTAAAAATAGTTGATTTTTGTAAATTTCAGATACAATTGTTATATTTCACGAGTACCGGAGATAATCCATTTTGCCCATTTTGGTACTGAAAATATTGAAAAGGTTCTGCATGGATCTATTCCATCTAAAAATACGAAAGTCACGAACTCTTTAAAATTTTCCCTTTAACGACTCCCAAAGTAGTTGACGAAACGAACTTGTAAATTGTTCGAAAGGTGGCATTAATCTCGGTGAAAAACGAATGGGCACCGTTTACTCTCGATAAGCGAGACGCAGGGTCACAAGTCGCAAGACAGTCGCAAGACAGTCGCAAGACAGTCGCAAGACAGTCGCAAGTCTTACTTAAACGCAAGCCCTCGGACTGGTTTCGGAGTCGCCAGTGTTTCGGAATCCCCGGGAGGGAACGCGATTAAATCCGAATTAGCATTCGGGCGCGCCGCGGATTGTTATCAGCGCCTGTCAAAAGTCGCCGCTCGCGAAAGCTCGCGCCGATCCGATCGCCGCTCCCCCGGAGCGGTCGATGCTTATCTTCGGGGGACACGGGAATAAGCCATCCTTCACCTCGTTGCGATATCGTTTTTTTTTCTCCGAAGGTAGATTCGGGGGGAAGTTTAGAGAATGGGAAATGTAGGGGCGTGGCATGGAAAATGCGAATTTCCAGAGAGCAATCAACCGTTTTTCTGTTGTTCTTTTTTTTTTTCATTTTTTTAACTCTCGTTTTAGAATTTGATTTTCACACTTTTATATCGTGAGGCCGTTAAGGAATTGTGATAAACTAAAATACGCTGTAATCGATATAAAGGAATTTAATTGTAACACTTTCATGAACTGTTGAAAAAATGCGGTTATCCGATTCAAAATTAGGCCGTAATCATGGTTATAAAATACGCTTTAATTAATTGTAAATACATGTACACCTAAATTGAATATTGCAGTTTAAAAATTTTTCTATTACCTTTATAATTTATTTCGTTAATATATAACGTCAATATATATTTTAGTTATTATATAGTCAGTGCCCGTAAATACAAATAAAAAAAAGATCATAAAATACGTTGTATAAAATTATAGCTTGACTATTTTACTGTATTTAAAAGTATGCGTAGCAGATAAAATATCTGTAACTGATTATATTATATCATTTTTAAATTTCTAGTTTATAAATTCTAAATTAAAATTAGAATTTTATAATGACCAAAACTGATATTATTTCATATTGAAAACTTTCTTTAATTAGTTGTAATCTAAGAACAATATATTAAATAATCAATATATTTTAAATAAAATTAAATGATATACCATTTAATTAAATTTAAATTTGATAATTTGTTTATTAAAAAAATTTTTTTGTATTGATTACACATTTATATTTATACGTACTTTTTTATAGTATGCTCAATATTAATCAAGTTATTTTTTAGTGATTTAAAATATATTCTTTTTCGTATATTTTTTAAAAATCTTTCTTTATTATTTTGGTGTACAGTATATTTTTTATGAAGATATTAGTCGATTGTTAATACCTTTCATCGATACTTTTTCTTCTATAATCAGATAAATATTTATCTTTGTACATAAACATTAAAATTTAAAATAAGATAAAAATGAGAAATTTATTTCTACTGAATAATAAAATTAGAAAATTACATTTTTCCACAGAATCTATTATTTAATGAACAAAAAGGTGCTATATTAAGTTCAAGGTAGTCAGAAGGTATAAATATATACGTACAATAGTATATATTTTGAATTTATTTATAATTATTAAATATTGTATTGATTTTATACAATTTGAATACATTATTATTGATTTTCAACAATTATTTTGTATTTATTTTTGGTTGATATTCTCTTTAAAAAATATATTTAAAATGTATTTAAAGTTATAATAGGAAATATATTAAAAAATATATATCTTACATATAAATAGTATCTACAAATGTAAGTATTTTATTATTAGCTTGCAGAAAACATAAAATTTATTTTATTATTTCGTTAAAACTTAAAGTAAATTAAAGAAATATTATCAAAAATATTTTGACATGTAAAATAAAACATATAAATAAAAGCAGGTAAATATAACACGTTATTAATGAAGGCATATACACAATCTAATTGCACCAATGACTCGCCACACCTCGATACTTAACTATTTAGTCAAATATTACTTTTTATTCAGTTTTCCATTTCTAATCATTAAAATGTTATTTTACTATTATAATTTGTTACTCGTTATGCTCATACTTCGTTATTCTATTTCTTTTTAATACCTCTGTTAAGAAACATTACTTCCTTCTCAAGAATACGCATATTTATTTCGTTTTTTGACTTTGCTTTTCTTATTTTAAGTCTTATGAAGTCGCTAAAGAATCAAAGAGATAATCAGAAACTTTTTGAAAAATGTCTTTTTAATACGATAAAATATACTTCAGATAAGTTATTAATTTACAGAAAAGTGTAATGCGTATGATATTTTACCACAAGGTATTAATGCGAGTATTTTAACAATGTTATCATTGAAAAATAATTGTTTTTTTGCTTAATTAACTATATAATAACTATGATTTATACATTTTTTATTAAAAATATCGAGATTATCGTAAAGTTTTTCGCAATACGATAACCGAAACTGATATTCCAACGTACTTTACAGCTTAAGTAATTCTTGTAATTTCATATCCGTATACTTTAAATTATCTAATTGCACATATTTACGTTCAATTAACGCGACATTTAAACTTGATTTGTCATAAAAAATAACGTTTGGAAAAATGTTAAAATAGTTAAATGAAAGTAAGCGATAACTAACTAACAAGATATTAAGACGATATTTACTAGTTGCGTAAAGATTCTTTGCGTAGCTGCAAATATTATAACGTCGATTTGTATTGCCTGACTTAATTAAATTTTTATATTATAAACTAAGATTTATCTTTTGTGAGATTTTTTTATATAAGACTTTCACAATATCTGTTTAGTTTGTAAAATAATTTGTTTCGATAACTATCGTTCGGTATATAAAATCGTATCAACAGTCATAATATTATTATGTTATTATTATCATAATAAAATATTATCGTAGTATATTATATTATATTACAAAAGAAAGTAAAACAATTTAAAAAAATTAATCGTCTAAAAAGAAAGCAAGAAACTCTTTTTAAATACTTATTTTTTGAGTGCAGAAGAGGTTGAACGGCCGTCACCGGTATTCGAACCTCGTATACGAGCATAGACAAACGTTCGCGCGAGGCGTAAATACAGGGAGAGAAAGGGGTGGGGAAGCGGGGGGAAGCGGGGGAAGCGGGGGAAAGCGGGGGAAAGCGGGGGGAGGAAGCGGGGGGAGGAAGCGGAGGGGGGGGGGAGCGGCGAGGAGAAAGAAAGAGGAAAAACGCAGACCCGCGAGGAGAATGAACGGCCTTGAAAATCAACCGCGAGCGTGTACCAGACGAGCGGATGTACGAATCGCGTCAGCTTTTGTGCTCGTCCACGTTTTCGACGAAATTCAAAAATGATACGCGTGGCTGATTCGATCGGCTGCTTAATCGACCGATCGATGGCTGTACGACTGCGAATTATTGGAACAAGCAGGAATGAATTGTTATTCGCTTAGCCGCGTGAAGCACTTAAGGATCGGTTTTCTTTTTTTTTCTTTTACAGATAATTGTAGTTATTGCCTGGCTTGGCGTGTGAGTTGAAGTGTCTATTGGCAGAAAAACGTAAGAAATACTATCGCTAATAGAAAGTGTGCATGTAAATATGCTCCGCAAGATCGTTAAAACCATTGATTTTTTTTAGAATACGAATGAACTTTAATACTCTTGATAAAATACCATTCAATTTTTCATATTCAGAATTATAATGCAAATTCAAATTATAATATAATATATGTCATAGTACCAAATTTAGATGTTAAAATACTGTAAGCACTGTAAATAATGTACGAGAATATTTTTAAAATAAAATATTAAAGATACTTTATTAAATAATTTTATTATCTAATTTAACTATAAAGTATAAATATCATGATTTTTAAAATAATACTAAAGTAATATGTCAAGTATAATATTATATCTATCTAAATAATATTGTGGATATTTTAAATTGTAAATTTATTTATGAAATTATAAAATAATTTTGAAAGTTAGAAGAATAATATTTTGAACGATTAAAATCATTTACTAAAAAGTATTATTGATATATGCGAAATATTTGAAACTATCAAAGTCTCAAAAGTCAAATTTACAAAACTTATATGCGTGTGTATAAATGTATGATGAAATTTAACCATATTTCGAGTATATAAAAACAAATGTATATTTATTAAAATGAATTTCAAATGCAGTTGTTTATAATAATTGTCTAAAACTTTTTGAAAGGAAAATATTATTTTATTTTACTTATTTTAAATAACTAAGATCCTTATTTTCTAAAAATTTCAAATAAAATTATTTTAATATAAATTATATTTTATTAAATTATATTATGATTAATTTATTTAAAAGCATTTTATTAATTTATGTAAAATATTTGTTTATTCAATTATTAACGAAATTCCAAAATTTAATCACTTCACTGCTTTAGTTCGAACAGTAAAATAAAATATTAAAACGTTAAAAAATATTTGTAAAAAATCCATTTCCTCGTGTCGTTTAATTAATTGTATCTAGTAGATTTTTTAAAATATATTTCAAATTCTACCGCATTTAAGTATTTAAAGGTAAATATAACTTACGAAATGTTTGCTTCTTTCGCTGTCTCCTATTAGATAATTAAACGGGTGAAACCAAAAGGGCCTTAAGGATTCTCTCATCCTTACGATTCTTCCCACGATTACGCGGCGAAAAGAAAAATAAAAAAAATCCTTGATTTCGATCACGCGAGAAAACGTCTTGTACCGAGTTGAGTTAGGGAACACAATAATTGAGCATTGATCGACACATCGTAGTAAAATACGAACCTGAGAAGATACAGATAAAACAATGATTGGATTCGCTAATTTTTGAAAAAACAACAATAGTACAAAAAAATTTGATTTAAATAAAAATAAAGAACTATGCTCAAATAAATATATTCTTTTACATATTCTTTTTTATTTAGGATGTAAATGTATTATTAAAAGTTTTATTATAGAAACTAATTAGTTCTTTGATTTCATTTTTAATTAAGTTTCTTTTTAAAGAAGCATAATTTTTTTTATATGAATACCTTACGTTTTATATTTCTATAATGTATAAATTAAATTGTAAATAAAATAAAATAAAATAATCAAAATCATATACACTTAATTTTTAATTACAATTAAAGAAGTTTAAGTTCAATATAGAATTTATTTTGTAATTTAATTATTGTAACATTTTTATTTTATAATGTTAGTAAAAGTTGATAATTTTAATCTACCGATACATCAATAGAGTAAACTAAAGTACATACTTTATTTTAAAAAATATACTTAAACTGTATAGATTTAAATCAATAATATTAAACTTAAATAAAAGAATAAATAAATAATTTAAATATTCCATATTAGTAAAAAATATTTGTATCGTAAATAATTTGTTAATTCATGCAAGCTCGAGGCATATAGTGAGATTGAAGTGTCCATCTTAGTATTTATGAAAATAGATGGTCTTAAATGCATAAAGCACGAATGCATAAACATCCACTAGTATTTCCTTGTACGATTAGAGAATTTTGTAAATGATCATTTCTTTCATAATAATTGCAAATATGTGGTATGAATAATAAATTAGAAAATTCGTACTTGGATCAAGAATGATTGTACGTCAGAAAATTACGAGCCGAGTAAATCTATGCGAGACTACGTGAAAGCATTTTTGATATGAACAGCGATGTAAGTATAGATTTTCGATCAGCTAATTAATTTATCAATAATTATAATATCTGATGTTTATAAATAAAACGAACTTATGGCTTTCAAATAAGTTAAAAAAATATATTTCAAGATAATTATCGATGAATGAAGAAAATTCAAATAAGGAAGGAGAAACAATTCACCGATGATGATGATTATAATAATCTTCATTTTAATGATTCGTTAATTAAAGTTGTAGCATTTAAGGGAGATGTTTCATTGAACCTATTTAAAATTATACGTCCTTCTTTTATTGAAATAAAAAAAAAACACAACAAATAATTTTAGAAAATTTATCTTAGAAATATATTTGAAAATTTGTTTTTGAAGAAGTTATTTTTTGGCATAAATTATTTTTGATTTAACGATTTTATAATATTAAAATAATATAAATCTTCGTTTCAAGATAAAACAAGATTTCATTTTTTTAAATTTACTTATTCTTATCTTGTTCTATTTATGATTCTTATATATATCTTACTTATTTTGTACAATGATTTGTAGATAAGAAGTAACCGTAAAAATGTTAACTTATCGAAGATTAAATTCTATAATATAACCGAAAAGTATAAAATATAGTAAATAAAAATTGTAATAAAAATATAATAAAGATGTTATTCTTGAAAAACTTAGGTGTTATCGATAAATATCTTCTTAGCTGATTAGTCAACATCTAATAAAGAAAGGTGTCTAAAAATATAATTCCTTTAGACATGAAAACTATAGTTAACATAAAGAAACACAAGATCTACTAGAATACATTAGCGTTTAGAATGTAATCTTTACATAAACATCACAACGTAATTTGAACTTGAAAAGACAATCTCGTAAAAGATGTACCCCAAGTGTACGGTACTTTCATTTTTACTCGGAATAACGATCATTAATGTATAATTGTCCGCATTGAAAACTCAAAATGATCACAACCGTAAGACTTTTACCGAAATTTATGGTATAAGCGTAGACAGCAATGTTATCATTACTCGGAGGCTACGTGCTTTATACGACGATCTTTTCGGGAAGTATGTGTACTTAAAGCCGGCTTTGGTCCGTATGGTCGTAAACTGCCGAATTACCGTCGAGTCGTGGATAAGATCATTGAACGCGAATATTTATGGTTTCGAGGATAATAATTCTACTCGCGAAATAGATGATTTCCGTTTGCTTTGCATTATTTTTATTTCTGGCTTTACAATCGATAGAGTATATGAGTTTTTTAAAGTTGTTAGGGCTTTCTGTATCAGGCTGTTGAACTTTGAAGCTGCGCAGATGTTTATTGAACCAGTATACCGGTGATAAATTTTAAGCTTATGATAATAAGCTTCCATATTATAAATTATAAGTCTATTTTGCTAAGATTATTTTATTCGTTTCTCAATAAGAAATAGGTTATTGCTTAATATAAAAATCACGAACTTTAATTAATAATAAATAAAATGTTTTAATTATTGAAAAAATTTTTTCAATGAAAACAAATAACATATATTTTTCTGAATAGATTATTTTTCTTGGGCAGAATCTCATGCTGTCTAAGATGTCAATATTTTAGTACAGATGGTGCAAAAAATATTTTTATCGTCAAATTATTAAATAAAATTTTACCATGTAAAAATATAAGTAATTTAGAAATATTTTTATTATATTATAATACAAATTTTAAAAGATTCGTAATGCGAGGTTAATATTAAAGTATGTAAAATAACTGAAAGTATTGGAAAGTTTAGTTTTGGTAAAATATGCTGTTTTACATTCGTTGCGTTATATATTGGTGAATTTTGACGGATAGGACGTGTTTTTAAATATTTAATTAGCAGATTATATAAAATTAAAAATAAAGTAAATTAAATTCGTAAATATTATTTAGTATTGAGTTTAAAAAGATATTTTCAGAAAGTCAATCACCCTGACGTTTGTATGTAATTAAAAGTAATTTCTAGGTATAAAAATAAAATTAAACGAACGGTGATCTTATTACAAAAATCTGTAATATCATCTATTGTGGTTATAAACTTTAATTATAAAGCAAGCGTAAAGTAATTCCTGTTATTGATTACATAATAATTTGTAAAATGTATAACCGAATGGAAAAAAGGACTGCTGTAAAGGAAATCGTAGGAATCTACATACGTAAGTGGAATGATTAGATAAACAACGAAGCCGCAGTTATATGATTCCATGCTTTGAAAAATTACCAAGTATCACCTACCGGTAACTGTAGAAAAACCACGGATACCAAAATAATATAAAAAATGACAAAAAAGTAACAACGCAGGTATCAATTATAAAATTTTTATTACGATAAATGAAAGTCGTATAAAAATTATTATTATTTTTCATAATTAAAACTTATTATTTTTTCATTTTCAAGCTTAAGTTTCATTATTTAATTCGTAAGTAAATCCATTCAAATTAATATAAAACAAGAATTTTAAGTTTACTTTTTTTAACATTCACGATAAAATAATCGATAAAGTAATAAATAGTTTATTTTTAAAAATAGTATTTGGTGATTTAAAATCTCGCACTATTTAAATTTATGCTATTCGTTCATTCTTAAATTCTTAATATTTATATCGAATGAATTTCTTGCGTTTTGAATAATTTTTTATCTATTATGTTAATATTCGATTTATAAAATTAGTTAGGTAAAAAGTTGACTAAGTCAGTTTTTATAATTCACTTCGGAAATAGCGTTGCGGTTTTCTCAATCGATCGGTAACGCGAAATCAAAATCAAATGCTAAACGCGAAAATACACCCCGAATAAATAAGCGCACGCAGAGAGCAAACATAAAATTGAACCATCAAGATTCGGCATCGCGGGTACATCGAACCGCGAAGCTTGAATATCAGCATCCACGTAAATCGAGGGATGAGATTTACATGAAAGCTCGGTTGAGTTCGTTGGAGCGTACCGCAAAAATCCATTAGCGCACAAGTTCTTATCCAGCGTCCAGGTTCGGATCTTATCTCGCGACGCTCTTAGCGAATGAAAACGAGCTCGAGTGGCATAAGAACCGAGACTCCGAGTACCGTAAGTACCGTAAATCTGGGCGCGTTGCGCACGCAAGTGACACCTGGGGAAGATCGGATCGAAGGTGCGAATCGACGTAATAAGCCTTCGGTGCTGGTAACGGCACCAGTTTCGATGGATGCTCTCGTCGCTGTTTCTACCAGCCCCTTCTTTTAGAATATGATTCTATGAGATATGACTCGTTGCCGAAGAACCCTTGCCAAGAGGAACGGGAAACTGAGTTTTTTGCGCGAGCCGAACGAGAGCGAAGGTCACTAAACCGAGAACGTGACTTCAAAATTCGACGCGCTCGTCCATCTCTCTTCCACATTTTATACCGTTTTGCTGCTCTATTTTCATTTTCAAGTAAAGAAAAGTTCGCTATTTAAAGCATTGTAATGTACTCGTATCTTGTATCAATGTCATTAGTATCATTTAAATTGTACCGATGCGATAATATCTTACAAGAATTGTTGAATAAGCTTATTTAAATTTAAAATTAAAGTAATACTAATAATAAAGTAACGTTTAATAATAACAGTATCGTATATTGTTTTGATTTTTAATCTTTTATTACTTTTTTAAGAATATTTTCAATCCCTCAAAAATATATAAAAAATTTGTTATTTCAATATTATTAAAAGCGAATTTATCGGTTATATATTTTTAAAATCTATAAAATTATATGTTATTGCATTAAGTACTTATTAATTAAAAATATCTTTAAATTCAACTTTAATGTCATTTTATTTGGTATTTTTGCAAATAAATTTACGTCAAATGAATCGCGTTAACAAATCCCTAAGCTTCTTATCTTTAATAATCTATGCTACGTGTTTTGTTTCGATCGATTCATATATATTATTCTTTTGCTTATTTTGTTAATAATTCGTTATTTTTAAAATTATTCAATTTTTGCGAATCGAAAGTTCATTTCAAAAATCCATAACGGAAATTAGAAAATTGCATCTTTACAACTCGACTGAAATCGTATCAGAAAAGTACTCGAGCACAATTTTCAACGTTTAATTTTGCCAAAAATAATTCGAGTTCGGTAAATATATTTATATCGATTTTAACGGAGCTCGGAAGTTTCGTCCTCTCGAAGATTTCGTCCTCACGAGCGCAACGATCTCAGTTATGCGCGCGAACAACAGGACCACGAAGGATGACGAGTGCGAAGGGGATAATGCCGTAAAATTCAGGAGACAATTTAGCGACGTGATCGATTACTCGCTACCTCGCGTAAAAAATAAAGGGAAAGAAACTAGGATAAAGAAGTCGGCAAAAACTAGAAAAAAGAAAGAAAGAGGATAAGAAACGAGTCCGAAGTAGGTGAAATATCAAGGTATCGTACAAGAATAAAGAAACCTTTTGAGATCGTTTACGTTTCTGCGTGCGTGTAAGCGCAAAAGAAAAAACGAGCGGGTTGGTACACCTCTGCCGTAATATTTTTATTTATAAATAATAATTTAGTATCCGATATTCGTAGCTTTAAGTCGCAAGATCGATTAATTAGGAAGACACATTGATTAGAGTTTGTAAGCGGAGCGACGCTAACCGACGCTAACCGACGCTAACCGACGCTAACCGACGCTAACCGACGCTAACCGACGCTAATATTAAAGTTCTTTTTATTTTAAAAATCTTTCGGTGTCTACTTTTTCGACGATTCGCTTCCCCTTTCCTCTTGCATTTGCTTGATTAGCCGAGCATATTTCCTCCACGGGTTTGTTTAAA
This sequence comes from Dolichoris vasculosae, assembly GCA_018907195.1. Lineage (NCBI taxonomy): Eukaryota > Metazoa > Arthropoda > Insecta > Hymenoptera > Agaonidae > Dolichoris > Dolichoris vasculosae. The sequence goes on from JACCHY010000015.1 coordinate 77,863, forward strand.
CGACGGTGCATCCGAGCGGAATTTACTTGGCGTTGTAACGAGACGCGCGGAGTAAACAAAATCCTGCGCTTAGCAGGATCTTAGTATCTCGGAGAGGTAAATATTCCATTACACAGTATTTGGATAAATATTTATTAAAAATTGTAAAAGTTTTTGTTCGATCTAGTACACCGTCGAACATGTCGAACATTTATTTGATCGGGAAGATTTGAGCATTCGACAATCGCAACTGATAACTCGGTGGTCTCGGTAGTATTCTCGGAACAGCCTTGAGAAGATGTAAGAAAATTTAATTTACTTTCTCACGCTAGAATGAACAGCTCATCCTATCGTCGAGTATCACAGGGCCGACGGCCATAGTAAATGGCCTATAAATCGGTACAATTTCGCTGTAGGTGCGCTTCTGGAAATGTTGTTTCGTAGTTCGACGGGAGCTGTGCTTGTCCGCAATCTCGGGATCTCTCCCATCCCGATCTGATTTTCCGATTCTTTCGACGCTGGACTCCGAGAGAAAGTAGCCCGATCCTATCTCCTACGACCGGACAAATCGACCCGATCCGTTCCGGGACGATTTCCTGTACCCATACGCTGTTACGCGTCGGGTTGTTCGAATGGAAATAAAATCAATGTGGAAGATACAAGAGTAGCTTTCGCTCGCCGAGATTTCTGCCTTTATCCCGCGACACTGCTTATTATATTCGCGTCGACGATTAACTCGAACCCCAGAAATCGCTAGACATTTTGTGTCATTGCGTTCGTGTAGTTACAGTTTTCGTTTCGATATCGTGTCCACTTATTAATACCCGATGAATCATTTTTACCGGTTCGACGTTTTATAAATTATACAATTAGTTTTTCTCATTGATATCCGATACGTATCCTTGTTTCATAAATTGTAAATAGAGATTATATCCTTATACAAAATTAAACTACAAGAAGAGCAATGATATTAGCTATTTATGCTAAAAATTTTATTTCAAATATAATTAGTAAAAATTTGTTATTACGATTCTCAAAATGATGTAATTTATTCATCCATTGAATTTCTCCTGTCATTAATACAAATATTTAAGTTAATTCTTAAATTAATCGTCTTTTTCATTTTCAATGGTAAATGTAAGTATTACCCATTGATAATACAGTACTGTTAAACGGTACATAAACTCGTTACATTTTTAATTAAAAATTATATTTTCTTACTATGGTTTCATTTTCCATGTGTATTAATAAAATATAAATAGTATTTTGAAACGTTAAAAATGCTTTAAAAACTTTCAAATACGTACGAAATTTAAATAAGATAAAAATACTTTTGTGTTTTTATTTTATTTTGAATGTTTCGCAAAGAAAAATTATTTGACGTATTAAAAAAATTATTTTGTAAGTAATATTACATTTATTATTCTGGACCGTATATTTTGGTAGATACAAAAAATTTTTTTTGAAGATTTAAAAATATATTTAAAAATAAATATATTTGTAAATATAATAAAATATAAATTTTAGATATATTTTTAAAATAAATTAGTAAATAAAGAAATTCGATTTATAATCTTTCATTTATATTAATAACAATGTTTTAAAAAATTTTAAAGTATATATTTAAAATTTTTTATTTGTTATTTTTACGCCTATTCTTTCTTAAGTTTTACGTTTTATATCTTGATGTATATATAAAATGCTTTACCTTTTATTTTTTTGTGCACCATAAAATATTTATATAATACGTTTTCACCCATAATTTCCCATACTTTATTTTTAACGTCAAAATAAAAGTTTTTAAAAGGTCTTTATTTAATTTCAAAAATAATACCTATAAATACATGTGTAGTTTACCAGCTATTTATAAATTAAAAATAATGTCTAATTTTAAAATGGAAAAGAATTTGAAGTTAGTCTTAATTGTTATTCAATTTTTGATGTATTCTGTATTAAAAAATTTTTAACAATAATTTAGTAACTTTTATATTGCACGAATAATCGATAAGGAAGAAATTCACCGATATTTACCAATGCGTTTACATTGTAAGAAGCAATAGAAGAAGCGATAGATAAAGAAAATTATAAAAGGGCCAAATAAATAACATAAAAGACCTTTTCATTTTTATTTGTGCATTCGTAATTATTTTGTTCCAATATCGCATTTCGTTAACAAAAAATTTATTATTTTAGATTCATAATATTATTTGTCGTTGATTTATCTTAAATTTTTCCATATACAAGGTTAATTTCAATTTGCGAGTAATAATGTTAAAAAAATTATTAATATATTTTCAGATTGTCGAAATTTTAGATAAAATCATTAAAAATGTTTGAAATATGAATATCGAACAATAGTTCAAGAGGAAAAAGTAAAGAGTTTTTTCCTACGATAAATAAAGCACATAAATACGAATTCAACGTTATGATATCGTGAAAAATATGTATTTACATTTATTTTCATTTTCTACGTTAAAAATTTGTAAAGAGTTGTTATCAAAGACATCGAATTACAAAAATCCGCATTTGCAAAACGTTTGTGCACGAGTAACCTTCGATTTCCGTGGTCAGTAGAGAAAGTTTTAAGAGCGTACAAAAGAGTATTTTCGATGTAAAATAACACACTCGTTTTAGTTCCCTTCGCAACTTTATTTTAGACGTTCGAATAAGTTTACCGCGGTACTTTATCTTTTTAAAATTGCGTAGAGGAATTCAAGTACAACGCGCGACTTAAATTTCTACGTACGATTGAAATTCGAGAAAATCATAACTACGTATAAGCAGCTAAAGGTTTTATAGGAACAGTCCTTGTATTTTTCAGTATTTTTAAATGTAATTACTATTTCTTAAAAAGAATTGCATAATTCTTTAAATACTATTCGGTAAGAACTCGTTCCTTCCCAACGTACTATTATACTATCGAACGATACAATTATCCTCCAATCTGTATCAACGCATTTCAAGCAAAGATGATTCACACGGTGAAAGCATACGGCATCCAAAGTTACAAGACCAGTCATTACTCTTAACAGCAGAAGTGATTTGTAGACTCGCGGATGACAGATTCGTCGGGTGCGGTTGATATTAAACGGTAAAAAGTTTTCAAGTCCACTCGACGCGGATAATAAGTCAATCCGATCCACTCCAGCGGATTATCGGATTCGCGGCGTTTTCCATTCCTCGTCGAACGTTTACGTTTGTACGGGGCTTTTCACGTCCGGCTATCAGGTTTTATTTTCCGAGTGACGGAGGACTGCACATCGCGTGTACGCAACACCCCATTTGCATGCGAATGTGTATGTATAATGCGAGTATTCTTCAAAGTGTGCGTAATTGCACCGAGTACTCGTGGCAGAGAGATTCGATCGCGTGTAGCCTCGTGACGAGCGTTGGTATCGTTTTTGAATTTTCAAGGTTCTCCTCGCGTGCGAGAAGACTTTAACGCTCTTTATGGTTGTTGTAAATAACGAATAATCCCTCACGTAAGCCTATGCGGTGTCTCCGTAATTGAACTGATTATTGGAATTTCGTATTTAGATTAGGTTAATTGAATGTTATCGCTGTTGTTGCGGCTAAACGCTCCGATGAAAAGCTTGCGTAACAGAAGCTTGTTATTATTTTGAATTTTCATAATTTGAATAATTTTATTACTTGATTATGACGTTAATGGTGCTCTTTGTTTTTTGCTTTTAAAGGCTTTTTAAATACGCCAACGAACAACGAACAACTTTTGTTTATTTTTTTATTTTTTATTTTGTTCATCGCAATTTTTCAAGCTTTTAACTTAAAATTTTAAAATCGAAGAAAACGATGTAAAATTTGTTTAATATTAATAGATTAATAGATCAAATAAAAACACGATGTATTTATTAACTTTAATTTATAAAAAATTCAAGTTTATTTAATACAATTTTAAAACGCATAAGCATACTTTGATTATTCAAATTAATTTATTCAAATTAATTTATTTAAATTAAATTAATAATCTGTTCCAGTGACTTCGATAACTTTTTCTACAAGGATAACGATAACTTTATTCATTTTTTAAATATAACTTTTAAAATTTAATATTTATCTTTCGTAATGATTCTACTTAACGTAGACTCAAATTTTTTTATCGAATTCTCATTTGTTGAGTGTCCGATTAATCCGCTTGATTCATACCAGATCACTCTTTACATTGAATAGAAAATCTGTTCGCGTGTACGGTTTTATAATTTTATTTTTTCTATAAACGTTGAATAGTTATAAATAAAGCTTTTTTATAGTTTTAAATTTTTTATACCAGTACCGTATGTAAATAAAAAGAACTGTACGAACGACATTTTATTTTCAGAAAGAGTCGTACGAGTAAAATTTTAGATTCAATAATTTCTTTCACGTCAAAGTGAGATGTTTTTAAAAATGTGTTTTATGTATTTTAGATATAGCAAGATTTTTTTGTTATATTTTACTATTTATTACTTATAAGTGCAGGAATAGTTTTGAATAATTTTATAAAAATTATGTAAGTCTTTCTCTTTTAACTAGATTTATTTACGAACTACGTTAGCTCAGAATTTGGCGAAAATATTAAATTTATTCCTAATCCTTTTTATTTACTTTTACTTTGAAACGAATTTTCGATTAATAGTTCACTACGTTTATTTATTTATGTCGTTGAGGTAAATTTTTAATATAAATTTTTTATAAAGCTGCAATTTTATTTCAAAGTTTTATTTTGTTTCAAATATTCATAAAGAAATATAATTTTAAATAAGACTATATATACCATTGATAATACTTAGCAATGATGAACTATAATTTGTTTTGATGATAATTTAATGATAAGTGCATCTTTCTTTGTAACATGTTGAAGATAGATTATCTATACTGACTTGTTTAAGAATCTTCAAGCCTGTTTTTGCTAGCTATGAGTTATACCAAAGCCTCTCATATTAGACTGAATATATATTTTAGAAGGACTAATATCAATCACATGTTGAAATAACTATGTAATACAAAGAGAAAAACATTTCATTAGTATTTAGCTTTCTTAAACTTCATATTTTACTATGATCTAATAAAACATACTGTCTAATTTTAAACGTATTTTTTAGAAGACATATTATGTATTGAAAAATTAAAACAATGACTAATGCAGACAATCTTGAATTATAATGAAAACGGTACAAAAATAATTTAAAACTTAGCTATGTAGAGAAAATTAAAAAATTCCATTTATATTTTAAATACAGGAAATGATTCTAAAAAATCAATTTTTATTTCATTTTATACGATTGAATTGAAATATAACATACGATATTAAAAAAAAATTGATAAATCCGTAAAAAAGAAATTCGAGCAAAACAACTATCGAATGTTAAAAAATAAAATACTACAAATAATATATTGATTAATTAAATATGTTAATGTTATCAAGTTGGTGCCAAATTTAAAAAAAAACTTAATTTCCAAACTGTTAGAAATGGTTAATTAATAATTAATATATATTTCGAAAATATATTCACGATACTTCACGATACAATGATTAATTATAAAACTTTAGAATGAATACCAAACTGTTTTTAAAATAAAAAGTAAAACTCTTGGAAGTTAATATTTAATTTGATTTTTTTTAGCTTATGCAGAATTGTTCGATAAATCAAGCATAAACAGTGTACTTTTTATTGTTAATTAAAACTATAGAATGAATTTATTTGTAGTACCAAAATGATTCTTAAAAACTTGTCCGCAATATAATAGTCGTTGAATATTTTTTTGTTAACATCTATTTACAATCAGATATGGATTTAGCTGAATAAATAACGTTTCGGATGTATTATCTAGAAACGAGCAACAACTCGAGATAAAAATTGAATAAATTTATTCCAAATTGTGGCGATAAATCTGAAAAAGTGTTACAAGTTTTATTATCAATATTGAAATAACTCATTGAATAAATATTCAAAAGTATAAAAGGCAATTTTACGACAATGCCTACGATTTGTCTCGAGTATGTGTAAGTCATCGGATCCACGTTAAAGAGGTCAAAACACTCGTTCCGACTGTGTTGTATATGACGCACACACTTGCGTCGAGGTGCAGGGATTTTTGTAGCTAGACATGTATTCGCGAAGTGCATAATTTCTAGGTGCGTCAAGTCATTGGTGACGTTTTCGAATTGGTGAGTTGCAGGAATTTACACGAGTGTATCGACGTTGCGTATAATGTTTAGGTGCGTCACATATCCAACGATTATTTTTATTTAGTTCACTACTGTAAATTTGAATAATAGGTGAATCGCATACGATTACTGCATTTGAAAGGAAATTTTTATATCGTCCGCTATGTAGATTATAAACAAAAATAAAATTTTAGTATCTCGATAAATTGATATTTATTATACGTGCTATTTTCAATATTCGATTCGTTCTGTCATCTTGAAAATTCTTAAGTTCATAATAATTTATTTAAAAGTAAGATTCAAAGAACACATATATTTTCAAGAGGATCACTATACTACATATTAGAAAAGTTGATATTTCACTAATGTGATACTTATTCTAAAAACGAGTTTAAGAGAAACATAAGAAAACACGAATAAGGTATTCTTAATTTTATTATATTAATAAACCAGCAACGCTTAAAATGATGGAAGAGTAAAATTTGAGTCGTGGTATCTGTAGGAATAATTTTATTAATTAATGCGCACATATATCTATATTTATTTTACAAATTAATAGTAAACATTCAGCGTTTTTACCTAATATTATGTATTATAATTTTTTAAATACTATATTTTTAAATAATTAAAAATGTAAATAAAAATATGGATATTTTTCTTAGAGTTCTCGTTAAAAATAAATTTATATTAAAATTCGGAAGAACATTTAAAATTAATTTATTTATAAAAATATTCTTTTAAAAAAAGAATGGTACATTTTTTTTTAAAAATACTGAGTTTTTAACATATTAATAAATTCATTACTTTTGAAAGTTAGTTTAGGCAACAAAATAATCGTGCACATACTTATGTATGTGCAAGAAATAATATTAAGAATTAATATTTAATATTTATTATTATATGCAATGATGGAATAAATATTAAGCAACAATGGTATACGCACATTTAGAATAACTTAAATTGGCACTATTTTGCATAATTTTATTGATACAACGATCTCAATTTAGCTTGTGTATTACTTTTCATTGAAGTAAATTAGGAGGTCATGATTGTAAAGACCTGTAATACTGCTAATCTTATGTTAATATAAATTTACATAAATAAACATAAAATTATGATCTTGATAAGATAAATTATTTACGAATTAATCAATTTATAACTGTCTATAAATGTTTAAAGCAAATAAATAACTTCGTTAAAAATTAATAGAAAATCAAATAGTGTTTACAATTTCAAATATAAATAAACAGTATTTAATTTATAAATATTAAAATAAGTTTTTAAAAAAAGGTAATAAATAAATTTTTATTTTCTAATATTAAAAATTTTTTATTATCATAATGTTTTATTATAAAAATATAATTCTGTACGCTTAATAAAAAATAATAAGCTTAAGCCGTAATTAAAATAATTTATAAAAAGATTTTTACATGATTTATAATAAATAAGATATATAGAAAGTTTATACGATTGTAGAAACAAAGAAAAAATAAAAAGGTATTTTAGCGTATCATTATTCATTAGATAATAACTTATTATAAGAAAATGTAAGTTTTCAAATATTCATTGTATGTAAATTTTTTAATATGCACGTAAATTTAAAAAAATTTAAAGCAGCTTATAAACTATGAATTAATATAATTGTTTACATAATTATTTAAATTCCTGAATATATAAGAAACAATTAAAACTTTTCATTATAGTTTATTTATATGGTGCAAGTTTTTCACTGAATAAGAAAAGTATATTAAAGAAGTAAAGAGCTAAAGGTAAAATAAGTAAAATTATATTTCAAAAAGTTATAATATTCTATAATACGCATATTTACAAAATTTCACAATAAGTAAATAATTTAATAATTATATTGAATGAATAAGTGGTTACATCATACACTCATAAATATATAATATAGAAACTAATGCTTGTTATTTAAAAAATGATTAAAAATATAGAATATTAAATAATTTTTTAAGATGTACGTTGGCTTTTAAGATAAAATAATTTGAAATAAATATGTGGAAACAATAATCTTTTTCAAATTTATGTTTACAATTTGTAAGCCGACGGCCAAATTGTAGTTGTTGAAAGAACGTAATAGTGATCAATTCGATATCATATTTTTTATTTTTCTAATATTGTTATTTATTTAATACAATGTAATACAATGTAAAATTGCTGATAAAAATTTATTTAATTGATTTATATTATTATTACTATTATTTAACTAAATTCAAGTTGTAAAATTAGCGTATTTTTATATTAAAAATTATATTACCTACATTGAAGTAAATAATTAAAATTGACATAGTTTGATGTAAAATTGTAATACATTTATGTATAATTCGTTTATGATGTATAAATTATCTAATAAAAAATCGTTTTAGTTTTATTCAAATATTTGTTTACAAATAATTTTTTTACTTCGTGATTTAAATTTATTTCGTCAAATATATAAAAAAACAGTAAATTTATTAGTATTTATTATTTCTTTGAAATACGTAAAGTACAAATTTATTAATATAAGTATTAATAAAACTATATATAATTTTATTTGTAAAGAATTTTTTATTAATGTATAATCTAATTAAAATTTTATTTGAAGTTTCATTTATGATATAATAAATTTTTTATTAACGCATAAGTTTTAATTCGGTTTTTTATGTAAGATAAAAATTTTGAGTTATTTGAGCTAATTTGTTTGTATTATTTTATTTTTGGACATTTAAATAGCGATTCATTCTCATAGATTATAATAATACATAATATTTTATATCAATAAACTGATTTTTATAAATAGTTATTTGTAATTTAATTTCGATTTAACAGCAAATTTAATTTGTTTTAACTACAGACATAATAAGGAAATGCTATGCTTGATCTTTTAACCACGGTAAAATCTAGACCGAGTTTTAAGAAAAAATTAAGGTATAAAATAACCACCACAAAATAAAGTTACTTATTTACAGTCATCAGTGGTGCAGATTTCATATTATATTTACTGTACAGAATTTGTTTTTCATGTCTTCTAGCAAGATCTAATTGCTGCCCTACATGCGGGCTTGGTATTTTACCACAATATCGAAATTACATTATAAAAGAAATGAAAGAGATACAAAGTCAAAGTTTTTTAAGAAAAAATTTTTAATTTATTAAAAACTATTATAATATAAAGTTTTCTTACGTGTATTGCATATTACACGAAAAATTTTAAACCTTTATTAAATTGGTCACAGGAGCACTTATTTAATGGGATTCGCCATCTCGCGGTCGTACGCGAACTGCATTTAGGGTACGATACTAAATTCACACGTTCATCGAAAGACTTTCGGAACGTGCAAGTAACAGGTATATTAGTATAATTCGTTTTTGAAAATTACTGTAATTCGTATACGCTGCAATGATACTTATAATTGTTGTAGTCAATTTAATATGAAGACGTAAATCGATATTATGCAAGTCAGATATTCTAATGATTCATGTCTTCGGGTTAGAATTTTAAAGTTATGCGTATTTTTTTATGAAAAGTACATTAGTACAATACATATAATTCTACATCTTGACAGCTCATAAATAGTTACGAGTTGGAACGTATTCTTTTTATATTTTGAAGATACAATTACGAAGCCTTGAAGAGCATGTCTTACTTATAATGCCACCACACTTACTGCAAAATGTCGTAAATGCCATAAAAGTTAGATCTAGGTATTAGTGAAATTATCTTTTTTTTTAATTAAATGACTTTACGGTTTAGTAAGTTATATCACTTATTTTTATAGTCGAAGCTATCCGTAAGGACATAATTTCTCAGTTTTATTATTTGATTTTAATTTAAAGTTAAAAATGTATTCAGAAATGAATTAACTCAATAATTTGCTGCAAAAAATTGCAATACTAGAACTAGCAATATTTATTTAGAATTAACGAAAAAGTAATTTAAAAATGATTAAAAATAAAAATAGATTCATAGATAAAATTACTATTCATAATTTTTTTCATACTCTAGTAATACCTAATATTCTTAGAATAACTAGGAAACAGTTAAAGCATCTATTTACATTTTGTGTTAATCAATTTTAAAATAAAATTTAAAGACAATTTTAATATCTATATTTTTGTTGATTCAAGACTTTGCAAGTATTTGAAATATATATATTTATACGTTGATTTCAATTATTTTTATTTAAATAATTTTCTTTGCTTATATTACAAATTTATTATTATTAAATTATTAAATTACAATTTTATCAACTATATTAAGTCACAATTTTATAAGTATTTCTTATTTCTCATTATACTAACTTAAAAAAAATTATTGATTTCATCATCGTTATTTTTTTCATTATTATTTTTTCATTATTATTGTATACAGACATGAAACAGAATAAGTATTAAATAAAAAAAGAAATAAAATTTTTAAAAAATTCACACTTATTATATTAATAAATTATGCTTTATGTAAATTTAAAAACTAATAAAACAGTAAGCGAATTCCTTTTCAACACTTTAAATAAATATATATACGAACTTTTATTACGATACATAAATAGTTTGACTGCGTCGGATACCTTGAAGTTAGAATAATACGTTTCGAGAAAAGCGCAGTAAAAATGTTTTTTGCATTTTAAATAATTTAAATTGAACATATAAAATATAAAAATTATATATTTTGGAAGTATAAACCATTTTGTCATAAATGTTTTTTTATTAAGATTAGCAATAAAGCCACATTTTTAAAAAATTTAATCACAAGTTTTATGCATTTTCTAATTAATTTTTTTTATTTTTCGAGAGATTAATTTCTAATAAGCTGCTATCACTTGCGAGTCATTTAATTGCAGGCAAAGTAATTAAATTAAAAATGAATGTTGTGTCAAAATCTGTCGCGTTTTAGTCGTCCTCGTCCTTGAACACGTTTTTCTTTTAATACCATCCGAATCATTTGTCTCCCTTAACAGAGGCAAAACAGCGCAATAAACTTTTCTCGAAGATGGAAAAATACTTTTGTCAATCTTGTTTTAATAAATTATTGCGATTGAACAAAAATTTAATTTTTTTTATCAAAATAATACTTAAATCTAATACAATTTATATTTAATTTTTTTTAATCGAAACATCAGTTGCAGGTTCAAGAGGAAAATAAATTTGAGAATAACATATTTATATATACAATTTGGATGTGACAATATGCTTTTCGAAATGTAAATAGCAACACTATGAAACGATATTTAATATAAGTAATTTTAACGCTACAAACTTAAATGTAAGTATCGTACGAGATTTGAATCGATACGCATTTGTCAGTATTACCGATTCTAACCTAAAAAAACAATACAAAACTAATGCATTTATAAATTTTATCATCGTGCTCATAATTACCATCGAATATTTATTCTATCGATTAAGCGTTATAAAAAAATATTAAAATAATTTTCGTTCGAGAAAGTAGCAAAAACTTTTATTTTTTATCAGTATCTTATAAAATATACTAACTTAGAAATAAATATTTTCCTTAGAAATAAAATAAACGTTTTCCAATATTATCGAATACAGATTTATCGTACAAAATTATAACTAAAAAGTACCTTCATCACCCATATAATGTTACAATACGACCGAACGAACTCATTTACATATAATTTTGGTAATATTTACGAAAGGATTCGAAACCACATTGTCTGCACATGATTGGTCGTTTCCATTTACAGCGGTTACCATATTGATATTCCGCGCGTACAAGTTCCATTGGATCCTCGAGTAAAACACTTATGCTAGACCAAAAGAAACTTTCGAGGTCCGTTAATAAAATATTCCGTATCAGCCAATGGAAGTAAGTTTGCTTTAATAAGGAGAGAGGACTCCAAATGGTTTATCAGCCGTGTACAATCTTACGCCGTACGGCGAAAAATGCATATTCATTCCAGGCCCGTGAATGCGTCGATTGTTTTTCGGACCGCGAATGTGTATTTGTCGCCCACGCAGTTATATATCGCTAACATCCGTTGAATCCGATTCATCAAACGGAGCTTGCGAAGGCTTTTCGAAGAGATTCGTATTTACACGGTAATTCGCTGCAGGAGAGAAAGGCGAGCTTGATAAAAGAAGTAGATATCACAAGAGACTCGAGAGACAATTAGAGAGGCGGTCGTATACGTTACACTGTTTCTTGCAGATTGATTAATTGAATCGTCAGAATGTTTTCGTTGCACGCGGGCGTGCAGAAAAAAAAAAGTATTCGGGTAGCGACTTTTTGCGCGTTTTGGTGTGACTTTTTTCATGGTAATGCTTTGCGACAACGAAAAATAATTACGAAAAACAATTACGAAAAACAATTACTAAAAACAATTACTAAAAACAATTACTAAAAACGATTCCGCTCACGGTGACTATTGCGATCGATGAATGGTTGACTGTCGAGAAGGAAAAGCGAATACGTAGGTGCAAAGTCCGGTAATGCAATGTAATTTAAAAGTACAATTCGCTCGGTCTTATTTCGATCTTCGATTTTTTTTATTTTATTATTTCATCATTTTTACTTCTCACCGACATATTTTCAAAAGTACCTTATCCTAATTTTACTCGCGCGTCATTTTTAAAAATTTTAATTACGATAATACGAGTCTTGTTATTTAACGTACATTTTTTTCGATATAACCTGCAAAGTCGTACCTTAAATATTTAGAAATCGTTTATTTTTTCATTGTCGTTATATATTTCTCGTTTTCTCGTTAAGCAATATTGGATATTTTATTTCTTCATACGTAGCTTACAGCCTTTCGCTAAAAGAAAAAAAACATAAATAAAGAGCGAAATTTACAATAGTGAGAATCTAAGAAAGAGAATTTATATTGAGATATTTGCATTATGCAAATATGCGGTATACGTTTATGCAATTGCAACTTAGAATTTTTCCTCTTACTCTCGCTGTGTGTTCGCAAGGATTTCATTATTTGCATTTTTGTACCGACCATCGCGTATACTTTACGATACGCTAAACCAAATACGTTGAGTCGTTTTTGTCGATGACGTTTATTATTACAAAGCTCCGTTTAATTCGTAAAATTGATTCAACGTTTATTTCTCCTATAAAATGAATCATATATTTTATTATTAAATGCGCCGCAAATCCAAATATCCAAATAACTCGAATTTTATTCCTACTTTATTTTATTCTCGGGAGGGAAAAATTTATAGTATTTAGGAGAGTTGATAACTAACCGACGGAAATTTGTCGGTATCTCGCTACTCTTACCATCATATAATTATAATCGATGAAAACTCATAGAACGCGTTGCGTATCGTTACAAATGGTAAAATAACTGTCTGTAAATATATCGCACGCGATAAATCTCCCTTGAGTTAGTAATTTATCGCCGGTACTTCGTACACGTGAAAATTTCCGACAAAGTAACGCGGACAAAGTGGCGGTATTCGAGAATCGCGAACGCCTTTCTTCAATTTTAATGGATTCCACGGACCGCGTCGGTGCCATCGATGAATTTTCATGCCTCGGCCTGGGAAATAAAAATAAGTGGATGTGCCAACAATGGGTACGATTAATCGCCGATGAATAAAAGAAGCGCCGCGAGCTTGGATAAAGCACGCGAGCTTACGAAAATGAATATTTATGTAGCGCCGACGCCGTCAGCGGAGCATTGGTCTATTGGTCTACCGAGTCCTCGCCTTGCCTTGGGAGACTCGACGACGCATTCTTGACCGGGACGTGGGCAGTACTTGGCCTCTGCCTCGTTCGAAATAGTACCGAGATGCCGATTGCTCGCCTCGATCGTTATTTACAATTTCTTTCGTTTTTGGTCGCGCGCGGAGTCCCTTGTTTATACCCCTTGTTTATACCCCTTGTTTATACCCCTTGTTTATACCCCTTGTTTATACCCCTTGTTTATATCCCTTGTTTATATCGTGCCTACGCCGTCGTCGAGGCGCGGAGATTTTACCAATCGAAAGCCCGCGTAATTATAAGGTGCGCCCTTCGCTCGCGACTGTAACCAGACCCAGCGACGTTTCCTTAAAGAAAACCCGATCGCCCTAATTACACCCGATTACACCTACATCCCTGCGCCTCTCCGCGTCTTTCATTTCCGCGCTCGATCCGCGCTTAAGCTTATTTCGTACGCTGAAAACTATATGCACGCGTCGATTAAGCCATTGCGCCATTCGCAACCTTCGCATGTATATATATATATATATATATATATAATATCTATGTGTTAACGCTAAATTTTTCTGAAATTACGTAATCTTGGATATTATAGGGAATCGATCGCTACTTAGTGCTTACGATACCAAATACATATTACATATTAAATATTCCGTACCGTAAAAAAGCCACTCCAACGTCTCTTTAGAACTCGATAGTGAAGTCACACTTATAATATAATAGTTCTTCGATTAAATTTGATTCGATTTCGAAATGAAACTGCTGCAACGAAACGAAAGCATCGATCGTTGAAGCTTTATGAAATACAACTCCAAAACTGTTGGAAAGAACACCGATCGCGAAGTATACGAGAGGACGAAAAATAGCGTGGAAAGTTCGAGTGCCTCGTTCGCACGAAAGCCACGCGTCCTTCCGCTGCCCTTAAAATGCGATCGCAAAAAAGAAAAAAATACCTCTCGCCTCCCGTAAAAATATAGGATCGCCCCGTGCGCTATTCGATACTGTTTACGAAACCCAATACAGAGTCGAGAGTCGAGGTATGCGTTCCGGGCGAAACTGATTCGCTCGCGTATTTTGCGAGGCCGCGCAAACTTCGGACGCGCGTTTAATGCGTTTCTAATAGCTGTTGTATTTTCAGCGAGCGAACGCGATTTTACGGAACGCCTCGAAAACTCGTTGCGGTTATTTCCAAAATGCTGACCGACTCACTGTAATTATGTTTCGCGACCTCCTGTCCTCCGTTCCTATCCTCTGTTATAAGCATAGCTTATAACGTACGTTTACAGCGTATCGCTTCCTTTGACATTTACTGCACATTTTTGTATGGGAAAAGTTCATTTTTCAACCAAGTTTTTTTTTTTATCGCGTACGACAAAAGTGTATCGTTTTCAACTTCCATGTTACGTTTGGAGCCTACGTTTGGAGCCTACGTTTGGAGCCTACGTTTGGAGCGTACATTTGGAATTTATTTGGAGAAATGTGTATTTTTCTTTTTCATGATATGA
Source organism: Dolichoris vasculosae (assembly GCA_018907195.1). NCBI lineage: Eukaryota > Metazoa > Arthropoda > Insecta > Hymenoptera > Agaonidae > Dolichoris > Dolichoris vasculosae. Next base: position 93,188 of record JACCHY010000015.1, read on the forward strand.
AATAAACAAGTTTTTCAATGCAAACAAAATGCTCTTAATTTAGTCTGTAGATATTCTAATGCTATACGATAAAAATATTATCAACTGTACAACTACGAAAAAGAGAAATAATTTCTTGAAGAATTTTGTAGATGCTATTTTGTTTACTTTTTATTTTTAAATTGACATTTATTTTTTAATTTTATTTCGTTGATTATTATTCTTATTCTTTCATAAATTCTCTTTCGATAATAAACAAACTTAATTCGAATTGTTTTATTATAAGTGTATTTAATTCAAAATACAACTATCTTATTCGATTTAAAGTATTTAAATTTTTTTTATTTATCGTTAAAAATTATTTAAATTTAAAAATTATTATTTATATAAAGATAAATGTACAATTGTTCTTTAATGTAAAAAAGATTATTTTTTACTAAGAAATATTTCGAATGTTAAAATGTAGAAAGTTACTTTAAGTATTACTTGTTTTAAAGTCACGTTTTCTTGTAATCTATATTCATTTTATAACTCATGTATCTATCGAACGATCTTTAAAAGCTTCGTCATTTCTAAACATGGTATTTGTATTAAAAAGAATTTTCGTAAGGATACAAATTCTGATACAAAGTAAATGTTAGATTTTTTAATTTTTTTTATTTGATTTTATTAATAATTACTTTAAACGATAAACTAAATCATTCAATGTGTATTTAATCTTCGGACGTGCTACCTAAAAGTAAGTTCAGAAAATAAGTGGCCTATAAAATGCTTTGACTTATAGGATCGTCGAAATAAATTATGTATTTTTTAGATTTAAAAATTCAGGCAGCGGTGAAGAATTTTCTTCCTGTTGTATTTATTAACTACAAATTGTATATATAATATTTAATGTATAAGAAGCAAAAGCTAAAATTAATTATTATTTGCACTGTTATACTGTTATATATAAATAATTTTCTTTTGATAAAGAAACCTGTTAACGATAAAAAAGCATTTTTACGTATTATATCAGTTTTTTGAATTACGATATTAGGACTGTTATACATTATTTCATGTCGTATAAAGTAACGATCGACTGATTTATTTACTAAAAATTTGAATAATTATTTTTAAAAGAATATAATCTATCATTATTATCGACACGATATTCTTATTTTATGACCTTAATTTTTTTTCTTAATTTTGTTCGAAACTGACAGATAAATTAACGCAAGCTTACATTTCAATAGTTTATAAAACCGCCGCGGGTATCACTGTAAAGTTTTTTACGTATACATATATCGAGTATAATAAAATGAGAATAGCGTAGTACTCGTTATAATGAACTTAAAAATTTTATTCAAATCTTATTGTCTTATTATGGAAAGTGATATGGAATTTTTTTAAATTTTATATTCGTAACGTTAATGGTTAATTTATGATGAATTTGAATTTTACGTTAATGTAAATTAATACTCTATGAAGTGTAATATAAACCAAGTAAGCGTCTCGAGGATCGAACGAACTTTAATTTTTCTTTTCGTAAAAATTAAGTATAGTTGGTTTGGTAGGAAACATATCTTTGCTGCGTAATAATCTAGAATATAACAGTACTTTGATTACCACAATGTAAAATCACCGTAATAAATTCAAAAATACGATACTTGTTGTTTCGCAAAGAGTTTGATATTTTGAAATATCTGTAGCAATTTTTATGATTTATGCATTTCTTTATTTTGATTGAAATATTATTATAAGATTAAAAATATAAAGTTACATATATAAGAAAAAAAATTTCATGTAATATACAATAGTGTTGAAAATTCATAAGAATTAAAATAATATTATCATAAGTTAGTTTAAAAAGTATCGAAGTTCTGGTTTAAATATGTTTTTATATTCGATAAACAACGTTGAAGCCTAAAGTCTAAGACATCTGGTTATCAAACTACATCGATGAAAAAAATGTTGGCTGAAATCGTTGCATGTAAAACGAAAATATTTAGTTACAAGGTAGTTTATCTTAAACTATCGCTTAACTACAACATCCAACCTTTCAAGGTAAACCGTTTAGGTCCAGTACCTCGGAATAGGTATAAAAATTACACTTCTCGTTGTTATTCAAAAGACTTCCTCCTTTTCAATCGTTCCATCTAGATGTGAATTAAGGATTGATTACTTATACCTCGAAAAGTGCATTCCTTCAAAAACGGGTTTCCGTAGAGGAGCGTCGAGCTCTGGTTGATCCCACTACGGGCGCACCTGCGCTCGTCCAACTCCAAGTGACCGGCGAGTCGCAGCGTCCCGAGGAGGCGTAAGCCGAGCCCCCGAGGGTGACGGCGACAGCTGGGCAACAGACCGCTCGATCTTTCTCCTTTTTTCCCTTTTTTCTCCTTTTTCTCCTTTTTCTCCTTTTTCTCCTTTTTCTCCTTTTTCTCCTTTTTCTCCTCCCACGCGCCTCTCCGAGAAATTTACAACCGAGGACCTTGTCCGAGCGGCCAAGGCTGCGCGGATACGCGTTCGAGTATTTAGATCGCAGGTACGCGTATTTTGTGCCTCCTCCTTGTGCCTCCTCCTTGTTCCTCCTGCTTGTTCCTCCTCTCTGCGTCTCGATTCACGGCGAGAGCTCAGGTGTTGCGACACATCTTTGTTCCTCTTTGAGGACAGGCAACTTAGGCTGAACGCGAACTCGATCAACTTTGGTTGTAATACGATTAGCCGGAGGTGATTTAAATATCGTTGATTCATTTTTGCGATCGGATATTGGTTAACGAATGGTGATGGTATCGATGGTAATATCGATGGTAAAACTGTTTGCCCAAACACAATGGTTGGTCGGACGAGGACCGCAAAAATTTAAGATCCCTTTCTGTATTTTGAGATTTGACGAATTTATCGCTACGTTAATAACGATATGCGTATATCTTACGATTGCGCGACGTATGCACTTTTTACTCGTATCGTAATTAAGAAAGTGATAAATTTATGAAATAAAAATCGTTTTACTGGTTGTGAGTTATTATGAAAATGGTTGCTGTCCGGTTTTCTCGCGATCTTGTTATTCATACGCGTTTTATAAACGGACTTATTAATACGCAAACTACATTTCTTGTTAGACAGTAGGAAATTTCATCTTTCTATCTGACTTATAACCGGAATACATTAACTGAAATCATATTATCATATTATGAAGAGCATTACTTCTTTATTAGAATATTGTTAGTATGGCCATTACTATTATACCGAGTAGAAGCGCGTGGCAATATATTGCAAATTTACGTTTATAAGTTAAAATGTTCTTTTCTAAGAACTCGTTTAAAACTTTGAATGTAATATTAACGAAACCGTTATTTGCAAAGGTGCACAACCTTTCTCAAGGCGCATACTCGTCTCTACCTAATATCGATTTCGATTCTCCAAACTTATCTTTGTCTTAGCTCTTCATTCTTTGCAATTCCATTCGACATTTGTAAACATTTAAATCTATCTTTGCAAATAATACAATGCAGGTTTTTTCGAATGAGCGCCTTTGAAAACATTCGTCACTTGTCGCTTAGATTCTCGAACGAGCAGTCGAACATTCATCTCTTGCGGATAGTTTTCTTCTCTTGTATTTATATTTAATAAATTCGAATCGAGCGCTCGGTCGGAAGAAAAATTTACTCTGTTCATTAATTTAAACTTATACAACACTGTTCCGATATAAATTGCAATATTTTTAGTATCTTCCCCTTGGGGTAAAAACGTACACCAACATTTTTCATTACCGAAGAGGGAAAACTATCTAAAACCTTATTATAAATTTCTAAGTCATTATTAACTTGGTTATAATAAATTGAATTTTATCATGTCATTTATATTATTTTCTTAACGTTAAATTGTTTTCACCCGAGTAATACTGTAGATGAACATAAGTACCAGATTTATAAAAGTTATTTTTAATCTCAAAATTTTTAATGTAATCAACGTATCTTATTAATTCTAGTATTAAAATACTTATTCGAATAAAAAAATACCTTCTTTAATATATAAAAATAGCAAATAACGTTTTAAATTTAGCTTTTCTTTCTATTAATGTTATATAAATAATAATATTATATAACTTATAAAGACCGGAATGTAAAGTTATGTAAAATTCATTCGCAAGGATCATTTTTCCAATAAATATCCCTTGATTATTATACGTGTCAACGGTACCTTCCTTATTATTAATTATTATTTCTAAAATAATTATTTTCAATTTGTCTATTATAAAAAGATTCGTCGAGAAATTTCTTTAATATTAACGAAAATAATTAATTCCAAGAACTACTAGTAGCTGAAAGTTACTACTGCTAGAATAGTTTATGCGGTGGTAATTGCTTATGAATAATATTAATTTAAAATTTGCGATGATACTCATAAACTCTTAGTAATGTTGTCTTGATCAAAGTTTGTAATAGTCTTGGAAGACTTTGCTTAATAACAAGATATATAATATGTTTTTTTTTTTCAAAATCATCATTTATATCTGTTTAAATATTACTTTCGATTCTCTTCGAAAGTTGCGATTTTGATAAAATTTGTCACGCTTTCCAATATTTACGAAATACATATTAAAGATTCCTTAGCAATTGAATAAAATTGCAAAATTAAAAAATATGAAAAGTATCTTGTAAATTTACGCAATAGTTATATATAAATTCTAAAAAATGTGATAAAAAATGATTTGAATGAAACGAATAAAATGAAGGATAAACTTTGTTTAAAAAATAAAAGAAAAATCGAATCGTGTTTTATAAAAAAATGTCTACGAATACAATGGAGACAGAAATAAAGGATGAGCTTAAATATGAATATATGTAGAAATAAGAGCCTTGCATACGTATTACTTAAAAAAAAAGTAATCCATAATCACATGAGACAGCAGCAGCATTTTTTGCATTATAGATATTAAGGTCCGCTTGGTTGCTCAATAAAAGACTTATGCCTGATAAGAGAATGTTGATTCCGTGCGATCGGTTTCGTCATTCTTAATCGTCGAATAAAAAGTCCATCTCTCTCGTTTCTCCCTTCACGCGATGACAAAAAAGCATTACAGGCTGCAATAAAAGACGGACGTACGCCACGTCGCGTCTCCCTCTCGTTCCATCTCGGGAACGGTGAGGAGGAGGCTGTTCTTGCCTTATCTCCGATACATGTCGAAATAGCCACTCAGGTCTTTACGACTGTAAATTCGGTCTTACATATATACTAACGCGCCGAAGTAGGCATTTTACTGCCGCGACGAAAAAGGATACTTGTCCCATTCGCTTTTTTTCGCTTTGCAAAGATTTGTTTGCGTCTCTCTCGTTCTGCCCCTCTCTCTTTCTTCTTTCTCCTCATCTTCCTCCTCTTCCTCCTCCTCCTCCTCCTCCTCCTCCTCCTCCTCCTCTTCTTCTTCTTCTTCATCTGTACGTCAGAAGCTTTTTGTTCTGCATCGGTATTGTACTTTTTCTCCATTATTTTTATTACTCGCTTCTTTCACACTTTTTCCTTGGCTTTCGATTAACTTAATTTTAAGATTATTAATTCTCATTCGAGTTATTTAAAAAATTCATAATAATATTTTAACAATTTAATACCGCACGATTATTCGATAATTATTCGAAATTTCGTTAACGAATTTTAATATTCAATATAACTTTTTACTTTAATCAAGGGAATTTACTTAACATAATTATAAATTAAAAAATTATTATACATCGAATAATACGAATGGTCCTCGAGTATTCGTTTATAGTTTTTTTTTATTTATCGATGAATATTTTATTAGTGGATCGTAACCGCATCAAATTAATTAATGAAAATTTATATGCATTATTAATGTTTCGAAAATTATTATGACTTTTAAATTTCAATATTGGCTCGTTTTAAAGGCATACAATTTATAAAACAATAGATTTTAATATTCATTATGAAATGAAAGTATACTTCGAGAAAAAAAAATGGTGATTATACAAGGTCCTGTATTGTTACACCAAGGACGTTTCTCATTGACTTACATTCATTAGTAATAAATTTCAACACAGAAACAATTTAATGAAAATATTGATTAATAACTTTTAATAACGAATAAATAAAATAATTAATCAATAATTTTTTGTGTGAAAATAAAAATGATGTTTACTTTGTACACGAGTTACAACAATTTTTAATACTTCATATGTCAATAATAATAAACGGTCTGATATAAATAAAAATCAAAGCGAATTTTGTTCTTACATTAAAATAAATCATCGTTAAATTTTTAATGCATCGCATAAAGAAATATATCATTTGGACAATACTAAAAGCCTCGAGATAAAGTGATCCACCGAACAATAGTTTTTGTTCCTTTAAAATACAGACATTTTTCTTATTTTATGTAGACGAAAATTGATTTTTAACGCTAATGAAAGGAAAAAAGTAGAATATTCAATTACTCCAACTCTCGCTATTATTACAATTTACAACCATCTCTGTTACTGTGAATACGTAAAAAAGAAAATAGCCTTAAAAATCGTAAATTAAAAGTTATAACGGCAATTAATTTAACCATGTTCAGAGCAACCGTTGTCAGTCGAAAATTCAATGTTTAATACTAGATAGTTTCAAAGATGACAGTAATAAATTTTAAGACGGTAGTAATAGGTTGGAAACTAACTTTTTTTTACAGCGTATTTCATTTTTAGATAGATACAAAAAGTGCAAAATGAGTTAATGAGTATCGAACTATTATTTAAAAATAATAAATAATCCCACTTAATTTTATTTACGTTTTTACAATAATTTAATCTACTTTATAAATTTTCAACGTGTTTACTTAAAAAATACCACGAATATTTAACATACTAACGGTTTAGTATGTGTAACTTATAACATATTTAATTTTAAATGCCTCCCGTACGTTTTATAAGATAGTTTTTTACATCGTTAAATACATCGTTAAATACAGTGGTTTTATATATTCATTGGCAGCTTATTATTTAGTTCTTAAAATTCTGAATAAACTTTAGGTAAAACACAAAATTTACATTTACCGTCCCTCTTTCCAAGCTCTTTAAAATAATAGTCCCGCGATATCGACAATTTTACGCAGAACTGTAAGTTAGAAAAAGCATTGGGTGCATAAGCATTATTCCAATATTCTCGATATTTCTTTTCCGCAAAAATTGCTACTCGAGTCCTACATCGCACGAATGAAATCCTCACTTGTAAATTTACCGACCGCGAGTGCACGGATACTCAAGATCTTCCGAAAGCGGTCGACGGAGAAAAGCACGAGCGCAAGCTTTGTTCGCTCGTGTCCTCGGGGTCCGGATGATCGCAGCCTCGGGAATGGCGGGAATGGCGGGAATGGCGGGAATGGAGGGAATGACGCGAATAACGCGAATGACGCGAATGACGCTGCACTCGTGCACCTCGATATCGCATTATAGCCTGGGCCCATTCTCCAAGAGATGGGGTCCGCGCGCGACCGACGGCATTCCATCCGCCCACGACGCGCCCGCGAGAACGAGGACGGGCTCATAAAGTATGCGCGCGAGAAAGTTGCAAAAGTGCTGGGCACTTTCGCTGTCTTCGCTCGTTACGGGATAAGGGCCGAGGCGCGAAAAGCGCGAGATTCCGAACACTCTAAATTATTATCTATTATATACGAGGCTTATCTTTTCCTCGCTTTTCTTCTAAGCGATATGTGTGTGCTTTGCTTCCCGAGTTTTACTACTTCCATACAAAGTATTTATTTACGACGAGGATACGCCGAGTATTATTTAATATCCTCAAAATTAAATTAGATAAGATGTCGGTGCGACTTGAAGCATTCGATACTCCGATGGCGATGGATATTGTTAGCGATCCAACGATCAAAGATGGAAATGTTAACTTAAGGAAATTATGTAACGTTCTACACTTATTTCTCGCACGAAAACTTGACTCGGTTTTTTCGTTGGAACTTTTAAATTATTAAAACGTATCGAATAATAATTTTCTTCATCCGGTTATACAAATAGATAGTAATTTTGCAACAGATCGATTATTAGATCTTACGATTAATACGTAAAAGAATTATAAGGTATACGGCTAATTTAATGCAATATTAAAAAGAGTGGAATAAACAGTTCTTTCTATAGAAATAATGATATACTCGAGTCAAGCCACGCAGCTTTCATATTTGTAATCTTACAAAGGACTGGTAAAAAATTGAAGATCTTTCTTTTACTTTTTTAATATACGTGTATTGTGATTTTAATTTGTAAGTACAAAAGTATCGATGACTGAAAAAAAATGTTACTATTAGAAGTAAATAAATGTTTTGTAATTTTTATATTTTTATATAAAACAAAAATATGTTAAATAGCAGTACGAAAGTTTTGAAGAATGTTGAATTTTTACCCAGCTACTTAATTTACAAATAATTTTTGATACATGATATAAAGTTTCTGTTCGGTTATTACATTGATCGAAATAAAATAATTATATTTCTTTTGAATGTTCGTAACCTACGAGTAAAAAAAGTAAAATAATAAGTTTTTGTCAATCACCTTTTAATAAAACTATTTTTTTTGTATTTAAGCAGCTTCGATAAAACACAAATATTTGTATCACTCGAATATTATTAAGAATATTATTAAAATCCGTACTTTCTTAAATAAAATTATTGATTTGATAACGAAAAACGATCGCTGTTACGTTTACGAATAATAACACATATTAACAACGATTAATCTTGTTACAGGCATTAAAAGCTTCTTCAAAGATATTTTTGGGAACGAATATTTTACGAGCGAATATTTGGACAGGATCAGACAACGCGCAGTTTCGCATTACGAATACAACGAAACAGCTTCGATCGAAACGCGACATCGTCTTTATTTTCACCCGAGCGAGCCAACGATCGAAGGCGCCGTCGGAGAATAGACGTCGGAGAATAGACGTCGGAGAATAGACGTCGGAGAATAGACGTCGCGAAACTCTAATGTAACGTCCCGAGTTTACTCCCAAACTTCGTCGCGACGCGCGTCGGCGCCGACTTTCATTTGCCAATCGCGAGATATCTTTTCTTTTTCTTTCGTTGTACGTTGAGTATGAAATTTGGAAGAACAATATCTACGTAGGTCAACCCGAAGCCCGATAAAACCACCAAGGGTCAGTGACTTTCGAAAAGTCGAGGAGTTTTATATCCGCGTGACCTGAATTTTTCTTCTTTATCGTAGAATGACGCCTCGAAAAATATTTGGATTCGAATGAAGTTTGAAAAATCGTTTTTAATAAAACATCTACGTAAAGTATTTCGCAAAATTATCGCTATTGGAAAATATTCGCAGATTGTGCGTAAGAAAGAGTATCGGATAAAACAGCTAGAACAATGCAAAACAGTAGATCGAATACATTCTTACGATTTTATATCGGGCGTACGTATGGAAGTTCGAGGAGTGATATTCGCTCGGTGAGTTTGGAGCGCGCAGCTCGAGGTAATGACTTCCGAACACAACCGCGACTAACGGTTCTCGGCTTTTAATACCCAAAGTTCTAACGATCGGATCCACGCCGTAAACTAACGAGGCACACAAATACGATGTTCCTGTAATTTATAGAGATACGAGTACTTTTCCTTTGCTACTCCTTTGCTATTCCTTTGCTATTCCTTTGCTATTCTCGTGCTTATTTTGTCTATTTCAATATTATTTTCAAAATGTACTTTCTTCGTCATTTTGACCAAATTTGATCTTTACGTTTTATAAAATTGTAAAATTGTTCAAATCTCGAAATTTATAGTTGGGTTTTCGAATTAAATTCAACATTAGAATAATTCCATATTCGCAAGTTCCTTGAAACTGTAAATAAAATAACTTAAAAATATCTACATCTCTAACGAATAACGACCATTCTAAATTGATTATGACGTATCGTTAAAGTTTGTTGTTATTATTTTCGTAAAAGAATGTCATTTGTTCTATGACAATTTCAAGGCCTTTCTTCGATTACCTGCGCTGTCGTACCAGAAAATTTATCTAAAAGCATGTATAAACGCCCCCGCATCCATGCCTACAATGCCTATTTACACATTTACACACGCACACAGTCCCGAGCCTGCGAGCAAAAATAAAGGAGAGTTGAAACGTAACAGAACACCTCGGTTTTAATGAACGCTCGCGAGGGCTTCGAGATGGTCATCGTTCGTCATTTAGGCGTTACTGATATAACTGTTCCACGGCGATTGAGCAACGGTTTGACTATGGAATTGATGTCGCGTCGGTTTTAATGGATGAATTATGCCGGCGAGTATTTTAGGAACTGTTTGATTTTAATGCGATTTTCTTGTATCGATAATAGTCATTTTATTCTTCGTTTATATGTTTCAAGAAAATCTGCGTTTGAATATTTCATAACAAAACAGTACTGACAAATTAGTTAATAAGCTAAGTATTCGATCGGTTCCTTGGTATTTACAAATTTCAAAGTTACAGTTGAAAGACGATGGTTTATAAGTTCTAAATTATTTTAATTTATATCTTGTGTTATTCATAAATTTTAATTTTTGATACTCTTATAGAAAAAATTTTTTTATTTTATGCGAACTCTAAATTTGATTGAAACGATGAATACGAATAGTAAATGAAATACATCGAAATGTTGTGAAATACTAAATCAGATACCAGAAACTAAATTACCTTCTTCGCAAATGTATAATTTGAATGTATAAATGGTAATCCGAATATACCAGAATAGTCTTACATTGACGTTTCAATTGCGAGTCTTACCGGATAATGATATTGGCGCGTATTGGAAATCGCAATGAAAAAAGATCCGCAGCGAGGAAGAGAGACAGATTTTCCCGAAACGGTGAGCTCCAGCAAAAGAAAAGAGACTAATAAATGCCACGCCCGAGAGTATTAAATTCCTCCCGTGACCGAAGCGAAAAACAAAACGTCCCTGAACCTGAGACCATTCCGCACAAGAGCACGCGTGCAAACTCATACCTGTAACCTCCCGGAATCGAATTTCCTCCTGCGTGGAATTTCCAACAATTTCCAGAGTGCATAACTTAAAATTGTGATAAGAGTTTGCAATGGAACTCAATTTGCAATGTGAGGAACGATTGGAAAGGTAAGAAAAGGTAAGAAAGGGAAGTGTACTTTGAGAGGTGTACTTTGTTTAAGCTTATTTGAAGTCGATGCTTGTTTTTATAAGATCGATAGCTTGGAATTTTTCTATGCGATCGTTTTTTTTTCGACGCGATGTCAACGATAAATCACGAATAGTGAACGTATTTAATTAGAAATAAATAATTTTGTTGATAAAATTCATTTTCTTTTCTTCTTTTCTGTAACAGTGAAATGTTGCGGAGATTTATCAGTTTGCTCGGAATGGTGTTTCTAGTTAACCTAAACAATTGTAATTTTTCAAATAAAGATTTTTATTACAGAGTGAATTTTATACTTATAAAGTACCTGTCTTATCTTAGAAACAATCGATAAATCTAAAAGTATACAGATGTTAATCTAGGTTATAATAATTACCTAGAGTATTACGCGGATAAAGTATTTGAAAATAATATTCGTTTACGATTATATAATAAATATATACAGTCAATGCTATTATTGCTGTTTTTATAAACCTATCTAAATCTATTTAATTTACATTTATTTTCAAATTATAAAATTTATTATTTCATTATTTTGAGATAATAATTTTTTATCGTTAGTTTCATAATTTCAAATTTAATTTAAGTCAATAAACCGTAAGAATTACAAATTGTTACGTATGAAAAATATTAAAAACAGATAATTACGATCCCTAGACTTTTTAAGTAACTCGATTAAAGACTTCGTATACCTTACGTTGTAAAAAGAGATATCAGTATCGATTACATTATAAGAAAATATGTTCAGTCGTATACTTATTTCGGTTACCTTGCGTTGCTTGTTCTGAAAACTTAAGAAATCGTTATTAGTGATTTTCTTGTAAAATAAATAAAATTAAATGTATTTAATTCGAGTCAATGCTTCAATGAATAAATAAAAAAAATTATAATTTCGTTAAATAAAAATTAAATTAGCACGATTCAAATACTTTAATACAAAGCTGATTAAAATTAAAATTTTTTTTATGTTTCCTTGGAATATTATTAATGATGTACACTTCGGCGTTACAATAATAATAAAAAGTGCAAGTAAAAGTAAGACTAAAAGGTTTAAGCGTTTATATATATATTATATTATATAAAAAAGAAATTTATTTCTCAGCGTTATGCAGAAAATTTATTTTTCCGCGGTGTAATTTTCTTATTTTACAGAGAAGAAGAAGCGATAGCCTCGAAAGCATCTTGGTCATAACTTAGAAGGTTGAAATGGTAATCGACCGAAGGAATGATCCGAACGAATGTTTCGCGGCCGTAATCTAAATGCCGAGTGACGGAAGCTCTCGGGCCGATTCGCGGAGGCCATTAATCTTCGCGGTGTATCCGCGACTCGGGGCGTCCGTCTTTTTCCCAATCGCCTCGACCCACTTCCAACTGCAGAAGCACTTCGCCCTTGCGAAAATCAGCTGTCGGGCATTATCGTGTCGATGTCGCTCGCTTATCGGAAAGCTTGCCAGGCATCTTGCCAGGCATCTTGCTAGCATCGGTAATCGAGGATGCACTTCGTCTTAGTCGTCGGTATTCTTTTGACGAATCATCGAAAGGATAAAAGGATAAGGATATTCCTGTCCTATGGTATAGCGTTTTCATTTTTAACGTCCGATCAAAATTTTATTGCGTATAATGTAGTCATCGTGAGACGAAATCTACGTTGAATTAACGCAAAGTAAAGTTCTTTTCCCATCTTTCCTTCTATATCCGATTGCCGGAGTATCACTGCCACTCTTCGGCGTGTTAATAATGCGTCGCATAATTCGATTATCGGTAATATATGTAATACAGGAATTTCTTCTTTGTTCGAAGCGCTTGGTCCTTGAAAGTTGTATCCATCTTTTTTGTACTTCCTTTTGCTTTAATTTCGGGTCTTGTGTTATAGCCTTGGTCAAGGTTATGCTTCTTACTCGTGCGCTAATTTAGTTGCTGACACGAATACGCTCTGGGCAATTCGATCAGAGTATAAGATGGCGATATTTTTACAAAATTTGAGCGTATTTTTTTTATTAATTTTCATGACGTGAAATTACAATGGATTAATTTACGAGATACACTTACTTGGTTACAAACTTTTACGAAATTGGAGCTGTTAAAGATAAAAGAACTACTATTTTATTAAATAGTTTGATTTTCTTTTACTAATTTAATAAGAAATGAAAAATAGTAATACATAAACATATTTTATTATATATACACGTATATTTCATAGTTCTTTAGAAAATATAATATTTATAATGATAAGTATAATTGAAAATTAATTAAACCGTTCTAAATTTAAAAATATTGATTTTACTATGTTTACTCTAGTAATTTATCATTCATTCACAAATTTCAATACACGAATCTTACGATCTAATAAAGTAATTAAATAAATACTCGGTACTTTAGATAATCGTACTGTTTGTAAATTTTCTTTTTTACATTACATAATTTAATATCTAATACAAAATATGGGAATGTCATCTTTTGAATAAAAAATATCTGGTTTTAGTTGGAACAGGATTTATAATAATAAATTTTGTATCGAATTTATTAAAGGTGATTTTATTTAATTTCAAGTGGACTGTTAAAACAGTCGAACATTTATTATTATCCTTAATATTAAATACTTCACCATTTGAAATCTAATAAGTACTTCCGTTGTATTTATATAATACCATGTCGGATTTTATTCGAGAATATTATTTATAACACGATAAATTACCCAGCGATAGAAAGAAACTTCGCAAAAATAAATTTAAAGAAAATTACATAATATTTTTGTACCTCGAATACAATAAACTGGAATGATAACCATAAATTTAAACTTCATTGTACGATTCAAATAGTAATAAAAATGGAAAAAGGAAAAGATTCCGATTCCATCTGGAACCGAAGATTTTTTAAATAAATTTTATTCTAAAACACTTTGAATTAAGCTTTTTCAATAAAATTAATATATTTAATATAAATATTTAAAAAATACATTAATTCCTAACGTATGCATTATATTATAAAAAATCAAAGTAATCGAAGGTACGGAACAAAAATAAAAAAATCCAAGTCTCAAGTTCAGAACTCTCCATTGTTTCATTGTTTTCACAATTAAACATAAAATCCAACCATCCAAGTTATATTTCATAAGGTCCAAAAAGCATTTATCCAATTGCCATCGAAGCAAAGGATTCACCGGCGAAGGAAATTCTAGAGAACGAGCAGCTCATTACCCTCGATCATTTCCGCTAAAAAAGCGAAAATTTCCTAGAAGAGAAAGAGGAATCGGCCAGAGAGACAACAACGAGCGGCGCCATAAACACGAGAATCCATCCCCAGGGTGGACTCTCGGAGCGCATCCTCGTCCTGAAACGGCGCATCGAACAACAAGAAGTGACAGCCGCGCTGAAAGTGATAAAGAAGATAAATAGAAGAGGAGCGGAGATTTCTCTCGTTTCTACTTTGGCTACTTTGGTTGCTTCGGCTACTTTGTAACCAAGTGTAGGAGTCGCTTCGCTCATTACCAAGCGATAGTTACAGCTTGCAACTATACAATGACAAATGAAACTGCGCGGGCGATTCTTTCGGCGAGCGCGAAATGTATCGCCATGGCTAACGGTTGCTCGCGCACGTCCGACTCTTGCTTTGCCATAAATCACCGAGGGAAACGCGTGCATAAGAGAGAAAGAGACCGGAAATACGAGCGAGATTGCCGCTGGCTTGTTTGCAATTACATTTTCTTGTAATGCGAATTATGAGCGCCGAGGGATGTTATGTATTGTTGTTGTTCTTACTTTCCCGTTCTATTCTTCGCCGTTGCTGCTTTTATTATTTAATTGAAGGGAACCGAATCATTTTTAACTATAAGTTTCTTACTATCCAATTTATGTTCCAATGAACGAATTGTGTACAATTATTATACTACAGTCTGCTATTACTACTATTTAAATGAATATTATAAAAGATCAATTTTATTTTTATTATTGCTTGATTAGATCTTCGAGCAACAGTACAAATGTCTCGATTTATTGTGGAAAAATCCTTGGAACGATCGTATCCGTAGAACGTCGTGATCGTATTACGTACGAGTGTGTGTAAACTTACAAACTTACCGTTTTAGAATGGTTCGTTATGCCATTAACGCTGGTACGATAGATTTCGCGCCAAAATAATTCAATATACGTCGTTATATCTTAATACTTCTTTCGAAAATTAACTTCTAAATTCATTTTATCTACCAAAGCCTTTTTCTACTTGTCGGTAAACATTCGTCCATTTATAAAACGAGAATTATTTTTAAAATATTGACACTAAAATGAATCTTATTAATTGTTAATTATGTTAACATATTATATCCATATTTCATAGATACTATTCGCTTATTCAAGTACAAACAGACAATTATTTATTTTACTCGGCAACAGATGCAGCTTACGAGCATAATGCTATCCTTACCTCTGTTTTCCTGTTTGTACAGGATGGTAATCGTGTTCTCAAGAAGGTTTTACATTGTGCGAACATAAATTTCATTTAGTTAGGCGTAACGTGTGTACCTTGAAATTTGTAGTCTGACAGTTTGAAGTTTTCATTTATTTCTGCACGTAGACTATGATCCAAAAGTTCTTTCGATACGCGAAACTTAAATTTTGTAAATCGCGGTTTCGCGTGTTTTGTTAGTTTTTTTTTCCTTGATTACGATCGAAGTTACGACAAAAAATACATATTTCTTTACACCAAACTTAAAAATAAATTTTTTAGGTTTAAATTTAGGTAAAAGTTTAAATTAAGAATCAAAGATTTCGGTGATTATTCGGTAATTACGGATGAGTAAATTTGACTAACAATCCTGCTTTGTATGCGTACACAATCTCGGAAGGAAAGTTACCTTATGCCTATTTAATTATAATAAAAATAAACCAGCTGAATAAATAATTAAAAACAGGAATATTTTTGTGGTTCACAACAATTTATTTCTGCCATTTTGTTCCATAATTTTAAAAGTGTATGAATTTATTTTAAGTGCTCGTTTGATTCTTATCAGCATTGTATTGTTGAAAAAAGTTGATAGAAACTAGGCGTCGATTCGATGAACATGCACTGATTAAGCTAAATGGTCTAGATAGTCAACACAAGAATGACTATAATTTCTTTTGAATAAAATATTCCGGAGGTACAATAGTCTCCAATTCAATTTCTTGATAGCAATCATGGGTGTGTAAAAACAAATAAAAATCATTAAAAAGTCGTATGAAATGTTTGTGTTTTATTTAAAAGAAATGCATTTCAAAACATAATTATTCATATAATTATGATTTAAGGATTAGAGTGATTCGGTAAATGAAATAATCAAGAGGAAGAGTAAATGCAATTAAAAACTTGTGTTTGTGTTTAGGGGCGTCAAAGTAATCAGTGACGGGCGATCGATAATCTTTACAAAAGGCCATTGATAGAAATAGGTAGTTATAAACTCTTGATACGGCGTGAAAGTAATCCGGATAATTTTAATTTTGATTTTAATAATATAATAGTAAGTTTTATAGGTCAAAAATAAGATAAGAAAGTTTACAAAATATTACCAATAAAACGATGTTGTGTTTAATATATGTTACAAACTCGATTATAAAATAAGCAAAATGAATGGTTTTATGCGAATATGAGAAACGAGCTTTTATAAATACGAAGAAAGACAATTAGTACTGCCTAAAAATAAAATAAAATAAAATAATAGAAACGTATATATTTGAAGTAAAACAGGAAAATGTAGAATATAAACAATTATGTAATAATGAAATAGAGGAACTAACTTTATATTACATTCAATATTGTACATATAATGAAACCGTCTACATTAAGATTGAAAAAGAGCTTATAGCTAAAATATAAAATAAAAAATTAATGTACAATGATGTAGTAGAAAAATTGAAAAATAAAATCTCTTTAAGTAGATCAAGAGGAAGATGTAAAGATAACAGTAGATTTTATTTAATAATACTTATAAAAAGTACTTTGAATTGATTCGACACCAAATAAAAAAGTAGTTATAAAAAATTGACATAATATATTCATCGAAAAATCAGAGTTTTTAAGCGATTAATCGATAAACTTAACCGTATTTTCCAAAGTAACATCCAATTAAGAACTAATAAATCGAAGACGAATAATAACGATATTCCGCTAAAAGCTTGACCAAAAAACGATATCCTTGTATCCTTATTGGCACCGAATTATTTCTACGAGACATCACTACTGTCGAAGCGAACACGCATCGCAGAACAACGATCGACTTCCTGTCTCACCAACAAGGGGATGAGAGCAAAGAAACAAAGCACCGCGACGGAAACGACGTCGATCGGCCAACGACGTCGTTCTCGCAAGGTTACTGCCACGTCGGCGACGCGATCGTAATTACATCGCGGGGATTCGCGGAACTGTCGTACTTTTGGCACGTGCTTACGCATCCGTGGTCCTTGCTTTTCGTGGACGCGCCCGTGAAATTTTGGGTCGAGCTCGATGTTATCGTCGAAGCCTAAGCTATACAACCCTACATTTTTATACAACGTCCTACTCTTTTTTGTTTTTTTTTTTAGTTGCTCGCTCGATTTATTAGTCGTCGCTACTTATTTTCTATTTTATGTATCGGATATCAACTGATACACATTTTATATTTACAGAAAATTTATGAATGAACTAGATTATATAACGTTTAACGTCCGAAGAAGTTGCGTAAAAATATTCGAGTTTAATTCTTTTGTTTTTACAAAGAACTTCGTAACCGGTTTTTTCAGTTTCTAATATCAAATAAAATACGACGATATAAAGTATTACTAATTGGTCATCAACAAAAGTAGTCTTTATTTTATGTACTTTTTTCCGTTACAAGCAGTTAGTTTTAACGATGAGCCTTTAAATATTCTCGTTTACGCTGATAAGTTCGGAATCAACCGTAATATAGCAAAGTCCGAAGCTGCTCGATTTTCAACAGGCTTAAAAAATTTACAAATTGATCGTTTAATAATTAAATTTAATATCCACTAATAACGTAAAACTATAGAATAGATATTAACAGCCAGTGAAAAACAAAGAAAGGCCTTTGATTGCGATCAATTATTTAATGCAAAAAAATTGATAATCGAAACGCTGCAATTGTATACACACAGTTTTAAAATGTTATATCCGACCGAGTAAACATCCTCGATCGATAACACTCGATAGTCGAACCTGTTCGTTCCGAGGAAAAATACTGAACGATAACGCAACTTGTAAGATATAATATAATAAGATATAAAGAAAATAACGAAAAATGAAAATACTCCAAGTTACTTCGTCACCTGCGAACAAAATCCAAGAGGTTGGACCGACGGAGAAAAAGGGAGAAAAAGAGCTTGCGAGTGCAAGCGAATGAAAGCGCCGATTTTAGCCACTTGCAAGCTCGACTCGTTCGAGTTTCCATTCCGAAATGCGCGCAATCAAAATATACGCGCGGAATCAAGAGTCTCCCGCCGTTGATACAAGCGACGCTTTTTCGCGTCCAATAATAGCCGCGACACCGAGACCATATTTTTTTTCTTTGCACCGACGCGGAAATATATCCGGCTGCGATCGCGTTGCTTGGAATGTAAACTCTCCGACGATTTTTACAAGAAGTTCAATTCACGTTCAACTCTTAGGTGCAAGACTCTTAAGATGGCGCTTGCAGTTTAAATATTCAGTTTTTAGTAGGTTTTATGTAGGTGTCGATTTTTAACATTCGTTTGTACAGTTTGTAAATTGAAGAAGCCAGAAATATTCCAACTAAATTTTTAATTTTAAATTCATCTTAAATTACAAAGATTTTGCCATTATAAATTAACACATTTTGAAATTTATCTTTGTTTTTGTTTTAATACAAATACTTAAATCTATGGATGCATTTTAGTATGTAAGTATCGAATAACGAAAAATAAAACTGATCGAGGCATTGAATTTCTTTCCTATCGTATATTGTGTTTTAAAAGTAATGCTCATTCCAAAACTCTATTTTTATTCATTTAGACGGTAGACGTTTCAAGAGAAAACTGAAACTTTAAGAATCAACTTTTTAAGACTTGCAAAAACTCAAAATTTATTATTAAGAATTTGTTATGTAGATTAAACAGTTAGTTTTTATAATGTTTATATATTTAAAAATATTATTAATAAAGAAATTAAAAAATAAACACTAAATATCTTAATATATTTAATATTCAATTATAATTCATTACAATGGTTAAATTCCTTACTGTAATGATACTAAAATATATTTACCCAAATGCATAATTATATACATAACAAAGATATTATTTAAATTATAATTAATTATTTTGAGAAAGGTGTAAAATATTTTTTATAAATTCAGTAGGTGTTATTGTGTTGTCTTTACAATCAATTTAGAATATTATTTGTTTTTAATTTTTTAACCACCGATATAATTTTTTAATTAAAAACAATAATAAAAAATTAATTATCAATAATTTTTTGAACTATAAAATATATCTTTAAAATATATATATATTTTTTATGACATAAAGAAATTATTAAATATATTAATTACCTATGAGTTTATGTACGTACAAAAGTTTTTATTTTATGGAGAACCGATGACAATTTGTCTTCTTTATTTTTGTGTATAAAAATTAATACGAAAAAAATTATGTATACAAAAATTAGTGTACAGTTTAGAAAGTGTATTTTTATTCCGAGTTTTGAAAATATTGCTTTGAAAAATTTTATATTCTTCTACGAATTAACTATCGAACTTAATAGTAAAGTAGTAGGTAAATATAGCTTATAATTTAATATGATATTATTAAGACATAAGTTTATTAATAAGAACTAATTTAATAGCTTAAAGAAAGAGAAATCATCGAAACTACGAGAATATATATTACCAAATGAAAGATAGTTGAAGTGTGCGTAGGAAAATATGAAAATATTTTTGAGGCGTATGAGAAATGTATATAGAATATGTAGAATATATAAAAAAATCCACTTTTGCATTATTTTAATCTTTTAGTAAAAAAATTCATCAACGTAAAATGAGTAAATAATTTGTCAACAAAAACTTGCCTAATTTAACAATTTTATTATTATAAAATATTCAAGGAATTTACATTACGATGAAGTAAGTTAAATAGTATTTTGCACATAACTAGCGCACGTACACATACAAAAATAACGTATTAACAGTCGATACTTAAAAATTCGTCTTTAAAATCAAAACAAAAAATTTACTATAATAAAAAAATTGAATTTAAATGGAAGGATCCGAAAAGAATCGTTAAAAATAATTGATTTCTATTTAAAAATAAGTACGATAAAGCCTAAATTAAAATTTTCTAACTGAATTTTCCATAACTATGCGTCCATCAAGTACTAATAATTTCCTATTAGAAGATAACCGAGTTATTTTCTACAATTAGAAAATATGAATTTATTCGTAAGCTAAGTTCGTACCCACGACGATTAACAAGTTAATCCAATCTCTATTACCGAAAGCGTTGAACGCATCTTGAATAAAATAACGAAATTCGTCAAACGGACAACTGGAGCGCAATGCGGGGTTAGAGAAGAAGGGCGTGCAGAAGATGAAAAAAGATAACGACCAAGGCGGGCGCATTCCTCGAACGCCGCCGGTCAGCGAAGAGACCGGTAATAACGGCGCCGAGCCAAGCGCCCCCGAAAATTATGAGCGGTGGGCTAACGAAGCGACTTCTTTAATTAGCGCGACCGACCGCATGCAAATAGACGAGGGCGTTCCCCGATTAAAATATTGCGGGTTCTTGCATTGTGGGATGATGGTGACGGTGACGGTGACGGTGACGGTGACGGTGACGCGCCCGATTGAAATATAATACGTAAGACGGGAGGAACTCGGACCTTTATCTTTCGTACTAATTATACGATTCGCCCGCGTTCGGGTTACCTGGAAGCCGAACAAACCGGAATGGTTTGTTTACCGCGCGCGAGAATAGGGGTAAAGGGGTTGGCAAGGATGACGCGTATTAATAGTCGTCGCCTACGCCGTCTGTCAACGATGCGTATTTTCATATACCGCGTGCCTATGGATAATGGAAGCGACTGCCGACGGAACTCGCCTCGTTTTCTCCTTCGCTCGCTTCACAATTACGAGAAATTTACCGATTAATTTGCTCTCTTCTCTCTCGCGAGTATTTCATTCATATTTCGTCGATCGAGTTGTCAATGTTGAATCCCGGATTCGGTGCAACCTTTACTTTTACCTTTGTCCATTCTAAATCACTCCAACGTACTCGAACATTTAATCTTCGGCTAATTGCTAATTTTAATTGCGCAAAAAATATAAATGAGTTAAACACAAAAAATAATGAAAATGCGAATAGTCTCATTAGTTTCTCCGAGAGAAAGTTGTTTAAAATTCATCTAAAATAGAAGACGGGTGAAATACGATAAACGTATCATGACAAGTGCACTTATAGATGTATACAGTTTTAATATTTCTAAAATTCCTTCTTAAAAATTCCTGTTAAAGATTGTCTTTCTCATGCTAATATATTATTTTTATGATTTATATACAATAGAGATAAATATCTCTATCTACTAAGCTTATAATAACTAACGATTGAGAAGGTAGATTATTCGTCTTATCGATCATGGATTAAATATGATTTATTTGGAAAAAATTATTCCTTCTTATTTATCGCATAATAAAACTTAAAATGAAAAAAAAATAAGAATTATTTAGTACTCGGGTATTAACATTCAACGTGTAAAATTTTTTTACAACGAATCATTTCTTAAAGATTTATCATTATTATTTATTAAAAATAAAGAAGAAAATATTTTAAATTATATTTAACGTATGTAACGATATAAAAAAATTTTAATTTTTAAATAAACGACTAAAAATAACGATAAATATAATTATATAAAAAATAACGCGAGGTAACAAAGACAGACTATGTAAAAATTTCATACTATTTCTTTATATCTCACTACTTAACGTGAAAAAATAAGTCGATGGATCTATAAAACGATTGTTCTACCATAAATTAAAACGTTCTACTCTTTATTAAATCATTTAAATTATAATTTCCATAAGCAATCGGTAATAATTATTTGCCAACTTTACCGAAAAGCGAAGTCCTCCATTAACGCGAACTACAGATTTTGTCGAGTTAGCGTCTACAAAATAAAGTTCCGTCAGCAAATAAATTTAGTTACAAAAGATCGGCCGACAAAACTCTCAAGCTATCGAAGGCGGTAATTCGCAAAAAGCCCGAATCGAAGGAACAAAGGATCGCTTAATTAGACGCAGTAATTAGACGCAGTAATTAGACGCAGTAATTAGACGCAGGTTACTCGCGACGCACGAGCGCGAAATATTTTAGTTCGTCCGAGCGCGGAACAATCGCGTACATCATTGCGTAAAATAGCCGAATTTTCCTGACGGGCGTAACGCCGTGACGTCATGATAAAACTAACGAACGCCGACATGAAAAAGCTGCCGGTAAGTCTTGAGTCTCGCCGGAGCTTCGAGTGTCGCGGCCACTCCATGGCGCCCACCCTAATCGTCCTCGGCACCGCGACGTCGGCGTCCTTAAAATGCCCGACGCGAACGCGATGCTAATTCGGACGCGCCTTTTTGCCCGTGGGAGACACAACCCTACGAACAAAGCCCTACATAAGCCTCGGGAGATGGACGACGATAGCAAGATGCCACTCGCGAGTGCTTGAGAATGAGTTACGATGCGCGATACGATTTTCGGCAATGATAACCGTAATAACAGCGATACTGCTTTCAGCGATTACAGCAATGTATTCCTCGACGAGGTTTCGTCAACGCTAATAATACCATCCATATTTTAACGAATTTTCTCCAATTTAAAAGTTTCACAATTTAAAAGTATATTTAAGCCTACCGTCGTCCACTTTTCTTTTTTGAAATTTCCACGGATAAGCATATCGCGGAGGAGTCGTATAAACGAAATTCCAACGGATTAATCAAAGCTTTGAAATGTCGCGAAATATATTATATAAGCCAAGAAAGCGAGGAGGGATACCGCTAAATTCATCGCGAAAGTTACTCGCATGCTCTTTTGCTACCGCAGCTTTCTAAACATGTTGTGCATTCGTTCTTTCTCTTACGCCACTTTCGAGTAAATTCGCATACTTGAGATTAAATTAATTTATTTAATCTCATGCGATGAATAGATAGCGATTTTTTTTATTTATAATTTGCAAGAGTTTTCTTGTCAACCACGATGTCATTATTAAAATTGCTTTTTATTTTCAATCGTTGCGGTAAAACGTAATGTTTTTTAATGCAATACGTATCTTGTAATACTTTGAATGTTCCATTTTTATTCTCATATATATATATATATATATATATATATATAGCGTAAGTAATTGTTTGAAAGTTTATTTTATATATAATATAAAATATTTTTAATGAAAGCAGGTAAGCATCATTTACCCGTTAATCGTCAATTTTGCTCGCGAATCTTTTTAAAAAATGTAACTGTACAAACAAATTATTAGCCACCTTAGTTATACTTTATAATAAAATTATTCGAATTAAATTTATTTTATAATAGTGCAATATATAATATATATATTATTTCATATATTATTTTCTTTCTAAATCAAATATTTATTATAATTTAATAATTATAATATTATTTATTTAACGAATATAAAGTAAAAAATGTATATTTTTTAATATAATAAAATTAATTGTTTGAAGTTAAAAGAAATATATTATGATAAACTATAATGTTATCGCTAATTAAACGTTATTATACACTATTATTTTTAAGTAAATAATGCATGTAATTAAATAAAATAAAAGCTGGTAACGTCGAGTAAAGTTTAAAATTAGAACTAATTTCATATAATTTTCGTATATATCTACGTAGTAATATAAACTTGAGCGGATCGTTTTCTTTATTACATTTCTTAATTTATTTCTTAAATGAAAAGATATTATAATAAATTAATAATACAATATTTTATAATAATTTTATTATTCGTTTACAAATGGTATAATACATAAATTGGATTTTATCAAAGTTTCATAAATTCGATAAATTTACAATTCATCGTCGGAAACAAAATTCCGGGTATCGGAAATCATTCAGAAAAGAGTTACAAATTTCATTATGAGTTGAGGATTGTTAAGTGTTAAAATTAAAATTGAATATCATTGAATAAGAAAGTTCAGCGAGTTCCGTTATCTTTCAAAAGCAAATAATTTAGTTAAATTCAGCTTAAGTTTGAATAACTTTCAAAGTTGTTAATAGCCTCGTTGAAGCTCCGATCGAAAGCTCCGATCGAAAGCTCCGATCGATCGTTGGCGCATCAAGGAGGTCTCACCGTTTTCTCAAAAGCGCAATGTGGGGCCGCAGGAGTCGAGGCGCACGACAGATTTCTCGACAATTAAGACATCTCGGATCACCCCGAGTGCAAAATTCCAGGCGACGCTTATCGTCGACCCGAGCCTCGATTTCTCGCTTTCACGCGCTCGACGCGACGGATTTACGAGGCTCTCGGACAGAAGGGCAACGGTGCCGGGTATCGCCGAGTAGTGGCTCCTCCGCCACGAATGCTCCGGAATTTGTAAATTGGCCTGAAAATAGGAGCGTCGGGACGCGTCGGGACGCGTCGGGACACGTCGGGAAGCGCCGGGACGGATCGCGCGAGGTTCGCTCTAATGATCTCCGAATGCCAATGGCAACGGCATCGTAGCCTGAGTTTTTTTCGATCGCTCCGCGTTCCTTGGAAACCTCGCGATTTCTTTTTTTTTTTCCTCCGGTTTGTCGAAAGATCATTGATGAATTACTTCGTCGTATTTTTTCTGAAAATTAAGTTTTACGAAATATTTATTTTTAAATGTTCGAAAAATAACAAAGACGACTACATTTTTACGTCGACTCGTTTTATTTTAATAGATATGTAATTTTAGGTAATTCGTAAATAGTATTGGTGAACCATTTTATACTTTTATTTGTAACATTATTTCAAAAATAACCGACAGCGTGTAAGCCATACTTTTAAATTATAATTTTTAATTTCAATTATTTTAAAAATAATATTAGTAAATTGTTTTATTTATTTATAAATGAAACGAGATAATACATCAAAACCTTCGTTCTATAAATCTATACTTGGTATTAAAATAGTCTATTATGTAAAAGCGATAATATATCAACGACGTAGAAATAATTATTGATAGCGATAGATTGTATTTTATACTTTAAAAAGGCATATTACAAAATTTTTTTACTTTAATTTGTACCATCGTACGTATAGAATTCATTTGCGTATACGATAAAGCAATTTATGTACTCGCAATAAATACGTAATAAATAACTGCTGCCTCTATGATTTCGTTTGACAATAGACAACAATGCATCGTCATCCTTTAACGATCGCGGTACAAATACATAAGCGTTCGAACGAATAACAAAAGTTGAAGTATTAAAATATGATAATTTGTTTTTAGTTAAATTTTTTTTTGTCGATACTGTGCGCAAAATTACAATATTTTCGGTAAGTACTCGACACAATTAAATTTATTAGTTTTTTTGTTCCGCATAAAAGCCATTTTTCCATCCATCATTCAGGATACAAACGATATACGCGCACCAACAAGTTAAATTTAATTGGCCTCTTATCGAGTAAGAGTTAGGCAGGTGTAAATTTAGATATCGGTTCGGTTTTCCTGCTTTTCGGCTCTCCACAATTGGCTTAGCAATAGCAACTATGCGAGTGACAGAATTTCGTTTCCATCAGAATCGGGAAATATCTTAATATTTTACAGTAAGGTTCCGTGACAGTTTCGTCGTAATAAATATTGAAACTTCCCGAAACAGCGACCCTAAATTATATATCACATTTGTATGCCATAATTTCATAACCGATCGCTGCGATCGCGTACTCCGTAGAATTGAATAATAATCGATTTGCGAGAGCGTCGCGACGTCCACTCGATTAGAGTCGATTCACTCGCGGATATCACAAAGAGCCGCTCGGTATTCTCGCTCCTCTATTTCCGTCCGCCAGTGGAATCCGCATCGAATTCTATTATCCCGAAGAGTATTAACCTCCCCATTCCCCTCGGCTGTTTGCGAGAGGGGAAAAGAGAGAACGAGAGTGAGTCAACTTACAATTACGATTTATGTGATTTCCTTCCTATTTCTGCCGCGTGAAATTTGCCAAAGGTTTTATCCTGCAACGTGATTCAACCTTTATAGAAGTTGACGTCTAGTAGCCTAATTCGCTCTTGCGTTCGATGATGTTTCGAGAACGTCGTTTTGACACGGCGTACAACCGTTTCCGAGAAAATTTCTAAACAGCTTGTACCGACGATGTAAAAACGTCGAACATGTCCGGCACGTGTCTCCCAAACGCGACACTTTTAGAACGTTGTAAGAACATGGAACATAAATGTATTCGAGTAACTCTTGCTTACAAACTTGTGCAAATTTTTTATTATAATTTTTCAAACAAAGCCAAGCGAGATGAAATGTACAACTTTCCAATTTACATCTTCTTCCGAAAAACAAGTATATAAATAAAATAATTATGTATTAGAGTCATCCAAAGACATTCTTTATTATTAGTTCTTTGGTACAAAATGTTTTATGATCCAGACAAGCCGGCTTATAAGGGACAGTTGATCAGCCAATAATAAATTTCACGTAGAAATATAAGTTGTACTACTATTTATTGGTAATATTTGCGTAATTCTAGGAAATTTAGCAGCTATCTATAATTTTTTTGCCATTCGTATCCGTAAATCTCTTAATATATATAAAATTTATTTTCTTCTTACGCGTGTAAAATTTTATAAATAGTAAAATAATATAAATAAAAAGAAAAAAGTTGGTGGAACTAAATAATATAAATCACATCGTAGATAGACTTAATCTGTTAAATATACCTATAATTTCGAGAACAAAGAATATAACTTACATTTAACTTACTTTTTACACTACTTTAACTAAGCGAGCGAACATTTAAATTGTATACGATTTAATTAAATATTTTAATTCAATAATTATTATCTCTATTTTTTACAATAAAAAAAACGATTTTATAAAATACTCGATATCAAATTACGCGTCAAAGAATTTTAATTTATCTCGTACGTAACGTATAATATTCTTATTTGAAAGTTACTCCGTTCATTCAAGACATTTTCTTGCATCGCTAAGTTTCGCAGCATTATCATTCGCTACTTATAAAAATAATTATGATTAGTGACTTCTCTCTTCAACCCTCCTAAGCTTAGTTGTCGCGCTGTTACTTAAGCGGCAGAGCTTTATGACTTGCATTCCAACATTTGGATTAACGTTGCGAAGAGATGAATAGTTTCGCGTAGACAAGAACTGATGGACTTAGGTGCTTTGCTAGACTGAAGTATAAAATAGTTCTGTAAACTCTGCGAAAAACAAAAGAAAAAATCTTGTGAATCGTTGTTCAAAAATTCGAGAGTAAGTTGGTTGACGCGTATATCAACTTTTATAATTTTCAATATCTCATATACCATTTAAATTATATATTGAACGAAGAATTATTTATATTACTTAATTATTCTACGATGATATTTTTAGTATTAAAAATTCATCTATTTAAAAATTATTTTACAAAGAAAACTTTTAAGCAACTATTTTTAAATTAAACAAAATACACAAAACTATAATAATTATTCATTTATTACAAGATTAAAAAAAATACGACTTAGTTTAATTCTATATTATTTTTAACAAAATATATATTATAATTATTAAATCTATAAGTGTATTAAGTCCAATATTGTTGAAAATTAACTACGTTATCGTTACGTAAATACTTGTTTTGCGTAAAGAAATAGTTATTAAATAATGAGTTTGATAGATATTTTTATTATACATATGCACATAATAAACTTATATATTTAGATAATATGAAATAATAAAAATTACAATATAATTTTCTTATTATAGATATAGTGCGCATAAATTGTAAATACGAACGATAAGAGAAAAAGTTCTTGCTTGAAACTTAAATAGATATAGATTTTTTTTCTTTTTATTAGTTTATTATAATTTATACGATACGTTAAATAATATCGATAGTTGTATAAATGTTATAACTTAATTTTGTAATTAATATCGTTCTCCATCTCTATTTACCGTTATGTTTTCAATTTTCGTTTTATAAAAATTTCAATATAAAAATACAATAATAAATGAAAGTTCATTAATTTATGCGTTCAAATACCGTATACATAAAAGTATAAGAAAACACTTTTAAAACAAAAGTTTACGTATCACAACCGGATATTAATATACATTCATCGAAAAAATATATATAATTTTAAAATTAAACGTAGAAAAAAGGTTAAATAGAATTTAATTCAACAAGAATATGTTCAATCACTATATATCGAATATATCTTGTTTATTATTTATTGTATACTGCACCTAAGTGCTTCTATATAAATTTTTAATATTGCGAGTTATAAATTAAGTGGTAAAATAATATTGAGTAGAAACTAATAAATACTCTATTATCGGTATTTCTTTCATTTAATGATTCATTGGTAGAATCCCACTGGTTAGATATTCGATAATAGTGGCTATATTGTAAACAGGATCTCTAATAATATTTACGGTAGAAAAATGAAACGTAAACGTATCGATGAAATGCTTAACCACACGTAGATTATCTATGCATTTAAAGTGCGTAACATAAAATATCTCACGGTTTGTATTTAAAAACTTTCATTTAAATTCAATACATATAAACTTCGCTTTTATGCTCTTCGCGCATAAAATTAATAAAATCACTCTTTTTAAGCGTTTGAATACTGTTTCAAATTAAGGACGCCCAGAATCGGTGTATCATCAGGGAATATCGCTCACCGAACGATTACTCGGTGTTTGGGTGACCTGAGTCGTAAACGCGTTGTTTATCTCGTCGATCGGTGCGAGCAAACGAAGAATTCACGCGGTGACAGCTTCCGAACGCCAAACCAGCCGAACCGAATAGCGAACAAAATCGCAAAATCGCAAATGGACGAATCCAAGAATCGCGGAGAAGGGAGCGAAAGAGAGAAAGAGGATAGCGTCGGGGACGTGCCTTGGGATGACCTTGAAACACAGGAGACGGAGAAGAAGTCGGAGGTAGAAAGCGGTGCGGGATCCTAGACTCGAAGGGGGAGGGACTTCCACCCGGTGAAATCGAATTCTCGCTATCGCGGTTGGTCGTAAATTGCGCTATCGATCCCTCGTCAAACTTCAAAGTCACGCTCGATGTTCCTGCTTTTTTTCGATTCCTGCTCTTGCTCGATCGAAGCTCCGCGCGAGTTTCGAGGTTCACCGGAGCGCTTTCACAGCCGTCATAACAGTCGGGCGATGCAACGCCGATGCAACGCCGATGCAACGCCGATGAAACGCGAATGCGAACTTGAGCACGCGACCATATGGGCGGGGAGTCGACCTTATTCCAGGAAAGCCGCGCGGACCGTTAGGCGCCGGTCGAGGAGGCGGGGGGCGACACCCACACGACTGATACGCGAGGAGGTCGGCCCGATCGCGGAAATAGAATCCTCGAGAGATTTTCGAGCGCTTTTCGAGGGCTTTTCGAGCGCCTTTCGAGCGCCTTTCGAGCGCCTTTCGAGCGCTTCCCTGAATTTTACGATCCAGA
Source organism: Dolichoris vasculosae (assembly GCA_018907195.1). NCBI lineage: Eukaryota > Metazoa > Arthropoda > Insecta > Hymenoptera > Agaonidae > Dolichoris > Dolichoris vasculosae. The sequence goes on from JACCHY010000015.1 coordinate 122,949, forward strand.
CGGCCGAGACGGTGACATTGAATTGTCCGTCCAGCGAATAACCTACGCTACGAAATGACCGTTTCTCAGCAACTTTATAAACCACCGGCTAGTTTTTTATTACTTGTTGCCATTTTAAGATAGTTAGTCTTGAGCGTTGGCTCTTTTGTAAACATCGTAGGCGATAAACAGTATTGGATTATTTGCCTCTGTAACTTTTTGCGACGCTTACTGTTACTTTCTCTAGACAACGAGAACTAGATGTTATAAGGTCGGTGACGGTAACAAATATTGTACTTTACGTCCTTCGAAGCAAAAAGAATTTCTTACTATTCCACTACATTTTTTAGCGTTGGTCTAACGTATGACTAGATTCAGAGCTACAACATCGTATTTAAAGCCATTTTCTAAATAATTTATCAACGTCCAGAAAAACTTGCTCTTTATTAAACATTCAGGAGTGATACGTTCATTATTATCGTTGAATATCGATAAAAATCACAATAGCGCTCACTTCGCAAACAATAGTTTACGATAGTATCGACATTATTATTTATTTAAATATTAATGAGAAAATTACAATGTGATCTTTCATCAAACTTGATTTATCGATCAGATGTTGGTATCGCGAGAATTTCAATTAGATATTGTTCTTTAAAACGTAGTAATTCGTAAAAGGCAGGGATTAAATTTTTTTTTAAATTTATTATTGTAATTGCGATTCTTTGGCAAGAAATAACGATCGTGCTTTACTTAAAATGGAAAAGTGTACGCTAAGATAGTCGACTATCTTTAGTAAAATTAAAACTTCATTCAAGTAACGAAATATACGAAGATACACTGGTCGTCCGAAGCTTTTAAAAGGAGTATTTCATTAAAACATTTGTACAACTTTCAATCGTAAAATTCGTTTCTCGCAAAAAATTCAAATCGAAATATTTTTTCTTACGCAGTGTACGTTATTGAAAAATCTAATTTAAAGCGCATCCAAATGATAACATTTTCATAGAATTAACGATAATCGTTGATTCGAAGGGTATAGATTTATTTTATATATATATATATAAATAATACTTAAGAGTTTTCGTTGTTTCATAATTCCGACGCGAGATTTGAAAATTCAAGATTCAAAAAGCTCTGATTACGAATGTTTATCTTATTTGGAATTCATATAAATGTTAAACGATACGCTCTACCAGGGCTTCAATTTAATACTCGAAAAGATAAATAATCGGTGCAATAAGAGGTGTAATCTTTCATTTAATTTTAACGGAACAAATGAAAAATAAAGAAAAAATTTAATTACAAGACGATCTTGTACGGAATATAGGCCAATATCGAGGAAGTACCGTGTAATTTCCGACATTTTTGTTGAGCCATGAATCTCGCGAAATCTCATTGCCGATGGCTGTTCATTGTGCTCTAATACGGCTCTCCTCGAATTCTCTGAAAAATACGAGGCGGAGGAGAGAACCGGATTCGGTAAAAGTGGCTCAGTACCGTCGGAGCCCGAATAATGGAGGGGGTTCGGATCTTAGCGCCGGATCCCTCCCTCGTCTTCCCGAACGGGGTAACAATGAAACATCGCGATCGCACGAGACTCTCCGCGGTCCAAGTAATCCCAAGTAACCAAGGGATATAATACGCGTGCCTGGCCTCGTCGACCTTATACGCGAGCGCTTCACGCGAGATAAAATGCGAGCCGGGCTTGTAAATAACGGATCGATCGGGTGGAAAAATGCCGCGCATTCGTGTTTCAGTTTTCTACGTAAGGCGAAACAGCCACGCGTGATATACTAAGCGGCGCGCCAATGTATGCCGTTGTGTTGTGTATTCGCGATACGAACAACAAGAAGGTAATTCAAGCGTTCAACGCGCACTTTTATATGAGCCCGATCGAACCGAGCGGAGGTGGCGTTCGGGAACCCTCCAAATGCTCGCTCTTACTCTTAGAAAGTTTGATTTAACTGTAAAAGGTTTGCGCGTTCGTACCTTTGAAAATTCGTACCGCTAGAAAAATTAGCTTTTCTTTGCGCGCGACCAACTCGGGTAATAACTTTTTCACCTTTCGCTTAATCGAGCTTATTGCTAAAGTAGGCGCGGAATTTTCAGCTTCTTCGCAAAAAAGTAAACGCTGAAACGAATTAGTCAAAGGCGCAAAGTTTCCGATCTACGCGATCGAATCTCTGAACTCGCGTTGTATGTAAACAGAAGGAAACGAATCATCATCGCGCGAGTAGCTAAGTCGAAGCTTACAAAACGACCAACGTAAGAGTAAGTTATCAAAGACAACGAAGACCTAATCGTCGTACGTTGATTATCCGGAAGCAAAGAAAAATTGAACGCTTTTTCGAAGGCTCGACGCACCCAAAGTAACGGAAGAAAAACGTATCCCCGTTAACGAACGCAACCGAATCTTGGCACGAAGCAATATGAGTTTCATGAGTCATTGGATCCAGAATTCCTTCAGCCGTCGATCCAGAAAGAAGGAAAAGAAGAAACGAGAGGAGAGTTCCTCGTTGCCGATTCGATAAGTAAGCGGACTTCCCACCTCGCCAATTTGCATACTTCCTCTCGACCTCGGCGCGGTCTACGGTGCCTACGGACCCGTACACCCAGGGAGGGCGAAGACGAGGGCGAAGACGAGGGCGAAGACGAGGGCGAAGACGAGGGCGAAGACGAGGGCGAAGACGAGGACGAGGAGGAAGAGCGCACCCCCGTGATTATCGTTGTAGTAAGCAGGTCGACGCTCGGTTTAACGGACGTCGGCATGACGCGTGTGCGCTCCTCTTATCTATTTCCTTCCTTCCTTTGTTGCGCGCTCGTGCCGAGCGATCGCCCTTGACTCTCGTAATTAAGACGCTCGGGTTTTGCTCTTTGCTTTACTCTACTCTTCGGTGTTTTCTTTTTTCCTCAACGGGATGCGGTTGCGTCGCGACGCGTCAACCGCGGCTCCAAAGCCGAGAGCCGAGCGATCCGACGTAGGCATTATCGAGATGCCTTGCATTCTTTGCGTATACACCTTTAGAAAAAGTGTCGTGTCGTTGAGCTTTAGAAATGATGTAACGAGTGAGAAGAGAAATAATGGAACGTGGACACGAACGAGGCTCCGATATTATCTATCGCTTACAAGTGGCATCGAGCTTAGCTTGGAATACAGACATGCTTTTGGAAATATTGATAACGTCCGAGCAAACGAGCAAGAATGACGAAAGCAACGAAAGAAAAACACGGAGAAACGAGACAAATAGTATTTTGCGCAACGTAAGAAAAATATGCAAAATATATAATATAAAATAAAACACGTTGAAATAGCGCGTGAAATTATTATTCAACAATTGTCGTACACGCGTACGATTCAGTTGTTAGTTCAATTCATTGATCGATACTTTATTTTCTTGTAAGGAATCAACGCGAGTTTTCGTTTATTCGATAAAAATACACTTTTAATGACAATTAAACTTCATTGGCTTGATATACAATGGTCGGAAAAGTACAGTCGTCGACAAAAGTATCTAAGTAATAATACGGTCAAATTACGCGAACGCATTATCACCGATTTGTTTATTTCAACATTAGCGCTACTATAGTAATATACTATATTTTTGTCAGTTACGACGACTGTTTTTATTCGCTCGTTAATCATTAATAAATTCAAGTAATAGCTTCGGTTATAAAAAAACAAATTCTTTTAACGAAATGTACAAGTCACTTAAATATGCCATTAGAACATAAATAAATTATTTATTTTACACTCGATTTAATATAAAATAAAATTAATAGAATGAAACCATTGAAATAAGTCGAGTCTTATCGACTGTGAAAAAAAAAATAATAATATGAAAAATATAAAAAATAATAGATATTCGAAAGAAAATAAAACGAAGGTAAATTTAATCTGCTTTCTTAATTTTATATCACGATTTTAGTACGCGTTTAATCCGTGGATCGCGAAACAAGTTTGCCTTTCATTTGCCCTTCTTAAAAATCGATTTAACCATTCCCTCCAGAAAAATGTAGAGTTGTTGAAAATTGGTTGTAAACACTGGTGCGCGTAACTACGGCGAGAAAGGCTGTTTTATGTATAAAGGCGACTCGTCGTTAGCTTCGATTAGGAATCATCCGCCTAGTTTTGTCAAGCGTTCGATCGCGGCGTCAAGTTTAGAAAAATTCCCGGACGCGATTCTTCCGCGATTCTCCCGCGATTCTCCCGCGATTCTCCCGCGATTCTCCCGCGATTCTCCCGCATCTCTGCAAGAGTTACGATTCACATGGGATAATCCCTCCCGCGCAACCCAAGAAAATAAGCGTAGATCGTAGTCGTTAGGCGCGAGACGAAGGGAGTCGCCGAGATACTTTGTAAAACGGTTCCGAGTCGTTGGCGCGCCAAATAGCCTTTGTAATGTTCGCGAAGGGGTTGCCAACGTCGGGGGATTGCCAACGCCGAACATTATATTATTTCTCTCGTCCTTATTTCTGTCGCTCGGTTCGCCGTTCGCTTTATCGCTGACTCGTCTCATAAATTGTCATCTCTCGCGACGCGCAAAAATTGGATTTTGAGTAATTCGGTTTTGAGGTACTCGCTGATAATGAGCGAATCAATATGCATCGATAGGTAGTCCTGACTCGAAAACTTATTACCGTGCAACATTGAGAGGAACCGGTTTCTACCATTGATTAGATCGCTAATCTGATTTGTGGCGGATAGAGTACCTTCGTGCTACAATTTAATCTAATATAATATTAGATAATAATTAGAAGATAAGGTATTGAAAAATTTTAATTAAATCCTGCTTTAATCTTCCTCTCTCCGTTTTAATTATTTCGTTGAATGATTTGACAAATCGTGAATTTTGATTTTTACACGCGATTTTAGCGAAACTACTTTTTATTTTTTACTTAATTAATTCTGAATATACGATGTATCGTTCAAGTTACACTTCCGTTCGTTGAACGCGAAAGGTCGCTAGGAATTTGTACTGTATTCAACAATTCATGCGATCGACGCTCTTCCAATGTTTTATCAAACATTTTATTGTTTATATAATTTTGTAATTTGTAAAGAACACTCGTCGTATTCGTACAAGTTGTCGATTTTACTTATAAATTTATCGCGCTTGGAACGAGATGAAAAAGTGATTTGTTTATCGATGATCGAAAATTAACTTTAACGTTATCCATCTACTCGAACGCGTTATTACTAATATCAAAGAGTGAAAAGTACTTAATTCTCTTTTGTATTTAATAACTGTGCACTTAAGCGGATTAAACGTTCCATTTGTAAAAACAGATTCGCTTCCTCCTTACGCTTAGAAAGTGAAATTTTAGTTTGATAAATTTATCGAATATTTCATCTATTTTAATCAATTGTAATTAAAAAATATAATTATCATCGGTCGAGTTCGATAGTCGAATCGTATTTTGAAGAAATATAAAATAATGTCTCGCCACCTTTTGTATCGTTTAATTTGAGATTAAAAGAAGAAAAAGAAGAAAAAGAAGAAAAAGAAGAAAAAGAAGAAACAGAAATAATCTTCGTGAAAAATTTTCGAATTAGTACATAAAGAGGCTTCGGATCTCGGCCAAAAATAACTCATTTTAATGTAATCAACGTTTTCTTTGCTACCCCGAGGTAAAAGGCGCAATAACTCTACACTTCTATACAAAATAAATTACAGATCCAGTTTTAAATCTTTTGAGCTCCCGGGCGAAAAGGTATTATAGCTCGTAATTTTCGAAAGAACCTAAGAGGTATTGCGAAAAGGTCGTCGATACCCAAGTCACATACTCCTTAGATATAAATAGAATGAGCGCGACAGTATAGAACCGTAAATCGCCACTTTGAGAGTTTAATGTTAGCGGAGTGCGATGTTCGATCGGAGCTTAACGATCGCGTGTCCTGCGGTATTGTTTCGCTTGTCGCCTTTCGATCGCTTTGATTGTGAGTAGCCTACGTCTTTTTTCCTCCGTGCGCTGCTTCAACTCAATGTGCTTACCTCTTCGAACGTGATCGGGAGTTGATTTCGCGAGTTGTCTCTGTTAAATGGGTCAAGAGTATCACGTGAGTTACGTAGTTTTCGTTTTGTAATTTCTCGATGGATTAACAGGGAAGCTATCAGGAAATTAGGTGTACGTTTAGTATCCACATATTATTTTTTATGTTTAGATGTAAATTTAATATACTTATACAGGCCTGTAAGAAGATACTTTAAAAAGCTCATTAAAAATTAATGATGTAAGATATTTATTTTATATTTAATCAAAATATAGTCGTATAATCCATATTCGACACATGGATTTTGATGTTATATTTGAATCTTAAAATATGAGAAGTTCATGTCTCGATATTTACAGGTTAGAACTACTTTTAATTTTAAATACCTATAATTTTAAAAGGAAAGTAAAATACTAAAAAGCATAATCTTAGATTAGAAGTAAAATAATTTTTTTCAAATTTTAATAATAATTATTAATTTCTCTATAAAAGAAATTTACTTGTATAAATTACAAATTTTTTAAACGTGTGATGTATTTTCTGTTTACACGTGGTATAAATTAAATATTTATTTTATTTCTTAGTATTAACCAAGATATTTATTATCGTATTTTTAGATTATTGAATGTTCGAAACTTTTATTTAAAGTTAATTCGTAATTGGCAATGAAAAATTTCTCTAGATTAAATTTTTAAAAAAATGGATTCAACAAAATATTTATACTTCGAATACTTTTTATTTAAATAATATATAATTTTTTTTTAATAATTTTTTCTCGCGATCTCATAATTATTTATACTCTTTCAATAAATATTTAAAAATCTAAATATATATTTACGCTTTATAATATAAACATCCCTGTTCATATTAAATCAATAAATTTATTTAAAATAAATAATATCGTAAGCATATTTATCATTAAAGATTAATTATTATTAAATATTAATTTTTAAATTCTATAATATAGTCATCGGATGGAATACAAAAGTATTTCATTACATATGTTCGTGAAGGCTTTGATCGGAAAGACCGAAATAATTTTCGTGATCCATATTTATAGCATATTAAATACTATAAATTTGAAAATAACTTGAAAATTTTGAAGAAAATTAATTTATAATATTATAATTGTATAAGTATAAATATTTATAATAAAAATGTAATGTCTTCGATAGAAAAATATAATAAAACTTTTATCGTAAAGTTTTGGATATTTTTACAAATAATATTATCTTTTTATTTTACAAGTATTGAATTTACAAGTTTAAAGAAATATTGTTAAAGAAAAAGAAATAGTATATATGCATACGCAGGCACACAAAAGATTTCTGAAAAGAAAAAGAATAAAATTGAATTCAAAGATAACTACAGGAATTCAGTTTATTACTCATTTTTAAACTTACGTATTTTATAAATTGTGCATTAAATTTAAAATTTTAATAATTACATTAATATAGAATTTGGATATATTAATATTATTTTTATTCAATAAATTAACATTTTTCAGTAATATGTCAACTTATAATTGTATTATGTTACAAACACAAATTTTATATTAATAAAAATCTACAGTAATAATAATATATTATTATTTGACATTTTTTCATTTTATAAAATATTCTAGAGAATGAATTAAAAGAAAGTATAATACTTTTTATTTATTTTTAATATTACACCACAAATATTATTACTGTTGAAATTGTGGAAGATTTAAACTTTTACTCATAATTATCAATAATATTAAAACTATTTAAGTAATCGAATTATATTGTAATATCAATACTTTACATGTACTTAAGAATACGAATCAAACGTGAAAAAAAATTTAAAAAAAATAACTAATAACAATTAAAAATAAATTTTTCCAACACCTTTTTCTTCGAAATCACTTCTAAAATTAGTAACTAATCAATATATGTATCCAGAGTCTGTAATTACTAAAAACAGTCAGTTTTATTAGTGAGCTTCATGAATCAGCTTAATCGCATTCCCTAGAGTGGAAGCAGCCAAGATTTGTTACACTCCGACTAGATCGAATCACCCTCTAATTAAAAGCGAGCGCTTTGTTTTATCATCTAGATAATTTTCCCTTACATGCTAAAATGCCATGATTACATGCCCAAGAAAATTAATCGCTAATTATCCCCGGTTTCATAATGGAAAGTCAAAAATCCTGCAAGTTAACGACGCGACACTCGGTAAATCAAAATCACGGCTTAACCGTACAACTGGGATATCTCGCCGTATAAGCGCAAGACTCTCCTTCCAGTGATCAATCACCGATTAATTTCACCGCGGTCCGTAAAGATCGTTTCGAAAGCCGCGAAAACACGAAGCCCTCGAGTGAAATCGAAAATGGCTGTTAACTCGGGCAGTAGCGCGCATGCGCCATAATTCGGTGTATATACTCCTCGGGATGTTCCGCTTGAATTTGAACTCGAGATGTGCCGCAAGCGTGGCTAAAAAGAGCCTTGGACGGATTTTATCTAATCGGTTGATCTGCTATTTGTTTTCAACGGGTCACGTGACATCGATAGGTGTGAAAGTTACTTAACGTTGCCTTCATCAATTTTGTTACAACTTTGCTCGAACACCGCTCGTAAGTTTAAGGAGACTATGGCCTGTAACGAACTAACCGGAGAACTGGTTTTGCCGATCCAATACTTTTTATCTATCTAAATTCATGATTTGCGTTTTTTTTTTAAAAGTTTTACGATGCGATCTTAAGCAGGATTTAAAAGCTCCGAATTTATAATTATTTAAATTTTAACTATAAATTTTGAAAGATAAAGGTAACGATTGATATTGTATCGGAGAAAATCAAATTTTTTCAATGGAAAATAGATACATCGATCAAACTGGTAGTCAGCGACTAATAACTACACGAAGTTTAACATTAATATTTAGATTTTACGTTGAAATTTTTCTTAAAAATGTGTTATTTTATTTTAAAATACAGTTTTCATACTAACTACAAATAAATATTATAACTTAACGCTAATAAAAATGGAAACATAGACGTTACGTTAAACAAAAATTAACTACTAAAATTTTCTTTTGTATGTATTTATAATATCATTATTCTATAAATTGTTTTTACGGTCGAATATACGAGCGATAGTTACTCGATTTAAATAACAAATAAATATAATGGAATATAACACGATCGGTCCGAGCGCACGAATCGTGTCAAATTTTAAAGAATATCAGCAAACGAATTTAAAGGTAAAATTACCATAAATAGAATCAAACGTAAATATTGATCGAAATATAAATACAGACGATTCTTAATATTACGTTATAGAAAAAAATCCTCGGATGCATAAGTTCGTAAAAAAATCATCAGTGTTTAAATACGTACACGTTATTTGCATTGGAGGTTATGGAATCGAACGGATAGACCGAGTTACGCTTGATCTTTTCACGATCGATTAAAATGAATAACGCTTGGTTCCATAATTTCAGTCGTTAAATTCGTCTTTCTCCTAGTACAGCGATTGCCCACCGTAATAATTGGCCGTAATATCTCATTATTCTTAAAATGGGTTTTCCTAACCTACATCGTTGGAACAGATTCGAGAGCGACTTTTACGTTCGGTAGAAAAAGTGTACCGACCGATGCCTTTATTCAAACCTTCAAGCGCGACGCGGACGATTAAATCCACGGTAAAAGTGTAAAAAAATCAATCGTAGTATCATCAACTCGTGTGGAAAATCATCGTGGAAAATGATCGTGGAAAATGATCGTGGAAAATGATCGTGGAAAATGATCGTGGAAAATCATCGTGGAAAATCCGAGAGTCGGAGATTTTTAACATCTTTTTAAGATCTTTTTAAGATCGTCTTTGCCTACGCAATAAATGTGCGTCCATTGGAATATTCACGCGTCGCGACTCGGCAAGAGACGCTTCGCTTATTGCAATTTGTGCGACGGGATTCGTTGCTTGATAAAACGCTCCGAGTAATTATCGGCTCCGAAAGAACTACGCTACGACTTATTAATTTAATTTTTCATCTACGTGCGAGCGCGGCTCAAATTTATACATGGATTACTGTTATTAGCGCGAGCCGTGGTTTTGTAAATAAGCTCGGCTTTTAAAAATCAGCTACGTGGCTACATGCGCTATAATTTATTCGAGTGCTTGCGTACGATGATTGACACAAGCAAGATAACGTTAAATAAGAGATTAATCCGTGTTATGAGCGTTGTAGCCTATTTTCGTAAATTCAAACGCGCTTGATCGTAATCGAAACTTACGTTAATGTCAAGCGCAACTTACTTTACATTTTAATCTGTAATCGTACGGCTCAATATCGCGAGAATCCTGTTGGAGAGCGAAAACATTTTTATCCGCGTTTTCAAAATAACCAAGCGTTAAGAATTTTCCTTTGGGAATAAAAACACTTGGGTTTATCGTTGAACGAAACAATCTGCAACGATAACCTGAAAAAAGAATAAATAAAAGAATAAATAAAAGAATAAATAAAAGAATAAATAAAAGAAGCTCGAATAAATTGGATCGTAAGCTTCTAAACGGAATTTCTCCAAGTAGCTGAAACTAGCTGAAACTGTTTTGGTATCGAAATGGAATACAAGTAAAACCGAAAGCTCGATAAGTATTGGATATATCCGCGCTATCGTCGGGTGAAACGACGAGAGACCCGCTACCCGTTTCAAGGAGCAAATCGCAAAGGGAAAAAAAATAACGACAAAGGTAGACTCGGTATTGCAACGAGAAGAAAGTCAACTAAATGACTCTCTCGCCTACGTATGTGGATGCACGTACGCGAAGGCTCAAAACAGTCCGCGTCTAAGCTCATTAGCGCCCGTGTCCGAATTCCTGACCGAATAAGAGAGAGAGAGGGAGAGAGAGGGAGAGAGAGAAATAGGAGAGCTTCTTGTCAGCGCTGCTCCCTCTCTCCATCTCTGGCCTTTTATCCGACTTTCTTCCGTGCGCTCGTGAAAGCCCCTTTCGCATTCCGTCGCCCTCCCGAAATACCCGTGAAGGAGTCTTCTATTCAGGTGCGGGGTAACCGCATCGCCGAGCTTGGAACGCGACTAACGCGACTAACGCGACTCCGATGGCTTATGGCGGTCCTTCGCGAAATAGGAGCTACCCGGGTTTTCCGTTTCACGCCACTGACGTAATCATACTTTGCGCGAGATTCTGGCTAACCTACTTCCAAGGCGGAACAACTTCTTCGTTGTTTCATTTGTCAAATTCTTAAAATCGGATGAGTAAAAAAGGGAACGCTCCGCATTCCTGCTAATGGCTGCTGCGATAAATCGACCCGAGTCGTCGCCTTTTACGCAACGCGATGTACTCGATATTTCTAGACGTGTGAAACACGTAGAGAATACGCGAAACGAGTTTTTAATGACCGTATGTTTATCTTTCGTAACAATTGAACTATTGAAATTTTAAAATAGAAACGTAGAAACGCGACGCTCGACAATGGTTAAAAAATGTTATTTTCGGTACCGATGCAAACGAAAGATTAGTTTCTTTGAAGCGAGTTTTACGATTTTCGTTTTCTTCCGTAAACAAGGACTTTGCCTTTATTTTACGTTCCGGAATTATAACCTAATTCACGCACCAGAGCGAGTCGAGCGAGTCGAGCGAGTAATAGTGTAAAAACGCCTAAAAGTCTTTTAAAAACACTAGCGAAAATAAAAGAATCTTCAAAAAAGAATAAATAGAGGCTTCTAATAAGTTCGCGTCTTTCGCGCTCCCGATGGAATATTTCGAAAAATATCGACCGTTGACGCGTTCACCGAATCCATTCGAGCGTCGTCGCATCGCTAGATTCTCGTAAATCTCTCGGATGCGTCCAACGTTTCCGGACGGCTAGTAGCTTTTGCCATTTCGTTGGCGATACACGCCCGTGAAACCCGGATAGGAAAATCCGTCCTTTCCTCGGACGTAATTCGAGCAGTGACGCGATCCCGCGTATTTCAAGCGCCAACGACTGGAAATTAAATTAAAACGCTCTTACCCAAAAAGTGAAAATACCCGAGGTTTTTCGAACGAAAAAAATATCGTCGTTCCCCCGAGAGAAGGAAAGGTCTGCTCGTCACCTTTCGATTCGGCCACGTGCTACCGAACGAATCGCCGGCGAATCCGTCGATGCGGAACGCAATTTTTCAGGGTAATCTGGAGCTCGGGAGTTGACGACCCGTCGGTTAATCGTCCTCGTCGTCCTCGTCTCCTCGTTCGTCTCCTCGTTCGTCTCCTCGTTCGTCTCCTCGTCTTCTCGGCGCACTAATTAGTCACGAGGCATTCCGCGCGGACTTGGCTTAATCGCCCGAGTCGAGCCTCGAATTCCGTGGCTTCGAGTTAAGACGCGATCGTGCGTCTGTAGATCGGATTTCTCGGAACACCGAGAGATGGTGGAGGAAACGGCGAAATTGAATCACCGGTTCGAACTTCGATCTGTGTTTACGTTAAAGAAACAAGGAAAAGCATACTGTTCTTTTTGATAAATATGCAATTACTTACATCGAAAGTAGCGGACGCGTACATTTTTATTTCGTGTATATTCACCAGTTTATAGGTTATGTTTTACGTTCTTCATACAATAAAACTCGATATCTATTAATGGCTTTTTGTATTATACCCGAGTACAGTTAAGTATTACGTGGAGCGCAACTACAATCGATTAAATGGAGCACTTTCTTCCTATCGAAAGACGTTTTTCAAACAATCGTTCTAATAGACATTAAAAGTTAGAAAGACTGTAATTTTTTAATCAATTATGTTTCCAGCGTGTATCTAAACAAATAAAATTATTTTAAAAATGCGGGATTTTATGTACGGATATAATTTGAAACTTTCGATCAACGCGTCCATTTATTTAATCAACTTATAAATGTATACGATTTAAAATTCGAGACTAACAAAGTAATACAATATTAAATTGTATTTTCACAAGCTATTAGAGCGATAAGCCAATTTTTATCTCTTGCGTTGTTATTATTGAAAAATAAAAAGCGAAAGAGGAAGGTTTAAACGCACGTGAAATACCTGCGCGTCCCTGTTGAGGCGAATAGGCGAATAGGCGAATAGGCTAACCGAGCTTATACTCCTTCCTCGTAAAGATAGGACCTCGAGAATGTCCTAGTTTTGATACGCGCCTCTTCCGGGAAGAAGTAACTAGCGAACAGCCTATGTTTCGCTAATAAAAACAATGAATGGCATGGGATGCTTCGAAAGATTCCTATCCACGTTTTGCGTAAAATTTTTATTTTGCAGGACTCGCGTTATTCGACGAGGTACCGTTAATCGTTATTCGAATCGAAAGCACCTTTACGTACCTTTACATACGTGTATCTTATCGCGGCTGATCAATTATTCCTAAAATCAGCGATCCAATTCATAAAGTTAGTCCGAGAGATTTCGATTCTCGTTAGAATTTAGGTGTGAAATCTCCTGGATAAAAAGATCTTAACGAGAGTAATATCCAAGTTTCTGGCTTAATAAACGAACTACGTAAAACCATAATCCGAGACAAAGTTTATAAAAATACTTTTTCTTAAACATATTCATGTAAATAGATTATCGATATATGTACGCGTGACTTTTTCGTGTTGATATTTATTATTTTTGAAATATAAAAATACTCTTTACACTTAATAAAACGTATTCGTTATATATTATATATTCATTACCTCGATATGCCTAAAGGCCTAAAGCAATAATAAATTATATACTTTGCTCAAATAAAGGTTGCATAAATTTTTATTTTTATGTCGAATTAACGGTATCGAATTTTTCAAATTAATTTAAAAATAATATTTACATGCATCGAGTTCAAAATTTCTTAAAATTGAAGTTTTGTTTTTGATCGATAATTTCGATTTATATTCATTTTGTAGCTTCAACTAACGATATCCTTAGGTCATTTCCATTTATTTGTACAAAGTGAATAAAAATTTGAAAAATTTATTTATCAATCAAATAAGTAAACATTAACTGGTCCAAAAAATTTAATTTTCTACATCCACCGTTTCGTTTAATCCTTACTTATTATAAATGCCAGAACCAATACAGTAATCTTCATCTATAAATATTTGCATATTCTATTAAATTATATTACCTTAGCATTACGTCCACCTAAATAATATACCGATAGGTGCTGTTTACACAATATACATACCTTGTATTTAGTGTTGATATTTTTATATTTTGAAACTGGTATTTATAAAAATCGTATTCTTGAATTGTAGAATAAAAACATATCACACGATATCCGAATATATTATCGAATAACTTTATTCTTATAATTTCACGAAACAATCGTAATCGAGATTTTTTATTTTAATAATTTTATTTGTTTCTTAAGCTGTATCCAATATAATTTGCGTATAAATTGTAAAAATTCAGATTTAATATATAAAATACATACAAAATAAAAAATTTCTCACTTAGACGATCATTGTTTATTAAATTACCTTAACGTATAAAGTATTTTATTTAAAATTATATTTTTTTAAATGTATTTCACAAAATTACGGAATAATCGAACGCGTAGAATTTCTAATAATATTTAAGCTTAAACCACGTTATTACATGAAAAATAAAAATAAACTTTGAAATAAATTAAAGAAATAGTATTAAACGAATATATTTTATAAACATTATTATATGTTTCGCGTATAATCGTGTTATTTGTAGCGTTGCGATTATTTTACAACTACAACGTGTACACGTAATTCTGTAAATTCGCTTAACATTGTCCGAGCGCTAAATAATCATGTATTACACTTTGGTATATAATTAAATGTATGTAAATTGAGTATTCAAAACTATTCTGTATTGTAAATTGTATACGTAAAATCACGTGCATTTGAATATAATTCTTAAACAATTAAATGAAAATTAAGTAATACGGTAAGTGTTTCGAAACGGATCTCTTATAATAAAAAAGTTAATAAAATCGGAGAAAACTCGTTTTTGCGCATCCTACATACATAAAATAGAGTACTGTAAAGTCGATGAAATTTTCAAACAACTCTGATACCGTCATAAGTATTTATCGGTGGTTAAGCTACGCTATCGCTTAATTCGATGAAAACTTGGAAAGTGTTTTATCATATCTGGGTTGAATACCTTAAAAATTTAAATAAAAAAAACTGCATATAAAATATGCGATTCGTTATCATTTTACCCAGTTATAATTGTGCGTAAATAAATATAGATCAACGTAAATTACCCTTATAACGATTCATTCGAGTTAATCAGAAAATATAATCACGTTCTTCTTTAACATCGTTCTTCTTCTTTTTTTTTTTTTATAAAATTTCGCATATCGCGCGTTATTAACTTATAAATATAATCTAGTGTTCGCGCGCGTTATTAAATCGAAGACAAGTTAATTTACCGTGTTTATACAAACATCGATTGGAAAATAAAGTCGAAGTATGGCTAAATGTTCCGCGACATTATTATCGGACATTTCGATCGTGGCGGCGAAATATAAATAGGAAATATAAATAGGAAATATAAATAGGAAATATAAATACGAAATATAAATAAAATGAGTATAAGCGAGTGGCGAGCCGTGAATTATCGTTCATTTGTCGAACGATCGTCTTTGTTTTAACGCAGCTGCGAGGCATCTCAATTTAAGCCCGGAATGCGCTCGAGGTACGAAGCTCCTCGTTACAAAGGAACCCCGGTCCGGAGGTAAACAAAGAGCACAGCCTCATCATCGGACGAACGCAATTTCCCGCGCGCGAGATTTACGGCTTCTAGAGCGCATGCGCCCGCGCTATAAACTTAGCCACCGGCGGTTACGGACGCGAAATTTCTCGCTCCTTCCGTCTGCCGCGATTTTTCACGCACCTCGCGTGCTTTTCGTTTCCGATCACTGTTCTGCGTTCCGTTATCCGACGTTATCCGACGTTATCCGACGTTATCCGACAATTTAGCAGATTTAGTTAGACTTCGGTGCACAAACTTTTCCGGGGAAAGTGTCGGTGCGGTTCGAGTTTCGGGCCTTTGGGGTATTTTGGTTCAAAGATACCCCTGTATGTACGAAAATCGGAACGAACGATACTCGATGCACGATTACGTTAATCAGATTTATGAATATAGTTCATCCATAATTATAAAGCTAATTTTTACGTTTCGTTTTTAACGTAGTTATAACTGATAATGTATTCTTATCGCGAATTTTAAGAATTATTGAAAATGAGATACAAACATTTATGTTAAAATTAATTTTCGGGAAAGACAATACAAAATACGTACGAAACGTTTAATTGAGTTTCAACATTGTTTATAAGTTTTTTTTGTAAGATTGTAGACAAAATTTTGTAACGAAAAATAATAAAAGCTGGAACTTGCCATTTATGAAAAAACGAAATTAATTTTAGTTTTCTAAACGAATGTATTCGATCTACATATTTTTCTATGAAAAATAATGGTTTCATGACTAATATTATCGTAGAATATAAATGCTTTGGTGAATTTTTTAACGTATCGAAAACAAAAGAATAGAAGATTACGATACGCGATATTGAACGCTTTGGTTTTTTAGTGGCGCAAGCGACTGAAAATCACAAAAAATAGTTACATCAACGTTAATTGATACGATAGATAAGCTATTTAAATTTTTAAACAGTATATTTATCGGTAATATTACCTTAAGTTTGAAAATAATTCGTAATTTCTACTTTACTTTTTTTCTCCGTAACATTTCCACGTCGTTTACTAAATTAAATATTCTTTTTTTATCGATTATTGTTAATACGTAACAATTCGCAGTGGCATACCACTATGTTAAAAGATATGTTAAAAGAACTGTTTTTCTTTGAAATTTTACACATTGTTTCAAGTCAGTTATTAGTTTAAAACTAGAACTCATTCGGAGTAACGGCGAGTTCCGCCTTCCATTACTAGGTACATTAAAATACTTTTTAATATTTTATCAAGATCTAGGACATTCTCTTTATTTAATCTACGTTGGTGCGTTAAGTAAACGAAAAACGATAAATATTCGATTTTTGATTCGTAACGTAAAAAATTGGTGTTTTTTCCATACTAAAATATTTTTTAGACATTCTCGAGGAAATAGTAGATCGTTACGTTAATTCGCGAGATTTTGTACGGAGGCTTCATCACGGAGGATGGATAAATAAGTAAACCAGATCGTTTTTCTTTTCCTCTTTTGCTTTTTAAATTCACAGAACGATGTACAAATAAGCGGACACCGTTTAGCCGTTCTCGCGAAGAAAAGTTATAAAACGCACGACACGAGCGTTTCATATCGACTGCGTTTCAACGTTTCAGCGTTTTAGCGTTTTAGCGTTTTAGCGTTTTAGCGTTTAAGAGTTTTAGCGTTTTAGATTGCAAATTTTGCGAGTGCTTTGCCCGTCGTTCAAGATAAACAAGAAACAACGGCTCTTCTCGCCGAAGAATGCATTAATCTACGTTAAGCTAATACATGTATAAATACAAAAACAAATCGGCCATTTGGAAAAGCGGTTATAGCAGTGATTTACGACACTGCGAGCGAAAAATTGATGCGTTACTCGTGTATTACGATTTTGATCTCTGCGAATATAGATAGAAACTTGTTTGTTTCCGTTTCACTTTCTACTTTACTATAATTGTCTGTGCCAAGAAACGAAACGTGGGGAAATCGTAACGACAAATCCAGCTGTGTATCAGAAACGTTACTTTAACTTCCGACATAGTTTTACTTTATCTTCTTTGTAATATCGCAAATTTCTATGACCGAATTTCGATGATTTATCGAAAGAAGCTCGAAAATAAGAAGGTTAAGTTGGGTAGACGAGTCAGGAGCAAGGAGGCAGGAGGCAGGAGGCAGGAGGCAGGAGGCAGGAGGTAGGAGCCAGGAACCAGGAACCAGGAGCGACGAGCCACGAGCCAAGAGCCACGAGCCACGAGCCACGAGCCACGAGCCACGAACCACGACCCACGAGTGTAAAGGGTGAAACAAAAGCTTCGATTTCCGAAAGATCGGTATACTTCAACTCTCCTAAAATCACCTCTAAAATCACCTCTAAAATCACCTCAGTCCTCGAGCGCTCGAATGCAAAGCGTGTTTTCAGCACGAGCGTGAAAAACCGAAAGAGGAACGAGAATCCTCCAGACACGCGGGCCAATTACCCGTAGAAAGCGCCACCGATCGCGAGCCGCGATAAGACCTCCCTCCGGAAAAGGGAGCGAACGCGCGGGTAATCGGGAGCACGAACAATGAAATCGCGAAAGCAGTGCGAACTGGGTCGAATCCCCCTCCGCTCCCCTCGAGTCCTGGCAATTAACCAGGGAACAATGCCGCGCGTCGACGCAATTAATTATCGCGCGCGCAATGATCGCCGGGACTTTTTCCGTGGAGAAGGCGCGAATGAACGCTCGAGGCTCTTTTATAGCGGTACAGCTATTGTTCGTCGGCGCATCTTCTTCGTGCCGAGGACGAGAGGCGAGAGGCCGTGAATTTATGGCGTGGCGTGGTCCTTCTTTCCGACCCTACTTTCGTTTCGCCGATGAAAAAGATATCAAACGTTCGACGGGGAGATATTCGCGCAACAGCTTTTATCCCGTAAGATAGATTCATTAAGACCTTTGGATATCCTAACGTAACGTGTCCTTTCCGAGTCAACGATTTCTAAGTTTTGTAGCTTTTATTTTTTAAGGTTTTATCGCTGATGGTTATATATAAGTAATGGATCGATCAAATTGAACGGACGTTGATAAAATATAGCTAATGAAATTATCGACAAGTTACGTTATTCGAACATAAGAATATAATTCGTTTCATTTTAAAACGGTTTCTCAAGTTTTTGATAAAATAATTCTTTCCAATCTAAATGTTACTCGATGATAATGAATTATTCAAAAAATGACAATATCATTTAGCTACCGATGAATAAAAAGTTTGTATGGAAATCATGCTTATAAGATAGCAAATAATAAATTTCGTTTGAATTACGAACAATGCGGAAAATAAAATTGCTGTATTTATATAGTTTTATGATTTTTTTATTTTTCTAATTGTAACTGAATTAGTTAATAAATAAAGTAATAAATTTTAATATTTGTAAATTTTGTAACGATTCAATGTTTAATATTTTTTTAAAAATATAATTCACTTATATTATCATAGCTTCAAAATAATTATTAAATCAGTTTAAAAATAAATTTTCATATTTCTAAATTACATATATATATATATATATTTAAATTTATATAGTTCTAATTTGTATGCAATCATTTTCCTACAAATTATAATAAACATAAAATTAAATGGGATAATAAAATTATTCGATACGAAAACATCGTTATTCTTCAAAATCTATTCTGTTTAAAAGTAAAAATTATAATAAAAATATTATAAAAGATATTTTAATAATATTGTATTAAATATTATATTTTTACATAAGTTTAATTTTATTATCACTGTTTTGTTTCAATAATGTCTCATAAAATTCTTTTAATTATCTAAATTATCATAATGATAAATAATTAAATTATACAATACTTTTTTTATAGTTTAGTATAGAATATAAATAAAAATAATATATCGTACCGTGAAAAAGAATTATAAAATAAGATGACTATACTCGAACCAATTATTGTAAAGTTCTTAATCAATTATTTAAGCCTCATAAAATAATATTGTTATACTTAATATTCACTACTAGTCTAATTTAGTTAACTTTAAATGATTGTAAATTATTAAAGATAAAAATATTTAGCCTATATACGCATTCTTTATGTAAGATTACTCTTGACAGAAAACTACGCGATAATCAATTATATATCAGAAGTAAGCAGCAATTCTATAGAAGCATTATGTATGTAAATTATCGAGCATTAATTAGAATGTATAGATATCAACATCGATAACCAAGTTCCTTGTCATGTAATTAATTCGAATTATCGACATACTACTACAATGTTACCTTATTAAACGGAATAAAAACCCACTGATGTATCTACTTTCAAAATCTTATATACGGTATAGGAAAATACCAAGAATTCTATCTGTATTTAATTCAGCCTTTTAAAATAATTCAAGAATTAACACATCGTTTTGAAGTTTATTGAAAAAAAATGTGTTACAAAAAGTTATTTTGAGTAAAAATATAAGCTAATTTCATATTTTAAAAACAAAAACGTGTAAATATTAACCAATATTTTTATGATTTTATAAATGCATTTAATTTTTGATAAATTAAATTACTATATTTATTAAAAATTTAATGTTACATGCCTTTAACTCATACATTGTATTTTTTTATTGATGCATATGAAGTAAATTATTATTTTATATTATTTAAATTATTATTTTCTAAAATGATATAAAAATCCAACAATTTACAAAAATCAACCTCTGAAAAATTGAAAAAATAATAAAACTTATAATGTATAAAAATTTCAAATATAATTGTATTTAATTATTAAAAATACCGAACAATGTGAATTTATAATTTGACGACAATTATATATGGTAAAAATATCTGTAAATAAAAATGCGGTTTTTTACTTTCTAAAATTTCTTTAGTCCAATATTAATTATTTTATTAAAAATCTTGAAACTAAAAGAATTATTATGCAGACAAAAATCGTTATATCCGATCATTTGGGATTTGGTTTCTTTTAAAATTTTTACAAGCAAATTGAAATTGGTTCGTGTATCGGGTTCGTACGTTGCCAAAAAAGATTGCCAAAATACTTTTTACAGGTAATTAATTATAAACCGTACATTCATATCGTTTTTTATTTTTAGTTAAATGTACCGTATTATCGAATAAAGGTCATTTAACTCGTACAACAAATATTTACGTTGGAAGGTGATCGAAGTTTAAAAATTTTATGTCGAGCAATTCGATTTCTGATCAATTACCTGAAATATTTTATTGGTACTATTTTACAATAAGATTGCACCGGTGTAACTTTATGCGTATCAATAAACGTACCGTAACAAATGTACGATAATTAAAGAGCAACAAAAAGACTTTTTACTAACCTGAATATGCCACTGACTATTTTCTTGACATCGAGTCTAACGACGCGTCCTCGGAGATAATAACTCGAAACTATATATAAATAATTACAAGTCTACTTTTACGATATAAAAATCGTACGATATGAAAATTAAAAGTCAACGTACAGTTGAAGATTATAATTTAAAAATGCTAAAAAATGATCTAATATAGAAAAAAATATTGATTTCGATGAATCATCGATAACGAGACTGACTTACGATATAACGTATAACGAGATTTTTTGATGATATATTTTATTCATGGACATCTCGAAGAATGGTGTCGGTACGAATTATGAAATGTCGAGTGTTAGATCTAGAAATCATTAAAAGGGGCAAAAATTGACGACGAAGCGAACACAATTAACAGCATTAAAAATTTATGTACGAAAAGCAATGGCGGTAAGAATTATGTAACCTTTAAACGAAATTTGAAAGCAGTAGAATCTCGGAACGGAGGAATCTATAAAAAAGCTATTGCTTTTACAAACAAGTATCATTATGCTTCGCACAAGTGTTTTTCCGCCAGCGACATAATTCAGCTCCTCGTTCTTCGAGAGCAAGTCCAAAGAGCAAAAGGAAAATAAAAAAAGGAAAACACGGAACGAAGGCGGCATCCCGCGGTTCGTCCCACAAAGGCTTAGCTGGCCTCTCCGAAAGATCGGCGTGTCCCGGGAAAAGAAAAACGTCGAAATGTCGGTCGGCGAAAATATACGGCTTAACGCATGAAAAGCGATCCTTCTAAATCGCCGCCGAGGTTTTTGCGCGGACGCGCGTTCGGTTCGCTCGCTAATTGCATTAAGCGCGTCGCGGGGCAATTATATCGAGTGCGCCGCGACGCCCGACGCGATTCCGCGTTCTTGCGACTCGTCTCGTCTCGTCTCGTCTCGTCTCGTCTCGTATCCTCTCGTATCCTCTCGTATCCTCGCGTATCCTCGCGTATCCTCCAAGACGCAACCACCCGGTTCCCGTTTCTCCCGGTTTTTGGAGGTGCCGCTTCCACCGACTTAGCGTCGATTAGACTTTTACCACTCGGTGAGAATCGATTTCGATCTCTTTTTGCTCGTTCAACCTCGACTGCGTAATCGCGCAATTACGCGATGTCCACAAATGGATCCATTCGCTACTCGGAGAGAAAATTTTCGATGATAATCCAAGTTGCTTTATGAAAGCCATGTGCGATATATTTACAGGGGAAACAATTAAAATGTTGACGTTTCAAATTAACGTTACCTCGATTCGGTCCTCTTTGCCTTGCATGAATTTACTTTCGAAACAGGAATTTACTTTTAAAAGAATATTGGCTGAACGATGTCTTATAGAAAATTCTAATAGATCGTATCGAAAGAAACTTTATTAGAATTATGTTTATTGTATTACGGTTTGTTAATTATTGTAATAGTCGAGAACATAATAACGTCGAATCTTTCTCGAATGCCCGAGGTATCGATTTTCCACATGTATGCGCTTTCTCTCACTTATGACACGTGAATTTTATCTTGATGTATTTATTTTTTTAAATATATTGATGTAAATGTCAAAATATATATCAATATAGAGAAATACTTTTATCCTGGTAGTAATATTTTATTCGTATATTGTTTATTCTAGTTTTGCAAACAAAGTAGATACAATTTATATTCGAAAAAGCGAGTTTTACTCCAATAAATTCCTCTAATGAATTTAAATTTACAATTTAGAACTATTGTACTTTCTAGTGCAATAAATTTATTACATTTAATTAAAATTCATTTTATTTTCGTTATTAATTATTAACCGGTGAATTAAACCAAATAAAATAAACAACAAATATGTATACCTTTTACTTGTATGAATAAGCGTCCGGATTCGTATTTTATCTTAACAGTTATTACTTAACTTTCATCTCCATTACCTTTATTTATTCCTATAGAAAACGTGACTTTTATAATAAAATAAAATATAGAAATATTATATTGCGTACTAACTGCAAAAATATTTTTTATACCTTTATTAACATTGTATTATAATATAGTTTTATCGAGCCAACTTAGTTTACAGTTTTATGTTAAGTTTCACTATCGACTTGATTGGATACTTCCATATTTATCAAGATTTTATCTTTACTATGTTTTATTTTATTATATGATTTCGCTAGATATTGAATATGATTATTAAAAATTATCGATTGCTACCGCGAAAAATAAAATAAAATTGTAAATTATACGATAAAAAATATTTTAATTTTTGAAAAATAGTTGTTATACTGTAATTGAAATAACATATTGCGAATATGCATAAATATAGATTGAAAATTTATTGGAAAATTAGACATATTATGTGACAAATAAATATTCATTAATTTATATAAGAATTTCCGATGAAAATCGGTAGTTAATATATTTAATAATTTTTCCATAGATTAATAATTGTCTTTTTCAAGATAATAATTTAGCACTTTTAACTAATACTTTTCTAGATTGGTATCAATGTTATCATAATAAATATATAAAATCTAACATATTATATATCGCCTAATATTAAATGATTTTTAAAATCCAAAAATACTTACATCGAGTTGATTACTAGATTTCTTCGGTTATATTTTAAAAGAAATACAAAGGAACGGTGATTGCAAAAACTTGTACGTGAGCGATAGATAAATAGAATTAGAAAATTGCGTAAATAATGAAACATGTGACTATAAATTAAATAGTTTTAGAAGGATTTTTATCGAATGAAGAATATTTTATGAATTTGGTCGATGAATCGTTTGCTAACGAAATATTATTTATAAGCAAATATTAAGCGATGCATTATTTAATTAGCTCTTGGTTAAAAATGATTACGCGTATAAAAGTTTACAAAATATTTTGAAACTATATTCACGATTTTAGAGTATTTTTATTTCCAAATATGTAATTAAAATAGATTAATTTATGCGTTTTCAACTTTCATCAGAATATATAGCGATCATTACCTTTATTTAATTATTTTTTATTTAGATACAATTATGCACATTGAATTGAAAAATTTGTTTTTATTATATTAATATAAAAATAAATGTATAATAAATTTAAGTTTACTTAAAATTGAACGGTAATATGATTTCAAATATCAATAACAATAATTGTACTTTTTTAAACCAGTCGTCATTATTTTACACTCGTGACATTTTATAATTATAATATTGGTGTAAGAGTCTTGTATATAGAAATAAATTTGAGTACAACTTACTTTACTTACACTATTTGATAATCAAAAATTAAAAAAAATATCGTTGAAATTTAATAATATATAATAATTTTGAATTTTAATCACATTCAAGAATAAAATTCAAAGTTTCGCTATAATTTAACAGACCTAATTCCTTTATTTTTAATATTTATAAATCTGGCATTATCGGACATTGTAAAAATTTGAAGAATTTTATAGATTTAACGAGAGAAACTATCTAATCCCATATATCTTCCTTGAGCGAAAAAAATTAACGAAAGAAGAATGACTACGGATTAAAGTAATTTTTCGGAAAAAATCAACGCTTGTACCTTGTACCATAGCGAGCTGCACAAAATTTTCAAGCATTTAGAAAAACTTTAACCTCTTTAGTAAGGGGAAAGTAAAGAAAAGTTTGCGAGATAACCTAAACAGTATGTTTGCGTGTGTAGATGTTAAGAAGGTAGACAAGGTAGACGCATGCCAAGTCTGATCATACACCGTGTATGACCAAACTCGGCATTTATGTACGGATATACCGTCTTTACTGTCTCACGAACTTAAATTATACTTTTCTCGACTTTCCCCACATTCAAGAGACTGAATTTTGTTCCAAATTTTTTTTATTTTACGTTTTTCACAATAATCTAGGTTGCAAATCATTTTTCAGGCCAAAACATCCTATTTTACTAAGATGTACAAGCCGCTTTCCGTTTTTCAAGAAATAATTTATAATAATCAAAATACATCGATATCCGAGGTCAATTTAACGCGTTATTCGATTATATTAGGAAAACCATCCAATTAGATTAATAATAGGTATAATATAAAGTGTAAGTTAGTAAAATGCTAATTTCAATTTAATTTAAATACACTTAAACGTACAACAAAAAATATTATAAAATAAAGCTTCTAAAGTACATCGTTCAGCTTTTATCGTACAAGCTTTATATTTTCAAAAATTTGTCTAAGACTAGACGTAAATTTTCCTTTACTAAAAGCGAAGATACATCGGAAAAAATTAGTACAAAAACTGAATCGGAATATATGGAACCGAGAGAAAAAAAAGCAATACATATTTTTCTATAGGTTAGACCATAAAATATAGATAGCGATAGGCATAGAAGAGCTGAAAATGAAAGACAGCAAAGATCGCATACTTACTTAATATTGATTTGAAAATCGAAGATCGAAGGCGCACCGCGACCTCGTTATCCTGTACGTGTAGTTTCGAGACACGCTGTACCGCGAGCGAGGAAAACTCTCCGGGAGAACTCTCGTAAATCAAATTTGCAGTGTTCGGAGAGTTTTCAGAGAGTTTTCAGAGAGTTTTCAGAGAGTTTGAAAAGAGTTCGAAAAGAGTTCTCTTTGGCAGTTGGCAAGGAACGAGTTCACCGTTGGCGCACAGCCGTCGAGGAAAAAGCCGTCGAGAAGCTCCAAAGAG
Source organism: Dolichoris vasculosae (assembly GCA_018907195.1). Taxonomy (NCBI): domain Eukaryota; kingdom Metazoa; phylum Arthropoda; class Insecta; order Hymenoptera; family Agaonidae; genus Dolichoris; species Dolichoris vasculosae. Next base: position 148,580 of record JACCHY010000015.1, read on the forward strand.
AAGATAAACAAACCAAGTTCCATACTCGGTGCCGTTCGGTTCATTATCGGCTCGTGGTCCGTAAATCGTCGGCACTCGCGTGGCTCGGTTAACGTGAACCCGAACGAGCGTCGTTACCACTAGCGACCGAGTCGCTCGAAAGCTCGGCTATTATCGCCGTCGTAAATATACAGGCGCGGGGGAGGGATGGGAGGATCGTTAGAATGTTTTCATTTTGAGTTTTCCTCCGCGTAACGCGGCACTCTTTGCCAAGGTAATGGCTCGAGTGTCTCACCGTTATGCCATTTTATAGGACGAATGTAACTCTTATTCGCTGTTTATCCGTGTTTATCGCTGCGCTGGAAAATTTCCGTTTTACGCGCGAAAGCGTGAATCCTACCTCGAGAAGCGCTATTTTACTTTATTACAAGATCCCGGGAGCGCGTAGCTTTTTTGAATCCGTGCGACGCGACCTTGTAAAAGGGTCAATTTTCAAGGACGATCCACGATAAGTACGTTCGCCGCGTTATGTAAGAAAATTGGAATAACTGGCTTTTATGGCCACTGCTCGAGATATTTACCGATTATATAGATACTTCTGACTCCAATTTACAAGGAATGTAGGCGTTTTCATCGACGCGAAGCTTTGCGTACTAAATTGACCCACATAATTGTGCGGAACTAGCAAATAAAAGTAAATACTCTTTATTACTCGAATTAAGTGCAACGTCTGACAATTTATATATATATATAGATATGTGTATATATTCGCACAGTTTTATTACCGACTTTAGTATTATTATTATCATTAATATTCATTATCATAAAATTTTATTTCATCCGCATTGCGAACATACCGGTCATTGTTGTGCATCGAATGTCAATATTATTTAACATAACCGATGAAAAAGTCTTCGATAACGTTGATTCTAGTTTACTAAATTTGATATCCTCGATTAAATGTAAAATAGATGAACAAATATTTTATATTTAAGATTACGAAAATCATAAAAACCAAAAACCTACTCTTAATTTTAAACTTGAAAGTAAAATATTTAATTATACGCAAAAAGTATATCTGTGTAAATACCGATATTCTATAGTCAATTTTGAAATATAGGAAATTAAAACAACGAAAAACAATTTAATAAATTATAAAGACGTAAAATAATTTTTTTTTCTTATAGAAACCGTAATGTATCGATAACCTAAAAATATTTCTTTGGAGGGTATCGGACGTTTAATACAACTATATACTATATACTTGGAAAGTAAATAAGGTAATGCCATTTCATAAAAGTTATAGAAAAAAAAAGACAAACACACGGTATAAACTCAGTCGAACGTTAAACGGACAAAATCACAATGCATTTAGAATTAAGTTCGCGTTCAAAAACAATAAATACTCAATATACTTCTTAACGCTCTGGTGCGCTTTATGATATAACGATGCTAATATAAAAGTGCCAATTTTCAAGCATTAATCGTATCCAAAGGAGAATCGAAAATGTATACAATATGCATCGACCGGGAACGACCGGGAAACAAAGGGAAAGTCGGAAGTAATGCTGCAGTTCGTGAAAGGTTTTCGTGTGATGGTTATAAATTCAAGCCATTATTTCTGATAGATTCGCGGTAAGGAAAGCTACTAGTCTCGAGGAGGCGGATTTTTCTTTTTTATTTCACTGGGATCGTTTGCTTGTGTACGCTTAAACAATTTGCCGTTTTAACTAGTCGCAATTTCTTTTATTTAGCGTAGTGTTACACGTTGTTTGTTTTCTTCTGTAATTGTCGTCATCGGTCAAAAAAAGAAAAAAAGCGTTTAATGAGCGTAGAATGTTTGTTTTTCTATTTTTTCGACCAAGCTAAACGCGCAATTCGGAATAATCATAATCAAGAAAATATATAAAATTTTCTGTAAAATTACGAAGAAAATAAATACAATAATCATATAAAATGATAATTACGAATAAGTACATATTTTATTAATAACAGGAATTCTCTCTTCGCGAATAGAATAAGAATTTATTCATAATCGTCCAAACAAGATTTCAGTAAATTTAGAGGAGATTAAAAATAGCAATGAAAATAAATTAACCGCACAATTACCTTTACAATATTCATGAATTTACCGAATAAAATTCTAATTTATACGATTTTTCTTTTTATAAAACCGAGAACAAACATCGGATCGCAGATTTTTATACAATATTTCGTAATCTTATGGTTTGAAAATGGTAGGTTTTTTTAGTTTTTTTAGTTTTTTTAGTTTTTTTAGTTCTTTTATTTTTTTTATAGATGGTTAAATAAGTAGTAAAGGACACTCGATAAAAATAAAATAAAGCCAGGTAAATAATTATTGTGACAAAGAGTGTGAAACGAGTTTCGTCTAACTTCTTGCATCCACATATTTCGACAAACGAAATGTGGATAAAAACGAAATCGTACAAATTGCTCGTAAAATAAGAATTGCATTCGGGCACGGTTAAATAAAGTACGTTCGACGCGTAAAAATGTAAGTAAAAAATAAGGTAAAAAAGTAAGCATAAAAAAGGGAGCATAAAAATCCTTAATAATTTGGTTTAATCTATTTTAACAGTTATCCAAATTCACGGAATTGTTGACACTCGATCGGCGGATAGCGTAAAAAAGCGCTGCCGGTGTAAAAAGTTGCGAGTCCCGCGGACTGACACAATTATCCGCTAGAACGAAGAGCGAGGAGCGAAGAGCGAGGAGCGAAGAGCGAGGAGCGAAGAGCGAAGAGCGAAGAGCGAAGAGCGAACCGCGGCAGCAGAGCGGGTGAAGGGGGAGGAGGAAAAAAGCGGTTTATCGCAGCATCGTGCAGCGCCCATAAAGCCAAGGCATTCGGGAAAAGGTAGTCTAGCTGCGATGCCCCCTCGCAAAGGATAACTCGTTCGAATCGAGTTTTATCGTCTCCCTCTCTCCTTACACGTTTCGTTCAGACGTATTTCCTTTTCTCGCTATCTGCTCATTCCGCTTCTATCGGTCCATTATTTTCTTTTCAATTGTCGTTTGATTAGTAACGTTATTAATTGACGTTATCAATACGGAAGAGAATATAATTATATGTGGCAATATCTTTGCTTAACCGTACGTAATGTAATATCAATTTCATTTTATACGTGCACTTATTATTATTTTTATTATTATTGTTATTATTATTCTTGTTTAATTATTATTAGCGAGATCATCACCTGATAGATATATGCTTGTAATCTACTTCTTTAACTTTTATATTACCTTTGTCTCGTTATATTTAAACATTTATTACATTCCAATTTATCTATTAGCATTATAGATGCTACTTTTTTCGATTAAACATTCTAATTTTTTGTTCGTACAATTTTCAACTTCCATTCGTGATAAAAAAATCTAATTTTTTAATTATACTATTTGTCTCGGTGCTACGTCAAAATCAATGTCGAAAGTTTTAAACGGTTCTTTTTTTATTTTAAAATGTTTAAAAATAGTTTTATATTATTTACAGAAATTGAAATATTAAATCCATCTAATTTTGATGCGAAAATATTGTTATTTGTAAACAGATATACCGAGTATCGATACGAGTGATGAAATTACGCTTTTATAATTTATACATTGAAGTATTTATGCGTTTATTGAAATAATGTTCGATTAAAAATGTATAATGATATTCGGTACGGCTTTCGATGAATGTAATTTAATTAATTTAAATTAATTTATTACTAAAACATATCTTTTGACATCGTATGTTTTAATAATAAAGCTTTTCAAAATAATAAATATTTATAAAAAAATATTGATAATATATTCTTTTCAAACATAAAAAATTTTCAACAGATTTTCCTTGAATTTATTATTATTACGTACATTTGAAAATTTACAACGTTTAAAAATAGTAGATAATAAATATTAATGATACTTTTAAAGATTTTTCTTTTTTTCTTTCACTCGTTATCGCGTTTAAAATTGCAACTTTTTTCTGTATTAATTATTATAAAACAATTCCAATTTTTGTCTCAATTTTATTCTTACCGACAAATCTTACAACCTTTTAAATATACTTTTTTAGCCGAGTAGTTATTCGATAGTTTTTAATATTTTTATAGGACATATTAGAATGATAAGTTGGATTATGAAATTTGCAAATGCTTTTTCACAATGCATACATATATTAAATTTTTTAACTTATAGATTATGGCATGTTCGTATCAAAATCTTGAACAAAATACCTTTTTATAAGTTACATATTAAAGGATCTTTTAAATTTTAAGTAGTCATTATTAAATTAAGTTAGCATTATTAAATTTCAGTTATTTTTAGACTTAGGAGCGATTAAAAGAAGGGAAAGTAGAACATCCTTAAATCCTTATAATTTACAATAACACCAAGTAACACTTTTCTTTAGTACAAGTTGGCTAATTTATATGATACTCCAGAACGTTTTTAGTCTAGGTAATTGACATATTTTTGTCGGTAAATACAGACGGTTAGTATCTAGAAATACACAGTGGTAAATTAAATCTTAATACTGTTACAATGTTAATAAATGAATTAGATGATTTATATTTTAATTCGACTATGTGAAAAGTATCCGCTCTCAAATAATGTTTTATCCGATACATCTTTAACGAATTATACCGGAAAAATATTTTGTTCGAATGGTGGAGAGGGAGTGTATAAAATTATCAAAGAAGCGATATAAATGAGACATAAAATGAAGCATAATTAAATTTATAAAAATGAAAACGAATGTATTCATAGATGAAAATTCACACCTGCGCGAACAAAAGTTAAAACATGCTCGTTAATTTTCCTAGATTTTTGACAGAATGACAGGTTACATTTCTTTTAATTTACGAACCTTTATGCTCGAAACAATGGCACCGTGGCAACGTAACTTACCCGGCAATTCGCCGCTTCACGCCCCCTAAATTCTCTCGTTACCCCGCCCCATTCCGTCGACTTATCCCCTTCGCCCCCCTTCGCCCCCTTCGCACATAACATTAATCTTTGAGCGTGAATTTCCGGAGAATTAGCATCGCCTCTGCCCCCACGTGGTGTCAAAGAGCCTCGCCGTGTCCGCGGGGCAAACTCGTGATTTCGTGACTCTCAAAAGGCGGTCGCGTCGTGGCGTGACCATTAGGCCAGATTTTCCGTGCCGCTTGCCATCGCCGATGACGAGGACGAAGACGACAACGTTCTCAGCTGCTCCAGTGAATACAATGGGATAATAAAAATTTAGCGGGTACCACGAGAACGAGAGAAAGAAAGGGATGCGAAAACCGTTTGATAGCGTACAATAAAATTTGCTTTCTATTGTTTACGATTCCTTGTTCCAGTTACTCCAGTTACTCCAGTTCAGCGGTACGCGTCAAAAAATTAGATCGATTTCATTCGGCGATATCGAGCGATCGTTCAGTACGTAATTTGAGAAGAATCGATCGGCTAATTCGATTAATTAGTAACAGTGGAGAAGAACTTGGATAAAATTGTGGCCTGATAATTTTGCGCCTTGTTTCATCAAACTATTTTAAATTCAGAGTGTTAATTGCGAATCTTATAAACAGCTAAAGTTTATAGTACACGAATATTTAATTGTGAATTAAAGTACAGCGTTTATTTATTTGGTCTATTGTTGTCCGGTACAATTGCAGATCTTATCGCGTATAATGGAGGCTATTCGTGAAATAAGATATTTTTTCTTGGAAGTAAAGAAAAGTGCACTTAAGAAGGTTGATACTTTACCGTATCGTAGAATTACGTAGATTCTAAGCATTGGTATAGCATGTTCGTGTTTTCGATTGCTACCTCCAAACAAAAGCGTGAGAGCATCTCCGGTCTTAAAAACACTCACCTAAATAAATTTTTATGCTCAAAACATATCTGTTTCTATTCCATCTTCTAAATTACAGTTGGTTTTCCACTTTCGAATGATTCAAAAATTATACTCTGCACTAATGCACGTATAAAGCGTTAATTTCAAATGTACTTTGTAGGAAAACTGACATTAAAAGATATTTTGCCATTGAGATTCTAGTTCATATTTTTTGCACGCTTTTCTTGCGAAACAAAAATCGTTCGTAAAAATCGTTCGTAAAAATCGGCGTAAAATTTAGTTAAATATATCAGCCTCTTTGAAATTCATAAATAACTTTGGCATTTGTCTATATGCGAGACACTACCTGACTCGGTATTTATCTACATTCACATATGCTATCTATATCGTATGTCGAACTGTAACGGTGCTTTTAACTTTTCTTGCGTTTAAGACGTTTAATGCTTTTCTCTCAAGATTTAAAAATGTTATTACATTGTATAATGGTGTTTACTTCAAAACTTTCATCTTTCATAGAAAAATATTTTATTATGTGGCTAACCCTTTATAGCTTATAATATTATAAATTATCCTATTCGTGATAACATTGTGTTTGCAAAACAACCGATGTAACGCATTATTTTTTACATAATTATTTCAAAGGATCAAAAACTTACCGTGTCTCGGTATATAAATAAATACTTATGCCTGTATGTAGTAATAAATATAAAATGTAATCTTGATAAATTAAAACATATTGACTTGTCTTCAATATAATTCCCATTTAATACAAAATAATTATAATTTTGTAACTTGCATCTGTCGCTGTTTCAATTCTCTGAGCACAAAGTAAAAATTTTGTGTATACCGTCTACTATATATATATATATATATTTATAATATTAAAATAATCAATTTATTATGTATATTTTCGAAAATTTATCTTTGCTTTATTATTAAGTACATAGACATACCATTATCTTTAATATTATTCAAATTCATAAACTCTTTTTATGCATACCTTGAAATAAAATTTACCATCTACTTACATTATAATAAATACATTATAATAAATATTCTGCGTACGATAATACATGCTTTACTCGGCTCTTTGGTTTTTAAAGAAATGATGAGCAAAAAGTATTTCGATGAAAATATTTCTTAAAATCGTTACCTAATAACAATTAAATTATACTTTACAAATCTTTTCGATGTTTAAGTCTATTTATTACAATTTATTACTCAGAGAATAAAATTGCATTACAATATTTTTCTTAAATATGTAAAATCTCTATTTAACAAATATTATATTATGGAAAAGCAGTTTATTAGTTTCATGACGAATTAAAAAATAAATAATAATTAAATTCTAAATTCAAAAATATATCTATAATTATATTCAATATATTAATATTTAATGTTAAAATGACGTGTTAGATATGAACTTCTTAATTAACTTCTTAATTTCATTTTATTTTATTGTATTCATTTTTTATCGCATTAAATAAAGGTTTTTAAAGTATCGATCGAATTACAAAATTAACATTGTAAAATAATTTTAAAAAACAGAAAAAATAAGCTAATAGATTTTTTGAACTTCTGAAACTATACTTTAAAATACTAGAAACATATTACTAATCAAATCAAATACATCAAGTTATACTAAAAACATAATTAATGTTAGAAATTTCAAATTTATTTTTTTATTCTATTTATTATCAATATAATTATCCGTTTTTATTTGCTTTAGTGTCATAATCTTTTTACTAGTTTGGCAGTTCATTATTAATATCAACATTGCGTTCTAGGAAATCAAGTACTAATTACTTCCTTCAAATTGTAATACTTTGATCTAAATATTTATAAATTTTATGATATAAATGGAAATGAAAAATAATACCCTATTTTTTGAAATATCAATAATAATCACATATAATGAATTTACTGAAAATACTTAATTTAAGATAAAATATTTATGAATAAATAAAAGAAATCGAAAAAATAAATATTAAAGTACTTGCATAAAATAAAAGCTAAAATTTCATTATTTATGACAAAAACAATTATTACAAAATAATTCACAAAATAATTTACAAATTTTTTAATGTTTTCCTTAAAATAGCTAAGTTTATTTTATAAACAACAGAAAAGCTCGACTTTTTTGTATCTTCAATTCATAAGCATTGAAAGTTCGTTATTTCTTAACTTTCTCTTCATTGTAAAGAGAAATTGATTATTCAGTAAGCGAAATTCAACTTACCCCGCTATAGATATAATGAATAATATTTTCTGGATAACTTCAGGTGATACGTGATGTATCTTCACATAATGACCGGTGATTTGGGCAAAAAAAGAGAGAGAAAGTGAGAGAAATTTAATTAATGTATGTAAGACGTATCACTTGTAAATAGTTAAAGGTTGCATTAGCATAATATTTCCATCACCGATGAACTTCATTGAATCCAAGGACCTAGTAATGTATATTATAGAGTTACGAGATTGTTGCTAATTTTTGTTGTTTTGTCAGCTTTAACAATTGAATTTTAAATACTAAATTCAATTTGATAGCATCTGTTAATTATAATTTATTGTCTGCATGAAAATATATTCTTCAACTTTCTGTTTCTCGAACATATATTTTTAATATTGAAAATTAAAATAAAAACATCGAAAATTAAATTAAAATGCAATATCACTGTTACTAACCGTTTTAAACAAATCGATAAATATTGCACAAAACACTGACATCAATTTACTTACCTGCCATGTTACCGTATTCAAAACATTTATCAAGGATGATTCGGAGATCATTATCTTTTCAACCTTCGAAATGACATTCACAATGCTTTTATTACTAAAATCATGTAATGTAACAATAAAAAATGCATAAACGATGAATAAATATAATGTTAATATTTTATACAACTTTTAAACTGATATGTAATTATTCATAATAGTAGATCGTAATAATTCGAATTATATACGTCTTATTTTAAAATATTACAATAATTAATACAATTAATGTTCTATTTTTAATTATAAAATAAAGTATCATTGAATATAAAATATAGAAAATTCTGTTTTTAATTAAAAAATTTTTTAATTAAAAAAAAGATGAATTAATAAAACATTTATATCTAGTTCAATTGTATTAATTAGATCGACATAAAATTTATTATTAGCATTTTATCCGTCAAACTTTTATCCTTGATAACATTTGAAATTAATATCTATTTCAAATCACTACGTATTAAAATAATTACGTTCATAAAAATTTGAATAATATATGGTTTTTTATTAAAGTGCAATAACTGATAAAGTGTCTCGTCGAATTATATATAGTATTTGATTTTTAAAAAACAAACGTAATAAGTTTCGTAAACATTGCGAATATACAACATAAAATACGACTCTTTCATTTCAAACCATAGCCTTTTAATTTTATAATTTAAAATTTCAATTCATGATAATATTAATACAGAATTAATTAGCTTCAACTTTAATGTTATTTATTTGACTAAAAGTATCTGACAAATTACAGCTGTATGATAAATCCTCTAATTCTAAAGTCTGTATTTATAAAATTTATAAATTTAAAATTATTTGAATTTCTCTCGATTATTTTGAATATGCCGATTAAAATAAAATAATATAATTCGGTTAAATTGAAAATTAAGTTTTTTATTTCTGATACTTAATTTGAAAAACATGAAGTGAAACTAATTAAATACGATGCTTTCACAGTTCCGTCTAAATTGAAATATTCTGATTTCGTATTTAAAATAATAACATATTGGATAAGGATTGTATAATTTGACTTATAACGAATTAAACGTATACAAATTGTTTTAAATCTATATATCAATTATATCGTTAAATAAAATTTTCAATAGATTTCGAAATCAAACTAGGAATTATAAAATAATTTTTAAATAATTTTTAAATAATTAATTTATTTAGTATACTCAACTTATATTATTTTGACTACCTTTTAAACCTTAATTTTCTTATATCAAAGCAAGAATATTTATACATGTATTAATTGTATACACGTTCTAAAATTTAGACATTAAATTACATGAAAACAAATATAAATTAAACGAAGTACATAATAAAGGTAAGTATTAAAATAATAAAAATAATATTTTATAGTTATGTATGTGTGTATAGGTGCGCGTATATACGTATATGCGCGTTATTTAAAATATACAATAAACTTGAATTTAGAGCAACCGCGAATAATTAAAATTTAAATAAAATTTAAATTTACTAGAGAAATAATCCGTTGAAATGCTCTGTTTACGATCATCTTAACGAAATTTGCATTTCTCTCGCACTAGCATCTTCGGACTATTATTAAAGATTAACTAGCAGTAAACATTTTACGTGGATAACCCCTACGTGACCTGAAAGTTTTAACGTAGGAAAAATCTGGACGAAACGATCATCGCTAATTTAGAGAAAGTTGCATTGAAAACTTTACGGAAATCGGTATATGAAAAAAATAGTTTACATGCAATATATTTTTCTGAATACCAAATGTAATATCAATAGCTAAAAATATCGTGAATGTTAGAATATATAAATACAGACTAACAACGAATATGATCTGCATCTTTTTATTACTATAATAATCAGATAAATACTATAAACTTAAATGTACTAATTATATATTATTGCATATAATATAAATAATAAATAATGTACAAATTTATACATATTTTCCTATTAATAAATTATATTATATTCAATAATAACCATATATAGATTATATTATAGGAAAAGCCTGAAAAATTACGTTTCTCGATGCATTTCTTTCTTCGGTTCGAAGCATAATTTGATACTTCAATATAATTTTTCAAAAATAAAATATTTTTATTTCATTATTGTAAACATATTTAATAAATAATACAAACAAAAAATTATGATTATTGAAATCTTGTAAAAACTTCTTATTGAAAATTATATACAATACGTGAGTTATATAATTTTTAATTTGTTATAAAATTAAATTTAAACATTTATGATTTAAATAAACCAGCCATTGAAACTCAAGATTTCATATTAATAAATATTTTTAAATTATTATTTTATATATTAAGTAATTTAGAATATATAATTAATTAATACAAATAAATAAATTATTTAAAAGTTAAAACTATTAAAATTTTTAAATATAATAAAAATATACCGTTTAATTATATAATCAAAGGAACGTATACAATATTTACATAACTATCAATTTAATTGTTTATTTATCTTATTTAACTATCGATATTTTACAATATTTAAAGACCATTATTATTACTTAGAGTTTTTATTTATCTGAAATAATATGATATCTATCATATAATTAAAATATTTATTGAATTTTTTTAATATCTACTTTTTTTAAATATCATTGTTTATAAAGAAAGATAACTTTTACTTTTTATATGACTACAAAAGTATCTATTCAATTTAATTTTTTTATCTTTTACGATTACGTAAAGCAAAAACAAATTTTAATATAATTAAATCTAATGGATCAAATATCGATACATCTTATTTTTTTATCTTTGTTAAAATTATAATCAATGTAAAAATCACTTTTGCTTTACGTAACTAATACATATAATATTATATATAATTTTAATACATTAAAATTATGTATAATAATAAATTTTCTTATGCTATTTAAATATACGTATTTAAATATATGTAAAATTATATTTTACATTATATACTAATTATTGTACAAATTGAAGATGGTGTGATGTGTTAAAAAATATTTTCATAAATTTTCTAGGTTAATTCTTAGGTAGACGATGTAAAAATTAAAAAAGTGTTATTATAAGATTTTACTGTACGAATACTTCACCTTTTAGAAATTCGTATGATATTCGTATAAATAAATTGCTTAAAGGATTAGGTTAATTATAATTCACCGCATCATAATAATATGTACAGAGAATTTTAAAATGAAATTACGATAAATATAAAATGCATCATTTTTTGGAAGAAATATACTTTACATTTATTGTTCATCAATAATCTTAAATTTATTTTATAAATATCTATAAACTATTTAAAAAAAATGTTATGTTTATGATATTTAAAAATTTAAACTTATTAATCTTATTAACATAATTATCCGTAGAATAAGTAAATTTGTACGTAAAACGGATCATATATTATTAAAAAATATTATATTCAATATTAATTTTTAAATAAATGAAGTTTATACAATCTTTATTAAAGTAAACTTATATGTAATAATTAAAATTTGTAAGAAGTGTTTTCAAAATTGGATATACTCGATGTTAAAAGTATTAAATTAATGCCTGCATTTAACTACTAAATATCAGCGAACCCCATTTTACACAATTATATGCATAATAACCTTTTTGATATCATCGAATTTAATGTATTCATAAGATAATTAAAATATTAAATTACATATTTTATTACTCATTCTTTTATGAAGGCTTTTGATGTTTTGATGCCCGTTTAAAAAACTAAATATATATGTAAAATATGATATTTTCTAATATTTTACAAATAATTATCATCTATTTATATGAAAAGAAATAAATTGAAACATTTTTTATAAACTTTTTGTAATATAAGTTCTATTTATAAAAATAAAATAATTTGTATGATTTATTTTTATCTATATACAAATAATAAATAAGAAAATATCAATGAGTTTAGCTATCTAATATCGAAACAAATTATTTTATTAAAAAAATATTCACTGATAATTTGCTTAACGTTATTGTTAAATATTCCATGTTAAATCAAGTTTAAAATAATAATATATAGATTTTTTAGAACATTCATATTATTTCCAAAAATAATGTCAATACTTTGTAATTTTTAATAAAAAATTAAAATAATGTTACATTTAATATTGAATAGTTCTATTAAAATAAGTGATAAAAATTTATCTATAACAAAAATATATTTTAAATTACGTATGGATCTTATTTATAGCTTTATACATATTTAATTAATGTTATTCAAAAATACATGAATTTTAGAATATATAAGTTGTAAAAATATGACTAATAAATTTAATTGTTATTTTGTTAATTTACTATTGTGATTCAATTATAATTTTTACATATATTGAATATCTTTTAATTATCATCAATCATTCCTTATCCAATGAATCAAACACTAAATTAGTAAAACTAAAACTTTCATATAGGTTGAATTAATTATATATTTTTATAAATAATAATAACAACAATAATTATATTAATAATATCCTATTAAAGAACCAATTGTAGGAGTATCAAATTTAATAAATAAGGCCAAAATTTAATTCTGTTTTGAGTTTAAAATGTATGGAATTATTTAATTTTTATTATCATATATTTAAAATTTACATAATTTTAATTAATTTTCAAGAATACAATTAAAATTATATATAATATTAAATAAAAACAAGTAACTAAAATTGATCGATTTATGTTCGTTTTTGTAGAGAGTCAAGATATCATTTCTTTAAATATAATCTGTTATCGATGTTACTAAGCTTTAAATTATGGTCGGTAAAATTAAATACAAACGATTATTAAAAAATTATTCTTTATTTCACATATTTAAGATAATATTGTTCTAATAACAAAAATTTATAGTGAGCACTATATTTTGGATTTATTATGACAGATTTATATAAAAAGATAAATAAAACTTATATATTATCGGCAATTTAGAAAAAACTTTTAAAAAATTTAAATATAAATTTAAACTATTATTTCTGAACAAGAATGATATAATTTCAAATTCAAGGTATTTTTAGATATTATTCTTAAAAAATTATAGAGGATAATATATTATCTGGTATCGAATACAAATTATATTTTAATAGCAGTTTTACATTATTATATCGACTATAATGTTTCTTATTCATACTCTATCGCAAATAAATTAAGTATTCCAGTAATTGCCTAGTCAAACAATACAAAACAAATTAAAAATCTACTAGTATTCATATTTTGAAACTTTATTATATTCTCCTACATCTTTTTAATATTATGAAATGTAAATTGATGGTATTATTAACAAGTAAATGATTTATAACCTGTTGTTTTATTTTTATATATTATATTTAAAAAGATAAGTATGTAGATATTTGCATAAATTATATGTTTTCTTTTAATTTATAATATTTTATACTTTAATTTTTTAATTTCTTTTTCGATATCGGTGTGAAAATCTTTAGTAACATAAAGGACATGAAAATACTATACAATATTAATGATTCAATTTAATCTTCTTTTCAATATCAAAATCGTATCTATTATCAGTAATTAAGAAGAATATTACTTTTTAAATGATCTTATTCTTATAACAATGGCTATATAATTAATGACTATAAATAAAAAAATATTTAGCTATTTTTTTATTATTAAAAGTGTAATAAATTTTATAATGTTGCACACGAATGATTTTCAGTAATCAAATTTGTCTAATTACATATAATTAGATATATTTGTATTTTATAAACATTGTAAAATATTTTTTATAATGCTTTTATTAATTAATAAATATTTTATTTTTATAATTCATTTTCATAATTTCTTATTTTAGATATTGTAAAATGAAAAAAATTAAACAAATTGAAAAATAGTGAAAAGAAAAATTATTGCTACTATACAACTATGTTATTGAAATAATTTTAATTATTAATAGTGAATTTTAATTTATGTGGTAACAAGTAACTCTTATCTAAATTATTGAAAAAAAACTTAGTCAAATTTATACGTTATCTTTTTAAGTTATGATATATATTTTGAATGTTATTTTTAATTTATATCATAATATCCTATTAAAAATATTGCAATTAAAAATTACTATATTTTATTTATTCTTAAGAGGAAAGATTTCGGTTTGTAAGTAATATAGACATTCTGATATTTTGTATAAAAATCTTCAACTTACTTATTACATAAAATTTGTTGTCAAACTTGACATCACTCGGTACAAGAAAATATAAGTGTAGACTTAAAATTTATAATATCGTAAATAATTATATTATGTATAAGGAATAAAGTATTTATAAGAAATTTTATTGAGTTAATTAAACAGTGTATAAAATTATACTTATTACAAATTTCTGTTGATGAGATTTTCTTATTTTTATTAAGTAATCCGATTAATCGAGTCGACTAGTTAAGTTCCAATTGCCACTTTACAGTGTATCCTTAAGTTTCGAATGGATACGGCTTTCAAATATGATTGACAGCTGTGAATATATAAATAAGCAGTTGTGGAAAGCCAATGGAAACTAGATACACGCTGGATGAATATATTTTGATGAAGTTAAATCATTCAAATAGAAAACAGGAATACGATTATCGATTTTTCTCAAGAAAATTATCCGGAAAAATGGTAGTTCATCTAAATATCTAAAAGGGGTATAATAAAACAATATCATAGAGAAATAAAAACATCAATTTTAATAGGCTTATTAACTATTATATTGTATATAAACAAAATATATTTCCAGAAGTAATAAATCAAGCAAACGGATTATATTTTTATATTGCAACTATTCAGGATGTAAGATCGTCGTGGATGTAACAAATATCATACGATGCAAAAAATAAACATTTCGTACATAAACTTTTTCGTACATAAAATCAAGAATCTAAGCAATTACTTCGATTAACCATAATTCATAATTTATTACTGTAGAGTTCTCCATTATCCAAATAAGCACATAGTAATAGTCCCATAAAAAATAAAGCAAAAAAACATTAGAAATAAATAGAAAATATTATTATTTTTAAATACATTTATGCATGATGCAATGGTAATTTCTAATAGCATAAAAAATTAGTTAAAGAAATTAATTAAAAAGTTGATACAATTAAATATATTGTGTATTAATTTTAAACACTCTATATATATTCTGTATGTAAATTTATCTTTTATTATCAATTATAACTTAATTAATTTGATAAAAGTTTAAATAAAAACAAGATTGAGAATAAATGAAAGTATAAAGAAAATTAATTCAGTGAATAAAATACTTGTAAGAAACTAAAAAAATTTAATGGTAGTTAAATAATCCATAATTTTGATAATTTAATAATTTAAAAAATAGTAGCAATGTGAAAAAAATTTAAATTATATGTTCCAATTCAAAGTACTTCTAATAAAATCAGTTCAATATAATTCAAAGTATTACCAAAAAATTCTTGAAACAACATTCTGATATAATAGTATACTGGAAATAATCTAATCATTACTCAAAGTAACTTTATATATAAACTAATATTATCAATATAATTAAAGTATATACATTAAAATGAATTAGACATAGAATTAAAATTTGATCATAGAACTAAAAATGAATTGAAATAGAATTAAAAAAAAAGAAATATCTTATAGAGTTTAAATACAAAATAGCAAGAATTAAAATTTTTTACAGTATAAAAAAAATAGAAAAGTTATTTGAAATTTGATTTAAATGTAACCATTGATTGGATATTGTAGATTCGGCTTTAGAAAAAGATAAATTAAAGTTCGTACGCAGATTAACTAACTAATTAATTTTCGAGTGACTGAAATTATTTAAATAACACTAATATAATACTAAATTAATATGTTAAACAATAATATATTCATTTGTATACTAATTGTGTACTAACTATTATTTAGAAAAAATTAAATTATTTAGATTTTTGATATTATATTTTATTAATACAATAAAAAATAATGACTCATTAAATTAAAATAAGAATATATTGGAATACGATGAGTCAGTAGAATTAATTTTGTATATATTATTCGATATCTTGTGATATATAAAATAAGGGTGTAAAAGGATTTTGAAGAGTTAATTATATCTACATGTTTTGCAGAAAAAAAAATACAAATATGTATACAAAGATAGTAGAAAAATAATAAATAAATATTTATAAAATCTGTTTTGATTTTTCTTAAAATCCTATTTTCGTGCTCAAAATATTAAAATTATAGTTCCATGCACAAAGCGATAACAGATAATAAAAATTGACATATTTCTTTAAAATATATTTACATATAGAGTCTTGTTTTTGATTATGCGAAGGGTCAAAATTATATGCACCATCCAACATATTTGTTTTAAAACATCGATATCAAGATTACCTAACCAATTAATAAAAATATGAATACTACCTTAAAAAGGTTGGGATAATATTATTGATTATTTACTTTCTCGAAAAACCTTGGAAAAATGTTATGAAAAACTAGCGATCAGACTATAAATTCCCTGCATGATTTTATAAAAGGAATAAAAGCTATGGAAAGCTGTAAATACAAGTAAATACAGTAAAACACTTTCTTCCTTGAATAAAATTACGGAGGTGAAATCAATTTTCGATTTATTTTTTATAAAAGCTGTAAGGCGTTAAATGACACGGCAAATAATTTCACTTGCACAAGCGGTAGCACATTATTGAAAAATAAGGCGCAATTAAAAAGGTCGTAAAAGAGATGGATTGTGCAATAGTGCAATATTGTATCATTGTCTTTGTTCTCTCAAAAATTTGTCTACCCGAGCTTGACATTTTCGCGCGCACGCGAGCGACTTATCGTAAACGAGATTTATCGCGTGTTGCTATAGAAACAGCTAATTCTTAATTAATCGACTCGCGCCCACACGTATCGTAACTTGGAGCGCGCTCACAACTTCGCATAAATTTCGCATCGATGCTTATGTGTGCATCCATGCGGCCAATTAACTATGAAGTTTAAGCACTCGCCTCCGATTTTTATTAACCGATGTAAAGTAAAAAGGTGTGCGTGTGGAAAACGTTCCGAAGCGAGATGCATTATCACTTATCTAACCACTTGTAAACATATTCAGGTCCGCTCCCTTGCTCCACATATATACGGACAAACGTATATGCACATATATATATATATATATTTGGCACGTGTGCGTGTCTACGTGCGTATGTCGTCTAAAAGCGAGGTTTAAATGCATGTACGGCTAATACACATAATTACCGACGATTTATCAATCGGTAAAATTATCAATCGGTACTCTTTTTTCGATTTCAACAACGAGGAGAAAACAACGATCTTAAAGTTATTTATTATAAAAACGTAATTATTACTCTCTGATATAATGCGTTCGCTATAATTAAATTCTAAATTTATATTTATTTTTAACTTTATATTCGTTGATTTGTGATTTTCGATTTTGTTCGTAATTTTTTTTCTTTTTTTTCGTAGACGGTAGAAGCTAACGTAGTAGATTCACTTTAATTTCCTCTATAATATCATCTTGGATCTTTTTTAAATTATTATGACGATTAGAACTATAATTCGTTAAAATAGATTTTATAACATACGATAAATAGTTCAAGTTTATACTCGTATCGGATTTATATTTTCGTTCGAAATAGTTACAATTATTATTGCAAATGTATTTGCCTTTTATAATATTGTTCTAAAATGAATTTTGTAAGATTCTATAAGATTTATAAAAAGTTTGCTGCAAAATCTTAATGTACCGTCAAGTATTTATTTGCCATACAGGCATAATAGATACATACATACATTTATCTGCACTTTATATATTTTTCAGTGATGTATAAAGATACAGTCAGAGTACATATGCTTGAGAATTAGATTACTTTAAAGCTAAAAATTTGTAATTTATCTGTACTTGTGTATTATTAATCTTACCTTTACTAATTTAGATAGAATGTTAAAAATATAAATTCTGTAAAAATTATCAATTTATGAATTTTTAATACTTAATTATCATTAAATAAAAATTGAAGATTTGAAAGTTATGAAATTTAATCGTTTTGAATAGTAAAAAATTTATGTATCTTATTATAAATGTTGACGATGTACAAATTTTAAAGATATCAGTTATTATTTTTATACGTTATTAAAAAATGTATGTATGTAGATTATTTTATTTATTCTTTTTTCTTAAAAATAAAAAATGAGTGAATATTTTGTTACATTCATATAATTAAAACTATTTTCCTTTAAACTGAATTTGCCCTCGGTAAAATTTCAAGTTTATTCATCGTTAATATCGGACACGACATTTGGATCGTAAATATTGACAACTCCTGCTTTAACTACTTATTTAATAAGCTCTTGGGTAATATAAAGATTATGTCCTGAAATTATTTGTGCTCGTTAAAACACATATAACTCCTTATGTATCTCTTGAGCACTATGGTAGAAGTTCTAAATGCTTCAGAATAGTTATGAATATCATGAATAAACGTTATACATTAAACAGGTTACTTATCAATAGATTATTTTTCGTTGTATAAATTGATATAATTGAATTTGTTGTTCATTCTTATGCCTTGTTAATTTTCTATCGTAATTCATATAACAGTGTCCAAGAATTAAGTTTTAATATTATACACATTTAATAGTCATAATTATTATTCCGTACGTATTTTAAAAAGACGTTTAATACTTTTTAAAATTCGTACAACAACGTTTAAGTTATTTTAATATAAAAGAGGCTCTTTGAAATCTATAAACGTAAAAGTTCCATTAAAATCTCTTAATCTGTAAAATACAAAAAGAATCTCAACATCGATGAAAAACGTTATGAAACTGAGAATCTGATAAAGGTGACTTAGATCCAGGCTTAGATCTTTTGAATTATTTATCTAAGAATGGAAAGGGCGAGAATTAAAAATTTCGGCGGTTCTAAAATAATAATGTAACTCGGGAGAGGTCTTATCACCGAAAAACCATTGGAACGATCAAAGTCAAATACATCATCGAGCAGAGTCGACTATCTAACCAAGAAAGCTCGAACGTATACTAATCCGAAATAAAATAAACACTGGCGAAGGACCGCAGCAAGGTAAAGACGAAAGTCGCGGATCTTTCCGCGCCGACGAACACGAGAGTCGCGTCTCGGGAGGCGATGCGATTGCATCTCCGACGCCCAGAAGTCGGCCACATCGGCCACATCGCGATATAATTATATTTATCGTGCGATTTCTTTTTCGTTATGTAAGGGCTCGCTAAAGTACTGTTCCACCCTATCGGAGCGGATGATGAATCGCCTTTCGACAATGATTTCGCCTTTCGCGATTCGGCGACACACCTCTCGAAACGCGCATTTTTCTTATCAAGGACACGATTGCTCAATTTCAACGGACGGTAAGGGTATTTAAGAGAGGCGCCTCCAACGAAATTATTTATCAAATCTTAAGTTAAAGACGGAGATGTTCGTATCAGCCTCTTTGGAGTTATGTAAATGGTGGCTGATCTCTGCTTCGATCGGATGCTTTAAATTGTACATTACCAATATACATAAAAATTATACAACTCGAAAGTAAGTTACGTACACGTGTGTAGAAGGAAATGTAGATCGGTAGCAAAGAAATACGATGATAACCGTTGAGAAATTAGTTTATACATTTTTGTAGTTTGATGTAGGCGTATTTAATGAATTAGTAAGTACTTGTTGATGTAAATAAAATTACGAGTATTTACTACTCGAAAGATAAGAAACGTAGTCATAAATAATTCAATGTTTAATTGTATTGTAGGGTTGTATAATTCAGATTATTTGATTAATAATAATTTATTAATAAATTCTTTGAAGCCAATAACGTAAACGCTAATGAAAATTTTATTTGCAACCAAAGGTGTATTCGATATAAAATTTTAAATTTAATAGGACGATAAACGACGTCGTACGGATATCGAATAATTTCGATAAGTTATCGGTTAAAATTATAAATAACAGGATTAACAAAATAATTCGATAAGAATAGAAACAGTGGCATTAATCCACCCATTAAATTGTATCGCGTGAAATGCATTCTATAAATATAAATAAGCTTGAAAACTCTTTAGAAAATCGCGTTTCGTAACGCTTATGGTATTCATGAATCGGTAAAGAAATGTCTTTATTTCATTAAATCGCAATTTAAAAATCTACTGTTCACCGAAATCCAAGAGAGTGACCGAATATGGGGAAAGGAGATAAAGAAAACGGTGGTGAGGTAAGTTGCAACCGAGCGACGTCGTTAAGTCATACGAACTTATAGAAGAACGGTTCCGGAATCACATTTCTCCAATCTTAATAGGATTATAAGTTTTTAAAAGAACGTGATAATACATTTTCCAGTGTAGCAAAGCGAATCGCGTCAAAAATCTCGGGAGCAACAAAGCGCTAGGCCCCGCGAGATAGATAAAGCGCCCGAGAAGTCCAGATGTATGTGGATAGGAAGTGTAAGAGAGAGCAATAAGAGAGAGCAATAAGAGAGAGCAATAAGAGAGAGCAATAAGAGAGCGCAATAAGAGAGCGCAATAAGAGAGCGCAAGAGTGAGAGAAATAGAGCCGAGCCACGAGGTATTACACATCAAGCTAAACACAACAAACTAAAATGCATTGTGCGCTTCCACGTGCACTTCCCGCGCTCGTTTTACATAAGCTCTCGCATGCGGCAACCTTATCTCGAGCGCAAATGCAAATATGCAAATAGCGCTTGGACAGAGAAAGGAGATACGGGATAATTGCGACGTTAATTCTGTTGCTCGCGCTTTGTCGGCGGACTTTTTCGAGGAGTCTCGCCACCAACGGGGAGGAAAAGCCCCGTTGCTCGAGTCGGTAATAGTCCGTCCCTCCGTCCCTCCGTCCCTCCGTCCCTCCGTCCATTGCTTTCGACGCCCGATGCAATCTTAATCGTCCGCGGGGGTTCGACTTTTCCTGCGAAAAGCAGCTTGTTTGTCCTTCTTCAGGGAATAGAAAAGGTAGACCTTTTCTTTTAATTGCTTCTTAAAAGCTGCTTATCCAACCAATTTTATTCTTATGCAGCGCAAAAAATATAAATTAAGTACAAACTGCTACGTTGAATAACTTAATTAAAAAAACACTTTGAATTCTTGTATTGCAGCACTCCTAGAGTAACTAAGACCAAAGTACCTTAGTTTTATGCACATAATTTACAAATTAGATGAGATCATTTTCATTCGATTATTTCTCACGCATATTTACATGAGTTATAAATCACACGTTTCCTACGACCGAACTCTGACTTTTTTCTTTCAATTTTTTTACGCGAAAGTATTATATTATAATATAACAAAAACGTAAACGTAACAAAATCGTATATTTTTTGAATATCTCTTCTTACGTTTGATCGTATGGAAAATGATTATCCGTTCGAAACACCGCTGCTCCATCCATCATGATTTTATTTAATGTTGCTATAACTTTAAAATAAGCGAGCGTTTAATTTATTAAATCGTTTACTTTTAATTAATCAATATTTTATTATTTATTTATCGATATTTAAGATATTCGTTCGGTACGATAATTTATGAATATTTCGAATATCGAAGTAAAATATTTTTATCAACGTTTTTATCAACGCGTGTAATTATTTTTCTAAAGCAGTACTTAATTTTGAAAGCTCGTATTTTTTTCTAGCTTAACGTAAATAAGCTTACGTTAAATTTGGTAGTAAAAAATTTATAGCACGCGTGCAAAAATATTCAGGTCTATCGCGTAATAATTTCACTAGGCATAGTTTATCGTTACAAATGTTTATCGAGTATTAAACGTTCGAACATATAATTGCAATCCGCAGGTATCCGTATCGTATCGTGTAGGATTCGCGCGTCATCAAAACCAGTAAATGCGCTAAGCAAATTTTATTACAGTCGGTTTAATTTGCCAAATAAAATGAAGTTGACGCGTAACGCAAAGCGAAAACGGTCTTTCCAAATCGGCCACGTAACAATCCTCGACACACGGTCGAATAAGAAAAACCTCCAGCCCAAGTTCATCCTTTGAACGTCCTTTGAATATCCTTTGAACGCAACGGAAAGGACCGAAATCTCCGAGCGCGACATCGATCCCCAGTTCTCCGGCGTTCGATCATCGGGTTCATCCTCGCATGAGCTTTCGCTAAAGCCCGTCCAAAGCCCGTCCAAAGCCCGTCGAGGTGGCCTTTAACGACTTTAACGAGAGAACGTGAGAATCGGCCACGGCGGTCGTTACGTAAGCCATGCGCGCCGACCGGGATTATGTAAAGGCGCAGTCCGGGCGGCGATCCCGATAAGCTGTCCGCGTGACGTTTACCCAATCGCGATGGCACGTCTCTTTTTCTTTTTTGCCCTCGATCGGTGCACCCCGGCCCGTGAATATTCATTTATGAAAATCGAGCAGAAATCAGCGCGAGAGAAACGTCCTTGTTTCTCTCTAGAGGATGTTTCGGGGCGAAGGACCGAAAAGTCGGTGCCGTAATAACGAAGCAATCGAGGCTCGCCGAGAAGCGCTGGGAAAGGTATGCACCGTTCGGATCTCGCGGAATTTAGTCTACGATACGAGCGCTAAGATCGAAAGGAGCTCGATCACGCCAGGATTTTCCGTTGAAAAAATCGAGGTGCACTCGGGAGAAAACGAAAACTTCTACCTCTCGGCAATCTTCCCATCTGGAAAGTCATGTATCAATTTCGAACTAAAAATTAGTTCTCGGATGACTAGTAGCTGCAACGGTGACACGGAGATATCGTTAGGTTATACGTCGTCCGCGAGTTAATACCATTACTCGAAGGTTGCGTTTATTATAAACAAAATACTCGCGTTTAATCTCTTTTTACTGTTACATCTGTCGTAAACTTAACATTTCCAAGATCGTAGATATAACTTTTCTGCATTCTACGATTCTCCTCCCTGAAATATGGCATCAGCTCCGGATCGTCTATAAAAGTCTATAAAATATAAAACGAGAACGTTCGATAATTAGGATGATGCTTCTATAAATAAATCCGAGGAGGCCTTATAAATTAAAAGTTCAGCTTTAGAGATTCGACGATCGGACCTAATATAACGTATTAAATACGCGGGACATTAAGGCAAATTTATACCTCGCGAAAGCAATCTATAATGCGGTAAGCGAACTCGGGAACTTTCCCCCGAGAAAAGTCACGGTACTCGCGTCGGAAGCGGGTAAAATTCCCAAAAGTCCAGTTAACCAACGAAATCCGGCAACCAAGTCCTTCAGGATTTCGCGATTGCCGGTATCCACGCCCATCGTTATTTACGCGCGCGCGAATAATTGGACCGCTCGTGCATAATTCAAGGAAAACGGATAGTCGATTCGTTCGGATCCGGGGAGTCCCGCAAGGGACTTAACCGGCGATAATTAGGCCCGACGTATAACGGAGGAGGACTCGCGCCGCTTCCTGATACCTAACTATTGATAAACGACGACCAACTCTCGGACGCCGAATTAACGAGCCGTTAGATAAACATCCCCTGTCCGAGCCGTCCTTCTGTCCTTCTTATCCGCTTTCTGCTTTCTATGCGGCGATCATCCTTTGACGACCCAAGAGGCGCGAAAACGACGTTTTATTCGAAAGGGGACGCGCGACTCCTTTTCAACTTTTCTGACGCTTACGAGAACTTTTCTCGAGGTATCTTTACCTCGATTCAAGAATCTATACTGCGTCCGCGAAAACGGTACAGGCTCGGAACTGTACCCGAGATCGATTACGTCTAATATATTTTCCTAGAGCGTACTTACGTTCTAATGCAACCGACGCAACTTTTATTAGAAAAATCCTCTAATAATACATTTCCAGATTTTTAAATATTACTTTAAATTGAAATATTTCAGAAATGCGATACGCGCTATTTATCTCGTAACTTGATTAATCGACCGTTTCTTATGATTTAAAAGAGAATTTTTCCAGTCTTGTAGTAGTGTAATGTTTAATAATATGATGCCAAAAACATGGAATAAATTATGATTTCGCTTGAATATATTGCGAAAGAAATGTACATAAAGATCGAGAAGAAATAATAAAAATGGCTCGTTTACCAAAATCCATTTATCCTTCGTATCCGTGTAATTTGGTATGTGTTTACTAAATTAATGCACCTTTCGTAATATCAAAATTCGATTTGAATTTTTTTTCTGATGTACTTGTTCGTTGCCTTTAAAGCTACTAAATCGTTTGAAATAGTAAACTACTATTTGACTATTTTAAAAGATGTTTTAATAGCTGGTTGTCAACCTTTTAAAATTTTTATCATTTAATATGATTCATAAAGTTTCCAAAGTTTAGATTTATAAGATTTAGATTTATAAATATGTATTTACATTTATACAGCTACGAATGTTTATGAAACTATATATCATAATTTATGAAAATGTCAAATGAAACAAGAACTGAAAAAAGAGTAAGCCAGATACCAAACATCGTCTAATGGATAAATGTTAGTTCAGTATTCGAGAAATGGAATCGCTAAATCAATCAATTTTCCTTCCTCGTATAAACTGACATTAAAAACTAAAATTTTAAATTATGTTTCTTTAAACGTAAAATTTAATTTGTTTACCGAATGGTTTAAAGATTTATATTATTTAGATTATCTAAATAAAATTTTTCATTAATGCTTATTGATTACGTAAATATATTATAAACATATAATCTTTTATTTATTTTTAATAACAAATTTTTTACAAAGATTATTTCCAAGATACATGAAATGATGAAATGATATTTTTTATAATTTACCGATTTCGAAAAATTAATTAGTGTACACGCATTTAAATACACAATTCAATAAAATTAATATTTAATATAAGCGGTATGATTGCAACTCTATAAAACCAACTAAAACTATCATTTGGAAAAAAATTATTTTAAATTAGTGATTCATACTTAATTATTTCGGACGAGTAAATAAAAACGTTAATTTTATGCTTCTGGATCGACTGATTCGTACCATTTTATAAACATATTTTAGGCATTCCTTTTACACTCTAAATATTAAATTTAAATTACAAAAAATACAGATTTATTTAAAGATTTTCATTATTTAATAATAATTAATACTAAAAAGATTACTATTTATCAAAGATTTCTAAGATATTTTTATTAGAACGAAAATAAATTTATACCAATTTTTGTATATCATTAATTTTATAAAACTTTCATGGGAATCAAGATTTTTAATTGCTTTACGATTAATCAACGATTGTATTTTCTCTTTTGCTTTTTAATAATAATAAATAATCTGTTATAAAAGAACACATCTAATTATTCAATAATAATATTTGCAGTAAGCAAATGAAATTTCAAATATAAGTATTTGAAAGTATAGGAAATTTTTTATAATATTATTGTTAATAGTTAAATGAAATCAACTTTCATCATAACATCTAATTAGTTATAAAATGATATAAATATACACATATGTATATATATATATATATATAACATAATGTTTTCAAATATTATTGCTAATAAAATAATTATTTCATAATTTCATACTCATACTATATTATTTAATAAATTAACTCAATTACTAATTACCGTAAAATATATGAATAAGTCGTAAAAGAAATATATAAATTAAAATTAATTTGATCTTAAATTCTGAGGATAAATATCAAAGTTGATATTAGTTTTGTTTTTGATCATCGATTATAAATAAAAATAAGTAAATATAAAATTTATATACTATCATTTCAAGTACGTCATTTTGTTTTTTTTTGTTTTTGTAAGAAACATATTTTCGAATATGTGTACGTACATATAAAGGCGTGGGTATGCATCAAAGTAATATCGAGAAAAAATTAACAAGTTAAATTTAATTGTAAGAAAAAAAAACTTGTATAAATTTCTATAAATAAAATAAAATATCGTTATATCACGAGTTTCCTACATGATGATGATGACGTGGAGGTTGAAAAAGAATGGTGAAAATGGTCGATGAAAATTGGTTTCTACGTAGATAAAATGTCGCGTCGGCGGCAATTCCCTTGGTTGAAGTGCGCGTAACTCAAGGGGCATTAATAAAATCTAAATTACAAATGCGAGACATAAGAAAAGGTAAGAAAATTGCACGAGGAAAGTTTGGAGTTACAAAGGTGGCTGGCCGGTTGCATTGTGTCGCTCTTTCTCCGTCGTGTCCTTTCTCTTTCGCGGTATATCTTTCGTCTTTATCGATAAGCCGTAATAGACAATCTATTAAACGCGAAACGCACAGCTGCAACGATATTCGGGTTACGTGGGAAGCGAGTCACGCGAGTCTCGCCGTCGCTGTTTCCATTTGATGCCGTCTGATGCAGTCTGATGCAGTCTGATGCCGTTTCATGCCGTTTAATCGCTACCGGTCACTTCCATACCAAATCCATTAACCAAGTCACGAGTAACGGGACGCGGTTGGATAACCCGTCGCTCTTTCACCCCCTGCGTAGGCGAAACCCGAGCCGTGGGCGAAATCGTTCCATGCGCCATTGTGTCCGCAGATTTTCTGGCAGATTTTCTTCCACGCGTTCACCGCCAACGATCGTAACTTTTGTTCGGTTCCGGTCGTTAGGCTTATTTTACATGCGTTACCCTGACAGCTGGCGAACACCGCTCGTCTCTCTCTCTCTCGCGCACTCGGCCGAAGACGTCGTAAGTAGCCTTTACCGTTATGCGTTTCGAAGGACAAGGAAGGACAATGCCCGCGGAAATGGATACCGACCATTCGAACGATCGAATGGAGCCGAGGAATATGATTTTCGCCGGAGCCCTTCCTCCTTCTTTCGGCGCTTCTTAGGCGCTTCTTAGGCGCTTCGAGAAATATTTTCTACACCTGCCTTCCCGACCTCGACGACCTTCCTACCAATTTCATTTACCAATTTCACTATTCGATCTTTAATATTTGTTGATTCTAAAGGTACACTGGAGTTCGATCGAGAACATTACAATTGTAAAAATTATTGGAATCTGGTGGCGTGTCATTGGGCTCGATCACTGTAATTTTAAAACTTATTTACCGCGACAAATTATTACTTACGCGAGAGCTGGAAATTTTTCTTATGTACTTGATGCGTGCGTACGCATCGTTCGAATAATATAAAATTCAAACTAGCAAGGAAAATATATATCGGTCACTGAAAATAAATAATTTAAAAAATTAGAGATTATTCATTTATGATAAATCCATTCGATTCGAAATATTTTATATTTATGCAACTTATCTACGTCCTTTACTTTCCTAAAATTTATAATACGCGTTAATGAAATTTTCTACGTATCTTTGTACAACAAAATTTTTGTATAAAGGACGATATTTCGTAGCTTAAAATAGAAAAAAAGAGTAATATAAGAGTAATAAAAGAGTTATAAAAGAGTAATAATCAAGGCGAATACCTTCGCTGAATTATTATTAAACACGTCAATTCTTCTTAAAGCACGTAGTAATAGTTATTAAGGGATACCTTTTACTACTATCGGTCAAATATGCAAATTAAAGTGTCACAGCGTTACGTACGAGCAAAGAAGCATCGCCGGTATCTCGCAATATCCTCAAAAAAAAAAATGGAGCGAACGAGTTTCGCATAAGCCAAAGAAAGGAAAAAGGCGAAGCTCACAATAAGCGCGCGACGCATATTATTCCATTCGGTCTTCTTGTGGTACACAAACTAGTTCTGCCATCGCGATATACGATCGCGAGGAGCTTCGAATCCTGCGAGCTTATCGGAGTTGAAGAGCGCTTATGCGAAACCGGAATGGCTGAGCGGTAAAAAAAGTAATGCAATTCTATTGTTTTTTTCTATTTTTTTCTGTTTTTTTCTCATTTTCTTCGTCATTTTTAACAGATCAATGGGAGACTGTTTAATCACTGTTACCTCAGTGCATTAAATGGGTTCCACTCTAGTTTTCCAGTTAAATAACAACCTTTTTTTTACCACTGTGGGAGTGAATCGTCGCTGCTCGAGTAAATAATCGAAACCCAGTCGAGATTACCGAGATTAACTTTTTTATATATCCATAGCATTATTTTTTTATTACAAAAATATATTTTACGATATTATTAAGGGATTTTTCTAATAAATACGTCGATGTTTCACTCTCTTAATTGCTTTAACCATTTACAAACTCTACTAAATAAAAAGGAATACACTTTTATACGTTTTCGAATACAAAATTTATAATTTAACTACAATTGTATAATATACGATATAGTTCAAAACAAAAATATTATACTATAAATTATTATATTACTATCATTACATTGTTTCCAGAGCAAAATAGTTTATAATTTCGTTAATAAGAAAATGGCGTGTATTCTATTTTTTGCCATTTGAAACGGCGTTATTTGATCGTAATCAACTTGTCTTAAATTTAATATCATAGTTCCTCGCATCTTCATCTCGGTCTATCTAAAGATCCTCCTCCTTTCTGGTTTTTCTGTTAAAACCTCATTTGCTGTTATTTTATTTTCCATTCTGGCTACCTGTTCCATCCATCTTAATCTGTGTGACTTAATTATCACGGCAACATTGAGTCTAATATAGCATCTTTTACATTTACGTTTACTTATATATCCCATCTTTTATTCCATTTTTCAAAATTAATTTTTTCAAATACCGTATGATTTAATTTTAATCGACGAACTTACAACGTTTAAACTTTTAAGATATGAAAAGTAACAAAATTATAAATATTTATAATTTATCGTTCAAAAATAATAATCGAAACATTTCTATATTTTTGTTTCGTATAATTGATTAAAATTTTCAAGACAATATCAAGGAAACCAGAAAGAAATTAATTAGCTTATCGCGAATGGAAATATGTTTCTTACATTTTTAAAATCATATGTGCTTCGAGTGAAAAACGATTAATTTTATTGTAAATATGAAAAATAAAATATTAAATAATTTTATTATTAATTTTTTAATTTGAATACGATTCTACTTTAAAAATGAATATCAAGGATTTTAAAACTGTACAGATATTTATTTTGATAAGTTTACGAGAGATTTTATTTCTTTACAGTAAGACGTATAAAATTAATAAGAAGTTTAAAAAAAAATTGTTTATACAATTGAAAACGTCAATGTAATATTTATGGAAAAAAAATTATATAAAATAAAAAATGATCGATGATACTTGAAAATTCGAACGTTCATTCTGGTAGGATACATTAGGACTTTTTCATATTCGCTTAAATCACAATCTTAAAAAACGCCTCTAGAATTTCATCTTAAGTAATTTAAATCCCTCCTCAGCTCTCTCCCTAATTCTCTCTTTATCTCTCTCTTTCTCTCTCTCTTTCTCTCTTTCTCTTCAAAATAATAATAACAATAACAATAACAATAACAACAATAATAATAATAACAATAATAATAACATTAGAAGGCCATAAAACGTATGCAGATCGTGATTAATCTCTCCCGCTGGCAAAGATTCCGTCACGCGCGGTAATCACTTGTCCTGACTCGAGGACTCGGCTATTTATGCGGCCCTATCAGGAATTCCAAGCGACCGGCCTTTTATTGCTACCGGTCAATCTGCCGCGGCCGATCTTGAAATATATCAGTAGCCGTATAAGACAAGGACGCGGAAAACGTGTCTATTATTTGCCGGCCTCGCCGGTCCGACTTTTACAAGGGCGGGCGAGTTTGAGTTATTGTATTGGTTTGGATCTTGATAACGATGATAAGAATTGATCGAGAAGAGAAGGTGGGGAGTACCGGGATGAGCAATTATTTAGCGTGTAACGATGAATTGTTGCCATGTAAACTTGACTCTCTCGTTGGAAAATTTATTATTACTGGCTCGTTTTAGAAGCGATGCTGAAACGTCTCTAGGGTCTTAACTTACCGTCTTCCGAGACTGTAATTATTTTTTCCCGATAGACTCCGCACTTTGTACGCGATGTCTCTGCACGACCGGCCTTGGATCTTGTCAATTTCACGACGGTGATTGCAGTGGAAGGATAGTTTTTCAAGAACACGAGTACGTTTTCACGAGCAAAAACGACTCGCGATTCTTCCTTTTTATAAAGTTTTAAACGCTTAAACATTTGTTGACTAAAATAATAATATGTATACACAAGACAGAAATGGTATTGATCTTAAGCATAAGTAATCTTAAGTATATAAGGATGAAATATAGCCAAGATGTATTTGGAAATTCCCTCGTAAAAATTTTATTATAAAATATCTTGCGAAGGATGTACGGTGTCTAGTTTTCATCGTTTATTTTATCGTTGTAATGGTATATTTATATCATAACAGTAATAAATATACACTAGATTCTTAATGTTGGATCGCCGTTATTATTTTATCGATATACTATCGCGATACGATCTGCACCGTTATAATACAACGTGTCAATAGGTTGTCATAAGTTTAACCAAATTTTAATTCGATCTAAGAATGTTCCAATCAATACTAAAACATCGACAATAATAAATTTAGAGTTATAAATTGATAAGCGGTTTGCAGTTCGCTCGTAAATATTACGCTCGAAAATAATAATTCAACCCAAAATTATAATCTAAATTAAAATAAATTCGTGGAATTATTAGTTAACGTACGTTCGTATACATAAATTTTAAATTTTCTTATAAACGGATTCATCTCGTCGATCAATTTTAATTATCGAAATACAAGTTCGCTTCTTGCATTCTTAATTTAAGGAATGAAATTTTAATAATTACAACAACCGCGTACAAATACGTTCGAAAAATATAATTCTACAACGAGAAACGTACAATTGATAAAGCATAGCGATTGAAAATGTACCGAAAAAAATGTAAAAGTTAAGAGAATTGATGGATTCGCCCAGTAGCAAGAAAATTCTCAAACATTGCCACGCAATCGTGATTTATTCGAGATTTATACCTACCATTTTTCAGAAAGTTATAATGTACCATGTGCAAATTACACCGCAAATTGACTCGAGACTCTACTCGAGCGAAGAGGCAGGATTCCGAAAAGCAAGAGACACGGATGTAATAGTAAACGAGAGGAGCGTTTCACGGTACTGTAAGCACGTCGTGCAGACTCAGACGGATCATCTGCCCTTGGTGGGGGCGGTGACAAAAAAAGAAAAATGTGATCGGCACATCGGTTACGGTGCACTCGCGTGAAAAGTAGGTGAACCGCTGGAACGCCGTTAGAGCGGCGCATAGAAGACGTTGAAAGAGGAGAAACAGGAGAAACAGGAGAAACAGGAGTAACAGGAGTAACAGGAGAAACAGGAGTAGGAAGAGTAGGAGAAGAAGAAGGAGAAGGACCAAAAGACGAGATCGCTCCGCAAATTCGGGGTTTCTACTTCGTGGGAAGCTCGTGGGAAGCATCGTCGTCTCTTATTTTTCCGTTCTTTCCCTCTTCGATGTACTTTCACGCGTAACCCATGCGTTAGTGAGTCTGGACATGTGTTATTATTAGAAAGCGATTTATCGGTTACCTAATACTTGT
This sequence comes from Dolichoris vasculosae, assembly GCA_018907195.1. NCBI lineage: Eukaryota > Metazoa > Arthropoda > Insecta > Hymenoptera > Agaonidae > Dolichoris > Dolichoris vasculosae. The sequence continues at coordinate 180,590 of JACCHY010000015.1, forward strand.
TACGAGGTAAACATTTTATACGCAAATTATCGTAAATAAAACGGGTATTTATTTAAATGTAATTTAAAACGTCCGTTAATATTCCGTATGGATAATTAAGAAATATTTAAGAAATTAACTCGAACGAGTTAAGAAGATTAACTATCTTCCTTGAATCGCGGTTTCTCGGGTCTCATCGCTCCCGAATCTAAAGAATTCTAGCCTCGTATTTACTCTTTCGATGTTCCACTTATCGGTAATAAAAGTTCTAAAAATAAAAAACGAACGGATCCTACTCCTAACGATCGTTTCGGTACGTCATAATACACGAATGCAGAAACGGCAACGCGAACGTACATCGATGGAACGGTGCAGCGTATGACTCGGGTAATCCTGAGTCGTAAAGTCCGACACGAGAGACGAACGATCCTTAAATCCCACATTCGGAAAACGTGCATTAACCATCGGCGCGTGACCTTTCGAAGGTCGCGGGCGATGCGCTCACGACGCTCGACGTCGCGGGAGGTTTCGAGACTCGGCGAAGGCTCGATAACGTTTAGCCGTTAACGGCTGGAGCTACCGTTGAATGTAAACTTGTAACGCCGAGTCTCTGCCGTAATGAGATCCTTCCATCCTTCCATCCTTCCATCCTTCCATCCTTCCATCGTGATCTTTCGCTTCTCCGTTTATTCGAGATGATGTTCGGTAGATGTGTTCAACGTTTATTAAAGGCTAGATACGAATATTACGGTTTTTCTTTTATGTGTAAATGGATTAAGTTATTAAACGTTTACACTTGATTATGATCGCTTTGTGAAAGGTAATCTTGTATAAGTTCTTATGTCGAGTCTAAGTTATGCACGAGGTCGTAATTTTAAAGAATTTAAAGACTTGGAAAACATCTTACTTTAGCATTTCTTACATCGATGATTCGTAAATCCTAATCTTTTCACGCTAATACAAAGGGAATGCAGTGATCTTTTCTAGATTTAATTTAACGTTTCTCGTTAAATCATCGATTATTGTAAGTATAAAATTATAACTTATAAGTAAGAAAATTAATTAAAGGAGATTTAGTCTATGGATATCGAATTACAAATTGAAATAATAAACTATCGATTAAAAATGTTTTTATTTAATCGTGTACACATATATACAATTTTTCTTATTTATTCGCTTAAAATAAAACATTAAATTAAACTTGTATGCTTTGTATTTACGCATAGAATACGCTTAATTCTAGTTGGTCTCGTATCCAAGTGCTACTATTTATTCCAAGTTAATTAAATCTTATTACATTCCTTTATTAAATCAAGATAAAATATAATCATCGCGATTCATGGTCGGATATTCCTTTTATCGTTTTTATTTACTCAAACAAACAATTATTATATGTTACATACAAAATCACAATTATGTACACTTTCTTAACAATTAATGTTTCCTTACCTCTTTCATCATCCTCGAATATACAATTAAAACAAAAATTTATAACAAGGATAAAAATATCGGTTAACGATATCGCGTTCACCGTAAAAAAAGACTTACTTTTAATTTTGTTATTTTATTTTGGAGCGAAACGTAATTAATTCGCGAAAATTTCAATGTTTCCCGGCCCGCGAAGGTAAAAAATTACACACCGATCACTCGGTCGTTACGAACAGCTCGTGCATGGTATCAATGGTCCATCAAGATCTGTAGAGAAGGAGAAGCGGGGGATCGATCACTCGACTCGTTGTAATTCGTATGCTCGGACGTCGGTTACCGGTGTACGTCCGAGTATAAGTCCGCCCGACGTAGCCCGAGGACGAATCCTCGAAGGATGTTCGAGATGTTAAGGACGCGAGAAAAATTTTCGAGTTCTTTTCTCGTTGGGAAAAGCAACGCAGCCGAAAACTCGGTTTCCATAACGCAGTTAACGGACGTAAATTTCCACGAGGATTTATCGACGCGCGTTCAAAATGTAAACATTGCGATGATGCGACGACTCACCGTAAAAACGGTTTTACAATTTTCCAGGATGATCCAAAGACATTTGTAAACGGCCTCTTACGAAACAGCGTAGAATCCTCCGCGGATTATTCTTGACCTACGTATTCTTACGTGGGTACGGCTTCGAAACCGATTCGCGGACTTTCTTGTTTGTATAAAAGATTATGATTTAGAGGTAGTTGTAAGGCGCTGCGAAAAATCTCTATACTTTCACAATGCATTATATATTACTGGCTATGACAGTATCCACTCTGACTTTTTGGTTGTTTTATCCGAGCGTTTATTCGAGCGTTTATCCGAGCGTTTATCCGAGCGCACGGCTCAAAAGTAGAACGTTCCATATATCGTTCCTTCCCTCCTTTTCTTCCCTCCTTTTCTTCCCTCCTTTTCTTTCCTCCCGTTCGATGCGTTCGATATCGATAGTCGGTAATTGAATCGTAGGAAATAACAAGCTCGCGCGAGGCTTATTAACTCACACTTTTACAATCCGTCTCCTTGGGAACAACGTATAAATAACGCTAATTGCGGGAGCGCATTAATCAATTTGCGTTCACAATGGTGACACGTATCCAGCGGGATGCTGGCACAAGATCTGCGAAATCGAGGCCTAGATCGCGAGATCGGTAGGTATACATAGGTACGGTACGCACCTACGTAAGCGTACGTAAGCGTACATAAGCGCATCTGGCCGTTACAAGTGAAAACGAGCGGTCGAGTGGACTCTTGCGGAATGCGAGGGCGGGGTCCTTCTTTCTTGCCTTCTTTCTTGCCTTCTTTCTTGCCTTCTCTCTTGCCTTCTCTCTTGCCTTCTCTCTTGCCTTCTCTCTTGCCTTCTCTCTTGCCTTCTCTCTTGCTATCTCGCCTCGTTGACTCTCCGCTTGTCCCCGTCCACACGCACTTTATCGTGGCGCGAGCTGGGGAGAAAAGAGCGCGTTTTGATAAGCGAGCCGAGGACGCGAGCAATGTACGCCGTTTATCAATCGTCTCGCTAGGCATAGATCCTCGAGACCTCGTTCCTATTAATATATTAATATAATAAAAAGACCGAGTGCCTTTGAAAATAATTAAAAATAAGCGAGAAATTAACGAGATGTTCTTAAGATGCTTAGGAGGCGATGAAAAATTGGAGGCAAACCTACATTCGAAAAAATTAAACAGGCTTCGAAGGTCATTAACTAAAGTCGTTAACTGGTAAATATAAGATTCTGTGTACTTTAAATTATCGTCGTCCAAGTATCTCTGTTAGATTATATTATTTACCTTGGTCACAATTCTCAACTTAAAACTATAATGGAATTATTATACTCGAGCTTAACGTACGCTCGATGCGGAATGGAAATCTTTTATGCTTCTAATTACGTTCGCTTGAATTTGTCAGGTAAATCTGAACTCGGTATCTCGATTAAAAAGAATTAAATATCGCAAGACGTATCTATTAAACTCTTACATCCGCTACTCCGCAACTCCGCAACTCCGCAACTCCGCAACTCCGCAACTCCGCTACCAACGGGGAAGGTCACAGAGTGAATTTCGTATTGCGACACACTCTCATTGTACCTTACGCTTGGGTATCGTGAGTACGTACCGCTCCAGAGGTTGTTAACCCGTTACGGCTCAAACCTATAATCCGTTGTATATGTGCTCTAAGAGTTGTCACGGTAATATGCGCTTAGAATCATTAATAGATGGCGTATTCTCGCTATAAACTCGTCTCTTTTCTCGATTACTTTAATGAGTATTTTAATAGGATTAAATAGTCGCGTGTACTATTATTACCTGTTATTACCGGTATATATCTTCGTTTCAATTTTTCAATATTATTTCTCTACGAGAATTCAGAAATGTGTTAATAGATTGTATTGGAATATAATAAAAGTTAAACAGTTGTAAGATCGATACGTACTGCAAATATTGCAAATAATATTAATGAACGTCTAAAATAATTGAAACTGCCTTCTAAAATTTACTTTAAATTGGAATTGAGTTTCCTAGACATCTAAAATAATTGGCACACATCTCGGTGGTTTTCTACGTTTAACTTGAATTCTATAAATTAAATTCACTCGGTAGGTAACCAATGAAACTATCGCGAGCTTATCCAGCTAGAAAGTAATTAGTTTTACTGAAATACTTGAGAAAAAAGACAAATTTTATATATACCGAGACAAATATAATCTCAAGTATTTCAATGCACGCAAAACGTTTAATTGTCGTTTTAAATTAACCGCTGATTTATGAATAGCATTCGAACTTTATAGAATTGCATAGTTTGTACAATAATTACCAAATACACCGATACGGTAAAATATGGAGGTTTTCTTTTGCGCTATGGATACGTGTTTCGATAAATTTAGTTGTAACGTAACCATTCCTTCCAAATAAATACACTGTCGAATCATAAACCAGTAAATAAACGCGATATTCATTTAGAAACATGAAAATTCTTTGATTTTTCTACTCGAAAAGCTCTGTTTTTTGTTTTCTTTTCATCGAGTTACATTTTTTAGCCAAAATAATAAAACATATTTTTAGAGGTTTAAAATAGAGATGGTAGTTAAGATTAATATGTTTTTGCGTACGTATCGTAACTGTTAAGTATTTAATATAAGAAAAATATATACAACAATCATTCGACAATAATATCAATTTGAACAAACTATAAGTTTTATAATTATTTGATATAAACAATTTTTTATTCATAAATAATACTCAAATTTTATAAAATTCTTAGAAATTAATAAAATTTTAAAATAATTTTATAGTTATTGTCATAAATATTTCTTAATGTAAAATATTCTTATAAATAAATTAACAAATTTACTTACCAATTAAGTTATCCAATTAAATGAAACGATGCATTTTAGATAAAAAAAATTAGTTATTTCTAAATATAAAAGTCATACCAATTTAAATGATCGTTTTAATCACATATATATATATGAAATTAACTGAATTCTGTTGATTTTATAAGATTGAAAATTAGATTATTGAAAATTGAAATTATGAATGTAACTTCAATTTCCAAAAAATATGACTTACTGAATTGCTTAGAGCAGGATGTAATATTTGAATGTTGTTACTTGAATAATATCATAATTTCAACAAGTTCAATTAAAATACAGATTTATTAAATGTTAATTTTTTAATTATTTTAATAAAAATATATAATTGAGTAGAAAGATAATTATTCTATTTATCACAATAAATAAATTGCTATGTTTTTCTTTCAATGTGCGATTATTTAACAATTGCTTATATCGATACTAAAGATTACATTCGAAGCTTCTGTAATTACTCCTTAATTTTTTAATGGAATAAATACATTAAAAGAAACTTGAAAAAGTAATTCCTTATGAAATCGATTAACATGCTTTTTATTACTTTATGAATCTAATTATTTTAGTTGCCACTTGATGTATAATAACATACGAATATGTCGTATATTATTGTATTAATAATTTCAATATTTTACTTTACAAGATGTGCAATCTGAATTTAATGGCAGTATTTTAATTTAATAAGATAAATTTTAATAAAAATAACTTTACACCAGTTTAATTAAATAAATAAAATAAAATTATTTCAACGTGTAATCAACATAAACATTAACAAGAACCGAAGACGTTATTTTTTATTTAAAATGTTATGAGATGAAATTTATTCGATGACTTTTTCATAAATGTCTAAATATCTATAATTAAATTTTCATATTTTATATATATTTTAAGCGAGGCTTCATAAATACTAATAATAACTAGTTTTTAAGAAATCTTAATCATCTACTAAAAATGTTTAAAAACATATTCTGTTTAAGTTTCAATCTCATTAAATAAATAAAAGATATAATTATTTAGTACTATAATTCGATAAAAAAATATTGTAATATCATTGCCTTATCTATACTCGTGTAATCACTAAAATTAAAATATTTATTCTGATTTATCAAAATATAAAATCTATTTAATAAAAAAATATTTTAATTACTACATTACATGTATGCGAATTTCCTACATATACTAGAATTAAACCTTTGTCATACTTCCATGATTACAATTACACCAAGTGCTTACATTTTGTCTCTATATTTAACCTAAAATTCTTTACGTTACTCCGTTTGTGTTCAACGTTTACATGGAATAATCCACTGTCGGAGAATAATCTTAATATTTAAAAAAAGGTAATTTATCGCAAATGTAGAAATAAATGGAAACAGAATAACTTGAATTTTGAAATGAAAAAAAGATTAATTGATTTTAATTATAAAAAAAAACATCGAGAGTTATACTGGAGGATAAAGGAAACGAAACGACTCGTTTGAGGGACGTTTTCCCCTCGCATCAGTTTTTGCGTTCGTTCTTTCTCTCTTCCGTAGATAATTTCACTATCGCCAGGATAACTTACACCTTTAAGGTTGGATAACCAGTCACTTACCGAGGAGAATCTCGTTTAAGGTCAAAGCAACGACCGATTCGGTTTTCTTGACTCGAAGCTTCCCAGTCACTTCATCTCTCTTTTTTTCTTTTTCAATTTCCACTATTTCAACTTAATTGCTCGACCGATGCAATACGAATAAATTCATGTTTTTCCACTCGAAATTGACTTCTTCCAATGCGTACACGTATTTAGAAAAAAAATTTTATCAGGAAAATGAAGCTACTGATTTTTTAACACCGGTCGTATAAAAATATTCCCTAGTTTAAATTTAACTCGTTGATTACGACTATTAAAATTACCTTTCAATAATTTTTTGAACAATATTTATTATCTTTTACTTTCCACGGATGATTATAAATAAAACATCTTTTATTCGTCGCAATACAATATTTAACGTTTCGTTCAACACTCGGTAATTTGTCAAAAAATGACATTGATGATGTAGTAAAAATAAGATTTTAAAATAACGTTTAAAATAACTATGATTAATACGTCTGAACTTCTTGTATTTTTTTATTTAGAGTCTTGGCAAATTACGTATTTTCCAAGTAAGACGCTTGCAAATAATTAAAATAACTCCACGATAAGAAAGAATCAAATATTGCTCAATATTTCAAATTCTTTGAAAATTCAACGATACTCTCGTCAACTTTCAACATTCCATTTAACATCTTTATTCGATCGGATCGTCCATGAAATACCAGACGTATCGTTGATCGCCTTCTTCTAAGTCTCATTTTAAATAAAGTATTTACGTATCTCCGTTTTAAATCTATCGATTACCTTTTATACAATTAAACATTATTGTTTTAAAAAGAATAGATGCTTTTGGATACGAATTGATTGTACGGAGAAATCAGACGAAGAAACAAAGCTATTGTAAATATACAGTTACAAGCAAAATACATTATATACGAATACGGATAAAAGTGGTAAGCGTAATAACAGCCCGCAACGCTATAAATCATCGAAGATACTCGAAATAGCATGAAATAGCATAAAATAGCATAAAATAGCATAAAATAGCATAAAATAGGAGAAGGTCTAGGTGACTCGGTTTCCTAAAAGTTCCGAGGTAGAAGGAAACCGAGTCGCCCGAAGAAAAGGAAAAGAGCGTGCGTGGAAGAAAGGTAATACATCCCGGTCGAGGGCAACTCGATACCGCTCGCCTCGTATAGAAAAAAAGGCATCGGGGGGCGGACGAGGAAAAGGAGGAAAGAGTCGGTCGATCCGCGGGAAAAGCGAAGCCGGTGGTCTCGAGCGGTTGCGCGGATTCGCGGGTTGTGCTGTTGTGATGTTGTGCTCGTCGCATCGATTATGGTTGAATTAACGGGACCCTGACAATCTGCGAATCTCTCTTCTCCCGAGCATTTGCGTGCACTACTTTCGAGCACTCGTCCCTTCCTCCTTCCGGCCTTTTTCCGAGGCTCGGTTCTCGATCGCGAGATTAATGTCGCGTGTCGTCCGCGCTTTGACCAAGAATCGCGAATTATTACGCTCCGGTGGATCCGTGGATCGGAGCGATACTCCACAACGATGATAAACGACTTCCCTCGCGGTCGATTTTATTTTTCGTTCGATCCCGATGATCGAGGCACGCGAAAGAAACGCAGATTCGAGGTATCGCGGGGAGAAACTCGGGAAAAGTAGGGAAAAGTAGGGAAAAGTAGGGAAAAGTAGGGAAAAGTAGGGAAAATATCGAACGCGGCGATTTTTACTCTCTGGCATTTATCGACTAGCGCGGATTAAAACGAATAAACGAATAAACGAATAAATTTCCTTATTCGTTAAATTGTATAGAGTACGCGAAGGAAAGCACTCATTAGCGAGTCCACGGGGAGTTGGGTATGCAAGTGCGACGTACGACTAGATAAGCAATAGGATTTACGCAAACTCGGGATAGCGGAAGAGACTCTCGACAGTTTTTGCATTTACCATAGTTTGTGGTCACTGGGTGGTGAACCGTCGAGCGTCGCGTCGACCGTAGCGTCGACCGTAGCGTCGAGCGTAGCGTCGAGCGATCCTCGGCCCCCGGTTCGATCTATCTCGCCAAGATAAAAGTCCGGATCGTACCGGGAAGCAGAGAACAGCTTCGAGCCTACGTTACAACTCCGTGAATTTTGCGATCGAACGACCGACCGATTACAATAAATTAAGAGCTTGATAAACAATGTGATCTACGATTTTATAAGTACTAATTGTTGAATGCACTTTGAATATGAGAATAACGTCACTTCCTTTGCACGCCTAAGAATTATATCGATATAAAACTATAAACAACGCTCGTGTACGATCATTGCACTTGTAAAGATAAGAAGATTGGATGTTGAAACATAAGGTTGGATGTTGAGAGAGGTGCTTTGATATTTGATCGAATGATTATTCGCTTTATTTAATTATTTATTTCATCGAAGCTTAGTTTAAATTAATAAAAAGAAACCTTTAATTAATTATATACTTCTATATAATTACCGATCGTGACAATAAATAATGTTTTAGCTTCCAATAATCTTACCTTACATTATTCTTATAATTTTCCCAACATTATTTTTAGATAAACAAAATTCAAATTCCAATTAATAGTTAACGGTAAAAAAATCACATTGAAAGTTATATATCGATTATAATTTTAATTAAATATATTTATTTATAAAATAATGCAATCGTCGTAATTTTTCTTATAAATTATTATTTCTCTTTCAACGAATAACAATCGTATCAAATTTTTTTATCTAACGATTAATTATGAATTGACTAATCATTATCTTGTCAAATATGCTTATTTTTATAATGTTAAGTATTTTTATCGTTAGATATTTTCAACTTTCAAACATTAATAAAAACCATAACCAGTCTTCAATAATCAAGATACGGAGAATGTTTTTACTTTATTATGGAAATAAAATGATAGTCGATAAAACTGCTACTTATCGTGACTTTAGGATCTTAACATTTTTTTATGTGACAAAGTTTATAAAAAATTGTAAATTATTTTCCGTTCGTTGCGCGAAGTAAATTGATTGATGAACTTGAATTTCATAGAGCGACTATTACTTCGATACACGGGGTGAGCATGTGGCTGTGAATTTTACACGTCTCAACGAATTATTTCACAGAGTTAACGTTCAAAATAACAACTATTTCGTTAAAAAAATTTACAATACTTACAATAAAATCATTGCCGATACAATAATTTATTTCGATGCGTATTAAAATAAAAAGAAAAAAATACAATTTATATTATTCGCGTAGATTGCTATAAAAATATTATGGAACGAATCTTTAATTATTAATAAAACAACTATTTTTTGTCTAAGATATACAAATTTTTTTTATTGTACAAGTAATTACATTAAATATTTATATAATTCATATTTTATATTATTATATTAATCTTAATCTACTTTCTCTTATAAAGGCTTATTTATATTTCTAGACTATTAAATTCGATAACCTTGTATTTCGTAACTGTGTATTTATGTTTCAATATTATTAATATAAAGTAATTAGAGAAAATAATAAGTTTTCGTAATTGAAATATTTTTAATGAACTGGAATTAATTGGCTTTGTTTCGAATTACTTCAAATTAAATTGACGGTAAGAGAAATCAATTGTTAACAAAGCTATATATTTGTCTAAAGTAATATTGTATTCGTATTTAATAAACTGACCACTCAATGTAGTACAATATATAAATGAAACACTACACCATGTTAATCTCTTTGACCTAACGTATATTAAATTGAGAAGACTTTGTTCTCTATTCAAGATTATAGTCTATTTTAGTTATACAACCTCTTTTTTCTCCGTGTAAGATTTTACAAGTAAATATCTATTAACTATAAAATAAATTAAAATAAAACTTAAATTATTTTTTAAATAAAGCGAAAGCGAATAAAATTTATTTTTAACGACGTACATTGGATACGAATACTGCTTTACTTAGAAAATTGCTTGCTCCAGATTATTAATTGAAGATGCTACGTTTCATATTCGAGATTCAAAATGAAAATGTACTTAAAATATACGCGAACGCGAAATAATTAAAATATCATCGGTGCAATTAAACCTCTAACCTATTTAGCAAAGTGAAAAGATATTAATGTAAAATGCCATTGTGAAAAATTAAAACAAAGCAAAAGCTTTATAAATTCTCCAAGTCTCTAGATAAAATCTTTCGTTCCATCCACTACTATTTCATTTGATATTCATGCGTCTTCGATAGAATATGCATTAATTTAGAGGGTGTTATATACGAATTATCTACGTACGATCGACAGCGATGATCTTAATCGGATAATTCTATAAGTAAAGCATCTTACGTGCAGTTTGAATTTTGTTTAAAAGATTACCGCTTCGCATTCATTTTTCACTTTCGACGTTCTACCAGGCGTTTTAATATTTATCGATATCGAGTTTTTTACGTTCGGTAGAAATTTTATAGTTGAAACAATCGACTGTTATTAGTAAGTAAAAGAGATTCGAAATCAGTTTCACCGAGTTTTACCGACAGAAGATCGTTTTAACTTTGTTACAATTTTGAAATTTAAACTATCTGCCACTGTATCGTTATTATTAGCGTAGCTATCAAATCGACCAATTTAAAAAAAAATTATAGAAAAAAATAAATCCCTTACGTTATAAGACGATAATCGGAGTTTATCTACAAAATTTCAAATCGTTCTATTAAATATTGGAATTATAGCAATAAAAATTATTTTTAGATGTTCGAAGTACCCATAAATTTAATCGTGATTCTATAGGTTACCGATTTTAAACACTCCATCGTACTCAAAGATAATCGCACGAGTTTATTAAAAGCTTCTTACGTATTTTGATAAGTTCTTTAATAACATCAATGTACTTGAAAATAAATTCATCGATCACGACCATCAAAGTACTAATTCGAAATTTTATACCAGATTTAATTTCATCTTCTAAATCATTTAATCTCGTAGAAGATAAATCATTTTACGTTTTACAACAAATTAAACTAATCCGTAGTTAATTCTAATTATTTTGATACTAATTAAAATAGATGTACGTTTGTCTTAAATTAAATTTTATAAGAATTATGACAAATATTTTTTTACAAAAAAAGCCCTTTTGTTTCAAAATTATATTAAAATATAATAGTAATCAAACGTAAAATTTAAGTAAATAAACGACGTCTATAAATTTCCAACGAACGAGTTTGAAACTTTTGATTTAATTATCACGCATACAACAAACAACTTAAACTCTGCTGTTCGAGATATAATAAGAAATCAGTTGGAGAAAAGGAAGAATCCGGAAAATCCTCGCGAAAATGAATAGAAACATTAGAGAAACCGAAGCTAAGTCAAAGCGTTAAGTACGTATTTAAAAACGTCAAAACACAACATTATACCGAACAGGACCGCGATTATTCTTTCAAGTCTCGGGCGTTATATACGTGGACGGTGATTGGCGTCATTAATATGTTCGTCCTAATAATTTCAGTCTCGCATACAAACTCCCTCTTTTCTCTGTCGTCTCTCTCTCTCTCTCCCTCGTTTTATCCGGTAAGTTTGTTAGGTGCGCACGACTTGCACAAATCGTAAATCGTTCTTGTTTAATAACAGTCGCGTAATTTGTTTCTATTTATATCGGGGCACTGAACGCGCGTTTTGCTGAAAGAGGAAAAAGACGACGACGCGCGAACGCATAATGCTATCCATGCATATATTGTAGGGCGCATTAGACGTCGACGGTGCATACGCGTGTGCATCGTGAGTCATTGGTTTCGCAGTACTAATATGTCGCGCAGAACCGGAGAGGAGTACTGGTTTTTTTTGCTAGTTTTTGCCTTTCGCGAGTCGATTACAAAACAATCGCTCAGCTTTAACTAATTTGCGAGCGCGCCAATTCTTATCGGTATAGTATCCCAGTTGCTTCCTTTTCTAATTATTTAGTTATTTTTTTAATAAACTTCTAATAAACTTTATCCGTAACGAATTCACTCGTTAAACCATAAGTAAGAAAATTATGATTCTTCAAACGCGGTAACGAGCATAGATAGCGAGCGTACGATCGCGGATATTTATAAACACTTTTAATTCGTTGAACCACGACGAAATTTATACGAAATCTTGGAGCGTATTTCGAAAGCGTTCGAATAACGTAAAAATAAGGAAACGTACATTATTAAAATTATAATTGATGAAAATGATGGTATAAACATCTAAATCCAAAAGGTGTTAATTATATAAAAAGAGAAGATACTGAAAAATATTACATAATTTGTCGCGAAGACGGGAAAAACGTTATTATACGATAAAACTTTTCTTCCTCCGAATCATTACCATTTAATGATACGAATATAATTATTTTTAACACATAGAACCTACAATAGATTGAAATAAAATATCAAACGCATCGTCTTCCTTCGATAATATTCTTCCAACGATTTAATTAATAAACCAAGCCTCTCTCTTTGCTAATGTACGTAATGTACGTAATGTACGTATCTTCCCCTGGGCTAAACTCTGGCGGAGCAACGCTTTAACGAAAATAAACAAGAGAACCAAAGTTGGATGAAATTTATAGTTACCGTTCAACCGTGTCGCGTGTTCGCGTTCGCTTATAAGTCATCTAATTTACGTTGTATTAACATGTCGCGAGACTCGCGAGCTTTTTCCACGGTGCGCAATATTATACGCGTCCTCGCGTTATTCGGAACGCGGGACGGAAATTTATCGTAAAGCGAGCGTCTGATACAAAAGGAGAAGAAAGAACAAAACTACGAAACGATTGTGACTCTGAAAGAGCAATTACGAAATGAGTGAAAGCCCGATTCGCTGTACTTCGAACGGACGAAACTTTAAATTACGAAATAACCAGCGTTTACTCCTTGGTATCTTAAAATTTGATTTACTTTGCTTTTTAATATCTTTCTATCAAAGATCTTATTATATTCGTCGTTATATTTTATTTATTTATGACGTGCCTCGGTTTGAAGGTTTGAAAAGAAACTTCTGGTTAATTTCTGCGGTTGTTTGTCGATCGAACTCCTTTTCTGATAGAATGCAAATCAAAAAATAAATTAAGGCAAAATGAAAGGTTCGTTATTCAGCGATCTGAAATTTGTTGAAAATATATTTGATCGTTCGAATGTTTCGGTCGAGCGACTTTTTGACTTTTTTATACGGAGAGTCTTTCGATCGATACAAATAAAAATCTAGACCGACAACATAAAAAAATGCTACCGAGTTTTGCATTTCTATTCTTGTTAAGCATCCATTCTCGGCTAATTTACTCTTGCGACAGAACATCGCGAAAACGAGCTGAAATATACGACATCCGCACTCCAGTTTTGTATGGTCTAAGGTGGTCACATCGACGCAATTTATCTGACGGATTCATCGCGGACGGTTCGCGGTTGAGCCGAACGTTAGAATGTCGTATTGGTGAGTGTCAATCTCGGTTGATGCTGAAACGGATACTTTTCTTTTCTATCCTCGAATTATGTAGAAAATAGAAAAAAGGATACGTTAAGTAGGACTACGCGGAGAAAATTACGGTAATTTTTGCCCGCGTTCGACGATGTCAATTCGTAAACGTAATTATTGGATTAAACTCATTTTTTCTAGGTTCGTATTTTCTGCCTTGTGCAATCGATAAAAGATTCGATTAGCGTTGAAAGTATGATTTATTAAAGACATTAATCATCTCGCTAGGAACGAAAAAAGCTTTTAATCCTTTTTTCTTTATAAATTATACAATAACCTTATTTTTAATATTGAGTTTATTACTACTCGATTATCCAAATGTAAGTAACACTTAACGTTCAACTTTCAGATATTTAAAATTCAAATAAGAAATAATTTACTATTATATGCTAACTAGAAGATGCGCTTATTAATTCATTAACATAAATTATAGTCATAAAATTATAATCAACTTGAGAAGGATTTAAGTTCAAAACTATATTTTTTAATCGAAATAATGAATTTAAAATATGTGTTATTCTTCGATTACATAGCTTTGTTTAAAATAAAAAATATTTAATCATATTTAATAACGTACATTCGTGTATGACTAAGATTTTTTAAAAATAATTCTACCGCATAATTTTATTATTATAATATTATATCTTCTATTATTTAATTTTACGTATTTAATTTTGATATTTAATGGAATAATTATGAAATTAGTTAATTCCAAAGCTTTTGGTTTAAAAATCAATTTTATTAAAAAAAGAGTAAAGCTTTGATCCAAACCATATGATGTAATATTTTTCATATAATTTCAGTGTGAAGCTAACGAACATAAAATTAACATATTTTATATTTTTGTTAGTTTTCATTTTTCATTAGCTACTTTTATTAATTATGATTTTAATAATTTGCGTTGCATCATATATATCTTATATAATGATCTTGAAAAATTTTATACAAAAATTTCTGAGCATTCTGGCAAATTAAACACTATAAAATGTACTTTCTATACTCCTTGGAATAATTATTATACTATTCGAAGTACTGTAGTAATATAATATTACCTCCAGAATTCAGCAATCAATTTTTAAATAATTTTTTTTAAATTAATCATTATTATAACATTTTTTTTAAAAATAGTAACAGCATTATCGATAATATAAAAAATTTTTAATTTATAGCACAGTATTTCTATTCAATGGTAAGCGTTCATTCATCCCTAATAATTCTTAACTGAAATTTCCTTCAATGTCTTGTACACAATTTTAAATAACCGTAACCACTTAATCATTAAATGATTTTCTTTAAATAAAGATTACGAAATAATAATTTATTAAATATGAATTCATATATTCGATGAATACTTGTAAAAAAAAACGTATAAAAATATGATTTCGAAACGTATCATTCAATACTTGACTACTTTGAATTTTAATCCCTATTTACCTTTTTTAACGAGACTTTCGTAAAATAATAATTGAAAAGTTATCCGATAGAACCGATTAGATTTAATTAATTCAATTGACAATAATTAATAATAATAGGTTAGTTAAAAAAAAATCTGTATTACATACCTTCACTTATTAAAAAATGTATCGAAACCTACGAATAAAGTAACTCGACAATCGAAAGTTAATAAGTATTTTTGTTGTTACGTACAAATAGTCCCCGCCTATAATTATTTTGTCGAGGTTTAATGAACGCGAGAGTGATTTTTTAGTTAGTTTTAGTAACAATTATTTTTTCAATAATCGATAGCAATTAATAATTCTAACATAGTCATAACTATGGTATTAGCAATGTTATAAAAATATGGTATCGGTAATTGCTTAAGTAATACGTTTGAAGCAGTTTAAGTTTTTATATTAATATTCCTAAAAATGCACGTCGTAATTACAGCTTTATTAATTTTTCAAGAAAGTTCATTAAATTTGTATACAGTTATTATTCATAATAAAATATAGATGAATTTTAATCAGGAAAGAAACATTCGCGTTACAGCGAAAAAAAAGGCGCCGTAAAAAATCTCGCAAGTATTTGCACACGCAACGGCATTTCCTTCCACTTTACGCTCATTGAGCAGAAATCGTAGGCAACTCTTATCAAAAAAATGCGCGCATGCGCGAACATTTGTTTGCTCTCCCGTCGCTCGAGACGTCCACCGCATACGTCGGCGATCAATTTGACGACCTTCGCCGAGGTGAAACCGAGGAAGGTCGCAGCTTCCCGGTAAGGGCTGAATAAAATTCGCGGACAGGCGCGCAATACTTTGCAATCAGGATTCGCATTCGCGCTCTCGCGATAAATTCTTGGGGATCATAAATCTGCTCGACAATAAAGGACCGGCTAATTACGGCGCGGTGCGGTGTTTTTCCGGCGGACGGAAAACTCCCGGAAAAGTTACAGTCCCGGATAAAGATATTAATTGGTATTGTACAGCTTCCTCGGGTTGTCTTAGGAAAGATTCGATAGCGGACGCTCGTTTTTCAAAGGTTAGCACGGGACCCAACGAAAGAGAAAATTCATAAATCTGCGGCGTTTCGCAATATATAGTCTTATGTAAACGGTGTTCGTTCTCCGGCTTATCGAGCTTATGGAATTTATCAAGGCTGTTATGCAAATGCAGTTTTGGCGCGTTAAGTAGCTTTGGAAGAAACCGAGTTAATTAAACGTAAGACTGTGTTTTATAATTGAATAGATTAATTCTAAATAAGTGTTATATTTTTTTAATTCGAATTAATTTCTCGATAAATATTATATATAGTACAAAATACGTAAGTAGAAAAAATAGATCAAAATTAATCTTAAAATTAACAGCTTATGAACATTTTCTATGATTTTAAATCAGATTATTATTGTTATTAAAAATTAAATAAAAAATTATGTTAAAGTAAATTGGCAAAATAGTAAACTAAATTATTAATTCTTTTAAAAAATCTATTCGCATTAATGGAAACATACGGTCGCTATTATCAACTTATTATATATTATTTCAAAAGTTACAAACCGAGCGAAATCTTTTTCTATCGAAAATATTGATATTTCTTTTAATGGTGTCCTCACACCATTCATTATACATATATATCAATATTTATGAACAATTTCACGTCTAATATACTATTTTACCTGTTGAAATAACGTTTTAATACTCACTAATGAATTTTCTTTAATGTTTAATGTCTCTTAGTACAATATTTTTATTGTGTGAATAAATGTAAAAAAGATTTACGAATCAATAACTTAATCTATAAATTACAGTTTAACAACCTAATTTTGTTTCTTCAAAATATTTAAATATAAAAATTTATTGATTATTAATTTATTTTAAATATGTCTCTTATAGTAAATATTATACGGTAACTAAAATATACTTGGCGAAGAATAAAAGAAAAAAAAATATGATTTAAACATACTTTAAAAACTCTTCTTACGCAAATCCGCAATATCTTCGATATTATTTATGTATGCCAATGAATAAATGAACGCATGTTCATCAGCATACACGAACGGATTTGTAATTAATTTAAATGCTCGATTTCTTTATGGAACATCTCTTTAATATCTTCACAGTTTTATTTTATGGAAAGTGTTGGATACTTACTTCCTTGCATTAGTATACATAGCTATGTAAAAACTTATAAATAAATGCACGAATGATTTTACTTTCTGCAATAACAACTTATTATTCATAGAATGACGTTTCTCGTTCTTTTTCCGAGGTCGTCGTACGGTAAGTAACGCATTAGCTTTCGAAACGCTGAATTTTTCTGAATACAATATGGATTCGTACAAAGAATTAACAGTTGCCTAAATTACGTATCGATTTCACTATGTAAAAAAAATAATTCGTTATAATTGTTCATTTAATTTCATACGCATTTTCAAGTGTGAAAAATTG
The DNA here is from genome assembly GCA_018907195.1 of Dolichoris vasculosae. NCBI lineage: Eukaryota > Metazoa > Arthropoda > Insecta > Hymenoptera > Agaonidae > Dolichoris > Dolichoris vasculosae. Next base: position 198,351 of record JACCHY010000015.1, read on the forward strand.
CTTTTTATGTTTTATTCAATATTATTATTAAATTATTTATATTAATAACTATGTAATAGGTTTCATACAGTTTAATAATCTTAGAATTGTTAAATCGTCCAATTAAGTGCCACGCCTGAATCTTTTAAGCACAAGCAATAGTCATTATAATAATATTTAATAACGTTATTTAAAACTTCTCGTAGGAAACATTTTTTTAAAATATTATTTATCGGGTAATATCAGCCGCGTATTTATTTCAAAATTATTTCAATACAAACAGAGTGTCTATTTATATTGAACAAATAGAAACACCTCTTTTATATATTGTACACGAATTTTGCATCCTCTAAATGTGTTTAGAAAATTAATTTTGTAATTAAATATGGTGAACAGTATTCATAAGATTTTAATTAAAGATTATTTATGAAAGTTTTCAGTGTTACCGAATTCAAATTTAATCTTTAATTTCAATCTGGTGGTCACTTAGATTTTTACAGACAATTTATTATCGATATATTTTCAGCTTTTAAAAATATGTCGATTACATTAGATTCCCATTTAAAATTAAAATTCCATATCATATTTGAATTTTAAAGTATCGCCGATTAAAGTTAATTTATATTTAAATCGGTATAAATAAAAAAAATTTATTTGCCATGCTAAACGCATCGTTTTAAATTTTGAATTTGACGTTAAATTAAAATTTCGAAAATATCTAGTTATAAATTCTTATCAAAATTACCGTAGTAAAACTCATTACGTTAATATAATACGTATATTACACAAGGACTTTTTAATTTTTTTCAAATAAATTCAAGTATAGTTTTCGTTAGCTAATTTTTATTTTAATATTATACAACTGAATTTTATTGTATTTCTTTCCCTTTATAATATTATAGTGTTTATTATTTTATATTTATTAGAAATTTGCTCGAGTATTCTATACACGAAACAGTAAAATATCGTAATTATTGAAAAAACAAATTTTAAGTAAAGTATGCAATATTATAATCAATCAAGCGATTTTTTATCTCTGCGTAAAAGTTTAATCGATTCCTTGCGAAATCAACCATACGGAATTCTACATTAGCGAAAAGAAAAATCAGCACCATTCTAAAAATACATATTATTACACGAGTATTGCCGTGTACCTATAGTATTTAGCTATTTAAACATACCGCCTGCAAGATTCCAGAATCGTGCAAGTTCGCACGATCGGCTTGTACTTTCACCCTGGAATCCCAAATGTCAAGACGTTTTTTTGCAGCGTGCAACGAACGATAAATTTATCTATCGCACCGGCTTTATATAATCTTGTATGTACGGACGATCGTTTCTCATATGTTTTATTAAGCGTTTTGCCCTGTTTTGTGCATCTCGTCGATGCTATAATGAACTTTATGCGTATGATTTATTGTTCTATTATTTTCCTGAATTATCACGGATGAAAATAAAAGGGTATTTGTTCCGTTTGTAAATTATATGTGAGGCAACTGTTTTCGAAAAAATTTAAAGACGAATGGAAGAATCATTTCTTTTTTCGGGTAATAAAAACGATTATTTATGTTCGCATATTGTGTAAATAACGATACATTGAACGACGGTATTGCACGAAATACATATTATAGTTTATTTTAACCGTGCAAGGACATTTTATTGCTCAATAAAATTTACAACAAATATTTCATCTTTTAAACACGATGACCGTTTAATTTTTGCAGTACGTATAAATAAACGAACTCAAGCCGTGTATTCAATTTTAAAAATTTTCATTGATCGTATTAAAAGGTTGAATCAAACGAAGAAAATGTGAATAAAATTTAAATCTTAAATCCCACTTCTTTGATATAAAACATAATTTATACGGATATTAAACTTCTTCGGTAATTTACAAATAAGCTTAATGGCATAATTAGGAACTATTTCGCTCTCTTAATAAGTCCCGATTCCGTAGTCTAATTACCCAAGTTTACGAGTTTACGAGACAGTAATGTATTAAAGTATAAAAATGTTATACACGCGTGTCTTGGAGCTTCGGATAAATTCGCTTTGCTGGAAGCAGCTTCGACAGCTTCCACCTTTTTGATTGCGATATACAACACACCCACGTTATCCAACGATAAGTAAGGTAGTCCACCGGTTACCTTACTTCAACCTACTAAAATCCATTGCAGATATTAGGTTTTGGCAAGGTTCGAACGCGAAACCGGCCCCCATCCTATTTTTAGCTCTAGCGAATAATTTAGCTTCAACGAGACGAGATAAATCGACCCGCGCCGATAAAAACTCGTGATCGCGCGAAGATTTAATAAGATTTGCGAAAGTGCACTCACGAATACGGCAGCCCGTTGTTATTAAGCAACCCGACACCTTTGCTTAGCCACGCGGGACTAATAATAAGCTAATCGGCCACTGCCCGCGACTCCGACCAACTCTTATGCAAGTGGAGTGGATACGCGTTTGTCGAGGTCGCAACGACGGACGGTCATCGGAATCCTCCTTTTTAACGCTTACTTTTAACGCTTACTTTTAACGCTTACTTTTAACGCTTACTTTTAACGCTTACTTTTAACGCTTTTTAACGCTCTCCTCCTCGTCTATCCAATCATTGCTTTTTCCTATTTTAAAACCAATTTTTAAACAAATTTTAATCAATATTTTGGAGTTTGAATTTTTACTCGTTAAAGCCTCGACTATCTCGTTATACCGAATGGTATACTGGTATACTCCTTTATTGCCTTTTCCAAAGCTTCTTACTCCTATACTTTTCAACATTATTTATAAATTATTCTTATTAATTTCTTTCGTTCGGTTTTTTCATTTATCGAGCCTATCAAAAATATATCTCGAAGAAAATGCACATGGAATTATGTAAAAGCCCTTCTAGCGTAATTTTGGTCTAAATTACCAAAGAAAATTTAGTTGATTATAATTATTCTTTCTCGATAGAATAATGGTAATTATAAGTAATAAATTACGCGTGTATTTAAAATTTATTTGAAACGTTAAATTTATTTTATTACTATTGAAAAATTACTTTTACTTACCGGTAACAATTTTATCTTATCAAAGAACAACGGTAGGATTCATTAATTTTTTTTTCATTACGAAGCAATGAATCTAAAAACTCATTATTTATTTTAATTGTCTTTGAATTGTGAGATGTAATAATAGAGATAGAAATATTACACTATGTTAAAGGTTTATAACTCGGTAATTAATCACGCCTAATAGTGGATTATGGAAGATAATTAATGTGTAATTTAGTCTAATTGGAGACGTATTATAGATTAATTATCATTGGTCTCCTTTTTATATTTCCAAATCTTCTAATTATATGTTGATAGATTTACTTGATCAAAATTCGTAGTATGTTAACATTTTTGAAAAAATAAGAATATTTAATGATAAAATTTATAACAGTTGATTGTTTTATAAATAAATATTAAAAGGGTTTGTTTGTTTACGATATATATGTATTTAAACTTTGTATACGTTATTTTGTTTATTTTATTTTTAATCATTTTTCTTGAATATTATTTTATTAAATTACGAAAATTTCTAACAAATTTGATAGATACCTGTAAATAACTTACACAGCAGTTATTTTAAAAATTACAAGGTGTTCAAATTTATTACAATTATAAATAAATTATATTGATCCTAATGTTAAAAAATTTAATAAAACGAATATATTATTAAATTTAACGATTTCAATTAAAAATCATAATTTTTAATTAAATAACTATTTATAGTTGAAGTTTAAAGCTGTAATTAAAAATTTAACACTGCTTATATATTAAAAAAATTCAATTTTACTTTTAAGGATAAAATTATAATTCAACATATATATTATATATATATTATACATTATAGTCATCATTTCTAAAATATAGAAAAATAGATTTCGCTTAAACAATTTAGTTAAACACTCGAGTTTTTGTACGATAAAATCTAATCATATTTAAAGTAGGAAAAATATTTAATATATTGCTACACGTGTATAGTTATTTTAATGTATAAAATTTAATAAACCCCACGATTACAAATGGTATTCTAATAAAATTGTTATTTAAAATCATAATTATATACGTATTAGTATAATTTAAAAACGTTAACATATTTTTTAGATTATAAATTCTAAACGAAATATTTCATATTAATAATAAATTTTATGAGTTATTTTCGATCGTTTATTATATTATGTATTATTATTTTTAAATAATAAAAGATAATTTCACAGGATACTTCAACGTTGTATCGTGATTTAGAATACAACCAGTTTACAAAACAATTGTAGTAATTTATAATTTATACGCATTTCAGCTAAAACTACGCAATTTTTTGAAATTTTTAATACCATGATTTGAAATAATTTTCTAGCTTCTACTTTATACTTCCAAAGATTGTATATAAAGCGAGCATAAACCTATAGAAAGGAGGTTTTATCATTTATTTGAAATATCTTATTATGACTAGTCTACTCTTGATTCACGTATATCAGCTCTCTATAGTTATTCCCAGCGTTTGAAGCAGAGGCTATTTGAAGTCTTCTTGGCGAAGTCTAAGCAACCAAACACCCGAAGTCTATTATATAAACTAAAACACTTTGAAGTTTAAATAACCAACAAAACTTTATTTAATGCTTGAAAAGCTTCTCAGAAAGTTGTGCAACAAAAGTCGTTCGTTTAGTGTCAAGAACGTGCATCGAAGATAAGATATCCATAATAAATTCTTACGATATTTGGTTAAATTTAACTGTATCTTATGTAATTTCGAAATCGTTTTACATTCTCGATACACATTGCTCCAATTGTTGCGAGGTGCAAGTTATTTCGACCCTTGAACCGTACGATTCGTGCGCTTATAAGATTATTCGGATCGTTCACAAACGAGAGAACGCAATTATCATGTAAATTATTATAGTTATTCTTTCTAGCCTATGAAAACTTAAAAAATATACGACTTAAAAAATACCTTAACCGTACCTCAATATTTGCTCTTGAATAGATAATCAGCCTTTTCTGGATTTCAAGCAGACTTTTGCGAATTTAATTGAATTCGTTAGCCATCTAATGCGAAATTTATTCGTTAAAAATATTTGGCAGACAATTTAACACCCGATCGATGAAAAAGAAGGAACACGGTGATTACGGCGCCATTAGCTGGTTCGAATGAATTTCTCCGGGAATGAAATTAAGGATTGCCTGGAATCCTGCCTCGTTCCTACCGTCGCTATCGACCATTTCGCCTTATGTAAATGCGAGTTCGGCCTCTCCTCCGACACACCGATCGAAATCAATATCGTGAAAACTCCTCGCAGATATTTTCCGATCTCGCGGGAACTCGCGAGCGAGGAGGAGGAGGAGGAAGAGAAAAACCTCGCTCCCGAATAACTCGGTTACGCTCGGTGCATAATCCAACCTCCAGCCAAGGCGATTTCACACCGCTCGCAGGCGTCTGACGTAACTCCGAGTCTCCTCGCGTGCATATCCATTTTTGCCGTCCAATTAAAAACAATTACCGGGCTTATCGCGGCACCGACATCTCGCTTTTCTCGCCTGCCCCCGCGGGCTTTCACACGCACCGCGGATGGAATGGTCCAGCGCCCAAATCGTGAGCGACTCTCCTGGACCGGCTTTCGAGGTGGTTTCGAGAGGGGCGAGTAGTTTCGCGTGTTTTTCCGACCGGGAGCGAATCGTACCGCTTTTCCGATGAACGTTGGTAAATTGCTCCCGCGTAAGTGAGATGCTTCGCGATTATAATATTCCGCCGCTTTTCAAAATGCTCGAGTAACCGTTTGCGTGGAGCTTAACTCGCACAGGTTTTGTCCGACTCAGCGAACGATTAGCGGGAGAAAACTAAATTCGTTGTATATTTTTTATGGTAAAAGCTAAATTGTAATCTTTCGTTGATTAATCGGAGCGATCGCTCCGCTTTATCTTATTAAAGCATGACCCAAAGATTAAGATATTTCCTCTTCCAAAATTGTAGGTCGATATAATTTATATTCTGTTCACACGAAACTTATTTATTTATCCTTTCACTATTCAAAAGGGAAAATATTCCTTTTTCTAGTGATATACCGTGTAAAATAGAAAAGTATGTTTTTCAAGATCTTAACTTTAATTTTATTTTCAGTAATAAAGATCGAATCTTAAATGCGCTAAAAAATATTAAACTTCCTCTATTTTTATGTTATTCTCGTTTTCAAGACTTTTGTACAACTCTTAAAATAAGCGTATCATTTTACATAAAACGAGTATAATAGAAAAAAAATTAGTATATAATAGATTACGTTAAAAAATCTTTATAAATAATAAATATTTTCATATATCAATTATCGGTTTAAAATTTCTTCTTATTTTAAAAAAAATATAAACGCCAATGTTTTTATGATAAAATTAAAATTTTCTTTGTTTGAATTAATTCATTTTTATAACACGTTGATTCGTTTAATAAAAAAAATTATTATAAACTATAGTTATATTTTATTTTCCACTTTAAATCTGTTTATTATTCTACAAAAATATATTTGATTACTAGACGAGTTTAAAAATTGTATTTAATTTAATATCGACAGTCTTTAATACCTATTATTATTTTGCACTTGTAGTAAAAAAACTTTGGTAAAATAATTCTCCGTTAAATCAATCACTTAAAAATCTTTCATCGAAAAAGTTGACGCTTTGTATTCATTTTTATAAAAACAAATAGCTTCTAATTCAACGATCACTTTATTTACCTATTGATCGTTAAACGTGCTTATGCTAACGAATGACGACAATTACGACTAATAACTTATATTAGTATATTCTAATTTCGCGAGTAGAAAATTATATTCTTATTCCTAAAAAAAAGTGTCATAAATGTATTAAGTTTCTATAAAGACAAAACAATATATTGTATTTAGTTTATTGTACATTTTTAAATACATACGCTATACTTTCAGAATAAATCATAAATTAATCTCTGGACATTCATGATCTTGTGAAAAGCTGCTCTTGTAAATTTAGTAATTTAAAGTCATAAATATTAGCATTACTAAAATATACTTACATTATATAACTGACATCGTAGAAATGGGTAAGGTATAAATAGATTTTCTGAATCACCCTGATTGTCACGCACAAATTTCCTCGAAATACTACGTTATCCATAAAACATTTTAACTTTCTAATATTAATTTGTATTTTTATTTCATAATCTTCTTTATATACTTCTTTATATACTAAAAAAGCATTTATGTAATTAACTAGATCATATTATACCAAACTATTAAGCATCGTCATGATACTTTGATTTTACATTATAATTTTTATAAATGGTAAACGTGACTAGCCTGAAATTAAGAAACTTATTTACGAATGTTTAATTAACTTCAACATTTTGTTACCTTATAGTATTAATTCAGATGCATACTTTTATATTTTCTGTCGATTAATATTTAAGAAAATTTATCAAATTCAATGATTTTATTGAGCAACCGTATTAAAATATTTTCAAACTATTTTTATAACTTCTGTAATTGGTTAATTCTAAAATAAGACAATAATAAAAGTAAGTTATTGTAAAAATTTATAAACGCTGCTTAATTAACTATCAGAAATTTATTTTCTATTATTTATTAATCTTCCGTAAGTATCGAGTAAACTTTCCTTTTCAAGTTGACCAGTAGTAAAGTTTATCTCGAGTTATACAATACTTTTTGTTACACCCTTAAATAAATTGTTTCAAATATCGTAGAATAGTTGTTTATTAATATTTATGTTAAGAAAAAGAATAAACACATACGAATTAAAGAGTGGATACGATTAAAAAACGATGAAATTCGATAGGCTTTCCCTCTGAACTGCATTTCGAAACTAAAAAAATATTTTACAAATATTTCAAATTTAATAGACGTTTTATTTTGCAATTATCTTAGCAAAGTATTCACGCGTAGAACTCAAAAAGGAAGCGCATAACGAAAGTCGATATGATTCGATTTACTCTTAGAGCCACGTCAAACTTGTACACGTACGTAATTTATTTTACTTTTTAATATCTCGAACTTCGATTAATGGTAACTTTCATCGGAAGAATTCATCGCAAACACGGAAGCCTCGTAAAATCCGATGTCCCGTATTACCGCGACATCTCACGGTAAAAAATGGCTTAACGTTTCCACCGAATGACGATGCGAAAAAAAATGACAACGCCAGTAAGATCGCAGCTACGCATTTGGCCTCGGGTAAGTCGAGTAACAAGGATTGTTAAATCGTTCGTTGAACCGACGCCGCTTCGCTATCTACAAAATACTGTAGACGTCTTCGGGCTTGTTTCGGAGATACGCACATTTTACGCGCGTTCGATAAGCATCGGATCGAACCGAAAGATTGGACGGAAGTCAACGGATTATAATTTCCCTTCCGCATAGTTGGTTTCGTCATTCGCGCAGGTGGCGTAGATCGTAAACCGAGAATTTTTCTAAACCGCTTCCTAGCAAAAAACGGCGCTTTCAGATTCGCAGACAATTCGGATGAATTTTAAAGCTTGACTCAGAAGCCGTGATTTAATTAATTACATAATTTTTGATCGAATAAATTTGCCATGATCCGTTGGAATAGCAATGAGATTGAAAATATCGATCGTACCGAATCAACGATTGATAAAATTAGATCGACATTATCGTTAAACAATGGTCTACGGCTAGCAAATAAAATTATCTTAAAGCATTTTATACATTCCAAATATTTTTCAAACTCCGATTATATAGATCGATGTATAATTTTTAACGATAAGTAACTCGCGAAGAAAACTAATCGATCGGACTTGATAATTATAAGGTAGCTCGAGTGGATATAAATCAAAATTTGTCGACAAAATAAAAAGATTTGCATAAGAATCGCGTGCGATTACATTATATTTTTTAAGTTTTTTTGTTTAAAATTTTAATTTATGTTTATATTATCCTATACGGCCACATACGGCCACATACGGCCACATACGGCCACTCCTGTTATAAATCGTAACGCGTTTCTATTTTGTAGCTTAACCAACTACCGGAAGGGTAGCAAAGCTGTTCTAAAATACGATCCGGGTGCAGCATTTTTTCGGATGACTGGAGACTTCGCGAGATAAAAAAAGTCGCTTCGGATGTTTACACTCGCGTAATTCCACTTATTTGTAACTTGCTTCTTCGTCTATCAGTTGCCTAAAATCACTTTTTATCTTGATAATAAGTGTACGTATTAAGAATCAATTACATCATTGCATTGATATTTAACACGACTAATATGTTGAAACCAGTAGTGTTACAAACCGATGAAGAGATAACGTTTCGTGTAGCAAAATCTAATTAGCCTTATCGATTTCGATGATAATACGCATTGAAGTGAATCATTATATGTAACTAATATAATAAACATGCAATATCATATCGCTATTGTATAGAGTAAATATTAAATAAACATTAAACAATATTTAGATTAGAAAAATTTATAAATATACTTTATTCCATGTGTACGGAAAAGTTTAGAATGATAAAGCAATGGAATATCGAATTTCTTGGACTAAACTTGGTACTGGAACCTTTCACTTTATAATATTTCAGGCGGTAGTTTGATTTTATTATACTCCGTGCTCAACTGTACATGGAAAATGTAAATTTACTTGGAAACAAAGAAAATTCGTATTTTTGATTTATAGTAATGTAAATTCGGAATCCTGTATTTTGAGTAGCAGAAACTGTTTTAAATTACATCGCTTTCTAAATATCGTCGATAAATTAACCTAGAGAACTATTTTCTTTGAAATAAAAAGTTGAAATTGTGCGCTACCCGTTTAACTAGTGGAACAACTTTTGGTAACAAGAATCTTCGTTTCCATAAAGATATCTTTTAACGCGAAAGGAAAATTTGGCGACCGATATAAATAAATTGCGATTGGAACCGATACGAAGAACTCGTTGAATTTTATTTACATCCTCGACGCGAAATAAGCTTTTCCTGCAGATACTGGGTCGGATACTGGGTCGGATACTGGGTCGGATACTGGGTCGGATACTCGGTCGGTCCGAAATGCATTCTCCTCGATTACAGATATCCTCGTAATAAATAATCCGGCTAGTTTATATTCACCGAGTCCTTTTATAAACGTTATTTCATTTTAATCGCGCTCGGATCACCCGGATCGATCCGAAAACCCAAGCCACCTTCCGAGTCTTATCGTTTGAGTGAACAGGTGTGTCACAGTTGTATGTCAACCGCCGCGAGCTAACGGTTCAATTACCGGATTACGCAACCGCGAACGCGCATAAGCCAGGCTCCTTGAATTTTTCCCAGCACCCGCTATCAGCGCTATATCGATTATTCGTAGACCCGGAGACCTTCAATGTCGACTGTGCCGTGGCCGTTTGTTTTCCCCCTTTCCCTCGCTCCAACGCTCGAAAGTAAGACGAGATTTATCGCAATCCATCGGAATCGGCTTTCCGTATCTCGCATTACTGCCTTATACACTTACTGCCCATACGTAATATACATATGTACGTATGCATATTTTACGCATATCGGGCATACGAAGCTTAGTAGTTAGATAAGAATATAGACATTTTAAATGCGTTACACACGTCCGCAAACAAGGAGAGTTGGACGTATGGATTTACCTTTAATCATGGGTTTACCAAATTCTTTTCGAGTATAATTATTGATATTGGATACGTTCATTATAGAACTGTTAGCTTTGAATTAAATCAGCTTTGGAATAATCGTTTTACGCTTCGATCCCCACGAAAGTATTTCATCATTTTTATTATTATTATTATTCCTACAAAAATCTTTTATTTACAACTTTTGTATTTCAATGAATTTATTTTATATTCTAACGTTTGCTATTCGCATTTATTATTTACTAAAAATATAAATTAGGTCTTATGGAATTAATTTATAAAACTGTATTATTATTAAGAAAACGTATATTAAAACCGAAACGAAAATACTATTTTATTTAAATAAAAAACGAATATTCGATATTTCATTGTTATTTGATGAACTAAATTAATGCGATTACATGGTTTCCGTAAAATCAATTACAATTCTGCTAAATGTATTAAACTGTAAAAATTTTTAAACTTACTTATCAATATTATATCAAAGCATGTCTAAAAGAAAATGATCCAATTAAGAAACGACCGTTTGTTTCAACTTAGAAAGTTAGAAGAATAATTGGTACTCTATTGAAATTTTCGTAAAATATTGCCCTCCAGCCAAGATATCAAAAGTTATATTGTAGCTTCTATTTCAATTTCAATTTTAAGAACAAAAATTTTAAATTACTTTATTACATTTATACGTTTATTCGTATATTATAAAAAAATTGGTGTTTAAGTTCCTAACTCATATTTTTACAACATTAAATTTTTCGATAAATTATCGTTTTCTTTTGTAATTTATAAAAGTAATAATTTTTTATCTTAAAATAATACGTAAATTAAAATAAACCAATATATTTTTTGAAATGTAGCAAATAAAAATAAAAATTGTATATACTTTTCTTAGTGATATATAATAAATAATAATAATCATACTACTAGAATTTTTCTAAAAATATGTTATCTATTGAACAAGTTACTTTTAATTAAATCATTGTTAACTTTACGACGAGCTACTTAAACAATTTCAACAATTTTAACAATTTAAACTATTTTAACTATTTTAACTATTGATTAAATTAAGCTTCAACCTCATTTTTCGCTATCTAAAATACCAATATTATCTTTACGATCAAACTTGCCAAGAATCGATTACATTAATATGTTCCATATTCCCATTAAATATTTATCTTTGTATATTTTATTATCTTCTTCCATCCAAAATTCTTTACGAATATGGTTTATATAACCAAAGACCGAAGACCTTCCGTCGTATAACAGAACCGACATAAACACTCCACATATTTCTATAATATAGGAAGGTACACAGAAATAGTCTCTCCGTAAAATCGGGAACAAAAAAAAAAAAAACAATGCCTCGTCTGTTAATTTATATACATAAGGTCTAAACCCCGCGAACCTAATTAGTCTCTCCTTGTAAGCTGTAGACACGCGCGGCGATCGTAAATTATAGCCCTAAGCCGATGAGATTTTTCATCTTCGATGCGTACAGAACCGCGAAACGCGTCGGCTACTTTAATCGGCCGATACGAATTAACAGGCACAACCGTTTTTTTGTCTTTTTCTCCCATAGATTTTTAGCGTTTTGTACGTACCGCGTTGCCGATGCCGATACCGAACCGACTTTACTCGATGGCGCGTAAGCAATGATTTACGGAATATCCTTTTTTCGTCCTTTTTTCGTCCTTTTTTCATCCTTTTTTCATCCTTTTTTCATCCTTTTTTCATCCTTTTTTTCCTCGCCAAGATTATTACGCACACTTTAACGGTGAAATGGAATAAGTAAAAGATACGTATTCAAAGGTGAAATTTGAAAGTTTACTTTTTTCACTTTATAATCATACTCAATAATTAAAAAAGTATCGGGTGCAACGTGTATTTATTTCAATAACCATTTTAATATTTCCCTGCGGCGGATTTAAATAATCTCCTTTAAGTGATTTTACATATGTTTAAAAAATAATACAGATTTTATTGTGTGCTGATTTTATTGCGTAAAAAAATATTAAACGAACTTTTTCATAAGTAACGAACTACATTTTATTTTTTGAATCGAATGTTCTTACCTTCGTTGCCCACGCAACAAATTATATAATTAAATTCATCGCTCTTTGTTGTTTGCTATTGCTCGTAGACTGACCTATTTAGAAGTTAAATAAACATACAATTTTCTTTTTATGGGAAAGAAAATAAGAATGTCTCGATAAACAAAAGTGGTTTGTTATTCTCGATAAAGTCTATATTTATTCAAATTAAAGTGAAATTTAATTCTAAAACTACGAATAAAATAATTATATATCATGCAAATTTATATAAAAACTTTTGGTCAAATTTTAGATATTTTATAGATATGTTTTATAAACTGCATATAATTATGTGTACTATGTACTATGTACTTAAAAATATATTATAATTATTAATTAAAAAGATTATGAGCTATTTCTAAAAAAAGAAACTTATTGAAAATATAAAAGATAAATATTATTTCGTGACATACATATTTAATTAGTAATAATTATACAAAACAATAATTACGCATACTTTGCAGATATACGGTATAATAAATTAGAATAAAGTATTTGGTATTAAATTATATACTTAAGTTACAAAAAATTTATTTGCATATCTAAAAATTCCGTTTCTCCTGTTTATCAATTATCAAAGATATTATATTATTAAATTCGCATTGTTAATATTTTTTTAATTTATAACAATTTAAATATTTGTTTATTTCCACAGTATTCGATAATTCGATTTATGACAAGAACAGATTTAAAATTTTAAATCGATGCTCGTAAACACGGATCAAAGACGAAATTCAAAAATGTAATGTATTTATTCAAAACATAATTGTAAATAATTTAAAAATTCTTTTTTTTAGATGTAAAATTTATTATTATATTAATGAGTTAAAAGCTCTCTCAACAGCAAATTTAAAAGATAAATAAATTTCATAAAAAATACTTATTAAAAGTTTTATCGAAGAAACGCACAATCGATACAAAAATATGATATAATAAGAAACCACAGTATAATATTTTCACATGTGCCCGCATAGATGTTTTTTTTATTAAAAATATATAAAATATTTGTACCAATTGCGGCTATTCCTTGATTTAAAAATGGTACTTTCAAACTGATGATGTAATTCAATCATATACGTTTCTCAACTAAGGTGGTTTTCTATTGCGTTACATTTTCGTATCATCTTTTTTACTTTTCATAATTCCATCCCGATTAAAAATTTTATTAATATTCGAAAGGTAAAAATAAATTTTATATAAGAAACTTTGATGATTATTTAAATAAAAATTAAATCATTTTGATTTATAATTATTATTTATTAATTAGTACCTCACATTATTTATTCATAAATATTTTTACTGGTAAATTATCGAAAAATTTTACAGAATTGATATTAAATTATAAAAAACATATGATTTATTGTATCGTTAATTTATTAATTCATTAAGTTTTTTATATTATAAAAATTAATTTCTTTGAAAAATAGATTCATGCTACAACTTTTAAATTTATAGTATAATATTGTTTTATTTTAATATATTCAAATGAAAAAAAACCTATAAACTATTATCATTTTCTTAAAAAATATGTACCTTTTATTCTCGTTAAGTTTTGAATGTATCGGTTGACTCGATTTAAAATTTAAAAATTTTACACTTAATTTTTTATATGAAGATATCTACGATAAATATAGAATCTCGATTTGTAGATTGGAAATGAAATTAAAATTGTATTTACGTTTTAATTGTAAATTTTGGAAACGTTCGTCGAAAGTAGCGAAAAAAAAATTAATTTACTCGATACAATTTCAAAAAAAATTTGCAAATTGTATACAGTATATTTATAAAATGTATTAATGTATTTATATATTGAATTAATACATAAAAATCAAATTGTTTTAGTTGAAATTTTAGTTTTATAAAATATATAAAATATATAATCTCTTTAAACGAATATTACAAATAACGCGAGTAAAAAATGAATCGAAAATTTAATTTTTAAACGTATACCGATAGATCTTATTTAATTATGAAACCTAAACTTTTTTATACCGTAATGACGCGTAAAATTTGAAAGTATTTTCACTGGAAGTATACTTTTTATCCTCGTTCACATTTCGAAAACACGTAGTGCGTGATAATGAAATAAAGCCTACGGTATTTTTAGATAGTAATTGCCGCACATGATCTTTTTAGAGAGTAAAAAACAAGTATATATGAGAGTTTCTTGGGCAGTGTTTTTATAAAGCAAAGATTTTTAGTCGTATTTTATAAAAAAAGAACGGCTGGTAAAAGCAATGATTTTACTCCTCTCACTCGGTCTCACGCGTACACAAAATCACAGTCGCGGCTCGCATCGTTTACCCGTCCATCCGGCGTATATAATAAAATAACGTTAGCGCAACGATGGTTGTCGCGTCTCGCGTTACGGGTCTAAGTTTTCTTGTTTGCGTGAAAAATACGAGCTGCTCGTAGGATGCGTCGTTCTAATTTGGATGGTATGGATCGTCCACGCGGACAGTTGATTGGGGCAGGATTGATGCGACAGGCGACGCGTCGTCCGCTCGTTGTCGAGGATACGCGAGGCTCGGCTTTGTTTCCACGATTCGGCGATTTCCACGCACGCCAAGATAAATAAAAGGGAATACGCGCGGGTCACCCTCGACGAAATTAACCGGGCTGTAGCTATTAAACGATGCAAATTGCGACAAATTCGAATACCAGGTTGATGCGTAAGGCCGGTCCATCACCGACGGGGCGACGAACGCGTCGCGACCTCGTCTCCGTTTCGTCTCTGTTTCGTCTCCGTTTCGTCTCCGTTTCGTCTCCGTTTCGTCTCCGTTTCTTCTTCGTCTTGGAGCGCTCGTCACTTTATTCCGTTTTATTCAGTTTTATTCCGCCGTTTGCCGATGTGCTGAACGATTTTAGCGGAGATATTAGCGGAGATATTAGCAGAGATATCAGCGGAGATATTAGCGAAGATACGAGGCGCGAGGCGAAGATCGTTTTATTGCCTTCGCGTGCGTTACGCTGAATTCGTCCGTCGACGGGACGTTTCGCGTTTTTTGCTCTCAAAGGTCGAATCAATTTTCTCTGTTTCGAATTGCGACCGACGTCCGAATCTTTGTAAATATACGACAGGGATCTAATTTTACGAGACCTGCGCGAGTCGACGAAATAATACTCGTTTCGTTTTACACGTGGGCGAAAAATCGAGTTTAATCGTTGAAAGTTATCGATCGCTACGGTAATTATACTCCGTATAACTTAACGTTGCGTTATAATAGTAATTATAATAGGGTAGCTTATTAATTAGCTTGTACGATATTTGTGCATCGAACGCAGCGCGATAGTAGTTTTTAATTTTTAATGTTATTAATTTTATATTATACGTATCGCGTATACTGAAAAATGTAACGAAATACCGCACCGATATACGATAATATTTTTAGATAAATCAATGGATTGGCATTTATAATACTGGCACGATAACAATGATTGTTGCTAAAAAATAATTTTTATTTAATACAAATTGATCGATGGTTTGAAACGTTTTATTTTAAACAAAAAGTATTATCTAATAACTTTCGAGTGATCTAACTTATCGCGTTTAAATGAAGTCGAGATCGTACGAACTGCAAGTTTCTAATTAAAAAAAAGTCAGTGTAAGATATAAAGCTAATCGCTTTCTAGTAAATTGTAATTTTAGTCGAAAGTGAGAGATGATAAAAATTAAAATTAAAAACATTTTTTACGAACAACGAACTTTGTGGTTATATATATATATATATATATATATATCGTTGATCAGGGGAAACTAAACGACGAGCAAATTAGAAAGTAATTTTCCAAAAATTACACATATTCCGCCATATATTATCGGGAGAAGAAGAGGAAGAAAAAGGAAGCAGAAGCTAGAAAGTACCCACTATTGATCGTTAACGGCAAGGCTCGAGAAATTCTTGGCAGTTATTCGGGACGTCTTCCTCACGCCAATTGTACGTGCACTCGTACTCCGACGAGCGATACGCTCGTGTCCACCTGTAAAACTTTTTTAGATACATGCATTGTATTATATTGTATTATATTGTATTATATTACGCGCTTAATTGCAAAATTAAAATACTTTTACTTTAAGATATGATTCATTTTAATTCGAGAACAGTACAACCGTTACAATGAAGCGTTATTGCATTCCTTTTCTGGTATATTTTAATGCTCGGAAATACATTTTGGAGTTACAATGGTAGTAAAATCGTGTCTGAATTTTAGGAGTATCGAACCAAATTGAACGGAACGAAATTTTTTTTCGCGATAAAAGAAAAGAGACTTTTTTAACTTGTTCCTCGGCTTAAAATAAACGTACGCACGTATTTCAAAGTTACAACTCGGACCAAATAGCCATTCGTATTTTTTTAAATATTTATGTTCGAACTCTCGAATAAATTCATCGCAACGTCCTTAATAAAAAATACAATCATTGATGACATAAATATATCGTATCGGCCAAAAGTTTAATTTATTTTTTCTTGCCGATCGGAAAATGCCCTTGTAAGGTATAGACGGGGGCAAAGACTCCGGAGCACCAAAACATTCTAAATCGGTAATTCCCCTCGATTTATCAATGACCGCGTTGCTCGTAAAAGTAAGGAGATACTCCCAGCATCCATTACCAACGCGAACGAAATATTATTTTTCCAAAGAGTACGGTATACGTTCGAGATAAATATTTGAGCCCGGTGATCTCGAATAATAATGCCTAAATATATACCCGCGGTTGATACCACGTTAAATTTCTTCATAATAAAAAATACATTTGCCAAAAAAATTCGTTTACCAAAAATGAATTTACAAAATAACTTTACAAAGTTTTCACGCGGTGTAAAAACTACGTTGCGTTGAGTCGAACCTCGAAGACGGAGTCGAATTTTGAAAGAAAATAGAAAAAAATAGAAAAAACGTCAGGATTATTAACGACGCAGAAAAAGTTGAAGATTCGAAACCATATCTCCTTTCCCGTCTCGGCCCTCCTCTTCCCTACCCGTATAATTTGCGATCACACGTGAGAGATTTTCTCTCGTTTGAAAATTCAGTCACGCTCGCTCCAACTTATAGTTTTTCAAAAGAAACAATGCGCGTCGGTCAAACCCAGGGGAAATAATAAATACGTTTCCCCGTTCTACGGATTTTTCCTTACTCACGCTCGTGACTTTTCTCCTTTCCCGCGTTAGAGCGTATACGTGCAAGGTCAGGGTTTAAAGGGAGTAGGAGCTTGGGCTCTGGGCTCTGGGCTCGAACAAGAACACAGAGGAGTTCTCGGATTTTCCGTTTGCAGAGACGAGAGGTCGGTACGAATACGGAGGAAAGAAGCTCGTTTCGGGTACGTTTGCTTTCCTGCTTTCCGAAGTTTGGCAGACGTCTGCATTCCCACGAGTTCGTCTTTCGCGATAGCGAAACCATTTTACCAAAAAGGTGAAACGTCGACGATGAGACGGTAAAAGTGGTCGCGGAATCGACCAGAGTCGCATCGTCGTCGCGATACATTTAAAATCCCGACGCGCGTTTGCAATAACGATTACAGGCGAAACGCGAGTAAAGTAATAGTCGAGCCAGGATTTGGCCCGTGCGACCGATAAAGACGCGTGTTCACGAGAAAGCTTTAAGGAGAGTAAAGCAAAGAGCGAAAGAGTAGGAAGACTGTCTTTGTAATTCACGGGAGTGGACAAAAGCGATGCGTGCAGGTTGTACATTAAGTTTCCGAGTTGCCAGCTCTTAAAAAGCAGCAGCTCGAAAAATACGACCTTATTTGACGTCGACGGGAAAAGAAAGAAAAAAGAAAGAAAAAAGAAAGAAAAAAGAAAGAACGAGGCTTGTCAGCGATATTTTTGCTAAAAATCACGTCCCTTTCCGCTGGTTGCGCCGAACGAGGCCTGCCATATTTTCTTCTCACTTACGTCGTGTAAAGCCTTAATTATTTTAAAACGAATAAATAACGAATTAAATCTGCGTTCGTTGAATGCTAATAAAATAATATCCAGGTACCGATCGTTCATTTTATTTGATTTATTAGTTTTTCAAAATTACGTACAATTACTTCAATCAAGGAATTTATATTTCATTTTTAAATAAATAATAAATAATTCAAACCGTCCAAAGATGTTCCAAGTTCCTAAGAATTTAATTTTCCTACGGTAGAAAATATCTTAAAAAAATTTAAACGATCGAGGATTTTTCGTATAATGTTAGAAAAACGATAACGTCGATTCTAAATAGTATCACCGATCGCTGATATTTTTCATGAAAATTTTACCACGATATACCATTAATAATTCAAAATTGCTTTTCCAAATTATTTTTCATAAATAAAAAACTGCATTACGTAAATATAGTTTAGTTTAAATTTCATCCGTGTCGCATTTTAAATACGTTAAAAGTAAATAACGCTGTCTTTTTTCTCTAACTATTAAATCATGCGAAAGAGAATTTATCGAACAAACAACAGCACGAAGAAATAAAATACGAAACCGAAGGTCTTAATGAAATTCTGAATTTTTATAAAACTTTTGAATTTAGATTCTAGCCGAAGATATCGCAAGTACATTAATTATAAATAAATTATTACGTTATATTCGAACAAAATATTAATTGTGATAAAAGAGAATATTGAACGGCAAGCGAACATTTTCAAAATTCCATCTTGCGTTGTAAGAAACGAATTTGCCAAGATTATCGAAGGCATAAATCTGAGAGCTGGTTTAATTAATTATAATTAAATATAACAATTTGTTCGCGTAACATAATAGTGGATAAGTAATGGATAAAGAGTCCGTTGAACACGGACTAAAGCTTTGCCGGAAAAATGTGCGTTGAACGTTCGGTCCGATCGGTTCGTTCCCGCGAACCTCTAATTTTTAACCCTAAACATCGGAGCGCTAAACGGTAAATAAAAAAACCCAGGACAACAGCTACGAATTACGTAATGGAACTAGACTCGCGCGTTCGAATCGAGTAAAGGCTTCCAGCTTGCTAAAACGGTCCCGGCATTCGGACGCTTTCGCGGCACCTCGGCAAAACGCATCCCGAAATAACGAGGTCGGTTCTCTCTGTCCCTCCTTCCGGAGCTTTTCGGTCTCTCTCTCTCTCTCTCTCTCTCTCTCTCTCTCTCTGCGGGTACGGAGGATGAGCGACAGAGAGGGGAGAAGCGATCGGGAAAACAAAACGTTCGGGGTTGACTGAAAAATCGTTCGGCGTTGGGCGCCAAAATTCTACCTCAGCGGAATACCAATCTCGAAATAAGCGATCGAGAGGCACCACCGACTGGCCTTTAGAGATATCGGAATCAGATGTTGGTCGAACGATCGAGTTATTTAAAGTCAGGGTAATCGGTGACGTTCTAATTTTCTCGGATAAATTCGTCGAGTAAGATTCGACGAGCGAAACGTCGAAGCCTCGATTCAAGGGATGCGAAGGGTTTTGCGAAGGGTTTTGCGAAGGGTTTTACGATCAGCTCGATACAAAGAAATTACATTTCCACGTAGATAAGACTTTTAAATAATGTTTACTTACATAAAAAAGTAAGCCCACGATATTCCGCGAGATATTTTACAAAAATCTTTTATCCTTATTTTAATCGATCTATATTTCTTTATAAAAAATACTAAAATACTAAATTATTCGAAAGAAAAAGATCGTTCTAAAATATTTATAGCGAGGATTTTTCTTCTTCTCTTATCGTTGTAAAATATTTAAAGTACCATAAACTGATATGTTTATAGAAACAAGTGGTATCGATCTCCGTATCGATTTAACGTCGACGATATTTACTTCTTTATTTCTTACGATTGTATATTATTCAACTAGAAAAAGCCAATGAACTTGATTTTTCGAAAAAATACACATATTTTCGAATCGGATCAGCTTATTGACTTAACATCGATGAAACGCATCGTACGATAAAATATTTTTTTCGATCGCAGAAATAATGATTTTTATTATTCTACTGGAGAGATGTATAATGAACGCGAACGGAAGGAATGAATTATCTTTGTATTTATGTAGAAAGATAAATACAAATGTATGCTTTAGCATTCTTGTTTTGTTATAAAAGATTTGTAAATCTAGATATTGCTGTAAATAACGAGATAAAAAATAGCAGATAAGATTATATTTTTAATTGGAAGACTTTACTAGTATTGAAAATTAATCTAAGAATTTAAAAGTTACGAACAAAAATAATCGTTACGAGCATACGTTAGGCTTTTTATTTCATTAAATAAGAATAAAATTATACTTTTTAATATTTATTTTCAAAGAATAATTTAAAGTGTCAGCCAAGGTTACTTGGAATTGAAACAAGCTTTTCAAGTTGTATTTTTAATACAAAGTAAATAAAATACGATATAAAATAAAAATCCAAGAAATGTCTCCTCCATTTGTTTTTAACTGACGTCTGTCTTCGGTCACTTTTAATTTAATCAAAAACCGATGACAAGTTTGACATGAATTTCTCGAGTAACAATTTTTGTTGATATTTTAACTGAATTAATTATCGTGTTTACACTTTAGCTTTTTCATGCCTTGAAATAATTTTTAAGATAAAACTATTTCGGCAGCTTATTTAGATTGATGCTAATAAAAACGGATTACATTTCTTAATCTTGCACTCAACGTAAATTTACGCGCGACAAATTTTTAAATCTGTGTAATAAAATGTAAATGTACAAATACATATAAAATATCTAAATAATAAAAATTTAAGTATTAGTTCAATATTACAAAGCGTGGAATAACAGATTTTTTATGATATGTAAATTAGATAATTCTTTAAATATTTGCCAAAATAATTGAAGCTATAGTGTACCATGAGAAAGTTCTAGCAGTTCAATTAGCGTGAAATTATAATTATACCGTTAATGCAGTAGTATCTCTTGAAATTCCATGGTTTATTTTAGTACGCATAAAAAACTAATAATTTCGGGCGGAGTAACCGTCAAAAATATTCGGCGTTGCTAATGCAAAAATAAATAAAAAGAACATTGTATTTTTTTACTGACTATTTACAAAGTAACTCGTGATTAAATTTAACCATTATTCACGGTCGTTACGTTAATATTATATACGACAAAAGAGAAATGTTTTTTAAAGGCGTATACTTTTTGTTTTCTAAAATGAAATAGATGAAACGATGAAATTCACGATCAAAATAATTAATTACCGATATCGTACATAAATTATGAATATAATATTATATTATAAAAAGTAAATCTTTCGTAATTAATCGATTTACATCGGTAGAAACTTGTTATTAATTTTATAAAAGACGTAAGCATTTAAAATACATTTAAGTTTAGTTTGTATATACTACACATAAAAGTAGTATCGGTACTATAATCATATATATAACATTTAGCAAAATAAAAAAACATACAAAATTGAAAGAGATTTTAAAATTTATTTTTATAAAAATGATCGACTCTTGCAAGTCAGTGTACGTAAGCTTGAATCATGTTTTGTAACCATTCAATAAACAAGTAATAAGAGATATATAAAAAAATGTTCATTGAAGTTGAAAATTTTTTGTCAAAATTATATGGCTTCACAAAATTTGTTCGATTTACAAAAACTTTCAATTATTACATCATATTCGTTTCCTTTGTATATACTTTGTATATATTTCAATGTGTAAATATGTATCAACTCCGACAACCACATATTGAGTTCCAATTGGAAATTGTCGTGTTTGAATTTAGCAATTCACACATAAGTAAATGTATTTATTCTATATTTTTGAATATTTTATAAAAAATATATTTTAATGGCACAAATTCTAAACGTGTACGTGCTATAAGAAAAATAAGTGGTTTTATCGGTAAAATATTTAATAATAAAAATTATTTACCGAATCTAGAAGTATATAATTTTTGTAACTTGTATAATATAATAAAATATATACACATTGTTGAAATTAATGAGATTGTTTAATCTTTAAATATTTCTATTACATTGTCACGTATAAATATTTACGTTACATGAAATTTTAACATTTATAATTTTAAATATGACAATAATGTTCGATAAATTATTTTTAAGCTCATATTTCATAAATCTAAGAAATTATTAATTTTTTTCGTAACAGATAGAAGATAGATTTTTAATTTAATTTGTAAATGAAGAACTTTTAGAAAATATTTGTACAACTATCGACGACTACCGACAAATTTAAAAAATAAAAAATGATTATTACTTTTAGATTCGTTATTTAATCGAGTAAACGTTAGCTTAAAAATAAAATATCGGTTATCGCGAATAAGTCGATGCCAACTAATAGACTAATTTTAAAAAGTTTAAAAATGTGCTGATAAATAATTTTTATAATAATTAATAAAATCGCGAGTGTTAATATAAAATTTAATAAAACGAGCTAATTTTTACGACAAAAGTTTGAACATAAATTAAAAGAATGTTCAAGAGTCATTTCGATAAGAAAATCGAAAAAATGGTTTTGGTCGTTGAAAAGAAATTCTCGTCTTTTAAACGAAGACTTGCACAATCCGTACCTTATTCCATCAATTAACAAAAACAATAACGATCAAAAATTTTTTCGGCAGAACACGTGCATCCGAAGCAATCAACGGTTTTTATTCGCTATCGAAAACAAGTGCATTCATTAATTTAAAGAGCCGTTTCACTCTCTTTTTCTGTCTACCGCGGACACACGATGAGTCTCGAGTCTCGGTCTCGAGTCTCGGTCTCGAGTCTCGAATCTGAAAACTCGCGCGTGCATCTGCTTCGGTCGTCGGCGTTTTTCGATCGGTTCCAAGTATAGAGTTGCGATTCGTTCGTGCATAAGCCATGAGATTGCGAAAAATGCGCGAAGATCAAAAGGAGCGCCCGTCGCATGTAAACACACGACCGAGGGAAATAACCCGGCGCTGAGGAAGCGCAATCATTACCTACCGGCTAAACGAAATGATTCGCGTCTTTTATTCGGCTTGATCAGCATGAAAATTCAATCTAATGGTGCGCCGTAACGAGCCAACACGAGCCAACGTAAGCTTACCCGTACTGGAAAATTGCGCCAAATTGTCGCTAATGGACGTATTTCCTTGGCTTGATTCGCCCGAGTAAATATTTGCTTTTTAAACTCGCGGTACGCGCCTGCATCTGGAAGCTCTCCAGCCTCTCCCGACTCTCCCGACTCTCCCGACCGACCATCGATCGATTCGACTCGTATTATAATAAATCTTCCCTAAGATATCGAATATCGGTCGTTTTTCTTCAAAAAATTTACACTTTTTTATCCTCCTCGCGTCTTCGATGAGTAAAAAAGAGCGTATCGCACAAGCCACTCGTATTTTTAGGTTACATCTCGTAAAAAGGAACAGCGTTAAATTCCAGTTAGTATTAAAGTTTCAGTTTACTTTAGCCCGTACTTGCTTATAATTCGCGTGAGTCAGTTCGGTATCATCGTCTTTTATTTCTTAAAGTGACGACATTCCCGAGGTAATTAGCGTACGGACTGCAAGGAAGAGATGCATCGTGACATCCTCTCCGCGCGCGTCGCGTCGTGTCTTCGCAAAGGGTCGAAATCGAGATGGCGCCGTTCACGTTAAAATGTAGGTCGAACGCCGCTGTCGACTCTCTTTATGTCAAACGCTCTCCTTTCTCGCTTCTCTCTCTCACTCTCTCCTTTTTATTTTTATTTTTATTTATATTTTCTTTTTCCGTCTTTCTGCTCGACTTCGTCCTCGTCTTTGGTTTTTTATCCTCTCCCTCTCCTTCGTTTAACACCATTTATATGCATTCGTATGCATGTCTTCTTTGTTTTACCATATTCCTTTTTTTAATCGATTATTCGTACCGATGGAATGTATAAGTTCGCTTTTACACGATACCGAGAAATCGAGTCCGTATTTATTCAACCTCGATTTTACTCGTGCAAAGAATGATACATATTATCAAATATTTTCTTTACAGGATTAATAACTCCGTCGCATCCGAACTCGTATCTATACGAACACGATTGCCTTTTACACGGACGTTTTATTAATTGCTTCAGGTTTAACAAACTTTTAATTATAATGGATATCATTTTCATATTTACATTTTGTTAAAAGGACGTTATTACATAAATGTATGTATTATCATATAAATGTCAAAATTTGTTAATTTTTAACATTTTATTGGTGTTTGGATCTCGGGAGATACAGTTTGATAAAAAGGTAAAAAATTTAAAAACTGTCGCGTTAAATTTACATCAATTACAAGTAATTAGATTCTAAGAGTATAAATCCGTGAATCTGTAATAAATCCGCCGTAATGGAAAACTTTTTATAAAGAAAATGTAATTTTATTTAAACAATTTTTCATTTTTTAAACGACCGATACTAATCCTGAAATTTCTGTTTCGGGTTTTTATTACATTTTCGTTTATGTGCGTCCTTTTTCACTTAGAGTATGTACATTCAATTTTTTTCCAACAAGGTAATGTAATAAAAAAGAAAATTACGCAAAGAATCGAACGATGAAATAACTTTACAAAATCGATATACTTGTCGATGATAGTTGTGAACAAATTAATAAAACTACAGTTGGTACGGTCATTTGATAATATGTAATTAAAAATCATAATCAGTAAAATGAATATAAAATGATTTTATCGATAATGACTCGAAACTACCAAAAAATAAACTTATTATTTTTCTTACTCCAAATATGGATATTTAATAAATAAAATTAATATAAAATGACAAACAATAGGAAAATTATTTTTCTAAAATAATTAATTTTTTTATTATAAAATTATGTTATTTCAATATATATATATATATATATATTTATTTCTAAAAAGCCAATTATCTGAAATAAATATAATACTACCACGATTTTAGTGCTATTTATCCCTTAAAATAGCGCAAAATGGATTTATTCGCGTAGTATCATTAAAAATGTTATCTTTATAATTTTTTTAACACGTGTGATTCAATATAATTATTTAATGCTAGGTTGAAATATAAAAGTATTAAATTTCTTTTTCTTTCCTCGAATACATAGCAAAACGTGATACTATGTCATAACTCTCCTTCGTCTTTTACCAATCTTCAGTTTACGTTGCTATGATTTCCAAGTCGTTGCACGAGGAAAAGAAATAACCGGAAAGCGCTTGCTTACAATTTTTACTCGATCGTTCAAGCGGTTAATGCAGATTTTGAAATGACACTTCTCGTACTAAACATTGTGGAGCTCATCATTGTAAGTATTGCACGTCTCAGTTTCAAGTCGCCATAACTAATTAATTGCTTAATTAAAATTCTTACAACAACTGTAAAAATATGGATTATTTTAGAAAAGTGTCCACTGTAAAAAAGTACCACTTAAAGTATAATAATGATCTTGCCCCAGTTTATTATTTAATTTTTACAAACTGTAATTTACATTTGTATTTTATTATCAAAGGTATTAAAATTTACCGTTTTATTATTCATAATATCCGACAATTTATTCATATTAAACCTCGTCCGATTCTATTCGACAGACTACTCGCTTGTGATGTACAGACTATTCTCTTGTATAGAAATATAAAAATGAATGGGTATCGGAGAAAAGCGGGTGTATTTTGAAGGTCCACGGATCTCATCCCAACAAGTACCACTGCCCGAGGTCGAGAAAATTCCGCATCCCGTTTCCAGCGAGACGAGCACGACCGAGATCCCAAAGCGCAGGAAGTTTATCGACTCGGTCGATCTTCCGGCGGCTTCCGTCCCCTTTGGCTTCAAGGCGGCCACACGGGGAAACGTGACGTTCCGGCGCATTCCGCGTCGTTCTCGTCGCGCGGACGAGCATAACGAGCCGCTGACTTATGCAACGGCCCCGCTTCGTTGTCCGTTTCGTTGTCCGTTTCGTTGTCCGTTTCGTTGTCCGCTTCGTTGTCCGCTTCGTTATCCGCTGGATCACTGATCGACGGAGCGCCGATTGAGAAATATCTCGCCGCCTAATTAGACCCCAGCTGCCGGTGATCTGTTAGGCGCGGCTAATTCCTCTCCTCCCGTCTTCCGGTGGAAGATACGTAAGATCCGTTGCGAAAATTAATCCGGATCAAAGGTCGTTGAAAATCTTTGCTGCGCATACGGGTTTCTCTTTCTAGCTTCGATTCGTTGCGAAAAATAAGAACCCGGGTCGCTTTTCCCGCTTTTCCCGCTTTTCCCGCTTTTCCCGCTTTTCCGTTTGTAATAACTATTTCAAAAAAGAAATTTGGTGTAAAAGTGTAATTTTCCTCGAAGGAAATAACACGATCCGTCGGACGATTCTGTAAATCTCTTATCAACGACGAGTAAACGTCGTTGACGCGTCCACTTACACGACACCGAGCGATTCAATGTATCGAAAAGATTTTGGCTAAAGATCAGTCGCAGATGTCGCACGGCATGCGGAAGGACAACGTTGTACATCTTGTATTCAATATATTTCGCTCTTGTTTCAAAATAGCCTCAGAGCTCAGAGCGTAAAAGCCTCGCGACCTGGCTTCCAACTCGCGTCAATAATTCTTGTGCGTCACGTGCGTTAGCTTCGCATGACACGAGCAACATCTAAGACACTGTCGCGTGACACGTACGTCTAGTACCGCTCCGCAGCCGCGTAAAGACACGGCTAGTTTCATTTTCCTTGAAAATCTATTCGTTACTCTCGAAATCGCGAAGAATAATGACGCCTTCCTTCGATGCTCGCGATCGATCTACTTTTTAACGTAACCGAATAGATTGTTCCACTTGGACCGTTTAGAAAAAAAATTCGTGTATTTTAGAAGATTTTAAGGTATGGATCGGTTCGTTCGATTAGACATTTTTATTTTGACGAATCCAACGCTTGGGATACGATTATAACGTTTTACTAGAGAAACAAAGACTTTTAAAACGTTGAATCGAATTTTCGCTTCGAAACAATTTTATATGTAAGCAAGATCTCAAAGTGTAAATACGAGTTAAAATTACCGCTTTTGCTAAGTTTGAATAAAGCTGTAACGTTGAAACTTACACGTTGGAATCCGAAATTGAAGAAATTATATTATGAAAGAACTTAATTTACAGAGATAAAAGATATTTCCGTGCTTCTAGAAATATGACGATACAAACTAGGATAAGAATCATTTGAAAGTTACAGCAATCGGAGTAAGAACGTTTACATCGAGAAACATTAGCCTCCGAGACATCCATCATTGTAGCGATGGCGGTAAAATTGGTGGCACGATAACGCATTACCCGCGGCAAATGTTCGTTCCTCCTTCGTGGAGTCGGTCCAAAGTCAGCCATTCGTCAGCCTCCGCGTTCGTCTCCTCTGGAGCATCGCGACGCCTCGCTCGCTAAATTTACGCCTGATCCTTTGTCGGTCGGGGAGACCTTGCGATCTCCGAGGGCAGCTGCTTTTGATCTTCTTGCGAGGCTTTGCGAGGCTTTGCTCGGCTGCGTCTCGGCTGCATCTCGGTTGCGTCTCGGTTTTGGGAGCTTAGTCCGGTCGCGGATACGCGCGGCCCGAAATCGGCCGCATTGTGCGAGTCGCTCCGAATAAAGCTGAACGATACTAATAGATGCACCGCTGAAACTGAACTCGCCGACGCTCCACTGAGCAACCGCCTTTTTTTTAATGGCAAAGTGGTTCTGTCGGTTCTGTCTATTTGCGGTGATTCGCGTACGTCTCCTTCTTCGCTAATGGGCTTTTGAGTGCTCGCGACTAAAATTTTTGATGATTCGCGGGAAGAAAAGCTCGTTGCATTTCTGCTAAATGCACAATTGTATGATTCACTGATTCCTATTTGCTATAACTGTAGCGACGAATTAGTGATAAATTAGCGACGTATTACCGAAGGCGCTAGTCGACAAAGTAAATACCTTAAACGAGATTGGAAAACGGAACGAAATTAAATGCGTATGCGTACAATGAAATTGAAGATATAAATGAAGCAGCTAAACAAATATCTTTTATTTATCGGTAAACAAATAAAAAATAATAGTAATTAACGAGTCGAACCTAAATTAAAAACAAAATTACCTTCGTGAATGTTTTATATAAAGCGAATGTATCACTAGTCCATAAATATTCATTCTATTGAAAGAAGAATAACTATTGAACTAACGGATACCTTTGGAGATAAAAAACTTCCGTGTCATTTAAATGGAAAAGAATCGTTACGATATTAGATGTAAAACTGTTCTTGAAACCCGTTATTAACTTCAAAATTTTAATACGTTGAAATAAATAAAGCGAAACAGTTGAAGCAAATAATAAATTATAAAAAGATGAGATGATAATTTTACAAGAAGCAATAACGTTGATTAAAACGATAATTGTATAAACAAACAAATTTAAATTAAACAGCCTTATTTTTACCTGATTTAGAAAAATTATATTAACCGATAAATAATAAGGATTTCTGCATTTACCCGTTGAACAAAATAGAGTAGTGACAAAACTGACGATTCTCGCGAACTTTCCTAAAATCAATTTTAAAAACCGACATTGACTAGTTTAATATTTATTATTCGATATTAACGATGATTACTTTTAAATTAAACCATTATGAAACGTAATATATATATATATATATATATACATATTTGATATATTATAAATTTTTTACCGATAGAGATAGCATCTTAAAAATTTGGGAATAATCTCAATGAATTTTTTAATTTTAGATACAAAAGCGCGGAACGAATAAAGAATTAAATCATCCGTACTGAAATTTACTTATTAAAATTAAAATAAAATATTTAATCCTACAAAAATCAAATTAAAAAAATTAAATTAAATTTGGTGTTAGGGTTAAAAATAAAAAATTAAATGAGATATTTTATTTTAAATTAAAATTATTTTTTAATTATTAACTAGAATACGAAATCTATATTATAAAAAGAGTTGAAAAAAAATTTGATTAAATAAATAAATTTTTTTACATTTCAAAAAAATGTATTTGTAAATTATTAGATTTAGAACAACCGAATTAAAAATAAAAAATGAAGTACGTGGAAACTTCCGTAATATATAAAACCTGATAAAGACGTTTTCCGTGTCTTAGAGTTCAAGGTTGCAGAAAAGGTCTATACTTTTATAATTAACACGAAAACTAGAACTTTAAAAAACACAAATATAAAATGAAATTGTAACGAAATAGTACGAATAATATATTTTCCTTTAATGAGAAATGTTTGTGGTAAAAGTTAGACTCGATACCGAATAGCTGATGTACAATATCGTATTTAAAAATTATGTAATATATAAAACTGGAAACAATAAGTAAATCGATTCGATATACTGTCCGAACGGATGACTAGAAATGTTGTAAAAGAATTGAAAATTATGATTCGTTACAATTTTTTGTAATTAATATTCGTTGTAAAAGAATATTTGATAAAATTTTGAAATTAATTATATTTAATATAAGGATAACTTTCGAATTTACTCATAAATATAAATCATTTATAATTTTTAAATAGAATCGTCTCCGGTTTATAAAAATATGTTTATGTAATTATAATAAAAAATTGCAAAAGGAACACCAAATAAATAAAGAAAGAGACTTTTATTATACTAGTACTATAAATAAAAAGAAATTTCAAAGAATATTACCGAGAGAAAAGAGAGAATTTATAAACGACGATAGAAATTTCAAGTATGTTGAAAGTGTCAGGATCAAATTAATACAAAATAAAGGTTGTTATACACTTATTATATACATTTATTTACTTTCATCTATACAGTCAATAAATTGAAGGTACATTTCTTGAATTCATAACAGATGGAGATAATCAATACTTTAAGGTTTAAATTAATCGATCACATAAATGCCTTAATCGAAGATATAGAATTTAATAATATTGATGACTTTGTTAAACGACTTCGAAATACCTTTGCCTCTTGTAAATCCTTGAGCTATTATCGATGAAAGGAATTAGATTCTTAATAGATGAAGAAGTACAGTTAGGATTTATTTATGGTCTCTCGTCATAATATCTTAACTACGCACAGATTGGTGACTCATTGGAAAAAATATTCAACAAGGCTACCAAAGCGAAAAAAGGTTAAAAATTTACCGAATAAAGTACGAAAATTAGCCGTTTAAAAAAAAATATATATATATATATATATTTAAGTAATAAACTAAACGATTACAATATTTTAAGAATTTTTATAGAAAAAACCAGCACAACAAAATAAATAAAGCAATCACCATCGATTCTAGAAAGAAGAAAGATGCGAATTCAAAAGTATTGAAACTCTTACTGCCCGTTATACGCATGCGCACATTCTGACAAATGTTCGCATATGCCTGTCGTAAAAATAGAAATGCAGCTCCGGTTTCCCATTGACCGGAAACGATATAAAGGAATTATGATAATCCCTCGAACATTGATGCTCGAGACGCAGCTCGAAACGACAACACTTTCACGCGAAATTCGTTTCGCGTACTTCGTTCCGCTTTGCATGGACCTCGTTCTTCGTTCGGTTATAAATTCGTGTATGCTTTGCAGGATTAGGGTTACGTGTACGTATAATCGTGTGGTATATCTTCTTATAGCCCCTACAAATTTTCACGCACCGGTTCATCGAACAAAGGACAAAATATTGCATCTTGTAATAATTTATTACAATCGTAGTTATCGACTGCATTTTTAATAGAAATCTATCATTTTTATCTATCTAAAGTTCCAATATCATAAATTATTGTAATGGATCATTATGAATTTCGTATTATTCCAAAATGCTTCGCCGTAAATATTAAAATTATTGAAATTACCGTCTGAATCATTATAAATATTTTTTATAAGCTATTCGACAAATTTTAATACGACAGAAACGCTAAAATTGAACGTAGCGTTGTAAGTTGTTGACCGATCTAAGACCGATCTAAGACATGTACACCAACTTACGCAATAGGATGAAAAAACCTTATCGCTAAACTTTTGCTTTTACGTTTTACAAAATCTATAAAAATATGTTTTTTTAATTTTGAAAAACTAACGTGTTAACCGGTTATTACTAATTAGCATAAAATTATTGCAAGTTATCGATATAGCTCTAAAGAAAATTTCATTTTTACTATTTTTTCTAATTAGGAACGGTAATGGCAAAAACTAATTTTCCTTATCGACTATAATATAACTTTTTTCTAAAATATTCAACAGTTTTTAACGAATTGAAAAATTAGGTTTAAAACTTTCTTAAACGATATTTTTTATATTCTTATTATAGTTTAAAAAGGTAATGCATTTGTTTAAAAACATCACTTTTTCTTGTTAGCAAAGAATGTTCGTGATCTTATCGTATTTTCAAATTTCATTTTTTTATAGATAAAAGGAAGATATTTATAATAACGGAAGTTACATACTGTATTTTTTCCATTAATTGAAAACTCAAGGAATTAATTGGTTCGGTCATTAATTATAATCCTTAATAACTAATTTATCTTTATGGAAAAAATTCGACAAACCTTCTTTTTATTTTCCATAATTATTATTTAATCGTTGGTAAATTAAAATATTCTCTACAAACTCATTCGCGTGTTAGAAAATCACGTCATAAAATTAAATATAAAAGCAACGCTACGTAAATATATATGTACGTTAAAAATAACGTATGTAACATTAATCATCGGCAATTGCACATCAACTATACGTTAAAACTTTCTTTCGATGATGTGGTCTACTTAAAAAATAAACGATATTGATTGGACGAAAATCTCGTTGCAAAAATTGTTGCTAAAATCTGTAAAGATAGCTTCGTTACGTACGCGAGGTAAAGTTGTAATAAATTGAAATATGTAAATTTAACGATTATTATATAAGATATTAAATACTTATATAAAAATAGATGTTGTTTTAATGAATTTTATTTTTCTAAAATAATAGAAATGCTTCTCTTCTGACGATAAATTTAAAATTTACTTTCAAAATTTTTGAAAGACTAAGGTAATCAATATTAAAATAAAAATATAAATCAACGATGTTATAAATGACATTACATATTTTTAAATAGGCTTTTATAATTAAATGAAGAAATATTAAAAATATTCGAATATTCCTAATGGATTACCGAACATTGATGCTATTTATTATCGTTTTTAATATTCGATAATAATTATTTCAATCAAAGAACGATAGTTCATCGAGTCGCTATGGTAATTAAAATATTTTTTCTCTCGAATCAAAAGATCAACGATAATATTTTACAATTGTCAAATTTGTAAAAAGTATCGTAAAACATTGGAATAAAAATTCATTAGAAAGGGTCACGAAACGAAATTCCATTTGATCGGGTAAAAGTAAAAAACACAGAATTTCATTAGAAACCTGGATCCGGGGGTAAGAGATTCCTCTAACTCTTCTCAAACAATTATTAAAAAGGAGCGTATAAATTGAAGGTTCATTAGTGGTTTTCCAAGGGAAATGGTAGCCCAAGTATGAACAGAGTAAGCTACCGGCGATTATTAGGCGCTATGTACGCGCCTAACGGATGGTCCATGGCTATCGCCGAGCTCGTTACAGGTCCGCGCGCGATCGGACGCTCGCGATAAGGAGCACCGCTCGGATCGCGATAAAAGCGGCGGGTAAGGATTACATCGCAGTGCCCTCTAGGAGGAAGTCGCGCGCGTCCGTGGGATCGCGCCGACAACGGCCAATTTATATTTCGACAAGGACGATATATGTTTCGTCGAGCGCCCGTTAAAGATTTGTGCTTTATTGATGGGAGGCTGTAAGCCCCCACCGATTTCAAGAAGATTGTTTACCGTGGGCTGATTTGCGATCGGGGCGTAGAAGTATGCTAATCGACGGGTTCGAGCCGCGAAAGCTCAGGGTCGCTTCAAAATTAGATATTTGGCTTTTTTATCTCTTCTTCGGAAGCGGTCGTTCGGAGTCGTGGAACTTGAACGTTGAAACTCCAGGGATATCGCGCCCCGAAACGATGATTACAGGTCCGTTGGGAAAATATTTCTTTCCGATAATAGAAATTTGTGCGTTTTGGAATTGGAAACTTACTTTTTTAACAATATCTTACAATTAACTTGTAAGGAGGAAGCAATAAAACTTTATATAATGCAATCGTAAAGTAGGCGTTAATGAATCTAAACTTAATAATATCGATTTCTTTATCGCAAAAGAACCAATTTTACCGTGCAATAAACTATTTACGATAAAAATATAAAAATATATATCGATTAAAGGAACTAGAGAGGATAGGAAATTAGAGAGACAAAATCTTAACGCGAGTTAACGAGGAAGAAAAATCGTTGAAAATTACTATTATTTCGCGTAACGCATCGACGGTCCCGAAGGCATACGAAAACTGATTTCTTCTCTGATTCTCGATCGAAAACTCCAAAAATCCGACTTAACGCGAAGTAATCTATGCATCTCCGTCGAGATAACTAAAAAATAATTCAAGGCCGGCGATAACTAACACCGCATTAAAGCGTCAACGTGGTCGAGAGAACAACACTCGGGGGAATAATCCTATAACTAAGTACCAGGACGGACCGCGAGGGCGTTGTCCTGGAACAGGAAACCCAGTCCGGTTGAATCGAGGCGTCTTATTATGCGTCCGTGTGCAGGAGATCTTGATTCCGTCGAATGAAATGCGACGTAGCCGCGCATATATATGTTAAATATAGTCCGTGAACAAGAGACCGATCGCCTTCGCGTTTTGACAATTCTTGATTCTTGAGAAAGAATGAGAAGAGATCGTTTTATTTCGATCGGGTATCGCGATCGAACCACGATACCTACGAGACGACACAGATTAATCTCGATTCTCCGTTTTTTCCACGCCGAGATTAAAGCTATGCGCGCGAATAATAATTATTTATCGAATGCCCATAAATATATGCGATTATGGAAAAAATTTTGCGAGATATAACACTTGAAATGAAACGCGTCATCGTCTTATCAAACGCAAGATTAATGAAGGAAAAAGAAGCAGCTTCGTACGATCGCGAGCATTTTATGTAATCATTAATCAAATATAAATCAGTCGCGAGAGGGAAAAATAAGTGGGAATCTTTATTTTCGATAGACGTTAAATTTAATAAATACTTGGAATTAGCAATTATTTAAAAATATATATAAATGATTCGGATTGTTTTTGGGTCGTAACTCTAATTATAAAGATGATAAATTATTTTTTTTTTTACATAAACTCGTCCGATGCTCAAAGAGAAAGATTTAAATTATTAATAAGCTTTCGTCAAATATATCCGCAGAAGTTGTGTCGTGCGAAAATTTAAAGCTCGTTTCCAAAGGTGCACCAAGATATTAAAGCTTCGAATATATAATTTGGGCCAACTTGCCGACGAATTTCGAACGAAAGGGAAACTAAGCAGGCTTAAATCAATGTAACTCGAATCAGTTTGTCTAATTGTAAATTTAACTCGTCGCGCGCGAATATCGCCCGACTGCGTAGAGAAAATTCCGCGCGCGCGACATAAATTTGTTCGGGCCGTTGAGTAACGTTTCCTGAAAAACCGTCTTGTGGCAACAATTCGAATCGCGGTGAGTAAGCGGACGCCGTTCGCGGTTATATATCAGCCGGGACATATTTTTAAAGAGCGGATGATGGACGAGCCGTGGAGAAAGGCCCACGGACGAATGGAAGCCCGGAGAGACGAATAAAGCGCGGGACCATAACCGCGAGTCCCGAGCGAACGTCTTGGAGCGACGCAGGCCCAAAAATAATCGCGCCCGCAACCCGCGTTATTACCTCGGGAGGAGGATCGGCTCCGCGACCCTCCGCGACCCTCCGCGACCCTCCGAGACGCGTATTCCAACCTCCGCGAGCTTACGGGAAGCCCATCGTCGATAGTTCGCCTCCCGTATCTTCGGACGAGGTTCTCAGAGGACTTCCGCTTTTCGCGAGAGTACAATCCTGTGGAAGCGGCGGGATTCGAACGCGAGACAATATTTATTTTACGAATCCTCGATTCCTCTTTGAAAGGAAACACACTGTTTTTTAACGAGTAAATTATGCGCTCGCCGAAGAATTTTTCTTAGTCGTAATTGGAATTTAAGTTAAAGAAGTTTATTTCTTTTTGGCAAACCGATCGTTTCGTTTCGAAATGAATCAACTTTTTTTGTAATTAAAATCGAATTCCAACGTTCCATATTCTTAATTAAAAATTGCGTTATTTATATCGTAATATCGGATTAAAAATTAATATTTAAAAGGATATTTTACGATCAATTTTTATATCGAAGCGTAGAAAAAACTTTAATACGTTTTACGAATACTCTGAAAAAGTAGGGTTTTTTTACCGCAACAAAATCGAGTCTCTTAATTTATCACAGATATCGATTAAATATTAATAATATTTAATAAACTTTATTAAATCTCGGTAAGCATTCGATAAGCGAAAATCAATTACTTCGTTAATTCCGAAACGAAGGATGATTTTTTTTTATTTTCAAATCGTCGAGTGCGTTTCGAGGAATGACTCATCCACTATTGGAAGCGTTTTTATTTAACGGAAATTAAATATTTAAAGAAAACAATTTCTTTAACTTTTTCATCCGCAAATAAAATAATGATTTTAAAAGTATCAAAACGGTTAAATTCGTCGATGGTTTACTAATTTTATTAACTTTAAATATACCTTTTTATCGTTGCAGCGCAATATTTTACGCGTTTAAATATAATAAAAATTGAATACGATGTTAAACGCAAAATGAAATATAAATTACGAAGAGATGGTTATTAAAATGTAAACGTATAAGATATTTAAATAGTTAATAGAAAATAAAAATCGAGCGGACTGTTGGTTCTTAATTGTAACCTCTGTATGATAAGTGATGTCATCAATAAAGCCAGATACGATCACGTACCGATACAAACATTTATGTATGGTCATACTGGCATCCAAGTCTGCCAATTTATATAACATTATAGACGATTATACGTGGTTGTAATTGAACATATATTGCCATATAGAAATGCACGATAATTAATTGTACGCGCTCGTGTACAATTTTATCTGCCCGTATACAATCATATATCGAGAGCTGCTCGCGTAAGGACAGAATTCGGGGAGGGGCAAACACGTACGCTGATTTCTTATTTAAATCACATACTTCTCGAAATCCGCTCTTGTACCCTGAATTCCATTACCATACAAAATTGTGTTCGAATATTCGCAAAGCTATCGATTATCTCAAACGTTCTCGAGTTTCTCGGGTGAATCCTACTTTAACGTTGAATCAACACCTGTGGATACGGTAAATACATCCTCGTAAACCTCGAGAAAGGCATTATCGCGCGACTCTTTCGAATCGGCATATTTACGCCAATTTACGATATCGCGGAGGTTCCGAGAATTTTTCCGGATGGAAAAAATTCCTCGTCCTCGGTGTCGCCGTCGTAAAGCAGAGTAAGTCAGAGTCGGTGCGAGCGTTCCTCGATCATCAAAATCCGGCGTCGCGACGCGCGAACCGAACAAAGAGCGCGACCCGAGGGCAGACGGAAACAAAGGAGGACAGCGATAGTCGTCCGTCCTCCGATCGGCAATTACCGCATCGACGATAAATTCAGCGCCTCCGCGATCTGAATTTACGCGCGTCGTATACCGAGCCGAGGGCGGAGGACCAGGGGAGGATGCGATGCGAGTCGCCCCGGGCGCAAACCGCTGCGCCAATTACGTCTTTATTACGCGCGCGTCTAAGGGTAAAGCGTCCATCCTCGTAAATCGCCCTCCTCCGCTCCCTCCTCTCGCCCTCCTCTCACCCTCCGCCCCCCCGTGGACGCTGCTCGCGACGCGGCCTCGCGGAAAAGCGGAGGCTCTTGATCGCGTGATTTACGCCCTTGACGTTTCCTCGAGGCCGGGCTTCCATTTCGGTTAACGGCCCGCGAAACTGCAACCGAACCGAAACCCAAATGAAACCGCCTTTCCTCGCCTTCGCTCCATTTTTTCCTTTTCCTTCATTTCTAAGCGGCGCGGAGTTCGGCAACAAATTACAAACGTACGTTACGCGCCGCTAAATTACGCTCGTGCGACTTAAGTATACATCGACGCGAACGCGCATGAAAAATTAGTTTTTCTCAACCCGTACTTTGGATTACGATAAAATTCGTATCCCTCCGTCGCGCGTAAAACAAAATGTATTTTACGACACCCCGAGCGCACCGCCGCAATAATCAACCTGGCTTTTATCCCGACTATAAATATAGCGATCAGACCAAAACGACCCATTACCCGTAATAAACCGATGCTTATTTACTTTTCTTTTGCACCATGGAAATTCAATTTTTCTCCGATAACTATTATTCGCTCCAGCCTTTTCTATGAAATTCCGTTTTCAAAAGAGAAGCTGTTGACGCCTCTTCGATAAGATTTATTACGGTGAAATAACTTGTTTCGTAATACGAAACTTGACTAACAGCGTAAATTATGCTTTCCTACTTTCCTTTGCGATATTAACGATAATGACATTTTTATATGACGCAAATTAACCTTATTAATACCCTCGTAACCTTTAAAAAATCTACGGCGCTGAGATTAATTCGTTTCGAGAGAGAAACGGTGGTAAAAATGCCGATCGCTGCATTTTTCCAACAGTTTTATGGCAAATGCACGACTTAATCAAGTTATAAATGCGGAACTTGAACAAATTTTCAAGAAAACGTTTATTAATGCCGAGAGAAATACAAGACGCATAATAACTTACAATTCCTGATTCAGAGTCTAGCGAAGTACTCTTGTAACGAAAATACCGGGCGGTAAATCGATTACCGTACGCGTTACCTAATTATTCATTAGAATATGTACTACAAATACCATTACTCTATGATAAAAAGGAAAAGGTACGCGAAGAATACTCGAACGTAATTTCTGTAATTCGACTATGCGTTTGCTTAAATTCCTTCGGTGAAGTTAGAATAATGAAAAATAAATATTTCCCGGACAAATCAGTTTCGTTTGCGTTCACCGGTATTTTTTTTGTTTCGTTCTTGACGAGTAACGATTCACGATTGTTAGTCAAGCTGTAGTATTTTCAAATGTAAAATTTATTGTTTCGACTTGGATATTATAATATCGAATAATGCTCCGTTTTATTGCGATACATTTAAATAAAAAATTTTTATCCCGACGGTAACGATATTGTTAACGTTAAACTCGTAGTATCCATAAACGAATACAAGCAGAGGATTTCTTCATTCTCGAGCTTGATGTCGATAAAAGTCGAACGAGACCAGCCACGATTCGATCGCTCCGCTCGTTTGTACTTACTTTTATAAAGGATCACCGAGACAGACGGTGACGCGAGGAAACCGAGGCAATAATATCGTCTTCCATAAGAATCGCGCGGTCGTTGCGTTATCTCAACGCATTAAAGTGAATACCGTCGCGAGAACGGAAATTCCCGACGACTGTCGAAAGTAATTGTGTAATAATGAAAGGGTACGTTTCGCGAGTCACTGAGACGAGAGGAGACGAGAGGAGACGAGAGGAGACGAGAGGAGACGAGAGGAGACGAGAGGAGACGAGAGAAGGCGAGAAAAGACGAGAAAAGACGAGAAAGCGAAAGTCAATTTCGGACTTTAAATTACAATGTTACATAGATATGTGGGGATGTGTGCATAGGCATCTCAAAAATGCGCGTACCGACGTTCACCGGCGCCTATTGGAATTTAATATAACGAAAATTGTAGTTGAGTCACGCGGACGTTGATCATTTTATTGCACCTCGTTTCGATCTCGTGTGCAAATATTCACTCGATACTTTTTGCTAGAATTACTCGTCCGTTCTACATTTTTATCCAATGCTAAATCTTGTACGCGAATTTTACAAATTTATGGAAAGTCTTCCGAATAAACAAATCGATCATCCGTGCATCGAACGAGTAACGATTTACAATGGTTACATTGTCCGGTTCTTTCTTCTTTTAACTACCAAACTTTTCAAAGATAACAATTTTTTAGCGACTTTTTTATCATTCTTTTTCGTAGATATCTTTCCAAAATATAAATATTATTGTTAAGTTTTATAAAACTCTAGACGCATTTATTCAAGAAAAATCGTAATTTCTTTTCTTTTCTGTATTTTATGTCATTTCTATAATCAAAACATTGATCGCGTCGACTCTTATTATGTAATATAAGCCTGTTACGTCTTAACAAAATTTGAAATATATTTCGTATAAATTGAAAATACAAGAATTATTAAAAATGCGATTTCATATACATATTGATTTATGGGGAATAAAATTAAAAATAAAATCGAAGACAGACTTTTTAAAGCCATAATCATATTAAATAAAAAATGTATGTTTTTTTATTAAAATTATTTTTACACCTTTTGTAAAAATGCGCTAAATTTATAAAGATGAAAAAATTTCACTTCGCAACAAGTATCTTTTACAATAATAATTATACATAAAAATCTTACCAAATAATTCATTTAAGATTATTCTCGTTAAGATTTTAATATTTTAAAGAATACATCAAATTATCGACAAAATAGAACATTTATAAAACCAATTGTTTCTTGCTTTAAAATTTAAGTTATTTATAAAACATCGAGATAATTGAACGTTGGATAAATTAAACATAAAATGATAAATTAAATATAAAATGATAAATTAGATATATTTTGTCAAATAAACAATGAATATAATAAAATAAAATTGAATAAATTCGAAAGGAAATAATCAATTGATTCATATTTATTAATCATATTACATATTTTATTATTACAATGTTGAAATATTATCAAAGATTGACATAAAATTTTGTATAATATCTAATATAATAAAATAATTGAAATTAAAATTATAATTTCAAACATTTACATTGAGTAGATTATTTCAACAGATTTGAAATTTTAAATCTCTGCGGGATTATTCGAAATACTCAATTCAGAATCCTAATAAATCATTAAAAATCATAATATCAATCAATGGCGTAATTCAATGTCAGAAGTCAAATCTTATAATAAAAGGAATGTGGTAAATAGAATTTCAAGCGTAAATGGAAGATTAACGTCCGTCAAGAATTCATTACGTACACCCTATTTTGCTTTCTTTTGAATTCCAGCTTTATTCTTTTGGCTTCCTGAAGTGTCTATCACATATTTATCATATAAAATATCAATTATATCTCTTTTAAATTATATGAATTATATATATGTATATATATATCGGGTCTTAATATGTAATTAAATTTATCCTCTCGCTGGTATAAGAACTTCTCTCGCGGAACCCGGACGACGCTCTTCCTCTGGTAGATGGCCTTCAACTTCCCTTATGAAACTTTCGCAAGTATAAACGAACGCAAAGAAATAACGGGTATAAGCACAAACTCGGTCAGGCCTACCGCAAAATAATTGGCTGTCCGCGTGTGTCGTATCCTCGAGGCAAAAATGCAAGTACATAAAAGAAAGGAATCGGAAGAATACTGCACTGGAAACTTACACTGAAAATTGGTTATTATTTCTGTAAAATGGTTCATAGACTTATATTTACAGCGTTGATTACGCTATATATTTCCACTACCTCATTATCTCGCGCTATTTCATTTAAAAGGAAGAATTTTAGACTATTGCAAAAGATACATACTTTTTTATTTTATCGTACAGCTTATTTTAATATTTCTATTTTTTAAAGTCGAAAGAAGCTTCCACGATAAATCCGTGCTTGGACACATCATCTCCCGCGTAATCATTAGCCTGTGGAATCTGTGCTCGGGAAAAGAGATCCTGCCGAGGTTTCGATGTGCGATTTGCTTTAACTCGCCACCGTCGATCGGGGTTTTAAGAGACATCTTCGAGGAATCCGATCGCAGTCGTTGTTCGTCGCG
The DNA here is from genome assembly GCA_018907195.1 of Dolichoris vasculosae. Lineage (NCBI taxonomy): Eukaryota > Metazoa > Arthropoda > Insecta > Hymenoptera > Agaonidae > Dolichoris > Dolichoris vasculosae. Next base: position 239,836 of record JACCHY010000015.1, read on the forward strand.
TAGTCGCCAACCCATTCGAAGAATGAAAATCCAGAAATCGAAACTTTATTTGTTCTGTGTCTGTAAAATAAAATATGCATCGTTTTTTATACGACGCGAATAAAGTAAATTGCGTTTCTTTTTATTCTGTATAAATTCTACCGGCATCTCATTTTTTTTAGTATTCTGAACCAACATTTTAAATAATAATTATTTGCAGCACAATAATGTACCGAGTTATTGAAATACGTTACAAATTGGCTATACTTATTACAATATAATAAAATATACACACTTTGTAATCTTTCAAAATACAATTATAAAAATCGTCTTATGAAACATAGTACGTAGATAAAAAAATATTTCTATTAAATGTATCTATTATTTCTGAGCCCTGCTATGTATATATAATTAAATATTTTATAAAATCCATATCAAGAACATAATTCCTTGATATAAGTTTACGTATTATGAAATTCAGTTGTTTTAATTCTCGCTAATATACATTTTTCCTTTGGAAAAAACAAAAATAGAAAAAGGTTTGAACTTTCAAATTTAAAAAGAAAAAAATACCGACAATTTATTCTATAGTGATCACAATGTATATAATTTCTTTTTTTATAATAATAAATTTGAGAAATTATATTTTAATTTTGAAAATTTAAATAAAACTGTAAGATATTCTGACGTTTTATTTTCTATCTTCGATCCGCTACTATCAATTTTCCAATAAAAAGTATAAGTAAACATTATTATTGAAAAATGATTTTATTTTTATTTTATGTACGTACACATTTTACTTTAATTGTTTTACATTAAAAGAAGTTTTATCGTATAAATCTTAATCGAACTAAAAATCATAAAAAGTAAATAAAAAATCTATTCGTTATGAAAATTGTTAAAAAATACAAACTCGTACTTATAATTTGTTTTAAGAATAATTTTTATTTAATCTATATTGAAGTCCAAAAAATAAAATGAGTAATAAAAATTTGAAATTTTTGTTTTATCGTTACAATTAAAAAGTTTGCGTGTAACGTTCAGCTATGAATGTGGTATTTTATTTTTCAAAAACTACGAATTCCTTGTAAACAATATTTTTAAATTACAGCTGTATTCCACAAATTGGTACTTTGCTTAACTAAATTTTTTTACATACGCTTACGTGATCTTTACGTGAGTAAAGAGTAGTTATATTTAGTATCCAACCCAAATTCGAACATTTCGATACATAATAATCCTATCTACCTGCGTGAAGTAGAATAATTTAAGTGTATATTTAATAATACACTACTGGTCTGCATATGATTAAATCAAATGATTTTTACCCGCTACTCCCTAATTACTTAGATGTGAAGTTTCACAAGTACTTTAGTCAGTTTTTACACTTTACTTCACTGAATATGTATACCTTAATGTAGTCATATTTCTATACTCGAACCAAAGATAATACGCTTTAAACTTTGAATTTCGTTCGTAAATAATTTCAAATTGCTTTTTTAATAAAATCTACACTGCAAATTTTCTATTAGTATTTATATTTACAGTATTTGTATAATGCTACACGTAAGTGACATTACGTAACCATCAAATAATCTAATATACCTTACATTTATTTATGTTATATTTTTTAATTAATATGATAATATCATTTTAGTTTATACTTATATTTCTGACATTATTATAGTTATTTTATTACAACTGTTTGTGTTTGAAACTCGCTGTCTTATTTACAAATAAACTATACGAATTTTTTAAACGTGGACTTATAATTATCATTTAATATTTGATTCTTGATTCTTTTTCAAAATTTTATTTTTGGTAAAATTTTTTCAAGAATTGGATTACTTATAAACATGAAAAGCAAAATCTGCAATTTTATAAATTTATTTGCAAATTAAAAATAAAATTCTACTTCTCCATATTTATTTATACCGATATATATATATAAATGAATAATTTTATAAATGTTTCATATTTCCATAGTTATTGGAAGCATTAAGAAAATTCACAATCAAATATAATGTATATATTAAGAAAAGATTATTATCGGTAAAATTTATTACTATTCACCAATATTCAAATATTATTTTCATAAACTGATAAACTTCTTTTTGAGGAAGTTGCTTTTATGAATTTTAATTTTAAAAAAATCAAACAAGATACTGTTTTCGATAAATTCTTATCCTTCAAAGATATACCTTAAATGTATTGCACTTACTTTTTCATAGACTATTTTTTTGCACTCAAGTGTAGTCGTTGCAAATTTCTAATTTAATTCTTCAAATTTTAATTCTTCTATTATTATTAATATTTTATTCGCATTTATTTTATTAACAGCGAATATATATTCTCACATTTAAAACTGCCTAACATTTCTTTTTAAAATTTTGTTTTTTACGCTATAATATTATTAAAAATGTACCGAAAAGTTGAAGCGGTATTTCAAAATTTTAAATGACTACAGAAATCTCATATAACGTAAACTGACTCTCAGCGATATTATACCAATGTCTTCAAGTATAAATTTATTTTTACGTTACGTTTTTTGAGTCCTTTACGCTGATTTCAAATAACGCAATATTTTTAATTTATTCGTTATGCGGGTATAAGAAATAGTACATTAAAAAAATGTTATATATTATTTATAAAAAAAATGTCTTTTTTCATGATCTCTCTTTCGACTTTTATATTCAAGATAAGCACTTACTTTGATAAAAATACCTGTACCATCAATACGTAATAAAACATAATAAAATATGGCGAGTCTTTTTCGATTTTGCCAACAAAATTCAAAATTCAATTTACGAACGGTAAAGATTGCGTAAGTCGAAGATACAGTATTTCGAGCAGTTTTATTTTTTACGCGGGTTAAAACCGGTTGACGGACTTAGAAAGATTCAAATTACTCGTAACGAATTTATTTCGAGCTACCGCTATTCGGATTCTTCATATTTCACGAGACTATCGTTGGAAGGACCCCGAAGGGACCGAAAAATTATATTTTGACATGTATACGATAATGCACGTACATAATAAAGTCTATTTAGTGAAATATAAACACTGTCAGCCGAAAATAGCGTCCGTTACAAATAAGTTAAGCTTTACCAAACTTGACTCTAATACCTAAAAAATTTGTGTAAAAATCTGCGTAAAATACGTTATCGGTCGATCGTTCAGATGTTTTTTTTACAAATATTTCAATTAATATTATACGAGAGTTATATCTTGTTGGTCGGTCTGACGAGGTTGTCATCTCTTAAGTTGCGCGTAAATTACGGCTGTAACGTCTCGTATAACTTACCGATACCGCCTATACAATTTCGCTCGAAGATAGCTACTCGTCATTTTCGTATTTCGTATCGATCATAATAATAGTTAGAACACCGCTCGAAAGACTTAAAATGTGGAAACTTTCGAAAGACTTCACCGCCTTAAAATTATTTACGACGCAATCGCTGCCACGCGTAACGTCGTTACACTTACAGAATAATTCGTGGGACAGCGACGGACGTTGGGATGAGAATAAACTCGGCGTTAAGATCTATCGCGATTCAATTAGATCAGGGGGAAAGGCAATGCGCTACTTTGAGGGATGGCTCGTAGAACGTTCGTCAAAAGCCCCGGAAGGATGCAACTCGTCGTTAGTTGAGACGCGTGCGCGAAAAAATGAGGCTATTAATCATCCGGCATAGCCAGAAGACAACTCTTGGTTGTCTGCGTCTCCTCCTTCCCCTTATCTTGGCTGGAGTGTGACCCCGAGTCACGGGCAGTTAAAGGAATGAGCCCAAGTACCTCGATTATTGGATTAGCAACGATCGCTATCGGAATGTATCGCCGAGGGAGTTACTTAAGTTTCTAAAGATCGAAGCGCACCGCTTTGCTTTCGCTTATTCCTTTTTCGCTCGCGATCGTTGTTTTGATCCCGTCATCGCACAGAGGCTCTTTCAAAAGTTAGTACTCGATGAGACAATGGCGATTGCGTAATGTTGGATTACAGGTGATCGAACGCTCGGACGAAGCTGATTTCCTAATTGCTTCATAGATTACATTTTAACGCGTCTATCATACTTCGATATTTTGATTATCTTAGACGATGTTTCAAAAGATAATGCAAGATTGTGTCGCGCTCGTTCCTTAGGATACGATTATAATTATACATTCAAGTTAATCATAATTTGTACAATTAGTAAAAATATCATTAATTATTTATCGGTTGTTTTATCTTTATTTAAAAATGTTTTTTTAAACAACGTTAAATTTTTTCGTCGTTTATGGTATTAGACACTACATAGTAGTACTACGTATTAAGTACTACAAAGGAATCTACGATTGCAAATAATATGTTACACGACGCAAATTAATAAATTTTGTACGTACAGCAAAAGAAACAAATATTTATACATTTTATTAAACTAGTTTTTTAAAAATATTGTATATTATATAAAAAATAATAACCAATGCGTTTGGATTAATTTTTTAATTTGTTAAATATAAATTATGATTTGGAATTTTATGTATTGTTAAAAAAACTTTTTTGTTATTTTTATTTTATTATTATAAAGTTATTTTATATAAATACCCAATTGTCTCGAGGTAAATTTCAAATTGAATCACACAATATGAAATCATTTTCTTATTATAATTTCGAGATAAATAATACTTAAAGAATCGAAGATTTTATCCACGTCTCTTTTGTTTTGTTATCTTTGACACTGAAATCAATGTAAAACAATAATTGAAAAATTTACTTTTAAAATATTTTAACATTCGCGTGTAACTTAGTCATTCGATAAAATAGTCTGAATAACTCTTAAAAATAAAACAGTTTCATAAAGTAATAATGTATAAAAGATTATTTAATTATTAATTTATTTTTATTCTATATCGATAAAAACTTTTTTCTATCGTTAGGTATTATTTACCAAAGTAACATATAATGTATATAATAAGATAATAAATATAATCTTTAAACGAAGAGGAAATTACATTGCAATCTTTTTAAGTAGTAAAAGTAATGTTATAAATTTAACAAGATCTAGAGCAAACTAATATAACTTTATGAACGCTTGAGAAAAAATTACTTATATTCGTCTTTAAATGATACTATTGCTCTAAACATTCACGTTTACGAATAAAACCTTGTACACTAGAATCGTCATTTTTGCTTATAAAGAGAAATATAACGGTATTCGTGACCCGAAGGTAATTGTACACGAGAATTGTTCAAAATATATTCAAAGCATTGTTTAAGTACGATATAAATTTTACTTTTAAACAAATATTTTTAAAAACTTGTGGTGTAACTTGTCAGATTATTGCCGTCTTTGTGTAGATGAAACTAAATAATTGATATTTGTAAATGATGAATACATACGTGAATTAATAAATTATTATGATTGATGAATACAGGTATTTAAAAAAAACTATCATTTAACTTATAATTATGACCTCTTAAATCTTGCTCAGTCATCAGGATTATCTGAGAGCAGTTACAAAGTATATCTGTAACAAACATCCGTAAATTTTAAACAAGAGCATTTAAAAGTGATGACGGTTCCAAAAAATATTTATAATTTAATGTAAGAAAAGTAAAAATAAAAATATATAATTCTTAGATTTATTGGTTTGACTTACTTTGTAAGAAGTTTAAAGTCTTTGTACTACTTTTAGATTTTTTTTAATGCAGGGTAATTTTATGTAGTTATACTTACCACCGATGAAACTTTTGAACAATTAATATGAAAAATATATTTATCAATTAAAAGATATTCTACAATTTAATATTTTCAAAAATTACAATGTTAATAAAAACATTTGTACTCGATATTAAAGAAATTATATCTGTAATCTCCAAAATAATAAATGTGCCCTCTCACGTGAAACATGAATTATCTTTTTTAAAACAGCAATTTCATTTTATACATTTTTAATTAAATATATACATATAAATATCCTACAATTGCTCCCAAATTTTAGTAATATACAAAAACAAATAAATACCAACAAAAAAATAAAATACAAATGAAATTTTATCATCCGTTTAAATAAAAAGAAAAATAAAAATTATTAAATTGTGTTTTTAATTATTCGTAAACTTTTCTTTTATCGAACAACATTGATATGTTATTGATATAATTTTTTCATAATTTTGCATAATTTGTCATAAAATTTAAGCGAATATGATAAATATGTATGTTTCTAACAAACAAACAATTTATCATATAAAAATTAATAATTATTTATAATTATTATAATTATTATAATTATTTACAATTAATAATTAATATTATAATAAGAGAAACTCTACGGGTAAAATAAGTTTTTAATACAACATTCTAAAATGTTTAGAAAAAAGGGATAGATTATATTAGTATTCATGTAAGCCTCTGTGGAAACAAATATCATATATGAATGCGTCTCACAAACGCATGGATGAATCTTAAAAATTTTCATACATAACTTTCTTGTTTCTATATTTTTTTCCAATTTGTCTTCGTTTATTCTTTTATTATCATTTTGTCAAAACACTTCATTATTTAATTTAAAATCATATATTTTGATAAGATACTTAGTATTGTAGAAAATTCATTGTTCTTTATTCTCAACGTGTTAAAATTTATTTTTAAATAAAATAATACAAAATATAGTATCAAAACGTTTTATGTATACTTTTAAATTTACTTATAAACATTCATTAAAATATGCAGTAGAATACGATATTATTATTAAAACTTATATATACATTTTTTTAATATTCTTTAACTTATAAAATAATACCGTTTTTAAGCCAAACTTATTATCCAGTTTAGAAATTTGAAAAACGATTCTTTAAATTTATTAAAATTATTATTTATTTTTTAGATTACATTTGTAGAACTATAACTAATTTCGATATATTTTATGCTTACTGACAAGATAAGTTTTCACGATGTTAATGTCGATGCAGTTGCAGATGACTTATTTCATACTTAAATCGAATGCAGTATATGCAGTAGATGTCATACATAGCTCATAATTATTTTTCTATATTCAAGTAAAAAATTCGTCTTCCTTTTACTAGTTGTAATTTAAAATTCAAATTTTTATTTTTTCTATCTTAATTCGTAGTCATAGAATCTAATATCATTGATGTCCACGATAAATTTATATCGTAATAAAGTTAGCGATAAATAGTTAATTAGTTAATAAATTTTATGGATAATTTATTAGTAAATTTAAATAATATCAATTCAATATAAATATATTCGTGCATTCGATTTATGTCTACTATTATCTATACGTTTATTATTCATAATTTAAAATAATGATAATATTATCAATGTAACATAATATTATATTACTTGTTAAATATTTTTTATCATTTCTTGTCAAATACTTTGTTTATTTGTGATAAAATATATTTTTTATATTATAAACTTTTACAATTTCTTTTACAGTATTAAGTAAAGATATCGTAGAATAGATTTTTTTTAATTGTAAAATGAAATGATATCTGCTTTTGTTCCAATTTCTCTAATAAAAATTATTTTTAAATTAGAGATTTTTATCATGAACTTCTAACTTTATTTCAAGCAACAACAGAACCTTATTAATCTTACAAATTTATGCAGATGTTACTTTCACATAGAAACTAGAAAGGCATTCGTTTTACTTGAGCTGTAATTCATATGGACAACGTCAAATAATATTTCTTCCTTCTTATGTCTTTCTTAATATTCTTCATTACCGTAAATTTTTATGTTGAAAAAAAGAAATGTATATTTATATTTCAAAATTTCAGTATCAAAAATAAAATTGAGAATGATATTAATTGTAGGAAAAATATTAATTTTTAAAGTTTACAGATTCACAATCCTCAACTTTAAAAAATTATTTTTGTACTTGCTAAATTAAAATATAAGACAAATAATAATTTTATCGAATCGAGTAAATAATTTATACAATCTAGTTGTTATTAAATTGACGAAGATAATCTTAAACATTAAAAACTACACGTATCAATAAGAAATACAGTCTAATGATATCATAAATCGTGATAATATCAAATCATTAATTTAAAGATTAATACTGCTAACTTTTAATGGTAATTTTTCTGTTCAACTCAATTGCTATTATTATCTTTGATAACCTTATAACTAAGTTTAATAACTAGAGCAAAAGGAAAATTTTCCTTTGCAAAAGCTTGAACAGATTTATAAAATAAAAGAATTAATATTTAAGCAGTGAATAATTTTATTATGAAACATAATTTTAATCATTTTCCATGGTTTATTGAAATATGTTATCGAACTAATCACTGAAATATTAATACGTACTTTTCATTATTTATACTAAGTTTTTCAATATCGTTTTCTATGAATTCGAATTAATTTCGACACTTATATATTTTTAAAAATACAGCGATATTATTATTCGTAATTGTATATCGAAAAGATTTTGTATCAAACGGCAGATTGTAAACAGTGGTAATTTCATAATTTTGGAATATCAAACTTTTGTATAAATTTATGCGTCCAGTATTTCAAGTATTCAAGTATTACCCGTTTTAATAATAAACTTATTAAAGCCACATTTAATTTTATTACACACTCGATAAGATTAAAAAAACAAATACTTTACCAAAACATAGAATAAAAATATCAAGATGTAAAAGTTGATTTTGACGACGTAATCACGGTGAATTATACGTTGAAATAAAAAGTTTTCGAAACGGTCGGTTAAGATCGTTACTATTTTGTTCGCGAAAAGTAGTGCTAATTCAAGTAGACGTAAGAGAGTAAAAAGATTATTGACGTTCGTAGTTGGAAAGGTCGGCAACAATCATCGAATAACTCAACTCGCATCGATCAGTTTCATCGCTTCCTCGTGAAATAAGTTTTCATCGATAACTGGATCATACTACTCATATTACACGCCAAAAATATACAACCCAGGCCAACGAAATTATTATCCGAGGAAATTATTTAAAAAAAAGAAATTGTTATCTTCACATTGCCGATTATAAAAGATATTCGGGCCAGGCCATTTCGCGCGGCAGCTGAACCCCTCATAAATTCGCCGGCGAAATTTCAGCCGATATTTCATGCTTATTATCGACGAGTTTTTCGTAAGTTCAAAGCCATTATCGCGGCCATAGCAGAACAACCATAAACTCGCTTCTGACCCGTTGCACGCAGATGTTCCTCTACCGGATTAATCCACGGTGCGAACTATAACAGGCCCCGAAGGACCCGCCGTCCAAAATTTGTGGTGTCGAAAAAAAGGACGCCGACAAGCGGTTGGGCAAGTCCGGGGCATATATCCTCGCATCCTCGCATCCTCGCAGCCTCGCTTCATCGGGGTTACGTGGATAATCGCGACGCGTCTCGACGTCCGTATAAGGATCATCGAGGCACCCGGTCTTTCGGCCATCGCTTCAAGGATATCGATGAATCCTCTGGAATCCTCTGGAATCCTCTGGAATCCTCTGGAATCCTCTGTAATTTTACTCCCGTACGAGCTTCTTCAAGCTCACGTTCTCGAACTCTTCGATAGGACGCGGCCATTTTCTTGGTCTCGTGAGTAGAAATTTCACGTTGATTATCGAAAGAAATATTTGTTAGTGTTTGCGTTAAGCTGTACTCGCGAGTACCCGGAGAAAAAATGTAGATGGTTCTACTTGATCTATAAATTATATTGATAATCTTCACTGCTACAATTTCAAACAATACTCGTTTTTAAACTTAATTGGCCATCCACATTTGTATTACAAAAAGCCTCGTCCATAAGTAACGCGTAAATAGTTAACGTGGAATGTTGTATCGTTTCAGGAACTATTACTGTTAATGGTATAAATTCTACCACGTTACACGATTTAATCTTTTCGCCATTAAGCAAAATTTTTCACGCTTTTTTCAAGTTGAAAAAATGTTGCATAATTATAAACTAGATGATGAATGCGTACTTCTATATATGCATATATGTATACATGTGTGCGGCACTTACTTGATTACACTCCATAAGATTAACTCTCGATTTGAAAATATTCTCTATTTAAAGATTATGTGATAAATATGTGTATAAAATAATATGTAGATAATATAAATTTAACGATTTAATTAATATTTAAATTAAAACTATTTACACTATTATATATACTATGTAAAAAAACATTTCTCGGAGGAAATTTTTTATAATATTTTTGTGAAATTGAAATAATTCTACATCATAATACATCGTTATTATTCATGTAATTATTATTAATTAAAATTCTAAAACTTACATGTGTGTTGAACTTGTTTTAAAAAATGATAGTTTACATAGTATTTAAATTGAAACTAATTTTGAAATAATGTTAATAACTAATACATATTTTTTTAAAAATTGTAATTAAAAAATCTTATTTGCTTTTAATTACGGATAAATGCTTTACATAATATATCCAAACACAGTACAGAATAATTTGTATTTAGAATTTTGCAGTAAGTCATAAAATATAAGAAACTAACTAAAACATTTTTACATAAATGTATCTTTAATTAAAGATAAAATTTCATTAGAATTATTAAATGTTATAACTTTTACTTACAGGAATTTTTGACATTTTAAATTATAAATATTTAATTCTGCTCGTATTATAGCTACTCTGACATGCAAAATAGGAAGTACTCGACTTTACTTATGAAAGTTTCTAAGTTATCTGATTTCAAAAAGTACAATTTTTATATGATTACATCGTATATTTTCATGATTTCATCCATTTAATTTTTGTTTCACTTTTTAATCAACGTTGCTCTATTAAAAAATTTATCATAAATTTTAAGTTAGCATTTATTTATATTTACAATAAATTTATCGTTGTATTATCACAAATGTAATTGAAAATATACACATATAAATTCCTGAAAATGTTCAGCATTCCTAAATTATTGTTATTTTCACGCTCATTTTTATTAGAAAATGTTTATGTATAATTATTACAGGCTTGAATTCCACTACTGTTAGAATGGAATTCATTCTAAAAACTTTAGAAAGTACGAGGCTTTGTAAAACTATATATGATTATAAATCCACATAAAAGTATATTCGTGTACAAACATATACAAATGTGCGTATAGTTAAATGTCAATTGCTTCTATACGAAGGAACAAATTACCACTTTAAGTAATGAATACGGAACAATAAATAAATATTTTAAACTTCGTAATACCTATTCACACTTTATAATTAACTAAATAGATTTTATAACTAAACTGTTTTGTCGGTTAAAAACATGCGATCATAGAAAAAATGTATAAATCCATTAATATTCATCTTTTACTTTATTACTATATTTATTAAAAATAATAAAATTAATAACAATTAATTTATGTTATAGAATTTTTAAAATAAAATAAATATTTTTTTTTATTCGAGTTATCATATGGTATCAATGTTATCAATTCCAATAGGAACAATTTCTATCAATGATGCAAAATAATATAAAAAAAATTTTAATTTAAAACAATTACGGATATAATTTGTGAATAATATACAACATTTTATAAAATTCATTTGTAATTAAAAAGGCCAATTAATAGTACTAAATTTGTCTGTGGTAACATATCCACTATTATCATCCATTTTGGGTTACGAACATTAAAAACCAGGTATAAGAATATTTTTAATAAATTCATATTGTTTTAACAAAGTATAAAATTAAAATTTTAAATACCATTTTCATCGATGCTTTTTAAATGGTTATAATAATTAATATAATACTTGTATTATATAAGTAAAAATCCCTATCAAACATAAATCGATATTCAAAATTAATAAAAAAAAAAAGTAATAAAGATTTTTAAAACTGATAGTATTCAATTTCATTGTATAACATTAGGTGAAATTAAATATTTGTAAAGAAAATTTTATTAAATTTATTTTAAACGTTGCATTCGATAAAAGAAATTTATTTCATAAGAGTTTTATAAAATTTCTTAGACATATTATTAATTTTTAATTTTTATTTTGAAATAATAATTTATAAAATGAATCATAATACGCGATAATAATTAATTATAATTGTTATATTTAAATAAACTACTTAATCTTACGGTTTTACATCAAAATTTAATATTTATTACCGATAAAATATATTCTAACATATTTTAAAATATTTAAATTCTTATGGATTACGGTCGATTATGAATATAGATTTTTCTAATTTATATTTACACAGTAAATTAAAACTTTGAATAAAAATGAACTTTCTTTCGAAAAATACCGTTCAACCGGTAAAATGTGTACAAATATAATATTCCTTCAAAAGTTGGATATTTTTTAAAATTATAAACTGTCTAATCCCTAAAATAATGACAAAGTGATCTGATGTAACCAGTTCTGGGCGTATTATCGATTCAAGAAAAAGAAAAAACGTTCTAGTTTGTTTCAATTTAAGCGGTATAAATTACAGAATTTCAATAAGTACCGTGATATTTTAAACCTATTGATCATAATAGTCGAGGGGATTATATCGAGCATTAATGAGGCTTCGACTAATTCTCTTTTCAATTCGACGGATATAATTCATATAAAGTATAATATAAAGTATAATGACCTGCACAACAGGATTTTAGTTTTTGCGTTTACTGTTTAAACGTAATTAAAATATGCTTGAAATTATTAATCAACAAATAATCTTTCACTGGCCAAGTCAAATAAGTAAATAACTTTAGTAATTTTTCATAATTTGTAGCGTCTTATTGGCATTCCACCGACGATTAACATTTTATATTTTCGAACCATAAATTTTCATAAAAATTGTGACAATGTCCGACTTAATGAAAACTTTTTGTAATAAAATTAGGATTTAAAACATCAATTTCAATATAAATTAGATTTTAAAACATAATAAATAACCGAAAAAATTTAATAAAACTTCTTTAGTATGTAAAGTAATAATAACCGTTCGTACGAAAACTGATTTAATACAGTTTTTATATAGATAATTTTGTTAACAATAGATTAACATTCGATTACTTTCAACGGTATAGTAAAATATTATTTTAAAAAATCGATATAATTATAACAATGAAATCCTTCAAGTTTATTTAAAGAAGATAACGAAAATTAGCAAACTCATTTTTCTACCATGGTTTTTTTATTTCTTTAAATAATAACTTTACCGGTACATATATTTAATAATATTGGGAATGTTTGAATAAAACAAATTTATTTACATTTAATACACCATTGTACGCTTATTTCATTATCGTGACATTTTATCACCGACCAACGTTTCGATCGGTTTATAAAATTTGACCGATTGTCAATTAAAAAATTATATTTATCGTTAAATTTTTTGATAATTGGCTATTTAAAAAAAGTTTAGAAAAAAGTTCACAATTTTAACGAAAAAAAATTAGTGTTAAATAAGAAATCTAATCACTTTTGCACGGATACTTTCCCTTGTAACAAATTTATTTTAATCGAACGCTCGATCGCAAAACTGTAAACAAACTTTTATTATTTTATACGAGAGATGAAATCACGATAACATCATGAATATCATAAAAGGCTGTTAAAATACGTTTTAAAAATTTGTTGCAATATATCGACCGAAAGACGCTAATCGATCTCCCGTTCAAAAACTACCTCGCAAATTACATACTAATGCCAATGAAACGCGCGGCGTTTCACTGCCTTTCAAAAATGATTCCCGAAGCTAAATAAGCGTTACTTCGCGTAAAAGGAGGAAGAAAGCATTGTTACAGTTAATATTCCATTGGGAAAAGTTCGGTTAGATCAGCGCTCGGAAAGATGAGGGAGTCGAGTCTCGACCACACCGTCTCCTCGTAATGATACGGAGCGAAGATCGCGAGATCCACGCGGTAATTTCGCAAAAGAGCCCCGCGTATTCGATTGCTGGGCATGGTTACGTGCGCGCGCGCACACGAGGATCCGACAAAGAGATTTTTCTCACTTAATCGAAATAATTTAACGCTCCGACTCGTTCGGAGTTATTCCGCACTCCGCGTTTCGCGTTTCGCGTTTCGCGTTTCGCACGCCGCGGCAGCAGATTCGAACGTTCTTTCCTCTCTTCCTCCTCCTCCTCCTCCTCATCCTCCTCATCCTCCTCTCGGAGTAGCTTCCTCGCGGTATAATTTGGCCGTCGATGGATCGCGGGGGGAGGCCCTGGCGCATCGGGAGAAAATTTACGAGGCGGCGCGCGTTCACGCGAGACTCGCATTACGTAACGTGCGTATTAACGCGAGAGCATGTATTTGTGTATTTGGACCGTGGTACGTGCGAGACACCGAGTTAATAAATTATTCGTCACCGGAGCCGGGCCCAACGAATCCGGAGCGGTCTCGACGAATCTCGGGGAGGCTGCGACTCTCGGCTAATAGAGAGAACTAGAAATTACCGGCGGATTAATTTCTCGAGCCGCGCGTGACGCGTTTCCCAGGAGGCGAGCATCCTTCGATCCCTCCTCGCACCCCCCCCCCCTCCCCTCCCCTCCCCTTAGGCGCACTTAATAAGCCGCGCGCGGCTCGTAATCGTCAACGATTATCCCGTCGGAGCGCGGCTTTTATTAGTTCGATTAATAAAGAGTCCGTGGGCTGGGATAACGCGATAAATACAAGAATCCTCGGGGATAATTGCCGACGACGCTTCCAACGGTTCCATCCTCTCGAGGAAAGCGGACCGCTGCCTCCCGATACCGATGCCGATTTCAGGAAAAGGCGCGCACGTGCACGAGGACCGAGGTTAAGTGGACCACGTGCGAGAGACAAAGGTCGACCGCTCTCGCGTGGGCGGGGGAACCTTTGTCGTGCGCGTCTGACCCCGGATGAACTCGTGAACTCGCGAGACGCGGACAATGACGAAAGCGAGGCGGCGAGGGCTTTTGGTTCCGGATTCCCCGACGGAGGTGTCCGATGGCCCGTGGCTGCCGAGGTTTCTAGGTTACCGCTCGCCACGCCTCGACTCGGCTGACCCGACGTCTCTTCGTCCATCGGGAACTGGACGATGGGCATCGGAAGCTCCTTACCTTCGGTTTTTTAACGAACGAGTAACCGACCGTCTCCCAATGTTCCTTTTTTCCTTCTCGAATCGGTTCGCACCCTCTCGAGCCCGGACAGCTGGGACAACGAGAATATTTATGTTCGCGCTGCTCGAACATTCGCTGCGACGAAGATACGCGTTTAAATTATAAGCGAAAGTTTAAAGAGTGTTCGTCACCGTAATTAATTCGCTATCGGAAGTAACGTTAGCGAAAATAACGATAATCGAAAATTATTATTCTCTAAAGAAAGGAATGATCCAGGACAATAAATTTAACAAACAAAAACGAGCCAGCCTATAATTTATGTACGAATTTTTTTTTTATCTCAAAATAAGGCAATGGATTTACGATTAATATTCGCGAAAGATGCTTGACTGAAAGCGTAACGCGAGTCTGACGCAACCTCAATTTTTTATAAATGCTGACACATTAGCATTGCGAGCAGTGTTAAATCAAATTTAACTGTATTTTTTAAATTAAAATTGTAAAGTATGTTATTATAATAGCTGCTTTTATTTTAATTTATGTTATTGGGGATTCCGAAGTAATTGAATAACAAAATTAATTTGGAAAGCTAATGACTAATACGTATAAAGTATTTACATTTGCTTGGACCAAGTACATCGATAAATAAATATAAAGGTATATATTTCTCAATGTATGAATAATTGTACTTGCTTTATCGCAAAATTCGTACATTTTTCTCTAATAACTCGTAACGGTAACGCGATCGATGTACAATTTAGTTTCAAAATTTCAATTTCAATTTTCTTTCATCTATCGATAAACGAGGACGTATATTTATATTTATTCTAAAATATCTTTTAAATTTTCTACGTTGTTATAAATTAAAACGCTAAAAATAAATTAAATATATTGCAATTTAAAACGTTGATTTTTAATTTGCCAATATTAGAAATTTTGGTTGTCGGTACCTATTTTGTTTGGTATCGAGAAATCTGTAATAAAATGAATTTATAAATTTGAAAGATTCTATACCGATAAAGTTGATAACGAAGACAAAATTTAACGATGATGATTATATTCGTTTATATTTAAAGCATAAGGTAAAAATAAGTATATATAGAATAATTAATACAATAATGGAATTTAAATTTAATAATTATACGCGAAGATAAATTTTTTTTATAAACTTGTGTACTTTATTACGTACAATTTTATAGTAATCAGTCGATAAATTAAATCTTACATCCGACCTTTTTAGACGAACGAGCGAATCCCGGATTTACGGGATAATATTTTACATAGTTCTTTCAATTTAAAAAACCAATATTTTTCTCGATTCGTCGAAAATGAAAAAAAAAAGCGATTAATCGTCGTATTAAATGTTGAATTCCCTATTGAACGCGCGCGATATTATTTTTCTATATATTTCAACGATAAGTTAAATCGGAAAAAGAGAATAATATTTCACTCGATCCGGTAATACATTTAATATAATGCGCGCGTGCATCCGTGAATGCGCTTTACGGGACTCTGGACGCGGTCTTTTTGTCAGATCCTGAAAGAGAACGTTATGAATGATATCTTTCCCTTTTTGAATTGCAAATATTTTGCAAACCGAACGCCCTCGCAACGAAATTAAAACGCGCTCACGATCTCGTTCGGTCGAGGCTTTTTACTTTCGCGAATCCATTGTACGCGTGGACTCGGTGTTGTAAGATATGTGCTAATTCAATTTCACTTCCGTTCCGTCGTGAGTCGCGCGTGGATCCTTGCATTTTCGTTCTTCTCTGTCCGCTGTCCGCTGTCCGCTGTCCGCTGTCCACCTCTTCGCCTTCGATGCCACGAAGATGGTTTTATTCGAGTCAAAGGTCACGACGCACGCGATCGTAATACCAACTTGTTGCGCCTCTTTCGCCTCTTTTGCCTCTTTCGGCTCTTCGCCTCTTTCGCCTCTTTCGCCTCTTTCGCCTCTTTCGCCTCTTTCGCTTACGGTAGGGGGAATTAAATTAATTTTTTATTTCAATCGCTTACAAAAGTGCAACACGCACCGAAAATAAAAAAGTACGAGCACGTTTTTAAACGTTTGAATTGCTCCGGGTACACGAGAATGCGAAATTAATAAATTTCCTAAAAGCTTTCACAGCTACCGATCAACTTGTTCCGCTTTAAAAATAAGTGTAACGGTGTAACGATGTTTCCCGACGACCCGACGACCCGACGACCCGACGACCTCGAAATTTTAAATACAAACGACAAATCGACAAATACCTTTACGATCGTAGCTCAGGGTTAACGTTAAGTTCAAAAAAAAAGAAAGAAAGAAAAAAGACTCTCCCTCGATTCCCCTTGCACGAAATACCCGAAATACCGCGAACAACGCCGACCAACTCGACGATTACCTAAAATTACCTAAAAAAAAGTAATTTCGACGAATAACAAAGAACCCGGATACAAAAAAAAAATCCTAGCAGAGCGTGGTTTCGATCCACGGACCTCTGGGTTATGGGCCCAGCACGCTTCCACTGCGCCACTCTGCTCTAGCTGTTAGGAAATACAAGTGGAGCGAAGATAACATGCTAGAAAGGTACGACTGCGCAGACGTTTGGCGTCGATGTTGTACGCGCGTCTGTAAGCGCGTCTCCCCCTCCATCTCTTCCACCACCTCGCCGCATCACTACCACACCCAACGATCTCACACCGCCAATGTATACAATAATACCCCAAATCTCAGCCCCTATCGGTGGTTATCGAGTTATCGAGCGTCGGTCGCAGACGCACGAAGGTTTTTGGATTTCGATCGTGGCGCGTCCGTCGACCTTGATCGTTTATTTACGTTCGATGAGTTGTTTAGCGTTGTTTACGCGTCTCAGCTTTGCGCGTCTCAGCCTTTGCGTCTCAGCTTTATACGTCCCAGCCGTCGCTCGCTCGGATTCCAACGGTACGATGCGCTGGACATCTTTCGATACGTTCGTTCATCGACAGGGTTACGATGCTCTTTTCACAGCTGAGGCTCGATTACCGCCTACGTCCGATGCTCGAACCTCAAGGTCGCTGATAACGATATTTACCTAATAGGCTTCCAATACGTTATTGGCGAATACTTATCTAACGGACGCGTGCGAGTGTAGCGTGGGTAAGGAAGGTTGCGCGATAATGAGATGTACTTTATGAGTTTGTGAAATTTTTGGAAACGCGCGGAAAGTCGTTTTAATCACGGTACGTACACACCGGATCGCCGATAACGGTGTTTATCTATTGAGCTATTGCAGGGACTCGTAAAAGCCTTCCAGTGTTCTCGGTATACTCGTGAAAATTCTTGTATTACGCTAAGTAAACTTTAGCATTGATCGCGACTCGAATCACCTGAACGATACATATACAAACGTGTGTGTATATGCATACGCATGTATGCGCGAATGGCGCACTCGCCTATATTTACTTGTAAAAATTCGTAGAATCATTATTCAAATATGATCGTCGAGTTTGACAACGATGAATTTTTTTTCTCGAATACCGACTCGTGGTTAAATATAATTTAACGTAAGCAGTTTTATATCAATGGAAAATGTATCAACGATTCCCATCACAATTAAATATCTAAATTTACTTTAGATAATATAATTAACTCGTACGTAGGAAATGGTTAAGGCTTTGTTCGATAATAATTTTTATATACGTTGGAACGAACGTATGTTCTTGGACGCGTACCGACTCGCAGTCCTCGTTTAAAATCAAATAAAATTAAATAATTCAATAAAATATAAATAATTTAGAAATCGCGAGCGTATAATAAAATCGGCGTATAAAAACGAGCTCGGATGGCTTTTCGTAACCGAGGATCGACGGTACCGAACGACTCATCCAAGCTAACACCCGCTCGCGATGGAAGCTGGGATCGAAGCGAGTTAAAAATACGGAAGTCCGACGATTGCGATCGTCGGTTAGCCTAATTAGACCCGCGGACTCCTCGGACTCCTCGGCGCGTGCTACGCGAGTAATGTATCAGGCCAGCGGTGACTAGGCTATAAGGAAACATAATCGAGATGATTGAGCACCTCGTTAGAGCCAAACGGAGACGTAAATAAAAAAGAAAGACGGGAAAATTCGTCGTCGCGGATGTGGGTCATCTTCGAGAACTCCGAGAACTCCGAGAGGTAAATAACGATTCCCGTCCTCGCGAAGATGCGCGTAACCCGATTTCCGGATAACTCGCCTCGACCGAACGTGAATCACCGAAGTTAATAAAAAGCGATATGGGTAAATCCGGTATGGGTACGGTTCGACCCCGCGATGGGTTGACTCTTTCAACGCGAGAGGATGACGAGTGATTACTCACGGGTCCGTGTTCTATCGGTCGCGATTAAACAAAAGGAATTTGGAACTTGGAAAAGCATCGCGGCTCGTCGATCGCTTTCCGATGACTCGTTTCTGAACTCGAGACGCGAGAATTCGATAGCGGCTCGTGTGTAAGGGATTTTTCAGAGACCGAAATTATGCGAGGCGCTTAAGTATTATTATCTAATTGATGTGGGTTGTTACGATCGCCGTTAACTTTATGTAGAATGGCTAAGAGTTGCGTGTAACTTTTTACCGGATGCAAATTCCAAGTTTCTGATAAATCAACCGAGTGAAATAGTAATTTAATTTTGTAATGTCTATATATAAATTTATATATAGTATTTCATATATTTGGGACACTTTCTTTTCTCATTTCTAGGGATTAGTGTACAACATTTAATAAATTGGTTATCCTTCGAATTGAGTTGTCATTCGTTACAATAAATAATTGTTATCATTTTTTCGATGAATTAAACATCCTAAGGTACAATATACAATATATAAGGTATTATTATTAATGATGGCTATGATTATAGATAGCATTGGACGTGACGGTATTGCACCGATTGAGAGCTCGTATTATTTTGATCTTACAATTTATTTCATATTATGACTACGATATATCTATTATTTTCATCGGATTATTTTATCTTTTCTTTCGATAATCGCTACCTTTTAAGCTATTACGCGTGTAGTTTTCTTGTTCTGCTGCGTAATAAATATTTATCGGCTAGATGTAATTAATCGAAGGAAATAAAGTATGATATATATTTATTTCCTACTAGTGTACAGGTTAACCTCTGTATTGATTTTTTAATCTAAAAAATTTTATTTATAAATTTATTACAACACTTTACACGTTTGTATTATAAATCTCTCAAATTTACAACGGATTCGTCAAAACTCGTTGTTTATATAAAACTCTTAATATTACAAGATAAATTAGAAAGAATATTAAAAAACTATGCACTTGAAAAAATCATTTCGATCGATAATTTATCGTTCCGACTTTTTTCTAATATTTATATGTACTGATAAACGCGTATACGTTAATAAGAAAGCAATGCGTCAATACGTCAACAATAAACGAAAGCTGATATTCTAACTAATGCGCGTGCAAAATCGTAAATAGAGTTTGAGTCAAATGTTGAATACACAGTTTCACACGAGTGCGAATAGTGCGTAAGCAAATGTACTTTTCCATAATAGACAAACTTGCATACTTCCAAGTTTTATGCTTTACCCCTGTGATAATATGATAATATGACACAATTTTTCCGGCGTAAAATGGCGGTAAATCTATATAAACAATTTTCTACATACTTTAGTTGATTTCATTTAAATAATAAAAGTAAATAAACACGAGTCAGTAAAAATTACATGTACGTAAATTACTGTGCGTACTAACGTAAATTAAGAAAAGTCAAATAAATTTTACCGTAATCGTCGCGTTAAGATACACTTTATCAAGGTTTATTAACAGGCATAAAGAAATCGAGAAATATTGCTTGAAAGTTAAACTACAAATATCAGTTAAATTTTGTTAAAGCAATTTTGTCTCTTAAGCAATTATTAGTGTATTAAGAAATTTGTATGTCATTCCGCAATGTTGTGTAAATCAGAAATGCGGAATCTCTGATAATTATCAGAAATAATTTTTCACGCACTTTAAAATGAAAATTGGTAACACTGACAGTTAATTATATTTGTTTATTAAGATGCGTGCCGACAGAAAATGACTAAGTAAAACTCGGTCCGCTTTAACCGATTACGTCATCAAAACCTGCGTTAATAATCGTGAAAAATTAACTGCTATAATTATCAAAGTTTCGTACCGATCGAACGCAAATACTTATATCTCAATTATGCAAAATAATAGATTTTTAATAATTTTCTATCCTAGTTTATATTTTTTTTATAATGTATACTTAATTTTCTTAGGTTATAGTAATTTTTTAATATCGCTAAGTCAAATATTTTATCAAATATCTGCTAAATGCTAAGTATTTCAATTTAATACAAATATCAATGTTAAAATTTAATGTTTAAAATGAAATTTGTAAATCCATCAGAAAAATTCATATCTTTGAATATTTATTTCAATGATAAAAAATTAAAAAAATAAAATAATATATATTTTTTAAATATTTTAGTTATTAATATGCTAGAATATATATTTTCTAAAATTTTCTTTTACTATTTAAGCAATTTACTTTAATTTACAGGATTACATTCGAGTTAACATTAGTAAGAAAAAATTTAACATTATAAGAAAATTTGAATAATATGAATTTTAATCAATATTCAAAATTTTTATTTTTATTATAATTATTATAGTTTACAAGCAAAAAAACTATTTAGAATTTACGTTTTTATTTTATCATAAAATCGGTTATATCAGAAAAATGAAAAATATTATTTTTATCGAATAAGAGAGTAAATTATAAAAAAGACCTAGAATTACTATTTATGAAAACGAAAATAAAAATGTTGAATATTAAATCTAAAATAGCTAATGAACGAAGTAAACCTTTAAATAATAAAAGATCGAATGTTATTAAAAATGAAAACTATTAATAAATCCATGTTTTCATACAAGAACTATTAGTAAGTAATTTTAATTTGTTTGGAAATGTAGCACATATTTAGCTAAAAAGAAATCTCGAGAAAGTTAGATACTTTGAAAATTTGCTTCGCTCGCGACAATCGGGGTAAATCAATCATGTGTGGTAATCTATCTCAACTTTCCAAAATATAAAGTTTACGATCAAATTTATTTTATATTATGTATTTTAAAGTTACGTTTCAGTGATAAGTTGGGTTGCTCTACTCTTTGAACACATTGCCACCGTAGAACGAATACGCGGTTATCGTATGCGAAAAAATTTGCGATAGCCAAAGTTTCAACTTTCGAAAATATAAAAAAATGAAACTCGTCGTAAATAACCGACTATTTAAAACTTCTGTACAAATTAATTAAGGTCCCGGAATAAGTTTTATTATTCGGTGCAAGAGTACTATAAAAATTATGAATTACAACCGGCGAAAGGCGAAGTATCTTTGCAAGTTTAAGGTTAGAAACATCGAATCGGAAAAACTTTACAAAACGTATAATTAACGGTAAGGATTTGTAAATTTGATTTTATTTTCGATACAAGGTTCTTAATCTTTGCTGTACTTTAACAATTTATTTCAAACGTAGCAAACGAGACGCGACATTATTATTTATTACACAGTTTGAAACAATAAAAAAATTGACATCGAACACAGGCGCCGATCATAGCGACTAACTTAAGAAAGTACGTAATTTTTACTCGAGGGAAAGAATAAATCAAGCGAGTAACGACCAACCCAAATAAAGTAATTTAGCCGATGATTTTCGTACGTAGATACGTAGACGACTCGTCGTAAGCTTTTCCAACGCTTAATTAATTTTACATTTGTTTAATTGCGAACGAAACCGAATGACGAGAAAAAGACGGAGCATAATCGTACGAGTTGAAAGAGCGCGGAGATAGTGTGCATAAATCGCGAAACAGTTAGTCCCGCGCTCGCTAAAATACATCGCATCCGAGATCTAATGTTCCATATGAAAGAAGCGCTCGGAATGTAGGCGATCCGAGCGAAAACGGCCGTCCTCGTAAATCTTGAGTCTCGAGCGGTGAAATTTCGCGAAGAATCTTGGCGCGAAAGTGGGAAAATCCGCACAATGCGCTGATTCATGCGGGTCCCCGACTTATCGTTTTTTTTAAAGACTTTTTAAAGGCTTTTCAAAGGCTTTTCAAAGGCTTCGAGGCGAGCTTTGAAGCGTTTTGAGCCTCCCGCGCAGCCACGTGGCCCGCATCCGATGTGCGCATGCGCCCGAGTGCCTTCGAGGATGTCGCCCTCGTCTCTTCTTTCGCCTGCCTTTTTAAGTTTTTAAGACTCCTCCGAGTCTTAAGTGGGCTTTTTTCACTAACGTGGGCGTAACTTTGTTAATTCGCAAAGGATAACGACGACCGATTCTTGATGGATCGCTGCTTTCGTCGCCTCCTTCGATTTAATTGGAAAAGCGAGTTATTTATAATTATTTCTTACGTATTGTGTACTTCATTGTGTATCCGCGACTACTACGTAAATTTAATACAGTATAAATGCATCTCTATCCTTTACATCTAGATCACGTCTACGTGTAATCGCGCGCGCGAACAAAACTATGGATACCTTGTTTTAAATTCGTCTTCGAATTTCGTATCTTCTTATTTTAACGCAACACATATACACACTTACGTATCTATTTAATCACATCGATGAACCATAGACGTGCGTTGTTTTGTCGTTGGGTAAAGTTTTCTGATATCAAAAAAAAAACTAGCCATAAGTGTACTTTTTCCAAGTTATGCTGAAAAATAAAATTTGATTAATGCTACTAATTAATTCACCTTTTTATTCGCCAATATATCAAAGACTTTCCATAAAAAATATTACTAAAATAATCATAAATTGATCCAACACGGGCTGTAATGATTGGCTTATAATCTTTGATACCTATCAATTATTTATTTAATATCAATATATCACGTGCGATATAATTATGTAATAAATTCCAAAAATATCTTATTTAAAGATAATAAAAACAAATAAAAACGGGTAGTAATTAACGATCGAAAGCAAACGATATTTAGTTTTCGAACGTCAACTTCTCTCGATCGATAGTTCATTCTTATATTATAAATATGTAATATAATTAAGGATAATCAAAATTTATAAATAAAATTAAAATTGTTGTAGTTACAAAAGGATGATGAGCGGTTAAACCAATTCGTACTTATAAATACGAGTACAAACAAATTTACGAGTACGATCGGTGTATAAAAAAATAAATAGAATCGTTGAATAGAAGATATAATGGTAAATTCGTAACAAATATTGAAAAGTAATAAAGCGTTTGTTACTGAAATATCCGATTCATCGTAATAATATTTTAATCGGACACGCGGACGTATTTTATCGTTACGGCATTTAACCTTAACAAAGAGACGATACGTCCGCATCGATGGATAAACTATCGCGAGTTTGAGATATCAATTATAAAAAATAAAATGATCGCATAAAATATTATCGCTAAAAGATCGAATGGATAAGTTTAATGTCAATATTACGAATCTCGACGATATTACGAGCATTCGTTGCAAACATAAAAGAGGACTTTTCAAAACCGAAGCTCAGCGATGCGCAGTTCGCTCGGCCAAACTCGTGCAACGATTAGCTTTAAAGTCCCGCCTCACCGACCAAACTTCATTCTATACATAATAACAGCATTGTCTCCGGTAAATTAGTTTCCAAACTAAATTCACCTGCCGGTTCGCAACGCGACGACACCCTGTTATTCGAGAAAAGAAAACGAGTCGACGAAGCGAACGAAAGACGACGACTCGAGGCGATAGGGAAGAAACGGGCGCGTAGTTGTAATTAAGCTCCCGAAATGTAACGAGGAAACGAAGGAGGAGGGGACGTTTAAGCGTGGCACCTTTACCGTCGAACCTTTTCCTGTCCCGCGCTTCGAAGTTACACTTGTCTCGCACGTCACGCGCTTCCGCGTCCTCCGCGTCTTCCGCTCCGAAGTGGGTTAATATTCATCGGGTACGCAGGGCTAGGAGGACTCCTTCGACCGGTCCTCCTCCTCCTCCTCCTCCTCCTCCTCCACCAACTCCTTTGCGTGTACGCACGTATGGACGAGGAGTGGCGAGCGAAATTTTTCTCGGTACCGTAAGCTCGACCTCCCGAATGTTGCTGCATGGCCCGTCGAACAAAGGCTATTGATTCGCCCGCGCCACCTCCTCTCTCTCACTCTCTCTCTCTCTCTCTCTCTCTCTCTCTCTTCCTTTTCGGTCGTGGCCGACGGACGGGCATTTATCTACACATTCCTTTACGAAATAATGAGTACCGCTGTACCGTTCGGGCCGTAATTAAAAAATAAATTTATCTGCGGCCGAGTAAACGTTAGAAGTCATTAAACGGTGACTCGATGTAACGAGTCACGATCGTAAGAAGAAGCGATGGATTTCTACGGTGGGCCCGCGGACGCACAAAAAGCAAATACGATTTTCTCTCGCTGTGGTTTTATACCGACGAACCGACGAAAAAGGTATTAGAATCAGCGCTTAGAAACTGTCGCCTTTCCAGGGCTTCAAATTTAGCCTCGAGGAACAATGCCGCACCGAAACGCCTAAAATAAACAAAGTTATACCAATTTGTTATTTAACGATATTTTTTATAAATATTTTTTATTTATAAAACGGACGCTATACGTTATAATAAATTAATAGCGATCCACTGGTATGAGAAACGATACTCGTTCGCGAAGGTCGTTCTTCGATATCAAACTCGCAACGAAACAGTTGAATACTTGTGGCTTAGTGTTAAAAGTAGGGGAAAAATTTAAGTAAGTTGAAGATATTTTTTTTTAATATGTGATCGCTGGTAATAAAAGACGTTAAAAAAATCAAAATTCGTGAAAAAATTTGTTTTGTAAAATTACGTTCGAAATTATAATTTCCCCTGATGTACATTATAGGTTAATTCGCTGCAATTTGACGTACAAAATGAAAAAAAAATCTTTTTGGCATAGTCGGTATCGAATCTTATTATTATAAGTATAATTTAAGCTACGAAAAAGGGTCATTTTTTATTTCAAATTGATAAATCCTAAATTCTTTTCCCTTATTTTTTTAAACAAAATCTAATTTATGTATTTATCATAGGTACAATAGTAGTAATTTGATGAAGACATTTACGAGTATTTTATTAATTTTAAAATTAAATTTAATCTAAAGTAATAGTATGAATTTCTGAAAAATATCGTTGAAAATTTTGAAGACAGTATATTATTTAGGGTATCGATAAAGTCGATAAAGATAATCCTTCGGTTAACCTCTCAATTTTTCGACTGAAAATTATACAGAAAATATTCTTAAGTATTATAAATTACCGTTTGACATAAAATATTACGCATCGTGTGACGGCAACTATTAATTTCAGCAACATTTGAAAATTTGATCTACTGTAATTTTATGATTTAAAATCTTTGTGTAAAATAATAATAATTATATTTTATTCCCTATCGCTTCTTTCCACGATAAAAATTAAGTACTATCGATCGTTAAAAATATATCTAAAATTACGTAAATTGTTAAAGTGTTACGATCGAAATTGTAAATTTGTATTTCATAATAAGTTTGAATCGGTAAAAAAAAATTTACAATCACTCGCGAATATACAGTGTCAACTGTCGTATACGGATTTTAACACTTGGAAACGCAAAAATATTATTTAACTCGGAAAAAATAAAACGATTAAAAATTGATTTGCAGTTCAGGATATTTCGAGTAGACGCTTCTAAGCTATTAGTTATTTTGTATTCGTAATTAAAAGAGCGAGTATTATTCTTAATCGTTATTACTAAAGAATTTGTCGTAATTCTTTATTCGTTGCGTGAAATAAAACCACAATCGTGCCGAATGGTTTACAAATTCTATTGTTGATTATATAAAAGATGACATTAAGAAGATTTCGGTGTCTCTCGTACTTTCTCTTTATTTTTACATGAATCAACAGAAAGTAACAGTTGGGTGTATTCACGCAAGAGGACAATCATTTTTGTCTTGGCGCTCGCTATCGACGTTGCATTTAGAATAGTAGTATTGTTTGAAAGTTCAATCTCCAAAATCTCGATGTTACAATACTCGTACAATATGACAATAAATGGTATTGTAATCATTTAGCAACGAATGCGAGCCAAGAAAGAAAAGTAACTAAAAAAGCAATGTGATGCGTTCACAGGAATCACCGAACCTCGTTCTCTATCTCCTTCTCGTTCTCGACCTCGATTTTTTCTCGTTTTCGACCATCTAGGACTCGGTTCTAGAGTACCGATCTCCGATTCCGGGCCGAAAATCGCGAACGCCTCTCGTCCTATCATCTTATGTGATGACCCAGTGGTGATAAAAAAAAAAAAGTGGCTCGTTCGGATGCATTCGCGAACTCTTGATTTCCTCTTGACTTCGCTTTCGACGGGTGTTTTTCTTCGCGTAGAAAGTCACCCGAAACGCCGGCACCTCGTTATCGTGCGCGTAATGCAACCGCATGCGTGACCGTTGGTCGAATTATCGCGAGCGATTGCCAATAAAACACGAGGCTCGAGCTGAGCGTTGATGGCCCGACGGTTATTTATACTTTTCTTCGTTTCGTTTCTCTCCGTTCGTTGCGCGGCAAAGTATCGAGGCCTCGTTCGAATTTGAAATTTCTTTCCAGATGGATGCATCGGTGCCTCGCTGTTAATATCGATTGCCTCGGTTGCGCCGAGAATGCGACTACGGACGAAATGAGAAACGCGTAGGTTGGCACCGTCGGTCTTTTCGGGTTATCCAAATGATACAAATTTATCGTGCGTGATTCGAAAGATGCTTTTTCGATTGTTTCTCGGTATTTGAATGGCCGAGACGGTGATGCATTTATTTATACATCGATACCATTCGCTTTAAAATAAGCGAATTATAAAGGTGCGTAGATAAATCTCCGCGTTTATTTATTCGTTTAAATTGTCGATTGCCGTTTATCGGAATAACATCCGCGACTAAGTAATCTGCGATATTTATTGCGTTCGATCAACTTTCTTGTTTCAACCAGGGTGGCAAAAACTCACCGAAAAGCTATAAAAATTTAAAAGCGACACTAAATTAATTTTTTGTCACTCTGCAAACATTATCGCGTTATTTCTCTTTCAGCGTCCGATAAAATTAAATTCAACGGATATGATAAGGAAGTAATATATCGATCCTTTAATTTCACTTATCGCATTCTTGTTACTTGCTCAGACTTATATGATTTTCTACTTAACGGATAAGTAATAGATAAACAAGTTGACGGGTCACGGAATAAAAATGCATAAATAATTTTTATATTTAAGTTAACGATGTATAAAATCGATAAATAAAACGACTCGATCAAATTTATCAAAGTTTGCATAATCTAAATTTTCGGACGAAACTAATTTGAATAATTACTTTAAAAATGATCTTACTTTTTCTTCTATTATAAATCAAGATAATTGTTTTATTTTGTTATACCTATTGGTTTTAAGGCTCGATATCGATACGCGAATATTATCAAACTTATGAAAATTATATCCAAGCTTAAAGACTCGAAAGATGAAAAAAGGAATTTAAAATATAATGTAATTACTAGGACACAATTATAAGAACAATAACAAGTACGATTTTTTTCATAAACGTGGGAATTTATTTTTGATAATAAAAGACTAAAAATTTTGTGAGAACTATAATAACGCGTTTAAAAAAATGGTCTTACGCCCACCTTGTTTTTAATTCATTGGATGTGTATTCCGAAACGTATTTAGCTTATATTATAGCTACGAGAAGGAACGGGAGATCTCTATTTATCATAATTTCCGTACGACATCTACATAAAAAATTGCTCGATTCTTTCGATTTCACGAAATCGAATGTAAAAACAAAGAGCAATAGCGAGTCGGATGGTGAGAGCATCGTGGGAGTTTTGGGCATAGTTTCTTTATTTGCATCGAGAATAAGAGTTAAGCATAAAATAACATCGAGAAGCGTAAACGTCCGTGCCGTATAAAATCTACGAGATACGTAGGTGTGGGCATAAGATTTATGGTACACTAATTATTCTTTTATCTATCGAGTATAAGATCGTCCCCGGGTGGCGCAAGGTGAGCAGGGGTAGGGAAAGAGGGAAAGAGGGAAAGGAGCGAAAAGGAGGAAGAGGTTCGAACGAGCCATTTATCTTTATAACCGTTTAATAAGGAAAAAGGTCCCTTAATGAGGCTCATTTCGATGTTTAACACGCGCCGCGGTCAACACACCCCCGTAGCTTTTCTGCCCACTGAAGGAAGGAAGAGGAGGAAAAAAAGTGAAAAAAAAATAAAATAAAATATACGTGGTCCCGAGTCGGCGATTATCGCGGCCTCCTTCGCGTCTCTTTCGACTCGCGTGCAACTTGTACGCACACGCGTGTAGGACGCCCGAGAGCGCCAATTAGGGACGCCGAGCCGGAAGCGCGAGCGCCGCGGCGTCACATTTGCATTACAAGTATTAGCCCTCGTTTTTTGTTTTTTCCCCTCCTTTTACGAGGACTCCTCGTCCGACTTTATGGGCCTCCACGCAACGACGACCCGGGGACGCTCGAGCTCGAATTTTCGTGGGAGGGCAACCAGTCGGTTATTATATCCTCGTCTGGCCGTATTTGGCGACATTTCGTATAAGTTAATTCGTGAGTTTTTTTCGCAGCGAGTCGCGTGACGAGCGATGGATGCGAGCGATGGATGCGAGCAAAGATACGATCCAAGATGCGATCCAAGATGCGATCCAAGATGCGATCCATGATGCGATCCATGATGCGATCCAAGTCGAATCGGCAACGAAATAACTACCATTCTATAATTCAGCTTTACCAAAGTATCACTCGAGTTTCGAGATTCCGAGATAATTCTTCGCTCGGAATGAACTTTCGGTATACGCTTTTTTTAAACCCATTATAACCATGATGACGAGTAATGACCCCTCGAATAAATTAAAATATTGATTTACAGGCATGAGTTTACATTCGACGTTTTTGAAATTCAAATTGGAAAAAATTCAAATTTTAATATCGAACGCCGCCTTACATGGAAGAATCCGTTTAACAAACGAATACCACGTTTCGTACGCTTTCACATAATCCAATTTCTAAACCTTTTTCTCCTTGTAAATTGGAAGACACGAATAGAGATGAGAGTTTATTCGAATGTACCGAGGATCGATTCATTTTTTAATCTTTTTTTATATTACTTTTATAAATAATATGTGATACGTAATATATGATAATTACGTAAAAGATAATTACGGAAATTAATTTAATTTTTTTTATACAATCCGATACAAATAAATTAGGTTAATGGGAATTATATCAAATTTTTCTAACAATAATTTTGAGAAAAAACAAGTATAATTTATTCGTGATATTAATTTTTATAACGAAGTAATATTCTAGTATCGTAGATACTAAAACGGAAGCGTAATAAATGATTTTTGTTCTATCTATTTTATACACGGGGTAAAGAAAACATTGAATTTTTAACGATTCGTCAAAAAATTATTATGTAGCACTTAGTACAGTTGATGATGTTCGGTATATCTTGAGCGTTTTATAACGATATTTATAGAACAAAATGTCTTTACCGAAATGTAATAGTTGCGAGAGTAATACAAAGAAACTCTTGAGCGAGGCTCGAATAGAGAAATGGTCAAGGGAATACACAGTCGTAAAATATAGAAATAGAGCAAAAAACGAGGCAAGAATTAGGAAACTAAGTTGAACGTCACGTTTTAGACTTGTTTTTTGTACAAGCAACGAACATGTGGAATCGTAAACCGAATACGCGGGCGATTCAACGTGTCATCGTAAATTTAACCTTCTCATAGTATCCAGTAGACACACTAAAATTTTCTCCATTACTCATTACGACAAGTATTTTCAAATATGTGTCTTCGAATAGATACGAGCACAGCTTCGTGCATATTTCGAATCGTTAATAAATTTGTAGTCTTTTGTGTATTGTATTATTACCTACCAAATAGATTTATACGAGCAATAGACTTGTCGGTAATATATTATAAAAGTCGGTATATATACTAAAATATAGTAAAATAAATATCAAATTGAGACGCGAAAAATTTTAAAAACTTTTACTCGTCTAAATAAGCCTGAAAGTATAAACCTTAAAGTACAAGTTTATCTATTCCGATTAAATCCGAATTACAGAATCTAAATTTATATCGTACACTTTTAAATTTAATATCGTTGATTGACGCGTAAGAAAGAATTCATTTTTTTCGTACGTGAGAAAATAATTGTTCCCTCAAGCGTATAAAATTAAAAACCGTATTTCAATGGACTTTGTGTAATTAAAGAAAATCATCGAGTAATTACACATATATATTTATATGTCAAAAATTATTGCCTTACATCATGTTTAAAATAAAAAGAGCATCCAGGTTACCCTTAAATATTAATTCTTCAAAATTAAATTACAGATACAAACAAAGTCTGAAAAAAGCAAAAGAAACGGCCGCTTTAATTGACGCTCTTTTTTAAAGCGCGAGAACAACGTCCCGTGCCTTCGCTAATTAAACCTGATTTCACTGGCGTTAATTAGCATTCTTCTTAGTCAGGTACGCGACTATGCATCATTCTTTGGATAAATAACCTTCCTTTCCTCGATCTCTTTGCACGTCCGATCGTACATCTCTTTTTCCTTTCTCCCTCGTCTTATCTCCCTTCTTGACTCGATGTCAAAGTGTCCCAGAATCGGTTTTTAACTTTTCCTGCATTTCAATTAAAATTTAATAATCGCATAGAAAGAGCAAAACCATTTTCCGTTCCGTTCGTAAGTTATATTCGTTTGCTCACTTTTCTAGCTACATCTTCAAATTAGTGGTTTTATACTTTCGAATCTCACGGTTTCTTTTCAACTGCGATGAAGTTCTTATTACTTTCAATTTTAATTTTTAAAGACAAGTAAAAAAACGAGTATACCCGAGGAACTTGCCGATGATCGTTAATTTTGTATCGAATACCAATTTATATTTTTTTTTTATAAGGAATCGAATATCTTTGATTCCAAATACTCGCCCTTCGAATTATAAAAATCTTTACAAAAAATATATAAACCTATGCTTTTAAGGCGAACAATCGCTTAAATTGTTCCGAAAAACTCGTTTATCGACGGCATCGACGAGCCAAAAATGTTAATTTTTTCACGTACCGAACTTCTGAAATCGAATAAATTCGTTAAAGAATTGGAAGCTGGAAAGGAAAGCTTTTGTCTTTAATCCCGAGAAAAAGAAATGTTCGAGCGCGTTTGCATCGCTAATCCATAAACTCGGTTCGGAACAGCGGTCGGAGCTACGTGAAATAATTCCGAGTCGATTCGAATCATTTAACGAGGCGATCAAAAGTTAAAAATAAGTCGGCGCGAGAGAAGATCTCGTTATTAGAGCGGAGTCGCTGCTCGCGAGGATTAACAATGAAAGAAACGCAAGGAACGGTCAGTAGTTCATCGACGACGCCTCGTTTCCCTCCCCATCCGCAAGGATCAACGCTCCCGAAGACGCACAGGTTGCTCACAGGTTGCTCACAGGTTGCTCACAGATTGCTCACAGGTTGCGCACCTGGGAATACCTGAATAAGTGGCTGCCCTTTTTGCGGTCAGCGGCGTAAACGCGATCCCGCTTTGCATTCTGATGCGTTCAGCCGCCCCTGGGGAGCGCGAAATTGCTTTGTTTTCCTCGCTCCGGCATGCGAGAGCGACACGCTCGTATCCGATGATAGCACAATGAGCAAGGGAGTGCCCCGGTCAGGCATTATCCTTGCGAGGACCGCAAGGCTCCCTGGCGATAACAATGCCGCGGCGGTCGAACCCGAGTTTTTCGCGTTTATCGCGGTTGGTAGCCGCGAGATGTCCAAGGACGCGTATCGCAGACTCCGAGACAAGCGCTGCGCCGGGTCGAGACGATAAGGAGCCACTTCTCCGTTTCTTTGCCAACTTTGCTCGTTACGGGAACGTTCTTTAGCGACGTTTGCCCGGGACGATGCCCGGGACGATGCCCGAAATCAGAGGATAATTGCGTTTCCTCGGCGCGATTTCGTGCTTTTCAAACGTTTTTGAGTCGCCGAAAAAAATGCAAACACATATACGCGTATCGAAAACAAACAACGGTAACATCGTTCGCTTTTCATATAACCGATCGCTTTCCCGTCGAAATCCCGATATTTCGTTAAATACTCCAACGAAAGCGAAGCCTGTACATCCGATTTCGTATGCGCGATTATACAATTATCGAATACGAATGAATTTGTAAATTCCAACCCAAGTTTTATCTCGATAAGCGCTCCAACTTATTTTTGTTGATTACTTCGTCGCGAAATCGTCAACGTGACCGTCGTTGATTTTAAAATACGTTAATTAAATAAGACTCGAGTAAAAAATATTTTACAGGCGTAGTCGGATGAATGTAGCGCCGTAAATTGGAATTTATGTAAGCGAAGCTAAGTATATCCGAATAAAGAATTTTCCAAAAAGCATTGTTTCCCGTAAAAAAAAAACAAATATAAAATTCACAGCGGGGTTTCGCTCGAAGAGAAACGCCGTACCAAAAATCCTCCGAGTTCTCAGCGGCCTAGGTAGAGGCGTAGGTAGAGGCCTAGGTATAAGGCTCGTGAACGATTCGATAAAGGACTCGGGGGGACCTCCGATGCAGCGCGACGAAGGACGAGCGGAGGGACCGAACCCGCGGAGCTTACTTATTACGGCCGAGGAGGAGAAGAAAAGCAGCGGACCGAATCGAGGACCCGTTTTTCGCCTATGTCAGTGGGGCAGGGACCTCGGGTACCCGGGTACCCACGCGTCGGTGAAAGGCGGCTACCGCGCGGAAAATTTGACCCTTGCGCCGAGCGCGATTCTTTATCCGTGAGAGAGAAAGCGCGAGCGACGGACGAAAGGAATCTCGTGGCCCGGTGGAGTGTGTGTGAAGCGTGTGTGAAACGTGTGCGAAGCGTGTGAAGCGTGTGAGAAGTGTGTGTGTGTGTGTGTGTGTGTGCCCCTTGGAATGCGTCCCTTTTTTCTGTCATCCTTCGTCGCGCTCCGATCTGGGTGTTACGATCCCGATTACGTACCCGGTGCACTTTGCATATATGCTAATGACCTGGACCGCGTCCTTACCGCGTCCGTACCGGTCGACACGCCCCTGCCGAAATCGAGCCTGGACTCGATACCTTCGATAGAAAACCTTTCCATCGATTTTATTGCGGATTCTCGATGAGATTTCGATGAAAGCTAAATGGAAGGAGTCGTGATTGATTTGTTCATTTTTTTTTCCTTTTCGATACCCGACTCTTGCCGTCGTTCCTAAAAGTCAAGGTCGAACGGTCGATGCCGAAGGATAAAGCAAATGTGTTTTAATAATTCCATTGACGTTGATCCTTCGGCGTTATATAATGAACGACCTTGATTTTTGTCGAGGAAGAAAAGACTAGGCGCTGAAACGCTGACGATTTATTAACAATGGCTCGGCCGAACCTCTCGCTTTCAATTTTATAATAATTAAAATATAAGCACATATAATTGTTAACAAAATTTAGCGATTAGATATTTGCATGTATAAATCATGGATAAAGTTTCTCTATAATTCTCCGTAACTAATTGCACTTTTGTTTTCATTTTCAAGTCTTTCGCAATTTTCCTTCGATGGCATCGAGTATCGGTGATTAAACGATTATAAGTTCGT
The DNA here is from genome assembly GCA_018907195.1 of Dolichoris vasculosae. Taxonomy (NCBI): domain Eukaryota; kingdom Metazoa; phylum Arthropoda; class Insecta; order Hymenoptera; family Agaonidae; genus Dolichoris; species Dolichoris vasculosae. The sequence goes on from JACCHY010000015.1 coordinate 274,495, forward strand.
ATTATTCTAACGTTTAGCGACGCTATAAAATCGATGCTGTTCGATAGTTCGTGAAATAGTTATAATCTTCTTTTATGAACACAGTTTAATTCTGATCATTGATATCGACATTATTATACCCGTAAAAAATTAAGGTTTTAATTTTATTAAATGATATTATAGTTTGGTATGATTAACTTCCAATTATTATTGATTAATTACATATATATCGGAAGATTAAATGCTATTCTCGTTAAAAGTCAAAGAATATCAAGGTATCGATCGCGGTAAACTTAACATATTTGTTACCTTATTAAACTTTATGTAGGATTTATTAATAATAAAAATATCCAATAATTATTAATGAATTTATCAATATTTATACTTTTATATTTTTAAAAAATGACAGTCAAATTAAAAATAAAACGAAAGTCTAAATTTTTTTATATTTTCTATAAAAAATTATAAAGACTAAGTTTAAATTACCGACAAAAATTATTTTTTATTATAGTTTAAATTATAAAAAATAAGATTAAGTGTTGAACCGATGGTTAAAAATATATTTCACTTCTGCTTTTTATTCTTATTTTCAAATATTCTTCAAACGGTAGTAAGTACTTTTCCATAAATCAACTAGTTTTTGATACAATATAATTTTAGGTTATTCTATGAAATTGCAATTATGTAAATACAGAATGTAAATCAATCTATAATGTAATAGCAATGTTAAAATTTTTTATTAAAATTTTAAAAGTTCAAAATAATGCTATAAATAATACAAAATTTATCGCTTCCTTTCTATAATTTTTTTTATTTTCAGTTTTGTATTTTAATATATAAATTATCCATTACCATACCATGAATAGGAATTTATATATTAAAGTATGTTTTGACTAGTATTGTTTCAATGTTGTGTCTAAATATGCCAATCGTCACATTCCAATGCATATTTTTTCAGAAACGGAATACTTGTTATAAAACAAAAATGTTGTAGCTCGCTTTGATTTCACACGATAATCATTCCATTCGCTATTAAATAAAGACTCGATATGTAATGCACAATTAATTTATGAATTTTAAACAATAATTTATCGATTTTTTTTAATATTTGACATATTTTTTTGAATATTTTCTTCTAAATAAATTCGTTACGTTTAAAATACGTAAGATCTAAGTTGCTAAATGTATAAAAAATTTATCCAATTTTATGATTATTGATCTATTAATTCGTAATATAAAATTACTTATTACTACATAGTGATTACTTTATTTCCATAAATAAAGATAAATTGGGTGTCTAATATTTTATGATTTAAGAAATAAAAGTGCTACAATAAAATATTGTTGGAAATTTCAATTTACAGGTATCCGTTTGATTTAAAATAAGAAATTCTGTTTTATATAATAAAACTTATTCAAAATTATGAAAATTCTAACGTATAATTTAATATTGTTATAAAATTTGCATAACCAAATATTTTTTTGAATGTACGAAAAATACGTTTAATTTGAACTAACAGGAAACTAATAATTGTACCAAATATATTGACCTTTGCTTTCATTACTTTGCATCGAATAAATTATATTGTGAATGTTTCCCGTATCGGTTATCGATAAGAGTTCGGTTTCTGTATGTTAAACAAATCAGTGATTAATACAGAACTTAGAATCTTCCTCCAATGCCCATTTAACGTCAAATAAAAAGCTCACCCAAAGAGAGATTATCTACTTTCGAGAGCAAAACTCGTTATTTTCTGTAGGTCTATCTCCACTTCTCCCTCTATCTGATTCACTCACTTTCCTTCCGTTTCCATCTTTTTTCAAAAAGCGAACGAAAGTAGGAGGCTCGCTGAAAAAGGAAACGATAAATCGTGTGTAAGTCCCGACTGAAGTACCGCGAAGAAAGTTGCACCAACATTGGCTTGGCCCTTCAACCTGATTTCTTTTGCACTCATGGAGTAATGGTTGTTCGACTAGAAGATCTTCGTTTCATTCTCTTTCTCTCTTTTCTTTTATTTTCAGTGAATATATATTAATACTTATGCCTTTTCTCTTTCTCTCTCTCTCTCTCTCCTTTTCTTATCCGACAGTACTCGTTGTTGAGTAATAGTGGGTTTTGTTGCTGTTTGAACCAAGGGGGAAGAAACACGAAGTATACGCAATAGACAGTCATCGGAATTCAGATACTCAAGCTGTGCGCGGTAGTCAAAAGATTGATAGTAGTGGACTTCCTAATCGACTCGATCGAAAGATTTTAAGTAGTTATGTTTTGTAATAGCACTCAGAAAAGTTTCTTTGTTACTTCATGATAAAGTACGGGCTAGTCCGATAAAGGAAAATTGGAGTTTGTACTATGTTTCTAATCATTTTTGGTCTAACCTAACTATAGGTTCATGGTCGGTTACAAAGCAAGGAATTTTATGGCTGAATAATATTGTTTGCCGAGCAATTGAAATTTCTGTTAGATTACATCCGATGAAAATTATATTTGTAAATTAGGGATTGTAAGTTTTTAACTCTTGAATTTCTCAGTCTTTGCGTTTACATTTTGACCATTGTTTTCATAACGTGTACTAGAATTGTAAATTTTCTATAAACTGTTTGACTATTTCATTTCAAGAGTCCGATATATGTGTATGTTGCAAATAATGAAACTTTACTTGTACAAAATAATTCAAATTTTATTATTTTACGCTGTCTAAATAACGATATTATATTTATTCAAATCAATAGTAATAAAATACGATTGACTAATGTGCCGAGATCAAAAGGAAACATTACAAAATTAAACGTGGGATTCAATCAAGACAATCGTTTTCTCCAAGAATAAATCACCGTGTTTAAAAGCTCATTTCATGAAAATGTTACTTATCAAAATGATTAAAAAAACATGTAAAATAATTTATAACAATTTATTGATCAAAATCTATATATTTAAATCTATTCTATATAAAATATACAGAAGCAGTTATTTCTTTCGAAATACAATTACATCGACGTTGTTATAAAAATTTACAATCTGTATACAATGATAGTTAATACTTGCATGAAATAGTTTCGATACGATAAAATTTTGTATTAAAATACTTAAAATTGTAGTAAAATATCGTTTGGTTGAGTAGAAAAATAAACTTGGAATCGTTGGAATCGTATATTTATTAAATTCTACTAATAGTTATAATTGGATGGATGACTATTACACGAAAATAACTATCCAACGTTGGGGGATAATTTGTAAACGATGCCCGTATCATTCGGTACTTATTACGAATTAAAATTGGACAAGATTATCAAAACAGTTAGTTGAAGCGGAACGTTGCGATTGAGTAATTTTCGTATCTTTTAATTAGTAAATTGAGATATTCGGTTGAGCGAATACGCCAATTAAAAGCTAATTCAGGAAGCAAACCAAATAGAAGCGAGCACGTGAAGCACGAACCAATCTGTGTCGAACATAACTCTTATGAGCTAAAAATAAGATATAAATAGATTAAGATTAAGGATGAATTTATCGGCTCTTCACTTTTATATTATACCAACGATATTTAACGATAAATTTATATAATACAATCGAAGCAAATAAGTTGATACGTTTTTCTTTCGCTTGCGTTTGTATAATTAATTAATATGAATTAATAAATTTCTTTATCTTACGGAAACGGAAAAAATTTAATTTATACTTTTATGGATGCGTTCAACGTTAATTATCATTATTCGAACACATTTTTAAAACCGGATATTTATACGCGCACGAGAGAATAGTAAATGTAAAAAGGATTGCGATCTACGTCTTAAAAATTTCATTTTTAAAGAAACAATAATCTTCTTGTATTTATTTAAACGCGTAGAATATTTATTTAAAACTCAAAAATTTATACCAAAAGCATTAAATGGCTGTATTATTTCAGTCGCAAGGAATGCGTTCCTCGCCAATAATAGCGACGGATGTTTGAGAAACGAAAACTCGAAGAGAAAAGAAAATATTGGCATTTTTCACGATAGAGATAAAACCGTTTCTTTCTTTAAATTTTTAATAATTTTGGAGAGCTTCGTCTCTCCGGAATTCACTCGCGGAATCAACATTTTATTATCGAAAAGGCCATTACGTTATATATGTTATAACGTACAACGATCGAAGACGAGGTAACCGTAATTTTTAATAGGGTAATAAAAACCGATGGCCAATGAAAGTACAAGTATCGCACGCCAGACGCGCGGAAAAATAAACATTAGAAATGTCATTATTCATTTCGCGGCGCAACGAGACTCGTTATTACGGTCCGCTCGCCCGATCATTACTTTGTATATTAAATTACAAGATCGATGCGCGAAAATTACCGGTCTAAACCCGCTCCCAGCCCTTGCCGATCCAACAACCGACGCATATTCCTTCGCGCGCACACAAATCTACCCTTTTTCCATCCGCGATCCCTCCGACTCGTCCGATCTCGAGACTTAATGCGCACACGGAAAGCCACGAAAAGCATTCTTCATCTTAAAGCGGTGAGAATTTCGCGGCTACGGCTACGGCACATAAGATGGGACGAGCAGACGAGCCGCGAGCGATAAGGTCACGATCGCACGCACGCGGATACTTCGGGGCGAGGATTAATTTATCGCGCGAGGAAGCAACGAAGGGCAGAACCAGACATCGATGCTCGCGAAACGGACGTTCACGACTGCGGACGACTGCGGACGACTGCGGACGACTGCGGACGACTGCGGACGACGGCACTTACGTAACGGGGAAACTCTCCTTCCTTTTTCATTCCCGGCGCGTATAATGCGACTCTGGAAAGCTCGACTCGTTCGCCCCCCCGAGCGAATTCGGACGCGAGAATTCCCGTCTAATTTTGCCCTCACGCCTAATTTGCACCGGACGCTCGTAAGTATAGGTGTTTTTACGTTTAGCCGTTGAAGAAAATTTACCGAAAATTTACCGAAAATTTACCGAAAATTTACGGTGAGTTCCTGCGCACGCGCACCGAGTATCGGGATTTTTTTCGCGATATTTTCACTGCTTCCTCGCAACCTTCGATACCTGCATACCTGTGTTACGATGGATCGTCCAATGGCCGCTCGTAAGATCGATCGCGAGCGGAAAATTTTATCGAGTTTTTCAATCTCGCTTTACGATACGATATTCGATACATTTTTTCGTTCGAAGGGTAAACGCTTTCATCGACGCGATAAAATGCGATTTGTCGAAAAAATTAAACCGTATACGTGCGTTAACAACATTTAAAAAGCTGAAAAACTTTTAAAACTTTTCTATTTTACGAATGATTATCTCGATAAATACAATTTAACTAACAACGCTCGAAACATTTTAAGAGCGTTTTATCGGTCGAATGACTCTTGTATAAAAACGCCATTATTCTCAACGTATCAAATGAGATAAATAATAATATCAACAATCAATACTGACCAGTGTTCAAAGTTGTAATGACATCTATCGTAACACTAACTCAAACCCTAACGTAAAATTGTATTGTATTGTTTACCGTTCGTACGGGTAATAACATTACGTTCGCATTTGCATAAACTACCAATACTAAAGTCTCGTGTGATCAGTGCGACAACAACGATTTTAAACAAATTAAATAGGTGTCGTAAAATATTTCGCAACGAAAATAAACTTAACGACTGGTAAAATGCTTCTGTGCGTAAACTTATGAAAAGGATATCGATATTTCTTTTTCTTCTGTTATCCGACGGTTTAAAATGTACGCGCGTAATATCCTCTACGATCCTCGATCCTCGATCCTCGATCCTCGATCCTCGATACTTACGCTTCCTGTAATATTTTTCCCTCGAATTGGATAAAAAATAAGAAAAAGGCGTCACCGAGTAAAAGAGGCCGCCGTTCCGTAACCGAGTTCAGAATACGAGAAACGTTTTTTTCAAGGAATCGAACGTGTCTCGCCCGACACCGCGAATTCGCATCGGCGATGTTCGAGCGATAACCCGATCGCGGTCAACGGGAAAAAGAAAATCCTGCGTGCGCACATTCACCCGCGAAGCAATTAAAAGTCGCGTGCGATTTACAAGGAGCGGGAGGGGAAGAGCTCCTTATCGGAGCGGGCGCAAATGTGTCAAAGGTGGCGACGTTAGTGCAACGCTCTTATCTCCCGCGGCATCCGCTGCGCTCTTGCATTTCAGAATGCCTACGTGGTCGCGGACTCCCTATCATCCGGCTACATCGACACGTATAAGCACGCGCCTTGGTTCTTTTCCTTTTTCCCCTCTCTCTCCCTCTCTCTCCCTCTCTCTCCCTCTCTCTCGCTCGCTCTAACGCCTTCGACCATTTCTTCCAATTCTCTCCTGTTCGCGCGGCATTTTTTCGTCGTTGGTTTATCGATCGACCGATCCCACGTCTTCTTCCCTACCCTTGCTTCCTCATTTTTTAAATAAGATTGTAGATGAGATCTTGGGAATCACTCTCGAAAGTCATTTGTCTTATCGGTAGTGCGCGGAGGGGTAGGGAGACAGAGGATGCGGCGAAGAAAGAAAGACACAGCGATCGGGTCGTAGCTTTTTTTAAAATCCATGAGCTTATACGTGTAAAGGAAGACACCGAGTCGTTCACAATAGGAGAAAAAAGGTTATCGATTACACATTTTATCGCTTTGCGTCTTTCTTTACCGATCCGTCCAACAAAATTAGTTCTCATCGGCCGACTTATCAATTGTTTACATTCTTTATCGCAAAGACAAAATTAATGGTTGTATTAATAAGTTACATACCAAAACACGCGATAATTAAAAAAATTTATCTTTTATTATTTGTAATTCCGTATCGAACCACTCGATTGCAATTTTTACATTCATCGATCGTTCGTTATTTCTTAAATTATACGAATATTGATTAGATACCGTAGCCAATACCAATATTCCATTATCCGTATTCCAGGTTGGATTTTTTATCTAATTTATTAAAAAAAATATCGATAATCGTGATATCCATGACCAGCACTCGAAGGAATTAATAGAGCGAGATTGAGTTGAAACCTCAAAAACGTAAGCACGACGGAACGATTGGAAAGGTAATATACGTTACATTTATAAATAATAGTCTATCTTAATTATAATTCTCCATGCACGAGCGAAAGGGAATAACGCCGTGCGAAATATATCAATGGTAATTATCGCGATAACTAGTCGTAAAGCGTTTGGTCGAGCTCGCAGATACGCATGCCCCCCGATTCGAATTCAATTTCGTTAATTGTCTATTAATTCTCTCCTTGTCCCAGCCGGACACGTACGCGCGCGTATACGCGGGTACACACACACGCAGCGACGGGAGGAAAAAAACCCTCTCGCGTATGAATAATGCATGCGGAGAATCGAGGCGCATCGGGAAAAATGACGAGCTCGAGCGAAAATCGAGCGAATGGGCCGGGAAAAACACTTGTGCTCGATGCGATGCAATTGCTCCGCAGGAGAAAGTTTATGTTGCATTCTCACGCACGGGGGGATGGCCGACACCCGTGGAGGACGCGGTGCAAGTCCCTCGCGTGTCTGGCCTTGACGTCGTGCCTTTATCGCCTATCGCGATGTGTATTCCTCACTTTTGAATTTCTCAGCGAGAGTGGAAGAGTGGAATTGGCTTGCGCCTTCCATCCAATAATCATCCGATATCCCTATTTTTCTTCTTCCTCGGACTTCCTTTTCTCCTCTTCCGTGGCGCATCGCGTGATCGAGAGATAAGCGAAGGAACGAACAAATCGATAGAACGCGTTGTGTGGTAAATTCGATCGGTTCTTCGACGGGGAAATTTGAATCGTTCGTATTTTTCTTTTCTCCTTCCATCGAAAGGGTTCCAGTTCAGCGCGCAAGATTTTAGACAAATTTAGAGCCTCCGACCGTCGCGTTGTTAACCTACGAAAAATTTTCAACTTGCTGTTCCGATGCGTAAATGTTAAAAGAGAATTTAATACAAAAACGGATACAAGTATTGTTGGAACGAATCGATAGAATTACAAATCTACCTTACGAACGTTTCCATATAATCATATAAACTCTCTTGATTTAAAAATTTTTAAGAAAATACTGTGCGTCGAAAGTACGATGGAATTTTAAACGATCGTTTCTTTGATAATTTTAATATATCGAGCGATCAAGTAATAACGAATAACTTTAAATTCGATGATCTTTGCACGATTTTTAGACTATTATCGGTGATCTTTTTCGAAAAATCTTATATCACGATTCAATGTACTCAAGATGTATAACACTTACAACATTATGAATAATTACACAATTAGAATTTTATAAACTTTATAAATTAATCGTTAAAAGCACGAACTTGTTACGTTATTAAGCGCTAAAAATATGTTGTAAGTGAAAATATATCGTGTTATGATTTCTCTAATTTTATACATCAATACTAAACGCACGGCACTCAATGAGCGATTGTATTCCTTACAATGTTTTTAAAATGAGTAAAAATAGTATCGTGCTCTTTATTAGTAATGATTATAAATTAGTATTATTAAACTTATACGTTATTAGTACAGAGACGAATTATACATATAATTATAAATTAGTAGTATTAAATTTCTAATGATTATAGATTAATCTTGAATAAAATCATGACTAAAATTCGTACAACGAGTTTCTTTCCGAATAAAATTAGCGATTTATGTAATGTTTATGCAACTATAGACGGAATCCCAATTTTTCACCTCGTGAATCGACGTTGAAAAATCTTCAACGTTATTAATTTAAAAATTCAAATTCATTCTAGTGTGCTCAAGGTTCAAACGGTACAGATTAAATCTAGATCTAATACTAAATCCGTTCGCGCGAAGGAACAATGTTTTGATATATCGATATCGAAAGAAATGATCCATCGGAAGGAAGAATTGTCCTGGTGGAAAAAGGAAGAATGAGTTTGGTGTGTCGATAAGTCATCACCCGGGGATCATCTCGGAATAGATCATCTCATCTCATAGCGAGAAGGAAAAACGCGAGCATAGATTTTACGATATATATATATTATAGATGTAAATAGCCGAGCGGGGGGTATTCGAAATTTGGTATAAAAATGCCACCTCGGGGTCCGGAAAGATCCAAGGTCAAACAGCTTAGGCTTGCGTCGATCCAAGGAATCGTGATCCCGCACGTGGGATGACGCACGAATACTTTCCATCCAAAAGATCGACGCGCGTACGTGAAAGTCGTTAATTCGAGGCTTTTCGAGACACCGATCGCGAAATTGTTCGCAATTTTCGATTTCGTTTCGCATAACGAGCTCGTTTTCGAGGTACGTTCCGAGTCTACCTTATCACGCGCACTTTCGAGCTGCGAGTTTCACCTTTCGGATTGACTATTCATTTGTAAGAATGGAATGGTCTGTTCGCTTGTGCCGTTTTCGGAGTGAAATCTTCATTCTTCGACACGCGATGCCTCTTCGTTGCATAAATACGATGCACCTGTAATAATACTTATTCGTTTTACGCTAATACTAATTTGGTCCATCCTGAATGTATTATTTGTATCGTATCGTATCGATAGCGACGAGAAACAATCGTTGAAAAATATCGTTTTCTTTTTGAATATATATATATATATATATCTATTCACGTAGAAATATATTCGATTGACATCGAGGAAGATCAATTTTTTACTTTTTTTACGCTTTTTATATATTTACGTATCCTTGGGCTGTGCGTTTAGATATTGTACGAACATTAGCATTAATTTGATCGATATTTTGAGATACTTATAATATTTTTTCCATTAATTTCGTTAAATCTATTTATTCAAATTAAAAAAGAGTGATTGATACGTACAATATTTTTTCCATTCGTTTCGTTAAATCTAATTATTCAAATTAAAAGAGATCGATCGATAGTATTAAATATATATTTTTCTATATTCTACTTTGACTTTACAATTTATTTTTATTACGCGAAAGACAAATATTGGTACTTCCGCGATAATAATTATTCGCCTAGAAAAAAAATGTCCTAATTCCTTCTATTTAATTATAAAGCAATATTATAATTTCGGATAAAATATAAACTATCGTTGTTGTGATCTAAGCCGAGGAGTTTTAGCTTACGAGGCAATTGCATTAGCAACATCGGGAACTGCTGACCTGCTTAGTCTCCGCATAAATGTGAGCGATATACGAAGAAAATTAATTCACTTGGTGAATAGCGAACGCAATGACATATTTTATCAGAGATTTTTCTAATTGAAAAGGGACAACGGAAAATTTCGGAGAAGTAAAGAATAATTCAATCGCTACAATAACACTCGGGTATTGTAACGGAGTATTATTTCATTAGGTAAATGTAATTTATCTGGATTAACCGCATTGTACATTAATTTTTAAATTCTTATTAAATCGCACAATTTGATTTTAATGAGCGAATCAGTTTAAATTTATTTATTTACTCGTATTTAACGTTATCGATAAATTTATTGGTAATTCTATATTTGTAAGATTTCTTTCTTAATATAATCAAAACTTAACTTTCCTGTTACTTATGATACATAAAAACCATTAATAAGATATACTATTAACGAGAAATTATTTCTAGAACATATATTAGTATATTATTGAATATTCAGTACTATATTTTGTAATGTTTCAATAAATTTCTATATTAACTTAATATCATCGATAAGTCTGCGTATCAAATTTCTGATAAATATAATAGTATTACATTTACAAAAGTAGTGCGATTATAAGCGGGAAAATAAATTTTTAAAATAGTCCTAATAAATACATAGAGTTTCATATACGTAAAAGGATATAATATTTCAAAAGAATGGAGCAGTGAGAGTATGATTAAATACGTTGGTCTCTCGTACGATTTATCAACCTCGGGATAGTCCGCTTATCCTTTCAGGTATAGACAATCTTAGAACGTTGATAATAATTTATAAATTTATACAAATACATCTGGAATTACTGAAACCACAGATAAAATGCATTTTATAAACTAAAGTTAACATCCAGTACGACAAATATGCCTCAAGCTACCAAATAAGATAATTATGTAATCTCACAAAAGCTTTGCTTAACTTTCTGTCTCTTACGGCTAAGGATCTTCTTTTCTTACGAAGTAAGGACAATTTCATCCTTAACTTGTAGAATATGTGCCCTGATACGAATATTTACTCCTAACATGAATAAAATAGAGCAAACCTTGATGCCATTTAAAATAAGTAAAATTTGTCTTTACAACATTAAAAGAAATACTTACGTAATTGTGTAATTCTTCTTTAAATTCTTAGTTATTTCTAAATGCTAATTTCTGTTTTATTAAACAAATGAAAGTTATTACTTTTCGAAAGAAAAACTTTTGTGACAGTGAAACAATTTTGAGATTTCATCGTTCAACGTAACCAACGTGAAATTATGCGAATTATATCCTTCGTGAATATGAGTAATAACGTACCATATAGTTTCAAAATTTAATACTACCTTATAGGATAGAACTTTTATTTCCTTAAAACTACTCTTGATTAAAATTATTAACGAAAGGGAAACGATTTTGATTTTTTTAATTTTGGTTTATTATTACAGTTATGATTTATGTATGTAAATTAATTAATGCATAAATTTTCATTCGTTCAACTTGAAAAATAGACCAATTTAATGCAATTTCAAATACGATAATCTACATAATCTTAAGTGAATATTCATCATTGAATGTTCGAATTATAAAATTTATTTTCTGCGTTACAACAATTACATTATATCGAATAATTAAATTAAATTATTATCTACGTACGATTAAACGCAATACGGAATATAACCATATTATATATCGATATTGACATCTTTAATCGTTCGAGTGAAAACGATTGAAATTATGTTGGTTTTTAAAAAAAAAGAATAAGAATTTATGTTATGCGGAAAGTGAAATTTTTTTAACTAAATTATATCGGCAATTATAAACTATAACGCAGAATAATTCCACACCTAAAAAAATTTGTAATTTCTATATATGAAATAAAATTCAATACAGAGCTTCTAATCACTTCGATACTTTTTACAATAACGCGTTTACGTTGAGAAAAAAAAATTGAATTTCTGGCTATTCAGAGTCTCGAAAAAATATGATATTTATAAACGAATCTTTAATTATAAATGATAAAAAACAATTATCCCAGTTATTTTAAAAGCCATTATATTTTATTATCTATATGCTTGTCACGAACAATTAAGTGTAGATAAGTGTAATTAGGAAATTCTCATAAATGCTTTGTAAAATGTAAAAAAATAATGAAATAACGTTACGTTGAATTGTGACATAACGAGTTATTGTTCGAATTCTGTTGTAAATACATTACACGCTTTCTCATTCTAAAACTGTATTATCGCATGAAGACATAATTCTTCATTATACAGCATAAAATTCAGAAAACGATTGAAAATAATTATTTGTGCGTCGTACACGTGTGTGACATCGCGTATGTAACAGAACGTCGTGAAATTCAGTCGTATCTCGATATTGCGCAAAATCCGTGTATCTACCGGTAAAATCAAAGTCCGGAAGAGCGACATCGCACCGAGGTCATAAAAGGTCATCGAGCGTCCGTGGAAAATTCAGAATTATCGCGCTCGCGATTCACGACTTTCTCTTCTCGGGTCTATCAATGCGCTCGCAAAAGCTAAGAAAATGAAGGAACAAAGGCAGAGTAAAAAAGTGCGTTATTTACAACTGCGCGCTCTTAAATTCTCCCTCGGGGAAAAAGGAAAAACGCCAAAAATTATTTCCTCCGTCGCTGTCGAGCTCCAGTAAACATTTGTCGCACGTGCTTAAATATACTCGAAGAGTTAAAGTCGGACGGGGCGTCGCTGCATTTTCGCGTTCGTAATATTTATGTTTATGAAAACAGCCTCAATAAAGTTGTTTCGTCTCTCTTCGCTCTGTGATTTGTAATACAATACGAAAGACAATTCGCTCGTAATTTTCCGAGGGATGTTAAAATAGTGAGAAATACAGTTTCAACTTTTCGGAAAACTCTGTAAACAATAATATTATCTTTCTTATTTACTCGGTCCTTCTTTGCGTTGGTTTCCTTTTGTCAGTCCCGCGAACGTCGTCGACTCGGCTACTAGAACGTAAAAATTCCGGGTACTCGTCGACGAAGCCCTGGAAAAAATGTCAAAATCGACATCTCCGCGAATTTTTACCAAACCAACGAACCGTTACGCTCGAATTTCCGAATAAAATAGAGCGGTCGTTAAAAAAAAAGTAACCGTTCGAACGTTCGAAGCTTTGTCTCGGTTCTCGGATACAGCGACGTCGCGATACATTATTCTCAAAAGGCGATAAAAACACTCTTGGTTTTTCTTTGGAAACGGCCGACCCTCCTTTAAAAGACTCAAAAAAAAAGTCCGCTGCAACTTTTGGGCTTATTTACCGCCGATAAACGACGCAAGAGAGTAAAGTATACTTAAAACTCTCGAAACGTCAGCCAAAGTTAATATAGATATTTTAGCCATAAGAGATCAAGCTGTTCATCGAAGTTTCGTTTATACTTAATATTCCGTAACGAGCGACGCGCAGTCAGGGCGAAAGAAAAAAAGAAAAGAAAAGAAAAGAGACATCGATCGTTAAAAACTACCTTCCGAACGCGGCGCGATCCGTAAATTTGCCAGCGTCCTCGATCCGCGAAGGATAAAAATAAAGAAGGAAAAAGAAAAGAAAACCCAAGAATTTACAACCCCGCGACTCGCCGGCCACTAACCTCCCCCTCCCGGCTTCTCCCCCGGGCCACGGATCCAACAGCGCCAGAATTTCCGGCCGGCATTTTCGCTCGCGCTTACGGATACACGCGAGTGTATATTCCGCGAAACGACTCGCGCGACTTATCCGAGTTGGCTGCGCGCGCATCCAGAGGGATATAGAGTTAGAGAGAGAGCGAGAGAGAGCGAGAGAGAGAGGCCCATTTGGCCGTCCTCGACCCGAGCGGAGGCTCGCCTTCTCGAGGTTGTCGTAAGCGTCTCTCCTCTCAATTCTCTCTCGCTCTCTCTTTCCTTTTTCTTCGCTTCTCCCTCCCGGGCGGTGCTCTTACCTTGCTCCAACTCGCCTCCCCGGGACTCGAGCAACTGTCCATCCGTCTGCTCTTTAACTCTTTCGAACCGCGAACTTAAGTGTGCGTGTCTTCCCCTCCCCACCACTACTCCCCGACGCGGCTTATCGAGCTTTCGTCTTCGCGGATATTTCCCGGCCGATTTTCCCGGACGATTTTCCCGGACGAGTACCGAGATTTCGGGCGACGTTATCGACCGACCGCTCGTTCTTTCTTTCCGAGCCGGGATTTATCGTAAACTCGAGTTCACCGGTCCTGCCCGATGGAGCCGGAGATAAGAGTGCACTATTAAACCAAGCAAGACGTATTAAATTAAAAGCCTCGGCGTACTAAACTTCGCTGTTAAAAATGTTGCATCGTCGCGAAGAACGTTTTATGATTTTGCGTTCGTCTCGTAACGAGTAAATCCACTTTGCCTCCTCGTCATTTGCCGAACTCGGTGCCTTATTTTTTCGACTACTTCACGAAAACAAAAAGTTGTGAAAACAGCTTACGCATCGAGGGAACGCTCGAATCGCTCGGTTCGTATCGAAGAATGCACGATACGTAAAAATTACTGTACCGTTTCGTAATACCTTCGCACAACATCAAAACTCGCTCGTTTCTTTCGCAACGATACGTTAAAAAAGTATTGGACGCTTTTTCCAAAATGCGCGCCGACGAATCGATCGCGTTCGTCGATCGAGTTCGACGATCGAGTTCGACGATCATCGCGACCCGAAGCATTTTTATAATTGTTATCGTTAGGAGCATCGACCGAAAGTTCGAGTCCGAGAAAATCAGTTTCGTTACGTTTCGAAAGAACCGAGTTCGCGTTGCGTTCAAGGATGCGACAACGTCGTCGTACTCCGAGATAAAAGAGATAAAAGCGCAACGGACAAAGATCGAGACTCGTCGCGAGTTCCAAAAGCGGTCGGTTACCGATGGTGCTTCAAAAATTTTTTACTCGCGAGTTCTCAACCGCTCCGACTCGGGGAAAACGCACCTTACCCGAAAAAAAACGAAAACCAGCGCGAGGAATTTATTTGCGCTAGATAAGATTAGTACTCGTAATATTCGAAGTCAAGTGTACGTATCGTTCGCGAGTCTCGGTGTCGGGTTAACTCGGGAAAACCGAGTCAATACGCGATAGTAACCAGTAATTTTTACGAGTCCGAGGCGATCGTCGAACGCCTTCGTTCCATTAAAGTATAATCGCGTTTTCGTAAATCGAACGTCGCCGATGATTCGGCATCATCGGAGTGACGGAAAGGCGAGAAAATTGCGTAAGAATGACAGGATTACGATCTCTTTAAAAGCACTTAAAAGCACGTACCTACATTTAAAATAAAAATACCTCGACCGCGTTAAAAACTTTGGGGCGACACTCGTCGACTTTATCGAAATCACGAAGCGCACGCCCGTAACAAAAGCGATCGCGCGAAAGTCGTTGGTTTATTTATACTTGTAAATAAGCGAGGAAAAAGCTTCTTCGATAAAACAAAAGGCTCGCGAATCGAACGGAGGATCTCCGGCGACAGGAGGACGCGTTAGAGTTTTGTCCGAGCTTCGTCCGAGCTTCGTCCGAGCTTCGTCAGAGCTTTGTCCGAGCTTCACCCGAGTTTCCTCGGACGTCCTCTTCCAGGGGCCCAGCGAGGGAGACTACCTCCCATCCGAGGCTTACGCAACCGTCGACCGGGGAAAAAGGGTCCCCGGTCTACTCCGGGATTCCTAGGCCAAACAAATAATATTCCTCTCGACGAGCGCGAATCCCTCCCCCCACCCGGAGAACGGTGCGCACGCACGCAGGCGCGCCTCGCTCGGTGATCCCCGCCGGGGACTCGGGAGGTTTCGGCTCGCCTCTCTTTCATCGGAGAGTCCGGCGGCGGCGGCCTCAGTCTACCTCGAGCAGCCGAGTGCAGCGGTTGCATCGTGTCCAGTTTCCCTTTCTCACATTGGGTGTGCGCGCGACCAGCGGTTCTCTCTCTCGCTCGCTCGCTCGCTCGTTCACTCGCACTCTCTCGTTCTCTCCGTCCGTCTTATTGTGCGTTCCGTGTAATGGAACGCGCGAGACGCTGACGAAGGGCAAGGAGGTGGAGGAGGTGGTGGAGGAGGAGGAGGAGGAAGAGACGGAAGAGACGAAAGAGACGATTCCGCGTCGTCCAAGTTCCGCGGGTGTGCGAATAATAACCGAGAGGCAAATAAGAAGCCTGTGTGCGCGTAGGAGAGGGACGTCCGCGGGATTCTGCGCCGTCGGAGGCGCCTTCCCGAGGGACGACGACCCGGGACTTGTTAAAGGTGAGAGACGATCGATCGTTGCGAGGAGTCCGCGGCAGGTGTCACGCCGTCGGCGCTTCCTCCTTTTCCGCGGCGCCGCGAAGGTGACACTCGAATGTAAATAAATCGGACCGAGTCGAGACGCGGCTCCCAGGAACCCGAACTCGCGAGCTCCGCCGGTGTTGACGGGGACGAAGCCTCGAGTTGGTCGGATTCCGGTGTACGGTTACACCCCGACGACTCGAGGCTTCTCGGGGCTTCTCGTGACTCGGTCCGGCGATATCGATCCTCCGCGGAGGCGATGATTTTTACGATCTAAGCGCGGCGCCACGTGGATATCGAGGATAACGCGCGAGCGATTCGCCGAGGATCGATTCATCTCGATCTAAAGTCTTTCTCCTCTTGTTTGTTTTTTTTTTTTCTTTCTTTTAAGCTGGAACTTAAATATACGACGTTCGCTCCCGGATCACTAGAGCTTGCGGACAAGGCGTCGTTCGCTCAGGATTACATGAGTCGTCGGGTGTGCGTTTCGACTCCCGCGCCTCCAAGTTCTAACCACTTTCAAGGCTTCTATTAAAGGGAGAAGTCTGAGCACGGATTATTATCGGGGCGAACGTAATAACTTTGTAAAATCGATACGCGGCGATCGCGAGAGTGGAAGAGTCTCCCTTTCGACGAAAAGCACTCGGAGTTAATTGCCGAAGGCCGATGGGACGGAACGGGTCAGGAGAAAAATAGAAATAAAGGATCTTGCGCGAACGCGTAAAGGAGGATGACGTTCGTATAAAAAATTATTTGAATAAATAAGCATTGCGCCACCGCGTTGAATTCGTTACGGGATTCGAGCGAAAGAATTTACTGTACGTACGCGTTTTTAAAAGTGATAATGTTTAAAATGACTCTCCGGTAGTCGCCGATACGAGCGAGTGAAGTTCCTTTAATCACCGCATTTTATAGTTGATATTCTCCGAGCGAGGAAAGTGTTAAAATTCGGTATCGCGACGAGTCTTTTTAATTATTTTAATATACAACTTTACGTTCGCGAAGCATCGCGTACAAAGAATATTTTTCTCGCGAGCACAATCTGCTTTATCGCGAAAGAATCGACGAACCTTTTCCCGCTGTGCATTATCCTGCATCGTAACGTTGTAAAAAAATCGCGGATGCGTTTAAAAAGAAAAATAAGAAAAGTATCACGAGTGGTTTCGAGAGGAGTCGTGAGCTCACTCGGTCCGATAATCGAACGCGATGCTACCGTAGAACGACGACCGATATTTGTACATTTGTATATTTGTACATTTGTATATTTGTCGCCCCTCCATAAATTCAGCTTCGTTTACATTATAAAATAAATATTGATTCGCTTTCGCTCGTTCGCCGACGCGATATTCACGCTACGCGCGTTGCGTACTGCATAGCATTCCATTATTCGTCTTGGGCAAATATTCAAATGTCATCAAATAAATCATGGAACACCGGTAGCAGCGCTGCGTGCGCTTTGTGTGTCTCTCTCTCTCTCTCTCTCTCTCCCTCTCAGCCAACAATACTGCACGAGAAATCCGGGACGCGCGACAACTCGACGATCAACGGATTCCACGCGCGTCTTCGCATCTATTTCCAACTCAAACCTCATGGGTACCATACGCTTCCTTGGGAAAAGTCTTGTCTTCGTCGTGGGCGTCGGCTGGGGAGTAGTCGATTTCTCAACCGTGAGTTATTTTCAACCGCGCGTCAACGTTATCGCGATAATCGATTCGTAACGCGAGCTCTTTTTACCGTGAGTCGCGGAGCTTTCTCGCGTCGCAATCGAATGCTCAACGAATGCTCCGGAACTCTTGGGAAAAGCTCGCGGAAAGTCGATTGCTCGACGAACGCGCGCGAATCAACTTTCGATCGGCGTTAAATTATCGCTCAACTCGTCGAAACGTCGCGATTCTCCGCGTTCAAATTGGAAGTAAAACTTTTTTATCTCTCGCGCTGTAACCGCGAGTCGCTCCTTGCTGGAGTTGCATCGGAGCGGAGTTTCGGTAGTTGTAAGTTCAAAATTTCAATTGAAACTAGCGTCGTCGATGAATTTATGCGCGTCGAACGCGAGATTTGGAGCAACGTTATTTAAAATTGCAGAGACTTGAAAAGGGAGGTTTTCCAGCGCCGAAAAAGAGAAAGAAAAGCGAGATACGCATCGTACCCGGGAGATAAGCATCGTTGCATCGAGCGAACGTCGAATCGGCGAGATAACGCGGCAGGAAGGAGCGAGCGAACGAAGACTGGCGAAAATAACTTGTATCGGATAAAAATCAGTTGACAAAGACGACGACGCCGCCTGACTAAGCTATTCCGCGGATTCCCTTATCACCAGAGCCGCGCTTTTCTCGTTACGGTGAGTCGTTGCACCGTTGCACCGTTGCACCGTTGCGCCGTCGCTCCGACAGACAACAATGTGACAATGTGACGGATTCGCCTCGTCCGCCTCATCCGCCACATCCGCCTCGTCGCGACGCTTCTTGCTTCCTATCATCTCGGTCATTTCCTTCTTTTCCTTGTTGTCGCGCGGTGGAAAAACACGGAAAAGGGAGGAACCAGGGGAGGCAAACGCGCGATGCAATTATTTCACGCGAGTCCGCGAGTTGCAAAAGTCGGTGACTATCGGGTGACGATCAGCGACGACGGAAAGTCGCCTGGAGATTTGTTTGGGCGACGGCGACGACAACATCTTCCGCTCGCCTGGGAATCGATTCGAATTTTACGTTCGAATGCCCCGATGAAGATGATTTCGTTCGCGCATCGTCTGCAAATTGGGCAACCTCCGCGAGTGCATCGCGCCTCGGGATTAAATGCCCATTGTCAATGTTAACGTACGTATGAATACTTTGGTTTGTATCGAACCGCGGCTTATCGGTAGCCTTTCGAACTCGATCGGCAATAACTTCGTTTCGTGTGGGTAATCTTGCGTGGGTAATCTTGTGTGGGTAATCTTGTGTGGGTAATCTTGTGTGGGTGTTTCGTACGCCACCGAATCGTTGCGAATGAATCATTGTAAATTCGAACGGGGATGGCTTTTGGCGGTGACTCGAATCAAGAAATGAAATTCGTATGCGTCTAGAGGAGTTTTATGGGAAACGCTTAAATATACCTTGTCGACTCGTACGGTCTATCCGTTGGCTTTATTAAGACGATTATTATGCTTGAATCGCTACTCGTTGCATTGTAAAAAAAACTTATTATATTGTATTTTACAACGTTTGACATGTAAATACGTAAATACGTAAATACGTATGGTACGTTTCGTTGGAAATACTATCGTACTATCGATTGATTCATAGCTTCGTCGCGATAGCGACTATTTTTCAGTTGTAAAAAGAAATAGAATATATCAGATCTTTGTACGAAATATCGATACTCGAATATAATATTATTCCATCGATATTAATTGGATATTAATGAGCGATTATTTATATACCTGTTATTTGACATGAAAATTAAGTAAGTCGAAAAAGAGCGTGGCATCGTCGGTTTCTCGCGCATTAAAAAGATGTAACATCATGCAGGTTTTTTGAGAGCAAGGTAACGATATTTTTCACACATTGATTCTTTTTTCAAGCGTACGCAGATGCATAATAAATCTCTAAACCAGTTTCAAATCTTCCAGAATAGATAAAACGAAACGCATAAACTATTTTTTATATGTTATAAATACTAATTTTAACTTTTACTAGATTACTTGCTTCGTAATTCTCGTGAACGGTAATGCTTTTATCTCGTGATATTAAATACTTATGCACATCTGTTCGAGTGTACCAAAGAAGCGTATCCAGGGTTCCCCAGTCTCTTTGGAAACTTTTTATTCCATCTTTTTCTCATCTACGTTTTTTTTACATCCTCTCGATAAAAAGTAAGCGAAACGAGAGTGACGTACGATTAAATTTATGAATACATAATACTAATTTTTAGCGTAACGATTGAAAATTATTTACAAATTCAAATTTATTAAAAAAATTTCCGATACGTGGATCACTATGTATGAAAATAATGTACGAATATCTTATTCTCAATTGTGATTATTAAACAACTTATTATTATTATATTATATAGTCATTATATATATTATTACGTTTATTCGTTCGTTTTTTTTATACGCTGGATACGAATTTAAATTGTAATTAACACAGCATATAGATATTCAACACTTTTCGTTCTATGAATCGTCCGTGAAATATATTTTTAAGTAAAAAAAACTGTACTCGAAAGTACATTATTTATCAACTTGGTTACGCGTGTACTTTTTTTATTATAATCTTAATTATCAGAAATAATTTATCGTAACGAATTTACGATATATATAAAATCCTGAAGACTTTCGTCGTAATTTATAAAATCAACAAATCAACAAATCGACAAATCAACAAATCGACAAATCAACAAATCAACAAATCAACAAATCTACAAATAAATAAATAAATAAATAAATATAATATTGAATTTTGTGATTAAAAAAGAAACTAGTCACGTATCGGACAATAAGTATTCGGAGCGCGGTATAAAACTACGATTCAATCATCCGTAACTGCATTAAATACTTCCACATACATCTTCTTCAACCATTCGTTTCAAACATGTTTTGATGCTGTACCAACGAACGCGTCACGGCACGCATTCCAGTCCTCTAAAAAATTCAAAATTAAAAACCGAACAGTAAATCTCGAGGAAATGTGAGCACTTAATCAAAAAGACTTTCATAAGGACAAATATCTCAATAAAAAAATCTATAGGTGTAAAGACGAAAGAAGATATCGTAGGAGTGAGGAGCGGTGACTTCGTAATAAAGTCTTTAACTGCACGTCAGCGTTTGTTATTATGCAATAGAGGCCGAAATATAATGCTAGAAGAGACCGTAACTGCAGCAGCTAAGTAGGATATACAGACCGAAGCGACGACCAGTCCACGCTGTCAGCGTCTCTCTAGGGAGAAAACCAACCGCGCCACTTTTTTCCATACCAGTTTCTCGAGGAATAAATTTGCTTTTACCAACGTATATTTTTGGAGTCAATTAAAGAAATAAATGAGTCGGGGGGTACTTAAAAATGTAAAGAGTGAAAAACGTCGGGATCTGTAACAAAAGAATGATTTACAGGCACTGTTTAGGTGTTTTTAAATCCTAGTCTTTATTTCGCTCGATCGTTAAATAGACACCGTTGGATACTCGAGATGACCGATCCGAGCTCGACTCGAAAATGATAAAGCGTATTTGGTTTTGTATTTGCTGGAAGGCACGATCCACGAATCCCGAGCGTCTCGATATTTTACTCGTGGATGAAGCGAGTAGTCGCGAGTAATTTGCTTTATAACGTAAATCCATTGCTTTGGAGCGATCTTTTTTTTTTAATAACCGCAAATCGATGCAGGCACTATTCAGTATTCACAATTCAGCGATTCGACCCTGATCAAATTTTATATTCCCGCAGAAGCTAAATACTATGAAAATTACGTTCGTTGGATTCTTGGATAACCCCGGTAAAATTCTTTTTTTCAGCGAGTTTCGGTACTCGTGGCGTAGATTTGGGTCGCGACAATGCCATTTGGAACCGGTTGAGTATTCCGGAAAATATATGTTCCATCGCGGAGTCATAAATACGATTATTGAACATCGTATGCGGCAAAACATTTTAAAGTTTATATTTGGATAAATATCGATCTCGAACACGCGCATCCCAGTGATTCACTTCGAAACGGCACTTGTATTTTTTTTTTTTGTTATCGACTCACGCGGATAGCGGCAAATCATCCATCGGATGGAGGGAAACGAAACGAACCATTGAATCATTGTGACAACGACTGCGGCAGCAGCATCCAGTCAAAATGCGTAATGTACCTGACACTGAACCGCTCGTTTACAATTTCGTCCGTGCACGCATCCGCACGCACCGCACGCATCCGCACGCATCCGCACGCATCCGCACGCATCAGCACACGTACGCGTGGAACGCATTCCGGAACAACTAGACGCGGTTGTATCGTTGTACGCGTCCACTATCCACTATCCGCTATCTGCGCGACCGATCGAATTATTCAATTTGCATTCCGTCCGTGCACGCGCCGAGTAGCACCGATCTAGCGCGCACGCGCATATGCGCTTATTAGTAAATACGCCCGTGTCGTGTGGAGAACGAAGAACCGCAAATCGCAAAGATGGAAGTGGAAGTGCAAGGGAAAATACCAAGCGTGGACGTGGATAAATAAATCGCGGATCGATCGAGATTTATTTTTACCGCGTATTTTCGTTTCTAATTTTACGATTTAACTCCACTCGTTCCAAGGTTACTTACTTATTTCTTTTACTTGGATGTGTTTTAATGCACGCGCGTAATTAAATTTGCATTTGTAATGCGTATTCTTATGTATTTTTTTTTTTTTTTTACATATATATAATTTTATCAATATAACGAGGTTTCGCTACAAATTGGATCGACCTTCGAATAATTTATTAATTTTTAAAAATAAAATTCGATCCGCTCTTACGAATCGCGTTATTTGTTAAAGAAATATTTCGGTAAATGAGAATTTTATACCGTTCTCCTGTGCGTAATAAATATATACAAATCTAACGTCGAATTCGATACACGAAACCGTTTTAAGAATCCGTCGAAAAAAAAAATTTCTTTTTAATAAATTTTTATTCTCGAAGATTCGAGCTAAAATTATTAACAAACGAGATTATATTAAAGTTGAAAATAAAGGATGCGGATATAAATGATTATAACGCACGATAAATTATTTATAATTAATAGCTATACGAAATAAAAAATGTGTGTAAACGTTACTGAAATTTAGGTTTTTAAAGGTATGCAAAAGTGGAACTGAAAATATCCCGTATCAGTTTACATTTATCACTAAAGTAAATTAAAGGCGCAAGAAGAAAAATGAGATAGCAGTGTGACAGAGCAAAAAGTTGAAGGCAGCGTATAATATAATACGAACTTTTTAAAGACAGTTTTTTATAGCAACTATTTTCCGCGTGCAAACTGTCACATCACATTCCTGCGTTGGAGTTTATTTGTGTGCGCGGGTGATGTCGTTTCGTTTCTTCCTCAGTTCCTTGACGCGAGGTCAGTGAGAAGAAAAGCGAAGAGAGAGATGAACTAAACGCGTTAATCGCACCTCCACGATGAAACTCACGAGTTGTGTTGTTCCCGCGAGCGGTTTTTTTCTCCATCTCCTTCTTTCTCTTTCCACCCGTCGTTTTCTTAGGAACAGGAGAAAGGTCAAGGGGATCAAGGCTGCTGAAGTCCCTCTCTCTCTCTCTCTCTCTCTCTCTCTCAGACGATTAAAGCAATTACGAGGGAAAAAATGCACGCAAGCGAGTAGTTTGTAAAAGAGGCGGAATTTTTCTTTTTGGTCGTATACGATCTTTTCTTCGCTCTAAGGCTTGATTTTTTCCTTCTTCGTTGTTGCTGTTGTTGCTGAAGGTAGTCCTAACTCTCGTAAAACATTTTTTACGACGCACGCGTATATACGTGCACGCGTACGCGCTTGAGTTTTATGGTGAGCGCTGCTGCGACACAAAAAAAGGCACACGAAAAATTATGCATTTACACGCGCGAGGCTCAAGGGACGGTAACGTGTGAGTTACTTAAATCGTTGAGTGATTGATTTAATGGCGTGAAACGCGATGCAAATAAAATTTGTTTGTTTCAATTCCGAAATTTTCATAAGGAATTCATCGTTGCGGCCTTTTAAGGCACTCGCGTGAGTAAATATTGCGCAATCGAACGATTCTTTCACGCGCATCTGTTGATAAGAAAATTTTAGGGTAACGCAGATATGAATGGATCTACCGAGTTTTTATCGCTTCCACCTTTTCAATAATCATATGTAAATTATACGATCAAAATACATTTTATTCTTTAATTCTTTTTATATTTCGTTTTCGAGTATTAATAACAATAAAATTTTGTGATAAGCGATCTCGAGAATTTTTCTCCGAACGCGCGTAAGGATGAAACGCTTCGTTTTAATTTTCGTGTACGTATCGTAGTGCGTTACTCGCAATTTTTCACTCGATACTTCATAATTGTAAGAGTTAAAAATAAATCCGGAATCGAACAGGGGCTTAAAACTAACGCGCGTTTCAAACGATTAAAAAAAACGCTATACAGTTTCGATAAAACTGCGGCTCGATTGCAACTTGGTTATCTGGCCAGATTGTTCCGATAGATCGATGATTTTAGAGGCTGCGCGCGTTAATGGTAAATAATAAAATAAAAATTTTAAATTATAATGCTTTTAATATCATTTATAATCTGACTTTCGAAAAGACTTTATTAAAACTCAATATTTTTAAATCCTAACGCAAGTGTATTTAAAATCTTATCTGGGATACGTCGGTTCGATTTGCGACCGTAATTTATTCGATATCCGTAACGCTTTTGTAAGTTACTGAGTTACGCAATTATACGAGCTTGTACGTTAATAATGTGACAAATCAAGAAAAACAATCGAAAATCTTATACTAATAAACTCGCGGTAATAATAACGAGGAACTGGTTTTATTAGTAAATAGTCATTGAAGGCTTATAATCAATTAATTATTCTATTATCGTTTCATGCGCCATATAAATTACTGTAATAACACGTATAAATTTAATAAAAATTAATGTATTGATTTAGTAATGTAATATACAATAAATAAACTTTTCTTCCGTGGTTGATAAATTTACTTGTTAAAAGAACAATTACAAATAGACAATAATGTGAATTATCATAAATTTTATTACCAAATAAATCGTTAGCTCGATAGGAATCGAGTATTTCGTTACGTTTCTACCGATCAGCTGATTTCAAAATAACAACATTCGTATTTCAAAGTAATTTTGTAATATAAAAGTAATATACACGGAACGAAAGAAGAGTATTTCATCGATGGATTTTAAAAGTTCGATTCCAACGGTTTAATCCAGTGTACATTTTAGATAATTTATTTTCTAAATTAAATGCTGCAACAGGCGTGTAACCTATATAAGTCCTGTCGAAAGAGTAACAGCGATAGGCTCGAAAGGTAAGCGGAGCGTTACGGCGCATGCGCATCGAGAAGGTAACAACCGAAAACAGCCAAGTGCTAAGGTCGTTCCAACATCCATTCAAAACCTACATTCGCATAATTATATTTAAATGAAATGATTCGATCGCGAAATTCGACGTATTTCGATTGGACGCGATACTTTTTACTTTTTACCCGGATGCAAACGTTACCAAGTGTTAAATAATTCGAGAAAAGATCCGGTTGAAAAATATTCGACGCCGTGGTGCTTAGAATCTTAGCATCGATAAATAATGTAAATACGGAAGACGTACAGTCGTTCCGTCGACCTTCGTACTCATATCTAACGTTTGTTTCGAGGTTAAGAGTAACCGGAGAAAAGTGGAAGATTATCGATAATTACGGAATTTAACGATCCGTGGTACTGTTGCACGTAATTAATAATATCGTCGTTCCAATATCAAATTTTACTCCTAATAATCTTCGGAAAGATGAAGATTTTGTCGATTAACCTCGCTTAGAGTCACTCGCGTACGCGTAATCCGTAAACCAATGGTTTGACGATAAAGCGCAAAGTAACAAGCCGTAATTTTTTTAACGGCGTAAGTAAATCTAGATCGCGTAAACATTGTTTTCTTTTTCTTCGCCGCAAGAATTTTCGCGTCTTTACGCTTACGACAGAAATTAAACACTTTTCGCGAAATCGGATATCTCAAACACCGATAAATCTAATTTAACGATATATTAATATAAATAGTCAGCTGTAAGCGAAATAGATTCGAGCTATTATTTATTACGTGGAACGAAAGGTGTTTTTCCATGGACCTCGATTCTCACGAGTCAACGGTTAAGCCAACGCATCGGATGAATAATAATACAATCATACATACATACATACATACATACATACATACCGAATACACATAATTTCCAAGCGCGCAACGGATCTCGCCAACTTGGACGCATTTTTCATAATTTTCATCACATTCGCGAAGTTCGCGGTTTACGTTAGCAAAGTAAAGTAAGTAGCTCGTGAAACTTTTGCGCGAGTTTGCCTCTTCTCTTCGGTTTTTCTCCCTCCTTTTTTTTTCGTCTCGTTGTTGCGCGTTGTTCGAGCAGCGGTCGATAAGCCATGGGCACAAATCACTCGCGCGACGCTTACGAAAGACCGAAGGAGAAAAAATGAAAATTTTTATATCATAATTGACCTCGAGTTAGCGAAGTTTATCACAGCCGCGCTTCGCGTCCAAGAACAGAAAGAGCGTAACGGCACTTGTTCAAAGCGCGTTTTTTCGACTCCAGCCTCCGGAGAGCCTTGGAAGCGCGAATTCTTTGCGATGCGATTCGAGTTTTCGATATCGAGTCGTTTACGATACCGAGCGCTTCTATATATATAATTATAAAGTAGGAGTTTTTCGCGAGGTTTTTCTATTTTTTCCCTTCTGCTTAATCGAACGGCAAGTGGAATCGTTCCGAGCAAATATTTGGAAACTGAGCGTTCGACGGGAGATGGGAGATGGAAGGGAGAACCTCGTTTTTCGATCGTCGCATTTCCCATCGGAAGACGAATGGGATCGAAAGCGACTACTTCGACCGGCGGCGGGGCCGTAAACCGCTGATACGCGGGAAAAAAGGGAGAAAAAAAGGGAGAAAAAAGGGAGGAAAAAAGGGAGGAAAAAGGGAGGAAAAAAGGCAGGAAAAAAGGGAGGAAAAAGGGAGGAAAAAGGTAGGAAAAAACGCACCGATCCGACTCTCGAATTGTAATCGTAGGCGTGGAATCGGAGCGGTGCGAGGGAAGAAAAGGAAACCGAAAAATTACGATACCCGGCGTCTCTTCGTCAAGGAGAAGATGGCCTGGGAAAATGCAGTTAGCTGGCTTCGACGCCATTAATAAAGGTGAAATTACCGATAATCGAGTGCCGTGGCATAAAGCATGGCATCCCGTGGCAGTGCGCGGGAAAGCGACTCGAGATGAGCGCGTGCGCGTATTTTCGAGCGACATTTCAAACGCTATATAATAGAACGGGGAAAGAAAGGTTTCCGGTGCGCGGCCTTAGAGAATAACCGGTTTTCGGTTCTCTCTCGGCTCGCTAATCGATTTTACGATTCCGCGCCGCTGATGCTACCGTGCAGAAGAAGAAATTCGAGGGGACGGCAGGGCAAAAAAAATCATCGCCTTCTCCTTCGCTCTCTAAGCTGTACATGTACGTATAACGGGAGGTCGTTAGTAAATAGTGGAGTCCGCCTTTTATTATTTTCGAGAATCTCGAGCGACGCGACTCAAACTTGTAATTATACACGAGAGAAGTCGGGAATGTCGACGTTCTGAATTTTTTATTATAGCGGGATTAGGTACATGGAGATATTCAGAGATTGTGTGCAAATAAGAAGAAAGTTTTTCTCTCCTATTCTGCGTTTTCTTTTTATTTCGTATTTGTTGTAGGGAGACGTCTTCAATTATTAATAATTAAGGCGAAAAAATTGTTGGAATAGGAACATGAAGTTTAAATGTTTTCAGCGAAAGTCAGCGCTGCTTTCATTGAATGCTAAACAACACCCGAGCTTTTTTCGATCGAGAAAACACACGGAATCTATAATACTCGAGGCACTTTAAAAGAAATTATAAAAATTTTTTGCGACGTACGCAGGTGCCGTTAGTTTATGAAATCACCGTGAAATTTCATTCGTTTGCTCCTTTTCTTTCCTTTTCTTTCCTTTTCTTTCCTTTTCTTTCCTTTTATTTCCTTTTCTTTGTAGTAGATACCTTCGAAAGTTATCCGTGCTACCGAATCTTCGTCAAAGTTCATTTTTGCAGATCGAAACAACGTTATTAAATTTAATTATCGAATCAACTAAAGATTAATAGTGCCAAAAAGTGGGTTTTTTTCATCGAACTCGTTACGATTGCTGCGATAATTGAAACGCGACTCGTTTATCTCCTATTCGATTTTACGAAGGTAATATTTTGACGGTGCATACGCAAAAATAAATCGATAATTTCCAGCTGAAAAAAAACGAATGGATAGAGGGAAAGAGAAGGAGACACGTAGCGATAATCTTCTAAAAAATTCTGTTTGACACGAACTCAGCGTTACGTATGGGCTTGAAAAGAGTCGAGACAAGGAAAATTGCGCTAATAAGCAAACCCGGAACTGATAATAGCCAAGGCTACCGAAGGATGCGGACTCGATCTTCGAGAATCTTTCCGCCGATTTCATAGTGATCGGTAATCGTGGTCCGAGAACTTACGGTATACCTGGTGTTCTGTGAGAAAATGCGCGTCTTCGCTCGGCTGAAAATTATCTGATTTGTAGGAAGCTTCCATTCCTATCGATCCATTTCCCATTTCCATTACCTCGATATGTTCTTTTATTTTTTGAGGAATAGTAACGATCGCGATAACAACGAATGGACAACGCAGATTTTAATGTACGAATGGAAATTTTTAAAAGAAATATTCCAAGTTAACGACCGGAGACTTTCATGGAAGCGCTTTATACTTTTGGAAAGGAGGTCACTTATATTTATACATTTTCTAATTTTTGAATCCGATTGTTTCCTTTTTCGTTCTTAAACGCTCGTATTTGGATATTTGGAAACTAAATTTTATTCGACGCGTAAGCGACGCGAGCTTTTATTCCACGAGTTTACTTTAAGAAAGAAACAATATTTCCAACAAAAATTTCCGCATAATTTATTTTTTGCCCGAAACCCGAGGCTTTCGAGCTAAATTCGGGAATCGCTTGGAACGAATTTTTCCGTCGGCTTAATTTTTTAAGATCGCTAACGAACGTTCGCGTATTTTGTAACCCCGTAGTTTTATAATCTTAGTAAAACGGACCGTGAATTTATCGTCGAAATCTTAAAAGGAAATTTAAGGTATTAAAATTAGCGGTAAGCAACGGACGCGAATCGGAACGTGCCGATCGGTATAATTTAATTAACCCCTCTAATTGATCTTGTACATAGCATTACATTTAAATGGTACATCGTGCCTCCTTAAAGAGATTTTGAGCTTACGTCGGAAAATGTATCACTCCGTAATTTCCATACGAAGCGTCGTGGTACGCTTTCTAGGAACATCCGTATAAATTTGAAGAACAATCCTGGTATTATAAAAATTCCGTTAGACTCTTAGGCCTCGAGCACGTATAATTTTTGCATTCGACATTACCAATGCTTATCCGCGGCATGTAATATTTATTAGGGAGCAGCTCGGGATAAAAAAAAAAGCGAACGGCCGGGAAAAATCGTGCCGTTGCCGGGATCCGAATCTCGGGTATCTACCATCGAACACACCTGTGCATAAAATAAAAGCACATCTAACTCCTCGCGGATAAGGAGAGAAAAAAATCACGGCGCTGTTTCGAGCTCAGGTGTATCGGTGCCGAGTGCGCGTGGCACTCTATGGGATAATAATTCTCCGGGTACGTACGCGTATTCAAACGAGCGGCAATTCGCTCTCGATTCGCGCGACAAAATTCCAGCGCGCATCCGTCGCTATTCTTCCTCTCCCGCCCCCCCCCCCAGCCTCGCGCTTACTTTCGCTCCTTTTTCTCACAATCCTCGAGCTCGCGGAGCGAATAGAAAACGATCGTCGGTGCACCGGGAATCGATACCCGGTGCTCGCGGGTGTCCCTTTTATCGCTCGCGTTCATCCGTTTTCCTTTACGCGCGCATCCTCTCTAAACCGAGCGAGCCAACCACCGTGGGACGCTTTTCCCTCGGAGGTGTGCGAGCGTTTCCGCGATGGCGATGCATCTTATCAATCGGAGCCGGGGTGAAAGTGACGTCGCTTCTTTGCAGATGCGCGCGCGCGGGCGAACGTGTATCCGATACAAATTTAGAAAGTCGATCGTCGTAGTCGCGCGCGCGTTTTTTTCCTCCTCCTCCTTCTCCTCCTCCTTCTCCTCCTCCTTCTCCTCCTCTCGTGTCTTCCCTCTAGCGGAGGAAAGACACATTCCAGTACAAGGTACAAGGGAGACGAAAATCTCGCCGGGCTAATTAACGGCGCTAGGCTACCTTTCTTTTTTCCCCCTCGCGGTCGGTGGTACACTTTTTCGAGAGCCTTTCCTTCGCGTCTCCCATCTCACTTTCTAATTTTAATCTTTGTCGTCAAACGAGCGCCGCCACGCGATACGTTATTAGAGGAGGCGCGCGCCCGATGACAGAACTCTGCGGAGGGAGGGACGAAGGGTAGAAGACGTGGAAAATTGTATAAATAACACTTTCACGCGTTCGCGCCTAAGCGACGATCGTGTCGTGCGACACGCGATAGGTGCCAATTGTATTTTCACGGTAGGCGACGGCTTCGCTCGCGTTTTTCCGTTCTGCGTTATTCGCTCACTTTCCCGCTCGTAACCAGGCAAAATTTCCCCTGATCTTTCTTTACCCTGATCGAATTAGGAATCTACGAGAGAACGACGCTAACTTTCCGGTTAATTACTCGAGGAATACGAATTCGTAAGTGCGCCGATAAATCAGCTTCGCCTTTGTCTCCTTTTTACCCACTATCCTGACAAAGTTGTATTTCAATAATAATCTCTTGCACGCTGACGAAAATAATACGCTCAGCGTTGAAAGCCGTGAGACAGGCTGGCATGACGTTACGCATCGTAATGCGAAAGGGTTTGCGGTCCGACAAATATCTCATTCGAGGGAAGGCCTTTTCGTAACATCAAAGAATCCGCGCGAACGCAAAGACCAGCGCGAGCGAACGAAATCGGACAATAGGATTCCCGAGAAAGACTCGCGCTAAATAAACAAGGAGAAACCGCCACGCGAACGGCGGCAAAACGCTCGCACGTTTGCACACTTCCCGCGCGCGCGCGCGCGCGCGCACACGCAGAGAGAGAGAGAGAGAGAGAGAGGAAGACACGGACGATGCGGCGGCGGCGGCGGCGGCGGCGGCGGCGGCAGCGGCTTTCGAAGGGCACCTTCCCCGGCCGAGATAACACCGCGACCGCTGTTAATTAAGCGACGAGAACGATCGGACAATGGGAAAAGCTACCGCGCGACGGAGAAGCAACCGAGCACGATTCTCGCGTCTTCCGCGCCGGAACATCCGGAACAAGAGTGCAGATCCGAGACGTCGTCCTTCGCGGAGGTTGTCTCCGAGACGTTAGGAGCCCAGCCACGATTTATAGGGAGCGATCTTCCAGGATTCGCGAACGGAACGAATCGCCGCTATTCTACGCGATAAGACCAATTCGAATTCGTTTAGCGATCGATTCATCGCCCCGATGTTTATCCAATCTTATCGATCCTTGTACTTTGTTGATTTTAAGACGCGCTTTCTTATTAGTACCGTTCGAAACACCTAACGGAAAATTGATACTTAGCCGGTAAATCCTTTCTACCGAGCAGTGAAACAGCGATGCATTGTTAAAGGGGAAGACTAACGATTATTATGTTTTTATTATAATCGGATAGATCGGATATAAAACATTTTTTATAAAACACGCGCGAGGTGTCCGAGATCTTCGACTATCATCGTACACTCGCCCGTTTCGAATACGTCTCGATACATCGACATCGGTATCGACGATTACCTCTAATATTCCGAGTGTCCCTGGAAAATGTTAAATTATTATTCGACTCGATCTTGTATAATCTTATAATCTAATAAAATGTTGTTATCTCTAAGGACTACACCGATCGTTTCCGAATGATTTTTTCTTACTCTATGTGCACGGACTAATTATCGTGCGAGCGATAAAACTTTCTAGACAAGTTCAAGGGGGAAAAAAGGCCTTAAAGTGTCGTTAGAATTTCCTTTCCGCGCGTCTTGTCCGCGGCGAGGTTACATTTTGTTTCTCTTCCATCGTAGATCCGTGTATCGCTATCTCTTTTTATGAGCTCTAACGCAGTGTGTAATGAGACTCTTGCGCGGCTCCGTTTACTTTCCTTTCATGCTCATTTTAATGCGTCCTTTAATTGTCGTATCTACACAAGTGCCGCGGCTCAACTTTCCGAATAATGCCCGAGTACTAATTCGAGGACAATGAAGAGGCTCTCGTCGTAAAAAAGGAGAACGCATAACGCAAGGTCCACTACGACTTTCTCCTAAAAATTATACGGCTATTATTATACGGACTCGATACTTATTACAGTGCGACCAACAAAAGAATAATACCAAGTTGTCTTCAAAGATGTTCGATAAGCGATTAATTTTGGTTTTATTTAAACGCGAATGAACGAAAGTAAAAGGCTATCAAATGGTAGATTAATGCTTTTAAAAATAGAAAATCTAATACTGCACTCGTTAACGCGATGTTTTACATATTTCTAGATCTTGACCTAGAAATAAAAAAACTTTATAGTGTTTTCTTTCCGTGAAATACTATTTAGTTTTATCCATATTTATTTAAAATTTTATCGCGGTATAAAAATTACAATATATTAAATGCTAATCGATCGGATTCATATTTTATAGATTCTACCGCTGTCGATCGACTTTTATTATTAATTTTATTATATTCTAGCGAATGATAATTGCTTTAGAAATATAAAATATAACAGTACTGGATGTACAGAATTTGTTCGATCGATTTATTTACTCGAAAAATGTATTATTTACATTTCTATCGGTAAATTATAGATTCGAAATGCAAGTTACCCGTACGTTTCATCGATCGTATTTAAGTATATTATCGATACGATATAAAATTTTTTTATTCGTTTATACGCGTACGCGTGTGTAAATAACTTGTGTAAATAATCATTCGTAAATTATGTCGAATTTTAATTTTCAAATTTATATTTTTACATAACTAATTGATAACTTATAAATGATCGTAATCTTTTTCAATCTTTAGAATAATTATGGCTTCTATTAATTTATTTTGTGCATAATTTTACAACGCGCAATTACAATTTACAAGCATTCTTCTTGCTTTAAAAAACATTAAACAGACCGATAAAACTTATTATGACTTCCGTCTATTCAATTAAGCCGGATAATATTTCTTGGTACCGTTTCACGAGATCACAAAGTTTTGATCGCTTGCGAAATTTAGACCAGAACGAATCTCCTGGTGTAAACTACTATTCGGAGAAATGCCCCCACTTAAACATTACTTAATGTTTGCTTTATATTAATAAAAGTCCACACTAGTTTGCTACTTCTTTTTAATTATTTATTTAAATAAAACATTTTGTTTTATATACAGGAAAAATATGTCTCCCTTTATCTCTTCCTCTCGTACAACGTTTAAATTAAATTTTCAGTGACTGCGTACAGTTTTTTTTTTTTTTTTACGTCAACAAAGTTAATTACCGTGATAGAAAATGTCATATAAACGACATATAAGAAACTGTAGAGACGAAGAGACGAAGCTTAGCTCGATCGGGCCTTAGTCGGTTAATTGTATAATACATTTGCCAAAGAAATTTGAAACCCAACGATTCAACGGATCGCTCATTTTTATCTCCATTACTCCGCAAATTTATACCTTGAAAGCATCAGCGGAGTTAAACGGAGATTCGCTTCCGAGCCAGTCTCTCTTTCTTTCTCAAGGTACAGGGAAATCGATCACGATTCACGAACGACTTACGAGGCTCGTCCATCGGTTTCTTCTCCTATGCGGATATCCTCGGTTACGCGGAGCTTTTCCGAGATGGACGATCGGGGGGAAGAAGAGGTTTATCGAATTCTCGAACGCCTTTGTCGTGCTTACTCTCGACATCCTCGCTAGATTTACACGAACGAGATCGCGAATATTCGGAAAGGCTGGGAACGTTGGAGCTCCTTTCTACGGGGTACGATAAATACGAACTCCAGGACAGGATGACAGAGAATCCTTGATACGAGATTATATTTCGTTAAGCCGAGGTTGACCCCACGAGCTAGAGATGGAATGCAATTTAGACAGATTTTCCAATGTTTTTCACCTTGAACCAAGTAAATATAAAATCCAAGACATCATTTTATATTTTTTCATTTCTCTATTTGTCTATTCACCGGAAAGCCTGGGTTATCGTTTTATTTACAAAGAAGATCTCGTTATCGAAAATCGCATACCATTTATCTCGCTTTAATCGATAATAATCAAGCAATTTTTGTTGTTGCTCAAACATTTATTAAATTCGTTTATATTAAATAATAAATTGCGAAGTACGTATTTTATAAACTATCATCGTACGTAAAATGCGTGCTCTCTTAATACGGTTGAATATACAAGGTTAGAAAATGTAGCAATTAGTAGTTGATTATTAAAACATCGATTAACCATTGAAACGGCAATATTTAATTTTAACGATCGTATCGATTATTGTACAACCACCAGATGAGCTTACCATCATCGACAATGTCAAAAGAGAATACTAAATACGTATTACACGCACAAAAGAAAAAGAAACAATGTTTGTTTTTTGTTGCGCAAAGCAACAAGATTGTAGTACAAATTCGTACAGGAAGCTAAGAGCAATTCGCGAAGCCGAGGAACGTATGATCTCGTTATACGAAAGTAATTTAAAGTGGCTGTACGCGCCTCGGGAGTAGCACAACAACGGTAGAACAAGTGTAGGAAGGAGGAGGAAGGTGCGCTTAAAAAAAACGAAACGCGCTCTTAACAAATCAGAGCCTGGATTGTAAATCATTGGAAGCGGTAGTTGGCGAGACGCGTGACAGGGATACGACACTTCCGAGTCGCTCGCCAATGGTTTTTCCACAATGCGAGGACGTCGACGCGTGGACTTTCTCTCTCGCGAGCACCTGCCTCTCTCCCTCTCTCCCTCTCTCCCTCTCTCCCTACCCCCTCCGCGAAACTCGCCAAGATCCTCGTACCAAGTTACGCGCATCCGCGAAAACGTCGTCCGGATTTTTTTATCCATTGTGTTCCTCGACGACCACTGCTGCACTATCGGTTTCTTACTCCTCTTCTCCGGCGAGTCGAGAGACATTCGGAATGGAGAGTGAAATAGGATAGGGATCTATGCTATGGAAATGCATTTGCAAGTGAAATTGTGGTTTGTTTGATTTAGAAGGATATCCTATTCGAAGAAATTTAGAAGTATTTTCTTTATCATTTTACTTTTCATTTTGCCTTTACCTTAGTTACGGCCATGTTCATTTTTCTGTGTATCTTCAAGAAAGTTAAACGTAAATTTCTATGCGCGCTTATAATTTTCTCAAATGACCCTGAATATTCATCTAAGATCTTAAAATGTAAACTGACTATTCCGTGAATGCATTTTGAAAACGCTTTTTTCAATTTTCAGTTACGTACCGTAAACAGGTATTGTACTAATTTCAAACAGCTTCAAAAGTTTTAGCTCGCTTTACACTATTCTATACAACAACGCGAATGCAACACACAATTTAGACATTTTTCATTTATATTCGGGAACTTGAGCTTTTAATACCTTGCAGAATAATTAAAAATATAGAAGCGAGTTAGTTAAAAAATATTGAATAAATATTGAACTTCGTGTAACGCGAAAAGATATATATTTTGATATATACGTAGGCATTTTCCTTTTTATTACCAATATGACCTAATGTTCTTATCATTTAAATATTTTTTGCGTTTGTACGAGTAATGTAACGGTAATATACATAACTTGTGACTAATGAAATGTATATTAATAGTAATATTATACCGATCAAACGCGTAATGTATGCTTATATCTGGAAATCGATAAAGCAGTTTTCGATAAAAAAATTATTCGCGCGTGTACCAAGATATGGTACCGATGGTCTATAGCGGTCGTGTTTATAAAATAAGATATTACACGGTATAGAATCTTGTATAAAATATTCCACGCTATTGGTAAACATTCGTTAGCATCTGCATCGGGTTCAAAACATGACAGATATACCGTATCTTTCTATATTTAGATCAAATTTTAATGCATCGAAACATTCGTATTCGACCGTTGGAATATATACGTTAAGTTTATTTTAATCGCGGAAAGTTCGTTACGATATATCGGAACAACTAAAAAGTAGTAAATTTTAATACACGGTTCATTAATAACTCGGAATAAAATTCAGTCTTTCGCGTAGCGGATGGAAAAACCTTATCCTCGTGCCTTGAAAATCAATTAAAGAAATATCGTCGTCTAGAGGTTCGAACGGCTCGCGTGTAATATATAAATGTAACGAACCAGAGTAACCGTATCTCGAGATTTTCTAAAAACGAAGCGCGATGGAGTCGAGTCATCGTCCGGTAATACGAGCATATAAATTCAAAATCCCTCTCCATCGTCGCGTCAACTCGAACCGGAGAAAAATGTTCTCCTAGCGAAGACACCAGCGGTCGGGAAAAAAAGTCGCCCGACCTATATTCCGATTCGAATCGCCTCGAATCGCCTCGAATCGCCTCGAATCGCCTCGAATCGCCTCGAATCGCCTCGAATCGCCTCGAATCGACTCGAATCGACTCGACTCGACTCGACTCGACTCGCACGTGCACCGCCGACCGAAAGCCGCTCCGGCTGCACTTGGGCTGCACTTGGGCTGCACTTGGGCTGCACTTGGGCTGCACTTTGTCCGCTGCTGGCGAGGTTGAAAGGGGGAGGGAAGCGTGGGAGCGCGTCGGGTTTTTCTCGTGGCCGAGCTTCGCGAGAGACGGAGATTTCGCGTGGGAGTACATCGGGAGCTTTTTGCCTAGCTCCCATTAGCGTAACGCGAATCCCGCTTTGTAAATATTTTTTGTAAATGTCTGGGCCCTGCACTTTTTGCGGGCTGCGCGCGACGACACCGACGATAAGCGACGGTTTAAAAATTCTTCTCGCCTGCGGGGCTCAACGGTTTCCAACGGAGATGGTTAGGAGACGAATTTAGACTTTACCCTTTATTCGCGAAGGTTCTCGTTTCACTCTTGGTTGCGCTGCGCTCGAATATCGAACAAACGGTTGAAAAAGTAATACCCACTCGTTGAATGTGGAATTAGTTTCAAAAATAAAATCCCTTGTATCGTTGCTCGTATTACGAACACATACTTTGCAACGTACTTAAAAAAGCAAATTGAGCTGCTCGTACTTCGTGTGAAACTACGTATTTTTGTTAAAACTACGGTATTCAACGAATTTCGCACGAGCTCGCATAATAAAAAGTACTTGCATTATCGTATATTATGGCTGCTGCGGATGATAATGAACTAAGATTACCAAAGAAAGAATATTTAATATAAACTCAGTTAAATATTCATGATTTATTCACCCGAAGGTTAAGCTAATTTTATTTGACCGATAGCGATATGTGCCCGAGTCGTGTAAAAGCTGCTAAAGTCTCGTACGAAAGTTACTTAAGTACGTAAGTAAATTTCGCTGAAAACGCTGCGTTCAACCACTCGAGCAAATTTGAGTTAAGTTTGAGCAATTTTTGCCCAAGGCTCCTTTTCTTCCTCCTTCCTTTTCTCCCTTTCTCCCTTTCTCCCTTTCTCCCCCTCCACGCGTAAGCAAAGCGTCGCGGTTGTTTCCTCTGTGATTTTTAGAAAATTACACTCTTTCTACTTACTTACGGGCGATTATGTATGTATGCCATGCCATATTCCTCCCGCGAGGTACACAGAGGAAAAGCCGCACGACGTATATCTATACCAAGAGTTTTCTGCAGGTTTCTCTCGCGGCTCTTTAATGCATTTAGCTTCCCTGCATTTTTTTTTTCCCCGCGCCCATGCGCTCACGGCTCGTGAATTTTTAAATGGTCACGAGGTCGTTCCAATGAAAATCCACACGAGAGATGGGCGATGAGAGACTTTCGATTCGTTGGCCATAGCGAGATTTATCGGTTTCCCGCTCACCGTTTTAAAACCAACGAATATTCATCATTATTATCAATGGTTTTATGAAATTCGGTGTTGCGCGATGACTGATTAATTTTAAATTACCGACCGCTGACTACATTAGAATACTCTCGTCTTATTACGACGAACGTTTAACGATCTCTCCGCATTCGTTCCTGCAATTAATCTAATGCGTTTGTATATTTATTGTTTCAGGTAAGCTTCACGATTATCTCGCAGAGTACGTTCCATCTTTGTGGTTAAACGTAAGTTGTATTATCCATTTTATTCGATCGAATAAACCTGCATGCAAATTCTCGTAAATCATGAATTTTTCATTATAATTATTGTACATTATTAAACCTGATTTCCGAATAAACAATTTACCTTGGAAGACAATTAATTAAAATAATTTGTACATCATCCACGGCAATTTCATAATTCTTATTATACCTTAATTTTACTATTTCCTATTTCCCATGAAACGATCCTAGATAATTACTCCTATAATTGATCCTGCTTTCCTTAAGTTTAATTTAATGTTATCTTCTAATCTTTTACGTTTTTCGGTGTTCTTACTAAAATCATATTCGCTGCTTTTCCACTTTGCGTTCTAGCTCCAAACAACATCCGTTTCAATCCGCATGATTCAATTATCTTAGCAATTTTAGATGAAGCATAGACTTCTTCTAGTTCGCGCCAATATATATATATATATATATATGCGTATGTGTGCGTATGTTTGTATAGCTGAGCTGTACGAGAAATCGGTAAGCGTACGTCTTCGGGTGTAAATGAACTGTTGGCGATCGATTCATCGTTCGTCAAATCTCGAAGTAACAAGACCGAGCGAAGGCACGCGTGCGAAAGAAAGAGAGAAGAAAGAGAGAAG
Source organism: Dolichoris vasculosae (assembly GCA_018907195.1). Taxonomy (NCBI): domain Eukaryota; kingdom Metazoa; phylum Arthropoda; class Insecta; order Hymenoptera; family Agaonidae; genus Dolichoris; species Dolichoris vasculosae. The sequence goes on from JACCHY010000015.1 coordinate 313,450, forward strand.
AAAGAGAGAAGAAAGAGAGAAGAAAGAGAGAAGAAAGAGAAAGAGATGGCGCATCTCGAGAGAAGAAATCCAGGCGGTGTACAAAGTGCCCATCTACATACGAATCGCTTCGTTGTTGTGCCTCGGACACTACAAATAGTAATCTTGTATTCCGCTTGCCCGGTTTCTCCCCCTCGTTTTTACGTGTGGAGGTCTTCCTCTCCCTCGTCCGCCTCCTTGTTCGCCACCTCCTTCACCTCGTCCTCCACCTTACCCCTTTACCACGAACGCTCCATCGCGCCTACCGACAACTACCGAGCCTTACAAGTCTTAGCCTTCTGCTACTCCTAAAGGATTATAATATGACACTTGTGCCGCGCGACAAAACGAAAAACCAAACGACGCTTCAACGCGCACTAGTAGCCACTAACCGGATTTCTATCGACAAATCAATGCGGAGACTTCATATTTTCCTCTCCTTCTTTTTCGAAGCCGATTTCCACTATTTTTGTTTTTAAGTCGCAGCTTATTCAATCGACAGTGGATCTCTTTAAAACGAGTTTCTTTGCATCTCGGTTTTTTATTTTTTCTTTAATACACATAAGAAAAAACGTGGCTTCTTCGGATGTTTGTACTCGTTTTATCGTGTAATTATTTTATCGATAATATTCTCTGTGTGTTTAATAAACCTTTAGTTTATATAAGTATTATAGATTTTCAATTTTGACAGCTACTTTTGTATCTATAAGATTACACTTGATAAATAACTTGTAAGTCCTTCGGTAACGGCTTTAAATAAATTATAGTACGAAATTAGTTTGAACTTTTTTTTAATTTACGCGAACCAATATTAATTGGTACCAACCGTATCATTGGCGTTATACTTTCGATCGTTAGAAATTAAATTATTTAGTTGAAGATTTTTTTAATTCGAACGCGAAAGCGTCGAAAAACTTAATAAAAAAATAAAGGCTTCTTTAACTTTATTCATAAGCGCAGTTTACGATATAATTATTTGTCGTATCTGAACGTCAAATTACAAAAACGGTTTCATAAAATTGTAAAAAATCGCTGGAAGATAAATAGCGTACAAAAATGAGAAAAACTATCGTACAACGTTAATTTCTCGTATCGATTCGAAAATCCGATATCCCAACGGTTAAAAATTAATCATCGAAACTTTTCGTTTTCTTCGCTTACGATTTCTCCAGGACTTCCTCGATGTTCGAAAAAAGCTCCCAATTTTTGTCGAAACTAACGAAAGGAAAATCTCTTCCGCTTGTTTTTCCCGACGAACGATCGGAAACGGTCTGGAGTTCGATAAAGGAGTTCGATAAAGGAGTTCGATAAACAGATTACCACAGACTTTCGCGAGAATCGCCGATTTCGATCGGTCAATTTCAAAGACGGCGAAACGTAAAGCGACACGCGTGTATCAAGCAACGATAATGCCTCGGTTGCAACGGAACACGAGGGAAGCCGCACCGAACGCTTCCCGGGCATTTTCGTCGAGACCATTGTCACCGGACATCCGCTCCGGGTCCATGAAAGCCGAGCGCGCCGCGCCCGCGACTAAATGGAAATTCAATACTCCGAAACGAAGTTGCTTTCCCGCCCCCCTCCCCCCCGAGGACACCGTTCCCCATTTTGTTTTTACCCACTTTGTTCCCGAGACGGCTTTTGGTTCGTTTCTTTTCTTTTGGCGCGACACCGAGCGGATCTCGAAAGTTCGTTCGCGGGGATTTGATTTCCTCGGGGCTTAACGAGCGCGGCCTTAAACACGAACACCAGGGATTAGCCTCCGGACAATAAAACGTATTTTTGCTCGGTCGAAGGAAAGTCCAAAGTACCTGCCCTTGCCGTAATGAGCGCTAACTTTCCACGTGTAAAAACGTGTTTTATAGTCTCCGGTTTACTCAGCCGGAAGAGTAGCCATTACTTACCCGTCCTTTTTTCAACTCAAGATAAATATAATAATTCAGCTCGACCTGACTTGGAAAGGATACTCGTCGAAAGGGATACCGAAAGGATACCGGTTGCGAAAACGGAGAAAAAAGCGCGCGAATTTGTTTTTCGGCGATCGATAGAACGCGGAAATAGATTCCGGGTAAGGATATCCTCGAAATTCATGCAAGGTTCATTCGAGTTGTGGTTAAGTAAATTTCGCTTAGCGTCTGCCGAGGTAAAAAATACTGCAACTCCTGCAACCACAAGATTCTGATTCTACGTTCGTTGGTTCTACAATTACAATTAGAACTGTAAATTAACTAATTATAGCTGTAAGATTCGTGGTATGTTCTTGTAAGCCATAAATTGTGCTAAGGATAGATTGCGCGAGTCGGAGCTATAATTGTAGTAAGGCGAACGATAACTTTTTAACTATGGTAATAAGTAAAATCTACGTATCGGACGTTCCTCGTTCTCCGATGCAAATTTCACTTAGCCAGGTGAATATCTTTGGTATCTCGGCGAGATGCGTACCGTCGAGCGATCGAGGTTAAAAACAATTTTCAATCATCGCGGCACCGAAAACACCGGCACCGATATCATTCGAGGCAGTAAAAGGAGAAGAATAAAAAAGAAGAACGATTATCGGTGGCAGCGATGGTTTGGTGGGAAATTCGACGGATCGGAAGCGAACTTGGCTCGAGCCGCGATGGGTTTTACTTTATTTACATTTATTTGCGCACGATTCGATTATTCGATTATTCGATTATTCGATTATTCGGCCGGCGGAAAAGCCACGGGAAATCGTAACCAAGGTCCGCGGCGTCGTCCCGACGGCTAACGACACGTAACAACAGGCTCTAAACGAGTGTCGTCCGATTTAACCACGACATTGCAATTTTGTTTTAAAACGCACCGACGGCCCTCGTAAAATCCTCGGCTGTCTCCTTCCTGCGCGTAACTTTCTTCCTTCCCTTCGGCTTTCCCGGGAATTTTTAACGCGCGTCGGATGGTAAAAATGGCGAAATTACGCGACGTCTTGTGGTCTAAACTACCTTCCCCCCTTTTTCTCTCGGCTCGTTTACGAAGTTTGTGCTTATGCGCGTTTGGACGATCGTCTACGAAAGTTCGCGGTGAACTTGAATTTGCCGAAGCGCGTTGTTGTGGTTAGTTGGCGTATCTCTTTCGTCGAGATTTATCGCAAAAAAATGCTTGATAAGTGCGCGTTGTGGCTATTTATCTTTTGGCTATTTCTTTCGTTTGGATCAAATGTTTTTTTTGGTGGAAAATAGAAGGATGGTCGTTTGCTAATTTGCGTAAACAATTTTCGAAAATTATTAAATTTTTGTAAATCGATTAGATTTCTCGATTCGTATCGTATACGAACTCTCGTTTGATTTGCATAAAGAACGTAAATAAAATTATTTCTTAATTTTTAAACACGGAATGTAATATAATATAATATAGTTTATTTTTAAAAATTAGAAAAAGAAATACAACAAAAAATTTTAACGCGTTTAAAAAATCATTGTATCTTGTACAAACTTGTTTATCTAAAATATGAAAGTTTCAACTACGAAACTACTTTGTACAACTACGTATTATACTTACTTTAAGTATTTCCCTCTCTCTCTCTCTCTCTCTCTCTCTCTTCCGTATCTCCTAAAGTAGATTAAATTAAGTCGTACCTGATAAACCTGCATTTGGGTAATCACATTTTTATATCTTATTCTTGTATCCATTACGAAAACCAGGTTTGAATTTTATAAAATAGTTTCTTTAAGCGATGTTTAAACGGTGAATACTAGTATAAAATAATTGTAAATCGCATTTTTAAATAATTTTCAATATAAACAAATTTTACACCTACTAAAAAAATGTCTATAATTCGTTGAGTAACGTTGCTTAAAACATCATAAATCTTACGATTTACTATGATAAATGTAGTTATACAGAGAAAATAGTTACATCTAAGAAAACGTTTTTTTCCGTAAAAATATCAAACAAATATTTACTTAATCTGAAATAATATTAATAAAATCGTAATACTTTCTCGATGTAAAGAATCTTACGTAAGTATTAATTTAATTTTTAAATAAAAAAGTCTTTTCACTCGTACATGTATACGTATCTTGGAATTAAGGAAAATATTATTAATATCTATAAAATGAATACTTGCGTTTTATTTAATGCTTACAATATTTAATTTAAAAGATCGACGTTTTATCTATTACCGTTCCAAAGGTCGCGCAACTGCGCTTAAGTTTATTTACATCTTATAATAGGGTATTTCTCGCGTTCAATGAAATTCGTCGATAACGAAAATCGGAAGCAGCAAAAGAATGTTTAAAGTACTATCAAACTATCAAATTAGAGGGTACATTTTGCTAAAAAAGAAATGTTGTTTCGACGCTTCGCTTCCCTCGCGTCGTTTTTTTCGGAGTATCGAATATTGAAAAAGGCCGCCGCATTTTTTCTCGAGTACATCGATTTACGCGCTTGTGAGAACTCCATTCGCTGGAAAGTCGTGGCCATGACCAGGAGTAGCTTTGCGCGCGAGAAAAATGCGAATTCCGGAAGTGCCGGGAGATACTTCAATGGGGGACTGGAAGAACTACTGCACTGTCACTCGTTTGGAAAAGAGAGATGTACCCGAAGGACTGGTCGGGGAATTTCATGTATATAAGAAGACTCGAAATCAGTTTCCAACGCAAAACTGCCTCTCTCGGTTTCTCGAAAACTTCTCGTATAAAATTAATGTTTATTTTCACTCGTATACGATACTCGTTGGAAGAAGATCGTTTACCAGGTTTTACGATTATCCTCCCTGTATAAAAAGTGGACCCAACAATTTTTGTCTTTGTTTAGAAGCCGAGAAAAGGTGGTTTTAAAGCGATTTTAGCCGATCGGATGGATCGATGTAAAAACGCAAAAACGCAAAAACGCAAAAATGCAAAAACACTCGCTATTTTATTCTTTTGGTTTCATCGATGGTCGGAAAAAAAGGACCGCGAGGATCGTACGGGTGAGGCGATTAATTGGACATATTGTACTTTCAATTAATTTTATATTTTAAGATCAATTTATTAGTTTGACACCTCTCGCAAAGTTCCTCGATAAAGGAGCGAGATAAATCCTCGAGTTCGTTAGGATCTCGATTCCATTGGCTAGTGCTCGGGGCTTGTAATTTTGTCTCGATCTCTCGATAAATATAGCCTGAAGATTATCACGAAATCATGACAAACAACCTTGAGTAGAAGAGTCCGCTACCGTGTTAAAACTGCGCCCTCGGACATCTAAAATAAGCTGCAAGGCCACGTCGAGCGACGCGCGCATTTACATAAAGTCTTATCGCCCTCCTCATCGTTATCGTCTTCGAACGGTGCGCTCGTACGTTAGCGCAGCTTTGAAGAGGAAAGAAATAAAGAAGATGGAGAAAGAGGAAAGAGAAAGAGGAAAGAGAAAGAGGAAAGAGAAAGGCCAAGTTAGAAAACTCGAATCTCGCACTGAGCGTTTCCCAGCCTGTCGCGATTAGCAGTGAGCCACCCTCGAAAGGCTCCGAGAGGCTGAAAGACGCTGAGAATAAAGCGGCCCAGGTATACGTCGAAGGTGGAAAGGAAGGAGACCTTTGCCGCGCGCATTGTAAGCGGGTCAGCCAATGCGTGGAAATAAGCTGGGCAGCAGCTGCCAAAGAATTCGATCCCCTCCCTGCCCCTCGGCTACTCCTTCACAGCCGAGATTCCCTTTGTGCCGATGCCCGAGGTTTCCGCCCTCGTCTTCGCTCCTCGTTCGTGCCCGGATGAAAACGCTTCTTCTTTTTCCTACCTTTTTTCGTCTCCTCCTCCTCCTCCTCCTCCTCCTCCTCCTCCTCCTCCTCCTCCTCCTCCTCTTCTGCTTCTCTTCGCTTTATCTCGTGCTCGTTGGAGATGGAACGCTCGTTCGACGATTCGGCGGCCTACTTTGCCTCGCTTCGTTCTTGATATCGATTAACGTCTAGTTGCGATTATTCGGTCTCTTCGCTCTCTTCGGTCTCTTCGGTCTCTTCTGGCACTAGTCGGTTTCCTTGTATAGCAATTCTTATTATATCGCAGATCGGTAATCAACGAGGACCAGCCTCGACGAACGAAGGAAAGATAAACTTAAATCTGATCCGAGATCCGTTTTTCTCGATGTTTCCTTAAGCAACTTGGAGCAAACATCATTTTATTAGAATTTAGAAACTTTGAAATAAAAAAGCATGTTTATTTATCGATCGAGTCGGAGAAATATCGGTCGGTTGTACGTCGATTTAACGCCGTAATATTTAACCGAACAAAATGTCGTGGTTGCAAAGTTCTCGATCGCTTTTTCTTGGGCAACGGCGGTGGCATCGAGGCAGCGGGAAAGTTATTTGGAGAGGGAGTTTAGTAAAAATAAAAAGGCACGTCTCGGAATCTTTTCTTAGGTGACTCTCTCGCTCTAAAGTGACGACCTGATTAAAAGCTCTTATGCTATTGTGTGGCGAGAGTCACGATTGATTTCATCTTTTTGTAGGCGGTATATAGGTTAAATATACTTTTGAATTACGAGTTTGTTAAAAATAAAATAAAAAATAAGCTCTCGAAGCGCTAAAAAGTGTAATCATTTTTTGTTCTTTTGAAGTTACGTAAATAACTCGGAGCAACCAAAATGAAACAAACGTACGTAAAAGAAAATTGTTACGCGTCGTATAATTTATTTTATACGACATACACATCCTTACATTTTATAAATAAAGAATCATTTCTTTGGCAATAATCTAAGTAAATAATATTTAAGTAAACCGTATCTTGAAAAATGTCGGCATACCGATGATATTCTCGATAAGCTCGGAGCATACGTCAATACCCGTGTATACATATCATTTACAAAGGAATTTTCTTCTTATCAAAAGATCGTCGATCGAGACAATAGCGAGCGCATAAATTTTCGAATGCCGCAATTCGAGAGTGTAATCATCGTGAAAAGGCAAAATACACATCGATGGTTCCGGAGAATCGAGAGGCGGGTGATCGCAGTCACGTATAGCATCACGAAACGAGATCATCGGCGTCAAAGTGGAGGGGAAGGATCCGAAAGTATAGGCGCAGGATTAGGAAAGAAATATCGCGGTTTTGCCGTTGAGCATAAAGTATGGAATTTGAAAAGATGTACGAATGCAAGCGGTAAAGGATATCGCAAAGTAGGTTATGTTTATAAAATCGTTAAGTCAGTAGGTCAGCTTTAAATAGAGGAGAACTTAAATTTTGTAGAATAAAAATATACAATTATTTATTCATGCGTTTTATTTATCAATATTTTTTTTTCTTTCTTATAATATTCGTTCGTCCGAACGAATGTAGCACAATCGAATATCGCTTCTTGTCCCGCGAGCAACGATACGCCGACTCGTACATCGCGAGTACTTCGTTATCGTTGAAAAGCTTTTTTATCCCTCGCAAAAATACGAAAATACAATGAAACTTTTGTGAAACGCGCGACGAAATGTAGGTTATCGCTCGAAAAAAAGAACGTATATCTTACAATTATAAAAGATGGTTCGGTACGGCGAACTTCGAAAATTCGTTCGCGTTCGAAAGAAACGCAGAACTAATTCCCTCGTCATAGGCCGCAGATAAAGATCGTCCGACGAGATAAAGATCTCGTACGATTGGATCTCGAGCCGCCGCGCGTAAGAATTCCTGAAAGTCGTTCCGGCATCGCGTCGACCATCGTCTAAATTCAAAGGCTCGTTCGGATCGCGACGGAGTTGCGCGGCTCGGCCCTTTCATGCTAACTTTAAAAATTACCCCGAGCACTAGAATGCACATTGTGCGGACCCTCGCCTTGGGATTCCGCTCATCAACGTCTCCGGATTCGCGCAATTTCCTCAGCGCTCGACGAGTATCGCGGAAGACGCTCTTAATTCCCCGTTTTGCGCGTCCGACGTGTCCACTCGCGTAATCTCCGCGTAAGTCGGACTCGGTGTAAGTCTTGTAATGTCTACTGTCGTACACATCGCGATATTTTGGAAGAGTCGTGATTACGATTGTAAGACGCGGTGTTTCGCGAATTACAGAGTACTGTTACACTTTACGATAGACGAGCGGGAAGAAGATTTATTTGCTTATAAAGGGGATTGCATTTTGAAAATAACTTTGAGTTTACGAGTGAAAAACTGGTTTTCGAAACGATGTATCGCGTAGGTAGAAACCGTTTTTAAAAATTTAGCGAATGTATTCGCGCTTGTATCCAAGTACCGTCCGCGAAAACAATAAATGATAAAATAATGCGATTGAAATTCTGAATCTACGATCCTTTTAAATTTAAGACGGAATAAATTTAGAATGCCATTGTCTTAAAGGTAAATTTTAATGCCGATAAACGTAACGGAAGTAACGAGAATATCTATCGATACCTGTTTCTGATTTCCGTGCTCTTCGATAGACGATAAATCCACTGGCAATTTATCTTCGACAAACAGCGTTGGATCTCCGTACACGATCGAATACTACTCATCAAATATACACTTTGAGATTTTATGTTTCACTTTTACGCTTCCATTCTTAATTAAACGCTCAATTTTTTTTTATAATATTTCTTTTCTAATATTGCTTTTTTCATTCCTTCGAGTTATATTTAATAAAATACGATTCATTTTATTTCGTACTATCACCTTGTGCGGTGTATTTTATTTTATATCGCGAAGAATTTTGAAACCGAATATCTAAACCATTATTTTCAGCTTAGCGTACAAATTTTCCTCGTCATGCAGTTACATATAAAGTTACTGTAACATAGTTTAAATTACCATCAAGAATATGTTCGAATTTCTGTTTTTATTTATAAATTTTACCTTTTATTTTATATTTACAATAATTATTATTTTACTCGTTACTGTATAAACAATTTCGAAAACTTGCTTAACATTATGAAATAAATTTTGCTTACTTACGAATAACTACCGAAATATTTTATCTACAAAAAAGAAATAATTAAAATTTTCTTTTTTTATGATTCGTATCTTATTACTTTTTTACCTATTCCGTCTGGTTTTTTTTTATCATTGACGTTGGTCGTTCAAAAGTGGCTTCGATTATCGATTCAGAATTATATAGTATCGATTTATCTATTATACGATGTAAAAAATTTTGTATCTAGATCGCATCAAAATTCTCATTTTTAACATAAACGTAGTTTTTAAAAATAATTTATTAAAAATAAATTATAAAGTTAATAAGATTTATAATTTATTTTATAACTGGCTACTTACAAATGTACAGAAAGCATTGTAAACTCAAAATAAAAAAATTAATTTCTGCTTCTCAACGATACAAAAGTTTACCGTGAGACTAAAAATATCAATTTTAATTAAAAAGATGAAACTAAAACTTGATAAAACGCAATTTTCGATAAAAATATTCGTATCGTGCAAAAATAACTAATAGCGTTTAACTTTTGAAGCAGCGCAATAGGCTGGAATAAAAGCGGCCGAGGCAAAAGATAAATAAATAAAAGAAGTACATCAAACATAAGTAAATCCATACCCCAAACAAGAGCGGCTTCTTACATCAACGGTAATATTATCGCGCCATATACTCGCTTACATCGCATCGCTTGTTCGCGATATTCGCTCCATCTTCTCCCCTTTCCTGTATAAAGAAGTCGAATAGCAACAGACCACAGCTTTATTACGACGTGCGCGCAAGAAAGGCATCCGACGATTAAGAAGTGCGAATCCCTTCCCCTCGCCCTCGTGCCGTTTAATAACGTAAGATCTCATCTCGGAAATTTTTCGCGAGGCAACAACGGCAGCTGCGGTGGTGGCAGCGGAGGTGACAGGGGTAGTGACAGCGGCGAGGGCAAAGGCAGTGGCAGAGGCGATGACAGTTTCGGTGCCATTGGCAGTGACAGCGGTAGCAACAACAACGGTAGCAGCGGCGACGAAAAAAGGGGGCACAGAAACGACGCGCCGACGCAAAAAGGAGGGAAAAAGTGCTCGGAACCTGATCTACGAGCGGCGGCGGCGGCGTCGGCGGCGGCGGCTGCTCTTCTCGGGGGTTATATATCCAGAGCGAGGAGGTTCGTTGACCCCGTGAGCGTCGCCGTCTCCTCGCACTCGCTCCTTTAACGCGCAAAAACATACACGCGATACCGTTGGCCCGAGACCGGCGCTGCACCTGCCCCGAGCGCCTCCACTCCGCTCCTCCAAGCCGCGGCGTTGCCTTCGTTATAACTCATTAGCCGATGATTTACGTTTATCCGTCTTCCCCTCCCCCGCGACCACGGTGCACCTCACGTGGCATTTGATTTAGAGAGATCGACCGACCCGAGCTAATCGTCGTTTTGGGTTACCATCGCCCGTTTCCTCGTTCGCGCATCGAAGCTGCGAACTGCCTGCGAACTGCCTACGAACCGAAATCTGAATCGGAACGTCCGAGCCTAAGCGAGAGAAGGTGTTTTTTACACGGTGCTGGAATCGCGAGCCGTTCGTCGATATTGAAAATTATTTTGCTCCGATGGTACACAGAACGTACCGTTCTGGGTACTGGATAATATGCAAATGTATTTTTAACCTACGCACCGAGTCTACCTGGTCGTAGCCGAGCTGCAAAGTACACCTTGTATCGTTCCGCTTGTTACGGTCTCGATGAAATTGCGATAACCGATGTTAAATTGTAGGGTGTTTGACTATTATTTAGTCTTGCGCAACTCGAGTTATCTTATAAACTCGTAATATGCGTATCGCGTTTCGAAAATCTAATTTCTTTGTTATTATTTCGGTGCAAACAAACATCGAGAAAACTTTGTTGCTAATCGCGCGTTATACCAAGATTTTAAGGCGCGTAATATTCTTCGCGGAAACATAAATTTGAAAAAATAATACATTCGTTCTATCGCGAATCCGATAATGGAGTAAAAAAAAAAAAAAAATCCATTTTATCGTATTATTCCCAACTTATTCCCAACTCTTTATAGTTATCTCGAGCGAATGTTTTCGATTTCAGGATGCTTTTCTCAGCCGAGTCGTGTACGGTTAAGAAGTTTAAAGGTATTTCGTTCCTTGGGAACAAAAATACTTACGAGTGTAATTACACGCGCTCGACTAAAATTTAATGCACGTACGATAATAACATGCGAAACTTGGGTCGACCGTTCGGAACGACGATCTCTTTTTGTAAAGATTCGTCGTAGAATTAGTAAAGGAACATCGTAATACCGATCGTGAAAAAGTTAATCGAAACGACCGAGCGTAAAATATTCCTTCCCTAAATTATTTAAATTTATCGCTACTTCGACACCTGGAACGGAAACCTTCCTTCGAACGCATTTTTCGATACAGCTCGAAGAGAGGCGAACCGATCATCCGAAACCTCAAGGATACACTCGTCTACAATTTATACGCCGGTACTTCTCGGTCCATCGTCTAAGCCGTCCGAGCGCCAAAGGCCGTTTCCCCGGCCTTCGGGGGCCGTTAAAGTAACGATGCCCTTGCGATGCGTACGGTACACGTAACCCTTCCGTGACCGAAAACGCCCCCGTCCGTAAGTTATTGCACCCGCGGCGGAGACCTTCGCCGAGGAAGTACCTCCTTTGTACCGCTAGGCGGCGTCTATTGCGCAACTTCCGCCCGCGCTCGTCCCTGTCCCTCGTTTCTATAGACCATTGTTTCCCCGTTCCTGCTGCGATGATGCGCGTCCGACGCGGAGATTCGCATCGCGATAACGCATCCGAACTCGCGATGCGGGATTAATCTAGGATCGATCGAATGATCGACGGACAACTAATGGACAACTAATGGACAACCAACGGACAACCAAGCGAATTCGGTGCGCGAACTTGGCTCTACTCGGAGCTGACTAATTTTTATCATTTTGAACATCGTTCGCTTTACGAATACGATATTTTTATAACGTTAAAAACCAATGGTATTGGCGAGTTCTATTCCAGTCGAGAGTCTATTCACGATGAAACAATTGCGAAACGATATGCTCTCGTTCGTTTCATTAAACGCAACTATAACAATGATGAAATGTTTTATACAATGAATTATAATTGTGAAAAAACTTATAAAACCGTACCTCGAGTGGAGCCGTGGAAAATTAATCGTGTTTATATATTTAAAAACGGTTGAATCGCGAATCGCGAAGCGTGAAAGTTAAAGATTAACGAGAGAAAAATATTTTGCGTTTCATATTTTAACGGTGCCTCGTGTTACATCGTTCGTTAGTATAATAATTAAAATTTGCGTTAAAAAGTATTAGTCGCGTCGATGAAACAAATTTGATCGGTGCGATCGAAGCGACGTCGAAGATTCGTCCGGTCTATAAAATGTAACTCTTGGCGCGAAAATGGCCAAAGCTTTATCAGCCGTTACGATAACGCGGCTGCGGTTCTCGAGAAAAACGATCGCGTTCGGAGCAAAGTATCCACTCGAAGAAAAATACAAGTAGTAACATTAGCGTTACTACTTTAACGTCGGGGGCAATTATCGCTTTTCCATCGCGTTACTAATAAGCGGAAAATAGGAAGTAACTCTTACTTTCGAAAGATTCATTTACGGTTGGTATCCTATCGTGCGCGAAAATACACTCGTTGGAAAGGTAGTCTCGAGCAGAGGCGCGAACACGGAACACGTATCGAATACGGCGCGAAGCCTCTTTAAACGCGAGTCCGGCTAACTTGGACGCGCGAGCTCTTACGCAATTCCGAGAGAAGAAAGAAATAGAGGATAGATACGTGGATATATTTAGCCGACGCGAAGGGAGATATTTCTCTTATAATTGCACATAGGTCGAGGCAGTTCGTTTTAATACTAGGTCTCGCCGTTTCTATCTTTTCAGCTGCGAGCCGCGTCGCTTTTACGAGGCTTTTTACACAATACGAGAGCGGGCGTGCGCATGCGCCGATGGAACTGATTTCGTCATATATCATCTTTTCTCCGTTTGCGCCACGGCGAAAAATTCCAGAGCCCAGGCGAGCGAAGCGCGTCGCTCAACCTTTTTTTTTTTCTTTTCTTTTTCCCGCGGCGCAAATGAATTTTAAATGAATTTCGCTGGTTCGGTGATTCGTTATCCGCGCGGATATATCATTGCGGAGCCTCGGTGTTAAGGAGCCGCCAGTCTCATTGTTCGCGCAACATTTCCTCCCGACTGTCGAACCCGACCGACGAACCCGACCGTCGAACCCGACCGTCGAACCCCACCGTCGAACCCCACCGTCGAACCCCACCGTCGAACCCAACCGCGATCCCGCCAAATCGATATTGACCAATCCTTTTATCGCGCCTCGTAAAGCTCGCTGTCCGCACTTTATTATACTTAATTTTATTACTTTTATGGAAAAATTAAGAGCCTCGTTTACTGCCTTGCAGCAGCGTTACGATAATTAAAAATTCTTTTTTTTCGTGCAACCATTCTATAAAAGTTGATAGTCGCAATTTTTATAATTACGTATTCTCCAATAAAATACAGGTATAATTTTTCATATTTTTAATGCGCGGGGTAAAAAGTTAAAGAAAAAGAGCAAATAACGAGAAAAAATATCAACCATCCCGAATGTCATAAATGAGTGTCGTATACAGGATGAAAATACTTGGTACGTCGTTTTTAGCAGTTTCGGAAAAGAGTTTCCGAGTTGTTTTTTCTTTACAAGTCAAACCAATGGAGGTATTGCGAAATCACAGAAACACCTGCGCTTATATTTGGAACAATGACGAAAGACGTAACGAACGTGTAAGCGAGTTCCGATTTAAACGGGGACGAGTCGAAAAGCCGAGGAATTTAACGTTTTTAATTCGCGTACGTTTCACACGTGTATCGCGGTATTTTATGTTTACCGATGCATTGTTTGAAAATTCTAACGCGCTGATTAGTTTGCCACCGGAAAATATAGTAATTTTAGCTTTTACTTGCGTCAAAATAGAAAATTACAATGAAAATGCGGTAATTTATTTAACTATAATACGAAAAAATGGAATACTCTAATGTACGGTATGAAAAAATTATTACATATAAATGTAAAAAAAATTGTATACTTTTACTTTCAACAAAATGATATGTAGTATAATTTATAGTACCTATTTTAAACTCAATAGAAAACTCGTTATCGTTATACTTTTTACGAAACCGACAGTATTTTTCTAGTAATTATGTAGTTAAATATACATTTTAATATATACTGTACATTATTCAAAAAAATATAACCAAAATATAAAAACGAACGTTGGAGTATTTTAAAATAAATTATAATCGTTCCCAATTAATGTTAACATAGTTTAAGAAAAAAAAAATTTATTTTCTTAACCTTAATAATAATTTTTCAAAATGCTTAATAAATAATAAGGGAACATTGGTAACTTTTTACGCGACATCTAAATTCCAACCATCGGTTATTCGTGAATTATTTTTCTAACCTGAAATTCTCGTTCAATTTTACAAAACTATTTAATATAAAAATTGTATTTATATTGAAATATGTATCGGACAATTCCACTCCTTACAACTTTGATATTATTATCGCATTCTGGTATTGTGTAGTAATTATCTATTCGTTAAATAAACATTAATCACTTAACTCGTTATCTCAAAAATATAAAAATCTTGTATTGCTGTAAAAAAAAAATAAATGAGATATTATTAATGAGATTGACTCGAATAAAAAATTACGATTGTTTCGAGCGATTACGCGGCTGAAAATATTTTTTTCAAAAGCCAAATACGATCACGAGCTTGGGGAAGCTTTAAAAATCAGAATTTATGTATTACCGTTTAAAAGAAAAGTCGTATAAAAATTGCAGTACGTTTAATCACACGGAAACCAAACAACGTAATGACAGGATATCGTTTTAAAAATGTGAATAGGAACGCATTTTTCATCGGAGCAAAAAAATTTGCTCGTGCGTTAAAATTAACCTCTCGCGTATCTACGTATACGGCAAATTTCGACAGACGTAAATTCATTTTAGAGTACGATTTTCAAAAGAACCATACGTCGAGTCAAAGAGTAGGCAAAATAGCCTATAAGGAATAATACGCGAGCGATGCTGTAAAAAATCTTAAAGATTTTATCATCGAATTTGTGCATTAATAATAGAATTTTGAAACTACGAAAGGAGTTTGCGTAGATTAACACATTACCTTACGACATTTGCAAGAGTTGGTGAATATTTATTAGATTTGCCGACGTAAATTTACGAGTTATTGTAATTTTACCGCAAGACTAGAAATGCGGTAACCAAAGAGTTTAGTACACGTCCCCCTCCCAGCCCCTCCC
Organism: Dolichoris vasculosae; assembly: GCA_018907195.1. Lineage (NCBI taxonomy): Eukaryota > Metazoa > Arthropoda > Insecta > Hymenoptera > Agaonidae > Dolichoris > Dolichoris vasculosae. The sequence goes on from JACCHY010000015.1 coordinate 328,648, forward strand.
AACTTGGGTCACCACCGCCGGGTAATAACGATAACTAGCCATAACGTCGTTATTCCTTTAAAAGTTGTAAATATGCAGAAAATGTCAGTCGGTTGGAATTCCAGTACTGCTAGTAAACAATTCTCGGGTCTCGGCCGAATCCTGTTACGTGGATCGGCGTGGATCGGCGTCGATCGGCGTCGATCGGCGTCGATGCGATCATACGTACATACGTACGCTCTTATTTCTCTTATCTCTTATAGGTACGAGTATCGAACCGCCGTTTCCGTTTCCAACCCGAGTAATGAAAGAAGCCAGGTCCGAGCCGTAAAACTGCGGATCGTACAAGTTCGCGGGGAGCTCGGATCCAATTATTATCCACATCCAGCGAATAAAAGGCTATGGGAAAGGTTTTTGCGATTCGCGGCTGCGTAATAAGCAGCGCGAGCGAGACGAGGAAGAGCACAATGGCGCCAGCAAATGAATCGTTCCGTTATTCCAAATGACGTAATTGAAAAAGGCGATTTAGCTCCTTTTTCCAGTTTTGCTCCTCTCCTCGTGGCTCACCGTTACGCCTGCGCCTCGCTCGGGACGACTCACGATAACGAGGCCTCGGGGACCTTTTTTCTAGGAAGAGTTTTACCGATCGGATGACCGAGACGAGGAGCATGTAACTCGGAAGGAGCGGGTACCTTTCTCTCCGAAGGACTCGGCGCAAGGATATCGCTCCGACGCTCCGACGCTACGATGCGTCTGGAAAATAAGGCGTGCCACCCTCCGGATGCTGCGCGAATCCTACGCGATAATAACTACGCGACGCCGATCCTCGAGTCGATCGATCGTCTTCCACAAGCTGCAAAACTATCGGAACGATGATTTTTACAACTTTTCCTATTCGTCTCGTAAAAATAATTTATCTCCTTCAAGATTTATAAGATACATATATAAAATACATCTATAGACGCGATACGATTCACGGATCCACCGATAAAAATTATACCTTGCGTAATTCTCTATTGCAATGCAAAGTATCGTTTATCTCCAAATGGTAACAACGTCTTTACGAGGCTTTCGACTTTGAATTATATATTAGGTTCGGAAAAAATAAAGCGATATTTTCGAAAGAGTTTGCGCGAAATCTCGAGTCACGGATGTTTATGTTTCAAATGAAAAAGAAAAAACAATGGAACTTTGGTATAAAAACAACAATTTAAAAAATTAAAAGGAATGTTGCCGCCCCTGTATCTAAGCCATACAAAGAATTACTTTTAAGATCGCCAAAATGTAAAGACTTTCTCCTCGCGAAAGAAAAACACTAGAATTAAATGGCTGTAAAAGCGTACAGCTATTTGTCAAATTAAAGCGTGACGTACCGGCGCCTCGAAGGACTCTTTTATGCACCTACGCGCAAAAAGAAAAAGATTTTAATTATTACATTTAGTAAATTGAAAACTGCGAAGTGCATTTATACTTTAAAAGTCGAAAAATTATAAAAATTATGATTCGGCTGTAACGCAATTTTTTTTTCAAAGTAAAATCTTTAAAAGTAAATAGAAGATCTTCTTGGATAAATAAGAATAATTACTTTTGTAACATAATAATTGAAAGTATCTTAGATAATTTAAAAAAATTCAGTTGTATTTAAACTTTAGAGTTTATTAGAGAAATAACCGATCGCTCGTTGATGACCCAAATTTTACGTTATGTTAAAAAATTACGTTATGTTAAAAAATTATAGGTCACAGCTAAGTCGTAGTATTTGCGAGCTCGCGATTAAACCAGGTACCGAATACACTACTCGCGCATTGTCTTGTACAAGGACGTGCCTCTACAAGGATGTACGAATTTCCAATGAAACGTTGAATGGACGTTTTGCTAGGCCGTAATGCCGCGTAGCTCACCCATAAATTCTTGCCTAACATCGTTTCGCGCTCGTCGGAGGCGAGTACTTAGAACTTGGAGGCTTAGAACCGAGTACGACAATCGTTACGCAACGCATCCGTCCGCGATCGGTTTTTGCATTCGGAGCACAGAATAGGTTTCGAGGTGAAGGGCAAGCGATGATCACGCGTTTGTTTATTCGCGCGATCGGAATTACGTCGTTGCATAGGCATCGATTTTTGTAAAATTAGCGATGAATCGATACGGATAAAATCCGATTCATGCGATTCGAACGTCGTATATTAACTTTATTCTAACTCTTCTTCGATAAATTTTTTTCTCGCCGTAGCAGCCACTCGAGAATAAATTTTCAAAAGTTATATTTCTATTGTTGCGAGTTGTGAATAATGCCAACTATTTATTTATCGAATGTCAACCGTTTATATTCATTATTAAATATGAAATTCTTCTGGTTACGAATAAATACAGTTGCACACTGTTAAAAATATTTTTTCCTTCGATTCTAGATATACATTTTTTTTTTAATTTTTTCATAATCAATTGTACCAATCGTTTAATTTCTTTCTTGTAATGGTTTATGTAATTATCTTTAATTAAACGCATGAATTTTTAATGCGAATAAAAGAAAAATATGGGAGACGATTTAAATAATCGCAACAATTAACGAATGGATGCGATAATATTGAAGACAATGCATAATATAAAATCTGTAGTGACGAAAAAACCGGTCATATACTGTAATTAAATACTTCCTTATCTGTCTCGTTAAAAAGTACCGTTACGAAGATGAATTTAAGTAAATTAGCAGTTTTAAATTAATTTGAATAAGTCCTGCACTTTTTGTACAAGTACAATTGCTTTCTTTTAAATCGGTACACCGTTTCTTATTAACAATCTTATTAACAAAAAACAAAAAGAAAACGAATGTATCAAAGCTTCATCCGTGTATTATAATAGCTTTTTTAAAAAGTAAAATTCAAACGATCGTTAAACGAACTAAAAGTTTAGCGATTTTAAAAAGCAGACGCTTCTAATCGTACCGTTGAAATCGTAGTTCATCCATAATTCGTTATATCACGGAAATCGGTAATTTAACACGTAGTTTTCTCCCGGTCGATGAACAGCGATTAATTATTATTGGAAATTAAAAAAAATCGCCTCACACCTGTGATACTTTCTTAAGTCCATAAGCGTGCGTGAAAATATATTCAAGAATTTCTCTTCAGCCGATAACTTTCATCTACATCGGATAAACGAAACATTTGACGAGGAATGAAATATTCACGGCGAAAGAAAGAGAGAGAAGAGAGCGCATTCGCGAAAGTGGCACCTTCCATAAAAAATGTCCCATCGACCGGTAGCATTGCTCATCGCTCGGGGGATTATAGGTCAAGTCGTTCCTCTCTCGCGTCCATCAGCCTCTCGACGTGCGCACACGGGAGGCGATATCCAATTCCATCGCGATGTAAGTTTCGGTCCAGATTCGCCCGGCGGATAAGGAGGATGCGCCTGGGGCGACGATGGACCGGGAGGGGGAACGAATAGGCGCAAAGACACGCGAGCAGATGGCGAACGAAACCAGCGCGACCCACTTGCCTCTTAATCACCGCGATAAAATGAAAATGTGGACGCGCGGCTCGAACGCGCGCCTCGGACGCACACCTCGGACGCACACCTCGGACGCACGAGTACTCGCGTCTGAGCTGTGCGTTATGGACGTTACCATTGCGGAAGTACGAAATGTAGCGCGTAAATATCGTCCATCGAGTTCAGTCGCCGAGTGGAATAGGACGAGGAACGAAAGGCTTTGCCGCATCGACGAACTAACGCACGCGACTCTCGAATAATTTGTTATGGAAACTAGGATCGTATAAATTTAACGAATTTTTTCCTCCGTTATATTTACGAGAGAAATTAACGCGTCGGGAAATAAGCTCGGGTACGCGATGCGTCCAAGTCGACTCGACGGACGAAATTCTTTGGCTCGAGCAGCCAATCGCAAAAGTTCTCGCTACACGGGAATACTGCGATTAAACGCTCGATCACTACTGGCAATATATTCCATTAATTTAATAAGATAGATTCGTTATTCCAAATATGTTCTTTAATGCAACTAAATATACCTTGGTTTGCGCTTATACCTTGCAAATGCATCACGGTGAAATTAACAAAGTGGATCCCTATTACGGGTTATTTACCGCCATTAGTTCGAGTTTCTTTCATTGAAAATTACGGAAGAATTGTGATTCGTGCGATAAAATAGTCGTTGGATGCGTTCGTTCGTTCTCTCGGATAACCTTTTTTTTTTCTTTCTTCGCGATCTCAATATTACGCTTCCTATTTTATAAACGGTAATCTCATCGTCAAAGTCGAAAGCTTTTAAATGCTCGAACATTTTCGTTTTATAAATGAAAGCGAAAAATTTCCGATGATATCGTGCGAACAATTTGGAAAATGGCTCGCGATCGAATAAACGGAAAACTCTGCAGCTGGAAAAGCCGATGGTGTAACTCTGAAAAGGCTCGGACTTCGGTAGGATGGCGTTGGATCGCGTTGGATCCCGAGCGACACGCGCGCGGTGTACACAGCGAGCGAGGGGCGAGGAGAGGAGAGAGGAAGACGCTCGCACTTTACGATTCACGACAACGAGGAAACTACCGATTCCGCGTTCGGTTATAACGGTCGCTATCGGGAGTACGCCGCGAGTTTTTGCCCGCGAGGAATGCGCACGCGTTCGCGAAGGAGCGAAACCTAAGCGACGTTTTAATTCGCGCTCCGCGTCGAGCCACGCCGAGATTCCCCGAGATTCCCCGAGATGTTCCGAGATGTTCCGAGATGCCCCGAGATGCCCCGAGATGATCCGAGATACATCGCACTCGACGCTCCCAACGACTCCAAGATCCGCGTTGCGTTTAAGTGTTGCAAAGACGACGGTTGGATCGAGTGCGCGAGATCGAAGGAAGATGCCGGACGTTTGATCGACTTTTTTTCGGGGTCGTCTCGGGTACGTTTTCGAGGCGCAGACTCGTCGAGGTGCGAACCAATGGCACCAATTCGTTCGCAGGCAAAAAATTACAAGTGGATGGCGTAAAATGTTAAAATGTTTACGGCGCTCGGAAAACTACGTTCCCGCAATCGCAAATGCGATTCTAATTTAGACGGTTCATATTGTTTCTTTAACAATACCCAAACGCTAGGAAAATAGTCGTGATTGTATTCCGCAGCGGGACTAAAATGCCGTCGACTTTTATACCCAGACGGAAATTACAACTTAGACGTGAGAAAAGGATAGGCAGGAGGTCAATGAGATAATGAATGTTCAATGCGTCGTTTGATAAGCAAAACGAAATAAATATATCGAGAATAAGTTTATTCTTATTCCAAGTGGAAGTTTTCTATAAGGAAATTCGAGAATGTGTAAACGTTCTATTCGCGTAATAAAATATCTCCTCGGTTTAAAACAGAATGCATAGAAATATTTTTTTTATACTTAATAAAGGTAAATCAAAGAAAAAATATCTAGCATTTAATTACTTTCTTTATACGTGACTCCGTTGCTCGTTGCGGTTTATTTTTAGTACGATGCGCATTTTAAGTAGATAAGTTGTCGCAGGTACAAATTTCCTAATAAAGATATGACATTTTATCGCACGGTATTAAAATATAATATGTATACTAAGCTTTATAATAAACCAAGATCGAAGGAATTTTATTATGCAATTTATTATTCCTCGAAGAAAAAGAAAAAACTTTTTAAACGAATCTTTGTACGAGTAAAAATTTGTGGAATTGTTACCGAAATAATAAAACACGATTCCAAACTTTCTTGTGGAAGCATGCACGAATAAAAAAAGAATAACAGTATTTGAAATTAATTCTATACATTTTAACTAAAATTACTAGTTACACTTAAAGTACGTATGAAGCTATTCATTTTTCTATTGCATGAATTTATAAAAAGCGAAAGAAAAACTAAATATTACACGATGTATGGATTAGAGCTGGGAAAAGCCAAAGTACCGAAACATAAGAACCCAACGACACGTTTGCATAAAAATTATGCATAAAAATTATGCATAAATTTACATTTCAAGCTTTAAATTATATTCTTAGATCACATGTACATGGGATGAGCATTCCATGTATAATATGTTACATATAATATATTAATCTTACGAAAGATTCTATCACGTGCTTACGCAAAATTTTAATTTGATTACTTTCATAAAGTAGGCTAATATAATATAATTCTGATTTCATCGCTAAGATTATTATTATGTAAGAATTTTTTAAAAATAATTATATAAAGCTATTTATTTTTTAACCAAGTAATATTTATTAATTTAAGCTTAAAAAAATGTAGTTGTCGGTAAGTATGTATAAATATAAATAAAATCCTTTGTATTACAAATAATTACTAATTAATGGTAATAAAGATTCGAGTAACGGTAATCGGACAGTTTTTTACATCGAAATAAAATTTTATCGATTACTGTTTACGTTTTATCGAACGTTAATATTTGTTTACTTTTTGATAAATATAATTATCGATACGAAACTTTTTCATAATAATGAAAACTGGCTGAACAAACTACAATGTTCCTGTTATGCCGTAACCAGTTCGTATACTATAATCGGATATTGGAGGAATAAGAATTAAGTAGAGAAAACTTAGCGAGTGAAGCCGATGAAGTCATAATATTAAATCTAAAAACCTTGCGAGTAGTCTCTTAATATACGTAATATAATGTAAAAAAGAAGTTTTTTGTGAAAATATTATTTAATTGTTACACGACATTGGCTGCTGATGCAACGTGACATTTCTTCCTTAAAAACTTGCATCGGGTAAAAGATCAGCCAAACGATGAATAGAGACCTGGGAAACACAGGGCAGAAATGTCTACGTGCGAAATTAGCATCGAACGATCATTAATTAGTGGAATATAACGCATTACCGGCATTGATCGCTGCTGCCAAATGAAGAACTCCTTCGTATTCTTGTAAATTTCTCGGTCCATTGTCGTTGCCGTTGTCGTTGCCGCTTTCGCGAACCTTTTCCTGCATCCTGATGATCTTCTAGTTACTCGTGTTGTATACTAGAGTGAGAGAGAGAGAGAGAGAGAGAGAGAGAGAGAGAGAGAGCGATGCGTTCGAGGGTAAGAGACCAAAGTGCGCGTATTTTATTACGAAGACCGACGCGCGGCTGATCGAACTAAATGCATCGCATCAATTTCGTCTAAGAGCTTCGGATCTAACAGCTATAAATTTAGACAATTTTGCGGGTATCGTATATACGAGGAAATCTTTATTCCTTGCGATGTTCGTTTATTTGCTTTTTTCTTAGCGTTGCGGTAATACATTTACTTGAAGTACAGCATTTAAATTTGATGGGAACGCGACGATGAATCATTCGTTTCCCATTGACCACTGAATATTTTATACGTTCTTTTATTTCCACAAATATTTATCTTTTTATATTATGTGCGTTATTCAAAATGCAGCAAGGAAAGCTTTCACCCAATAATTATCATAATTTATAGATCGTATAGAAGCATTAGTATTACATAACACATGCAAACAACTTTAAACTGCTTCTTCATTTCAATGTGCGTACACCATTTTGATATTACCATTTTATTTTTCAGGTTAGTATCGTGTTCGTTTGTCTTCGCGTTTACAGATGTCTGTGAGTATAAATTGCAATCGTTCTGTATTTTACTCTACATTTAAATATATCGTAATGAAGAAATAAAATTGGTGTGTTTGTAGAAGTTGGTTTCGTACTCGAGTCGACATGTTTCTTAAATTACGCCATGCGGAACTTTTAAATTATAATTCTAAGTTGAATGCAGATATTATTAAAGATGTTAATTCATAGTATACACGGGCTTTCGTATTGCTTGAAATATTTCTTCATTTACATCCATAATTCTGAACAATACGTATTTTTAAATCGTGTATTTCAAAAGGAAATGTACCGAAGGTTTTCAAGAATTTTGTAATAAAAACAATTTAAAGTGCAATTTTTTAAAATCAAGATAAAACTACGAATAAGACTATAAATTTACAGTCGGTAGGACTAAATCGTTGAAAAGAAAATTTATTCTATAGATGCAATTATAATTCAAGAGTTACTTAATGCAAAATACTCTATATAGAAAATCCAACTTTAACCTTAGAAATCTTCTAACCGGTACTTACCAAATTTTTCTTTATTAAACGAATAAAAATTAGAAAAGCAAGAATTAAAAAAAAGTATATATTCGTAAAAAAAACGCTCGTTCGTATAAATGAGCGAATCGCGGAAGTCGATCGAAAGGCGAACCGGATACAACATATGGCGAGTCGAGCGCACGATATCATTAAATTATTGTGTTATTTTTTTATTATAAGTCTCGAGTTAACTTCCTATAACTCTATTGCGTATGTGTGCAATTTTTGTGTCCACCCGTAATGCATCATAATGCCATGAGAACCAGGAAAAAGTGGACGACGTACAAAACCATGCATATACTAAATGTAATTTGTAGAAACGCTGAAAAACAACGCGCAGAAGAATAAAATTGAAAGTTTCGTCGTAAAATAAAATTAAACTTATTTATGTTATGGTTGACTAATTTAATGCTTAAATTACAAATTAAAGGAACTCGGAACGAAAAAATTATGCAAAGAAAATGAAATGATAATTATTCGTTAATTTCGAAATTCCGCAATTGGAAATCCGCGCAGTTAGAATTTCCATTTTTTCAGTTATGGTTTCCATTGGGGTATTTGCATCTTGTGCATCTTGTGCATCTTGTGCATCTTGTGCATCTTGTGCATCTTGTGCATCTTGTACATCTTGTGTATCTTGTGCATCCACATTGAATTTTTAAGTACCCCATTTAAAGAGCGGATAGTTCCAAAGGCGCATTCGTTGCGCAAGGCTAATAAAATTACGTTTATCTTTCGCATTTTCGATTTCGCGATTCGCGAGCCTTGAAAATTCTTTCGCGATAAAGAAAGGTACACTCTCGTTAAAAAACGATTATCGACTTAAACACGCAAAGGTCGGGTGAATGCATTCGATCAACGCGGAAAGCTCCATCGCGAGTAATTGCACTTCCAACGCGAATTTTTCCCACGGCGGACTTTCGTTCCGCAGGGTTTGCTTTCGGGGTGCAGCTCTAGAACTCGAACGAAGGGGGTGCATTCGAACTTCGCCGTTGGGTGCACTTTATCCTTGCACCAGGTGTCGACCTCACCCTTCCAAGTTTCGCGTCGTCGTTCGTCGAAGGAAACGGGACGCGATTCGCGCGTTCGCTTGGAATTTGTGCTGAATAACGCCGAGGGAAACGAGTGGGACATTCGTCGAACCTCTCGTTACAAGCGTCGATTGTCTCGCAAGAGTGGATCTCTGTGGGTCCTTGTCCCGACATCGGTTCTAAGTAACGAGACAACGAGACAACGAGACGATGACTGCATTTAATTAATGATAACGACTGTTCGAGTCGAGTATTTCGAACGTTTCTTTGGTTTCTTCATTGGCTCGCGATGCGCGAATCTCGAGGAGCGTTTCACTTTCTTCGAATTACGTAAGCCCCGATTTTTCAGACGGAAATAAAAAACGTTTCCAGCAAAATATTTTAGTATCTATCATTTATTAATTCGCTAATCGTAATTCCTTTCACATTCAACGTTATACTTGGCGACCACGGTAATATTCGCAGCGAACCTATCACTTTTGAAAATCTACGCAAAACACTCAGCGATATAAAGCAATCTAAATAATCGAAAAAATTTAATCTCCAAAGTAGTGTATAATAAATCAACAACTTATATTACACCATAAAACTATGCCATAGAAATGAGATGCTAAACATGAAAATTGAAAGATTATTTATTCGTGAATTTCCTTTAATAACCGCATGTATTTGGTTTTATCACGGCACGTTGATTAAATCTATAATCTATTATCGTGGAAAATAAGGTAAGATACGGGCGTTGAAATCGATCGTTTCATTAGCGAAATCCAAATTCGGAAGTTTAATATCGTTGGATAAATATAAACTGTTAAGATTACATTAAATCGAACCTTCGATTTTATTATTTTATCGTCTATAAATTCTTAATTAATGCAACGAATCGATAGAAGTCGAAAACGCGTTATCGCATTGGCTATTGTAACGAAGTATGTTAAGCGTAAACGTAGATAAATCGTTTCGGTTTTCAAATTCTGACAAACATTGCGTATTCGCCATAAGCGAAACGCGTTAAATTTTGTTAACGTATTTACCTTGCATACCGCTCGATTCAAACAATTCACCGGCTAAGAATGCGTGATTTAAAACTGCTCCAACGATTCTAATAATTTATGCTTTCTAATTTTTCGATCGAAACAAAGTACGCTTCGATCTTTGCTTTTATTCCAACGTGGTTGTTGCAAGTCCGAGTGACGTAAGCCAGCGATCGGTTGAAAAAAAAAAAAAAAAAAAGTCTCCGAGGTCCGACGGACGATCGATCAACCGAGCGGAGGGCCACGACGTCGCAGAGGTGGAACGGCGACCGAAACGTAAAATTCCCGATCCGCGGGTAGCGAGCGGCAACCTAAGGTCGTCGTTGGTCGTCGGTCGTCGGTCGTCGGTCGTCGGTCGTTGGTCGTTGGTCGTCGGTCGTTGGTCGTTCGGTCGTTGGTCGTCGGTCGTCGGTCGTTGGTCGTTGGTCGTCGGTCGTTGGTCGTCGGTCGTTGGTCGTCGGTCGTCGGTCGTCGGTCGTCGGTCGTTGGTCGTTGGTCGTCGGGTCGTTGGTCGGTCGGTCGTTGGCGGTGGTTCGTCGGTCGTTCGGTCGTTGGTCGTGGTCGTGGTCGTTGGTCGTCGGTCGTTGGTCGTGGTCGTCGGTCGTCGGTCGTTGGTCCGTCGGTCGTCGGTCGTCGGTCGTCGGTCGTTGGTCGTCGGTCGTGGTCGTCGGTCGTCGGTCGTGGTCGTTTGGTCGTCGGGTCGTTGGTCGTCGGTCGTTGGTCGTCGGTCGTCGGTCGTGCGGTCGTCGGTCGTCGGTCGTTGGTCGTTGGTCGTCTCGTGGTCGTCGGTCGTCGGTCGTCGGTCGTCGGTCGTCGGTCGTTGGTCGTCGGTCGTTGGTCGTCGGTCGTTGGTCGTCGGTCGTCGGTCGTCGGTCGTCGGTCGTCGGTCGTTGGTCGTCGGTCGTTGGTCGTCGGTCGTTGGTCGTCGGTCGTTGGTCGTCGGTCGTCGGTCGTCGGTCGTCGGTCGTCGGTCGTCGGTCGTTGGTCGTCGGTCGTTGGTCGTTGGTCGCTGGTCGTCGGTCGTCGGTCGTCGGTCGTTGGTCGTTGGTCGTTGGTCGTCGGTCGTTGGTCGTCGGTCGTCGGTCGTCGGTCGTCGGTCGTCGGTCGTCGGTCGTTGGTCGTCGGTCGTTGGTCGTTGGTCGTCGGTCGTCGGTCGTCGGTCGTTGGTCGTCGGTCGTCGGTCGTTGGTCGTCGGTCGTCGGTCGTCGGTCGTTGGTCGTCGGTCGTTGGTCGTTGGTCGTCGGTCGTCGGTCGTCGGTCGTTGGTCGTTGGTCGTCCCCGCAGTCTCCTTATTACAAGCGCAAACCCGCGCCGCGCTTTTCGCGAGAGGGAGAAAAACCTTTCCCGAGTCCCGATTCTCACGACCCAATCCTCATCGCCGAGTGAGAGTGGATCGACAATGAGCGACCGCCGGCGCAATCCACGAATAATGCAGATGCGTGTGTTGGTATGAAAATGATAGCGAGGCGGGAGGAGTCTGGGCCACTCCTTTGGCGCCTTTTCATTCCAGCCGGGGATTGCGCATTGAACGAAAGCGAGAAGAAACGAGGATCGGCCTCCGATTTATTATGCTTTACGCGCCCGAGAGTTTTCCTACGGGGGAGAGTCGCCCGGTTAATACCGAGGCTAAGACGCGTCCGGGGAAATGCGAACCAGTCCGCGTGTGTTCGCGGCCTCGTAGACTCGATTGCGCAACGGATTAACGAGAGTTCGCTCGAGATATCATTGCGAATTCTTCTCTCGAGAAAGGAACGCTCGATGCGAAATTCATACGAAGGATGTTTACTCGAGTTGCCGAATGTTTTTTTAAATCCGATCGATGCGTTTATTGTACCGATTAAACCGTAATTAAACTGTAATCTGCTAAGAAATTATTAAATAAAAAGTTCTTACGGTCTTACCGCGATTTAAATTAATATTCGTCCAATAATTCATTTGCCTTTTTTTTCCTTTTGCTCGTACCGACCATAATTTTAGTTTTATTGTACGATATCAAAATAAACGTAAGGGTGTTTCGATAAACTACGCTCTCAACGCTGCGTGCAATAAATAAAGTTACGCGACTAATTATCGTGGACATCGCTGTTTTTAATACTTTCTTCAAAACTAGATATCGATATCGCGATATATCCCGAGTCGAGCATCGTCTTCGAAGGCGCTTTCGTTGAAAAGTAAAGATAAATAAATACTCGATACGTTCGGAGCGCGTTTCCCAATCGCTGACTCACCATAAAAATCAGAGTGCACGCAAACGAGTTTAGCAACGAAATTCTATTTTCCCTTTAGTCCGCGCGGCGTTGTGGTAGAAAAAGGAAGGAATGGAAAAAAAAAAAGCGAGGAAAAAATGTTGCAATGTCCGCACGCGTGCGATTTTCGTCATAAAAGTTGTCGGATAAAGGGAAGCGATGCGCAGCGGTGCAGTAAGTTGCCAACGGAAAAGGTCGAATGACTTTTTTCAAAACGAAAGGGATACACGCGATTGCCAGCGTCGCGTACGGGAGACCCGATATCTCTGGTCCATTGTACGAGACTTTTATGAGAAAATCCGAGTTCTTTTCACGTGGGCGAACGCGTGTTTTTAATACTTTTCCAACCGCCGGGAAGTCTTGTCATCGTTTCTACGTATCGTTAAAGTGATTTTTACAGCGCCTCATCGATACTTAAAATTTCAGGAGAGAAAGGGATTATTTTTCTCTCCGAGCTCTGTGACATTAATTCTTCTACACAGTACTTTTTATGGTAAATACATAAAATCGGACAAATTATAAAGACAACTCCTTGTAAAAAATGAAACATTACGCTATAACGATTTTAGTTTAAGATTCGCTCGATAAATTCAAGTTAGTTTGTTACGGCATCCATAATTATTTATTAGTTTGGGGCTTAAATGGCATAATTACGTATTAAAATTATAAACGTTTGTTCATGAGGGATAGGGATTTAGGCGCGAGACGACGAATCCAGGCGATATAAAAAAATTAATTAACTCTCCGTATACAATTTATCACCTTAGAAATCTTGGCCCGTGTTAAGCGTATTTAGTAATTACCTTATAGAATCTTTTATCTATCAATTTTCTCTTTATTTTTGCATAATTTAGTAAGTTAAAAAATCCCTTGCAATTTAAAGAAAGTTTCCGTGACTAATGAATTGTTGTTTAAAAGCTTGCATATATTATCAAACGAGTAACACACGTTATTCGAGTTTCTTTTTACTTTCTTAAATAGCGTAAGAAAGTATTTTAAACTTGTTTCTTCGGAATCAATTTATGCGGATGTATTTTTTAAATCGCTAAATATTATTATTAAATTTAACGCTTGCGAGAGGCGCGATAAACGCTAGACTTTGTATCCGTGATTTATTCTTCGTAGTTACGTAATCGTTCCGCGGTTAACGTCCGAACGACGTCGTTCGAATACCAAAATTTTTCTCAGCGGTTTCGCAAAATTGAAATAATCGTATTTTCTCCACACGGAATTAGCATCCAACAAAATATCTCGCAATTTTTAACATCCCAAAGATACAATCTCGATTTTCGTGCGTTCAATTGCAAATGCCCGCCGATCGCTTCATCGTCCGCGGATAAAGAAAAAACATTCTTACGTTGAGCATTTATTACCCGAGCGTAGCGATCGATAGAGGCTTCCCCGAACAACAAGAAGGCGAAACCAAAATAAAATTACGCGATCGCGACGTAATTCCTGTACATCCTCGCAAATTGACGATGTTGAGGCGTATTTCCCGAAATAGAAAAAACACGTCTAAAGAAGAAAAGAGGAGCCGGACATCCCCGGTGTAACTGTGATAGGACGAGTGATAGGACGAGTGAGACAACGAGTGAGACAACGAGTGAGATGACTTTTGTAGTCGCGTCGTCCCGCTTGGTTTTGTTGTACGTCCACTTTCTTTGACCTTTGCGGTGTTTGCCGCTAGCCAAGGTCACGCGCATAAATTACCCTCTCCCTCCGGTCCGGCGTTGTGCAACGTTCGTTCATTAAATCGTTGTTAGGTGACTTCGAGAAACCGAAGGAGCTCATAAAGAAAAAGCGCGTACTGCTTTCAACGACGACAATGTATCAAAACACTTACACGTGTGTACACACACCTTTATTGGAACGAGGCTTATTTTACGACTCTCCGTAAATATTCGAGACGTCAAAATTATGTGTCTCGCGCGAGTGTCACGCGAAACCCCTTTCAACCACGCATTTTTCGCGTCCTTCTTTTTTTGCTCTCCTGCCTTTCCGTTCGCTATCTTCGCGCAAAAATCCTCGTTAAAATCTGTACCGAATTCCAGGCTTCATTTTCCTTCGTTCGTCATTTTACGGTGGAAACTTTGTTCGATAGTTAGACAAAAATCAATATCTACGATAATTTGCGTGGACTGTACGCGTAAGTAAAATCACGTAAAAAGTAATTATATCGTATATTTTGGATTTAGAATTTGTACCGGTGTGACTAATGAACAACGAAAACAAAATTTTAGGTTCCTTGCTCTTAACGATTTTAACGCGACGATTAATCTTCGTGGAATGTTATACGAAACTGCGTTACGAACGTGTCGTTAAACGTATGCTACTTTGATTTATACGCGTAAAGCGTAAGATGATATTTGACAAATTATCAATTATTGTGTACGCGTATAAAAATTAGGAACGTGCAGTTAAACGGTAAATATTCTTTTCCTTTGATCGGTTATTGACTGCTCGAAAATATATCGATAACCATTAACGATTATCTTATTTAATACTTATTTAGATATTTGTATTCGTCCTCGAGAAGAATATATCGTTTCCTAAAAAAAAAAAAAGAAATTAACAAGATTTAACATAAAATATAGTTTTATCTAATCGCAGCGCGTTATTAGCAAGCGAATCTTATATTTTAACCGATTTTACAATTCGTATTTCATTTTACGATATAAAATTGGTAACAATGGAATCTTTAAATTTTATTCTAAAATTCAAACCTTTCGCTTAAAAATTCGTAAGAAAAAAAGCCCGGTAAATTTCTAAAACGTGTGCAATATAGTTTGAATATTCATAAATATTTGCTCGGATATTAAAATAAATATGTAAAGGCGTAAGCGATTGAAAAGAATTGAAAAAGCATTGGAACGTAAAAATTTTTTTTGCAATAAATAAGTAACGTGGAAACGGTAGATTTTTACCACTGGAAAGAAAAAAAATACAATACGACGTCCGTATTACAAGGTTCACGATACGCGAAAAAAAGCTGATTCGTACTTGTTATTTTTTGCTATTAAGTCATAAATTGCAATCTGTTGAAACAAAATAGCTTTATTCTCGTGCATTATCATATTTTAAGTGTGTAAAGAAAACGTTCTTAGAAATATGATTATCGTTAGACGTATCGGGCAGGCAATCAATATAATCATAAATAATCGACATTTATTAATTTTAAAAGGACAGCGGTGCTGCGACTCATTCATCCGAAAACGTAAAAATAGCTCCAAGTTGGTATCGCGTAATACCTCGAAGCATCGTCTTGGAAGTGGTTGTCGTCGTCGTCGTCGTTGTCGTCGTCGTCGTCGTCGTCGTCGTCGTCGTCGTTGTCGTCGTCGTCGTTGTCGTCAGCGACCACAAAGCGTTAAAATATCCCATGAGAAAAGGAGTGCGGTGGTTCTCGCGCGGTTAATTAGTTATTAGCAATGAGCGGCGCGTCGAGCAGATTAAAATCGTACGGGAACATGGCGAAACAAGGAAAGGGCGAAGGAAAGGCGCGTGCCGAGAGAGCGTCGATGCTCGTACGGCCTTGCCACGCCTCCGTGTTCTCCTTTTCCTCGCCGTCACTCTCTCTCCCTCTCTCTCTCCCTCTCTCTCTCTCGCGTGTAGGTGCGCGGGTTGGATTTTCTGCCATTGGAGTGTCACGGTACCCCGAGCGCGGGTAAAGCGATACCCTCTCTCGGAACACGTGTACGCCGCGTCGACGATCGGGAAAAATTATCGCCTCCTCCCGCCGAGACGCCCGAGGATTGTCCTCGCTTCGGAAAAATCGAGAATGGAAAAATAAATTTTTTCCACGCCAAGCCCGCCTTCGCTTCTCGAACAACGTTCTCGTTTCTACGTGTAATAGAGACATTGTTATCCGTAGCCTTGGGTAAACACGATTACCATTTTTTTCTTCGGTGCATTTTATTTTTTCACCCTATCGGTATTTTGTCGACTGGATCGCTCGCGCTAATTGTCGGTATCCGAGAGCTGCCGGTGAACGTCCGACGAACCATTGCGTCGTCGTCGAGTATTCGTCTACCGCGATCGTTACGAGCAACCGCGCCTGACCTTCCCGCAATTTTTACGCTCGACGTTACGAAGTACAAGAAGGAACGGTAACTCTTTCCAGAGCTTCGGCCGCGTATTTGTACGTTCCAACCGAACGACGATTATAAAATTGTGACTTAACGCATCCGCGCGCGCATTTACGGTTTACGTTTCGCGAAAAAGGAGTAACGTTGATGCTTCGATCGTAAAGTTTGGGCCGTTCGAAACGAAAGCGGACAACGCGGAAAATAATCGGAAAAATCGGGATCGACCTTCGCCGAGTGAAGAATAAATAAAGGAGGAAAAAATTAGAATCGCTGGTTGGAGGAGGCGAAGGACGAGGCGAAGGACGAGGCGCGTCCAAGAGTCGAAGAAGCGAAGAAGCGTAGCGAGAAAAAGGAAAAGGTTTCCGCAAAACGAAGTTTCAATTGCGCCGGAACGACTGGAACGCTCGTAGCTCGCATTAAAGTAAGTAATCCTTATTAAAAGAAAAGGGAAAAACGGCGGTCCGGGGGTCGGTCGTAAACAAAGCCGCGCGCTCTTGGCAAACGCAGAAAGGCGACGTACGTTTATCGCGAAGGCGCGCGACGTCAGCTGCGCAGCACGCGAGCCAAAGAAAAAGGTAAGAGGAGCGAGAGAGAGAGAGAGAGAGGAATGGAATAGAATGGAATAGAATAAAGCGATAAAAGCTGAAAAAGAAAGGAATAAGGGATACGGGATACGGGATATCGTACGCGGAGAATCGCGCGCGTGGGACACGGAGCCTTACTTATAGTTACGTTATGGACGCCCACGCAAGGGAGATCGGAGCCCGCGATAACGCGTTCGCGCTCGATGTCGTACTCGTTTCTTCCTTTTTTTCCGCGATGGCATCAGCGACGCGAGGAGGTACGCGAGGAGGGACGCGAGGAGGGACGCGAACGACGCGAGCAACGCGCGCGACGCCAGTCTCGTTAGTACATTATAAAGATAGACGCGCGCGTTCGCACCGGAGAAAGGAATCGAGAAAATCGGCCGTCGTAAGCGCCTCTTTTTTTTTTTTTCTTTTTTTCGAGTGCATCACGGGAGAACGACTTGGCTTACTTGGAGCGTTCTCTTGGAGATGTAGGAGCAGCCGCGTATCGATCCACGATACGAGGTTTTCTAATCCCCCGGTGGACTCGGACTCCGACACCTTCGCCCGTGATCGAAAGACTTTTTCCCAAACACTGCTTTTCGAGGGGATACGCGAAACTGTTAACATTGTTTTTTCCGACCTTTACGTCATTTTTTTCCGTTAATTAAAGCAAGGTCATGCTTTTTATTAATAATTGTGATACCGTTTTCAATAATAGCTGTTTAACTTACCGTTTTCGCTCGACGATATACTTTTAGAAATCGTTCGCTGCGTCTCATCCGATTTTTATCCCAATTTCTTCTTCATCCGTCAATTTTATTTCGATGTGCTTTTTACTTTGTTTCAACCATTTTTGGTTACGATCGCGCCCGCAACTTTTACCTATGAATTTTTGTCGTTCGCGAGCTTACCTTTGATCGTTTCGAGTTCTTTACGTTGGTAACATTAATCTACGATCGCATCAACGTTTTTAAACAAAGTCTTGATACGCTTTGGTTCGAAACGGCTATCTAATTGTTTAATTTGATAAACGCTCTCGTGATATTGCGTTAACACTGTTCTTACCGTACGTACGAACGATCGCGAACGATGTAGAATAGTTTATTTTGAACGAGACAGCGATGGTATTCACAGTTACAAAATGTTTGACGAGTCTCTTTTTATTATTTTACAAGGATTTATTTATTTATTTATTTATTTATTTCGAAATTTGAAAGCGATCGTTTTCCTTACTCGTGAATTTTGGTTCATCGATGTCGGCATCTCAAAAGTAATCAAGGAAATATTTTAACCATTACGACGAATCAACGGTTATCGTCGTAATAATCAAGAGTACATTAGTAATTTTCATAAACACTTTTTACTTTTATTTCTCCGGACGTTCTTAAACGCGATTAGTCCAATAAAGTGATTAATTCTTACGTATTCGGGTCAATTTAAGCTGAATAAAATACTCGAATTTGTTGCAATTAAAAGGAAAAATATTTTTAATCGAGATAGAAATTCAGATAATTTAGACCAATAGACTGTGGTATTTGTAAATTAAAATACTTAATAAAGCCTTAATTCGACAAAAGTAAAAAACATCGAAGATTCAATAAAGAAAATTATTATTTTTTTCAGAATGCAATTTTGTAAATTAAAGTTAGTTTACTAATACACACGAATTTAAATAAACGATTAACGATTGTAAAATTATAAATTTCGATAATTTTTCGTTATTCGTAACATTATCAAGGTTAGAAAAATTAATAAATTGTTGAAAAAGTATCTTTCTCTCCTTTATTCTAAATGTTATCTCCTCGAGCTTAACGGAAGTAGGATAGGTTTTAAAGATTTTACATTTGAACGTAGCGAACGAAAACTGGAACGGTCCGTTTTTACGTATAAATGATTGTATTCATAATAGAAGATTAAGTGGCTTAACGGATTATAGCGGGACCGCACGAAAGTAAGAATCTCATCGAGTCGAGTGGGAGTGAAATTGTTGCGGCGAGTCAAGGCGGAAAAAGGAAATGTAGGAGCCGAGGGAAAACCGGCGGGGAAGAAAAAACGAAGTTGGTAGCGCTTGATTTCGATCCCGATTAAGATCACCGATCGAAATCATGCTAATCTCCGAAGAGTGTGTCGGAGCTCGAAGGAAAAGGGAGAAGTCGTTCGCGGAGTTCGCGGAGTTTGCGGAGTTTGCGGAGTTTGCGGAGAGTAGGATGTAAATTAAGAGGAATCGCCGGGAGAAAGTCGCCGTTAAGGTTGGCGGCGGAAGTGCAGACCGATGGAAGGGAGATGGGAGATGGGAGATGCCGAGGCTCGCGAGAGAAACGGTGCTTTTTGTCGGAGCACTCGCCACGAGAATAAAAAGGGACTTGGCATGGACCACGATCGATCTCGCATACTCGCATATTCCGTCGGTCGTTCGCTCCTCCCCGACTCTCGCACCCCGTAAATATAGACGTGCGATGCTGCCAGGTGAAGTCAGTGCTCCTTCTCTCCCCTTTTGGCGATACTCCACGAGCATCCGACGCTCGCCCGCTCGATCCGTCATTCCAACGAATGACGCCCCACCACCCCCCGATCGACCGCGCATTCCTCTCCGCGCGTGTCGGGGATTTATCGCGCACGCGCACCGTCGTCTGACCTCCCGGTCTCGATTTCAGCTCGTCGGATTCCCTTTTTTGCGCTTTTGACGTTTGATTTATCCGGCTCTCGAGATGGACTCGATAACTCCCGACGATCCTTCGTTCGTTCGTTCGTTCGTTCGTTCGTTCGTTCGTTCGTTCGTTCCTTCGTTCGTCGAACGAGCCGAGCCAAGAGATAAAGTTTCCAACGCCAATACGAATCTTCGAGAACATTCGTATCTTTCCATTATTTCGAGCCGCGCTTTGTACACAAACTGACGGAAACTGGATTTCACCTGGATCGCAGCGTTTCGTTGCCGACTACGGCCGAGATAAGATGACTGGTATCGTTAAGATTATCGACCAAAAATTTCGTTTCCCGCGTAGATGCGCAACTAAATTTAAACGTTCGTTTTCGTTTCCGTTTCAAACCCTTTCCCGAACCGCTGCTTTCTCGTTTCGCTCGCCTCCACTCGCCTCCACTCGCCTCCACTCGCTTCAACTCTGGTTTCGCGCTCGGTAAAAAATTATTCGATTCGGATAAATATGCTCGAACAAGTTGCGTTAACCCGTGTATACGAGCATTGAAACATCCGCATCCGCTGGCTATATTTAGCGCCGCGCGTACTCGGAAACCGGCTATTATTACATAATACTCTCGCTGATTTTTTGTCGAATCTCGGAAGAGAGAACCGACGAGAAGATAAAAAACAAGCAACAGACCGTCTCGCCGATGTTGTCGATCCACGCGATTCGCGATTCGCGATCTTCCGATGCTCGGAATAACGGACCCTTGGTCGAACGGGAAACGATCCATCGTAGAAATCGAGAAGCGATCGTAGAAGCGACCGTAGTAGCGACCTTAGAAGCGGTCGAAGCTCGGACCGAACCATGACTCCATTTTGCAAGGCGCGATCGCTAAACGTGGCCTCGACTCGGTACCCACCGCTAATAATTAAATCTCGCGAACGCAGTCGGTAGCACCGAGCGCGGAAAAGGCGCACGAGGGAAGGAAACGCGAGTCGCTTCGCGTCTACGATCGTCCGAGAGAAACTCGGCGGAGTTAACCGTTAAGTACGAGGACGCCTAGCAGGTAACGCTCGAGCAGTTCCTCCGGATACTTTCTTTTCCTAATCGGGGACGCATCGCGGAAAAGCCTTGGGGTCGGATCGGCGCTACTTTAGAGGGATCGCGATAATCGGTGAGGGTCCGCCCATTGTCCATGCGTCATTTAACTCGTCGGCAGCGACGTCGGCGTCGGCGTCGGCGGCGGTTGCGCACGCCTATATCATTGAAATGCGGCATTTAAACGATCGTCCGATCGCCCGATCGTGATTAAAACGTGGTACGCATCGGCTACTAGACGCACCAGGACTATAAACCACGGTGGCCGTAATAATTCGCCGCGGGAGTGGAACCGTGCTTTATTTTATCTCGTTTATAATACGATGGCTTATAATTTTCATTCAGTGACATTTGGCGGGAGGGCGTTTTTCCCTCTTGGCTTCGTACGCATAATTTTTTAACCCGGAGTTAAAAATCCGCGGCTTCTCGGTAAGCGCCGCGAGGGGAGCCGAGCAAATTACGAGCTCGGAACTGTAATCTTATTCTCTCTCCTCGGCAGCTTTCGAGTAATTTCCATCGTAATCTCTCGCTAAACAATGGTAGCGTAAAAAATGCTCTACCCTTTCCTCTACCCTTTCCTCTACCCTTTCCTCTACCCTTTCGTTAAAGAGGCCAAGACGCTTAACGCGAGCGTTACAGAATCAACAAACTGGAGTCGGTCGCTTCGTTATTTAGCGCGCGAACGCAACGCGTCCATCGGACGTACGGGTGTTAAGATTTTTTTAGGGCGGGCCGTTTGTTATTATTCCAGCGGTGCATCTCGGCATCTCGGCATCTCGGCATCTCGGCATCTCGCGCGTCGAGCGATATCATTACTCGAACGGTCATCCAATAAGCCACGAGGAAAAATAAGGATCGGAGGCGCGCGCGGGCAGCAATAGCAATATTTATCCGTAGAAAAACGCGTAACGTTCTAAACGAGGGGATCGTGATTTATATACGCGCCTCGCGTCCTTTTTCCCTCGCGTCCATTATTTCTCGATTTTTTTTCGAGCGGGCCCTAACGCCGGGAGGAAAATCCCGCGAGGAGCGAAGGAGCGAAGGAGCGAGAAAATCCCGGACTGGTTACACGCGCGAGTTTCAGTGCATTGTGTAACCGCGTGCGGAGTTGGTTCGTTTTAGCGGCGAGAGCGCGATTACGCGAGCGAGTCCGAACCACGCCTCGATATCTCTTCTGCGCGTTTCCTCGTTCCATCGAAGGCTTTAACTGCCAAAGACGAGTGCGAAGCGTTTTCTCCTTCTCGAGAGCTTCCATTTCCTCCTCTCTCTCTCTCTCTCTCTCTATTTTCCTTCTTCCGCGGCGATCGTCTGCGTACCTACGTGTACGTATATTCCTTTAACTTTCTCTCTTCTCCGTTACACTTTGTCGAAAAGTGGATGTAGTTGCGCTACGCCGTTTGAGAAAAGCGTAGGAGCGTTTAAACTGTTCTGCGTACGGATTGAAATTCCAAGCTGGAAAAATGAGCGCGCTTTTGTTTTTTTGTATCGAATCGTTCATTTCGAAATAAAATCGATGCGTTGCGCGGAAACCTTCGACGAAAATAATGACGTATTTAAGACAGAGAGACAGTTTCGAAAACTCGAGCTATATTTTGAACCCGGATAACCCGTCTTGTAAATAACGTGGATAGCGATACGCGGATCCATTTTATCGAATCGAGTCATGAATCTAAATTATGACGCATAAAAATCTTAACTTTTGTAACGACTGCATAATTAAACGTTGTTCGTTGATGTCTAAAAACTAATTACATCGCTAATCCGTTTCAAATACAATAATATCTTCGAATCTACATGTGAAACCTTATGTAAAATAAGTTTTTTCAACCAATTCGGTGTAACGACACGAGTTGACCTATAGTATTTTCATCGTTAATTCCAAAGTCATGAATGTCATTAAAATATATTTTGCATTAGTAAAGCCTTTGCACTACTATCTTTCGCCTATTCGTTCTTTCGTACTTCCTCATTCTCTTTTCTTCTGTTCTTCTTCAAGTTGGACAGATTTTTTCGCATACGCCTTCTTCGTAGCGTTTTTCACCGTTTTACTTACTTCTTCTTCTTCCACGTGCACTCGTATATTTTTGCCCCAGAAGTAAGAAAAATTCCTGCACACCTTGAGTTAACGACCTCCTCAAATTCAACGTACGTCTTTACAACTCGAGAGTAAGAAAGAAAGCGAAGAAGAGAATAAGGGAGAGAGGGAGAGAGAGAGAGAGAGAGAAAACGAAGGAGAAAGAATCGCTTTTCGGTATTTCATATGTATAGGAACAAGCGAATTCCTTTCAATACTGACGTAACGGGTAAATCCTTATTTCTCTCTGTTGTATTTACGATTATATTCATTGTAATTAACGATTAATAGACAACTATGTTTATTCTTCTATTCTTTAGTTGGTATAATAAAACCTTATCTCCCAAGATACTAATAATCAAAGCTTAATACTCGTAAAATATTTTATT
This sequence comes from Dolichoris vasculosae, assembly GCA_018907195.1. NCBI lineage: Eukaryota > Metazoa > Arthropoda > Insecta > Hymenoptera > Agaonidae > Dolichoris > Dolichoris vasculosae. Next base: position 351,904 of record JACCHY010000015.1, read on the forward strand.
TAGATACTTTCCGATGCAATGACTAAACTTTTTTTATTACCATAATAAAAGATTTGAATTTAAATACAGAGCATAAATATTATATTTAGAAAATACATTTTCGATCTACTGACATATTAGGCGATTAATCGTAAAGAAAAAATAAATTAGTGTATCGAATCCGTGTATTAAAAGAAAAATGAAAGTAGAATTTCTTTAGTTGTACTATGCTGACAATGCATTAACTATTCATACTCTGATTATTAGGTTGAATTATATAATTAGAAATAACTATATTACAATCTATATTTTTTATTTTTTTTTATTTCCATTTACCGACACGACGAACGTTATTTTTATAATTGTGATGGTAATAATCTAACAGTCTTATTTAAATTTAGAATCAAATTAATCAAACATAGCGGAATCAAGCTTTTAACACTATATAATCAAACAAAAAGTATAAACTGTATAAAAAACTTAGCCAGTCATAAATTGAATTATAAATAAACGATAACGCGTCATTTATTGTGTAATAAATTTATATATATATACAGATACTACAAAAGCTTTTTTTTCTACATGTTTCAGGTAATTGAGGAACCTTGCATTCCTATCAAAGCTGTTCATTCAACCGCAAGGGCTTGTAGTGGGGTTATATCTCGGATCAAGCATTAATTACCGGTAGCCAAGAGGTACCGTTTTTCGGTAATCAATGTTCCTCGCTTGCTTTTACGGCTCTATAAATACTCGTTTTCGGATTAACCACGCGCATCGGATGGCATACTAAGAGAGTAAGAAAATAGAGCGAGAAGAGAGAGAGAGAGAGAGAGAGAGAGAGAGAGAAAGAGAGAGAGAGAGAGGAAGAGAAAGAGGAATTCACGAGCCATCAAACATAGATTCGAAACTATTTCACGTATGCACGCGTTAAGATCATTAGTTTTATTATTCGTGGACGACTTTTTTCTCTGCCTTCTCGTTGTTCTCGTTTAATGGTCAATGAGAACTTGACCCGATTACTTAATTAAGGGATGAGGGTTAAAACTCGCAACCCGAAATGGCTTCTGCGTTATTTACCTTCATTTTGCTTTTGCACTCATTCGTCGAGCGACTCAACGTATCTTAGACCACTGATTCCATTGTACGCTTGGTGCCGTTTCGAATCCTACGAACGTTGCCGATCGATCAGAGAAATCGATAGTTTCGTGATAAATTCCCATTTTCTCCCGGTCCAACTAGAAATAAATTTGCTTTCTCTCGAGTGCGAGATAACAACGACACGTTTTAAATAAATTTATAATGGAACTACGAAAGAGCAGATGCGAGTCCGATTTTCAGATTAACAACGGCACTAAATTATATTATAAAAGAAAAGGAGTCGAGACATAAAACAGGTGCCTCGAATCACGAACCGCTCGAGCTAAGCGTTATTTCCGTTATAAATATACATAAAAATATCGGTAATATCCTGCGAGAAGAGCATCACGACTCGCTCGCGCTTTTCGACGCCATCGAGGAGCCGTGGCTTTTCAAAAGATACCGACGGCCCTCGCGCTCGGATGACACCTTAATTGCACGCGTGCGTAATTCGCGGCGAAGTGGGTAAAAAAGACGTCGGGCGTTACGCAAGGCAGACATCCGTCTCGTCTTGGACAAGCGCGAGAACGCGACGATCGCGGCTTCCTCCCCGTCGCCCTCCTCGTCGCCCTTCCCGACATCCTCCCCGGCATCCTCCCCGGCATCCTCCCCGGCATCCTCCCCGGCATCCTCCCCGGTGTCCGCCTCGGACTTTCACGACTCGAATGCGCACCGACGAGCCTTTCTTTCTCTTTCTCCCATTGTCTCGGCTAATGGCGCGCCAAAGTTATACCTGAAAAGAACGAACACCGGTACCAAAGACCGACGATTACCACAGTCTTCTTTACTCTTGTTTCTCGCGGCTTTTATTAATGTACCTGTTTCTACACCTCTTTTGAGTTTGCGCGCCGTTCGCTTGCCTTTTATAATCTGATAAGTTGGATCTGTTTTGTTGAATGCTCGAGAAGCCATCTAAAGACGTTTGGTAATCACGGTACATTGAATAACAAAAACAGCGCTTTCTACTCTTCGTATCGTTGGTTCTTCGCTCAAGCAACGATTTAAATTTATAAATCGTTATAAAATTATAAATTTTCTTTAATAATTTATTATATAATAATATATTTAAATACTCTTTTAAATTTAACAACGTAATTTTTCACCGATTTTCGTCCTTCGTAAATAATGAAAATTTGTTTGAAAATTCTATTACCAAGAATAATCTCTCGACGACCGAATGAGTTTTATTTATATTATAAGATGTATCGATAACGATCTTTTATTAAATATTATCAGGTTTGAAAGCGTGGATGATTCAACGGTAACTTTTTATTCTCTCTTTTCGATTATTTATTTATTTTTAGTTCGAGATGATACGACTTGCTCGGAATAGATAATACAACGTGATATCGTACTTTTCTACGACGGTTGCTCGTCTCGGAGCTACAGTGTTTCGTGCTTACACGAGACTCAAATATATCAGAGTTAGCTTGTTTTTAATTGGTGTTTAGATGCTAACAATTTACGATAATAAATATTGAAAATAAATTATAGATCGAGTTCGAAATGAAAAAACAAGCGACGTCACTGTTAACGCATAACCACTACATATTACATTAGTTCCTTTTTAATTAATTTTTTAATTTTATTATTAGTATTCAATATGTATTATTAAATTAAAAAATAAGAAAAAGTTTTTAATATTGATTTTAAAACTTTTAAAAAATTTGAAATTATATGTTTTAAAAGTGTGGCTTTTAAGGTTGTTTTTATTGGTTGAGAATTTTTCGATACATTTTTTATTTACGTTATTTGAAAAATGAAATATAATAATGTAGATTACGTATTCAATTTAAAAAATATAATATAAAATTATAACTATTATTTTTCAAATAATATATCTTAATCAATCGTTACGCTTAAAATAGTAAACGATGTATCTGCGCATAAAATTTAATGTACGAGTAATGTTCGGTAATGTATTACTAAGTTGTTACATATTCAAAATGTGGGTAGATAACTCGTACAATAATTCATGTATGTAGAACACGATTAGTGGGATATTAGATTTTATATAGATTCAAAAATTACCTTTACAAAAACTGGCTTTGTAAAAATAAAAAAATCAAAAAGTAAAAAAGTTAACCTACTCAAAATAGCCGATAAATTTAAGCACTATTGTATTTCCGTTTTGAAAATGTAATATAGTTATTTTCTGCTTAAACTCTAATAAATTGGCTTTAAAAATGATCGCTCGTTCAGGATATCATGCCTCAAATTGCATTAGTTTAGAATACAGTATACTTGTTTAATAAGAAAACGAGTTTGAATTTTCTAGTCGAGTGTCATAAATCAAACAAAACAAAAGCTCGACCGTCATTATTTAATACAAGACGACGTTGTTGTTAATATGTTTTAGGTACAGCGTTAGAAATAACACGCAATTTTATCAATGCCATATTATTCCTAATTACCATTACGTTAAATAAGACATAAGAGAATTGGAATATAATTTGAATTACTCCATATTTGATACCGAGTCGTTTGAGATCATCGTAAAAAGTAATTGCTTTTAACAAAGAAAATATTTCTATTTAAGATATGTTTTAAACGAGATTAACAAGGTCAAAAATATTTTCACGTGAAATTTTTTGTTTTTGTACAAAACTTCTTAATTATTTTTTTTATTATATGTAACTACGTTCGCGTACTTCGTACATATATATTAATGTTTATATATTCCTGTACGATAATTATTTAATAATATGACTGGTTTTAAAGTTCAAAACATTCAAAGATCTCCACGTACACGAGAAAAATAAATATGAAATATTTACGAACTTTAATTTGCTATTTTCCGTATAAGCTGCACTTAAGCGAATACTTTTAACTCTATCTAATAATAAGCACAGCTATTTTATTTTTAATAATATACTTTGAACGATGAATAAATAATTATACGAATTTTTAAGTAATACAAACATGAAAAATATAAATTTTCAAATAACGAAACACACTGGTATCGTTGCAAGTTTCTAATTTTTTTGGAATACATTCATTTGTTCGTACGTTGATTCTATAAATTAAAAACCACAGAGATGTAGTTAAGAGTCGATCGGTTCATCTTAATTAAAATTAAGATGAATTTTTTTCAACATTTTCAAGACCGCCTCATCTTCCGTATAACAAACGTTCGTTAGACGCATCCTAAAATGTTTCAGGTGTAATAGAAAATAAATATAAAATACAGTCTTGATAAATAAATTTAAAACGAGTTTAAATTAATCGCTTTGGCAAAACTGTTGATATTATTATATCGCTTCGAAAGAAAAGAAAATCCAGTACTCGTTCGGTAAAATAGTGCACGTGCGGTTCGCATACTTGACCCTGTGAAGGTGAATACGTTGAAGTTATTTTTCGGAACCTTTTAGGTTTATCGCGAACAAACAGTTTTAAACATAAACCAAAGTCATTTAGATAAAATAGTAAGAAACGCTTAAACCTTCGTTAGCAGAAATATTTTAACGCAAGACACCGGAAAATAATGAGCCACTTAACGAAGAAACCGTGTAGATCAGTCAATAGGGGTCAGGATTAGTCGCAGAGTCGCAGAGTTGCAGAGTCGCAGAGTCGCAGAGTCGCAGAGTCGCAGAGTCGCTAGAGGATGTCACTCGTTAACCTTGGCTCGAATATTTAAATTACCCGAATCGGTCCGGTCTCCCAGGCAAAATCCAGAGGTCCTTATCAAGCGATCGCGGCATCTTCTTCCGGAAATTCAACGTTTTCCATCCTTCGATCGCTCGCCAACCGTTCGCGAATGGAAAGATCGAGCGAGGCAGTCGGGACGGATGCACCGAGGAATACGCGCGTGTTGCAACCATTCAAGGCGAGTGCCCGCATAAAAAGGATGTGGAAGAGATGTGGAAGAAATGTGGAAGAGATGTGGAAGAGATGCGTGAGTCGCTCGTGAGCCGCACACGTGTGAATGCGTAGAGAAACCGTTCAAGTCCCGAGAAAAACGACGCGTGGAAATTCCTAAACCGTGTAATTTTCGAAAATTGTCGGATTTTCTCCGAGCGGCGGAGCTTGGCTTCGTTCTTCTCGACTCCGCGTTCGATCCGCGATCGCTGATGTTCCCTCGATCTCGGAGTTAACGCGAATCGACGAGTTTTTAATGGTCGAGCGCTACTCGAGCACTTTATAACCGAGACAATCCGAGCGAGTTTTTGCACTCGTTGCAGTCTCCTGATCAGAGAGTAGAGTCGTTTTGGATATTCCACCACCGGCCTTTAAATTTTCATCGTTTCCTTAATAACTGTCGAGATAACCAAAGACCGAAGAGAACGTAATTTCTGGAAAATTATGATGTAGCGTATGTACGTTCTAAAATATATATTCGTAATTTTAACGTAAATAACTACTGTTTCGCGCAGCTTGCGAAACCGAGTCGAACTATCTCGGGTGAGATCGAGTATCATCGGAGTAACGAGCCGAATCGCGCCGAGCGTCAAATTTTCTCTTCGGAATAAATTTAATTCAAACTTGAAAATTATTGAGACGATACGCGCGTTTTTACATCATTTTTACATCATTTTTTACATCATTTTTATATCGTTTCCCGAAAGAAATAAGGAACGTCGAGTTGATTCGGTTGGACGACTCGTGACCGAAACGATGAAAAATATAAAACACAAAATACAAAATACAAAATAAAGCCTGGACACCTCGAAATAAAGTAGCCCTCTTTGAAATTGGCTCGAGGAACGTATTCTCGAAGCGCTTACGCAAGCGCTTAGCATGAAAAACGTAATTGCGAGCGAATCGGGCGAAAGTAAAGAATGCGACCGTCGCCCGAAAATGATGAAGCGGGCGTTTTAAGGTGCGCGTTGCTTATCGAAAAAGGCCTTGGTGATCGCGACAGGACGGCGCGTACCTTGTCCGAGTGCATTAGTCATACGGAAATTCGTCTCGGGATGACGAGTCAAGGTCGCATTTCGGCACGCGATCGTACACACGGCTCGCAATGTGTGGAACGCGGCAAAAAATGCGTATCTTTCGAAAAGTTCTTTTTTCTTTCCTTCCTCTTCTTTCCTCTTCTTTCCTCTTCTTTCCTCTTCTTTCCTCTTTTTTAATTTTTTTTTTCAACAGCGCCTCGGACCTTTTACGCGTGGACGGATGAACGTATGCAAATAAAATATCCGATGATATGCTATCGTATAATGCTATTAAAAAGGTAAGATCGTTTTCAAAAGTATTTCTTTTTAATAACATGTACGCGTTGCGGACTCGAGAAAAAAAGTCTCGTGCGCTATACAAGAACGTTATCGTAGCTGTTTCTCGCATCGTAGTACTTATCCATTTAACCGTGTATTATCAAATTACTTAATTCTACTTACTGAAATAATATATAATAATCTGTAAATACTTATTAAGCATTATTAAATAGCATCGAGTGATAGGATAGTCGTAAGAAGTTTTTTGTTCGATGGACAATTTACGAACTGATAATTTTGAAAGATGAAAAGATATTTTTTAAAAATTTCAACGTAATTTAATCGATATTTCGTTTATTCTAAAAATACGTAGTTTACTTTAATTTAATTTACGTACAGGGCATCGGTCATAATCGTAAAAGAAATTATACTCGTTTTCAACGAGTATATTTATAGGTTAATTATTTTACGTTAAAATGTTTGGCGTTTAATTTTCTATTAGAACTTAGTTTCCGCGAGAAATTACGTTTCATTTATAATATGGCACACGTGTATAATCCATCCATACGTAAGCCTCTAATTATTATTTCGAGAAAAAATATTTTGCGAAAGATGCTGGTCAATTATACTTAATTGACTTTTGAATATAGGCACATCGATGATATTAACGGCGCGCAAAATATTTCTAAAGTTTTTTTGTTTCCTTATCGTTGGTGGAAATTCTATAAACTTATTTTAAAAATCGGTACTTTTTCGATGAGGCGAGTCATTCGCTTATCGAGGCGCGATCAACCATTTCTAAAACGAACGTTTCTTTGCGCGTATCGACGATCCGCTATCAACGATCGAGATAATAATCGTAACGAATTCTACTTTCTCTCTTTCGATATCCAAGTATTATATTATATTATTTCGAGTGTCCTCCGAGTCCTTCTCTTCCGTCGAACGGAAAATGATAAAGACGAATGCTAAACTAATAATCCCAATAAAACTGCGACGCGATTCGTAAATAATTTATTTCGAGCGATTTATCCGCAAAGAACGTGTAATTTACTTTTCAATCCGAGGCACTCAATTTTAATAGAAGTTAATTCATTGAACCATTGCAAAACATAGTATTTTGAAAATCATTCCGGATCGAAGTAGCGATTCAATTTCGCAAAGCTCTACAACCGTTAGAAATTTTTACGCTAAACGAATTCCCGAGCGATTACAGGGGTGATTTTTAGAAAGAAATGGATAACGTGTATTCGTTGATTCTGCGAACGACAGGACAACAATTTAGATATCCGATTAGCGAAGGAACCCATTATTTGTTAAAACACGGCAGCTATCTTAGGACCTCTGAACAAGGTATCGCACGAGATTGGTAACTTGAAAAGCTATCCGATGATCCATTCAACCATCCATCCGTCCATCCATCCGTCCATCCATCCGTCCATCCATCCGTCCATCCACCCGTCCATCCGTCCGTCCATGCGTCTATCCATCCATTCATCCATCCATTCATCCATCCAGCGAACGTTAGGAAAACGGTGATAAAATCAAACAGAGAAAACGCATTCCGTCCTGTAAAACGAAGCGCAACCCTTTAAAAGCCGAGATTATCGAAGCGTTGAAAAATGCCGGGTTTCCCTCTCGCCTTGACTCGTTCGGCCCCACTCCAAGTTTTGCCGAGCGGTAGCTGCAACAACGGCAACGGCGGCAGTCGACTCATCAGCGACTCCGCCATCCCACATTCCTGCATGGGAATGCATCTTCTCCGAGCTTCGGCTTCCAGAGTCCAAGCAAATGAAACTTTCTCATCGATCTCGGCGTCGCGTCTCGCGTCTCGCGTCTCGCGTCTCGCGTCTCGCGTCGAGCCGATAGGCTTCGATTTTGCGGAGGTGATTCATGGGTGGATGCGATTTCGGAGCAATATAGTTACGTCAGAGTTCGGGAAGGAGATAGATATTATTGGACGAGAGAGTTTCTACGTTTGACGTAGAAAGTAACAAAGTTTTACGGCCTTTCCTTTAAACCTTAGAGCTCGAACCTCCGAATATAAAAACGATTGATAAAATTCGGTCCAAGTTATTTTACAGTTTCAGTTTATTGTTCCAAGCTTTTAATTCTCGACGGTTCGACTTTTGCGTTATTCAAATTCTAACGGTATTGAAAATTTTTGTTAAAGCCTATTTTTCGCGCATTAAAAAATAAATAACGAAAATTTTTTTATTTTTATATCGGTTATAAAAATAAAGTTATTCGCAAAATTCATAATTTACTTGCTTTATGCTAATTTTTGCCGTTTTATCGCAATTTTACGTCTACGAAATTTTTGACGATGTTTTCTCAAAATCTAAGAACAACCGAATAGCCGTGAAAAAATATTTGTTACGAGTTGATTCGTTATATTATTCGTTGCTCTGATAAGAACGTTTTCGAAATTGAATGTATGATTTTTATCGCTTGTTTCTCCAATAATATCTCGATGAAAACGCTAGGACTCGTAAGATTTTGAAAAACATTTATTCCCGCGATGCGCAGTTGAGTCGACCTGTTACCTATTAGCGAAATGAAGCGCTTTTGAAGCGAAATACACGTTTCCTCGAAGCTATTAAAGCCTTAATCAACGCGAAGATAGTTTACCAAAAAAAGAGAGAAGAGAAATAAAGAGAAATAAAGAAAAATATCGTAATGAGTAGGTGCTAGCGTTAAAATAATGAAAGCATTATAAATCAATGATCGTTATTTATTATTAAAGCCCGAGACAGGAAGGCGAGGCTATAAATTCACCGGCGCGTCTAACCGAGAAAATATTCATCAATTCAAAGTAAATCATAATATTATCGTCGTTTTCAATGAACCTTATTAAAGGCAGAATTTGCATATCGATGCTAATACACGGGCCGAGCACCGCGAACACTAGAAAAGCCGCCGCACTGCCTCCGAGAGGTGATCCGTAAATCCGCGAGTGTCGTCTCCGATCGATTTCTAGATCGGAATTTCCAGCTGGCCCGATTCGCACGCCGCGACTCGCGCTCTTTTCTTTTTCTTCTTCTTTCAAGAAAGTCGCCGACACCGCACCGACATCGCACCGACATCGCACCGACATCGCACCGACATCGCTTGCATGCGTAGACGAGAAAGTACGATCGATGGATAATTATTTTTTTATTCAATTGTAGCGTCGCTATGGAAATTCAGGCGATTCGCTTTTACCCGCCGAGTATGAGAATTACTCATTCTCCCGGGTAATCTTATCTTATTTGTTTGCTCGTTAGGTTAGCTGTGATCCGATCTTGCTTTATGAATCTTCGCGAAAGAATAACTTCTTACCGCAAAATTACCGCGTATCTTCCTACGTTTGTATTCCATTAATATCAAAGTTACATGTACGTACGGTAACAAACTTGATGAAATTACGCTTTCAAAATGAAAGTTCGTAACGCGTAAAAATGTACCGTGCGAACAAAATTTTAACGAAGGGTTATCGACTGTCGTTCGAGTCGTACAAAATCAAGGGCGGTTCGATAATTTTTTTACGTCAAATTTATAATGGATGGATAAAAAGTAGTAAAGCGTTTAATTTCTCCGTGCGAAATTAAATTCCATGGAACGTCTTCGGCTTTAATTTTATCGAGCAGTCGTACGTCTGGAGATGAAAACCGGTGTTAAATTATTTTAAACGACGAATCGGTAACGGTAATTTACTTTTTCTAAATAATTCAAAATACGAGTTTAAACGCTTCGTAGGCGAAGAAAAACGCTAGAACCTATACATACGTCCTATGCATCTTTACCAGTATATTTATGATACAACGTACAACAACGAGCAAAAAGAAAAATTCAACGCAAACTATTTTAAACGCGAAATCAGTATTATAACAATGTACCGAAAGCGAGAAAAAAGAAAATTTATTATTCATCCCGAGATAAAAACAAAGTTATCCAGCTTCGATTTTCCACCGACGAAGCGCAAAAAATGTTTTGCACTGGTCAATCGAAGACGAAGCTGCCACACTTCCACTTATAAGCTACGAGCTACTTCCCGCAACAAAGAATAACGCGTTAATTGCTCGCGACGAGACGTTTTTTGTCCTCGACGACGCGCGCCAATCCCGCGCAATAATCCCGCGCAATAATCCCGCGCAATAATCCCGCGCAATAATCCCGTGCAATCCGGCTCCCGTTAGAGTGAAGATCCTCTTTAACGCATGAAAATTCCATCGTGGGGCCCCGATCGAACGAAGAAAGGAAAAAGCAAAGGACGTGACGCAGGGATGGAAACTGGGCTCCGTAATTAAAGGCGGTTTTTTCCCAGGGCCGACGGTAACTGCGCGAGATGATGCGCGGCTCGGATGATAAAAGGCGAGGGTGAAGATGACGTAAGTGCAATTCCGGAGCGACTCGAATCGCGACTCGTGCCAAGATAATTCGCCGCGGGCCTTACGGTCGATCGAAAATTCTAATTAAGCGCGGGCGACGGGAATTTATCGGGTCGTTTGGACGATGCCCCCGCCGAAACGGCCCCGGACTTTACGCGTTCGGACGTAAACGGTAGTAACGCTTTAATTTATATTTCGCGTAATTAAGACGTTTAACATTGACCGAGGGAATTCGTTCCTAGAACTCGAGTCTGCCTGTATAATTTATTCCGTAATTAACGTTTCGTTCGAGCTTGTACAACACGACTATCGCATCGAGTAAAAATGAAAACGTTCTTAGTCACGTCGTTAAACTGTACCTTTTATCGAGTACAGCGGTAAAAGTTACACGAACTTTAAAGCTCGCAGCGGATTTTTACTCGCGCCAAATGCGTTTACGGCAACGATCGCTTACTTTACAAATTTCAGTTTACGCGGATATTACTCTTTTTTTTTTTCGAACATCGGTCGAATTGTTTTCGTTTCTTGGCGCATTACTTACCGATCTTATCGTGTTTCAACGACCTTTTTCAAAACTAACGTCGTTGCGTAAAGAAATATATTCGTAAAGAACGGAAATTGAGCCAACGATATTCAGGATATTAAATACGTTTCTGCGTGTCCTTAACGAAGGGAACCTTGAATATTATTTGAATATTATATAAATTCGTAAATTCGACGAGTGTGTTACAGCGATCCGTCTGGAATCGTAAAACGTTCTTATCGATCGCGGTTACGTAAATTTTCCGACACGCGATGAATTTTTAAAAGCGTATCGACGTACGACCGTGGCTCTACCGTTTGCACTTCCGAAGCCGCTAACGTAATTTATTATTGTTTACCGTTATTTATCGATAAAAATAAACGGAGGCTCGGAGATGGCGAAACAATAGGGATGATCGCAGCGTAAAAATTTCTCCAGGAATATTTAATTAAAATTAACCGAGATCCCTCCGCGAGTGAAATGCGCAAGATCCTATTTGCACACCCGTACTGAAAATTAAATTTTGCGTTGTACAATGCTAAGATGGGAAAGCGCGCGAGATTATATTATATCCGATTGCGATAGAAACGTTGATGCTTCCTAAGTTCTCCAATTCCCATGAATTGCGTCGTTCCTCTTGTTATTAACGGTGCGTACATTACCGTTCCGAAGCATGTTTCGTTAGACGCCGTAAAAGTAAAGAAAGAAGAAAGAGACGCAGAAAAAAGGGAACGTACGTTTCGTTTGCGCCAGTGTGATTCACACGCACCGGAAACGCGCGACGGTGAATCGAACGTCGGTCTACATTTGTTTCTCAATTTGACGAGAGAAAGAGTTTTTCCCAACATTTTTTTTTACAGCTTTCGAACGAAATTGATGAACCCGTATAAGGATATTTAAAAAAGGCCATTCATTACGTAGTAACCGAGTAAGTATACCGAGGAGAATAATGCAGTAACGTACGCTTAAAACGAGCTCGTGGGTGTTTTATGTAAGACCATTGGGTGATTTAGATAAATGTAAAGACTCAGTTTTTATCTCGTTTCCCGTAACCGTAAATGACCACCTTGTGTTTCGTCGATGCATATTACCGACTGTTTTAATTTCGTGCGTCGGGTTTACCGGAGATATTTATTTCGAGAATTAATTCTCTCCTTCCCTCCCACCCGATTCCAAACAATATAACGCAAAGAAGTTGTTTTCGTTCGTTGATCAACCATTCGTTACGCAAGTAATTACACTGACAAATTTCTTCGTTTATATAATGAGTTTCCTAGTCGTTTCGTATCGACTCCCCGCTTCCATTTACATAAGCATGGAAGTCAGGATTGGCTCCCGGTGAAGCCGATGCAGCGTTTCAACGATGGCCCCTTTCCGATTCGATGTTTACACTTCGATTCAAACTTCCAAATTCGATCGCGTGCTTTATCGCCCGTAAAATAAAGGAAGGAGAGAGTAAGGGAGTCCGAGTCTCCGAGTACCACGTTCCAACGACACGAGCGCAGCTCTCGCGACTTACGAATGCGAGCCTCCCTCGATGGGTAGCCTGTGAGAGCGGAAGAGCGTCGCAGGAGGAGCGAGACAATCGACGATTGTGGACCGGGGAAGGGACGAACCGGAAAGGAGCATACGGAGGAGCATACGGAGGAGCGTTGGTCGGACGAGGGGAGGAAGGGGATCTCTTATCCGCGACAGCCGCTACCGGTGAGGGGGAGTTTTCTGTCTACTCTCCCCCGACTCTCCCCCAACGCTCCACCCGCAAACCCGACGACGTCTTAACTCGGGATAGATCTTCCCTCGCTCTTGGCCCTTCGAACACTCGGAGATCGTTGCCGGGACCGTCGGAATATTCGTAGATGACGGACGGATAACCGTCGACTGGATTTTACGATTCCGGAATTGTATGCGCGCGTCGAGTCGTTGGCTCGAAAGGGTGACATTGGATAAACGTCGATCGATCCATCGCCCGACTTCGGCTATTGTCCGGGAAGGAGACGAACAATCGCGTCCTTTCGAAAAGCTTCTCGACTATTTTTCTCGAGTCGCTCGTTCCGTCTTATTTTCCATGCAATTAAACGTGAATACTCGGGCAAACGAACCATTTCGAAATGGAGTACGCGGTAGAATACGCGGAGTCTAAATTTTGACCGATGAAATTTGTGAGTAGCTGGCAAAAGCTTAATTCGATAAAAGACATCGTAATTTCTGTAAAGTCATTTTCTAGGCATCGATATCGCGAATCTCGAATCTAACTTTAATTGCACTGTACAATACAGATGTAACAGTTTTTATATAATATAGTCGAATTTTTTCAGTGTTTAATGTGTATCAACGGCTATGGAGAATAAAATAGAAAGACATAAAAATATAATTATATTAATAAGAAGCGACGGAAACGCAGACAAAATTTAATTTAATTCAAAAGTAATTTCGCAATTTTTTTCGAGTATCCAAATTTTAGTAAAAACGATTAACAATTTTAATTGCGAACGAAAGTTTCTAATCGACTGATAAGCTTCGTTTGATCGAATTGAAGATATTGATTCGGGACTTTGTTTTTAAACTTTTTTAAACACAAATGTAAGTATATATTGTATTCAAATACTTTTATCGTAAAGTTTATCTTGCATTAGATTCAAAGAATACCGTCGGTAGAACTTTTATGTAACTTTTTATTTTATCGCACATCTATCCGAACCACGAAAATGGAACTTTTCACGTATGCTTTCAGTTAAAACGCGCGCGTGTGTGACGTGCGATACCAATGTAAGCACGCGTGTATAAATGTGTACGTGTCTCTCCTTTCGAAGCGGCTCCTCGTCTTCTCTCCCCTTCATCCGCTCCGGGTACTCTTGATTCTTCGCTGGAGAAGCGATCGGAAATCGGTTTCACTTCAGTTTTTTTGGAACGAGGAAGGGGAAGTTATTTACATGATTCATTTTCTTTTTTGTTCTTGAGAAGCTGGGCGTAAGTAACATGTGTGATTACGAGAATGAAGTTTTATAGGATATCTGTAATTCGTCTTTTTTTTTCTTTGCTTATCAATCTATTCGTAAATTATGGTTTAGAGAAATCGATATGCGTTATAGAAATGAATTTGTGATTTATATGAATTATTGGAAAATTATCGATTACCTTTTTCTTACTATACTACAAATTACGTAGTGTATATTTTATTTTAAAGCGACGTATATAAAACTGAATAGTTAAAATTTATGGTTACGAAAATTTAGCTTCTGAAATTACTAAAACATTTTGTTATTTACATTTTGAATCTTGAATGAAAAAATTCTCATTTAAATCGAACATGATTTTGCGTGTAAACATTTTATGCTTTTAATTTAATTGTCAATTAAAATATCGTCGAATATCAAAAATTTTTATTTTTAAATATTGATGGAATAATAATTAAAATTGAACGGTATAAAGTTTTTAAAGCTCGAGAATTTTACGAAGACTTCACTGAAGTAACGTTGTTATATACATAATAAATAATCGTATTTTAAGAGAATGTGATTAAAAGAATTTTTTTTTAGATGAAACTGTATTTACTACCACTTTGTAATGTAGTCATTATTATTGTACAAAGTTTTAAATAAATTTATAGGATGTCTAAAAATTTGAGCTATAAATTATTTTGATAATTCAATGAATTAACGTTAGACATAAGCCGGAAATTTTAAAGATCCGTGAAAGTAAATCGAATAAAATTCAACAATTTTTCAATCGTAAGCTATAAATGTACTCAAGTATAAACGTGTTTAATTAAAAATATATAAGTCAGACGATGTAACAAATTTAGTAACTTCAAAAAGATTTTACTCAAACACACTTAAAATATTTTATACGAAATGTTAGTTTTCATAATATTAACTTTTCTAGGTTGTATTTTTAGACGTTTAATACTTTTAATAAGAAAAAAAAAATAATATTAGTCTAGATATTTTTTTTTTTTTTATATATTATACAATTTTAAGTAGTTACGAAATCTTGAAAAATTACGTTAGATTTTGAAATCAATTTATTCATAATGACTCGCGCAAGAATTTAATCCATTAGCTTATAATTGGCCAAGTGTACATATGTTAATATTGACGAAACGAGGTTTTCACTCGAGACATTAGTTAGAGATTAGTTTAATATATTAGTATAATAACGTAATAGAAAAAATTAAAAAACCAAAATCGATAAAGGATCATATAAAAATTAATGACTTTATGAAAAAAATTGCATTTAACCGTTATTAGTACAACGACTACTTATTTTGCAGTCTGTAAATTTAAAAACTGTATCACATTTACTGTAATCACTCGTCTAATACAGAGTTTTTACATCCAAGTCAGATTAACGTCGCATTACATCAGAGCGTCTTTTGGTAAGTAGAAAATAAAACTGTCACACCCTTTAAGTAACAAAATTATAATTCATCCAATTATCAACAATGACGTTTCTCCGAATGGAGTTCCGTTCATAGGAAAATAACAGTCGTGTAATTTTCCCGTTCCCAAATCACATCTCTGAAAATCCAACGCATTCGTCTACTTACTTTCGTGCATCCACACGCGATAAACGTAGACTCGTAAGGCCTTTGATGCGACAGTCCTTATATTTCCGAACGAAGTCCCCTCTCGAGTCGCCCGTCACCGAGAAGAAGAAGAAGAAGAAGAAGAAGAAGAAGAAGATGAAGTAGAAGAGGAAGAAGAAGAAGAAGAAGAAGAAGAAGAAGACGACGACGACGACGACGACAACGACGTCGGCGACGATGAACACGAGAAATAGAAATAAGAAGAGTAGGAAGCTTGACTCGCGCGTTTTTCCCTCCGTCTCTCCCGCCTGATGTATTATCGTAACGGTACAGAGCCGCGGTTTTCCGCGAACGAGAAACGCTTCGCGCCCATTTTCCTCGCGACGGATCCGCGACGTGCCAGACCTCGTTGCTTTGCCCTGGATGACATTCCAGGGTAGGCCAGACCGCCTCGTTTCTTTTCCCCGTCTCTCGCTACGTCGGTGATTCTCCGACCGTTTCTTCGCGGCGAAATCAGACGAAATCAGACGAAATCAGACGAAATCAGACGAAATCAGACGAAATCAACCACTTTTCCGGCGAATCCGATTTCTCGCTTTTTCGGGCTACGCGACATTTTCCCTCTTCCCACTCGGGCTTTGCTTCGACGCGCTTACTCGGAACTTGCGTTTATTTATAATGAGTGTACGCCAAGTGAAATTAAACGTAGTCTAGTTGAACGCGTTGTAGGAAAATTCAACGGTGCTTTTCATTATTAGAAATAAATTGGGCTTATCGTTTACGGTCGGACCTTGAGAAATTGCGCGGATGATCGCACAATCGGCTCAACGAGTATTTTTTACGAGAAAACTTCAGAAATAAGCGAACGTATAAACTTAATTTCAATCGATCCGACTCGGAACTCCGAGAACGGTATAATCGTTGGTTTCATCATCCGCTTCTTATTTATCATCGAACGAAACAGTTACCTTAATTTACGATACTTTTATCAATTCGAATTTCATTGCGTTGTTAAATTTTTGAGCTTGTTTGCACTCCAGCGACGCACAATTTTCAGAATAATAAAAAAAAACAACGTCTCGAATCTGTATCACTGAAATACTTGGTTACTGGTTCAAGAATCTTTTAGTTTAACCTAGAATGATAAATGTACCACCAGTGTAGCAATACCTAGAAACTCGAGTGATAGAAATGTAGAGAATTCTGGTCATCGTCGCGATTTTTACTTCGCTAACTGTTTTTTCGTTCCTACGTTACGATAAATTGTTAGGTATACTTCGTAGTAATATGCGCTATTGACCCAAAAACAAAATACTATTTAATCACGCGATCCCTGATCAACGGTTAGGTCTAAAAAACGTTTATTAAAATTCCAGATTTTGAAACGAGCGGCCTTGAAAATCCGAAAATCGTTGAGCGGTCGCATCGCGACTACCGAGAAATAAAGAAATGAACGCGTCGGCGAACGAGCGAACGTCGATTGGCGAAACGCCAGAGCAAAATGTCTAGGACCGCGGAAACGCGACGACGGGGACGACGGGGACGACGGGGACGACGAGGACGATAACGCGGAAAAGACGGAGGCGTCGAACGCGACACCTCGATCGCGTCCGTCTCCCTCGTCCTCCCGCACCGCCGCCTCGACTCGCACAGACGCGCTGGAATTCGTCCCCGAGCAATAATCCGAGTCGTCGCCTCTCATTCGCCGGAGATTCTCTTCGAATTTTCCTCTCTGTCCCTCGCGCCTTCCCCGACGCTGCGCGGACTCGTTGTGAGAAAATGCGGTAGGACGTAATTACGAGCGCAGCCGACGCAATTATCGCCTGGTGCCTCTGCGCGCGTATCTGTGCGCGCGTATCTGTGCGCGGTTACCTGTGCGCGGTTACCTGTGCGCTCGTACCTCTCCGCGCTTACCTCTCCGCGCTCACCTCTGCGCCCGCGCGATATTTGCCGGCGATTCATTCACCTGCGCATTCCCGGCTTCGTAATTGGGCCAACCGTGTGTTCGTGCGTTACACGGAAGCTACGCTTTGCACTACGTCTCCATTTTTATTTATGTTTTTTTCCTCCCCTTCCTCGCGCGTCTTTTTTTCCTTCTTCCTTTCGGGCCTCGAGAGGGAAATCCAAGACTAGAATCGGTGGCTATCCATCGATCGTCGCTCGAATTTCATTTCTTGCGATCGCTACGTTTTTCTCTCTTCGGTAGAACTTTGATATCGAAATCTCGAGGTTTATTGGTTATCCAAAAAGCTAATAAGGAGAACGAACAATTTGTAGAATATATTCTTACCGCTTGGGTTGTTTACGCGTTCAGCATTGGCCCCATTCCAATGCAAACGATTATTCAAATCGAAACGAATCGGCATTGTTGGATACGAGCCCAGATTTAATTCTGCGCTTATTTTACATTCTTCCATTCCGCGTTAAAAATGATATTTGTGAAATAATTAATTAATAATTAATTCAACGAGCACCGCTTAAAAATCTCGATTGGTACTATGCAACGAGGCAGCCAACGATAAACGCAAAATCTCTGCATCTCGGTTACGATTTTAATTCCATCCTTAATTGACAACATCTTTCGCTCTTTATCTCGACAGGTAGGATGGCTTTCGTCCGCGAACTCGTGTGCGATCATCGATAAAGTCAGCGTCCGAGCAACCGAGAACTAAAGGGAAAATCCTGCATTCCGTGGAAAACAAGGAAAATAATTGTACTCGGCGCACGCGCAAGGCCATATCGAACCCTTCTCCGCTAACGTCCGGATGCTGCGAGCGAGGGAAAGACACGCGACCGCTAAAACCGATGGATTATTTCGTACTCCGCCCCGGGCACGATTTTATCAATTTCGTTCTCTCTCCCCCCTCTCGCTCGTTTCTTTGCTGATGCTTCTTAACGTCTTCCGACGTCCACGGCGTCCCTCTATCTCGGCGTCGCTCGATTTCTCGAGTTGAAATTTTAATCCGAGGAATGAAAAATGTTGCCGGAGAGGAAACGAGGGTTCGCCGTTTCTTGGATTCAATGATCTCCACTCGAAATTCAAAGCATTTTAACTGGGCAATTTAACTGTTTTAACTGTTACAAATTATAAATTGCTGTCAGTTTTATGGCTTTGGACGATTCCACGGATGTTTTTTTTTTTTTTATTAATTTCCAATAATAATTCATTCGCGATGAGTCTTGCAAAAATCGGAAAATATTGTTCGATACATTTCCTTATTAGTTTTTCTTCTTTTTTCTCGTGTTCTCGTTCGCCGAAAACGCATTTAAGTTAATAATTTACCGCGATAACTCGTTTTTTTATCAATCGAAAGGGTTCCTCAAATTTTACAAATAGATTTGTTGTTTTAAAAAAACAATACGATTCTTTTTCATAATTTCGATTTACAGTTATTTCGAAATATTATCGATGGTCGATGCAAATATTTAACTAAGTTATGTCAACGTAAGATCGAAATTTTGATACGAAATTACAGTGTAAAACATCTAACGTTACATTCAACGTAGAAAATTGTACGATTTTTGTAATTTTCAAGATAAAAAAAAAGTATACGAAAAGGAAAAGCTGTAAAGACTACAAATTCAGTGCGTACGTTTCACGAATGTTGAAGGCAAGCTTAAACGTTAATAACTGCATTGCCGAAACGAAGTAGTAGTAAGAGCTATTACGCTTCATTTGCATACACTCGTATTTAAATAAGTCAGCATCCATGTGAAAATCGGCGTAGAAACGTCGACTGTATCGAAAAACGTTATGTAAACCGAACTGTCGGTATTAATGCAGTATCGCAGTATCGAAACGATATTGCATTTAAAGAGATCACCGTGAAGGGAAATTAATTATTTCGTCCAAGTTTTATATAGTAAAGTTATTTGCAATAATCAATTAACCGTATCGCTACATCTAGTAAACATTTTTTCGAACGTTTACGTGCTTTTACATAAAATTACGTTCTTTTCACGGATAACCATCGATTCGACTAACAAAGTTTATATTTTATTTATTTGCAAGCTATTAAAAACGCGACGAATCTTCCCTTCTCTTTTAAAATTGATCAATTAGAACGAACCGTCTAAATTTATTTATGGAGTTGAGCGAAAATGGTTGTTACGTATAAATATTTTCACACGTTGCATTTTTCCAAGGGTCGTGTTATTAAGGCTCCGAAATCAATGGCGGTAAATCATTAGCTTTCCTTCCTTCTTCGTGTACCACGACAATTGTACTCAATTATTACAAATCGACGGGGATCGCAAATACTAATTACCAGGCCATAACACGAATACGCTTATTACGTCTACTCTGCACTTATTACTCTGTACGTATTACGGAGTCGCGCTGATCTTTTGAATTATCGCTGTTGCATACTCCACTTTTTCGGTGTACTCCACTTCGGTTTTCCAAGAGAGAGAGAGAGAGAGAGAGAGAGAGAGAGAGAGAGAGAGAGAGAGAGAGAAGTGGATACGGATCTCTCGCTCTATGGATCACAGATAAAACTTTCTTATTTGCGCGTCGTGTATCTCCGGTATCGCTTGCGATAACTTTTCTCTAAATCTCTTGATATCCTTTGCGAGGTGTGTCCCATACTAATTGAAAAGGTCTTTTCCCCTTTTCTTATTTTCTCGATACTTTTCTTTATATTCTTATAAACACGACAAGTTTTACGAGATTGCGATCTTCGATCGTACCGAAACCAATAACCAGATAAACGTTTGTTGTACAATCGGTGAAGGTATTTCCGTTCTTGTTCCAGTGCACGTCAAAATATAACGTTCGCGTGCATAATGTAAAATGTTATTGCCGTATGAAAAAAGTTGCTCGGTTGAGCAATAATAATCACCTAACTGGTTTGACACCTGTAACAATATTTGTTAACGAAGTTGATTTCGCGGTACTTTTTTTTACAACTTATTTTTAAACATTTATATATCATCGGTTGTAACTTATGCTTTTGTATTTCTATTAAATTAAATTCTATTAGATTTGAAAGGAATGATTTTTCGTTTGCTCGATTCGTCTATTCAAATATTTATTATCGGATACTTGTATTATATCCGTGTAAAAACAACTAAATATTAAATTAAAACACGTAAAGCAAATACATTCGGATTTTAGAAATTACGTATTTTTAAAGTAATGGTGTATCGAACTTTTTTTTGAATAAATTTAAAAGAAACTTGCCATAGAAATCCATAAATTATTTATTTAAAGTATATTCTTTATATTTGAATAATTTAACCATAGAAATGTGTACGAGTTAAAAAATGTATGTATAAGATAAAAGAAAATTCCAAAGAAATTTCATAAATTCATTCGTTGAAAATTTTTCAGATATCGCACTTATACGGAAAAATAAAAATTCACAGAGAAATCAATAACGTTCTTAACTTTCGCGTTCTCTCAATTCGTAAAACTTATAGACTAATATTATCTTGATGCATGACTCGCTCACCTGTTTGTAAATACACGAAGTCGCATGTAGATAAACAGATTTACACTGCATAAAAGAATAGCAAATCAGCGTTTGTGAACCATATCGACAACCTTGCGATGTTACATTGACCTTCGGTAGATCTATCCGAGCTCGGTCATATCGTAAGAATTAATATCGTTATCCTCTCACCCAAAACGACACGACAAAATGTTTACGACTGGCGTACGTGAGCTATAGTCGTGTGTTAGTACGTTTACACACACATTTCGCAAGTCACCGGCAACTAACTCCACCAGCCGTCGTTAATCTCTTTTCGCTATATATACATATATATATATATATATATATAGGAGCGGCGACACAGTCTCTCTCTCTCTCTCTCTCTCTCTCTCTCTCTCTCGCTCTACCTCTCCCAACGCTATGCCGTAGGTATACACGAGTGCGTAGCTGCGGATCGTAGCTACACCTATGCGATATTCCATAGCCTCGGGTAATCGATATCTCGCGCCTCCACCGGATGCGGCACAAGCTTGTCCCACGTCGTGTTTTATCCTCGCCTCCTTTGCATCTCTATATGGATACATAGGTGCAAGCGTGCTAAATCCCGCGTGCTAATTTCCCGAGGAGCGAAATCATTAATTTCAGCGCGAACTTATTCCCTTGCGTAATATTCGCGCCTTGTACCTTTCCCCCTTTCTCCTCTTCCGAAGCTGGAAATTGACATAAAGCAAAGGTTGGAAGTTTACGATGTGTCTCTCCCGACATGATTAAAAAGGCTTACATTACAATCGTGGGAACGATGAAAATCTCAGCTCTGTTGATAATTATTTTTACGCGATTAATGCTAATTTTGTGGGTGCCTTAACATTAACGTCAGCCCAGCAACTTGTACTTTTCTTTCGTGATTATTATTAATTAAGCTCAGAGTTACTCGAACCGACATCCAATTTTTATTTGAATTCGAACCTACGCTTCTTTTAATTTATCTTCTTTTTCAGTGAAAAATTTACGATCGAGTATAACAAAGATACGTACATTCAAACTGGAAAGGATACGTTATACTTTTTTGCTTTTTGATTAAAATACAGCATTTTTCTCGTAGGAAGAAAAACTGTACTTTCTAGATGAGTTATTTTCCGTCCGCGTTTGAAAAAAGAAGAATTTCCTTTTGTAACGAGCCCAGAATCTCGTTATTCAAAACGGTATTTTGATATTCCAGAAAAGGAAACTTTAATTTTTTATTTTTTTATGCAAAATTGCGTAAAACTAGGAATTGGAAACGGCAAATTGTCAAGGTTGCAATCGAATGAAAAAATAAGATTCGAACAAGGAATCAACTTGCCACATAATAATTAAAATGTGTATAATTTATAATTACGCGTCCAATGTTTACTCGGTGTATATATATATATATATATATATATATATAATGACTCGTAGTTTATAGAATGTAGATACTCGTTTATTGTGTTCATAGTCAGAATTTCATTGCGCAATAGAGTTAATTGCAACTTTGTGCATGCGTCAAGTTCATGTACGTACACAGTCGATTACAGAATAAATTTTGCGCAATTCATTATGTAGCAAATTAAATTTTCTCGATAAATTCTTTTTATATCGTAAAAAGTTTCTTTGAAATGTGAAAATATTACATAATATATTCATAATAAGTTTACGTTCGATATTTCTAACGAATAGTCGCATTCGTTTCTAATTTCTACACCGGTAATATTTCAGTCAATTTACATCGACAGCGACGCTTAGGTTCCACTCGATAGAAATAATTTGTAAAAACCGGAATAAGTCGCGTTCGCCGCGTAAAATATGTCCATCGCGTCTCCGACGGTCGCACGAATGGAACGTCGATCCATAACCGAGCGGCGAAGCGGTCGAACGAAAAAATGCCTGCATACGAAACCGCTTTGGATGATCTCGCGATCGAAGCTCGGCGTCGTCGCCTCGCGCCCCGAAAATCGCGCAAAAAAGCCCCTCGGTTATCAGTTTTCCCACACGAGGCGAATAATCGACTCCGTCCGTCGAATGAGTCGATGATCGTTACTCGCCGAGGCACTGCAACGTGGACGTGGACGTGGACGTGGACGAGGACGACGACGGTGAAAAAAACGAGACACGCAGGGAGGGAGGGAGGGACACACGGACGCACGCACACAGGGACCCGCACGGCTCAGTCGCGCGATCGCCGTCGGGTTTTTCCTCGTCTCCGGCGATGATCGATTCATCTTGGCCTCGAGGGCGAAAAAGAGAATCGCGCGCGGGATTTCATTTTCACACGTGACGCACCCGCCGGGGGCCCGCGAGGCGCTTTCCCACGAGTGGGCGACGGAGGGGACGACGGAGGGGACGACGGAGAGGACGACGGAGAGGACGACGACGACAACGACGACCACGACGACCGACGACGACGACGACGGTCCCTTATACGCTTACACGCATGCGCCTAGGACGATGCTCGCGGCTACTTTTTCCTGTCGAGGTTCGTTCCCTCGGCTCGGTTGGCTACGTTGCCTCGGGCGCTCTCGTAACGCGCAGCTTCTTGCCGGCGTCTTCTCTCGTTGTTCTTGTTGCCCTCTCTCGCGAGGAACGGAGCTCGGGAGACCGCTATATTTTCTCGATACGTTGTCGAGAGAACGGTCGTTCGTATATTACGAAGGTGCGCAGCTCCCGCGGTTGCCGAGCGAGGATGATCGGATCCGACCTCGCGGAGTTACGGCTTAATTATCCTTAATCAGTCGCCTCGTCGGGATTTCACAAACGCAACGAAAGAAAACTCAACGATCGTCCGATCGGGTTGCTAAGAAAGACCAACCCACCCCCGACTCCGCGTTTCGTTGGCTAAATACGGTAAGTAAGCCTCTGCCGTTCTCCGCGCGGAAAAGCTGGATGATGCTGGTACTCGCGAGAGTGAGTCCACCCACGATAACTCTATCGTATTTTTCACTCGTGGATCCTCGTTTGTGCACACGCTTGGGCGTAGGTTACAGGGTAGAATAGAAAGTAAAATACGAGTAGTTTGCGGGAGCTCGTTAAATTTTCAGTCCTATCTCTCTCTCTCTCTCTCTCTCTCTCTCTCTCTCTCTCTCTTGTCGTTGTTTCTCCGTTTCGTTCTCGTCTCGCTGGAGCTTGGTTGGCGAGGTCCTGACGGAGGGAGAGAGGAGGACGGAGAGAGAGAGAAAAGGCGCCAGACGGGAAGCAACCGATTGTCCGCGCACTCGCTGTTACTGCCGCCGCTGTCATTGAACCGGAGCCCCGATGCTCCAGACCGGGGCATTACGTACTTAGTCGTTTTTTGCGACCTCGACAAGTGCCATTGTTTCTTACGACGGCGACTAGGGTTACTGTGTTATTTGTTTTTTTGCTCGATAGTGCGCACGCTTGCTCTTGGCAGTGATTACCCGTTTGTTTATCACTCGGGAATCGAAGAAATTAAAATTTCTAAATGAGCTCGCGAGAAGATGTATTACGCTTTCGGGAAGAGTCGGAATTTCGTTTTATTGCTTCGAATAAATAATCACCGGTTGCGCGGACTTGGCTGCTATTTTATTTTGTTAAACAAAATAGTTTCGTTGCTAACAAAAACAATTGCGAATGTATACCTTTGATGCAGGCTCGGTTTAGCTGCTCGGTTTAGCTTCTCGGTAAGCAGGGGAGGCGCGTAATTTATACCTCTGTAACGCGAAATAATTTTGAACCTTCGATGATGAATGCTCGTTCATTTTTGCGAAACCGCTCGACACCCTGCGATAATTTTTAATAAAATAATGATAAAATTAAGTTCACGGTGTTCGGAGCGAGGAATCTTTGCAGGGAAAATCGGAGTTTCGTTCTTCCAAACGTCAAAAAGTCGAAAAATCAAAAGATCAAAAGATCAAAAGATCAAAAGATCAAAAGATAGTTTTCCTCTAACTTTTTAAACGAATTTCTCATTTCTCAAACTTCTCGATTAAGCTGGAAAGATCTCGACGCAAATATATTAATTTGGATCTATGCTCTCGCTGCGATGTTTCGTAACGTCACCAAAGTAAACAATAATTTTTTGGTCAAGAAAATGCCTGTCTTGTAAAATGGAAGGCGTCAAAATAGGAATATCTAGAATCTTATACCTGGATGCTGGTAGATGGTTGATAAGCGACCGGTAGGTAGTAAAAGACCCTTTTCTTACCTGCTCATTTCCAGATTACTAGGATTAGGAAAGTTATTGGGTGTGAGCGAGGGAAAGCGGTGGACTCGATGGACTCGATGGACTCGATGGACTCGATGGACTCGGTGGACTCTCTTCTCTCTTCGTGTAACGAAGGCAACGACGGCAACGACACACTTTTGTCGCACTGCTGCAACGCTTTCGCGTACCGCGAATCCATAAACCATTATAAATTACCGTCAAATATCGATAAATATTTTTCACGCGCATTTCTTTTAAAACTCCGGGACTACTTTCTACGATGAATCTTACAAATTCGATAATTCCAAGAAAATTTTCGAACGACGTTATCTCTCTTGTACCAGGAAACCGCGAGTCCTCCTTTCTTATTTTTCCTTTATCACTCGACTATTTTATCAAGCGTGCAACGAATTCAGGCTATCGCGGAAAAAACCTACGGTATTTATGCTCGAACGCAGATTTACGTGTCTTTAATAGCTGGCTAATTGTTCCTTTCACCGAGCCTCGTGCCAATGTACTTGGCCCCGTCTTCAAAATCCTCGCAAAATTCAAAACCTCCTGGTGGAAAATTTCAGAATGGAGTTTTTCCTCGGCGCGACCGTTGCAAAAGTTGCGGCTGGAAACGCGTACCTCTCGGGTTTGTGGGGGGTTTGTGGGGGGATTTGTGGGGGGATTTGTGGGGGATTTGTGGGGGTTCGTGGGGATTTCAACGAATCCTCACCGATTTAATTTCCACGCTGTAAAAATATCCCACCGGTGGTGTTCGCATCCATTCGGTGTCCATCCCGGAGAGATTCGGACCCGCGAGAAACAACCGCGTCCCGGCGACAACTGCGATTACCTCCGCGGGGGGTGAAACGAGCGCGGATTCCACCGGGAGTTCGACAATAGCGTCGCGGGACTCGTCGGATGATCGATGGAAAAGGTGTTCCTCGATGCCCGCGGGACCGAAACTCTCCCGTTCGTTTCTCGTTCGAACATTCCTACATTCAACAGTCCAACACCGCGAACGATTACTTTCAGGTCATTTTCGTTGCTACTTGTTCCGCGTCGTTAACAAGTAGCTTTGTTCCTCCTCGACCCGATGAATAATCGCAACGTGTCATTGTTCAACTCCCTTACGTCGTACACTTATCGGTATCTCTAAGATACTCGTTACACGCTCTCTCGACTTTTTATCAGCTTCTTTACCACCTTTTGCTTAAATTACCCCCTTTGTAGTCGCGTACGTGTCCGAGGACTGAGCTCGCTTCTGGCATTTTTAATGGAAAACTTTACGTGTACAAATTACCGTGTAAACTTCCAATCGATTCGATTTATCAAATTAGTCATTTTTCATGAAAATAAACGCGTACTAGAAAATGAAACAAACGAGAATTTTGTGGCTTGTATCGTTACACTCGAATGTAAAGCAATTGTTTTCTACTAGGAAAGCGTATCGTAATAGTTTACGAGAATTCGAATGTTAAACCGTAGGTACACATCGATAGCGAGGCGATCGTTCGCGTGCATACGTCTACGAAACGTTACACAAGTCTATTTAAACGCGCGAGGGAATCGGTTTTTTTCGCGTATAGAAACACGAATGGATGTTACCAGCGAAACCTTCAACTGTAAACGTGTCGAGGCTGTCTAATATCGAATTCGTCTGTAAATTTTTTAAATTGGTTGTATTATTGTAAATAACAAATTTAAATTTTGATCAATGTCGTAAATTTTATTTCGCGAATAAATATATTATCGGTTGATAATTCGGTTATAATAATTCGGTTATAATAATTTGATTATTATAATAATATGATACCTCCTGCGAAAAGCTGAATAAATGTAACAATCTCCGTAAACAATACACAGTTTCGAGCGTCAATTTATTATGTGTATTTACACAGAAGTATAATTGTGTGTACACGCGCATAAATCATTACCGAGTTTTTAACTACATTTCTTATAATTTTATAGATAAATTTTAGTTAACGAATCTCGTTACAAACTAGTTTATGAGCTACTTCAACCTCTCAAATTTCTACCGGATAATAAAGTACAAGGAGAAAAAATAGCAATTTCTACCGACGGATTAGGATGTATTGCTAGACAAAATGGGTTAGGATTTATAAGCTGCTTAAAACTCAATGCTATAACGCGACTAAGTATTATACTCGATGTTGGTCCAATTCTATTAAAGCACCTATTTGAATTATGTATAAATCTTGACATTTAAACGTAATTGAATACTTAATAATATAATAAATTTATTTTTGACGTATACATTAAACATCTATAAGTAGTATACTTGAATATATAAAATATAAGATAATTTACTACAAAATTAACGTGATTAATAACAGTGTTTCTTTTATAATTAATATAAAAATTTTAAGATTGCAGTCACTTTGGTATACTGATACTAATTCATATAAGCTTGATAATAATTATTAAAATAATAATTTGAAATAATGGAGAAAATATTTTATGATTTTTTTAAATAATGACTAAATGTATCTTACGAAGTATACGTAGTCTAATTTTTGTCGAAATCATGAATCGATAAAGGATGATACAACTTAAAATATTAAATAACATATTTAAAATAAGTTGTATTTTCTATCGGTGCGTCGTCGGTCAGTAATAATAATATTTATTTAAACAAATTATTTGCTAAAATAAATTGATATTTTAGATAATGAAACATAAAATTAAAAAAATATTTATTTATAATTGCTATCGTAAATCATAATAATTATAATATAACGCAGCCTTTAATGATATATTGTATTTAACGAAATTTCTAAAGAAATCAATTAATTCGTCCCTTTAATAAAAAGTCATGTGAGCGTATGTATTAAATTCTTCTCAAGAGTGAATTCTTTAAAAATTACTGTAAATATTCTGCTATTAAAATTTTATTGCTGTAATACATACATATTTTGAAATTAAAAATATTTTAAAAATTAATAATTTTTAAAACGAGATTATCAAATTCTGCCTATAATTATTTTTTTGCACACGATCTCCAATTACCAAAGTTATGTATTTCATAAAATAATAATTTGGCAAATGAAAAAGATAAATGTCCTTCGTTAAGTAGTTTATAATTAAGAGAAGTAGATTAATAGCTGAAACTGTAATTGCAAATAGGCAAATTACTTTTTTATTAAAATTTTCGAGAGTAATATCAATGACATACTAATATAAGTTTTGAAGTAAATTATCATACAGACTTGATGCATAATTTTTTACGCGATGTAAATTTACTGCATAATTAAAAAAGAAATTTTATACGTTTGTTCACTTTTGTTAAATGATCGCGGGATTACGATTACAATTTTACGTATTTCTAAATACAAAATTATTGCCCGAATAACTGCAATTTATGGTGTCATTTTGCGTTGTACAAAGTTGACAGTCATCATTGATTCTGACGTTTAGTATGAAATCAAGTATAAATTAAAAAGTCTGTCTAAGTATTTTAATTAAAAGAAAAGTAACTCATACTCAACGAATAAGTTAATTTCTAATTTCCCTTTCCTAAAGATACTATAAATCAATAATTATTTTAAATTATTTTTATATATAAAACAGTAATAGTATAGAAAAGAAAATTAATTTTTAATTTATTTTAGTCAAATAGTTATTTCTTGAATATTAAGAATCATAAATATAATTAAATTTTTTAATATGTATTAATAACTACCAAATGTATTACTATTTTTGTAATAATTAAATATTAATAGTATCCAGTATGTAATGTTATCTTTCGATTAATCACTGTAATTTTATAATAAAAAATCTTCAATTATTAAAACGTAAAATTATATAAGTTTTTTAAACATTCTAGTAATTTAAAATAAGTTTTAAAATATTATTTTAAATGTGTCAAACGTCTAAAAGTATTAATAAATTTATGTTTTAATATTATGTAAGTACGTAAATTTCATTAGTTTTATAAATATAGAAAACTTTTTTATTTTGTATTCACTTTTTAAATATTAATATATTTGTGATAAAATTTATAGATAGATTTACTTTTTAAATATCTACATTATTTTGATATAAATTTACCGTTTGTATTTCAATTCTGCATAAATATTTTTAAAACATAGTATTTAAATTAATTTTATGAATAATTTTAATTGTAACTTTCTCAAATCACTACATGATTTGATTACGACAACAATTTTTACAACTTTTATTATCTATATTTTATTTCTCATTTAAGAACTTATCTTCATTAATTTAAACTGTCCATTCTCTATTAATATTAAAATCAACGTCTAACATTAAGTAACATCCAACGCTTAAAACAAGAACTATTATAAAATTGTAATAATTAATGTTTTAAGTAAGAAAATAAATTTATGACGAAGTGTATTAATTAATTTAATAAAACAAATAGCCAGAATAAATAACTAAGTATATCATATTCATAACTTAATATGTAAAAATAATAAAAAAAACTTTATTCGACGTTATTAAAAACCGTGTAACTTTTTTCAATACGGTATAAAATTCTATAACCTACGACAATCAATAGTCGAAGTGAGTTTCAACTTCTTCGAAGATGATTTTCAATATTTTCGATTGAAATTACAATTCTACAAGTGATAATAATAAATACGAAGCACATAAACTAAAATTGCTACGAGTAATAAAACAGTCGATATTGGAAGAGGACGTTATAAAGATCTTGAGCCGAGGCTCGTAGTTTATATATGTTAAATAGAGCGGTTGGCACTTGAGCTGCATCTGAAATGAGACGATGAATATCTAATATATTCATCTTTTCATTGCCGCTCTTACTTCAATGCTGGAGTTTTAGTATCTGAAACGTCTTTTGTAATGCAACAGAGATAATTCTAAGAAATGATAGAAAGTGCTAGCGAACGTTCGTAATAAAAGGAATTACCGAAACATCCGATGAATTGCCCCGTTTACTAAGACCTTTGTTACGATTGCGCGTTGACCGATGTTAAAAATACAATTAAAAATACAATTTGAAAAACGCGAGGTATTATTAAGTATCGCATATTAAGTACATGAATAATAATCACTCGCAAGCATAATTTAAATGCAGAGTCTGCCTATATACAAAAGCTATCGATCAACGTATTGTCGTGAAATGATCTTTGCGTATCGGAAACATCGATATCGATCCGATCACAAAATTACTTCGACATACTTGCCAACAATAATTGTCGTAACATCCAAGTCATTTAAATTATTGATCATATTTTAAATACATAAGGTACGTACAGACGCACATATCTGATTATTCACTGGAGAAATTGTTAAATTGATTCAGTGGAGCGAGAAGTATCGACATTGGATAACATTTTACTCCATTGATTTTGCTAACAAAGCAAACTCTCAAAACACCATCCACTACTCGCTAACTTCCGTTCCTTCCGAATTCCTTGTACTCCTGCCTTTTCTTTGCAGCTCTATTTCACGAGTTGAGAAGGTTACGGCGTTTCTGCTATTCGTCTATTGTTACTGGAATGTTCTTTAATTGCACGTACTATCAAAAGCACAAGCGACAATAAAGGTGTAAACATCGTAGTTAACGAAGTATTTAATCTTTCAAAATGAAACGGAAAGGACTCGTAACGATATTGTAATAATGATCGACAATTTTCTCCTTTATTAAAGTACATAGCTTCCGTAGGTTACAGATAAAACTATTACATATATATATATACACTATAAAACTCTAATAAATATATAAAATTGATCGTTATTATGGACGAGATTATAATAATCTGTTTTAATTCTATTTCAGATACAAAAAATCTTAAACAAAAACTTGCGCGACGATCGACTAAAATATATTTTGATAAAGTGTAAATTATAATTGTTAACGAAAATACTTTGAAAAACAATTAATTTATAAACGTGCGTATTTAATTCTCTTCGTCGATGTGTACATTGTTTTTCTCGATCTTTTTTTTAAACGATTAGAAGCTATAAATACAAATACTTTTTAAATATACAATCCGATCGTCAACGGAACATTTTATTCTGCTAATGTATTCAATAATTGAAAAGATATTTTTTATGTTTTAGCAATATTAAATCAATTATGTTTTCGTTAATGTTGTTATTATTTTTTCAAAATAATTATCGTAAAAAAAATTTGGTACAAAAAATATATACTTAAATGTATATTTAAATGTATACTTTTATGATTTCAGTCTTTCGTCTAAATATATAAATTTTTGTAATCTTTGAATATATTTATAATAAATAATATAATTTTTTCCGTGGTATAGAACAAGAAAATTCTCGAATCGTATATTTATCACGAATATCAAATAGTGAATGTAAAAAACTAAGGTTACAAAATCACAGCCTTTTATTACCAAATCGATGTATTTTACCGAAATAATATATTACAATTTCGCAGCATTGTTTTCACGTAAACGTTAAAAATTTTTGTGTAATAATAGAAAAAATAGGTATTTAGTTGTAATGTTCCACAATAAAACTACATTTTATTGTACGTGGTTAATCCAGATACTAACCCATTAGGAACTCGTTTTCTCCACTCAAGGTATATTCAACTTTCGATTTCGCATTTATCTGGAACGTTAATGGACCTTTGCACGAAAAATCTCATTGTCTTATTTCATCAAAATACTGGCTATCAAAAGCGCACAATTTTTCCAGTCTTGCAATAGGAACCATTACGCCAATGCGTTTCAGTGTAAGAACCAAAGAAGGTGCTTATCTACATCTGTTGGTATTTTGTACTATTTATTTAGATAGATAGAGACAGTTTTCAGGAAATGCTAGCAAATACGGTTCGTTACGCGAATCGCTATAAGTATATCTCCATTCAACCTTAGACATTTACGAGGCTATTTCGGTTCATAATTGTAGAAAAGGTTTACCTGAATTCGCTGGAGTTATGCCAGCTTGCAAATATAACCATATATAGAATAACAATCAAAACGTATTCCCTTGGTTACATAGATTTTCCCGTATAAGATAAGAAATTGAATCCACCAAATCTTAATATCTCCGCTAAATAAAATCGTGCAAAGGAAATTAAGAATTAGATTTTAAAGCAACGCAATTACCTTTTAAATACGAGAAATTCGTATTTTAAACAATTATTTTCCTGTAATTATTTTTTTGCCTTCATAAAAGTGCCAATTATTTCACAATTTTTTAACGAAACGAAAGTTTTGCCCTTTTTATCATGAAAAATAAGCATTTATAATTAATTATTTAATTCATTATTTATCTCTCCTTCTGGGTATTTTTTATATTTTTTATTTTATTATATTTTGCTAAAAAATCAAATAGAAATTAGAATAAACTTTCGTAAAAATATTTTACAAAGAGAAATTATTGCGCTAGCTTTAAAAATTATTATTTTGTTTTTCCTAAGCCATCAATTTTAGTACGCATTAAATTGCGGGGACGTTATATTATTATTTTATGTGACAAAATATAAGCGGAAGTATACTTTGACGGCACTCAAATTTTTATCGAACGAAACTTTATTGACTAATCGTAAAGTTTTTAAAGCAGATAACCGACGAAAAAGTAATACCAAAATATTACTCCGCGGCCAACCATAACTTACATAAGTATCGTATTAACGACTTACATTGTTCGGTCGAAGAAAACAACAAAAAACGTGTCACTCCATTGTCTCAACGTTAACACCATCCAAGGTTCCGAAGCCGCGATACTTTTCGTTGCCGCTCGGCGTTAGTTTTAATAGGCAGGAAGATACGAATCTCGCGGAAAAATATTATCCGACTCGGAACGAAAAAAAATGAGTACGGCTGCGATCAAGTAACGACGTAAAAAAAAAAGTATCGCGGAATTCGAATCAATCATTTCCAAGTATCCAAGTATCCAAGTATCCAAGTTCTCGGTACACGTTCGATCCATCGGAAGATTTCCAATATAATCCGCGATCGCACGGAAATCGAACAGTCGGATCACGGAATTCACGACTCCCTTTCGACGCGACTAGAATCACGAAATTCGGGGAGAAGGGAGCAAAGTTTACGGTAAACTTACGCTTTCGCGGCAGTTGGCGGATAGTTGGCGGATAGTTGGCCCATCGAGTCCACGATGGGCTGTCGGGAAATAGGAACGCGAGTCGCAAAGAGAAAAAATGCCTCCCTGCCTCCCTCCTCGTTGATTCCCGCGCGCAAGCCTCGCGTTAATTTTCATCCCCCGAGTTTACGTAAGCATTTCCAAGCTCGGACGAATCTTTCTCAAGTTTACGAAACCGTTTCTTTTTATCGGGAACGTTTTATCTCGATCTAAACTTGCCTTTCAAACGCGTAAAAAGTACGTCCGCTTTCCCCTAGTTTCGGCAGTATCTCGAATCTATCTTTCAAATCGTCGGTCCGCCAACTCGAACTTTACGAACTCCTCGGAAAGTGAACGCATCGATCGTAGCTCGTTTCGCAACACTTCCTTATAAAACCGAATTTATGAAAACGCCGCGGATACGACTCCGAAGTGGACGTTTCCCGAGCGACTCGACCGTATTTGGGTTAATATTCGTGTACGAGGTTGTACCGAGCGAGTACTTAGGCTTAATTAAAGGCGATTGGCTAACGGGCGTTGCGGCACTGCCACGTATCAAAGTTCGCGACGGCTATAATTCACGGAGCCCCATGAATAATCAATCGGGGCACGTAACGTAAACATCGTGTTCGGCGCTACTATGGAATTCGGTATTAGCAACGAGTAACCCAGATTCATCGTATATTTTTCCCTTTCCTTTTCCTTTTCTCTTGGTTTTCTTTTCGTATCGGTCGCGGACTACCGCGCAAGCGCACGCGACGGTGACTTCCTCGTAGGGTGTCCACCAGACCCAACGAGGATGTTAACGGTGACGTATGTATGGGATGGTAAAGGGACGTAAAGCAACGCGAACGAAACGAACCGACAGACGCGTAAAAAGTGCCTCGCCCGGCGCCTCTGGGCCCCGAACGATCGATTCCCGAACCTGTATACCTTCGCCGAGACACCGCGGCTTTTTCATCCTTTTGGGTCTGGTCCGCTGCCTCTCTCTATCTCCTCGATCTTCTCCCGAGTCTCTTTATTTCTCTCCTTCTCCCACCCAACGAGCACGCGAACGAAAAGGAACGAGAGCGAGGGGAAAGGTCGTCTCAAGGACGAAATCGTATTATCTCGGGGCCCAGGGGCCCAGGGGCTCAGGGGCCGGGCTCGAAAATCGCCTCCCTCTCCTCTCCGAGTTGGCGGCCCGTAGTTGCGGCCACGCGGTTTCTTCTCTCCTTTTTGGTATCTCGTCCGGCAGCGTAGTCGGATGGATGTATGGATGGATGGATGGATGGATGGATGGATGGAGGGATGGATGGAGGGATGGATGGAGGGATCGGCGATACGGAAGAGAAGGGCGTCGAAACCCGTCGTTTCCAAATGGAGCTCCGGTGTCGCGACTGCTTTTTTCCGCGAGGCCACCCTGGGCTGGAATGCGGCCGGGATACGCGTTTTGCGTACGGCCGACGTCAGGTTAATAGCGCTAGTCCGAGTCTCCGAGGATTCACGGTAGCCTCGGTATTTATCGCGCGAGCGTGTAACGAGCCCCGCGGAATCTCCCGATCGGGGGTCGGAGCACCGGATCCAAAGCGAGCGGCAACGTCGCCCGGATAAACAGAAAAGCCAAAACGACATCAAGGGCAGAGCAATAAATATATCCGAGAGCCTCGTTGCCTCGTTGCCTCTCTCACTCTTATCCGTACGAGCCGACGTAAAAAGCGCGCGGAATTTGTCAGCGGCGGAAAAATGCGCTCTCTTATCGCTGGAATATCGAGGGGAAGGGGAGAGGCGAGGGCCGAGGGCCGAGGCTCCCTCTTCTCCCTCTTCTCCCTCTTCTCCCTCTTCTCCCTCTTCTCTCTCTTCTCCCTCTTCTCTCTCTTCTCCCTATCCGGCCGATCGCCCGCCAGGATAACCGGCGAATAAGGATTTCGCAACTCTTCCCTCTCGCTGCGCGTATCTTCCCCCGGCTGGCCTTGAACTCGTCCTCGGCGAACGCTCGGACCCCTGAACTTGGAGCAACTCGGAGCCCTCGTCGACTTCTTCTTTCCTCCCGATCTCTCTCTATCTCCGTTTCTCCGCTCGACTCCTCGCACCGTCGCGCTTCGATTCTTCTTACTAGGCTTTTTTTCGCCCCGACGCTTCCTTTTCTGGGCTTAACACGCGCTTTAGGAAAAGACGTTGCCTCCGGAACTACCGGCATTTTTAATACGGCGAAATTCTTACGGCGGTGCGCCGTCCGTCCGAGTCCCGAGTCGTTTCGCCGCCTAGTTCTCTCCTCCTCCTCCTCCTCCTCCTCCACCGGACCCCTCGTCCGGGACTTGTTTACGTTTAAACGACTGCCGGCACTCGGGCGTGGCGAATCATTGTTTTGCATGCACGCAACGCTCGAGTCGAGAGGAGAGAAGATGCTGCGCAGACACTGGAGCACCAACCCGAGTTCAATTACTCGCGAGGAGAATTCTCTGAATTTCTTTGAGCCGCTCGTTCACCCAACCTCTCGCTTTATTCAAATTTCAAAGACCACGATACACCTGCGTACGCGCGCCTAATTATTCACTCGAATTTTTCGAGTGGAAGGAAAGGTAGCTAATTTCGTGGGTGCTAAACATTTATTCGTACGGCTAAGTATCCTTTTTAATTTTCGATATAACGCGGGAATTCGAAAAATCCGCAAACGCGATACACCGTGATTCTTTCGAATATATTACGAGATAAAAATCAGGTATTCCCTCCCGTAACGCTTCGTTTGCTTTTTAACTCCTTGTTTATTTTTTCGTTCGTAGCGAAGAGAAGGGGAATACCCGACGAAAAATAAAGTTTGACGAAACGTCGAAAGGTGTATTTTTTCCTCTTTCTTTCTTGGCGTTTCTTCGACAACACTCGTAGAGTTTATTCGGATATCGCGAGCTCTGGATTTCACCGAAGAAGAAAGCGAACGTCGGGTCGGGAAAAAATAGTAGCTTTATCCGTAATCGTTATCACGCGAGCGCAGGTTATAGAAGTGGCTCGAAAAAGTGAAACGAAAGTAGATGCGTTATTGGTAATCGTAAAGTTGTTCCGTGTCGATTCGAATATCGCGAGTGATCGAAACCGATGTTAAAAATCGCGTGTAAATTTAAGCATTACAACTCCATCGAAAAGTTTTGCGAAAGTAAATTTCCATATAATTTGACGCATCATCGTACGGTTTTTCTATCGTCGCGGCGAATAAGGATTTACTTATCTAACGAGTCGCTAGTAAAAAGTCTCGGCGTTCAGCTTCGCTCGATTATCTCGAACAAGCTTTCGAGCAGACAGCGACAACGCAACTATCGATAAGAAATTTTGCATTCTTCGCGAACGTGAAATTTCGTAGGACAGGCTACACACGGGATAATACACGAGGCTTACACGAGTCCGACAACGGACGCATATTTTCGCTGGAAACTAGCAGAAAGCGTGTTGGAAAGCTCGATGGCGATAGTGTTGGCAGTGTTGGCAGTGTTGGCAGTGTTGAGGGGGTCAGGGCACCTCTCCCTCTCTCTCTCTCTCTCTCTCTCTCGCGCTCTCTCTCGCTCTCTCGCTCTCTCGGGCTACTTTCTCGATTCTACTCTTTAACGGATAGAGACGCGCGCGCGTATTCCGTCTAATCAACAGCGCGCCTTGCCTCGCAGGTGCACAACACGCGCACGCAAAGCCAAGCTACTCGTTTTCCTGAAAGTATAGGCGCGCTCGGGCACCTCTCCGGCACCTCTCCCCGGGGTCCTCGGGAGAAAAGGAGGTTATTAACTGCCGAGAAGCATCAACGGCATCAACGGCATCAACGGCATCAACGGCAGGCTTCGCTCGATGGAAGGTAAGCGCGATGCGCGCGTCCGATGTTCCACTCTCCTTTCTCCGGCTTTTCTTTTTTTTCTTTTGGGTCCCGAGCGCCCGGAGAGACGATGATCGACGGCAAAAAATTGATCTTTCTTTCCTTCTGGCTGACTTTCCGTTTCTTCGTGCGCCTCGGTCGACAGGTCGACGGAGGGGAGGGACGCGCAGCCGGTCTCCTAATTAAACAATGCGGAGGTTACGACGATGCTTCCGAGCCGACCTTTACATTTTAAACGGGTGAAAATTTGTTGCCGATCTCCTTCGCGATATAAATTCTCCGCTCGCACTTTGGAATAACGTTCGGATTTTTCCGTCCGCGGTTGACGATTTACCGTCTACTCTATTGTTTACGATACTCCGCTTTATCGTTATCTCGGTACATTGTTCCTTTACCATTGTTCGCCTTTTCATTCTCGCAATCGTACATATATATATATATATATACATATAAATTCTCGTTAGCGATAATTTATAAAAAGAAATTTTATTACGAGCATTGAAAAATGAAATTTCGAGATACCGAAATAAATAGGTTATTAAAACTTTCTTCTAGAAAGTATTAGAAGTGTAGTCGTTTTCATTAAAAAATAAAATCAATTCGCTCGTAAAAATGAAGGACTGGTATTTATAATTAATATTTATAACGTTGCATTGAAAATCCCGATTTAGCGTCGTTCGCAAAAATGGAAATTTTCGATGCTCGACTCGCCAAATTTTTGACCACCGATACCCGTATTTCAACCGCTTGGATCAGCGACGAATTTAAACTTTTCTTCCTTCCACTATTTCATTATTTAACGACGAGTTTTTTAAATTTTATTTTATAATTATTCGAAACTAAATTCGATTCTTTCGACAAAAATAATAAAGTCCGCAGCGCTCGAAAGAGCGAAAGTGCAAACGAAAACTTGGCGTAAACTTATAATTTTAACAACGATGTTAAGTAGAACGCGACGAGACGCGACTGAAATATTTACGAATAAAGATGTATTATCTTGGAGGAAATGTAAAATGCATAATTAATGGAGTGAAAAACGCGCTACACGAGTTATCTCCTCGAAACGTATCCTCGTTTGGTTTGACGATCGAACCGGTAACCGTGAATTTGACTCGAAAGTACGCTTATCGAGTAAATTTTAAATCGAATCCGCAGGTTTCATTGAAACTGGCGTTTATCGCAATCGACAACCGAAAAAAAACTTCGTCGCGCGACAAGAAGAAAGTCATCTTCCTCGATAATTACTCGAAGGTATTCGCAGAGAAAAAGTTGGGTCGAGACAGGCGTGAAAACTCGCGATTAATTAATAAAGAAGGAAAAAGAAAAGAAAAGCGTAAAAGCAAGGAGTGTTAAAAATTTCAATATTCCAGTCCCATAAAAAGAACTAGCTTCAAAGTACACTCCGCTCGCGTAAACACTAGATAGGCTGGCGCGAAACGTCGACGCGATGGTGATAAATCGCGTCAGCGACGATTTAAAAGTCACGCCGGATACTCGCGCGCTTCCCCTTATGCGCTACAACCGAACACGCGAGCTTCTCGCGAGAAGAACAAATTTGCGATCCTCCGCATATTCTCGTCTCCTCCTTCCCTCCTCGGCTCCTCGGCTCCTCGGCTCCTCGACTCCTCGACTCCTCGACTCCTCGAGCGACCTTGGCATCTCGCAAGCGTTTACCTCGGAACTTTGCTTTTCACTCACCTTTTTCTAGAATACGGGAGGACGCTTTTAAGAAGGTATACACAGCCGCGTATACACACATATAAATATACGCGTACGCGCTTTTTCCTCTCTTTTCTTAAACGCTGAGGGAGCGAGCGAGCGAACCAACGAGCGAACCAACGAGCGAACCAACGAGCGAACCAACGAGCGAACCAACGAACGAACCAACGAACGAACCAACGAACGAACCAACGAACGAACCAACGAACGAACCAACGAACGAACCAACGAACGCGTGTCTCCGGACATTAATTATTTCTGAAAAACGAGCCATCGGAGAGATGCGTTGGCGAATTTATGCGCTGAATCGCTCGAGGAACGAGTTTTCGGCTTTTTATCCGCGTTAAGCGTGATGTAATACATTTCATTCTTGAAATTCGCAGATTAACTCGCCTTTTATAGAAAGCTGGATAATTGGTTTTTGTTTATGTTTTACGATGTGCGCGATTGCATCGACAAATTTACGGAGCCGCGTAACTTTAGCGTAGCCGCGGGGAAATTATTTTGATGGAATCCCGATCGAGAATCTACGCAAGAGTCACTTGGTTCGAGCTTACGGGAATTATCTCTGCTTTATTTCGGCTCGTTAATCGTGCCGGCTAAGAACTGACTCTCGTTCCGCGTTGGCGCTATTTCAGCGCGTTTCGAGGAATGCCAAAAGCTCTTTAGATAATCGTTCTTATTTTACATTGGTGCCTTCTTTCTTTTTTAATCGAACGCGAAAATAGTCGAGTTGCTCGATCGAAGAAAAAGACGGTTGGAATTATGGTTCCTCGCGTAACTCGACTCTTCTCTCGCGGTAAGGATCGATCGAACGAAGGTGCGATGCTCAGCCGCGAATTGAAAATCATTCGGCAGACATCTCGTAAAGCATACTCGCACCGTTGGGTTAAGCGTACGCTCGAGACCGCGTCCGTAGCTCCGGATGAACGGCGCGTTTACCGATGATGGGCGAGGGGCGCGAATCGCGTGAGAACGACGATCACCGGCTTATCATTAAGTGCGCGCGACTCGCTTGGACATCGGAGGTTTTCACGGGAAAAAATCCACGCGCTCGGGGATAAAGAGGTACGAGTATAAAACGCTCGCGGACGATGGGAACGAATTATCCTCTACGGACGTCTACATTTAGAATGAAAATCGAGAGCGATCCCTGCTTTTACCCGTTGATTGAATATACACGGTAGCGTTGAATACGCGTGGAAGGTCCGCAATTCTGAAAATCTGCCAACGATCGCGAATAAGCGGTTCTTCTTCTTCTCGGTAATCGTTTCGTATTCCGCACTCGTTGTCTTTTATTTCCAGGCGTCCGGGCGTCCAGGCTAACAGACGTCCAGACCAACAGACGTCCAGGCCAACAGACGTCCAGGCCAACAGGCGTATGCGCGGATGCGCGGATGTTTAGGCGAGTTTTTGTCTTGGGACGTCGCTACCGTTTCAGGGTACATTTCTTTTACGCGTTTGCCTCGCGTACGCGAAAAGAGAGCGTCGGTTTGCTCCGCTATCTACGTGCTCGAATCCTACATTTCGTCAACGCTATCCGATGACAAAGTACCCGTTATTAGTAACGATTCTCGGCTTCCCTTTCGTCGAGGGACTCTCACCAGTTGCCGCGATGATTTTTCTCTTCCTTTGTATACTTTGTATCTTGAATAGCTACGAGTGTTGTAAGCCGAGGGAGAAAGAAGTATCTTCGGAAGGAAAATAATGAACGCTTGTGCCTTCGTTGCGCTACTCCTTTTCTCCTTTTTTTACGTGTACTCCCTTCGGCCTTTTATCTTAGGGGGAGCGAGAGGGGAGTCCGTCGGTTTATGCTTGACGAGGGTATTTTTAAATTCTCGATCGTTGCTCGTATCCGAGTGTTCTCGAAGGGCGGAAGAGACGAGAAGAGACGAGAAGAGACGGATGTCGAGCGAACCGAGAATCGCCAAGACGCTCGTTGCGAAACTTTTCGACCTTGCAAGAAAATTTACAGAGTGTTCAAAATATTTATTCGAGGCTAATTTCGAGTACTTGATCGATGTATCAATAATCGTCGATGTATACACGATTTTATTCGGAAGCGTCGGTCCTTTAAACCGAACCATCGAAGCTAAAGTAAACGTTAACATTTTTATTCCAAGAACGGTAAAAGCTGCGTCGGTTGGTTTGTTGTACGTTTAAATTAAATTAAATTAAATAAGCAACATCGTTGAGCCAACGTAACCCGATTCGACAGCTCGCGCGCGATACGCGTAAAAAAGTATTGGTTTAAAAGTTACATCGAATATTATCGAACGATATTATGCAAAGTTTTATTATTCTTACACGGGTATTTATTATAAAACGTTTATTTAAGTTGGAGCGTAACGCGAGAAGTCCGAAGCGGTGCTCGATAAGTCTTTTAAGTGGAAATTGGCGTCGAACGCGGCGAGAGTTCGAAGAAACGCGCCGTACGTCAAATTTCGCAAAGTCGAGCGCGGAAAGTGATTTACCGAAAGAGATTTAGCAGCGGCGGATAAAACGCACCGATAACGCGATCGCTTAATTGGCCAGTTTTCTCGATCAGCGTTGTTAATTGTTGTAATTGTCCAAAGATACGCGAGTTGTGCCATATTACGGCGCATATTACGGCGCATATTACGGCGCATATTACGGCGCCTGGGAAATTTGTCTTTACGCAAGGACCATTATCATAAATTAGCATTTTCATCCTCTCGGTGAATCAGCGTAACCTTTTTATCGATTCCCGGTGGGGAAGGTGGAGAAGGTGGAGAAGGGTTTCTATTTTTGCGGCTTTCTTTCACTCGAGTAGTCTTTTATGACGTTTCTTGCGCTTTGTCTCCGCGAGTTTTAATAGTTTCGAGCGCGGCTGCGAATGTTTACAACGCGGCGTGGTTTTATCGGTGCGTACCAGCCGCTTGCGTCACTCGGATCGAACCTTTATTACTCGTTCGCATTGTCTTGTTTGTATTCCTTTTCCATTAGGTGCGATAAACTCCTCCGTTTCTTTCTCTCTTTCCCTCTCCTTTTTCGCCGAGCTCCCGCTCCTTCGCCTTGCGCAGGATACATCGGAAGAGAAAAACGAGTAGAGCCTCGGTCGGTAGAGATAGAGCTCTGGAGCGGTCGAGAGCGTTTCCTCTTCCATTGTTATCTTTGATCCATCGATGCAATCTCTTGGCGTTGCTTTGAAAAGTAAGGAGATCGATTCGGAGTTTCATCGGCTACTGAAAGCACCCGCTTCGACGCATAATCTATCCACCCTTCGAAAGAAACTCGTAGTTCGCTTTAATTTGTTACTTTGTTGTTATTACGACCTCGGAAAAGAATCTCCGCGGTGGATTTCGGAGCCGTCGCGGGACGAGTCCTCGACGCCCGGGGCTTGAGCTCGTCGCGCCTCCTCGTGTTCATCCGCAGCATCCAGCATCCGTCGGAGCTGCGGCAGATCCAGCACCTGCGAACGATGATAGGGGAGGCGTGCAAGCCACACGTACGTCGGGTCCTTAATTCCACCGTCGCTGACTCCTCCAGACGCTGTTATTATTCCGCGAACGAGGCGGTCGCTGGATTCCCATTGCTACGTGTGGGGTAATGGCAACGATTAACCACGTCGGAATAACGATCCGAGTAGCGAGATCTTTTCTCGAATCGCGGTTGGGAAACGACCCAGTCTCGGGGCTTTAACGCGGTATCGGCCGTTTCGCTTTATTGGAAATCCGCGCCGCGGGAATCTTGCCTTAACGCTGATAAATCGAACGTTAATTTGCTTTATCTTCGCGTAAGCCTAAGCTATCGCGAATACGTTACTTTAATGGACGCTGTTTACATTAACGATTATTCTAATTCTCCATAGTTGGGAAAATTATACAAAGCGCTGCGTAAATTGTTTCGTATAATTCTTGGCTTTTGAAGGATTCGTAAAATTATGAAGAAAGATCGTAACTTATTTTGTCGGCGTAAAATTATTTTTATCCGTTTAAGTAAAATGACGCTTGATCCGAGGAGATTTCGAACCGCTGCATCGGTGATTTTATAATAATAATAATAATAATAATAATAATAATAATGCGGTGCAGATTACCGTATCGCGCTCTTATCTATTTTAGCTATTCGAGTGAGAAGTTACAAGTTCGAAGGAACAGGTGCCACCAATTTCCCTTATGTATCGAATTAAATTTCAATTCCAGATATTACAAATTTATTTATACTTGGATTTTATAAATCGTGTTACTCCGTGTATAGAGTTATCGTCGATGATAACGTTAAGTTGTATAGAGTATCGATTAGCCGATACTCCAATTATCTATATATATCAAATTTTATTTCGCAATCACAGCGATGTTTAGATAGTAATCGCGTTCGAAACATCGCAATCGGTGCTTCAAATTGTACTATCTTCGATCGAATGTATCGAATCTGATAAGAACCGGAATCGTATTATGTTCTCCGGAAATGTCCGTGATGTTTTCATCATCCTTTAACGTTAACCTATCATTCGAGCTTTATTATATCGTTTCGATATTTTATTTACATTAAATCTTGATAAAAGTTGAATAATGCATCCATTCTTGAAAGTAAATTTAATCGAAACGTCCGTTGCTAACGGTTTTAAAACAATCATTTTATTTCACTCGAAGGAAACGTAACGCGTTTCTACCGATTTAAGATACATAATTCTTCAAATGCATTAAATAAACCATAATTTTTTATCTGCGATAATTATATATATATATATATTGCCGACGGTTTTTCAGACCAACGACTAGTTTTATTTAATAAAATCGTTTAAGGTGCGAATAAAATTCAATTCAAAAACCACCACCGACTATTAAAAATCAAATTATTCAGGATACGTATTCGATTAATAATTTTTGTACGCGCAAACGTAAAGGAGTATAATAAATATTTGATATTCGTATTTTAATCGTTTTTTAGATCGTTAGCGATTTGAAGAACGGATGGAAGGAGCGGTTTCTTTTGCAATGTAAATTAGGTTAAAAACCGCGATAATA
The DNA here is from genome assembly GCA_018907195.1 of Dolichoris vasculosae. Taxonomy (NCBI): domain Eukaryota; kingdom Metazoa; phylum Arthropoda; class Insecta; order Hymenoptera; family Agaonidae; genus Dolichoris; species Dolichoris vasculosae. The sequence continues at coordinate 395,800 of JACCHY010000015.1, forward strand.
AACCACGAGTTGTAATATTAAAAATGTAAAAATGATGTATTACGTAACGCGTACAATAATTATTATTCTAGGAATAAAAATAATAAATTTGAAGAATTTTATCGTAATATATACGAGTATCGAGTTGCAATTACTTTCGAAAATTGAAAGCTTTTAAACGCTCGATATCGACAGCGATAAAAGTATACCGAAGGTGTTGCCGAAGTTTAATTTATATTTTCGAGGAGTCCAATGATACAACGTATTCTCATCATCGCACACTCGAGCAATTTCCGAACGAGATTTTATTCCTCGCAACGATGTCTCGCATCGGCACGAAATATCTTTCCACGAAGAGCATCGTAAACCGCCTACCTGCCTCGTCGCCTGTACCTAAAGACTCAAGACTCTTTAAAAGTGACGATTCCCGAGACTCCCGAGACTCCCGAGACTCCCGAGACGCGCACGTTCCTCCGACCTCGCGACCTCGCGGGAACCTCGGCTGTAATATTTTACGCCCGGTATCCAGAGGCAGAGCAGCTAAAAGGAGCGCTCGTTCCAGCCGGTAAGGTAGCGCTTGGCTCGGGTTCCCGATCAGGATCCTCGGCGCATCCTCGGCGCATCCTCGGCGCATCCGAGAAGAAAAGCATCCACGGACGATAATGACCAGCGGCGCACCGGAAAAATGAGCTCGCACACGCAACCGACGCCTCCTCCTCCTCCTCCTCCTCCTCGCTCGGAACGCAAATCCTTCGACGTAGCCAATCACCGGGCCGAGGACTAAAAATAGCCGACGCAACTCGCGAGTCTCTCGAGGTTTTCTGGAATTAAAGGGATTTTGTTGTTGCCGTCGATGCCGCCGATGCCGCCGATGCCAACGATGCCAACGATGTCGCTGGCCTTCTTCGTCGGCTCCTCCGCTCGAGGCTCTCCATTACCCGCGCCCGATGATCCCGATCCGATCCATACCTCCATCATTTTTCAAAGGGAGCGGTCAATTCCAACCTCGTCGAATCACGAAATTTCAGCTCGGATTTGAGTTTCTTGGCCTTTCGACTTTACCTTCGCAGATCTTTCCCCCTTACCGGTTCAACGATCCTCAGCCTCGTTTTCCTTTCAAATTACCCGTTACAAAAAACCATTCGTTTATCCAAATTAACAATTAGACTACTCGATTCGCTTTTTTTCCGATACTTTCTTCCAAACTTACTTTTACCACCAATATATCGAGAGTTTGTTAGTTTTCAATGGCTTCCACTTTAAAAGATCGTCCGTTAAATTTCTTCGAACGACTTTTTTCAACATTCGCGCGCAAAACCAAAAGGAGCACGATTATTTTCAAGAGCGCTGAATTAAAAAAAATCGAAGGATTTTAATCGGAAGCCGCTTCGCCGGCGAGACGAGCGCTGAACCCAAGAACCCAAGAACCCATGAAAAAAAGCCAAGTTTCCTCGATCTCGTCGGGTGGGTGGATGGATGGAAGAAGCCGGAGACGAGTGGCTTCCGGCAGTAGCTCCATTACGGGTAATTGTATGACCCGGCGGCGCCGGCTTCGATCGAGGATCACCCGGGGAGAGTCGCTGCCCCCGCCGCGGCGTGCGTACGTCGATTCGACGAAGGCGAGAGGAAAACACGCCAGGTTGAATTACGCCGTGAAATTCCTCGAGGCGGTCGCGTCGATTTGCTTACCGATCGCTCCTTGACGAGGGACCTCGAAAACACCCGAACGTTGCCAAACGAAAAGTAACGATAACGACGAGCAAAGGGGATTCGTGACGGGACAAAGGGTTGATACATCCTGGGGAGAAGAGGAGGAGAAAGAGGGGAGAAAGAGGGGAGAAAGAGGGGAGAAAGAGGCTCACCCGGACCGCAGCCCTCCGGCCCTAGACGTCTACGCTTTCCGGGGATGAGTAAGCCGCGAGATAAGGATGAGAGACGCTCGCGAAATTTCCTACTCCCTTTCCATCCTTCTCTACGCTCTTCTTCTACGAGACCCGATGAATCACCCGTTCTGAGTAATTGCCTCGTTCTCTATGTCTCAAAAAGCAGTTTCGTAAAAATGCATATTTAGGAATTCTATTTTGAGCTTTCGAGCGCTGTTATTAGTCATTGCTTATGGGGAATTTTTATAGATAACGCGATCTCGGATAATAAAAACGAGTTTTTGAAGGAAGATTTATGATTTTTTTTTTTTAACCAAGTGGTATTTTGTGAAATATGTAGAATACCGATTCGATCGATCAACGGTTTTGTGGAAAAATATAATTAGCGAAGAATGTCGTTGTATTTATAGAAGAAAAAACCGAAGCGAGTCGATATATCGTAAATAATTTATTAATCGTTCGAACTTTTATGAAACGACTTTTACGACTCCGCTTCTACTAATTAAAAAATAAATTTATTAGTTTCCGCGGTAAACGAAGTATTCGCAACGAATATTAAGACATACTCTCGTTGAGAGAAAGTATTTTTATAATAGCCGCTTACTCGCAAAAACATTTTCCGATAAATGTAAAACGTTTCTTAATCGGACGATTAATTTGAAATTGGTATATTCGGGAGAGAATTTCCATGAATTGTTCTCGTTTCTGGTAAGCAAAAGACCGCGTTGAAATCGCTCTCGCAACGGTATTTCATCGTGAGCCTAAATCGAATTACGGGAACGGCTCCTGAGTTCGGCCGAGAAAAGGCGCGATTGATTACGAGGTACGAGGGGAGGCACCGAGTTGATTACGAAACGAGAACAAAGGCGACGACGTTCGGTACATCGATCATCGTCGAATTGCGCCTAACTCGTGATTTGCGAAACGATAATTAATGCAGCCACGTTTCAATTAAGCGCGTCGAGCCGTGAGAATCGAGCGAGAAGAAGTGCGAGTGTATCGATGTCGGATGTGTATCGCGGATGATATTTACTCCCGGAGATCGATCGAGATCGCGTTCGATCCCCGTGCGATCGAGAATCTTCCGGCACGATTTTTTCCTCCGCGCGTTTTCCTCCACCTTTTTCCTCCACCCATAGCCAAGATTCGGTTTTCGTGGATTGGACGAGGCTTTCGGAGATACGTAGTTTTTTTTTAGGAAGGGTGGATCGTTCGTTTACATTTTTTTAATTGTTTTGGATACATCGCATTGTGTCGGTAGCCGATAAAAAACCTTTTCGATATACCAACAACGCGGTAATTGAATAACGAGGTATAAAAATAACGAAGAATAAAAATAGTAAATATATATATTAACTCGCGACTCGTTATAAATGAGTTATTATTTACGTTTTAACCCACTTTAAAGTTTATTACGGTAAAGTATACGGTTATTATTTCTTTTTTTTCATTTAAATAAAATTGTAAATATTTAGACAACGATCCTTGCGTATACAATTAAGTCTAAATACAAGTAAGATAAAAATCAAACTAGTCATAAATAACTCATTAATATAATCTTAACTTTTAACTTTACTTTCTGACAATTTGAAAAAATACGTATAAAGGAAACTTTCCTTCTTAAAATCGTAGGCATTAAAAGACTAGATCAAAAGATAAAAAAGTTACGGCCCGACATTGGATTATTTCCCTAAATAACTGCAGAAGCGTTTATCTTGTCCAATGAATTACGTCACCGGACAGACTTGCAATAGCGCGCGTAAACACACACGCGTACAAGAGTGAGAGAGAGTGAGAGAGAGAGAGTCGTACACAAACACCAGATTCCAAAGATGAACTCGTATAACCCGAGTTTGTTAAGGTTGTTTAATCATCGTCTATGTTATATTCTGCAATAAGATTTTACGAGACTTGTATTGCCTTTCTTTTTTCTTTCTACTCTACGTCTCTGTCGTGTGGCTTTCATTTTGCAAGAAAAGATATTTTTGCTACTTTTCTCAACAAATGCTAAACAAATGTTAGGTGTTATGTAATTCTTTCCTTACTAAAACCTTAAATAAATATCATCGTAATTATATGTTTGTACAAAAGCACTTAAAAAGTCAAATACTTATGGCGATTTCTTTTCATTTTGAATTCGAAATAAAAATTTATACTTATTGTACGTACAATGACTAATCGTAAAAAATATTTTTTCAAAGAGAGATAATTATCTTTCTTCGATTTAACGAACGATGACACAATTTTACCCATTATAAATTTTTATCGTTTTTCATTATTTTCAGATTTCTAAATATATTTTTTAATCTAACAATGAACTTTTTTTTAAGAAATCGCAATTTTTACTTATAAAAGATCTTCTTCTGTAATGTTTTCAAGGAAGTATCATATTTCTAAAGAATGCGATCCTTTCAAATTTTTTAAATTGAATGTAAATTTATTAGTAATTAATTTTGTAATGAATAATAAATTTTTTGTTTTGATTTATGTTACAGGTAAGAGTATCAGAAATGTAGAACAACTTTGTAATGAACTTCGGTACTCGATGTCGTAAGTAACACATAAAGTAAAAACCATTAAAAATGAGATGCATGTTTGCAAATTCTACAGATTCTATCATTCGAACAATTTAAATGAGACTCCAATTTTATTGCACAAGAATCATGTTTTCAACAAGTTTTCATATCCATGGCATTTTTATCGTAAGTTATTGAAATAAGCTCGTAGAACGAAATAAATACAAAGCATGAAGGATTAAGAGTAGAATTTTTACAAACACGGTTTTTTGCTTTTAAACTAATCTAAAAAAAAAAAAAGTGCTTTTCATAAATACTGAAAATAAATATTGAATTAATTTAAAAAAGACTAAAGCCTCGCATGAAAAAATGAGCATAAAACGTCTCGTAAATCAATTACGATATTTTTGGTGACGAGTCAACCAGTACATCCATGAAAGCGTAGAACATTAAGCGATTCAATCATGGAATTCATTTTGTTATTTCGTTTTCTTTTCTTTTTGTTGTTCGCTTTTTTTTATTTTGTTGATACACACACTTGATAGTTTTACGAGCACTTACATCGAGACTTGACTTTTTTACGATGGTATCTTGGAACTGCCAATAAAAGTAACGTTAAGAAGTATCTTTTTATCTTATCCAAGCGGATTACGGTAAATAATGCGTAAATTAAAAAAGAGACTTACTTGATATAGGCGTGATGAATTTTTGACGGATGAACGAAATTTTCTTTCTAAACTGACTCTGTGATTTTTTTTTCACGAAATTGAGTCGTGGTCATAAAAGTTGATACTTTTATAAGCAAAACTTACACGAATAAGTGCGTGTTTTAATATTTATCAAAACTATACTTCAAGATGGTTTAAGGAAGCTGATTAATTAACAGTATCGTAAAAATTGTAATCATAACTGTATATTATATCAATCGATAACATGTAATATCTCTATTTGAAAATCGTCTGCTTTTATAATAAGTCTATTACTTCTATCGAATCGCTTAATATAATGAGTTTTTTGATTGATTTGCTAAGTTAATCAGATTTATTACACAACGTTCGGATAATTATTTTTTTATTCAAATGTCTGTAATAGATAGATTCAGAATGTATATAAATATTACTAGCTATTCATTTTATTAATGTTAATTTATTTTATATAGGATTACGACGGATCTCTACAAAAATTGATGTATAATCTTAACCTGTAATAGGTACTTGAAAAATACAATGAAAAAATTGGCTAAATGTCGTAGGGGAACGATCGATTAAAAATTTTATTCATAATTGAATATAAATGTTTCGTTTGGATAGAAATAAGATAAGAATATCGATAAATGAATAGAATGAGCAGCAAAAATAATTTTGTCGTAGCGTTCGTCGATCATTGCAAAAAACTATAAATATCTCGATATAAAGAATAATATTATTGTAATTGGTTTGACCAATGTATTTCTTATTAACAAAAATGAGTTTATCCGTAGCAATTTTACAAGCGTTAATTTTATGCTGTTGTACGAAGTATTTTCAATGCAAATTAAAAGTTTAGCGAAGATAAAAATAAAATGTAATTTAGTTGTATGCGTAAATTATTTCGCTATAAAAATTTATTTTATGCGCTGCGTTGATAAATATTTATACACGTTATACTTTAATAATTTAATAACAGAAATACTCTCTTAAAAATTATTATTAGTTTGAAATACGTTTGAAAAAGTGAAAAATGAGAGGAATAATTGTTTTAGGTACTCCAATGGAATCAATCGGAATTTTGAGCTATCGTTTTATGAAATTAGAACTGTAATTGAAATAGTTGTAATCGAAAGTTTTTAGCGTATGTACAAGACGCTGAGGAAATAAAAAGGAATAAAAAAAAAGTCATCGAAAGATACGTTGGTACGAGTAGAATCATTTTTTGAAATTTTTACAAATAATTTACCTTTCGATGAAAATAACTTTGTATTTAATGCGCTAGTGTCGGTGCGATCATCAAATAAATCATCAAAGACTCATTTTCTCATCCTCTCCGTGTCTATCTTTATCGCTCGTACCGCAGTCGGTCTCATACGGTGACGTACACATCCGCGGTGTTCCAGTGCTGCTGTAAAATACAATTGTAATCACGCCCTCTGTATTTCTTATACCTTCGTAATTGCAAAAGTAAAGTACGTTTTAATACATCGATATATCGTCAGAGCAATTACAACTGTCCGAGTCACAATCATCGTATTTACGATTACAGTAATGCCGTTTCCTGAATTTTATTGCGCGGTGGGCTAAAAATTATTTTCCATATCCTCGGCCATTGTCACCGATTATAATAATAAACGCTAACGGAAACAAATTCGAGAACAAAATTCCCTGATCACTTTTTTATCTAAAAATTTCATCCAGAGAATATTTTTGTTAAGGTATTCGGAAAACAGTATTTCTGCAGCTGCAACGAGTCTCTTCGCTAAAACGACGAAAGGACTTCCTCTCGAGAAACAGGTTTTAAAAAATCTCTCCGCATCGAAGATCGACGATGATTTTGACATAAATTTATATTTCGCGAAAAGGCAATTTATTTTAACGTAAACTGAATCATATTCGTGAGGAAAGGACCGCATTTGGCGATATTATTACCTTGGAACGAAAATATCGTCTTTCGAAGGAAGGACGTTACGCGGTGCATTGAATTTCTATGGAATTTCTATGGAATTTCTATGGAATTTCTATGGAATTTCTATGGAATTTCTATGGAATTTCTATCGAATTTCTATCGAATTTGGTTATTTATTTATCGAAGGTTTTTCTAAAACGTAACAGAGCATCGAACGAGTTATCCAAGGCGCGTTCGTGAAATCGATCGAGCGTAATTTACGAACTCGCGTGGAAGCGATCGAGGCGTTCACTCGCGTCTCGTTATCCCGATTCGCTATTCGCGAAAAATAGCGAACGAATTCCTGAACACGGAGTGCAAAGAAGAAAACGGACAGCAGGCCGTCCTCCTTTTTTTCGGGGCCAATGACGCGCGAGGCCTTCGTCAAGGCCGTTCTCTCGCGTGTAGCGAGACCCGAAGCCGGTCATCGGCCCCGATCGATGTTCTCTCCTCTCCTCGGCTGTATATCGTATATCCGCTGAAAACAAGAGGCCGGAGCAGGAAGACGCCGATGTGCCTCCCCGCTCGCATTATGCGTAATTAGGCAATTTGCATTTTCGACGAGGCGAATTATCGACCTCGCTACCAACGGCGAGGCTAATTTTTATGAATTTTTCGATCGTTTGTACGCCGAGCGAAGCCCGGAGTGCGTTATTTTGGGGAATTATCGGAGGCGGCGTTCGAAATAGGTCCTTATAGGTCCTTATAGGTCTCTATAGGTCTCCGAAGCCGACCGATAAGTGCTTTCGCGTATATCGCAAAGGGGCGATCTAATTCTTAATTCTTTCAACCTTCGAGATAATTCTGGACCGTTCGCGATCTATCCAAACAAAATCCAAATTGATAGATAAAATTAATCTAAGATGCTTTTAAGAGGAGGCTAGGAAGAGAGGCTACATTTCTGCGTTACATAGCCAATATCGGGCAAGTTAATAAAAAAAACATCTTTTTTCATTCTTTTATCGGTGGTATCTATAATGGTTAGCCATAGATTATGCGATATAAAATTTTGATAAAAAATACAGTGATAAAATCTGAAAAAGCAATATCGAGAGAGAATATCGAACGATCAAAGATGTCGGTAGCGCTATCCACTGTCTATCGGAAGAATATTGATAAATTTTCCGTGTCTGTACAAATATCCAATTAGCCTTGTTTCTCGGGAGTTGATCCGAAAAATTTTACGATAGATAAATAATTAAAAGAAATACGATAGTACTCGATCAGTCGTTGGCTGCGTCGTTGGCTGCAATCGTTACTCCATTATACGGAAACGCGATCGATTCGAATTACTACCTGAATTCTTAAAATAAGTAGCGAACCGATCGTTGAGAACCGCTGATAAATGAACGGTAATGATTAAATAGCGGTGAAGCTGGCAAACAGAAATGATCCGTATAAAAGATGAGTAATGGAACGAATGAGAATGAAAGGATCGAAGATATTGTAATACACGGTATAGAACGCAAGGTGTAAGATGTAAAGCGTGAAACATAAAGTTAATTGGCCACTGTTCCAAAATAGATACCTTGCACGAGTTTCTATCCTGTACTTATGACCCGCTAATAGTTTTAGCATCGCTTTTCGATACGCCATCTACGGAACACGTCGGAAATTGTACCTAACGCGGCGATCAAAAACTCATTCGTTATTCTTCGTTATTCCTCGAACATCCAAGTCTGTTAATCCTTGTAATTTTTACTGCAACTGCACATCCGTTAACGATCTCTCGCGATCTCTCGCGATCTCTCGCGATTACCGCGGTTCTCGAAACTCTCGAATCAACGAGTTCTAAATATCTCGCTGGTACGCGCGCGAACCCTAAACGAGTTGAAAGAAACGAATTCGACGAACCTCTCCACGGATTTTCGTGCACGAGCGGAGAAATGGAAACGACAAAAAATGGTTGAGCTGCCCTTGATTGTGCCATTGTGCGACCGCGCGAGACACCGACTCTCGAACCACCCTTGATCCATCTGGGAATGGAGCTTGAGGTCGTTGCTTTATAAATCTCTCGCTTCTCTCGTCTCTCCCGTCTCTCTCCGAGTACCAAGAGAGCGTCGCGTCCACACCGCGGTCATTAGCCATCCTTTATTGCGCCACTCGCGTCGCTGCTGCTTCGCTTAAAAACTTCTTTTGTACGTTGCTCGTACCTTTTTCTCTTCCTTCCGCTCTTGTTTTCATCGCTTGAAATCTTTATTAAGGGATTATTTTGTAGCCGCCCGACTCAAGCTTACGTCACATGCTGTAAAATTCCTATAACGTTTCGATACCGAGTCGTTATTTAACGATCAAGCGCGATCTTTAAAGTTTGTTGCGATAATTGCGTCTTTGCAAAACACGGAAATGCGTTTTTTCCCCGATTATCTAGAACCTGCCGACCACGCGTACAAATTGTCAAACTCTTCTTCGAGCTCGAAAAATAAAATAGAAGGCATCGAGCTTAGACTCGCCTTGATCTCTAGCGATATTTACCTTACAAAATTCTGCGGAAAGAATGTTTTTGCTCGTCCTTCCGCATCGAGCGAGGAGCGATTAAAAGATTCCGATGTAATATCCGTTATCGGTACCTCACGACTTTCGTAACGAACGGACATAGGTAACCGAAAACAAAAAAAAAATGAATATAAATACGCTGCAAAGTATCGACGATCGTAACTAACGCTTCCCATTACAATTATTACAACGTACGTTTCACGTAACAATCGCAATGATCATCCGACGTAATTGAAAAGTCCGTGCGTCATTAGTGCAGCTGATTTTTGCCGGCGCGAAAAAAAGCAGCGAATCGCCGAGAAAAATATAAGGGAGTGGGATATTGCGATTGTGCACGTTGTGCGCGGAGACGGGAACAGGCTGAACTTGTTCGATGTTCATCGATGCCTTATACGTGCACTCGGCGCGATTACACGACGCCATGTAACTTCCTAATACGGATCCTTGCGCCTGCTTAGACTTTATTCTCTCTCTATTTCTCCTCGACTTTTTCTCCGTCGCTCTCTCCTGCTCTCGTCCAGGTGTAAATACGCGGGTAGAGCCAACTGTCCGGCATCGGCGGGTAAATAAGTCCCGAGTTTCTCTCCGCATCGCCATCCAAGATCACCCGAACGCGTAGGAACGATTCGCGCATCGTCGAGAGATGACCGCGGGGACTTGGGAAGTTTTCGAAACGTCTTCATCGGTGACGAGTCGGTGACGAGTCGGTGACGAGGGACGGACTCTTTCCTCGTCCGCTCGACGTTCGCTGCCGAGCGTAAAAGCCTCTCTCGTAAATGCGATTCTCCCTCGCGAAATCGAAAGGTTTTCCAATATTTATCAACGAAACCTGCGTTTGGATCGTTAATTTTACCTACTTTTTCGCGAGTTCTCGGACGCGCGCGTGAAAATTTGTATCCGAGCATCCGGAAAGGTTCGTTGCGAAGAAAATACATTTTTCTCGGGTTTTTTCGTTGCTCGAACGCCCGAACAAGAAGCTAACGAACAATAACGTACGATTGTCTCTGGGCCGTTCCTTCGACTCGCTTCCAACTCGATAGTTAAACACGCGAAAATAATTCGAATGAAAACTTTCGGAATAACGCGCACGTACCAAGCCGTAAATTCCAGTCGTAACTTTCACGAGAATCTGGCTCGGATGTGTCTCGGATGCAGTGCTCCCGAATACTTTTGAGGGAAGAAAAGATCGAGCGTCTCGACACTCTTTGGGTGCAAGAATGGCCGCATCCAAAAATCCTTCGACCCGGAAAATCACGCGTAGGAAAGGACGCCTCGGATGTTACGGACGTCGCGAGTCGAACGAAACAAAGCGAATGGAATCGCGGAGACAAAAACCGTTTTTTACTCCTTCCGTAGTTGTTCTGGCGCGTCTCTAATATCATTTACAGTTAAACGGTTAGAGTCAGTTTTCAGTTAACGAGGACGCGAGATGAGCGTTTCGTTATATTTTTCTTTCCCTGCGTATTTTTTTTTCTTCGGCGAAATGGAATCGCGTGTCACGCCGATGAGTAACGACCGTTGAAGCTGAGAAGTGTCAGCCGAGAAACGGTGTGTACGATTATCCGTTGATCGTAGGTGTAAATTTGTAAATCGTAGGTGTAATCGAATATTTAATAAAGGAGCCAAATTCCACGGTCACTCGGCTATCGACGTTCAATTTTATTTTACCAAGAACGCTAATTTTAATATTTATTGGTACATAATTTTGAACTGTTGTTTTGTTTTTCCGATTCAACGGATAAATTCGATTTTTTTTTTGTAACGGAGTCCTATCATTTAACAAATATTCGAGTGATTTTATCAAGTCGTATCAGGATTTTTATGGTTTCACGCCTTTCGTTCGATGTCTGAATCACGAATTTAGATATCGTATCGATTAAAAATTTTATCCTTCCATTATTAACAAATTTCAAAATTCCTTTTCAACTCTTTTCTCATAATTTGATCCATGTAAACTTTTTAAAAATATTTTAGAATAAAAAGTTTATATTTTATTACGTTCTCACGGTTTTGTATATTTTAATGTATTATTATTATTATATTAATACTTTTACATATATATATATATATATATATATATATATATACACGTATTCGTCAAAATCTTTTAGTTAAATAAATATATTATCACAATTTTTAAAAGGTTAAAAATGCTATTAATCAATTTCAACTTATACTTTTAAAACAAAAAAATATTATAAATCTAAGCAATTTTGATTACAATAAGTAATTTTCATAATTGTGGTAACTAATCGAACGTTTAGTGGTTAGAAATAGCAAACTTGTTTACCACAATAAAAAATGTTTTTCTGCGAAATAAATCTCATACGTAAATACTCCGTTGGACATTACCGCATGATTTTCTTAACAAGAAAATTTTATTTTCCTAAATATGGACAAGTACGTTTATCGTTTAACCAGCAGATTTTCATTTGTGCGAAATTAAGAGAATTAATCGACAATGAGTTTAGGAGCCAACAAAAAATGGTTAAAATTGTAAATTAATTTGTAAATTAATTATATTCGAAGTGAAATATTAATTTCGTATGTACGAATTGTGCTTTAACTGCATTAATGTCTTTAAACCACGAGTTCCCTATATTGGGTTTATATTTTTAAAATTTACCGAGACATCTTTTAACGCGACCGAATATAACAGAAAATTTTGATGAACGATTTGTAACGTATTCATCGGACTCCAAGAGAAGCACTGGATTATTCAAACGCCAAACCTATGTTACAATTACAACCGCAAAACAAAGCCTCAACCTAATTGCAGTGAAACTAAAGCGAACGCGAGATAAAAATCTAAGCCATGTTTTAACGAAAGCTTAGCTGTCGAGTCTTCGGTCGTCCGTTCTCACACTTACCCTCTACCTAGAAAATAAGGCAGGGTCCGAGGTTCGGTCCCCGTTTCACAACAAACAGTTCATTTATAGACTCCGAGCGGGATGCGCGTGATGCGCGCGATGCGCGCGATGCGCTCGTGCACCTACACAACTGCGTGAACCAGCCGGAAAGGGAAGCGGGATTATCCGGGCACGCGCATAGGGAGAGTCAGGGAGAGTCGCTCGGTATTATTGCCCTTCCTCTAAATATAGAGTCGTGTTCGCGGCCCGAGAGGTTTTGATCGCCGGAAGCGTGTGGTATGCGTCTGGAAGCGATTTCGATTCCATCGTTGAAAAAGTGCCTCGGAAAAAGCGATTCTTGGATGAAGAATTCGACGAGGAGTTCCCACCTGAAAATCTTATCTCGGTAAGGAAGCGAGTGTTTATTACGAAACTGCATTGGGTAACGAAGCGAGAGCGTTGACATCTTTCCTTATCCTTCCTTATCCTTCCTTATCCTTCCTTATCCTTCATTATCCTTTCTTTTCCGGAGTGTAAAACAAGCCATTTTTCGATCGTGTTGGTGCCAGTTGAATCATTAGCCGTGGCCGCGATTTATAACTGTAATTCAGTGAAAATCCACTAATTTTCAGTGACTCCGACCAGTTCGGATTAAGTAAGTACACGTGTAGACAACGTTTTATACGATGCAATAAATATCGGGAAACGATTGTATTTATGGGTTTATTTCACATGTATCGATACAATGTAAAGAGTGTTTCGTGTTTTGTAGAATGCGTACGATTATCATCTATCCGACTTTCGACTATATTTTTCAAAAATAGAGTTATCCCTGCCATGAATATTCAGAGTGTATAAAAAGAAGAGTAGATAATGTACTGGTAAACATGTAAACTGACGTCCTACAAGCGCTTCTTTAGCATAATCTCGCGCATTTATCGGTATTTTATAAACACTCGGTTTTAACCCATTCGGAAACATCGAGATAACGTTAAGAGATAATTATGCATTTTTAACCATTTTTGAAGGTCCTTCTACGTCATCCTAAGTAAAACTAGTCAAATGTAAGTACAATTTCTGGTAATATGGAAATCGAAAGATTTATGGTTAATTATTTGGAAGGTTTTAAATTTTATCAACAATTTTAAAATCCAATTTCAAATATTTCAAATTACAGTTAATATCTAAATTAATCTAAATTGGTCACTGATTTTTTAATCGAGAAATATTTTTCATCGACGAAACGTAGAAAATCTCCTGTTCTCTCGATATTCCAATATTCGACGTAAAAAAATCTTGTTGCCCGTAACAACAAACGTCGCGTGCATTTTAAATAAAATTTTGTATTCTTGGTGTCGCTTTTCTCGCTCGCTCGCTTATTTCACAAAATTCTAAAAGCGAACTTGGAACAACGCAGTTTATCCAAAATCAGAAAAGGATAAAGTCTTCGTTCCCAGGCCAGTTTCCTCTTAGTCACGCATCGTAACGCCTTTGGGCGCCACCGAAACGATATCGGATAGCGTCGAAAAAAGCTCTCGGCGTCCATTTTTATTAATCTCGTCCTGTTTAATATTTTTTAATATAATTCCACGTTATTTGGAAATTGTCGAAGCTCGATTCTGAATCGAGAGGCGATAAAAGCGTTATCGCGGGTCTCGAGGCGTAGCTTCTCGTCGTTTGTTCAAATACAAAAAAAAACCACTTTACAGTGAAACGAAAGCGACGAAAAAAGCCAGGACGAAAATCGACGTAAACAATTCGCGTAATCTCGGTTAAAGCTAGGAGCCATTGCTCGTAAATTGTAAGGCTACGCGATACTTTTCACGGGCCGTATAATAAATCGGAAAAGTACTTAATTTTCTAGGGACTCGTAAAAAGGTCTCTTGGAACATCCAGCAGGTACTCCTCGAAAATTTACGAGCTTTGCGACGCTGTCTTAGGCTTCGCGTCCAGGGAATGTTACACCCACAGTCCGTCGAGAGGATCACACCTGCTTTTGGGTTTTCTATTCTTTCGATGGGTAAAATTCTCGCGTCGGGAGAATTTCCCTTTTCGTTATGGATTCTGTTCTCGTGTTTGGCCAAATTAAAGGGACACCAGTTTCGTTCGACGAAACGTTGAATCGAGATCTGTTATTTGTTTAAGCTTGACCGAGAACTTTTTTCTAACGACTGCTCGTATATTTATCGGGTAAGGTAAAATAAATGCAAGCGACATGTCCGAACTAACGATGCGACTGCATAATACGCAGTTTCTAAAATTTGTAACGCACGTGCACTGATTTGCTTATAACCGATACCCAACTTACAATAATCGTGTACACATCGTCTTTAAATTAAGAAACGACGTTACAAATTTTTTGTTCGAAAACAGATATTTAATTTTCATTTATAAAACTTTACAACCAATAAAACTTTACCATATACGAACTTACAAGTTTTTTATATTTTAAGATTGCAGTGTCTGTTTTTATCGTTAGTTAAATTATATACGATAAATAACGCTTTTTATTGCATTTGCGCGCGACAGAAACATGACCGCATAAAATTGCAGTCCGAGAAAACACAAGGGATTTTTTATTTTTCGCCAACGTTCTATTAATATTAGATGAAATTAATTATTAAAAATCGTATTTTAAATAAAATTAGATTTTTCGACGTATTATCGGTTACACGGAAAAAGATTTAAGAAAAAACATCGAACCACCATAGATTAGTAATTTTTACGAGACGGAGTGTTTATATGTTTAATAAAGCCAGTAAAACCAGATGAGTTCGTATTACCGACATTGCTGGAATATTATGGATAATTTTGCCTTCATATTTTCTTAAATTATGGGTAAACGAATGAATTTTTTTACAATTAACCGATGAAAGGCTTTAGTTTAAGTTCTAAGTAAAAGTACCCATTAATTATTTAGTTTTGCGGTATTTCGTAATTACTGGTACGTTAAGGTGCTCGTATTCGCAATATTAACTTTATTCGTAGTTAAAAAAAGTGTTTAAGATTACGCCGATGGTTGACAATCGGTATAATTTATAAATATATTATTAGCATTATTTTATATTATATATCTTTATGATTCTTTTACTCGGACGAACAGGTAAATATTATAAATAGAATTAATTTTCCTGCAATTCGGTTACTTCCCGTCCTCGCTTTTATTATTTAACGTAATTTTAAAAAAGTAAGAGCTTGTAAAACGTATCCTGAATAAAATAAATATACGGGACGATCAGCTTGCGAATCAAAAAATTAATCAAATATAAATAATGATTGATATCAAAAATAGAAAATACAAATTTAGCAATCATTTTTAAATTTAACGATATCAGTTTCACGAACGATCTTCGTTATAATTTTGACATTTGTGCACAATGACGTTTAAAAAATGTGAAATAAATGGGATTTATCAATGTCGTAACAAGTTGATGAATAAATTAAAAAAATGTATAAATATCGTTTACAATGTTTACGATATAACATGTATAATTTGTAATAATTTGTATCGTCGATTTAAAATTTATCAGAATAATTTGAATTAAATATCGATTAAATTATAGCAAAATATTGGACGAGTAGTGGGAGGTTTAAGCAACGGTAATTTAGTTTATTCTTACTTTTAAATCTTTATTAAATTAATAATCTTGGGATTAATAATCTTGGGAGTTAAAATAAATACATGGTTTGAGCGTTGGAACAGCAACGATGTGTCGATAGAATCATTTGTTTGCGTAGGTATATTTAACGGGGTTGTATCTGCACGACTTCTCTAATCGTCCCTTCGGAAAATGTTGAGATTAATGGACTACGAGTGCCAATATTTAAAAGGAAAAGCGACGGAAGTTTTTGCGCCTGTAACTCATTGAATGCATGCTATTTCTCCGTTGCCCCTTTGGGTCATGTAACCACGGGAGCGCTATGAAATGGGAGTAATAAATAAAGGCAGGATAAATGCCTTGAAAAGTCATGCAATGATAAAATAGCTCACCTCTCCACGGAATCACCTACATCCTCGACTCACCGAAAGCGACAGTCATTCTTTCCAAGCTCGCTTTTCCCTCCTAGAGCGTAGCTCGAGGTGAAAGTCCAGCTCGGTTCGACTCGAGCCTTCCGAGCCAATAATCGAGAGATCCTAAATCTAGAATTTACCGGCTCTCTCGTCTCTCTCGTCTCTCTCGTCTCTCTCTCGTCTCTCTTCCTCTCTGCCTCTCTTTCTCCCTTATCCTTGGAAGGTACGCCTTGTCGGCGCTTGGGCTTGGTTCAACAGCTCGAGCAGCGGGTAGTTGAGAGAATCCTTTGAAATCCTCTCTCTCTCTCTCTCTTTCTCTCAGTGCCTTGCGGTTCGAATATTTCAGTGAGCTCGGAGCAGATTCCATTTGAGTAAGAGCTGCCCCCTTCAAAGGCCTTCTCGAGGACGTCGCTTCGACTTTCCTCTCCTCCTATTTTTTCCCTCCTCCCTCTCCTCTCGCTCGCTCGCTCGCTCGCTCACGCTATCTCTCTATGTCTGTCTGTCTGTCTGTTCTCTCTCTCTCTCTCTCTCTCTCTCTCTCTCTCCCTACCTTCCTCCTTTTTTCGTTAGCTTGTTCGGATGCTCGCGGAGAGGCGGAGGTATGAAATTCCACTTTCGAGGAGGAGGGTATAGGCGAGTCTCGCGATAATCGATTTCGAGTGGCCGCGTGTATCGCAATAACAATAAATTTCGTGCGGTGCGCTTAACGAGCGTGGATACAGACCCTCGCGATCTCGCCTGCGAGTGCTTTCGGTAGCCTTTGGTTGGTGCGCGCGTATGCGTGCGTGTGCGCGTGCGTGCGTGCGTGCGTGCGTACGTTGCGAGGAATATACCACGGGATTTGATTGACTGATTACGCGCATCTCGAAGTTTACGCGAACAATTAATGAATTTATGGAAAATGCGCGATTCCGATGGTTGTAATTCCGGCTGTGCCGAGTTAATGGCCGCATAATTTATACGATTTTTCTCCCGCTCGATAATAGCCGACCGTCGTATTTATTATGCCTGCGGAATATTGTGCGACATCCGAGATTCTTACGCGCGGGAAAAATGAATGAATTCTAGAAAATGCTCCTTTGATCGGCGTATGCGTATATCATTTCTCCGTATATTGAACCAAAGAGTTATCGAGTGAATAAATATGAGCTAACGTGTTTTTAATTTACTGTAAGGAGTAATAATTTATATACTAATGATGACGAACGCACGAGTTTCGTTTATCGCCTAGAATATGTATATCGGTTAGAATTTATATATAAAGTTACCGCTACGAATATGATTTTAAAACGTTCGTTCCTGCTTGCGTTTCATCTACATTTTTATCGTCAGTTTACGAATAAAGGATTTTATTGTAATCGTTATTCGATAGTGATGCAGAAGAATGATAAAAAGAAATTGTACCTTGCTTCTTACGCCGATATTTATTTCCATTTTCTTTATTTTATACGCGAGCATACGAAAAGACGAAATCGCTGTATAAACGGTCGCGATGTAAAAAAAAAAACCGTAAGTCGATCATAAATTAGATTGCGCATAAAATGCAAACAAAAGCATATTAAAAAGTAACGATTATCCACTACTTACGTTTATTAAGTCATAAATTGAAATCTAACTTTATGTATACCGTCCCATCTTCTCCGCGTACCTACGACGCATAATTACAACCCTCCGTTCTATAAATTCGTATTGTAATTATTTCTAATCGTATGCATGCAAAATCCGCAACACTGCACCAAAGTATTAACGCTGGAGTCGATTGCTTCGAGATGAAATTCAGGAGTTAAAAAAAGTTAATAAATGGAAAGTGACCGCGGAAACTACGTATGGATTCCCCGTATCTATTTTCAGAGAGCAAAGCGCTCGATTTCATTTACGCACAAGTAATTTTCACCATTCCCTTTTATTTTCATATAAAACAACAAAATCAATATTCACGCGTACGCATTTGCATTTCACGGGCGGATCGAGAATGAAATTGTATTGGATTTTGTATCGAGAACTAATTTTATGCATGGGTATATATAAAAATGTCTTTATATTTATCATTCTACGTAATTGAATCGTTAATTTTAACGCGATAATCCTTGTTCCTATACGTTTAATTAATTTTTCAAATGAAAATTTCCATTACAAAAAAAATTTTCCGAGGCACGCTAGGGATAACGAATTCGAAGATTCGATAAATAAAATAAACTCGATAGTTTAGTCAGTATTTGATTCTTTGCTATTTCTAGTGAAATTTTATAGCGAAATTATTATTTATCGATGACAATATTTTTACGGACCAAGACGCAACTACGATCTTTTAAGACTCATAAATATTTCATTCAAAGTGATTAAAATATAATTAATCCGAAAACTGCAATCGGTTGCTTTTTCAGAATTTCCCAATTGTCGGAAAGAACTCGAACCTTCGCTAAGATTATTGGCTAGTACTCGCGACATTAACGATCGAAATGTTGAGCACAGTTTCCCGTATTCGCTTTTAGAAATCAAAGTTCAGACTCGTTTTCCTCTCTTCATCGACGACGGCCAATCGACGATAACGAAGTAAACTTGGATGAAACGTACTCGCGAAGTTGGATCGAGACCGAAATCAACTCAGCTTCCGAAAATCGGCGCGTTTGCCGGTGTATTTTGTGTCGAGCCGCATCGATCGAGAGGGGAATAGTGTCCGTGTAATACGGACACCCGAGCGACAAAATCAAAGAGACGAGCTAACAAAGCAAAGAACTCGTCGACCCTTTATTGCGCGGGGCGTGACAATTTCCACCGTGATTACGGGAAACGGTCGAGGGAGGAACGTAACGAGACGGGGGATGGATTTTTATCTGAACGCGTAGCATCGCGATGAACGCGCTCATTGTTTATGGACGCAATACGTTCACGATTGCGAGAATTTTTCAGACGGTGTAAACGAGTCGACTTAAATTATTAAGCGTCAACTAATTCAAGGCACTGCCGTCTATATTGTAAAAGCCGGAAATGGGAATAGACTCTGTTTACATATTATTTGTATTATTTGTATTATTTGTATTCGCTCGTTGAGCGAACGGTACCTAGAAAATATTGCAGTTTCTTTCCATTACTAAGATAATAGGTAAGTACAATTTTGTCGTCTTATTTCCCGAACTTGTTATACGCTTCGCTTAACGACTACACTTTAAATTTAATCTGATTTTATTACTTATTATCTCGAGTTCCTGTAACAATGATTTTGGTGAAGATTCTTCGGAAAATATTTCTTTTACTTCCTGCATTTTTAATCGCGTTGTTTAAAATAATCTGATATTGAAATACTGTAGATGTATAATCAAGTTATTATAAAAGCTAGAAATGATTGTGTTATTCTTCGTTTAAAGATACATCGCTTGTATTTTTTTAAATACTCGATTAGATATCGAGTCACGGCACCAAATATCGGGAAAATATTTAATATTTATTTATGCGTTAAAGAATAATAATTTCGTTACGTACAATTTAAATTTAATTTTTTCCAAGTAAGTCGTATTATGTAAAGGACAGACATTACGTTAGTTGGTTGAAATTGACGTGTAATATTGAAGTACAGGTGTATACGATCGGACGTACCGACGTACCGACGTACCGACGTACCGATACTTTGACCTTAAAGTATAACATCCGGTGTATTCTACAAATTCTCATTCATTCGCCCAGAATAAAATTGTGCAATTTGATTTGATTTGTCGTGTATTTTTATATAATTCTTCTTAACGAAAGAATAAAAATATAAGTTGTGCGTCTGTGTGAGTACGTATGCATTCTTCCGGTGTAGTCGAGTAAATTCCCATTTTTTTGTATGAAATAAAGCCGTTTGAATTTTTTTTTTATTGGTTATGTGCCTTTGTAAAATTTCTTTGTGTTAAATTTATATATATATATATGTATATATTAAATCCTTGGAGGACGAAAAATACTAAATTTTAATGTGCATATAGTACGAAGTTATATATTCGAAATAGAATTTTTTTTATTGAATCTTTGATACTTAAATATGTCGAATAAAGGGAAATAACTAAGGCATTATTTTAGAATGAAATATATTTTTCTTTTATATATTTATAAGAAATCTCGTATTCTTGTATATTCTTATTTATATCACGAATAATTTACCTATATTGTACACATTTCTATCAAGAATCTATATAAATGTTTTGCAAAATTTACGTATTAAAATACAGGAAAATAGAATTTAAATAGAATCCATATGATTTTAATCTCATTACCTATATAAATATAACCATTACGTAGCTTAAAAATTATGTATTTTTACTTTATTACATTTATCTTGATATTAAATTATGTAAGATTATGAATTGGCATATAAAGTCATTTTATTTAAGAATACCGTACAATTTCGTATTAAAAAGGAATAATTTTTTACAGGAACGAACGATTGTAATATATGATTAAAATTCATGAATAACGAAGTTCAAGTTTTCTTAGAATAAGTTTTTGATAATCTTAAAAGAAATTCTTGGACACTCGTTGAATGATGTAAAAAATGATTACATTAAAAATAAGGGTCAGTAAAAGTCAGGTAAAAGTACAAATACATAAAACACTTGACTGACCGCAGAAAATAAAGTATCTGTACAATCTACATCATTATATTATTATTGTTCGAAAATACTTTTTTCTTACGCGTAAAGTTTGGAAAATACGAAAAATATACTCATTCCTCATTGAAACGAGGAACTCAATAATATCCCAGATTGAATCTTGCGGTACGGTATTGTTGTGAAATTGGCTCTTGTGGTAAACAAGACTTATGTCGGTCAGTGGGTAATCTTGGCTACCCTTATTATAAGAAACATAAAAAATTATATATACCGAAATTAGCGTATATCAAATTAGACATAAAATAAACCACTTTCAAGTTCAAGAAAAATACCTTGATAATTTATCGAGTAAAAAAGTACGCGTGCATACATTTTTTAAATTTATTTATAATTTGTAATTATTAAATACCGTATATTTGTTTTTTTTTATATCTTCTTTGAAACGTGTTTCAAAACGAATTCAAATAAAATTTTTAAAAATATAATCCAGCATCTATCGAATCTTACGAATATAAATAAATAAGTATATAATTAGAAAGTAAAAAATCCATAACGAATAAGTAAACAAAAGTTGAAAATTTTTCTATAGAAAAAAAACTCGTTGTTCGTTTATTATTTCAACCGAAATCTCAATTGATTTTTAACAATTAATGTATTATTTAATAATACATAATTAAATTCGTATCACGCGCATCTAAATGTATAGAATAAAAATTAGATATATACAGTGCATTGAACGAGCATTTTTGTTCAAGCGAATGCGACTGCCTCTTTACTATTTGCGCGCGATGTTTGCCCTTTCTATTCCTCCGGAATTAAAATACGAACGAGGATTGAAAAAATATCCTCTGCCGGATGTTGTTGGTGCTTTTGCCGTCGCGAGTCGAGGTCATCGTACACCGAAGCCAAGACCTTTGTACACGTTACAAATATGTTTATCCTTCGCGATTGTTCAAATAATTTCATCGGTATCGACTTTATCGACTTATTTAATACGGTTGAATTACGCGATCGATGCGTAATTCGAACGATCATTACCGAGTTTTTTACATTCTTTTTTACATTCTTTTTTACATTCTTTTTTACATTCTTTTTTACGTTCTTTTTTTTTCTTACATTCTTTCTCGTAATTTTTTATACGCATTTATTATTGATATTTAAGAACGTGTTTTCATACTTTAAAGTACCAACTTTGATCATTTTGACCGAATACGTAATTAAGGCCGATGAAACTTTTTATTGAGATTTTTTTAATTTACAGCTATAATCGTTGGGAGAATATAAAGTTCAAAGAGTTTTTATTAATTTATTCGATTTTATAAATTTATATGAAATAAATGCTATAAATTTTACGCGCATTAATAAAAGAAATCGTAAAGAGTTAAATTACGTATCGTATCAATATACAATTTTATACGCGTAATTCAGTATTCCGCTACGAAAGTATAAGGTTGAGCTTAGTATTATTACGTATTTATTATCGATATGGTTTTAAAATGCACCACTTTTTAATTGAAATTAAAAGCAAGAAATATGACTCACATCCCATTACAGTTTATATACGGCATCGTAAAATTTTGTTATACTATATGTCTGTTTTCATTGATTGACCCTTTTACATTTCTCATAGAGTTTAACTTTTATTTGCCTTCTAAACGACACCTTAAAAAATCCAGTCTACAACTCACGATTCAAAGCTTGATCCTCGTAATGATAAATAAAGTCAAATTCAATTTCAAGTTAGCACCGGGAGTCAGTAAACGAACGCATTAACACTCCACCGCCTAACCATATAATACGCGTACACCTCGTACACCTCGTACACCTCGTACACCTCGTACACCTCGTACACCTCGTACACCTCGTACGCCTCGGTCGTAATCTTAATCATTATACGATCGCCCGACATCATCAAAACAACAAAAGCCATAAAGTTGAAAATCCTATTTTAACCCGTTGTCCCCGCAATTAACCCGAGTCAGGCGTCCACCTCGTAAAATTTAGACGTAAAACTGCGTATGCACACAAATTCCTGCGTTCGCGTACACGCGAAACTTATAGCAGCTGATCTCGCGGCGACATTGAGATACAACGCGGTCTAACGGCTTCGTTTCGTTCGCTCGCATACAGAGAGACACTTTTCTACTTTCACCGTTGTCGAGGATAACCTTCGACTCTTATTTAGTTTTACTGGCGAGCGCCTTTGTGTCAGGGACTGGTTTCGCATTGTGCGAATTGTGCATGCATCCGTAAGTTGCCGAAAAAATTTGGATAAACCGAGGCTCGGATAGACCGAGGCAATAATAGTCGTGCGTCGACAATTTTTTTCCTGGTCCAGTTATTTATTACGCTTGCTTCGGATGATTGTTGAACGCTCGTTCGTTAACCAAAGTGTAATCCTTGTTTCGCGTTAATTTGTCTCGCTCGTAAATGATATCAGCGTCGGAAAATATTTATTTATAAGTTCCAACTTCGTTTCCGATGGGATCAACGCAGGCAGTCGGTGATATTTAAAACAAGATTTATCATTAAGGTATTCTAAATCGTTACTTCGCTAAATAACGAGCGAACCAAGTTCAAATAAAATGTCATATTTTGTTTTTATAGATTTCGTCCTCTGGACAACTTCGACTCTTATTCTTGTATTGAAAAACTTTTCCACGCGATTCGCGATTTTAAACTTCGTATTAAGAATCGAATTTATAAAAGGTAAATAAATAATATTATACATATCTGAAAAACCAAGGTCCGAGATATAATTTTTTGCGCTTGAAAAGATTGGAATTTCCTAAATTAAAAAATAAAAAATTAAAAATAAAAAATTTGAAAAGACCGTATTCAAAGAAAGCTACCGGCAGACGGAGACAACCCCGAAGAAACGTTCGAAGGATCCCTCGAAGCAGGCAAAAGAGAACAGGAAGAAGCAAAAGAAATTGGAAAAAAAACTACAAGGACAAAAGAGAACGAGTGGAATCAAGAAAAGAAATGAACGAAGAAGGTTTGAAAGGTGTATCTTGAGTGGTAAACAATGAACGCGCGTATATATCATGGAATACTTTAACACCTTCGGATAATCACGTTCGCTCGTAGTATAAATAATCAATGGACAGATTTTGTTGACAGAGTTTGTTGGGCTTGTTTGTTGAAAAATGTTAAAATTGTTCGTCGTAGAAAGATTGCGCCGAGAATTTGCGCGTTGTAAAATGTATTAAAAGTAACGGTATTTTTAAAATATATTTTCATTCGTGCACTTCTCGTAATACGTACTTCAAAAACACAGGATTATTATGAAATAATGCTTTTTACCACTAATAAAGTCTCTACTAATAAATTTCTCAAAATCTTAGGAAATTTGATTATCGCGAAAGGTTAAATTAAAAAAGTAAAAGAAACGTTTTAAATTATTTTTCATCGTATTTTACGTACACTGGTAAAACCTCTAATTCGTTATTTTCACAAGAACTTATAAATTATTGAATAACCCGATGAAGTTGATTCCAATTCTATCGCTATGACATAGAGAAAAGTGGTAACAAATCTATTTCACTCATGTTTAATACATGCTTTCGAGTCAACAAGATTTTTTATTCAAGTCTTATCTATTGATTATAAAAGTAAATTAATGTTCTCACGAAGTAAACAACAAACAGTTACGAAGCTCATAACTGTATTTAATTAAAAAAATATTCTACGTAATAAGTTTTTTTGGTCAATATTTATATAATCGAAGTAACTGTAAAAGGGAAGTGAGTTTTCAAAATATTTTATTTCGCAACTTAGCGATATATTTCCTTTATTTTTGTAGTTTTACCGGATAAAATAAAAAAGTAAATTTACATTAACGATAAGTATTT
This sequence comes from Dolichoris vasculosae, assembly GCA_018907195.1. Lineage (NCBI taxonomy): Eukaryota > Metazoa > Arthropoda > Insecta > Hymenoptera > Agaonidae > Dolichoris > Dolichoris vasculosae. The sequence continues at coordinate 420,612 of JACCHY010000015.1, forward strand.
TTCAATTTAAAAAATAGCGTATCCTTGTTCAATAACATCAAACGTACAGAACATTTTTTCCAATTCGCTTTTAATTTTTTTACGATATTACACGGGTATACCGTTATTATAAAACCGTGTATAATCGTCTAACCGTTATAAAAATAATGATTTGTAAAATTTTAACGAGAAATTTATAGAAGCTTACCAAAATGTATTTGGAAAGATCGATCAAAATAATAATGAACTCGCTGAACCGAAAGGTGGAACCGAAAGGTAGAACCGAAAGGTAAAGCTTTATTGTCAAACACGTATGAAAATAATTGCGAATAAAATAAACTTTTGATGAAGTAAACGCGGGAATTTTGCCTTTCTTCGAGTTCGTTAACACTGGACTTTTACTTTTGCTCTTTCGAATCTGCGTGACTCCGTGCATACTCATCTTCTCCGTCTCCCTCCGAGGCCTAACGCGCAAAGATTTCATCGCTTATCCGCGACCGGATTCTTACCACATTTACTATCCTGGAATTACCGAAGAAAGTGCGCTATTTATTTGATTTTTCGAGTAGGTTCGAATCACGTAAGCGATATCACGATACCCGGGCATTGTAAGTCATGGGCACTCGGTCCGTTCCTACATCCTCTCCTCGCGCGAGATATGGTCCACTCGGGGGGTGAGGGCGGTACTGGATAGGGAGGCACTTATGCACTTACGCACTAATGCCGTAACGAGCGAGTACAGCAATTTACTTTATCAAAGCCCGCGAAGGCCCTTCTATATTTTCTTTCACGGCTCTCGCTTTTACTCCTTTCTTCCTTTTTCCTCCGCGTCTCTCGCGAACGCATTTACACGTGCGCTTTCTCCCTGTCCCCGGCGAAACGTTTTGCCTCTGCATTCATTATATTTTTCCGCGGTTATTTTTAATGCGACTGCGCTTTAATGGATCGAACTCTTGATTAGCATAGCGGACGAAAGTAGAGTACGTCGTCGGTCGTTCAACTCCTTCGTTTAATTATTTTATTTCCGCCTAGCGAATCGAAGACAGGAAGATCGAAAGTCGGTCAGATTTTCTCGCGACAAAAACCCGAACGTCTTTTTGCTCGATTCGCGAATTTCCCCTCGAATATTCTAACTTGGGCGTTTATTGATTTAGTATTGATTTAGTCGAGCACCGAATCGTCGTAACGCTTCGCGAGTCGATATCGTCGTTCGAGGAGTTAAAACGTCTTTCGAATACGAATATAAGAATATAATAAATGTAACGAGTAAAGAAAAGATTTAATCGGACTGCATTTTCGTAGGTGTTTAAATCGGTACGTGACGAATATCGATTTCTTTTTTCATCCAAATATATAAGTTTAGATTCGGTATAGAAAATTCGCGGTTTCTTCGCATTTCACGATCGAAATTACAAGGCTCGAATCTTTTAGATTCATACAGCGGTCAAAATAATTCAGAAGTTTGGATCGCGACAACTATCTCCTCGTAGTTCCATTGTTATCGCTCGGGTAAAATATAGCGAACGTATTCTTATCATATTTTAACCGAGTCCGCAACACATACAGTTGATGCCGACGCGATAAAAATCTTGCTTTATTGCTCGTGCGTACAAAATTACGGAATACGCGTACAGACATTAATTAAAAGTGCTGAATTCTCCTATTTGCATTAAAATGTCAAAATATGCGAACGAGAGGCGCTCGCGAAGCATTTCAGGTTTGAAAATCTTTATGAGCGAAGCGAGAAATCAGCGAGTCGTAATGATCTCGGTACTGTAAAGAAAGGAAGAAATGGCATTCCAAAATGGCACGCGAGGTATTTTCCCTTTTGAGCGTAGCTGCACGAGAATTTCTAATGGCAAAGGTCGAAAGTTCCGATGGATGAGAGAAAGTATTTAAAATCGTTTAATTACTCGGTTCGTCGTAAATTTCGCGTAATCATTCGCGTTTAGTGGATTTTTCTTCCATAGTTCCTCGCGTACACTCGAATCGCGAGGCACCATTACCGATTTACGAAAAGCGTATTGGATCTTATTCGCTACCGAAGGCACTACTCGTCCGGTTTCCAGCCGCGATCGCGTCCCAGTTTTCGCGGTCGCGAGTTACGAAGCGGGAGTGGTCGGAAACCGGAGAAAAACCGATCGGACGCGCGTCTCGGTGAAAAGTCGGGACAGTTTCGTTCCGAGAAGCGACGTTGCGCCCGTTTTCGTAAACGAAGCGTAAATCTAGTTTTACCGACGAAGGTTCGATCGACGTTCCACGATCGACGTTCCACGATCGACGTTCCACGATCGACGTTCCACGATCGATTCCGTCTTGGATGGAACCCAACGTTTTCATAGGCGTTCGCGATGCTCGAGCTACGATTTCACTCGGGTATAATTGCGCTCGAAGAAGAAAGATGCTTGAATTCTCGAGTGCGAAGGGGAAGCTTGGCGCGTTATATTTGTAAGTCTATCGGCTAAATGCTTCTCGATACACTCGAGATAACGGGGAAGAATGCGCTCGAATCTCTCGATTTCGAAGAACGTTTTGGCTCGAGAATCTCGGAAAACCAGCTCGAGATCGATCGGTCGAATAAACCGAACACGCGCAGTCGAATTACGCGTCCGTTCTTTATTTCCATGCGGAGATAACGAGGCGCCGAACCGATCGGGACTCGATAAGAAACGACGTCGTACATCGGCGGCGCGAGCAAACGTCCGCCGCGGTGACCAATTTTCCCGGTAGCGAGCGCAAAACGCGCTTTATTATACGTCGTCTTCTGGACACTTGGGCGACCGTTACTTTTTTCTCTCTTTCCCGACTGCTCTTCCTCGGCTGCACCGACGGGAAAATAATCGCGGAGAATGGGAGTGGAAACCGGTAGTTCCCGGCGTCGTCCTCGTCACCTTGACTTCGCCTTGAAAGCCATCGGTGAGTAGGAGAGACCGGGAGGATCCCTGGAGTAACGGGGATAAAGCGTACAGGATTCCGCTCTCGTGAGAAAGTTATCCTTCTCCCGTTGCGGAAGGATAAAGCGCGGATTTCGCGAAACGAATTTTCGAATGTCCAGGTTGGAATCTGTGCCTGCGAATGATCGGATCGAGGGAAGGGGGAGACGCCAAGCCTTCCGATTCCGTAATTTTTTGTCGTTGCGAAATAGATTGTCGCGATCGCGTTGAGTTTCCCTCTGAGTGGCCAAATTTTAAGAGAGCGCGGATACGAATGCGTTGGTTGTGGCTGTGGGTCAACGAGAGAGTGAGAGAGACACCCAAACTTACGATTGAGTTATCTTCCCTGGACGCGTATCATCGTTTTACAATTTCGAATAAAATTCGTTCTCGCATCTAATTACGGAAATGACTGGTAAAAGGATTATTCGATGAAATGTACGATTGTAGTACAATTTAATAGTGGTACTAATTTTACGTTAATTTAAATTGAGTTCTCTTAATTTCTAGGTTCGATGTGTACAATTAGACACGATATTCATGGAAATACGATTAACGTTGTAAAATATTGCTTATCATCGCAATTATTTATTTATATAAGATCGAGATTTATAAGAGCTTAAAAATTTATCTACGATAAAAATCACGAATAAAATAAATTCAAGCAAAGAACTAGGAAATAATGTTATTATAGATCTCGTTACAAATTTCACGGTATTAGATATTTATAATCATTAAATTTTAAATTATACGCAAAATAAATATTTTTTGAGAAGCGTTGATCCGACGGAAACCATTAGCTTATATTTATCCTTTTATTAAATACAATATTTTATCGACGCTAATAAGTTCATAAAATATAAATTTATATATTACGAGTAATTTGTAAGAAATTAATTTTAATGCTTCGTAAAAAATTTAATACTTATAATTCCTCGTGTTATTTATTTTCTTTTATTTCGTTATATTTACGTTTGATTCGACGATAAATACCTAATAAATGAATATTTTTTCTGTTTCAGGTGGGTTTTAACGACATTTACACTTACAAGATAAAGTAATTTAGTTCGTGAGTATAAATTAAAAAAATCAGCATAAAATATCGAAAATAAAGTTGTCAAAAATTCTTTTGAAACACGGACAATGAATGAATGTCGATTCTTCGTTAAAAGTACCACTCGAACGTTAATTCGCTTAACACTTGCGTTGTTTGCAAAGGTATTCAAATGAAAGTAAGAGACAAAATGAAATTCCCACACATTGTCCTGTTTTAAAATCCTCTTTTTATATTGCACCAAACAACTGTAAGATGTCGAGTCGAACAAGAACAACTTCGGGTTCCTTCGTGTATTGTAATTTATTTTCTGAGAAAATTTTATTACGCCTTTCGTATTATTATGTTAATACCATAAATCTCGGAAGAAAATACGTGATCGTGTATATTTAAAGGGACAACTTTGTACAGTTTTTAAATTAAGTTTTTTTATTTAATTGTGTCTCCTTGATTTAAGAAAAAGTATCTGCTTCTGCATTATTTTAAGTTTATTTTAAGAAGAGATGTACATTATGATCGAGAACAGAAAAATTATACGAAAATTATTTTTAAAAAATACAAATTATTATAGGAAACTGGGATAAAGATATTTAAAACGATTAGGAAGTGAAAAGTTTGAATGATTAATATTTGCATTTTAGATCGAAGATTACTTTTACAACCCGAAGTGAAAATTTTAAATAAAATTTATTTCACACCGTACAAGTCTTAATCTAAAAGTAATTAAGTTACTTCAAAATTATTATGTTAATGATTTTGATTTATATAAAATAACGTTCACACGTACATATGCATCCAATGATACAGTACTTTGAAACTGCTCATTAACTTCAAAATAATATGCAACAATCTGTCATTTAAGTAGCGAAAAAAATGGTAATATTTTGAAAATAAAAGAATTGTATTTATTTATACTGTACATTATTATATAAATTGCTTGCACTTATAGATCAAATAGCTATTTTTCGTAAAATAATTGTATCAGGAAAACATGTTTTCAAACGTAACCGCTGTGTTTAATAAAGCAAAATTTTTCTTCTAAAACTACTCGCGAATCACTTAATCATTAATCAAATTTGAATAAGTTGTTTAAAAAATATTTTTAATGTTTTGTACACGTATAATATTAGCTATTATATTTAAGCAAATATTTTGACATTTCGTAATAATAATGATTAAGTAGGAACTGAAAGTTTATACGTATAATTTGTAAGCTAGGTATAAATTTTGGACTTTGTAGTTTCTTAAAATTCATATTACGATTAATTACGATGCAACACTAATTTAGTTCAAAATTTAATTTAATTTTCAAAACCCGCTAAATTCGTTTTTAATCTGTGCGTTGAGATGATTTAAATTTTCTAGCTACTTCCTACTTCCATAAAGCCAAATGGGTGAAAATGACTTTTTAAATATTATTTAGTCGGTAATAAATTACCTTAGCGGCAAAAGTATAAACACCTACTCGTACATAAAACGATATTTCACAGGAGCAAAGAATTTTTATAACTGCTTTGCAAATGCTTGGAAAAACGGAATCCAAAATAGAGAACAGAGGTGAAGTGGGGGATGGTGACTTGGGGATTACGAGCGAATCGCGCATCCGAACAATTAGTCTAAATTCCACATGGATAATATTTCATCCAGTTTTCTAAATTTCTAATTACCTCGGACCACTCGATACGTGTGTTCGCATATCCGGTTTTTAGAGAGTCGCCTCGCAACACTTTTGCGTCCGTACTTTTTCGCGTTGTTATCTTGGCTCTTGCCCCGACTAAATTATGGTTATATGCTTAAGCGAAGCTTTTTTATTTTTCGAAATGGACGAATCAGTCGCATCCGATCGCGTTACAGAATAGCTTGTAAATGAGCAAAGGTTTCCTTTCTTTTTCCTTTTTTTCCCTTTCTTTTCCTTTCTTTTCCTTTCTTTTCCTTTCTTTTTTCTTTCCATCACGGATACATTTCGATGCGATTTTACATTTGTAATAACCATATCGCACGAAAAAACGTTTGCGTGCATTTATCAAATGATTGCGATCAAAGCGGAAACGTACGTTAATTCCTGAATAATGTTCGCTTTCGGATGAGAATGTAAACTGCGTTGCTTTTAATAATCAATGCGTGTTAAATATACATTTTAGAACTTAACACTTTAATTTACTGCACGAAATACGAGTAATGTAAGCGTGCAAAAACAGTTACTACGTACGAAGTAAAAAGAAACGCTTTTATTACTGTGTTTTTATTTATAAATCCAAGGAATTTTTACGATTCGTTTTACTTTCTCGTTTTATTACGATTGTGCGTAATTTTAAAACTTATTCAATCTTGTCGTTTTTTTTTTTTTATTTTATTTTATATAAAGTTGTAAAAAGATGTCTAATAATTTGTAATAACGAGTCGCGTTGAATTATCGATCGCACTTGACTAAATTTAATTAAGTATTTTATTACCGTTGAACTTTCGAAGATAAATACATGTAAAGTAATGTAAAGTAGAGATATTTCACGAAATTTATTTTCGGCCATAAAAATATACTTAAAATGTAATAAAGGATACAATAAGCATAATATTGATTATAGAATGTGCAGTAATTACTAATAATTAATAGAAATTTTGCATCAATGCCCGTAGATTGGATTATTTGCGTATAAAACGATACAACGAAATAAAATATTATATTTATATCGCTGCAGACTCGACAGCAGCTTTTATATATAAATTAGATTTGAAAAAAAATTAATAAATTATTATTGCATAATAATATAATAAATTTTTTATAGCGTTATCGACCGCAATTATTTTTCTAAGCACGGAATAATCAAAGCGAAAATGTTTAAATCAAACCTGAAATAATTTCCACGTACATTTTCTAAGTTTCCAAGTTCGGAAAATTATTTATGCGTAAAACCTGTAAAATACTATATTAACCGTAGCTGTATAATACAAAGCTATCGAAGCATTTAACGCGAAGATGAATAAAAATATTGCAAGAGTCAACATCGAGCGGCAACGCGAATTTTCAGCTGGCAAAACCTAGAAAAATGAGGCCTGCTTAATGATTCATAAAAGGCAATAAAAAAGTTTCATGGAAATGAGAAAGAAAACTTGCAACACGCCAACTGTTTCTCTGCGTAAAAGTCCTTTTTTTCTCTTTTTAATTCTAAATATGTTATAACTGGCATTACGGTTTAACGGCTGCGCGTAACGCACGCGAGTTGGTTCATTCATAAAGGAAATAATTTTTTCATCATCTGATACACATTAACGCGATATTTGCGCGCCGAGGTGCGTAAATTAAACGAGCAAGAACGTCAAGCTCGAGCACGAACCAACATTTTCAGGGTATTTGGCCCAATGTTGAGCGGAAATCGCTCCCAGCTCGTTAAAAACTCGTAAATAATTAACGCGCATCTCGAAAGTATTGCTCGAAAGTATTGCTCGAAAGTATTGCTCGAAAGTACGGGATAGACAGAGAAGCTTGAAAGGAGGGACGGTGTTCTGGAACAGCCAATCATTAATAAGTGAAATATTTTGATTTTATTTGTTAACAGTAGTAAGAAATAAATAAATCTTTATTAGACACGAATCGCGAAGCGTTTATAGCGAATGCATTAAGAAAGGAATTTCTTTGTATGTACGAACAATTTCATAACAATTGAGTCATGTGGTTAGTAATACGGTATAATGAATATTTCTTTCTAGATAATAAATCACGATTATGAATGCCTTCGGACTAACCTTACTTTTCACAATCCTTGCTTCGATTCCGTATTGATAAATAATCAAATGTATTGGTGAGTAATACCATCGAAACTCATCCGTTTTCTCCGAACAAAGAAGCAGTCCCATGAATTGAATTATTTATTCTCGGATCGATCGTCGATATTTGTTTCGATATCATATAATAAAGTTGGATTTTCAGCGGCGATTCCATAAAAAACGTTCGTATCCGATCGCCAGGAACGAAGCACCGAGTAAACACCTAAAAAAGTTTGCGTTGTTGCTCAACGAACTTTTTCCCACGGGGATATTCGGGCGAACGGGAAAAAACTTCCCCTTTCGGTCCTCGGACTCTTGCGTATCGATGAAATTGTCACCAGTATTGGGCAACGTTCGGTCCCGGCCAGAGTCGAAAGCCTTTCGCGTACCCTGGAGGAGAACAGCGGCGTAATTGCCGGGGCGTTAATTATCCACTCGCCTCGTCGTGGAATACATAAATAGCCGAACCCGGGAAACGGGGTACTGGAAAAAAAAAGGAGCGTTAATAGGCTTCGGACCATTAAGGATACGCGTTGTGTCGCGGCGTGTGTCGCGGCGTGTGTCGCTTTCGGTGATCGAGGATCGAATGCGAGTCGACGCCTGTGTACACGGGAGACATACATTGCGTCTCTTTTTACCTTCAATTTTTATATTCACCTATTACGAGCGCCGACTTCGTTCGCTCTACGATAGCCGATTTACTTTCAAAGGGATGATAAGTTGCTGCGCATTATAATTCGAAACGTTGGGATTTATGCGTTTCCATGCGAAATTGCAAGACAAACTGGTTTGCTTGTTTCAATTTAGTTACCTTTTATTTATAATGAAAGTATAACTCGGCCTGTAACAAGAATACGCCGATCGTGTCATTCAATTTTAATCGAAATTAAGTGTTTTCAGAACGCTTAATTCTCCGATATTTAATTGAAAATTGTTTGTTTCGCTGTTTCGAAGGGTTTCGAAGGGTTTCGAAGGAGGAAGGTGAAATTGTTATTTTTGTCCACGTATATTCAGAGTTTCGCTTCCGACGCACTCGTCGCACTCGTCGCACTTTTACTTTTCCATTCGCTGCAACGCTCCTATACTTTTACGAAATCGATGCAAAACATATTTCACGCGAGCTTCAATTTAATCATAAATTACTTCGGTCGAACGATATCGGATTTTTCACAAGTTTCGTTGCCACGAAGGAAGAAACGAGGCGGGGTTATTATTTATTCGCGGTAAACGAATACCGCGTGAAAACGAAATTAGCTTGAGAAAATGCATCGACACCAGAACCGATCGCTTTGCTAAAGACAACGTCGGCTCGTTACCGACGGTCGATAAAACTTATACAGAGCTCGATAGGCCATCGAGGGAAGACGTCGAAAGAAATTCACCTCCAAAGTCGAGGACCGTTGTCGTCGGTTTCGGAGATGTTTGTCGGAGATGTTTGTCGGAGATGTTTGTCGGAGATGTTTCTCGGAGACGTTTCCCGAGCTCGAGGGGAAGCAACTCCGTCGATAATCCCCACGTGAAAGTACCGATCCTTGTACACCGGTGCGTAGTTGCGCGCAGTTGTGAGCAGTTGTGCGCAGTTGTGCGCAGTTGTGGACCGCGAATTCGAGGCAGCTCTCGGATAAAGATGAAACGTCGGCTGACTCCAGAGCTCCGAATTACCTTGGTTCACGGACGAGTGCGTAGCCACGCCGCAATTCGCTCCGCGGCCAATTTTACCAGCGCGCAAACAGAGCGTAACAGCGTATTCCGTATTTTTTTCTCGTGGCCCCGCTCGCGCTTAGCTAAGCGCGTCTTCGAGTCCATTCGCGTAGTTTTGCATAACGATCGCGAGCTGCTCCTCCCGTCTCCCCTCCCGTCTCCTCTCGTCACTCCGCGATGAAAAACCAAGCACCGTTTACGTTTTAAACGTCCTTTAAGAACGGGGCGGACTCGGATCTTCCTTTTCTCCATTCACCTGGATCTTCTGACTCTCTGTTACGATCTCGAGTAAAAATAATGCCACCTTAGGAAAAATTGCGACGTAGAAACCGAGTTTAGTTTACTCGTTCCTTAAGAAAAAATGTCCGTACGCAAACTTATTGAAATTAAATCGATATTTTCCGTGATATCGCTCATCGAATTAAAACCATTCTTTTTATCTCTCAAAGTTATTTACCTTTCAAATATTTTGTACGGTTGCGTATAAATATTGCGTTACGTTTTATTAAACTAAAACTAATTACAATAGCATCCGATCGGTGGTAAAGTTATAGAACGGTATTCGACTATCCATCGTATCGGGCATCGGTTTCTTTATAATATAATTCTAAGGCTCGTATCGATAAATTGGATAAGTAACGATACCTTTGCATACGTATCGTTTTATACGTACGCGAAAACAGCACTGGTAATATATACAATTATTTACCATTTTTCAGAATAGAAATAAATCGAAATTTTAAAATTACCATCGGTGCTTTGGAGAGCGTTGCTGCGAGCGAGCGATCGAAACTCGCGTGGATACATTATGATATTTCGAAACGTTTCGAATAAAGGGGGAAAAAATTGCGAACGCCGTTCGGACAGTCGCGGAAATGAAAAACACGGAACGACAGTCGTTGACTCGGTATATTATCTCGCCGGCGGGGAGAGTCGGGCAGAACCGGGCACTCCTGGTGGAGGCACGTCGCGAAAAATCGAAAAACAATCGGACCCGCTCTCGACGTCTGCGAGAATAAAAGGGAATACGTAAAGAGTGCGCCAAGACGGAATACGAGAGCGTTCCAGGCAAATTGCTCCCTCGTGCGAAGCTTACGTTTGCGCAATTTCGCGTTACCCAATCGACGTTGGAGGGAATGAGGGAATCGCTCGGAACTCTGTCCTTTTCTCCCTTTCTCTCCCTTGCTCTCCCTTCCACAATCAACAGTACCTTCGACGTCCCAATCTTCGATCGCGCGCGACATTTATCGTTGTTAGAGTTCCGAAATTCCGTTCGTCGATGCTATTTTTTTAAGCGTCTCTCGACCAAAGGTTCAACCGACGAATAATACCGCCTGCGTTAAATCTATTCTAATTCGCGCTAATATTCGCTCCGATCGAACGACGTTTCATTCGCGCGATAAAAATACGAATACTCGATTCTCTTCTAAACTAGTTCTTATTGTATTTGTATTGTTATTTTTAAAGTTGCACCTTGTAATTTTACTCTAAATTACTGCGAATACAATGGCTAGAACGGAGATTTCACGCGGACGAAGATTCGCTGTACCGATGGTATAGAAATCTGCTTGCTTAGCATATTTAGCGTACGAGTGATAACGAAGGTCCGATTTAAAGTAGCGCTTCTCATGCTAATATTTTAAAACTTTGCTAACTTTGTACAAGTAATTTTTCACCGTAAAGTAAGATATTCTAGTTTAAATATTTAAAAGGTAACGAGTTCGTTTAAAGCGTTATTGTAATTTTTATATTTTTAAGTGTTTTTTTTTCGTGTATAAAAAATAACTCGTTACAGTTTTTTTTTTCAAATAAATATTCAAACTCAAACTACGGAATCAACAAAGGTTATAATTTTTATAACTTATAACGAACTTAAAAGAATGTCGCGTTTAAAACTTTGTTGCAAAAGTGAAAAGCATCGATGTATGATACAAATTTTTATATTTTTATTAAAATAATCTTTTTCAAAGCGATATCAACGATTTAGAACGTATAAATTAACGTATCTGGCCTTTATACACACGATTATTAATTATAAAATAAATGAAGACGCGAGCAAAATGTGAGTACATAAGGTAGGAATCTGTGTCGGTATCTTATACACCCTCGAGCACGAAACTGTTTTGTTACTTCGTTGATTTTGATCTTCCTCATTTTGCGAATCCAGGCTAATCGTTTCTCCGCCGTGAAATAATTAGACGTCGCAGGAAACAGGACTTTTCTTGAAATTCTTAAAAAGCCTTGTACGATAATATTAAAGAAATTTGTAGCACTTGAATTTATACTCGTTTCATTGACGCGAAACGAATGAGAAAAAATTCTGGTTTTCGTAAGAACGACAAAAATGGTTCGAGCTTTGACACAAATGTGTTAAAATGATTTCGATAATACATTTTTTACATCTTTTTTCGTTTGTATAATCAAGATAAATGTATTTTATAAATAGGAATATTCGATAACACAAAGTTTAATTATTAATCGATGAATGCTGATATTAAGATATTTAAATGTATAATTACTATCATAAATTTTTAATTGATTCTTAAATCATATTACTGTAATATCTAATATTTCGTAATTATATAAAATATTGCTTGAATTAATGATATGCGAATCAACATTCTAAATTATTATTCTGAAAACTAGTTGAGATATTTTTACATGATTCCACTTATTAGTATCGAATACTTTAAATATTTTATTAACCTTTTGAATAAAAAAAAAAACAATAATTAATGTTTATCTTTTGATATTATCGAGGCTTTATATTTATCCAAATGTTTTCACTTGAGAGTAAAGTAACGAATGTAATAATTGACTGCAATATTAACTTGATTAGAGTAATTATTTCTCGTGTTGCATCGAAATTTTTTAAAAATACTTGATAATATGTAATAAAAAAAGTGAATAATATCTATAGTAGGTTGTAGAATTAATGGTACGTATTTTTGCGTGAATTTTTTTCGAAACCATTGTACGCGTACGTTTACTTAATTCACCATACGGCTTAATTTTTATTTGATTTCATCGGTCATTTTTAGACGAGGAAGTTACAGCGTGAATCGACGATCGAAATCGATTGTAAACACGTATATAGACGATTTTATCTTAATTGCTTCTACAAAAAATGTAGAAAAAAGTCAGTGACTTTATGTTTTCACGCAAAGAAAGCAAACATTTACTTTCTAAGGGACACCCCTTTGTTATTTTGTAATTGGTAATTTTATTATTCCTTATTTTTTATTTGTATGGTAAAATAATTTGATTTTAAAATCATTAAGAATAAGATAAGATCTTTATATCATCGCTGGAATACGATGTACCAACGTTTTCACAAATTCTTTCTGAACATTTTACACCTTTTTTATTCGTGATCATTTAATTTTAAATAAAACTATTTATTTCCTTATAATTGGAATTTGTATTTTTAGCTCTATTCGATTAATATAACACTTGAAATTTCTTACAGTACTACGTTTGAAATTTTTATGTTGGAAGACACAGAGTAAAATTGTTTTATTGATTTTATAAATTATGACACCGATGAATGCCAAGATGTTGTTGACATTATCGTTTTCGTAGTGGACGTTATCCTCGTTTATTTCGAATAGTTAAACGTATATAAATTGTTGATGCGTACGTAATTTTTTATTTTTAAATTTATCTTCTATAAGAAATATCAAAATTATTTATATAATTATCTTACAACTATATTTTAGTTATTTAAGATATTTATTAATTTATCCTTCTGTTACTAAATCTTACATTAAAAGAAAAAAAAAAAGCTAAATTATTTGAATTCAATGCATATTTTTTCTTCGGTTAAATAGAGGTTGCGCAAAATATATTTTATTATTTAGATTTTGCAATCTTTTTTATTTCTGGTAACATTGATTTATTTATCGTAAAATACTAATGTAGTAAAAACTCAAAAGATGTAATGAAACTTGCAACATATATATGCGATGGTTAAATACAAGGCTTTTTCGTTCATTTTGGTCATTATAATTTTCTTAGAAGAATGAAAAAAGTAAAGTTCGGTGCATTTAATTTTCATATGATAAATTTTTTCTATTCGAAAAGGAATGCTTAGCTCGTTATACCCTTTATAATATTAAAAACGTTTTGCATCTACATGTGTGTATCATATATGTAATATTATAACAACATTGTAAGAAAGGTAATTAATTAAACAAACTTTACCGTAGAATGACTGAAACTGATTATATCTACTTTCTATGTACATGATCATCTAAAAGATACGAATTTGCTTACGTAATTAATGGCTTATAAAAAAGAGCCGCTTTGATTAATAAAAATTTCGCACATTTACGACATCTAATCAATCACAATCTATCGGGATTACGATGCAAGACTAACGGACATTTTAGTAATTATTTAACTTGCATATAATGCAACTGCTTAACGAGCCATAATATACTTAAGGTTTTACCGGGAACAATTTTGGTAGACGTTGCTAACTTTTTTTTACATTTCATTTAATTGAAAAATTAAAAATTAAAAAAAAAAACAGCGTTTCAAAAATAATTATTAACAGAGTCTCGACTAGACTGTACCTTTAATTTACGAAATATATTTATTTCGTTAAATAATTATTTTTGAAGTTAAAGGATCATTCGAACGTTTTATAAAAGTTTATAAAATTACAGATACGCGGATTTTGTAGAATTATCTTTTACTCGAAATTCAATTTCAACTTGTAAACATTAAGGGTTTTAAGTACGAATCGCGACATATAATTTGCTTTGCATAAAGTATTTTTTATAAAGTTTAATAAATAATTTATTCTTCTTACATCGATCACGTCTATAGTTTTCAATAAAAAATAATTACAAATTTCTAAAATAGGGCTTCGAAGTACAATATTTATGCGTTGTACGATAAGTAAAAGTTGCCCTAAGAAATATTATTTATCGGTGGAATAGCACAAATTAAAATATCTTATTAGTTTCAATAAAACCGGTTACAAGTCATTATTCAACAACAATTTATAAAATCGATGCTTCTTGATAATTTTAATTTGAAGATTAGTCAATATTTTGCGTAGAGCTGCGAACCATCTCGAGAGGAAAGAAAAAAGAAGGAAAAATAAAAACGAAATCAAACGAATGAAAAAAGAACGACCCAATTATCCTGCAATTTATTAATCGGTTATGGGTTATGATATCCTCGCAAAAAGATTTAAAGGAAAAAATCACTTGCCGGCATAGATCGAGCGTGCAATCGTAAATAACGAAGATTGGTTCGCGCATGGCAATTTTTCTATGCAATAAAAGCGTAATTACAAACGAAAAGCAACCCTGCGAGCTTATATATATAATTATATCTATGTGTGTAATGTGTGTAATGTGTGTAATGTGTGCAATGTGTGCAATGTGTGCAATGGGCAAGGAGCGAGATGTAATTTACTTGGTTAAGCGCATATATCACAAAGCGGTGACAGTAGCCGACGATAAAATTAATGCGAGTAGGACTACCGGATTTCTCGCGTGCGCTTTTCATTTTTTCTCTCCCGTACGTCAATTATCGAATGGGTTTATTGTTGCCCGAGTGTTGATAGCGGGACGATGATCGCTTTATTCCTATCGTTCGGACTTACGATATTTAGTTCGCTACCTATATTTTTCCGATGGTGTTTTTTTAATCGATCCGTTAACGCGTATCGCTCCAAAATATAATTCTACGAAAATCGAATGCGATTACTTCTAAACTAATATTATTATTTTCTTTTAGTTTAATAAGTTGGCTATCCTGTTTACTACTACTATCCTGTTGGAAACATTTACTTTTTCGAGTCAGCGTAAACATTTTGACAAAGTTGTAATTAGATTTCTATCCGGCAATTGGCACAAAATAGTACACGCCTTGTTTTAGTTCGATCGACCAAACGTTGAAATATAATATTCGGCTTAGAACGAATAGAAACGAAAGCTAGATAACCGAAATATTCTGTAACTAATTAAATCGTTTAAATCGTTAGAGAAATACATTCTCTTTCGGAATATCCCTTATATATATATTTTAATCTCGAATATTAGCTCGTTAAATGTTTTTGTAAAATCCCCGATCTTGCGTATTGGTTCGTCTCGGTAGTTACTTCGCACTTTTTCGTAATCTATGTTTTACGATTTTCGATTAGAAAATTACCGTGCATTACACGTTACGGTAGAATGTGCTGACGTTGAACCGAGAGAAAAAATTGCCTCGGCGCCAACTCGATACCAAAGATCGATAAAATATGAATTCCCGAGTACTTATTAATTGAAGCGACTGGTAAAGTCATTTTTGTAAGGAAATTACTCGGTATCGGTTATTAGTCGGTATAGGCTACTCGATCAGACGTTAAAAATATTCCCTGAACGTATAAGGAACGGAACAACTGCGCGAATAATTTAAAGAAATAATATTTCATCATTTATAGGTCAAAGCATAATCAGCATAAATGAAAACTGTACGTAATATATTCATTTTTTCTGACACATTATGAAATTATCTAAGCTGGAATGTAATCAATTTGCAAAACTTTTTTGTCTCTACAGTCGTAAAAGTAAAAGTATAAAATATCGATTGTTTCATAAATTAAAAATATCGATTAAAACTCGATCATTTTTCATATTTATTTTAATCGATCCAAGCTCGTAAAAGTTTTAATTTTTAATTTTATTCGTAAAGATATTCGTTTAAAGTAATTTTATGAAACATTCTAATTTAAAAAATAAATCTAAACTTTTAAAAATACATAAAAAATTTATCTGTATTCGTAAACTGCTCATATTTAAGTAAATTCCTGTATTATATTTTTTATACACTTTTTATACACAGAAATAAAAGTAATGGTAATTGAACTTTGAAACATTGCATTTACTTACCGAAGATTTAAATGTCTAATTATACACGAAACGCGCGGACAAGCATGAAAAAATGTTTCGAGTAATCAAAATAATTTAAAAAAGAATAATTACACTTTTTAACACCTGTCATCGCCTTACTTCGAAAGGCCAGGAAGAAAATTTTTGAATAAATAAGAGCAGTCGTAAGCTTTTATTGGTTACACGATGAGAAACTTAATACTGTCAGTTGTATTTTGGATCCAGGAAAACACGTGGTGAATAATTCTCGACCGGAGAACAGCACCAGTTCAAGTACCATTCGCACAGACTCCGAGGCAATAAAAACGGTACCTCGGGGTATCAAAGTGCGTTGTACCAACATTCTTCGGTTTTGTGGCCGGAAAGTTTCGCCTCCGTTCGCGAGCTGTATTTGGTACGAAATTTTCAAGGCGCACGAGCGGGAGATTAGAAAAGATTTACACGCCACGCCACGAGGAGGCGACTATCTAACACGCGTATATTTTATTCGTTTTATTCGTTAAAGAAATTATTCGCGCTTAAAATCATTTACGTGTTACGGTGCTTGAAAAAGTAAAAGGAGTAAGAGGAGAAAGAGGAGAAAGAAAGATATCACGTGAAATATCGAACGGCCATCTTAAAGCAAAATAATGACGACTCGGCGATACCAAAAAAACAAAAACAAAAAAAAAAAAAAAAAACCAGCACGCACGCGCACGAAAAAGTTTATCGACTGTACAAATACCCTTTACAAGTTACATCTATACTTTGGAGATCGTTGAACTCGAGAAATTCCAGTCGAGAAGAATCTCGTATATTGCGCCGGTATTCCGAATACGTCGCGGGTGCTAAGGGGAACGAGGGAAACGGGACGAGGCAAATTTTGTAGGCCGCTTTGGCGCTCGCCTGCTCGTCACAGAGAGAGAGAGAGAGAGAGAGAGAGAGAGAGAGAGAGAGAGAGAGAAATATGGCAATCCGGTGACGCGCTTCATTTAAGTCGCTGTCGCTGTCGCTTTCGCAAAAACGCGTAAATCCGGTGGATCCTCGAGTGCCGATGCGGTCCGCGTTCGCCTCGTCTCGTTCGTCGCTCGTTCGTCGCTCGTTCCGATCGCACGACCCACGCGCGCGAAAAGCGAACGTGAAAGGATAATTAGCGACGGGCGATGTTCGATGATGGTATTGGCGCGCGATGCTACCGAGGGATTGAGAGATTGATTTTTCAAGCGGTCCGATGAGTGCTGGTCCGAGATGTTGTGAACCGTAACGGATGAAGTTTGTGTACAAGTGTGGAAGAGATTTTTTTTATCTTCCCATCCAGGAAGTTCGTTTTTTCTTCTTTTCTTTACGAAGGAAGAAAAAAATAGTTCTAGATGGGAAGATAAAAAATTTCTTATAAAAACTTAAGCCCAACGCGATGAGAATGCAACAACGAAGGAAATTAGTGCGTAATGAGTTTCCGATACAGCTACATTAACTCCCGTGAGCTTAAATTATTTATAGATGCAGATACTTGGCTCGGTAAACAATATTCGGTAAAACGATTCGATCTATGTAAATTTAATTTCACGCTAATCGTTTCTTTGTTCAAAGATTGGTTGTTCGATACGCATGGATCGATCGTTCGTAACGTTGTTTATATTATTTATATTATTTATATTATTTATATTATTTATATTATTTGTATTATTTATATAATTTAATATGGAATTATTCGGTGTTATTAGAAATTGAAATTACACGTTCGGTTTACCGGATTTTTCCAACTCGAGCTCGATCGGAAAAGTCAGTCACCGAAACGTATCGGATTCGGTTCATCGGTAGCTTTCGTCGCTTTCCTAAAGTTATCTCGAGCGTCAACTTACGCGTACCATTTGGAAACTTGGCGGTAGCTTAGGAAGAGTAGAGTACGTCTTCTTGCGCGAGAGAAGAGGTTGGCGTCGCTGAAAGAAAGGAGTGGAACGCAGGGAACCGTTGGATCGTGATATCTCGAGTAACCGATTCACCGTCCACGAAGCCTCGACGGAGAAAATCGCTACCGCGGAGGCCGACTGTCTTTTTCCAGAGCGAACGGATCTGGACCGTAAACAATTCGCTGGTGAAGCGCGAGAATGGATCCGTTCGTACAACCAGGTATCGCGAGTATCCGCTTCCTCCGATAATCGTGCGAGTTCCGGACACGCTTGGATTCGAGGGCGTTCGACGACGTCGCTGCTCGCACTCTGATCGAGCGTTACACTTTATCGAAATCGATCCGTTTATCGATCAAATTTATCCTCCTGCGTTCTCGTGAATTGTGTATGTAACTGCAACTGGATTTAACGTCGAACCGTACATGGTTTCTATATGTTAGTTTCTGTACGAGTACAAGCTTACGAACACCAGCATTTTTATTTGAACGCACACTGGATATGTACTGGATATGTATCTCGAGTCACTCGATTTTCATTCGTCTGGATCGTCGAAGGTACGATTGTATGGACGATATTTCAAATATCGATCTACCGACTTTAAGAAAATATCGTTCGGTTGACTTGCAAACGTCTAAGCGGTTCAACGATTCGGTAATATTAGAACTATAATTGCGAAGAATCGTTAAGTTCTTTCCAATTTCTGGATCAATGTAAAAAATTCAATTACGATGATCGATTTTTTTATTGTACATTATGTAATTATGTGTATACATAGTTTACGTAATATCGAGCTTGACAATTTTATCAATTAATTAATCTTATTATTTATAACTCGAATCTTAATGTTTAAATAGAAGAATAGCGTGTGAATAGTTTAATATCGTTGTAAGAAACTTTAATTATAACGAATTAAAAACAGAGAAAGTAACGAATATTTTAACGAATAAATGTCTATATTTTTGTTTCAGGTGAGTTAACAGTTGTCGACGATTACCTTAACATCACGGTACGTTTTACGTTACATTTAATATCGTGCTTACGCGAATACTAATGAAATCGCCTGACACAACGTTTCAAGTTACACAATCTACCGATTCCCAATTACGCGAAACGCGACTGTGTTTGTTTTCAAAGTCTCCGTTTGGATAAAAAAGAAAACTAGCCCAAAAGGTAAGAAGTCTCGTGGCAGGGACGCGAAATACGCCTTGAATCGGTTATGAATATTGCGCGAGCGTGTTTATATCGAAGGTCCGAAGTCGCATTCGCGGAAGTTACAAAATTTCGCCGCCTTCCAACGTGCAAAAATCCCCGAGCGTTAATAAGTCCGCAACGAGTTCCAACGAACTCGCGAATTCCAGCGCGCGAAAAATAATTTGTAGGCCTTCGAAATGCATTTATATATCGACGGGGAAAGCGACTCGTGCGCATGAAAATTTAATTCGAATTCGCAAGTGGTACGTATTTTGAATACGCAGGGACGAGTAATGCGCAATGCACTGGATTTCTTCTTGCGACTGAAAAAGAAAGGAGTCGTTAGAAGCGCGTGTACGTAATTTTTTTCTCTCCCGCTTCGTTTCTGTGTCACTTTCCTGATTGACACACAAGATTATGATAATGAAAAGGCGTGCGGAGGTAAGGAGAAATCACTCTTAACTGGTATTACCGCGACGATCTTTGAAAGTTTCGAGCTTTTCGCGATGTTTTGACTACGAAGTGAATTACAAAAGTGAAAGACATCGCGTGACTTTACTTTCAATTGCTTGAATTTTTTTCTTAATTTTACTATTTGGAACCGATTGTTTAATTGCTAAACCTTTTCTTAATAGTGTATCGATAGTTTCAGTTTAATGCATCCTGTTTGACTTATTGAAATTATTATTATGGTTAACATTTTTTAAATAGTACGTGCATTGCAAACATTATTACAGCATTGGAACGCGTCGATTACTATTTTATGTATAGAAGTGTATATATATGTGTATATATTTGTGTATGTATATATAAAATCCGCTGCTTTCGGTTTTCATCTATAAATAAGAATATACCAGTATCGAAGATTACGTCTAAACATTCTATCGTATTCGATCTTATTCAATTAAACGTTACGGTTCCTATCTATATCAGATTTTCTTAAACATACGATCTTTATACGATGTTTCATAAATATTCTTCTATCTTGATTTACACGTTATTAATTTTCTATGATAAAATCGCTGAAATCTTAAAACACTACAAGTCTAATGGCCTCGATAGCAGCATCTATCGATCCGAAACTAATTTTTCTTTCTTCCATCTAGTTAAATATAAAATATCTTTCTCGACTATTAACACAGATGTACTTTTCGTGATACAGTAGAATAAATATTCGTATCCAAGCTTTTACTTAATCGTTTCTATTATACTTTCTAAAATGTCAATCATAAGGTTATGGTTATATTATCATCAATGTATTACGCAAGTACAGTCGTTCGTGATATATAGTATACGCTTAAACAACGTTCAAAGGAATTCTATTGCCAAGATTGAATTCGGGATCGCCGGTTCGACGAGTGTCACAGCCCATAAATATGTAGTAAAATTTGTTCCGCACCTCTGTAAATAGGCAAAACGGTTTACGAGTGCGATGCTTTTACGAGCAAATCGTAAAATTATTATATAGGAAAAATGAATGCGGCTCATTTGAAAATTGCACTTGTTGAAATATCAAAATCTTGGGATATTGTAGCGGGATATGTATCTTTAATTCGAGGCTATCGTAACGCGCTTTTATCGGATATTATAAACTCCCTGGAATCCTTGAGAACCCTTTATAAATTAGTTTATATTTTTTAACTATATAATCCAGTGAATTAATTTTACCTTTATATTCCTACAATTATTAATAAATTATTAACTCTATCGAGATACTTAAAAATTATCGCAAATTATATTTACCTTCCGACAACACCGACCAAAATTTATAGGTTATATTTAAACTTTGTTACGAAAATATATTTTTTCTATATTTCTTAATATTTGCTTAAAAACTTTAAACATCTAATTGGTAAAATAAATGTAAGTACTACTGTTAAATAAGAAAGTATTAAAATGGGAAACGATGGTTGTATCGAGTATAGGTAATATTTAACCAAAGTTCAAAATAATAAAAACTTTCTAATTCTACTGTATAATTTTTCTTTTTTATTCCTTTATAGTATGGCAATAAAATATAAAATTATAAAAGATGAATATAACTCTAATATTAGAATGTTTGTACGTTAACAAAAGCGATGAAATATAAGAAAATTTTAAAATAACAATCTAATTTAAAAGATAAGCCATTGAATTTTATTCACGTACAAAACTTTTAGGATCTTGCAATTCATATTTGCGTACACTTTGCGTTCAATCTTGAATTCTATAGTGAAATATGTTAAAAGGGTCTCGAACGAATGAATGAAATCGTTGACTTGAAATATGACGTATGCAATTTTGCATGTCTTTGACGCTATTCAGTGCGTATTTTCATAGGATCCTCGCAGACCTTTTACACTTTTACACTTTTACACCGAAGAAAAATAAAAGCATAAATGTTGTTTTGCCCCATGAAAATACCGTTGAGCGTAAAACGTCATTTTTTTGGGGGGTGAAAAAAGGATAATGTTTTTTGAGTGGAAACTAAACTCAACTTAAGCAAAAGAATGAGTTTCTCTCGCCTTTCACTGGATAAGTGGCATTTTAATCAGAATTTTGAAACAGCCTTTCCGTTTACGCAGAACCGATTTAGAAATGGCAGGAATGCTTGGATATGCCTAGAAATGCCTAGAAATGCCTAGAAATGCCTAGAAATGCCTAGAAATGTCCTGCGCTTTTTTCCCTCGAATTCAATCATTCTCTAACCGCCCGTTGTAAGTATCGTTAGGTACATTATCGAGCTTATCGAGTGCCTCGCGGCTAAGCGCCATTATCGCGGTTTTCGCGGGCCGTAATCATCGATCCGCGGTCGTCCTAAGACAGAATAACGAGGCGCGAACGCGGAAACGCGAAGAATATTAGGACTTAATCCCGGCAGTGTAATTCAGCCGCTCGATAACGGGACGATTATTTAAACGGATACCGGACGGCATCATCAACGTCGCCATTATCCGCACGGACATTTTGCGCTTCCTTTTTTTCTTCTAGCCTCCGCTTTCAGCGTTTCCCTCTCGTCTCTCCGCCTATAAATAACGCATATTTTTCTCTCTCGATGACTTAATTGAACCATTGTCTTTTTCGCTGCCGTTTACTTGCTTACACATTTTTATTTAGAATTCGAAGACCTTTAGATCTTATTGTTGCGATTACGGATATTGGCTATGCGATTACTTTGATGTTTTTTGCGTTCCGTGGTGTTTCGTGTTCCTTTTATTTTATGTCACTTTGTATCGCAGAAACGTCCGTAGGACTAATTAAGATTCGAACCCGGAAACTATCAACGATCGCTTATCGAAAATCCACGTGTATTTGTCGTCGGAGCGTTGACTATCGCGGTACAAGTGCATATTATTTTGATCGGAATCAAATGGACCAATAGCGATCGTAGCTCCGTAATCGACTGTCTTAAAATGTACGTCTGGACGAGAAATATTAGAAAATCAAAATGAAACGATAAACTTGAGTTTGAATCTGTTTTTAGTTGCGAGGTTTACGGATGAGGTAACCAACGTAAAAACCTATTCGAAGCTGATATAATAAATAAATTTATGGCTGGTGGAAAAATAAAAATGATATATGACTCGAAAGATGTCAATCTCAATCAGCGAGATATACAAGATATTTTTTTATTCGTTACGTATATCGTAGAAGTTGCGAAATTGTACGAGACATTCAAGGATTGGTTTTGCACAACGCAAGACTCGAATTGTACGCGAATCGATTAAAATCGATTAAAATCGTTTCTAATTAATTGTTAAAAGTTTTGTTTTACAATTAAAAAAAAAAAATTTGTATCGTTTATATTTAAAAATTCTATAATATCCTTCGACTCCGGAGACTTGGCGTCATTAATATTTTTTATGAAATATCTCAACGTTATTCCTATAATTCTAATTTAATTCTAATTTAATTCTAATTTAATTCTAATTTAATTCTCATAATTACGATAGTACCGGTGGATAAATTGTTACTCGCAATTTATCTTGAAACTCGATTTGTTTACCTATATTTTTATTTACAACAAAATATTTTTTTAACATCTTCACCAGAAATGTTCAATAATCTCCAACGTTTCCATAAGTAGTCTAAATTTATATTTAGAAGCGATCTTAAACACAGGCTGGTTTTCCTACTTGAAATTTTCTCGTTACAGAAATTTATTATATTATTATCTTTTGTCGGACTATAATTTCTAACATTTTAATAATTCTTGTATTTATAAAATACGGTCGGATAATTTAAGTTCCGTGCCTCTGGCTGTTTTTGCGAATTTCCCGACGCGACTTGATATTGCATAGAGACCGGAGTCTGTAATCGTCACGAAGCGACTGCTCCGTTGCTCCGAAGCTTCTGTCCCTAGACCGTAGCTTCTGTTCCGTAGCTCCTGATACCGGAGTCTATAATTTTTTTTCTGCCACCTAAAGCATAGAATCTTCAAGGAATTCGTCGTGATTGACGTGAAATATCTCCTTGAAATGAATTGCATTAAATCTCCCTCTTGGATTTTTTCTTCTACATTTTGCTTTTTCGGCAAACGTCGTTATTATTTGATAATTGTCATTGGTGGCTTCGCGTATACGAATACATGACTTAACGATTCCTTTGAAATCGAAACGAAAGCCATAATTTAGAATATATATATATATATATATATATATATATATACACGTATGCATCAGCTCCAAACATTGCATTGTCGAGCAAAATATATTAAAATATATAAGTCGAAGGTTGTACTTATTTCGTTTCGATAAATCCATGCATTAGCATAAATTGTACATTGTATTTTCGTATCGACTCGAAGCAAAGGAAAATAAGGCCATCGCGTATAAACTTCTGATAACAGATAATATCACAGTTCACAGTTATAAAAATATAAATTTTACCTTATGATTTTATATTGCGATGCTAAGAATGTACGGTATAAAAAATTTTGTTTGCGTTTGAAAATTACAAAGAACGCGTGTCGGAAAAATGAACCTTAAAGTTTCGATGTTACGCGCAATTTCATGTAAATTATTCTTGTCAAACGAGTCAAATTAAAATATGATCCAAGAAAAAGATTTTGATCGAAATTCGTTATTATTCGTTTCGAATAAGTACGAGGAACAAATTACCATAGATTTTCTATAAAAATGCGAATAAAAACACTGCTTTCTTAGTATTTAATTATTGTATTTAATTATTATATTTAATAACTTTTTAACGTCTCGCGAAAATAAACATTCGCGTTACGGAAAAAGAGTAAAAACCTTTAAAGTTTTTCACCTCCTTTGACGATCAGCGTGTTCTTTGCTACGGATGAACATTATAATTTAAATAAATATCTATGAAACGTGTACCATTTAATCGAATATCCACTGATATTCAGCGCATTATAATTTGAGTTTCGAATATCGCGTACGTCTATTATTTTTCTTTTTTTCTTTTAAACGCGATCCGAATCTCTTTGAAGTAAAATTATCCGAGCGCACGTAAGAAAATTAGCCAAAAGATATTTCGGCTCGTTGAATACAAGGAGGATGAAATCATGAATGAAGCCTCGTCAGAGTCGAGCGGGCCACTCGCCAAAATACCAAACTCAAAATGCGCAAACTTTCTCGCGTTATTTACGTTATTTGAACGCGAGGGCAATGCTTTAGTAAATTTTTACACATTTATTAAATCTTAATTCCGGTAAATTTATCCATTCGCGTACGGTTGAATAACTCAACTAACGAATATAATTTTACCGTTTCTTTAATCTTCTAATTGACTTTTTTATATTTCAAAAATTTGCCGAAATCGTAAAACGATGTTTTATGGGAAAGGATTTCCTCGTTGGTTATTAAAAACAAATATTTTTCTTAACTCGTTGATTATTATATTTTTATTCTCTTATACGTTTCTTTTTATGTGAAATTTCGAGCGATTCAAACGACCTCGCCGTTCTCGAAAATGAATATTTCATAGAAAAAAATGGTTTTATTACGCGAGTTTGTCTCTCGGTTCCGAAACTTGGGTAATTACCGTGTAAATTAGGACTGTCCGGATTAATTAGGACTGTACCGAAGACTAGGAAACCCATGCACCGAAGGGTGAGATCGCGGAGGGCCTTGAAAGAAAAGGGAAAAGAATTCCCGAGTGAACGCGGTTCGCCGGTTCGCTCAAGGGTTCAAGGTTTCGATCAGCTGTCTGGAGCATCGGAACCCGTCGGTTCGTTCCCCTCGTTCCCCTCGTTCCCCTCGTTCCGCGTGTGACGGACAAAGTCCACGACAGTCGCTTCGAGTGTCGACTGACGCACAACCCGAACAGTGGCGCACGTGTTTCGCCTATCCTTTTTCCCGGGATGGTAATGCGTCTATTTTGGGCGGAAGACGCGTCTCGCATAAGAGAACGCAAAATCAAAAGCGGAGGCCTCGAGTCCGATGCGCTCGTCCGTCGATTTCCGCTCGAGCTCGAGTCACGCGTAATTCGCGTCAACTATTCGCTAATTCTGCAACGGATGAACGACTAGTTTGCGACAATGCCTGGATAATTTGCCGGCGTTCGATTTTTAGTCGTATCGCGTTTTCGCGACGAAGAAAACGACCCGTGAAACTTGGACTTCTGACTTCGTTCGAGGGAAGGTCGATTTATTATGTCCTTGAAACGTGCGATGAGTAACGCGAAACTATCGAAGGTTATACGCGTGGTATTGATTGTTGATTATGCGTTCTTGGTTACGCCTAAGATCGAGTTAACATCTCTAATTTCCGTTGTAAAGGGATGCTAATGCTCTTAATGAAATTTGTAATGAAAATGTACCATACTTCGTATTCTCTCGTATTCTCTCGTATTCTCTCGTATTCTCTCGTAAGTAACGTGGAAAATCTAGGAGAGTCGAGATAACAATCTGCGCTGGATTCGACATCCCGTTAAAATTAAATTAAAAATTAATTATCGTCGTAAAATTCCATTTTGTATATCGAATACTCGATTTCATGTCATATTCACATTAATTTTCGTCGTCGTATTTAAAAATAGAAATAAATAATAATTGTTGCTCTTTGTAAACGAATCGTGTATTTTTAATAGAGGGTAAATTTTAATTTGGATTAAATATGATTTTTTTATACTATTGTAATTACAGAGTTATTTTTAAAGTAAAGAATTATTTCGTAATGTGACGTTTATAATTGACGGCAGACATTACAGAGAAGCGGAAAACGGATCTTTATCGCGAGACTTACTGTACCGACCGAACATCAAAGAACAACTCTAATTAGCAGAATATTTTGATTTTCATAAAATTGAATTCGCTGACTCTTTGCAGTGGAACAATGAACCGCTGTACGAAACATACGCTAAATACGTTAATGATAGCTTTAAGAGTTACTAAACGATAACATACTTTTTCAAATCATTTTTAATAAACGATGAAGCAACCGTTGAAATATCGCGTATTGTTTTACTCGTGAAGATCGATATTACTTTAGAAATAGTACAACATTAATGTTTATAAAAGCTGCATATTTTATCTACAAAATTGCATTATTTGATATTATAATGTGGATACGATAATTTTTTTCGAGTAATTTATAAAGAAGCGGTATATCAAAGTAATATTATGTACAATATTTTTATTATATAATTCGAGTTAAGTGGATAAATTAATCTCGATATAATATAAGAGTAAAATTTAACAGCTTCGAATACCGATGTCGTATAAAATCTATTACTTTTTGTTTGAATTAAATTTGTGGAATTTGCAAGGCAAAAAAATTAAATCTCACGAATGTTGACATTTAAATTATAATACCATAATGATAATTTAAATAGAATCGGACCAAAATGCAAATAAAAAGGACAGTTTAAGACTCGGATAATCGCACGTAAGAAACACATCCTCGAAACACATCCTCGAAACACATCCTCGAAACACATCCTCGAAAACATATTAATCTAGTACGAAATAAAAATGCCGTTGAATATTTTTTTCTGTAATTGTTAACACATTTTCTGATTCGAACATGTATTTTCAAGTACATCACTCACTTATGTAAAAAAAACCTTGTTTTTTTCCGAGACGATGATGTCGGTAGTTTTATAAGTAATTTAAAAAAAATTATGTAGTTACTCGAGCGAAGTTGAATAAAGATTATTCATTAAATTTCTTAATAAATACACGAGCAACATCCGAGTGCTTAAAATGAAAACCAATGTAAAAAAAACTGTTCATTTTCATACCTTCGTAACATTTTTACACGAAACTATTTACGATTTTAATGGAATTTCTGCAGTAATCGTATTATAAAGTTTTCTCATATTTAATAATATCATTGTGTTCTTTTTATTTTCTTTCCTTAGTATTCGTATTTTTATTGCTTTTATAAATTTTAAGTTCAACATTAATGCATTTACACCACATAACTTTAATGAAAAATATGTTGTAGATAATAAATATTTCCGTTTTTAAAATGTATAAAAAGTTTTTTAAAAATAAATAATAATAATTGTTTTATTCTCATTTATATAAGATGACCATTACTTACAAATTTTTAAAACATAAAATGAAATTTAACCAACTCTGAATTATCAGATTGTGAATAATCTGAGAATACGTAGTAAATAGTTTCTGTTATATTAATATAAATGTCAGTATTCAGGTTCTCGTCGTGCCTCTGTAACGTACCGCGATGAAAAAATAAGTATATTCATTTTAATTTTTATAAACTTTGCACATTATTCCTGTTCCATTTCAACATATTCCTGCCACAATTTAGATAGAATATTATTTTTACCAGTTTTGACGAATGAAGGCTGATGCAAGCGTAGAAAAAAAGAAAAAAGCCTCTTTAATTTATTCCACGATTTCTCTATTGTTTTTATCGAGCCGTTAATCTCTTATGCTGCGGTATGGAAGAAGTATGCATCCTTGGATAATTCCTCTTTATTTTTACAACTACTATACTATCTCGCACCAGCAAGATACTTGTGAACTTGCGGAATTTCAATTTTTCCTCTTATATTCTATCTGTCGCCCACAGGCAGAGCCGATTTTATATTGTGGAAAAGAGGAAAAGAGGAAAAGAGGAAAATCAAAAACTATCAAATTAAAGACGCTAAGTTTTCATCCTTGATTACTGCTGTTTTTAATAGAACAATGGAATTGTGATCGCAAACTTTTATTTACTTAAATAAAAGCTGTAATGTAAACGATTTAACTTTTATTTCGCATCGATTCAATTTTCTTTCGTACATAATGTACGTTATATAAATTTTAATTTTAATTGCAAAAAGAATTTAAGATTTAAAAGTAGCCATTATAAATATTATTGATATTTCGTGATGAAATAAGGTAAATAATAAAATAAATAATTAAATTATTTTATGTCGTATTACAAGCTTAAAAAAATATAAGACATTAATCTTTTGGATCCTTTCGATTCAACTAATTATGTGATACCTTTAAAATTAAATTTTTAACTTGTAAAAACGACATTTAAATTTAGCTATTAACGTTGATACTAAAAGTAAGTGTCATTTCATATAATTCAATGAATTAAAGCGTTACCTTGTAAATTGAGTAATGCTTCTTAAATATTTGATCGATTATTAAAACGTATACCGAAAAGGCATTGCGATTCATTTTGAATTATTAAAACACTCGAGTACGTCTTGATAATCTGATTATATTTTTTTAATATAACGCGTTAACGTTCAATATATATATTTTTATGTATGAAAATAGTGTAAGTGAAATTGAAACTATAGGAATGAAATTCTTTGAAAGAAAATAAATTTGCTGCATTTGGTTCCGAGTAAGATATTCGATATAGATTTATGAAATATTAAATTATTCATTGAATTAGCAGCTATATAAATAAAACTAATGCGAAGACTCATTCGATATCTTACCTCAAAAATTTATATTTAATAGCTTAATATTATCATGTAGTAATAAAATCTAAATGTATCTTTTTTCTCTAAGTAAGCGTTTTAGTAATTTTTAATAAGCAATTAATCGATGGTGCTTATAATATATAAAATGTATAATCTTCGATTACGTATCGCTAAATAAAAGTTGCGTAGAAAAGATCAAACGTTTTTAATCGACGTTATAAAAATGAATTAATGAAAATTACACGTAAATATTCCGTTTCAAAAATGTGTTTTCGCGACCATGATAATATTATCAATTCAGAATTTTACGTAGAGATACGTTCAACGATTTAATAAAATAGAGTGATTGCATCGCTTACCGCAATTAAATTATCCGTCAAATTATTTATCGATAAAATTGCGCGTAAAATACTTTCGGATCGACAAAGCCACGGTAACTCTTCCTTGAACCGCGAGCTTCGGTTATTACGTCTTTGCATACATCCCGTATAATATTACGCAATTCGTTGACGTTCTTTCGTACATGACTCACGATTTTCCGGAATTATATATGAAAAAATGCGAGACAATTACCCGCCACCGCGATGTAATGAAAATTTTCCTTTGTGGTGCGCGCCTTCTTTTCCAATGTGCACCCATACACCCATAGACCCATGCACGTTCAAGCGTAGCGAAATCGTTACATTGTATAATAACAATTTGCTACAATTTAAACAGCAATTAATTCAAATATATGAGTTGATACGTTCACCTACGGCAATCTCGTACATTTAACGTTTCATAAGCCATTGATTACGCATCGCGTTCGAGACCATAACAAATTTCTCGGCATTTTCTCCAACAGCTTTCCTGTAAATCATT
Organism: Dolichoris vasculosae; assembly: GCA_018907195.1. Taxonomy (NCBI): domain Eukaryota; kingdom Metazoa; phylum Arthropoda; class Insecta; order Hymenoptera; family Agaonidae; genus Dolichoris; species Dolichoris vasculosae. Next base: position 450,718 of record JACCHY010000015.1, read on the forward strand.
TTAATTTTCCGCGAAGATAAATAACCCACGTAAAAGAATTTAGCAACAAAGAATACAGAATACAGAATACGCGTCCCAACGATAACGCAACATCCTGTTCTGGAACAACAACCTCCGAAATCATCGAAATTCTAAACGCGTTGACTCGAAGTTATCGGTGCGCTCGAAACGAAAGAAAAATCGTCGAAGGATAAATTTGTAAGCTCGGGAAGCCATTGATTAATTACGTTGGGAGAGGTTAAGAATTATAGTAGTTTAACGAGCAGCTCCTGTTTTCCTCCTCGGTGCACAAGAGGCGTCGTTTCGCACGATTTACGTTCGTCCACCGACTTCTTTTTCCTCGGACAGGCCTCGCGTGCAGCCAACCTCCGCGACAATGTCTCGGCAGCCGAAGCCAGGAGTACAGGAGACGACCGAGTGGGTAATTAGTCGGTGGCAGTCGACGGCAGTCGACGGCAGTCGACGGCAATCGGCCTCGTACGGATTGAGTTTATCGGATGCGCGGAGATCAGCGACGGTAAAGCTCGGCATATTTTATACTCGCTGACTAGCTTGTTTTTAGAGGCGAGCCGTGAGAATACCGATTAACCACCGCATTTTTACCTCCGTCGCTCGATTCGAGAGTTATATTTAGTCTTCTACTGTATTTGGATTAAAACGCGGATGATTTATGCGCGGTGCTCTCGGGACGTTGGAGCGTGCGCGTTCCTTACGTTTTTAATGGCTTTTCGCGCAAATGCAATTCGAGTTAATCGTCGTATATGCGAGATCGTCCGCTCGACTTTGGAATATTTGTAAAATACCGTATGTTCGTAATTGCGGTACCCTTCGCAAAATTGGATGTTTCTTCGATCGTAAAAATTTAATTTTTATAGTTGCGATACGCAACCATTTTAATTAAGAGAAATCCTTCGATATCTCGCAATTTAGAAATATTTACTCCGCAAAATATACGAATGAAATTCTTTTCGTTTTGTTTAGAGGTTTCGAATTGCGTGGGATGACTGAGAAAGCATCCGCGCGTAGAATACGAATAGCTTGATTAAAACCTTCAACTTGTATCTTTATCGACGCCTAAGTTTTTCGATGTTATTCGCGAATAAGATTTCGTAATTTTTTTTCAAAAAAATAACGATCGGTCGCTTTTGTCTTTCGTTGTTAGCTCGAAAATATCCCGGACAAAAAATAATCCGCCGGCTAATTAAGCGCTCTTGGAAAATGCTTATTAAATAATTGGTAACCGACGAAGAACCGACGAAGAACCGACGAAGAACCGTCGAAGAACCGACCAAGACTTAAAAATTCTACGGCTTTTGTTCCGTTGTATCTTTTTAAGCGACGTAATTGCGGAACTGTATTCACGATAAAACGTCGACCAGTGCACAAAAACACAAATTTTACAAAAGCAAATACATCTTTTTTTGTCCTCCACGGCGTCTCATTAAACGCACCACTTAATGTCAGAAGCGTGCAAGTTGAAATTTCTTCCTACTTTTTTACGCAAATCCAGCAGCACGTACGTAGGTAGGTAGGTAGGTAGGTTCGGTACCAGTTTTACATTATTTACATTTTATGATAATACATCCGTCGTCGTAATGGGTGAGCTTGGCACTCGTGGCAGTCGCGAGTAGTGGCGAGTAGTGGCGAGTAGTGGCGAGTAGTGGCGAGTAGGAAACCCAACGGGAGCATCGCTGGTATCCTTTTCTCGATAGTATCGAGGGAAAGAAAGAAAGAAACGAGGTTGGCGGGAACGAAAGTAGCTCCACCGGGAGAAGCAGCACCAATTTGGCGTTTCTCAAATCGCTCGCACCGTACCAAGAAAGAAGCGTGACGATCAGATACAAGCGTGTCGGATCTGCCTCCGTTGAGCTCAGCCGTTTCCGTTCCTTACCGTTTCTCTGCTAAGTGCAAGAGCGGCCGCTTTCAAAGAGACCACGAGTAGCGGAAAGACTCTTTATGACGCGTTTCGAACTTTGTCCGTGCGAGGTGTGCATAATGCTTTCGAGCCGAGATGCATTCACCGACTCCGATTTCCGAACGTCGATTCGCGCCTCGAAAAATCACCGAGAGCCGCGAGTTTCCATCGCTTTTCCATCGCTCCGCGTAATTTCCCTTCCAGACACCGGAGAGGAGGAATTTCATTTCGAGAGCTTTCGTCGAGCAATTCCATTTTCTAAACAGGGAGGTTTCCTGAGTTTCCTCCCCAACTCAGCCGAGGAATCGTACCCGATTCCGATTTCGCATTTGAGCAGTTGTTCGTTGACCCGTTCGGTGTAATCGTTCCTTCGCTGGAAAAAATTAAATTTTACGGTCTCGTCGAAGCAACGATAAACCAAATTAATAGTCTCTATACGCGTTTTTCGTGCGCGCGTAACTCACAAGTACGAGCCGCTATTTTGCCAAGTCATTAAAAAATCCGCCAACCGTACGGAAATACGATTTTATAATCACGGTTTCATCTTTCCTTTTATATTGTCTGCTACTGGCCGTTTATCCAGCGAGATAGTCTATATATAGTTATTCCTCTCGCGGTAACGATTAGCCGGTAAATTGATAATTTTTCTAAACTGCATATTACGTAATTGCGAAATGCAGACTAGTCGAAACATTGTAAATTGATATAATTTTTCGCTAATTGGAACCGTTTATTTAAAGCTAACCAAACGTCTCGCTGTCGACGTCTGTGCATCGATGCTGCGATCGGATCGCAGCATATTTGATAAATAATATAAATTAAATAGATCTAATAAATGGAATCAACCGAGCGAGTTGATAAAACCTTGTGTACCGCGATGCAAAAAACGTGTAAATTCCAATACTCGCGGATATTTCAGACTTTCGGAGAACTTTCTTCGCCGCGATTTAAAAACCGTAAAAAGAGGATTTCTAGTTATGGACATGCTCCTTTTAGAGATATGATCAAGATTGCGATTTTGAAAATAAACATCGCGTTTGTTTAAAGAAGAAAGTCAAGAATCGTAAATGAAATGCACGAGACTTAAAAAGCTTCGAAGAAATTTCTTAAATTACTCGAATAAGATTGAACGAATGGAACTCCTTTTATACAATAGTAGTGGAGATTGAAGAAAAGTTCGAGAAGAGAAAAAAATGGTATTCATGGATCCTAGAAACGATGAACCAGCGATAATTGAAAGAGCGAAGGAAGGGGCTGGTAGTAGTGGTAGTAGTGGTAGTAGTGGTAGTAGTGGTAGTAGCGGTAGTAGTAGGTGCTGTTGTTGCAGTAGTTGTAGCGGGAGGGAGAGAGTCGGTGTTACGACAAAGACGAAGACGGCGACGCGACGCGACGCGACGCAACGCAACGCAACGCGACGCGACGTGGAGGAGAGCTAGAAGTATCTCCTTGAGAGAAGGAGGTGGTGGAGGAGGAGGAAGAGGAGGAGGAAGAGGAGGAGGAGGAGGAGGAGAGGCCATCGCCCTGACCGTGACCTAGCCACCGCAGCTCCTCTCCGAGGGAGAGGGAGACAAACGGGGCAAACACGCGCTCGTGTACTTATATAGCTACGCACACGCATACGAGGATGTTGTTGCCCGCCGTGGATGGACGTCGAGTGTTCGAGTGTTCGAGTGTTCGAGTGTCCGAGTGCTCGCACATGGCGATGGAATTTTATCGCGAAATTGGTCGAATTTTTGGCCGATAATTTTTATTACGCGTATATTAAGGCCGTGCCGACATTTCTTTTTCGTACAACATTTTTCGTCTAGTTCGTCTAGACCCGATAAGTCCGGGTTTCTTCATTTTTCCCTCTTCCTTGGATCGTTGGATAACTTTTTCGTTGTATTATTTGCGAGGCTGTACTTTTTTCGTTTCATCGATAAATAATCGACGGCATTGCGATTAATCGATTAAATAAGCACCGAATCCAATCCTTGCGAGATTGGTTCCGTTGCGGTATAAATTTCACTTAAATACATATGGCATGTCGACGAATGACAGAGCTCCTTGTAATTATTGATCTCTGTATAATTTTCGAGAGAGCACGTATCATAAATATTCCAACCGAGAATTATGATCGATAAATCAATTACACGTATACGGTTAATCGAAGAAATTTATAATTTCTATTTGTACAGAAATCGGCTTCGAAAAAATTGCGGCATTGTTTAAATTTAATATTATATTTAATCGATAAATATTAGGCTACGAGGTTTCTGTTAATCCATTCCTTTACTCGCGTCGAAAAGTTCTTCCGTTAAATTAGCTTCCAGCTTTGAGCCGGTAACCAGCAATTTTAACTATATTCGATATTGTAAAATTAAATTATACGGTGAAAAGGTAAAGAGCAACGGTACCGACTTATAGAGTGTAATAAATACGAGTACATTATTACTATTATTACCGTAAAACAATGAATTGTTTTTTGATAGAAATTTCATTCTCGACGAAGCTTACGTAAATTTCAATTAGTATTACAAATCCGCGCGTGCCAAAAATATTTCCAACCTACCGCGATCGAGATATAATTAAAAACTACGATTTTCTAGAAATTTTCCGCTCTGTCTTGGTTTTAAACGCGCAAGAAAGTTAAGTCCTGTATTGTTATCAAAATGATCTTTCGTAAGATAATTCGAAAACGGAAAATAGATGTACCGTAGTTACTTTCAAATTTTTTCAGCGTAATCAACATTGGTTATTCCATTGGTCGCGGAAACATGAAAATTCATAAAAAGTTTATATTTATCGATGCGATTTCGTAAAGATGTTTTCCCGACAATTTCATTCTAATTTAACCGAGTCTTTCAATTTTATCAGTCGAGGCGTTAAAGTAGAGAAATCCACTGTATTTTAGTACAAAGTCAGTTTAATAAGGAGTGAGTCGCGCGAAAAACGTAAGACGGCGATTAAATTTAATTAAGGTAAAAGAGCTGATAAAGCAGAAATCTTCGCCGGTATTACCGCTAATCCGCGTCTATAAAGTGATAACGACCGCGAGCCGGTTCTATATATATTTTATAATTTCCCGCTGCGTTACAAACAACGTCGGTCCAGTTCACGGACGTCGAATCCTTTATGCGCGATAATACGGTGGCTCGAATTATCAATAACGATCTCTCCGACATAAATCGATACCGGGCCACTCTTATGCCTCCTTTCTTAGTTTTTTTCTTCTTTTACTTATCAAAACGATAAATCGCTGGTGTCTTTGCCGCACTCGGTGACATTAGTTGACCGAATGTCACCGAGCGTCCTTACGTTGCTGTTCTACTAAATGTTTTTAGATATCGCGAGAAAACCTGTTTAAAAGGGTTACGCTTATTTTTTTACTTTAAATAAAGCAAAGAGTACCAAAGAGTACCAAAGAGTACCAAAGAGTACGAGACGCGATATCGCGGATAGAGTAGATTGCTTTTTATAAAATAAAATGTCTTAATAAGTTATAGTTACATCACATTATCGACGTATTCAAGATTGCATCCAATACAAATATCATATATATTTTTCACTTTATTATAACCTAACTCGATAGATTGTTTCATACTTTTATAGTACGGGGATTTAAGCGCCGGAGAGGCGATAAATTTTTAATTTTTTCAAATCCAGAATAAAATGAAACAGCTCGGTCGGTGTAATCTTGCGTTTCTTTATAAAGCTGGCAATTGTGTAAGAAGATTACGTTAGCATTGGCAATATTTGCATTTCAAAATATCTATATTTATATTCCGTTTGATTTCATGGTACAAGATTCGATCGTTTTTATTTTCTTATAAATTTTCTTTGAAATAACGCTCGTCGCTTATCCGTTTGTACCAGAAGGAATTAATTCGGTATTAAAAATGGTGCGTTGATCTCGCGGCCGACGTATTCAAATGGTTAAAAAAACGACGCGAATCAACATTCAAATTTAATTGATACGGTATCCGAATAGAGATCGAATGCACAAACGTAAAAACGTTATTGGCGAAATTTGAATGCGAATTCGTATCCTCGATATCGAAATCCCTCGGTATCGCCTGTACGCGTAAGAATTAGCATCGCCATCTACTCGTTATTCTATTATTCGGAATCTTTGACTCGATCTTGGTAAAACACGCGCAGATGCGAACGAACTTAAGCAAGTTTTAAGGAGATTGGGTATCGACTATATCGGATAGCGACTCGAAATCGCTATTTGCTTAAAAGAAACTGGTTTGGCGCCTCCTGAAAAAGAACGGAATATTGTATTCCGTTGGAAACATCGTTACTTGCACAAATCTGGGTAAATAGACATTCGAAGCATCGTGCGTTACTCCTGCGAACGTTTGAAAACTTGGAAACGTCGAGACGTCGAGACGTCGAAACGTCGAAACGTCGAAGCGTCGGAACGTCGAATGTTATTCTCGGATCGCGAAGTGATTTTTTTAGCGCGGGATCGTCAGTCGATTAATAGAGTGGATTCTCGACGAATCGGATTTTCCGCTCTATCCGGTTGGTACGTCGCTTCGGAAAACAGTGAAACTCGACGGGAAGTCAATCGAGGAAGTCAAAGTCACGAATACATGAATTTCAAAGTAGACTCGCGACTCGCGAATTGTCGAAGCTCCTGCTCGGACAAAGTCGACGTGCCAAAAATTTCTTAAAAACAGTAGTCGAACCGAAATTAGAATTTTGGCAGCGCGAGTTCGATCTCTCATCTCCGATCTCCAAGCTTTTTTTTAGACCTCGTCGGTCTAAAAGCAAACACGTGTAAAAACATTAAACTTTCGATCGCGTCCAGCTCCGCGAAAATCGAACTCGGACGCGACCGCTTTCAAAGTCGGAGCGCTTCCCCGAGGAAAGCCAGTTCTCGATTACCCGGAATATATTGGGAGTCGATCGAGTATCGCGGAAGTAACCACTCGGACCCACTCGGACCCACTCGGACCCACTCGGACCCACGCGCCATACGCCTCGGCTCGTACGGCGCGTGGGTCCGACCTTCGACTCGTTATTTATATCCCATAAACGTCGCTCGGGCGAAAGGGTGATAAACGTCCCTTTCGTTAGGCTCGTTTACGCTCCTCCTTTATTCCGCCTCGGCTTCGGCGAGGGCTTTACACAGACGCGTTAGGGTACGCGCGATAAGCGGCCGCGTCGCGCTAAAAAAACGGGGGACAAGATTATTCGCGCGTTCTTTGGGTCCGCGGTCGATTCCACGATAAGGAGTTAAGTGGATGCGTGAATCGATCGAGCGACTCGCCGAGAGTCTCTTGAGTAATATCGCGCGTAACTCGGGTATTATCGTTGTCCTTATCGTAGTCCTTATCGTAGTCCTTATCGTAGTCCTTATCGTTGTCCTTATCGTTGTCCTTATCGTTGTCCTTATCGTTGTCCTTATCGTTGTCCTTATCGTTGTCCTTATCGATATCCCTATCACGGCCAAACATCGCGGTCCCGCGGCTGCGCGAGGCCCAGAGTTTTTCTCCGAGATTTTTTCATCCTGGTTTTCGCGGAACCTCGCGTACGGTTAACGCGATTTAAATTACAAGATTTCACAGATTTCGGAACGTTCCGGGACTGGAACGTTAGTTAGGTTTGGGTCGACGGGTCGACGCGACACCGACGGCACTCGATCGATATCGGTACCTTTCGCTAGGGAAACGAATGGCGGGTCCAGAGGTTCGCTCGCGACACCCGATCGAAGGCAGTCGAAAATTGTTCGCGTGCGTCGTCGAAGATTACTAGCAGAAACACGTTCGCTGGATCGAACGGTGAAAATCGGAGCGTCCGTAAGGAGTTTGTCGGCTCGCGTGCGATCGATCGGCAAAGCGCGTCGATACGTCTTTCGAAGCTTGGAAAAGTGGGCCATCGCTCCTCTTATCGCCTTTCATCTCGCGCATTTTCGTTTCGTGGGCTTATCTGATTTTCGCGGCGAGAAACGTTTCGAGTCTCGTTGAGGCGATATCAGCCGAACGGGGGACGAATGGAAAAGGGAATTTTTAATCGATAACAGTTTTAGTTTCAGAAACGGCAGCTCGAGGGATCGAACACGCGTCGATAGATCGCATTTGATTTAACGTATCGGTTCGTATTGTTTTTAACGGTCCTTTTCCAATTTATACGCTCGCGTTGACGAACGTTACGAAATCCTGGCGCTATACCTTATACACATAAATATGACTTTGGTTATCGTTTTTTCTATATTAATTGTGTATACGTTTTTTCGTTGTTGCAGGTAACGTGGCGCAATCTCAGGCTCGCTTTATAATCTACTTTAATAACGTAAGTCTGTTATCTATCGAAACACGCTAAGAATAATCGATCGAATCGAATATTGCTATTCGCTTAAATTGAAAATAAATATGAGATAAAAGTAAAAACTTTACGTATGATCTAAAAAAAAACGCTATCGCGTTATTATATAAGTAGAGTTAATGTATTAATTAAAATTAATAAAGATAAAATGGTAATAACTACAACTTTTAAAACTTTCTTGTATACGAAAGGATTTTTGTCGATATATAGTCAAAAAATTAAAAATTGTATCTTTATCGGATTATTGTACATTTCTAGCGATACGGAGTTTAATATTAAGGAATTAAAAGAATTAAAATCGGTTCGTTCCGAGAAAGTATCAATTATACGGAAATAAAGATGCAAAAAGAAAAAAAAAGAAATATGGATATTAGTATTCTATAATAATGTTTGTAAAAATATTTCGTACTTCTGCTAAACTCGTATTAAATATTTTTAAAATATTTTTTGCTCGGAAATTTTAATTAGAAACTTCTCGTTTCTAATCTCCAGCAGGAGTATCGAATAAAAATGATTACTCAAATATACTCAAATAAGCTAATGCATCCATCGAGGCTTCCGTCGAATCGCTCGGCAACTCACGGAAAAATCCAGATCGTATCCACTTGGGTTTTCGTAATCAATTTCATACGCGGCGAAGCGTTAAATCGTCGAGATTAGCATAAGTTTCCGTTCAAAGTTCCACCAACACAATGGAGCCTTATAAAAAGATAAGTACAGCGCGGCGAGTATTTTGCAAAGGCGCCCTTCGGTCATAAAACACCCTGACGTAGTTTGGAGTGACTCGATGGACGGCAAGTGTCGACTCCGTCCGTGAAATAAAGACATCGTCTGTGGTACCGCAACGACTCATCGCCAAGAGTCGCGTCAACGCCGTCAACGCCGTCAACACCGTCAACACCGTCAACGACGTCGACGACACCAACGACGCCATCGATAACGCAAAGTCGTAAAAGTCGCGCGGTCGAACGAACCAATTCAGCTTTCCGTTTTTTCTCCTTTCTTGTCTCGTTTCTTTCCTCATTTTTTCCCCTCGTTTTTTCCCCTCGTTTTTTCCCCTCGTTTTTTCCCCTCGTTTTTTCCCCTCATTTTTTCCTCCTTTGGAACGAAGCCGAGGAAACCATCATCGCTGTTGGCGTCCCTGATTACACTCGATTTTCGAGAGTTTACGCGTATCGAAGGTGTAATTTACGCGAGCAGTCACGGGACTAACGGTCCGATAAAGTACGTTTATTTGGTCGGAAACGCGACGCGGGATCGTGGGTTTTTGAAAAAATTTTTCGGACGCCATCGGAATCGCGTACTAGATTTTTTGCCGGTCTAACGGGTAAGTCGATGGAGGAGACGGAACTCGAAAGTGCTGTTATGTTTTCGAGCGCATTAAAATCAACGCGTAAGCAAGATTATTTTTTTCGGTTGGAAACTAGGACCGATAGGGTTTAGGTCGAGTTCGGAATAACCGATCTAGATTTGGAATATCGAACGAAAAGACGAAAGAAGTTAGTTAAGATATTGTTCCGGTGAATATTCGCGAATGAGCGGAGGCGATAATGGATTACTCGATATCCGATTGCTATCGGCTATTTTCTATCCGTTACTCGAAAACTCCAGCGAAAACTCCAGCGAAAACTCCAGCGAAAACTCTAACGCGATATTCAAAGCATCCGAAAAAAAGCGTTGGAAAGTCAACGATCCCGCGTCGCGCATTCGGCAAATAAACACGCTTCTTGGGACCGTTAGCCCCGTGACTGCTCGCGTAAATTACACCTCCGGTACGCGTAAAATTTCGAAAGTCGGGCGTAATCAATTACATCGACACGGGCGGCGAATCACTTCCTTCGTTCGCACTCGCAAAAAAAGCCAGGCTGAATCCGTTCGTTTGGCGCGTGCGAATTTTACGACTCTCTTTCCCCGCGCTCTCCGTCCTCTCTCTCCGTCCTCTCTCTCCGTCCTCGCTCTCCGTCCTCCTCTCGCACGCGCAACGAGTTTTTCGATGACGACGATGCTGCAGTCGTCGCAATTACCCGCAGCGGTGCGCCGCAACCTTTATAAAGATGAAAATTAACGTGATTTATCGAGGATTTTTACTACGTTGTAACGGTGATTTTTACCTAATTCCATACGTTCGCTAGGATTACGCCGAACCCCGGGCTAATTTTTCAAACAAAAACTTTCCTCGCGTGCCTACGATTTCGACAATGGTATGCGTAAACTTTATCGCGGACCGAAAGAACACGCGTTTTTCATCGACAATTCGATCCTTCCCTGCGCCCAACAACGCGCTTTTCAACGCGGAAAAACCTTTTGTATTTATAAAGCGTTTATAAAATTATTGCCGGTGGAAAGGGAATATGAAAAAGTCTAAAAAATTTATATATCTATCTTTTGAAAAAGACGCATACCACCGATACGTAACGAGCGGTAAGTAACCGTATAAAACTTACGGTTGCTTCGGACAAAAAACAAAATGCTCCTTTTTAGAAAGAACGAGAACCTTTGGCTTGTATTCGTACTTACCCGTGTAAACGAATCATAAAATTATATTAAAACAAAATTAAATTGTACGTCGAGTGGTTTTTTTTTCAACAAATTTTCATCGAAACGACGTAAAATATCCCGACATCGATAGGAAGTAATCTCTTGTACAATCGTAAAAAAAAATCGTGGCTTCCGTGCACCGAGTCTCGATATCGAACCAACGCTAACCGAACGCGAACCGAACGCGAACCGAACGCGAACACAAAATTATCGATACAAATTACTCGAAAATAAACATTGGTACTTTTCGAGTATCTAGTGTTTCTTTTAATCGCTAGCCCGTAATGAAAAAGGCCTTTCGAATTTCCAAGCACCTCTCGCGACTCTAAACACGAGCCTTTCGAAAGTCCATCGCATCGGTCGCTGAGATCCACGGGTAATGTTTTTGCACTCGCGGTTAAAGACGTGCGCGAAGTAAACATCAAGCGTCAAAGTCGAACCGACACTCGAGACGTCAACTCGCGCCATCTTCCGAAGCGATCGCGCGAGAGATTTTCATTTCCCGTGCGCGGAGGGTATCATCCTTGTAACCTCGGACCTAGAACCTGGAACCTGGAACCTGAAACCTGGTTCTATATTATTCGGACCGATGTCGCGATTTTTGCCATCGCGTTGATTTACCGCTTGGGATAGATATTTTACCGTTTGATTTTGAGTATACAGTATAACTCCGCATCCGCGTCGGAACTTAGCGGCAACCGTAAATTATTTTTGTAAGCTTCGGAATACGAATCGGTCAAGGGCTGCACGAAGAAAATTATTACCCGTGTACTTGGATCGAAGTAAGTTATAAATACCCTGACTTTTTTATTTCATTTTTCAACGATGACCGACGGAACGTTGTCATGGTAACGTTTATTTCGTTTTTACTACGTTTTTCAATTCGTACGCGCGATTAAACGAGATCGACGAAAGTTCTTGTTACAAAAATTAACTTTTCATTTTTGTAATTAATCGCTCGATTGGATCGGACGGTTATTTGATGTATCAAATAATCAAGTATTCTTTGCTTCGCATCTTCGTTTAGAAATCTAACTTCTCGCGTGCGCGTCAAATCTTGTCGTACGTTCGTTGGTGTAGAATTTACGGTACTTTCTTATTTTAAAAAAATACAACGTACTTCACTGTAAACACGTTCTAAATAATTTTCAACTCGTTCGTTCAAAAATGTAAAAAATCAAGATGCATCAACTTTTATTTATTACTGAATTTACTGAAAATATGCTTAATTGTACCGCTTTATGTACCTTCGCTTATTTACTTATCGGTACATATAAAAGATAAATTGAAAACGTTTATGTGTATCGTTTGAATCGTTTGAAAATTTTAAGATAAATTGAAAACTTGCATTTTTCAAACGATTACCTAAAGGTACATTTAAGATTTAATTAGCTTTTTTATCGAGTTGTACGACGTTCAACATTGCCATTAAATTTTTAACGATAATTATGAAAACATAAATGATAAACGTCGTTAAATGAAGTATTTATCGTTTAATACGGGTATCAAAGGCGAATGTAATATGTCTTAGATCAACGTAATATCGGCAATGGGATAATATAAGAAATGACGTAGGACTGTAAAAGTCGACCGATAAAATGTCTAAAATGTCTAAAATGTCTAAAATGTCTCTTGGTAAAAATCAAAATTCGTACAGTGATTCGATTACGTTCGTTACTCGTTAACTTTCGTTTCCATTATTGCGAATTAGCGATCGATCGACGAGAAAAAATGAAACAGTTACGAAAAAAGGGACGAGCAAGGATAAACTTTAAATTTTACATTACCGTTAAATCTACAAATTGGTATTCGGCGCGTATTTCGTGGGCGCATTGGCTCGCCTTTGGTACTGTTAACTTTTGTGTAATACGCGCATGAATTCAATTCCGTTGCCAAAACGAATCTCGAATTCCTGCTATGACCACTCCTATTTTCTCTTTCAGCCATTGTAGTTTTGCTCCATTGCCAATTTTATTTTATCGGCTGAAGGAAATTGGGTAAAGAAAGAAGGAAAGAGGTTCCTTTTCGGGTGCCAACATTTTTATACGATTTTCACGATTTTGGTGAATCTGGACTCTTAGAGACGTACGCTTTAAATTTTCTTAATGGTGCATAAATATAAGGTACATTTTCCGTCTAATCTTACATTCAAAGAAACAAAATTCCATACGTCTGCTGTAAATAAAGCGATCCAGACATCAAAAAAGAACTACGAACGCGAGTTTTTATATTTACGCGCGTAGCTACGCTAAAATACGAAAAGATAACGTAAATCGAGAGAGAATTAAAAGTTTAATTTTTTATTTTAAAAGATTTGATTTTTTTTATAATTTTGTAACAGAATTTTACTCCTTAGAAGTACATATTTTAAATACAAAAGGTCGAAGATTAAAATTCGCTGCGTGCCAAAAACAGTAGTTTACGATGTTTCTATACGACCACGTAACATTAATATCGTTTATTATACGATAATTCAAGTTAAAATTTATATATTCGGCGATACTTTCGGTAATACCGAATGCTTACCAACCTACATTCATAAAAGCAATAAGAAAATTAAATAACATTTTTTTAACCCATCGTTAAAAGAAACTTTAATGACATACTTTATCGAATAATTTTAACGACATTTGTATTTCCATTATAAATATAATATTTATAGCTGGATTAGACGCAGCTAAAAAGAAGCGAAATTATTACTATAATTTTCTAATTTTGTATCTTGAGTAAACAAGAAATTGGTTGGAAATTTCATCCGAGATTACGTAATTATAAACAAAATAAGTTATTCGAACGTTGGTTCAAAAATTACCGGCCGTATCGTTTATTAAATCGGCGAAATCGTAAACAAAAAATTTATCGCCGATTCATCGAAAGACGAGTGTACCAGAATAAATAGAAATTATAAAATTGAATTTCTAGCGTAGATTCGTTAAATGTTAAATATAAAGTAAGGACTCGTAGAAAGCTGGCGATGTATTTTTTTAAACACTAGCTCGTAACGCAATTAGTGTATCAAGGTTGGATGGACACGTCGACTATCGTCGGTAAAAATAATTTCGTTCCGCCGTTTCCGATCGAACGTCTCATCGTCTCATTCTAATTTGACAGATCGAGTACGCGTCGACTGGAATGTGGAAGGAATCGTGAACTGGAATCGTTGCTCCGAGCCTCGAAAACGAAAAACCTCGGTTGTCCCTCGCGTCGTCCATATAGAATGTCTCCTCGAGTCGCGAGAATGTCCGGGTAAGTCTCGATAGGCGTTGTTGATAGGCGATCGGGCTTTCGAAATAATTTCGAGTCTGTGGGGGTGGGGGGAACAATGGCGCTCGGGAATCGAGAAAAATCGAATCCCCGCCGATAAATTGGACAACGTTACGCGGACTCGCGCGCATTTCGTATCGCGTAATAGCGTGTAATTTATTTTTATCGTCGGGGCGTCATTATGTACAATGCATATATCGTTGGGAGACCGGCGGAAGCGCACGCGGTGTAATCTCTTATTTTATGCGCGGCGCAATAATAATTCCGGCGCGTGCGGACATTAAAAAGAAAACGCGCCCGCGCGCAGATTAAAAGACGCCGGAATTCTTTTTCGACGCCGATTTTTCGGCGAGCCTTTGACTCTCGCGCCTTTTAATTCCGGGGCTTCTTCACGACCGTTTAACGAAGGCTATATTATTCTTTCGCCCGATAAATTTAACGATTTTTCAAACCGCGCCTTTTGGTCCTCTTTTTGTTTTTCACCTGGCCTTCGGTGCTCGTTGATGAATTGCAAGACAATTAAGTTGGAGAACGACGAGAACGACGAGAACGACGAGAACGACGAAAAGGACGTTTGCCGAGTCTTTTCGACACTTCCTGCTCTTATTTTACACGCTGGATATTCGACGGGGCACTTTTCGCTTCGCTTGCTCTTTAACGAATACGCCAACGTCACTTTCATCAATTATTCGAAACGACGAATTACGGTTAATGCGTTTACGGTTCCAGTTATTTTTATAAGGTGCACGCGAATGATTTCTTTAAAAAACATTCTAGCGTTTCAGCGTTTATGGAAGCTTTATGGAAGCTTTATGGAAGCTTCGTTGCATCGACGTTCGTGATAAACAACACCTTCGAACCGATAATATTTTTAATGGAAAATTAAACGGGCGCGAAAGAATCTTTTCCAAATTTTTACTATAGATTTTAAAAGAGTCTTTCGACTCGAATAGTTTATTACGATAATGCCTGGTTACGGAGAACAAGTAAATTGTGCGCGTAATAAAAATATATCCGCAAAATTACATTATTTTGAAACAATTTCTCGTCTACCCGAAGAAATAACAGCGATTTATCGAAATTACGTATTATCGTAGTTTATATATAAAATGATCGTTAATTTTTAGACATTCTCTTTGCCACTTTCTTTTTAGTACTTCGATAAAAATATAAAGTGACGAACGTAGTTTAACGATCGGATCAGTTTTTTCTATTGTACGAAGAAATACAAACTTCTCCTTAAAATACGACTTAAAATATGTTTCAAATGGTGAAAAAATCTAAACCAATAAAATTTTCCTGTTGAACCATCGAGAAAATGCTTTCGAATGTTCTTATATTTCATAAATGAGAAAAAGTATTAAACGATATTAAAATTTTAATAAGATCGGTATATTGTGAGACTTTCGATTATATATTAATTTCTTAATGATACTTTGGTTCTTTACGATTGGATTTACCTTCTCTATCGAAGTTATTATCACTAGCTCTTCATTACGTCAAACAACAATATTACCGGTCGATCGAATGTAAGTTCCAACTTTGGTGTTTGATAATATTAAGGAATTATTTATATAGCATAATCATAAACATTTTACATACATACATCCGTATTTAACGATACCAAGGATTATCTTTTAAAAATAAATTGTTTTCGATTTATAGTTTCGTTTAGTTTTTATTCGCGTTAATTCATACTAGATGAACTCGTAGCGAAAGTTCAATCGTAATAAATTTATCCTAACATTCGCATAAAATATACGTATTTTCACTTTGCGATAACACTCTAATAACAATTATTCGCGTCAATATATAAAATTGTAAAATTAACGCGTACAATAATTCAAATAAATAAATGTTCATCCATTTGAAATCGATCGTTTCAACGTTTACTCGTAACGCTTACATTTTTTTCGTTTAAAATAAAAAGGTAGATTTCAAGAAATATTTATCAAAGAGATAAATTTTAAAACTAGTAATATTTTACGGATAAATCCTCTATTTTTGAATTTACAAACGGTGAAATAAATAGCGATGGATTTAAATGTATTTTTAAAAAGTAAAATCGAAGAGAGTAATTTCTGTTTTTATATGGATAGATTACTCGGCTATTGGTCGATGCCCGGTTCGGAGATCCAGAAGCGCTTTCAAATCTATAAAAGAAAAATAAATGAAAATTACGAAAGACGACGTCGTTTGTTCAAAGTGTAAAATAAAAATGTGCCCAATCATGTTTTCGTGCGTTTTCGCTAGAGTACACATCGCGTTCGCGATCCCTCGCAGCTCTACGGTAAAACTAACGCGGAAAATAACCGGTTTCCGTGAAAGGAATTATTCGTTTCCGGCTAAGACTCGATCGATTCGACTGTCTCTCGCTTTTGCAGATGTAGCAGATACAGCAGATACAGCAGATAGAGCAGATACAGTATAACAGTGATTCGTGGCTCGTTTCGAGGAAGAGCGTGAAATTTGCGGTCGCCCGACGATTAAGGCCAGTCGATTTTTTTCGGTTTCGTTTTTTTACTCCTTCTTTTCCATTGTTTCTTACTGCTGATGAGTATTTGTTTTTTGCATGCGTATAATAAAATGCCGCCTCTTTTCTTCCCGAGCGACGCGAACTTGGTCCGCCGACATCACCGACGTCGCATTTCATTACTTACGCGATCGGCTGAATTACAAAATTAAAAACACAATAAAATCACAATTTCAATGCGCCATTTTCGACGTTTACGACTCGATCATCCTGTTCGTTTTAAACCGTAATTAACGCGCACGATAAATTCGGCGGCGCGAGTTGATTCGATCCTCCCCCGAAATTTCTCGAAAAGCCGTCGTCTTTTCCCCTTGAATCGGAGGTTTCGAGTGCGTCGGCTTCGGACAACCGCGGACCCAAGACATCCCAAAATCCTTGCCGCGTGGAAACTCGACGCTTCCGGGGCTCGAGAACATCGCGAGGCGTCAGTTTTCTTCGCTCGCGACGAAAAAAAAAAACTGTTAGCGATTCTCCCCCCCGCGAAACGTTGCATTTATTCATTAGCGCGGTAATCAAGACTCGCCAACTTCACCTCCTCCGTGGTGAGGAACAACAGTTACGAGGTCGGGACGCGTTGCAGCATCTCGCGGTTTTTACGGCGTCGCGAGGACTTACGCCATTACGATTGTCATTGTGCGATCGCTGAAAACCCGGGCCTCCGGGCGGCTTACGGTGCTTCCGAGTTGGTTGTTACGGAACGCGTCGGCGCCGCCATGGGAACGCGACTGCGAGACGAGCGATCAGAGCTGGAAGCGATCTTCGATCTCTCAGAGACCGACGTTATTCCGACGTTATTCCGACGTTCTTCCGACGTTCTTCCGACGTTCTTCCGACGTTCTCCGACGCTCTTCCGATATCGAGCCGAGGATCGCTCGAGGCAAGGCCGCGAGCCAAAATAGAACCGACGCTCTTTGCTTTCCCGTTGGAACTCCTCGTCAAAAGGGACCTTGAATACTCGGGACCTTCCGTCGAATGAATTCCGACGAGCTTTTTCGACGACTCCCCAACGGCGTTAAAAAATACTTTTTATTTTTAAAACAAAGCGCAAAACCTCGAACGAAAGATGCGATTCGTTCGCGATTACGAAGCATCGATTTTGTTTACGTAAAATCAAGCACCGCTTCGTTTCGAGATATTTTTCGATATTTTTCCTCTTCGTTCGGAAGAAATTTTTGAAATTGTAGAACGTAGCCGTAAGGGCAAATTATGGTTGATCGAACGGACGATTTTTCTCGATTCTTTGTAAAAAATATATCTTTTTAAATTTCTCGGATGTTTTAAAATCCAACGATAAAACGCATCGCTTAACTTATCCGATCCAAGTTTCCGCTCGATCGAGAAACGAGTCCTTAAAAAATGCAGTGATCGACGCGCGCGGAGTGAAGACAAAAAAAATTTGTCTTTCGCGCGAGTTCTCGGATGCGAGGACGTATTTCGTACTCGGTGTTTATTCCATCGATTCGAATATTCGCCTTTCGCGTCTTTCTTTATCCGGGGTTTCGTAATTATTTGCGATAGCATCGAGTGTCGCGCGCCGCGCGTTATAACTCGGTTGCGAGCGATGACACGCCGCGGTGATAAGCATAAAATTAGTGCCGACATCGAGGTACGAGAAGCGTGTCAACGACATCTCGAAAAAACCGCTTTCGTCGGTCTGCCTCGGATGGATGATTTTCCGCTGTCGCGCGTCGAATCGCGCCCTTCCCCCTCGAGCGGAGGAATTCAGCGACGTCGCCGTCGTCGTCCCCGTCCTCGTCCCCGTCCTCGTCCCCGTCCTCGTCCCCGTCGTCGCTAGTCGGGAGCGAAAACCGGCCGGGGAGGGAAATACCTCAGCGATCGCTTTCGCTTTTCGGTCGCTTCTCGATCCGAGTTAAATACCCAGAGTCTCCCGACGCGTACCGGCCGTTATCCGATCAAGGGACGCGGAGATTCGCGAGGCTAACGAAAGGCTGTACGAATTACCAAAGCGTTACTTTCCCTCGGTCCGGCAGCGATGACATAATTTTATAACCGATAGCGGTTATTATCGTGCTCGGAATCCCGGATCGCCGTTTTGGAAGGAAGCAACGTCGTTGGAAATTCATTAGGATTCTCTGTAAGGATCCCCCGCTTCCCCCGCTTCCCCGCTTCCACAGGTTCGCGGCCTAGGTTCACGGCCTCTCCTCGATTATACGTCTGGACGCGTAGCCGCGTTCCAGGGCGAGAGGCGCGCGACCCCGAGGGACCGATTTCGCGAGTCGGAGAGGCGGAGTCGGACGCAATTTGTTTATCTCGAGCTCGCTGGGCGTTGAAAATGCGTGCGCCGGTAGTCCGATGAATTAATTGGCTTTTCGGTGCTCGCGATTCGTTTCGATCGAGGCTACGTATTAATTCCGCGCTGATCGGTTGTCACTCGATTATTACATCCGAGGACGAGAAATGAGAAATTAAATTCCTGTTTCGTACGCATAATGACGCTGCTCGGAGGCTCTTTATTAATTGGCTTCTCTTTCTCTTTATGCTCCATTACCATTTTAAATGTAATTTTTCACTCGAAAAACAATCTCGAGCGAGAGTCGAGGAGTCGAGGAGTCGAGGAGTCGAGGAGTCGAGGAGTCGAAGAGTCGAGGGCTCGAAGCTCGTTTATTCGAGTATACCGAATTCATATTTCGCATTTGTCTCCGAGCGAGAATCACTTAAACTCCGCCGATAACGAACTACACGAACGACTCCGGTAAATGAGAATGTACGATGTGATGATATTTTAACGGATTTCCTCGTGCTCGCGTACATACATTACGAAGCGATATAGACGTTCGACACGATTCCGCATCGATAATTATATACCGGTCTACATTGTAAGCGCGTTCGTGTGCGCCCCGTTCTTGTTTAATACCACGAGGAAGAGAGATTTCATCGGGAACGAAGCGCAGATAAAAAATACCCGAGATGCGCTCCAAGAGAAGAGAGAGAAGAGAGAGGAGAGAGAGAGGAGAGAAGAGCGAAGAACGAAGAGCGAAGAACGAAGAGCAAGAAGATGCGAGAGCAAAAAGAAGAAAATAATTGGTGTGTTTGTGTACGTGTATGCGTGCGTAATTGAACGAGAGAAAGAAATGAAATAAAGGAAGGAGAGGGAAAAGAATACGGGTACGAAATAAAAGCGCAAAACCAGAGCGGGTATAACGTTAAACGTATTGTACGATCGAACAGAGCTTTGAATTACAAATTATAACCGAAAGTTTTGCATAAAATTAAATATATTTATAAAGAACGAGTTGCGCGGAGGATATATTTTCTTTTCTTTTCTTTTTACTCGAGCGAAACGTTTACAGGGTTATAATATTTAAACTGGATTTTCGAGTGAATGATAATTTTAAGTAAATACCGCGCTTAAACTTTTCCTGCTATTGTAAAATTGTAGAATTGTAGAATTGTAAAATTGTAGAAGTGTAAAATTGTAAAATTGTAAAATTGTAAAATTGTCTTGATTTTGAAACGGACGAACGAGAAAATGGTTTGGATTTTATCAAAAATACGTTACGAATCACCGGTAAGAACCGTTTAAAAAGGGTCCGTACCGAAATAACCGAAATATTTTCTACCGAGTCAAAATTGTATCCACGTTGCGCATACATTAATTTTTCGTCGAGTTAGCGTCGATCGATTATTACGTACCGTACAAACTTGCTATAAATAAAAAGGGTCCGGCATAATTAGATCGAGCGATCGTTTTATAATGACGTACCCGAGTCGCGCAAGAAAAGAGAAAAGCATCGATCTCCTTTATGGTTGAAAATATTTCGAAGCAAATATATTATTGTACGTTCCGAGGATTTTGCAGCGATTGTTTTGTAAAAGGAAGCGCGGCGAAAGAAAGGAAGAAACGGGTCACGCGAGTAAGTAGCTCCGCGTTCGTCTAGTGTGATTGCTTCCAACAGATGTGAAACTAACATCTTCCAGAGTTTCTACGGGATTCCGAGAAAGAAACGTGCATTAAAGTAACTTCTTATTTGGCTTTTGTGTTTACAATGCGCCGACGAACACTACTACTACCACCTCTTCTAGTAATCTGCTTCTTTTGCTTTCGAACACGCAAATATAACTAATGAATTACTCTGTACACTATGCGAGGAAAATGAAAACAGTGCTCGGATGATAAACCACTTTGTTATATTTTTCGCTACCGGTTTATATTTAAATACGCGAATTTAATACTAAATAATTGTACAAACGTAATAATAAACGTAATAATTATTTTAGTTAACGTTTTAAAGATGCAACACCGGTAAACATCGTTTCTTTCCAAGGCGTTCGAAGTAGGAAGCATTATTCGAAAATAACACGGTTAAACTTTTCATACTTTCTGCAACCTAAGCGTAATATTCCATATTTTACGGTTATAACTTTATCAAATCCCGTGATTTTAAGATCTCGCGAGGAGTCGAAAAGACTTTAAAGCAACGATCGTTAAAAATGCATAATATAAATTCTAACTAAAATCTCGTTTCCTCGTACGCGTAAGAAATTATTACGTATAATTATTCAAATCGATCGCGCAAAAATTAGGCGGGTAAGAACCATTCGAAAAAATGATAAATGCGGAACAAAATAAAGTTAATGCGTAAAGCAAGCGATGGTTAAAAAATTGTTACGACTTACGAGTGAACATTTTTTTTAATTAACGGCCGTACTCGATTAAAATAAAGGATCGTTTTAATTATGCCTCGAGTAGCGAAACAATCGTCTTATCTATCGAGTCTTCGAAATTCGATAACCCAAAAAGGAATAATTTATCTCGATATTAAACGCGCGAACGAGGATGAATTTTATCCTCCGGAGAGCCACGAAGCTTCGCGTTGGCTCGAATTTTGACAAGAACTTTGTCTTGCGCGTACCTGATAAATGTGTACAAGTTTTTGGGACAAATCTACTGATTTATGACACCTCTTTTGCCTCCCCCTCCTCCGAAAAAAAAACGTTAATACACCTCCGGTAAAATTTATCGAATCGAGCGAAATACTTTATTATATTTCAATACTCGCTCACGGATCATTAATTTTAATCTAACGATAAATATTCAACGTGGTAAAATACTCATTACATTCGAATAAATGGCTCGCGAGAGCGCCTCGGAATAAATATTTCGCGACGTTTAACGAATCCTCTTTTTCTCCGAGCGTTGGGGCCGCGAGTACCGGAGATAAAGGACCGGCGACGAGGAGGAAAATTACCGACGGGCATCGACAAAAATGTTTAAATACACATTGACGAGTATTGTTAGTCCATCATCGTTCGCCCCCTTCGGACCGAGCCGAGGAAAAAAATACGCTGGCGCGATTGGTCCGGTCGCGGGGGTGAGGTGGAGGAGGTGGATGGGGGAGATAGCGGGGTTAACCCACCGAGAGAAGGAGCTCGATAAATCCAAGATTCGATGCGGAGGAGAGACCGGTCCGAGGAACTCCGAAAGAGAACCTCTCTTTCTCGTTCGTTCCCTTGACGAGTTATTATCCCGAAATCCCAAGATCATTATCCCGCGCCGGTTATTATATCCCCTCGGTCCCTCGCCTCTCGGCCCCGTCTCGGTGGGCAACGCATGCGCACTCCGCGCACTCCGCGCACTCCGCGCACTCCGCACCCTCCGAGATCCACGAGATTTATCTAGCTCGACAACAAATTGCACTTTATTGCCCTGAAAAGAGGCGCGCTTTTACGCGTTTTTACGCGCGTCTTCGTCGACGAATGGCTCCGCGTACACGCCGATGATTATTCTCCGCTCGCCTCCCGTAATCGAAGCCTCATTTTTTATTTGCCCCGACGCGCGCTTATTTTCGCGTAATTTTAGAAGTGCGCGGTCATTTCTCAGGCGGCGCGAGCTTAAATCTCAATCCCGAAAACAAGAGGTTGAGGGCTAATTTTAATGCGGCTCTGAAATATAGATTTAATGGCGGTTTCGGAAGATTTCCGAGTACGACCGAGTAAGTAATTATAAGAGTCCGAATCTGCGCTGACTAATGTACGAGTCCGTTCCCGATGATCGATACGGGCTTTTAACTCCTGGGTATTTAATAACGAACGAACTATTCCGATGCGCTTTGGCTTTTGCTCGATAAATGTAAAAACATTAAGCCTCCCGTCGTATCGTAAACCGCACTCCACATTAGGTAAATCATCTTTGAATTAAGCAAAGAGAAAGTCCTCGACCTCTAAACCGTTTCGATTAAAAACATAACGTTGATTAATCAAACGCACGTCAACGTTCGCGGAAAATCCTTGCGTTCGCTTCTTCCGGCCATCTCGTAGATCTCGTAGATCTCGGACATCTCGGACATCTCGGCGATATTTTTCAGCTCCGCGCGAAAGTGCGTCCGTCCGATTGGAGAATGCAAAGGACGCGAAATCTTTCGGCGCAAAAGTGCACCGTGAGAAGTCGAGGAGTCCGCGTAAAATCGTAAAAGCGTAAAAGCGTAAAAGCGTAAAATGGTCCTCCCATTGGGATCGCGACTCGTCGCGCGCGCATCATCGATAAATCCGAACGGTAAACGCGCCATCGGGAAAATTGGAAACGAAGCCGGTGGAAATTCGTGTCAGTGGAACACACGTCGAACACATCCACGCGTACACGCACACGAGGTGACGAGCTCGAGTCTGCGGGGCTGGGGGGGGGGGGGAGAAGAGGGATTTTCACTCTTTCCTTCGGCGCGTCCCGATCAATGAAATTCGCGAGAAAAGAACGCCGAACGTGGTACGGATTTTATTTGTCGTGGATCGGTATTTTCATCATCGCGCGCCCATCGGCGATGTTGCTCGGATTTTTACCGAAACGCCGAGGACGATGCTTTAAATTAAAACGTCCGCTACTTTCTTTTTACCGGTGGCTACTTTACAATTTCAATTTTTCCGCTTGAGCTTATTAAGCCGGCGCATAAAATATCCTCGGAGATCGGTGTGATAAGAACATCTAACAAATTGTACTTGAAAACAAAGAGTAACGAAGTTGGCCGGCGAACTTGACGGCAACCAACGTGCAAATTTTTTTTAATGCGAAAGAACGAAAGCAAAAGTATGCCGTTCAATTTAAAGATATTTTCTCCTCGGAGATAAATATTGCTTCCATCCGAGTTTTCTATTTTCTTGAGAAAATCGATATTACATCGATATCTTATAGCATCGATGTCTTCTCGACGCGAAGACGACGATTTTTTTTTTTTTTTTTTTTTTTTTTTTTTTTTTTTTGATCAACGTTAATATTTTATTGCTACAGGGTGTCGATAACTTTAAATTTATTTTAGCGGAATTATTAGAATTTATCTCGTACCACGATTAAAACTTGTATAAGTCACTTATGATTTCAGCATTAGTTTTAAATATTACTTTCACCTTTATTATATACGGGCGTACCTAAAATTTTTTTAATAAAACGTATGGCGCGATGAATTTTTCTCTCAGCGCTTAATATCTTAAATAGTTTATAGCTTTATGGAAAACGGAAACATTCTTATTTATAATCGAAAAACTTATTTTACGAGTGGATACGATCTCGTTGCATACATTGAAATTTTTCGTATCGAGAAGAATTTAAAGTATACATTTTGCGGAAAAATAAAAAGTATTAAAGTAAAAAATTTTGTTTAAATGGCAAACGAGATATCGTTATCGATTCGTTCAATTAAGAATGTATTTTAATATTTCGAATTTAATATCGCAATGCTTTCACTTCAGAAAAAAATAATTAGCATATAAACCACCATTTTTTAGTATATAATTGACAATATCCGTGTTTTACTATCGAACGTAAAATGTTTAAAAATCTTTCATAATTTTAAAATGGATTGAAAAACTGTAAAGTTATCGAATTTATTTATAAATTTAATTAAGTTAGAAAAAATATCGTTTAATACTAATTGTAATTTTTATTCCTAATCAAACGATAATAATTTTCTCTGGAAACTTTAAACTTTCGCTATTAAAATTAAACGAAGAACAAACGTAGTTAAAAACTAGCGTAACTTTTTAAGTTACATTTACAAGTCTTGAAATTTAATGGGAGCATCGCCAAAAATTATAGTCCGTCAGCGATAAAAAAAAACCTATCAGCGCTTAAAAAAATTAACGCGTTCCACGACTTTCCTTTTAAAGAGATGATAAAAAATTCCATTTCGCGAGCCGTAACTTCGATTCCCGAGGCCTCTTAAAGATACGCGCCACAGTCCCAGACATTCTTACCTTTACAACGAGGAAATAAAAATTTACGCGGAAAAAGTAGACGGATGAAAAATCCGCGAGCGCAAAATATATACGAAGCAAGCGTGTAATAGAATACCGGAGACGTTCGAATTTTGAGCGTTGGACGGAAATTTTGCCAAGGAGAAAACTCGGGTTTTCACCTTCGTCCTTCCTCGCGGTCGTCCGGTCGTCCGGTCGCCTCATTCTCCGTCGTCTCCCCATTCGAGCTGTCCACTAAAATAACGTGCTCTTGTCTTTGCAGGAATCGGCTGGCGCGTAGGATGGGCCCGGTGGAACCGAACCCAGTGGTGACCTCGGCGGCGTGAGGAGGTGCGAGCAGCGTGACCAAGGGAGGAAGCGAGGAACGCGAACCAGCAGCGATGCCTTCGTCGCAGACTGCCGCCTCGGAGCGGCGCAACAACGACAGGACGGTAAGCGATCCATCCGGTTGTCGACTCGGAGACCTTGAACCGACTTTCAGCCTTAGAGACGGACGTGTGGCCGAGCTTTTGTGTGCCCCGATCGAACCCCCATCGATCCCCCATCGATCCCCCATCCATCCTGATAACAGACCCATGTTTCACTCAACGTTATTCGGTCCCAGTTGACATTATCATCGTCCATTCGCAACTTGATTAATCGTACTTTTTCGGTAGTAATCCATGCTATGGACGAGGTTCGGATTTTTCGCAACGTCGATCCGTTCGCAACGTTGTTCCGGGATTGGTATCGTTCGTCTACCGAGAATTACAGTACGTGTACAAAGCCATTTGAAATGGAACGAGAAACGAGACATTGTTCTTCCAAATGAAAACAATATAATTTATGTCTTCTCGAAACACAAATTATATTGGGAAACGATCGTTGTTATCGGACGACCGAGTAATCATTGCGCCATTGAAATCGAATGAAAAACGATTGTACACGTGATAAGATAGTCTTGATCATTGAAAATTAAAAGTAAAACTCAGCATCGCCGAAGTCGGACTGTCCCGGACGATAATAAATTGTAGCATCGATCGGTACGTTTGAAACAAATTCGTTCCTATCGATCGTTCGAACTTCAATTTTTGTTCGATTCGAAAAAACTTTGAGATATTATTTTGCGGTCGTATCGATAAAAGCAGTAGTTGTTTAAAAAGTTGGCGAATAATTCTAAGACGAAGATATGGCGAAGATACGGCGAAGATACGGCGAAGATACGGCGAAGACGAAGGAGAGGACGAAAAAAGTTTCGCAACGAGCCTTGTAAAACGGAGGTCTATTTTACCTAGTCCTTTATTATTTCCCCAGCTGTTATTTCAAATTGAACCATTAAAAAAGATCTCGGCCGGTACGGAAAATCGGCATATCTCTTTGATAGAGTTATTTGCAACGAGCGCAAAGTTTCGCTGCGGATGCGCGCGAACCAACTCTGGGAGCGGTGCGCGATACCAACCGGAAGAGGAAGCGTGCTTGGTCGAGAGAGGGACGGGAGAGGGTCGGGAGAGGGACGGGAGAGGGACGGGAGAGGGACGAGAGAGACTCTTGCCCCCCCCCCCCCCCCCCCCCAACGACCCGACGATTATCCTTGGTCCGTGTGCGCGCGTCGGAACCTTATTAGCGAGGACTAACGGCCCTTCGGACCTAATCGATTCAACGGCGTATTTATCTTTTGGAAATCGATGTTTTTTCTTCGTCTTCGTCTTTTCGCTCTTTCGCTTCTTTTCTTTCCTCCGAGCTCCTACGTCAGCTTGCGAACGCTCGTTTTTTACGTTTTAATTTTACGGCCACGAGTGCCTTAAGCGATATTAAATATCGCTTTCCCGTCGTTCCGAACAGATGTCGAGACGCGCGGAAAATTCTCGCTCGATAAGATTTCGCTTTTTTAGGTGGGAGCAAACCTATTCCGTGTGCTTTGCAATTAAGACGAGTCCAAAAAAAACATTAGTGTACTTTTGACCGTTTAAGATGCACATTAACTTGTACGCTGAAAAAATTGCGGAAAGCTTCGTGTTTCTAATCGCGAACGAAGACCGAACTTAAAAATAAACTCGCTAATACACCCATGTAAGTTAATAACCGTGTAAGTTAATTACCGTGGACTTGACTGTAGAATGTAAATTAAATGTTGCTATGCCAAAGTTTTTCCGCTCTTCTTAATACTTCTCTTAATACTCCTCTTAATACTCCTCTTAATACTCCTCTTAATACTCCTCTTAATACACGGGCATAAAAAGACGCGTTTAATCGATATTTACGGACTAATGTAATGGAAGCGTGCGAAGAAGTGACCTTACTCGAAAAATCGCATCGCCTCTCGCCTCGTAAAATTGTCCCCTGGTAAATTTACTATTTTCTAATTACCGCGTTTCCTTCAATTTATCGAGCAACGAACGCGACGATCGTCACGCGATCGAATCGCTGACTTTACAGATCCGCGTTTCCCTTTCGTTTCGTCCTCGGAGGATCCACTGGATTCGTTACCTCGCGAAAAGAGAAACGGTCCTTTTACTCGAGCTTGATTACGAAGATTAAAAAAGCCTACGAGGAATCTTACGTCATTCTCTCTCTCTCTCTCTCTCTCGCTCTCTCCACTATTTAGGTTGCATCGATCGTTACGAATTGCCGGAGGTCGTGAAACCCGCCGAGCGTGTGTCGAGTGTCGATGACGCATGCGCAATGTAAAAATTTATCCGAACCGCGAGGAAAAGATTGAAATTATTTCGTTGCTTGTTGCGCATCGTGAAATACGAATTTGCGGAATTTTGATGAAATCGATAATTACTATTCTTTCTGCGTTCTAGTAAACCAATCTACTTTCAAAAATCGATGTATAGAACGCATAATGTCTCACTTATGTTGTCCGTATATAGTTATAATAATGTTTATTATTATTACTGTAAGTATTATTACGATTATAATTATAATGATCAACTTGTTACATTTTCATATTCGTATAATCTTATCTAATGCGATTTTAAAACTCTTATAATTATCGATACATGTATTTGTTCGGTCAATGTTTAAATTTGTAATCATAATATGTTTCCGAATCAAAGTCATTCTACTTTTTTACAAAGTATCGGTAAAATCAACTTTCGATTACACAACTCACACATTTTATTTAATGATATCCTTTAATCACGTATAATATTAACTTTTAAAATATTAATTTTAATACGACGAAATACTATTTACTACTTAAAAAATAAAATAAAATAATTGATAAAAAAAATTGAAGCTAACAGATATTAATTTACAGAAATTTAAATTGCTATTTATTTCAACGATAATCGGTTTAAAAATATTTTTTCTTTAAAAATAATCATATAGCGCACTATAATATATAGAAATGTTACACAAATAAAATTCAATCGTATAATTTACAGTAAATTTAACTTAATCTTAAACCAGTAATTATAGTCTTAAAGTATGATATAAAATAGAAACTTTTAATCTATAAAAATAGTTTATAAAAATTTCTTGATAAAATAAAATACTAGCTTTATGTAAATCATATTTCATTAGACTTTTACATCAATATTCTATTATCAGCAATAAAATCTATAATCGACTTGTTTCTTTAAAAAATATAATTAAAATTAAATCTTTTCAATGTATTCGACGGTCAATAGTAAACAAATAATAAATTTTAAGAATTTATCGACAAACCTTAAATAACTAAGGAAAATCATATATTTTAAAAAGATAAACAAACCACAAATATCACTATAGTTTATTATTATTTAGTATACATAAATTTATTTAACATTTTTTAAAACCACTTCGTGATTTTAGTTGCGCTTAAAATTTGTACTCTAATTTTAATTATATATGTACCGATCTTATTAATATTTATTAAAAAGAAATAAAATTTTTCAGCTAAGCTTAAGGAATTTTAATTTTTGAAAATATTACGTACCTTTAATTATAAGATTAACTACATAAAATTACCACTCTCGTATATTTTCCGAGTTATTGAAAGAGAAGTTCATATTTACTTTGCAATTTTGAACTTTAACGGAATAAGATGGGTATAATCGATCTTTCAAAAGTTGTTAAATGTACGAAAAGTCTTTCTTTTTAAGAACTTACATCATTTTAAGTACTTTTAAAGAAACATTCTCTTTACATTTTACTTTAGTGTACAACTCTGAATATTTTTGTCAAAGTTTAATTTTAAAATACGTTAAACACATACTTTCCGAAATTTCCGTGTCCTAACTTTTTTTGTATAACGATTTTTAAAATAATATTTTAATGTTTTATGATTTATTAAAAAATTATGTTTTAAAATTTTATACTAAATTAATTTAATGAAATATTGAAATTCTATTTCATTTCAAAGTTTCGTTATAATAAGAATAATATTTTACCAATAAATTTAAGTATAAAATATAATTCGTAAAGAAAACATTAAAAACGAAGAAATAAATGTTGAATCTTATTGATACGATATTTGTTTTATCGTGTAAGGTATACGATAATACTTTAATTAGTTTCAGCTAATTAGTACATTAATCTACACTCCTGAATCTTACCATTCATTCTTACAAATCGACTTAATTAATTTACAGATTACACACGAGCCACCCAAATTGAAGACGACTCTAAAAACACCACCGAAACAAGCCACAAATCCTCTGCAGTTCGTCAAAGTAGGACCATGTTCACTTTATCGCACCGCTCAGGAACAGTTGCAGAAGGTTCAAGAAGTTAAAAAGATCAAACAAGAGATCCGAGATGATCCAGAAGACTGGCAATCGGTTAGTACATCGGTACATCCTTTATTTTAATTCGAATGTTTTTAAAATCGACGCTTAAGAAAACTTCAAACGTAAAATATTTTTAAAATAGAAGTAAAAGCAAACGTAACGATGAATCGTCAAGTTTTTTCACGAGTCATAAAACTCTAGATAAACCGATTATCAAATCGGTAAAGATTTACGTAAAAATTATTATATCCGTTCGATCGATTCGAACGATTGCGATTTTATCTTGATAAATATGTGTATCGCATGATAAAACCAATGTAAGTCATAAAAATTAATTATATCTTTCGTATTAATTTGCAAATTATGAAATTTGTTCAGGCGTAAAATACGTACATAGATATCTAATACAATTATTGCCAATATACAATTTTTAATAAATCTTTATCAATCGCGCGTTTTAACTGAATTTACACGAATTTTTCGATATCTGTACGCGTTAAAATTAACGAACATGCCAATTAACGTTGAATCGAATAAGAAACAAATATACCGAAAATCTACATATTAAACAAGTTTAGAAAAAAAATAAAAACTAAGTATTTATTTCTCGAGCCAAGTTCCGCGTAATTTTCTATAATGTTTTATCGATATGAAAGTTTACGGAGAAAATGAATACCGCGTTATTAAACTAAATAAAGATAATTCGATCTCGAAGCCAAGAACAAAATGTCTATCCGGCGCTTACCTCGTTCACGGAATGATTAACGAATGTCCCATCCGCTTATTCCCAGAACCTCGACAATTGGAAGAGCAGCCGACGGAAACGACAGGAGCACATAATCGAGCGCGTGGTCGAAGTAAAAAAACTCGAGCTCGAGGAACACGACCGTCAACGTCGCCGGAGCAAGACCTTCTCGGAGATGATGGAGGAGCGCGGGAGTCGCGGGCGTAAGCTCAGCATCAGTCTCGCCATGTACAACGAGGAGGACGCCAACGACCTGAGCGACCTTGGCATTGGCACGAGCAGTGGAAAAAGCTCCGTCAGTGGTGACACCCACGATGACGTGCATAGCGTACTCGTAAGTTCGATTTTTTTTGTAATCGTGAGGAGCATTTCGGAACGCGATAATTGAGCCGTTCTACGTATTGCGCGAATCGGGTTGATCAACGCGATGCAAAAAACACGAGGACGGGATACTCGAAAAGACGATCGATCGGTTCTACTGCTTCATCGGTCGTTAGTTCAACTATTTTCAACTGCGTTTTAATGAAATCGAAGTTGCCGTACAAGAACTGCGCCAACTTGGAACCAATACTTGGAATAAAGTCAAAATGGAAAAGTTTAAACGAAATACTCAAAGTTGATACGCGAAATAGTATGTTTTTATTTTTTATCAATTTTAAAGTGTTGATATATATTGCAACTTCTTTTTCGATTCGATTATACAAACGTATAAACCGCGTTTTTTCGTTAATTAAAATTAAGGTTTATATCGAAACTCGAACAGTTTAGGTAATCGAAAGAAAAAGATATCAATATTTATTTCTATTTTATATTGGAGAAACAGAATTTAAAATTTTCTCAACGTTTATTATACTATTGTTCATCCTATTTTGGTTATTACAAATTTATTTGGAAACGTTGATTATTAATCAGCTTTATAATGTATTGAAATTGTATAATTTGATAGTCGATGGAAAGTTATAATCGCGTTGAAAATTTTTTACAAAGCTGTATTCATTGAAGATATTTTTATACGCAAGAAATATTTTATGTAAATGTTCATTTTCCGAACGATGCATTGTCCAGAATTTTTAACTTCCTCTAAAATTCGTTTTTACAAAATATGCCTAAACTATAATAATAAAACTATAATATAAAACTGATATACTCGTAAAGCTATCGTATAATCGTGCAATAACCAAGGAAAATTTATTTCCCATTACGATATCGAATATTTTCTTGCGGCAATTAATTTCTTACGCGGTATTTAATAAATAATCGTGTCGAGATTTCTTATTCGACTTTCATATATTCAATTGATATTTAAAATAAAAATATCGGTAAAGTTCTTAATTACATTTTTAAATAAAATTTCTTGCATAAATTAATATCTTCGAGGTATAAATACATTCGAAGCTCTGATTTTCTTATCAATCGATGGTAAAATAATTTAATACGTCGCTTTGATTAATTTTATCGATATTTAATTAAGTTTTACAAGTACTTCTATTTCTTTAAAATGCCGTAACCGATAGATGATTTTACATCGAACAATAAATTATATCGATGGAGTCAATAAGAAAACGATAATTAATTTATATAACTTTTAAAACAGTTTTAAAAATTAGTTTTACACGTAACTAAGAAAAGATTGAACCGAACGACGATCGATGAAAAGGTGAAAAAGGAAAAAAAAGAACAAAAAGAAAAAAAAGAAAACGACGGTAAAACGAATCGGTATCGTGTAAATTTATCGTTGGAATTATACTTGTAAGACTCGATTAAGCTCGATAATTACCGGATTTTGATTCGATGCGTAAATTTGCATGATAAAATTGCAAGCGTAACCGTAAACAGCGTAACAAAATAGATAAAAAAAAAAAAATAGACGGCGATAAAAATAAAAATAACGAAAGTCGAACGCACTTTAGCAAGGTTGAGTCGTAAAACCGAGCAAATCGACTAAAATCGCGCATCCAAACCTTTCAGGCACTCTTGACTCGAGCGTTACGCAAACAGTGCGAGAGACTCTTTTCGGGATCTTCCGCACAGTGCATCCCCGAGAGGACCTTCGAAAGTAACGGGACCGAGAGAACGAGCCCCAGTATCCTCATTCGTCTGATCTCCCTGTTACAGAGCGACCGAGACAGCGAGATCGACAAGAGCCAATCGGATGTAGATAACGGTGGGTACGTGAACGGAAACGAGGGCATTGGCCCAGGCTCGGTCGCAGCTTCTTTAGGGCTTAAGAAGGAGACCCTTAAGAAGGAGACCCTCGACAACGGCTTTCACAAAGGCGCCGCTGCTACGAAGCGCAACGGCCAACAGGAGTACGACTCCGGCACGACGGTTACGGCGAGTTCCCCCGAGCCCGAAGAGTATACCTACGAGGGTGCGATTCGCGGCTACGTGTCCCGCGTCGCCCAGAACATGCCGAGACGCTCGCTCGCGAGTCTCGACGCCAAGCTAGAGCGGCTCATGAGTAACGGCGGATCCAGTCCGGGTCACGTCAAGGTCGACATCCTCAAGCGACGCGAAATCTTCGAGAGAGCCGCGCGCGATCCCGGAGAGGGCAAGAACAATAACGGCAGCGTGAGCAGCAGCAACAGCAGCATCGGGAGCGGCGGTAGTGGCAGCAACAACGGTAGCAACAACGGTAGCAACAACGGTAGCAACAACAACAACAACAACGGGAACAACGGCAACAAGATCGAAATCGCGAGCGGCAAGTCCGTCAAGGAGAGGCTGTCGAGCCTCGAGAGACAAAAGACCGACCTCGTCGACAAGAGCCGAGCCGCCAGAATTTCCCTAGAGGGTTCGCTCACGTTGAAGGAACGATTCTACCCGAGAGCGAAGCCCGAGAACGAGCCCAACAAGATAAGGGACTTTGTCGCCGAAGAGCTCGAGGATGTGAAACCGTTGAGGGAGCGACTCTCGAACCTCGAGAAACTCATCGCTCCTTGCGAGCAGAGTTTCACCGCCGCGCAGTTCAACGGCGAACTCAAGCACAAGAGCATCAAGGACCGACTCGCCGCTCTCGACGCCGACAAGCGAGCCACCAGCTGCTTCCACGAGCAGGTGGGTACAGCCTCCGTACAGCCTCCGTACAGCCTTCGTACAGCATCCGTTACACCTGCCTCCGATTATTCGCTTTTTATTTCTTTCCACCTTGAGGGCAACCTTCGGAATCCGTGATTCTTCCGTGCCGAATTGGCGATTTGGGCAATTTGGTTCCATTATACCGAACGAGTCTCGCGGGTCGCCTTTTGCTTCTTTCGCCCTTTCCTATCCTAATAATCGACGACACCGACGCCCAATTTTTAAACCGGACTCGCAACTATTATTATTCGAGTAGCGTCGATTACTCGCTCAATCGTCTCGTTCGGATCGCTTCGCGCATAAATTTCAGATAAAATTCGATAACGAGGCGCTTTTTCAATGTTTTCGTTTGGTTTTGTTTGGTTTTGTTTGGTCTCTTTGTTAAATACGCGAGACCATTGAAATCGGATAAGAACAAGTTTTTGAGCAAAGAAACGCTCGTGCGAGAAATTTAAAGAAACCGCGTACAAAGACGACACACCCTCCAGATAACGAACGACGTCTTGGTATATTTGGAATATTTCCGCGCTTATCGCTGGTTGAATCGAGCGTCGTCTCGAGGAAAACAAAGCCCTAACGAATAATTGACTCGTTGATTGTAAAACAGGTGAACAACAGGGCCAAGAACTCGACACCCAGCGAGCGCAGTTCCTCGCCGGACTCGGAGTACCGATCGCCCCGAGGTGCCACCTTCCACCAGAGTCTCGACTCCCTGGACGCGGACGCGTCGAGCGGCCCGGATACCTTCGAGCGCGTGCAGAGCCTCGAGGAGCTGGATTATCACCAGACCCGTCGCTACCCCGCCTCATCCTCCTCGGCCGAGGTTCTCAACGACACCGACCGCGAGGACTCCGGGATACACACCGCGGACGCGAGTTGCTCCGTCAGCCAAGCCGACGAGCCGATCGAGGAGGAGGTCGGTTCCACCTGCGAGAAACTGCTGCAGTCGAAGGAGCAAGAGTCTCGGGACGAGCTGCTCGTCCTCGATGACAAGATCGAGTTCCGGAGTAGCATCGAGGCAGCGCTGAGCGAAACCTCCAAGACTCTCGACAAAATCGAGGAGAAGATTATCGGGTTGTCGTTGGAGCCCGATCTACTCGATTTGGTGCTGAAAGAGACGGTAAGTCCCCCCGAGTTTCCCACTAGTATCTTCCGAGTGTCCTTGGTAAGCGGTCGTCCAAATGAGGAAGCGAGGAGTACAAACGGGAGAGATGCGAAGAGACGATCGTTTCTTCATCGATTTCAACCAAGCGATCTTCTTCGCGGTTGAAATGAATACCCTTTCGATGTTCCTACACAAATTTCGACTGGAACTTCGCGTATCTTCCTCGCAGCGGTCGCGATGGTTAAATAATTAGGTTGGTACGAAGTAACAGTTGTCGAAACCTCGAACCGCGTTGCGCGAATTAGATCGTAAGGTGAAAAAAAATAATGATACTAAGATCTGTTTATTAAAAAATACGTAAATCGCCCTTTATTTTAGAACGAAAGTAATTCGTTTTTAACGCGTTCGAAAAGTAGGCTTTGAAAAAGCAGTTAGCCATAAATCATCGATGCCTCGTTACTCCTAACATTTCTAACATATTCCATTTCAATTATAAAAGCTAAATATCTTCTTAGTATGCATATCCGAAGAGAAGATAAGAACTAGATATCGGTTCGCCTTTAAATACGAAATAAATGTCGCGTA
This sequence comes from Dolichoris vasculosae, assembly GCA_018907195.1. Classification (NCBI taxonomy): domain Eukaryota; kingdom Metazoa; phylum Arthropoda; class Insecta; order Hymenoptera; family Agaonidae; genus Dolichoris; species Dolichoris vasculosae. The sequence continues at coordinate 485,695 of JACCHY010000015.1, forward strand.
AATGTAAACAAATTTGCATAAGAAATAACAGACTCGAAAGCTCCACAGTTTTTGAAAAGAGTAAATGAAAGACAAAGGAAAACGGGAAACTAATTTTGTATGAGTTTGCACGCGCCAGTAGATAAGATCCAATGTTCCTCTCGTTCCCGGTACTCCTCGTTCTCGCACTTGGCGCTTTTATCCATAAATACGCTTGGTACTTGGTCGATATCGTTCCTGTCTCGTGTAATTTTGTTTTCTCGAATATGTCGCTCCGGTGGTTGTGGTTACGGGTTACCTCGATTCTACATGAATGCCTTTCTTTTTTTTTTTCCAACGATCGCTCAACAGGGCACCGCTGACGCTTCTTCCTCTTCTTCTACTTCCGGGGATCCACATGCGCTATCCGCTAACCAGGGAAATACAGAGCCGCGGAGTACTAACGCTAACAGGCCTCGCACCCACGCCTCCTCCTCCTCCTCCTCCTCCTCCTCCTCCTCGCGTCCCGTCGTCTACCAGAGTCCCCGGATCCCGACCCGGAGGTCCGGCCTCGACCTCCCGACGAGACCGTCGTACCTGGCCGGACTCCTGGCCGGGCTTCCCGATCCATCCGAGGTCGCGCCATCCCCTCCGATCCCCCCGAAACTCCCCCCGAAACTCCCCCCGAAACTCCCTCCGAAACTCCCTCCGAAACTCCCCGCGGAGACGAGCGTCCAGCCGGTTGCGCAGACCCCGCCCAGTCCCGTCGTCCGGAGCCCGCTGGTCTCGCCCCGCTCGACCTCCAAGATCCCGACTCCGTTGCCAAGGAAAACGATCGCGTCTCCGACGTTGACCCACTCACCTCAGTCACCCCAGTCACCCCAGTCACCCCAGTCACCCCAGTCACCTCAGCCACCCCAGTCACCCCAACCATCCCAACTATCCCAGTCACCCCGGTCACCCCAGTCACCCCAGTCGCCCAAGCAGCGCGTCCTCCCTCTCAGATCACCCTCGGCGATGCCCTCGGAGATCCCAGTTCCCGTGAAATCGCCTAACCTCTCCCCGAGTCCCAGGACCATCCTCCCTTCCCCGGAGGCTCGGCGACGCGTTGTGGTGGAGGTGTGCGAGAAGGTGGTGGTGCCTCGGGGTCAGACGCGGGTCACGCCCTTCATCACCGTCGAGCGCTACGCGGACGAGGCGAGCGGCAGCACCGAGGTCAGAGTCGACGAGCAGCTCAGCACCGCCTACAAGTCCTAGTGCTCTTGTTACGGTCGTTGAAGTTGTCGTTGTCGTTGTTTTTTTTTTTTTACTTTCCTCACTCGTCGGTCCTCGACGCGAGGTGCTTTCCCTTTTTTGGTCTTTGCGTTCTTGCTTCGCGATCTCCGAATCTCCGAGACACGGCGATTGTTTCGCCGCGCTTCTCCTTCGATCTCCTCGACGTCCGAGTCGTTTACGGGGAAGCTCGGGCCAACCAAAGTTTCTTAATTCCGACGAGAAATCGGAAACGCGGAAAGAGATCGAACGGTACGACCAGGAAGGAAACGACCGTCGAAATCGATCTTGGAGACGGCGAAACAATCGCTCGGATAAATAAATGTCGAGTGACGCGCCCGAAGGTATTTTGTAGAAAGTACTAAATGATAACGACGCGGCCATGTATCGACAGAAAGTAAAAAAATAAGCTTCTAAGCGAAAGAAGAAGGAGGTAAACTCTCGAGGGTGATTCGCGAAAAGGACGCATCCTCGAGAGGAGCTTCCCCGAGAACGAAGGCGAGGCGTCGGTCGGTGCGTCGGACGCTAGGTTACCTCGCGCAAAGTTGCAACGAACGCGATTAAAACGATAAAAGGAATATCACGCTTGTCAACGAGCGAGAAACGTACGAGACTTTGTAAATAGACGATTAAAAAAAAAAAAGGCGACGACGGCGACTCGACGCTTAATTTAATTTATTTGGCCGCGTCTCTCCAGGCTCGAATGAGTAAATAAGAATGTAAATAAAGTACACCGTGAGCACCGGATTCTCTCCTCTTCCCCGTCCCACCCCGCATCCCACCCCGCGTCCCCCCTCGGCCCACTCGCTCCACCGTGTCATTATTATCGAGAGCGCAGAGCAAAGGCGCATCGGAGAAAAGCTCCGGAGTTGCTCTTCTTACCTTTATTCGTAGCGATAGTCGCCTCGTCGATCTTGCGGCGTTTAAAGGGTCAGCTTTACCGAACGCTGAGCGGAAAAAAAGGACGCACGCGACTCGACACGGATCGGTGTTATTACGTTCGTACGGCTAAGTAGCGAAGTGGAATTAGTTTGACTTTACAATGTAAGCGCGCTTCGAGCGCATCGTTCGATCGAAGCAAGGCAAAAGCGATATATGCGTTATCACGTGTATTCGGTAAGATTTCTTTTAACGGTTAAATTAGTTTTATGTTAAAAACGGCTTGTTACGTTGTTACGGAAGATTATTACCAACTCGAACATTACCTTCGAGCGGATATCGAACTATACGTTATCCTAAGACCGTGATACGTGCTATTCTTTTCGACCAGAGCTGTATTTTATTTAGTTAAACAACTTTCTTATTTAATATCGTTTGCGTTTACGAGTACGTTATACAAAATGCTAAACTGGAAAGCCGATAATTGACTCTACGTTCTAAATTTAATTTTCTAATCTTAAATTTTGACTATCTCTTACTTTAATGATTCTAATACCGTTAAGATATAATATTTTTATATTCAATTTTAAGTAAACTAACGTCTGCTCGTCCTATTTCTAATTTTCTAATTGTAGTCGATCGATTTTTAACAAATTTAAATCTTGTATCACATTTAAATGTACGTACTGTACGACTTAGTTTAACTTTTATATAATTGATTAAAATTTGAAAGTAGACTTTTCCACTTTGATTCTAAGTTGTCTTTTTAAAGAAAAAGGTTAATTTTAAGAACTCGTAAAGAACCAATCGCCTGATCGAAGACAAGTTTTTTTCGAACGATTCTTTTTACCGGCGTTTCGAAAAAGTAAAATAAAATTACATAAAATGAAAATTGTGTTGCAAGAATGAATCCCTTCGACTATAAAATATCATCGTATATTCGTCGCTGGAGCGAAAGGTTCGGTTTTTATAATAAAACATCTATTCGTAAATTTTGAATTAAGTCACAAAAATCGAAACTTGGCACGTGACGATAATAATCAGGTTTTAATTTTGCAGTTCAATGTACATTATTGATACGATATTCAATCGAAAGGTGGCCTATACTCGTGAAAAAGCACAAAAAATTTCTATCAGTTTTTAGTAAAAAAAAGAAAAAAGAAAAAAGAAAAAAGAAAAAAGATATAAACTTTGGACAAAATTGACTCGAGACGTAACATATTGTGATAATTTTAAGGTTATCTCGCGTGCGAAATATACGGTATGCGAATTACTTATTCCGCGAGAGAAATGGAAAGTCGAAGGAAAATTATTACCTCAGAATTATTATCTCAAAAAGCTGAAAATCATTAAGATACTGTATCGAAAGTACGAGCGTTTGTTCACGCGTTATAATGTTCGGCTACGTTGTAGCATTTCAGATTATACGAGGTACGAACAAAATATATACGGAAATACTGCATAAACTGGAAATCCAATCTCTTTTCTTAAACCCCCTGTAATATTACTCTTTCAGGTAAATCATAAAAAGCATTTTTCCATCAAAGCGGCAAAAGTATTTTGTTTTTAATATTATTTTTTAACATTCCACCATAAATCCGTTCGTATTTATGGTTTGAAAATTAAAAACCTTGTATTAAATCTTTTCGAGTAAACTGTACTTTGTTTTCAAATTATGTCAATGCGTATATTGCGTATATTGCGTATATTGCGTATATTGCGTATATTTGAACCATTCTTTTGCTTTTATAATCGCTAAAAATGTTGTCGCTAGCGTAATTTTATTATTCACGAAAAGCTGAGTTTGAAATAACCAAGAGGCGATGTAACGAAGTAGAGCTGACACGAGTAAATAAGTAAAGAAATAAAAAAGTCTTGGGTGCTCTGCCAATTTTCTTCGAGGTCTGCAATTATACTCTAAGCTTGGGTACGTCAAGGTAAGGGTGATTTTAACGGTTACTTCAATCCTGAAAACCAACCCTCACCTAAAATCTCTAAAATTAACGCTTGCAATTTTTTATGGTTGTATTTGCAACGGCTTTCTATACGCACCTCATTTTTTATATTATTTTTCGCTTTTATTTTATTACTGGCTTCCGAGTTTAACCAAGCTCGCAATTCTTTGCGAGATAGAGCGAAATGCTCCAATTACTAGTACTGCATACTTATCACTGCATTCGATTTGCATCGATAATAACTATAACTCGTTTCGTTGAATCACGATGATAACGATAACAAAAATTTATCATAATTGTATAATAAAAACGAATAAATCTTGGTAATCTAACGATATATAATGAGAATATTAACGATAATATTAATAATAATTATTTTATTTACCGTTTTTATTTTTAATTTAGAAAAGTATGAGATAGCTTGTATTAATTAGACAATCGTGAACAGAAGTTTTGCTGATTGAAATCGGAATACGCGATAATTAAATTCTAAACGAAGATAATTTAAAACGAATGTAACGTAATCATTAATAAATATGCCTTATATTTATTCAGCGAAGATTAAAGTGCTAGTATTTCGAACATTGATCGTCGATTAATATTTTAAGCGCTCTCGTAATACAGCATGTATTTTCATAAAAGTGTAATTAAAACGTAATGGAGCCGATCGAAGTTTGACGTCACCCGTACACGAAATTGCTAATTGCTAACAACTTAATTCAACAACTTAATATCGCATTCATAATACAAAACTCATACGCTGATTTCCGTTTTCACTCACCTAGTTTTATTATTAATAACGTTCGAATATTATTGGAACATCGCTTGACTGCACCCAATTTGTCGATCGTCTAACAAAACTGTTATCATTTCATTTGTTATTTTTTATCATCCAACCAAAGTGGCATGTTCAATGTCATTGTATCCTTATCTCGGAAGCGTGTGTCATCCGGAAAGTCGGGAGAACCTCCCAACGATTTTATTTTAGCGTCGTTATCTAATTGCTATAGATAACCTGTTGCGCGTCGGTAGCCAAGAGTTTCGCGTACATAGACAAAATTTTTTCCGAATGATTTATAACGGTATCTTCGATGCTTCCAAACGAAACATTATCAACACCGGGAATACGCGTGTTGACGAATACGATGTTTCAGCGATAAAAGCTGCGCGTCACAAAATTTTTCGCGAGACGGAAGATATATTCGAATTCGCGGAATATCTTCGCGAAAGACACTAATTTTATGCAAAGTCACGAATTATTTTTTCCTCCTCGATTAATTACCGCAAATAAGAAATATAATTTATCGATTAAATTAAATATCATAATGTAATATAATACAAAATTTATTTAAAATTCATCCGCTGGAATAAAATGTAAATTTTAAGGATTTACCCAACTACTAATTAAAGCAAATAAATATTTTTTTATCTACGTTAATATACGTTTATAGTGGTAAATTACAGCATTTAAAAGCGTTGAATTCATAAAAATGCATCTATCTTCGTACAATCGTTATTAAATTAACCATGGAACCGTAAAATACTAAATCTAACGTTACTTCTTTACGGATTCTACACTTTATTTATAACTGAGTAATCGGAGTTGTACGTGTATCGTTGCCCGCGCGTATCAATTATCGTTGGTAGATTTTTTGAATAAATAACAAAATTACGTTTGCGCGTTATAATGTTTCGAATGAAAGGATTATTCGACCTTTTTAAACGTTCGTAAACAGTTAAGCGATGAAATTGAAGGATTTAACGAAATTACGACGCTCAAAATAATCGAAAATACTCGACGTGATATCCTTGCGTTGATTCGAATCAACGCGAATCAACGCGAATCAACGCGAATCAACGCGAATCAACGCTTGATACAAATTCAACCGTAACGTCGCGAATAACATTCGAATACGGATTACTTTGAAATCCGTGAAAATAAGAAAACGATCGAATCGAATCGGAATCGCCACGGAATGAAACGTCAACAAAGTTTCGCGAAATTAAAAACTCTCATCCTCCGTCCGCCTTCCTCCCTTAACTCTTAGCTCGCGCAAAGTAACGATTCCTCTGGGAACGTCCACCCGTTTCAAAAAGAGAAATAAAAGCCGAAAATAAAAACCGAACATAAAAACCGAGCAAAAAATGGAAATAAAATAGCGCGAAATCGAAAAAGCGTCCCAAGGCTGTCCGTCAGCCCGACCCGAGGACGTCGTCCGCGCTCGTCCCGATCCCCTGCATTTCCCCCGCGGGGTTCGAATCCGCTGCAACTCGAGATGCATCCCGCGCTTCTCCTCCTTCCAGCCTCTATTTGCATAGAATGTGGCGTTGCGAAATTTTGCGGCGGGCGGCAGCTCAAGCCGTTCCGCCGACTTGGCGCACGCTCGCGCGGAATTACAGTAGGTAACGCTCGGTCTTGTTCTGTTGGCCGGTGCTCGAGCAGCTGGAGCCGGAGAGTCAGCCAGAGGCCGTGGAGCCATCGACGAACGAGGTGGACCCGGTCGACGAGGAGGAGGAGGAGGAGGAGGACGACGGCGACGACAACGACGACGACGACGACGAAGAGGAGGAGGAGCGACACCGCGAGGAAGAGTTGGAGGAGTTGGAGGAATTGGAGGAATTGGAGGAATTGGAGGAATTGGAGGAGTTGGAGGAGTTAGAGGAGTTGGAGGATTTGGAGGTGGAGGAGGAAGAGGAGGAAGAGGAGGAAGAGGAGGAAGACGAGGAACCACTCGACGCGGATAAGGAACGAGTCGTCGACCCAGTCTCCGAGCTGCAAGAGCCCGTCCTCCTCGAGTCCAGTCCCGAACCGAAGATGGACGCCCCCCCGGCTGTCAGACCCACCAGCCTAGCGCTCGAGAGAACGACGACGACGAGCTTCTGCTCGGACTTTCTCAGTCCCATCTCGCCCGTGTCGAAGCAGGTGAGTACTCGGATCGTTGCTCGGATCGCTGCTCGGATCGCTGCTCGAATCGCTACCCATAGACGTTTACCCGGGGAGCGAACGACCTTCACGGGTTAACGACTTTCGAGGCAGCCACGCGTTTAGTGCTTTCGTTCGCTACGTCGGCCGATTTTTTCGACATTCCGGACAAGAAGTTTTCTCGAGTGCATCCAACACCGCTCGCCTCCTCCAAATACTCATTTACAATTTTAGTTTTTATCGGGAGTAGAGGCGTTAGTCTTTATTTTTTTATCAAGCTCGCGTTACTCTCCCGTTAGCGTCCAAGTAAGGATTCGGTCTCTCGTTCAATCGCGTCGGTCGTAGGAAACCGTGCTGTTCCCAATTACGGAATCCAGTTACGGAAGTTAAATAAGCGGCAGCGACGGTTTTAGCAACGAAATACGAAAAGAAAACGCCCCTTTCACGCGCTGAGTGACAAATCGTTAGCGGATTTATAAGCTTCGTCATCGGGTGCTTCGTACGTCGTTTCGCTTCGACTCGTATCGAATCACCCCATCGATTGTTTAAGGATCGCATCGATAATTTTTCCCGATCTTGCAACGCGATTTCCAAGTACTCCGGGAGCTTGATAAGCGCCCAACTTTGTCGATTTAAAAATTTTAAAAATTAACGACACCTTGCGTATCGACTTTTATCTGTGAATTTTTAATCCTGAGCTCTATTTTTTTCGTTCACGCGCTAAAACCGAGTACCGCGACTCCGATATTCCAGACGGGGAACACCTTGTCACGCACGAATGCTCGTTTTACCGATCGGTAGTTTTTCTCCCACTCTGGATTTCTCGGAACGAGCTTACCGCCATTCCAACAACGTGACGCCATTAATTATTTTAATTCGATAATTTTTCATTCTAATTAAAGATAACGATCTTCAACCGCGATCAGCGCGATCAAAGTGACCTCTTAACTAGAGATATTAAAAAATCGTCACGAATTAAAAACGATTTAAAAAGCGCGTTCGTAGCTTTCAATGGAAGCGAGCCAATAATTTATTGTTAGCGTCGGTTCCTTTTCGAATCGCGATAAAATTTCGCGAACTATCCATAATTTAACGCGTGAAAAATTAAAGTTATTTTATTTTATTTATTTTATTTTAGCGCCATTCTTGTACCGGTTGTTATTAATCTCGACCCTCTTTGATACGCGCGTGTGCGTCTTTTGAATTAGCTAGAAAACGCGTTACTCCACGCGTTCGAGATTCGAATAAAGAAGGTGATCGAACACGGCTAACTAAAATGTGGGCAGTAGATTTATGAGCATTTTTAACCTTCGTTACACGAAACGTAACGCATAGAACAATTTAAAAGCATTCTTAACTGTACCTCCGAGTACTTTGAATATTACATTTTAATATCCGTTCCGACTCGTACGAAGCCCATTTATTCGCAACAGAACCGTATTTTACCACTCGACTTTTCCATTTATGCTTAATTTATTTACCCGCGTTCCCAACGAATCGAGTTACGGAACGACGCATCCGAGAGATAAATTACACGCTATCGCGAACAAAATAAAGTCGACGGACCACCAAAGACCACCGGGAGAAGTTCGAAAAGGCTCGACGCGCCTTCGATCGAGGAATACCCGCGACTTTCGATAACCGCCCGCTTTTCACCCTCCGCTCGTAGATCCTGCCGCTGAGCTTTTCCAGCGACGAGGAGATCATCACAGGGCTGTCGTTCCCGCTGGGACCGCCGACCAGCGTCGAACCCCCGAAGGAAAAACCTCCCCCGCCTCCCGTGGATCTCAGCGACGAGGAGAACCATCCCATCGAACCTCTCAAGAGGCTCAACTCCACGCGCAGGATCAAAAAGGAGCTGCGCACTCGTCGGTCCGATTTCTTGGGCATCGAGGGAGTAAGTATCCTTGGCTTCTGCCTCTTTCCTTTTTCGATTGCATTCGTCAAAAAAGATCCCGAGTTCGTTGCACGGTTGTATTTCGCTACGGTCGGCGGTTGGTATCAACCAACGCCGTCCGAAACGGTTTAACGCTTCGTAAATAGCGAAGGCGTCGAGCATTGCCTGCGATCGTGACGCACGAAATTAAACTCGAGCATTTGATGTTCGTCGAGACAGTGACTAACTACTCTCGAGTCTCGTAAACTGTTTTAATCCGAATTAATCGAGAGCGCGAATGCAATCGAAGAAAAATGGAAGAAGCTCGAACCGTAAAGCAACCGTAAAGAAAGCGCGAATTTCCCTAACCCGTTCGGTTTCAAGTTCAACGACGATGAACTCGAGCGCGAATTGACGCTGACGAAGCCCCCGGACATGGCAGCGATACTCGCCGAGGAGCGGCGCATCGAACAACTCCACCGACGCTCCTACGACACCGACAGCAACTACGAACAGGACTCGAGCCACGAGCGCGACTCCGGGGTGGAACTCGGACAGGCCGAGGACTGGGCCAAGCAACCCGTCAGCCCCGACATGTCCCAGCACAGCCGCCAGAGCAGCGAACCCTTCGGAGCGAGCGTCACCTCCTCCGAGGAGGACGAGATCACCAAGAAGGAGCGCGAGATCATCGAGGTGCTCGAGCGGGAAGAGCAGTGGCGCTACGAGAACAAACGCGAGATCAACAGGTGAGGGGAACACCCGTGAATGAGCAACCCACGAGGGGGGAGGAAAGCGGGGGAAGGTTTCTACGATGCTCTTTGGCTTTGCAGCGACATCGGCGAGAAGCTCGCGCACAAGCTCCGCGAGCTCGAGGAGGAGAAGATGCTGCTGGAACGCGAGCGCGCCTCCAAGGAGGTCGTCGAGAATCAGCAGCAGCCGCAACAGCAGCAACAGCAACAGCAACAGCAACAGCAACAGCAACAGCAACAGCAACCGCAACAGCAACAACCACAACAACAACCACAACAACAGAGACGCCGGCACCAGGAGCCAACCGCCGAGACGCTCAGGATGAACGAGGAGAACTTGCGCAAGCAAGAGGAAATCGCCCGGAAGGAGGACGAAGCGGCGCGTCAACAGCAGCTCGAGAACAAACTCGTCGAGGAGAAGCACCAGCAACTGGGACAGGGGGAGGAGGAGGAGGAGGAGGAGACGGAGGCTGAGGCGGAGGCGAGACTCCAAGAGAAGCTGAGGATGCAGAAGCTCGAGGAGCTAAAGGAGCGCGAGGAGCTAAAGGAGCGCGAGGAGCGAGAGGAACGCGAGGAACGCGAGAGGAGGAACGTTGAGGCGCGTAGACAGGACGAGATCCAGATCAGAAGCCCGGAAAAAACCGCGCAAGAGGTAAACTTCGTCCTTTGTTATCCTTGTTTCATGGACTTACTTTGGTCGCGAATTTTACATTTTTTACTTTTACACCGCTCGAATTATTTATTTTACCCGTGGAATGTTGCGTTAACGTATTCGTGTTTCACGGTAAATAAATTTGTACAGTACTACCGTAAATATATTCGGAAGGATGTAAATATTAATAGCGAATTTTGAGTATCGAGCGAGCGTAAAATATTCGAGTACTTCAACCGCGTTTGTTTCAAGCTATTTGAAAAGATTTTTATTTTCCGCGCGATCTAGCGATACCTAACAAAAAATCCGTATTAGTAACTCCGGATACTAATTTTTCATAAATAATTTTCAGAGTAAAGCTATGAGCCCGACATTGAGTGTCAACGAAGACGAGTACGCGTCCAGGGTAAGTACATCGAGATTCGTTTCGTATAAAAACTCTCTTTGTCTTTATCTTAATTCATAGTAAAGTTATAAATCTATGAATGCGAAATAAAATTCTTCGAATAATACCTTTTAAATCAACTTTTTTAAATATTGATACAATCGATATTAAGAACGCCTTGGGAATATTTGTATTCGTTGCGCGCATACTAAATACGGTGTAAGCGATAAATCATCGAAGGTCTAATATTTGATCATCCAAAATTAACGAAGTATTTTATCGCTCGCACTCGGAGTCCGCGATATCGAAAGCCGATAAAAACGCTTCTTTTTCCAATTCAAACAAAACAAAAAAAAAAAAGCAGGAGGTGCTTCGAGTCGAGCGCGAGTTGCTTCAACTGGAACAGGAGGAACTGAAACGGCAACGTAGCAACCTCGCCTACCGGGAACAAAAGCAGCAGCAGCTCGCGGAGAAGCTCCACGAGCAGTGGAAGTCGCTCCAGGACGTCGCCCAAACTCCATCGACGCCGGCAGTGACGGTTCGCCAACCTCAGTACGGCAAACCCCAAGTCGCGCCCCTCAACTACAGATCTTCCATGCCCAACCTTCTCCAGGACACGGGGCTCAGCCAACGCAGAAGACCCCCGCCGCCGCCCATACCACCCGCGAAGCCCCTCAGGCTCGTCGACCAGAGGCAGCGCGATGTCACCATTAGGTGAGCCACGCCTTTCCAATTACCGCTAAATTATGATCCGGTTACCTCCGAGTCCAATAGACGTGCTTCGATAGACGTCCACGTTGCTAAGTTGCCCAACGCGGCAACAGTCTTTGGATTTCAGAAGTAATTTACTAGCAATTTCTTCGTTACTTCTCGTCGCTCGCCCGATTAAAAATAACGCCGATCGTTTCTAATAACTCGTAAACCTTTGGAAAAAATATAAAAACTCGTTTGCTTGGATAACGTTATAACGGCTGAACCGATAAATTTTTAAATCGAGAGAACAAACATATTTTTCTACCTTCGTTTTTACAATCGTAACCGATTAGAAAAACCCGACCGGTCGAGTTCGATCGAAAATTTTCTGTATTACGTACGTTTCAGATATTTTACATTGGAAATTTAATTAAAACTTAGGCCGTACTGTAGACTCGATTCTTTGATCAACGATCAAAGAATGACCTCGAATCGATCGATATTTTAATTCGCGTATCGACGAAATCCGTGTCGCGCCCACGTTCGGTTGCATCATCCCGGATCAAAGCGTGTCCCGGATAATTGGTAACGCCGCGATAAAAGTCAGGATGCTCTCGTCTTTGGTTGCACCTTTGGTTGCACCTTTAGTTGCACCGACTGGTCATCCGGTCGTTGCGTAACCGAAATTCGAGCGTACCCTCGAGCGGAACTAAACCCGCGGTATACGAAATTCCCTCAGGAGCAGTCGCGTGCCATCGGCCGACTCGATACCTCAGCAAGTGGAAGCGCCTCTGAGGCCGAGTGGACACCACGGCCAGCAGATGAGCAGACAGACGCTCCAGGCTTTGTCGGCGGTGCCGCGGTCCAGGATCGTCCAGGCCGACCAGTGGGTTCAACGCCGCAAGAGCGACGTGCCTCGAGCCGCCCAAGACTACAACTACCAACACTGGCTTATTCAGGTGAGTCGGTCAGTGTTTTTTTTCTTCCGGTTACATCTGTCCAACCGAGCGATCGAAAGCTTTCCTTCGCTTACGTCGCTCCTTCGTACCGATGCACCTTCGGAAAAATTACGCTCGGTGTAAAGATACGAGCTGGAGGATCCTCCGCTTAAAAAATTTGACTGGATCATTCGAGCGAGACAGCTGGTGATCCTCGCGACCATCTCTTACAATCTCTTGCAATCTCTTACGATCTCTTACCCGTTCTCGCAGGAGGCAGAGCAGCGGAGGATCAACGAGAAAAACCAACGCTCGCCGGCGAGAAAACCACACGTCACCGGCACTTCCGTACCTTACACGGCGTCGCCACCCCGATCGGACGGCAAACCGCTTCCGGACTCCATCATCCAGACCCTCACGCAGAGGATCCAAAACCGAGTCCAGGAGAAACCGCTTTCGCCCAGAAGAAGGTACAATTATTTCTTTCTGTTATGGATTTTTCTCGTTTTTATCGTTTATCGTATTTATAAGTTTATCGACGGCTGCTTTTTCCGATCGATTACGCGGTACATAAATTTCTTTCGAACGTCGTGTTTTACAGTTTTGTAATCGTTGTTGTATTCCAAGGTTCTTATCAGGTGACAAAATCAATTCTACGATAAGCGTAGAAAGAAAATTATGGAACGACGAGCGTAGCATCGTTTTCAGACGTTATCTCGTTACAGGTTGGAACACAGTACTAGCCAAGAACACCTTCACTCGCCCCAACATTATCAAATGCAGCAACACAAGGTTCATCAGTCGCCGAACAATCCCGAATCGCAAGAGAAGATGTTGAGCGTCAGCGGGAAAAAGAAGTGCTCGCACTGCGGAGACGAATTAGGTGCGTCAAATTATTATTATACGCAATTATTTAACGATGATGTTTTACCGCTACTGGATCGGTCTAACTTATATTAACGGTAAAGTTTGTAAAAAAGAAAAAAAAAGAAAAAAAAAGGAACACCTTGTACTTGGGTACGAAAATGTAAAGCTTACAACGTAACAACGTAACAACGTAACAACGTAACAACGTGGATAACGTGGATAACGTGGATAACGTGGATAACGATGAAAAGTGAAGCATGTTACAATTAATACTTAATCCTTTGCACCTCGAATTCATAGCAGTGCACGTGGAACGCGAGGAAGGCGTCGAGGATCGATCGGAAATCGTACGCTAAACTCGCTTGCTTGCTTTGCATTTCGCAGGACGAGGCGCGGCGATGATAATCGAGAGTCTGCGGTTGTTCTACCACATGGAGTGCTTCAAGTGCTGCGTGTGCCACGTGAGACTCGGCGACGGCCTCATGGGCACGGACGTCCGCGTCCGCAACCACAAGCTGCACTGCCACAACTGCTACTCCAGCGACGACGGTACACGCGAACGCACGCACGCATACCGTTAGGCCACTAGGTGGAAAACTGGCGGTGAAAAAAATAAAAGAATAGGATAGAGGGAGGATCGAGGGAGGATCGAGGGAGGATCGAGGGAGGACGAGGTTACCCCCCCCCCTCGTTCCCGCCCTTCCTTCCTTCCTTCCTTCCTTCCTTCCTTCCTCGCATCACCTTCGACGACCTTCACCTGCGCATTCGTCCATTCCTTCCTTCTTTTTCGAGAGTCCTTTTCATAATATCGCTTTCGTTCGGCTGCTTTGTAACAATGTGTTTTTAAGAGAGAGAGAGAGAGAGAGAGAGAGAGACGCGTCGATGCATCGATTTTGCGTCTCAAATTTGCTTTATTATCAGCTTTGCAAATATCCAAATTTTTTATTTGTTTCTTCTTCTTGTTAATATTATCTTGGAATGAAAATGTAAAAACGAATACGGAATTAAATGTTTTAAAGAAAAAAATTATTAAATTGTTTATCCACCATTAAATATATAACATTATTAACACAGAATTAACATATTTTTACCGAGATAAAAGTTACATTTTCTTAGTAAAATAATTACGTATGTCTGCGTTTGATAAATTTTTCTTCGTTCACTTTTTTTTATTAGACGTAAAATATATATTTTAATTAATTTTTATCAAAGTAATTAAATCGAGAATTGGTTATGTGTACAGGTCATTAATTTACAATTATGAAAACTATCGAGCGGAAGATATATTTAATGTATCGGAAATGACGAAATTACAAAAAGGAGTTACGAGGTAATTTCAAATGTAGTAAATATTGCCGACCGTTTAAATATATATTTACGTATACGTAATATACGTAATATACGTAATATACGTAATTCTCGTTTAATCTTATATTGTTTTATTCGTTCGTTGTTTTGGATGCAACTAATTTTAAAGTCTTCTAATTTCAAACTGCGTTTCCACCCAGTTTTAATTAAATTAACAAACACACGATTACTTCGCTTACGCTAAAAATATTTTCAAGAAAAAAGCTACAATGATTTACGCATTGAAAAATTAATGACCTCGTTGTTTTGAATTTTGCAGGTGTGAAATTTAGCTGCGTATAGAAAGGGGACCGAAGCAAACACGATAACCCGATCGAACGGAGATCCGAGCTAACTAACTTGAAAGTATAGCGCGATTCGGCTATACTTTCATAAGTTGTAGTTGTGGCGGTTTCAAAACTTGTACCTCGCCTTAGTTCGAGGTGGAAGATTCGCTAATAAGAAGGAACGATGAAAAAAGGAGTTCGCTCCTTCGTTTGCGATGTAAATAGAACAAAAGTGCTGAACCCTCTTCTGGATATGGTTGCAGACGGCTTTACGGCTGATACGGAGACGAGGAAAGAAAAAAAAAAAAATGGAACGTGAAATATGGAAAACAATGAAGGAGGGACTTCCGCTGGCTTATGCAACGAGGAAAACTAACCCATAGACTCTCACATAAAACACACAGGAAACATTATGTAAATAGCGTGTATTTATGTAATTAGCAATTAGCGTGTAAGGTAAAACCACCATCGCTGTTACTTTTATACGGTACGATTCGACGTTGTTGGTCGAATGATTCGTGACTTTGAAAAGTATAAACATCGGCGATACGTTTATCATAATTATTATTTTTTTGTGTCGTTTGGAATAAATAAACGTGTACATTACTGTATCATATGTGATATCTATAAGATGAATAAAATAAAAATCATTTGAGAGATTTCTTATACTTTAAGTAGAGAAGGAAATGAAACTTAGGTAGACGAACTTCATTGTTAATTAATTGTTGATATTAAAAAAAAATCATGCCTAGGCACACTTATTTTTACGGTAAACCAGTAATTAACAATTGTAAGGTACTTCATAAATGCCTGGTCGTATATTGCGTACATACAATATTTTGTACTGCGGCAATCGAGTCGTTAATTTCTATCTCTGAAATCTCCTCTTAATGAATTGTATTTTACGTAACAAATGAACATATACGAGTGTGTATCGAGTGACGTGAAAATAAAGTTTATTTTACCGTTTTTCTTTTCTGCTCTTCTTTAACACTTTTTTTGTGCGCGCGCAATGTCGATTCGATTACTCGCTGTAACTGTCACGAGGATATCGTCGTCGAGATTATAATTACACACGTGAAATATTGTATGGTACTTGTTTCATCCATCGCAAAATGTGTAATTTTATATTCATGAGTAAATAAATGTTTATTGAAATCTTCGTATAGAATCCGTTTTTTGTTTACCTTTATTATTTCCCAAATTGAAAGAATTTTATTTATAAAGTGATATATATTTGCTCCGATGGTCGAATATCGTAACCGTTCGTTCGAATACCATAGAAAGTATAAATTTTTAAATAACAAATTATTCCAATATCTGTACAGAAATATGTATTGATCAGTATTCGATAAACGAAATAAAAAATTTAAGTTCTATAGATAGAAAAATAAATAAAATTTAACGATGATTAATTTACTATTTTTCAATATCGACTAAGCTGATATTAAAAATGATATAAATGACTGATACAAAAATAATATAACGTTGAATTATTTAAATTTAATTATCTATTCGCGTTTAAGTTTTTATTTTTTTGATAGTCGAAGCTGATGTTTGATTTTATTTAATGAAATTTAACTTGAAGTTGTTTTTGTCTTGAGTAAATCGATTGCTATTTCTGGGTTTATTTAATTGAAATTTAATATTAAACGAACCTAAGAAAAACAAGGTCTTTTTGTTAATCAATTCAATTGTTAATCTACTTTTTCCCAATAAATCTTTAAATTCTTTACCGGTGATCTCGATAGCAACTTTAACTATCGGTTCGTACATCCTGCAAAAAGAAGACAGGGAATAATATAATTTGTAAAGTGGGTAGAGTAAATCGAACTCACTGATACATTATACCGCGTATGTGAGTCAGTGCTCATCGATTTAAAAAGAATAAGCGAGGAACCTATTAATAGAACCATCGAGTGAAAGAAAGAATCTCTTCGTTTTCCTAATCGTTTTATAACCAAGTCGGCCTAACATCAAATAGAACATTAATTTATCCACATTCTACTTCTATTTTTAATGTTTCCTTATTTTATTATGTGCTTTTTAATCTTCTAGAAAAAAATAATAGTGTAAAATAGGATCAATTTCAAAAAATTATGTCCGTATGAAAAATGTTTGCGCGATGCAATATTTTTTCTTTTGTAAAAAACAAGATTTGTAAAGTTATGTCAATTTTTTTTATTTAAATTTTATTTTGATATGAAGCATCGAATAGAATTTATTTTTAAAATAAATCTAAAAATATCTGTTTAAAAAGAATAGATGGAAGAACTCGAGAAGAAATACTTTTTTATTCGATTAAACGCATGTATTTTTCTTATTTTTACGATTATGACCACAACGACTTATGTTAACAACTTTCTCTAATTATTAGTATACGAAGAAGAAAAAATTCGAATTAAGAAATAGATTAAAATAACATTGTATCGTGAAAATTTATAGAAAGTACTTCATTTTATCGTTGAAATATGTTTTTTAAATAAATATATATTCGGTATCGATTCTTTAATTTTTTTAAATACTATAATTTACCTTATATTATTATAATTTTTAATATATTTAAAATGTTTATTAAATAATAAAAGTTAAGTACTTTTAGATTAAAATCTCTTTCTAATATCTATTAATCTAACGAAGATAAACGCGAAGAATATGTTTACGTTATATGTCAGTTGTTGAAGTTATAATAAAAAAATTAGGAGAAATAAAGAAATTTGAACAAATCTTTTTTTATGCGAAGATGTCTATGTATAAATTTTAATAGATTCATTAGTTTTATTTTTAAATTAGTCGAGTGATATTCTTACAGATTAAGAAATAACTGTAAATTTAGATTTATTTAAAATTAAACGTGGAATCTCAAAATTGTCATTAAATAAATTATATTATTCACTATATATTATATCGCTATATAAATACGTGCTTTTTATAAATAATATTACAAGGTTTTAGTGTAATTACGGATTTTTAATATTAATTATCAAACAAATATTTAATTATTTGCTGCATTATAAGAAATAGTCAATGCTATTGTTACTCGTAAATTTACATTACACTTTCTAAATTCTTTTTAAACGTTGGAAGCAAAAAAATTAAACAAAGATAAAATGATTGATATTTCAAGATTATATCGCTTACGCATGATTATAAAAAATACATTATAAACTATGAAATTATGAAATTTAAATTAATTACTTACTTTTTACTGTAAAAGAATATTAGTTTGTCATAATATATAAATTCCACCGTAGTATATTTATAGATGCGAATACATAAAAAAATCTCATTGAAAAATGAACTAAGACCGTTTTTCTAAATACAAATTGTGCATTTCTCTTTCTCTCTTCCTCACCTCGCTATGCTTTTAAGAAAATCGATTTAGAATACCTAATGGACTTTTATAATTAGATCGCTTTTTTATCAATTACTATTATAAATGCATATAGTCACATTACAAAATTTTTATATTCAGAGTGTAATTATGGATCGTGAGAAAAAACTGAGAGTTTGTTTATTCAGTTCAAGTATAACTACAAGTATATAAGTAATCTTTTAATATTTAAGACGATACCATTTCACAACGTCTTATAAATTATTATTAACTATATAATATTATCTTGAATGATTATTTTATAATTTCTTACTTTTCTCATGTATTATCATAATTATTTGAACAAAATTATTTGCATTAAATCAAAAGTTACATTTTATTATTTTTATTTTTAACACATTTAAAATATTTACTAACTAATCAATTTAAGTATTTTAAAATTAAAATCTCTTTGGCTCACTTTTTAAGATATCGATAAATTTAGTTTTTTCTACAATATTTTTTTTTATTTTTATGACAATGTAAATTTATTTAATATAAAGTAAATTTATCGACTATTTTTACTTCACGATTAATTTCAAGTTATCCATAATAACGATAGATTTCAACCAACTATATAAAAATATATTTCTATTAAATATTATATACAACTGTTATAACTTAAAAATAAATTTTAAAATATAATTTTTTTTATTATTTCATTATTTTATTATATCTTTGAAACATACGCGAGTTTTTATATATTTATTGGTGAACTTATTATAAAATGTCTACTTTATAATTTAACTAAAATATGAAGTTTTTCATATAATTTTGCTTAAAAAAGAAATTTAAAAATTATGTAAAAATAAGATTAAATTATATTGCATACTTAAAAAAATTCTTATAGACGTTTAAAATATGAAACCAAGGATACTATTTATAACAATAAGCTTATTAAGAAATATGAGGAGCTGATTAACCGATTATGAGCTCTAAAATATGTTACTAATTAAAATTTAACACAGTTGTTTGCGATATCAGCGATAGCCAAATTCGTGTTGACCGTATCTTATTATTTTAAGATTTGATACTGTATTATGTTGCATTTGGTTTATATTTTTGATTTTAAATAAGACAATAACAAGCTAAGTAATAATAAGAATAAGAATAATAATAATAATAATAATAAGTAATAAGTAACGATAATTCAATTAAGATAAGCGTATACTAATTTACAATATCGTATACTTTACAATCGTATACTTCGTGTACTTTCAAAATTTAATAATATTCGAACAATAAAGATAACATTTTTATTGCTATTATTCTTTTTAAAATTCTGAAGATGATGTAACCGCTTTCACGAAAATTCTAAAAATATAACAAAGCGCATTATCGATCGATACAAAATACTATATATATGATACTTGAACTATATTATTCTTATTAAATTTTTCCATTTTTTTTATTAAAATTCTATACATTTCTGTAAATAATTAAACCGATATTATTACATTTTTTTCTGCATATTTGTGTAAATGCTACCTTATTATTTAAATTTATAACGCGGTTTCAACAATTAGATGAAATTAAAATAATTGATGAATTTGCCCTTTTGTGATTATTTATTATTACCGAATAATTAGTTTACTTATAATTTAAATACTTTTATAATAAACAAAAGATTAACTCGTTAAAGTTTCTGTATTAGCATATTGAGCATTAGTTTCTAAGCAAATCTATCGTAAAAAGCGTCTTCGAATTTTTATAATATTTAAATATATAAAAACATATATTATGAAAAATGTAAATAATTTCCATGTTTATTTTAAAAGCTATTATAATTATTCAATGGTTATTTATACAGACGCAAGCATACATACATACACATCGATGTATATTTATTTTAATAATTGCTTTTTCTTAACATTATCTTTTTAATTGTATACTTGAATTGTATATAATAAAAATTATAAAAGATAAACACTTTAACGTCTAATTTATTTATGATCGAGTATCGACGAAAAGAAAACAGATGTTCTTTTTACGCGGGGATGAGTTCTTACTTAAATATAGACAAGAGTTAAAGCGAATACTAATTGCATACTATATACTCATACTTTTTATGTGCACGGATATATATATATATATATATATATATATATATATATTGATTACTTCAATTAAAAAATATTTTTTCTTCGATAATAAATTTAACGTGGTATATTTTTTATTGATCAATCTTTACGCGTAATTTCAGTCTAACATAATAAACTTCTATTTTTTTGTTAATTTCGACTATATATTTATATTATGATATATATATAAAGTAAAGTTTAGTTATGCTGCTGTACATATAATTTATAAAAAATAAAAAATTAAACTTTACGATATTATGTTATAGTATAAATACTTAACGGAAACTTAATTTACTTTCTTAAAAAGAAAATTAAAATGTAACTAAATGTATTTTTTTACAATATTTTTTGTAAAATTAAATTAGTTAAAACAAATTTCATATAATTATTTTTGTTTTACAAATTAATAATATCATACAATTTATTCGCGTATTATTAACATGGTTATATTTTCTTATAAAATTTTACTATTCGATATATGTAAGAAATTAATATAACATATATATTTTTAACTTCTTTATTATCAACGGAAATCAATTAATATTTATTTAGGTTCGTATTCACGAAGATTAATAAGAAATTCTAATTTCTAACTACAAAATTATATTTACATTTAAATTAAAGTGATCCGCGTCACGTCAGCGTTAATTAACAAAATAATATTTTTAGAATAACTCTTTTTCGAGGACTTAATTAGTTTTCCAAATTATAAAACTCTTTCCGATATATCAGAAAAGAGAAAACGAGGACAGGAACGAAAGTTTTCCAAAAGATTACGTCGAGTAACGGAGATAAGAAAAGAAGGAATCTTCGGGTCCTTTAAAAGTCGTGAATTATCATTGAAAAGGATATAATGGATTTCCTTTTAATCTATTACTTGAACGTATAAAAAAAAATTTCCTCTTTTTTGTGCAAGTGACGTATCTATTATTATATCAGGAATCAAATTTAAATTTTAATCTTCTTTCAATCCGTAACAAAAAACGATATAAAAGCTTAGGTGCAATATTGCCTCGATCGACTTCGACGTTACGTTTTATTTTATTTTAATATTTTCCAACAATTCCAAGCTCTCGAATTTCGGCTGAGAAATAATAGCCTCGAACTCGATCGAGCTTCTGCCTTAAAATTTCGTTCCGAAAAATGCGTACTAGCGGTATTTAAAACACGAGCCGTCGATCGATTTGACTCGTACCGTTTGAACGATGAACGGAAAAACGCGACTTCCCGACGTACATGGGAAATCATATAAAATGACACGAGTTATCACACGAGTAAATGTCTTTCCATCTCCTATTTCGAGAGCCGTGAACTAGCTCTTGAGCTAAGCGCGTCGCTTCTACCCTCGATCTATTTCCCCTAGATCTTCCGCCAAACAGCTGAAAGAAACGAAGTTATTTAAGCCGCTGAAGCTTCGATGGATCTCGCGATGATGCACTTGGGGGTAATAATCGTGTACGCAAAGTAGCCTAATAATGCATCGCGTCCCTTCCGTAACGAGCGCAGGCGTATTAATAAACGCGTCCCCGGAGTTGATGAATTAAGCGCCAGTTCAACGAAATAAAAAAATAAAAAATCCGTCCTTAGTGCGACGTGCGAGCGCTTCTCTCTCTCTCTCTCTCTCTCTCTCTCTCTCTCTCTCTCTCGCGGTCTCGTTTTTTTTTTCCTCTTTCTTCTAATTCCGGCGGTGAGAGGCTGCCGATCCAACGATGTGTTCCAACGTCAGTCGCGCTTCTCACGTCGCGCGCGACGCTTCGCTCGACGCACGTCGAATAGTTTTGCTCCAAAGGGAGTGGCGTGAGGTTATCCGAGATTAAGGTGAGGGGATAGCCTTTGGGAACGGGGATCGACGCGAGTGGCACCAGGAGCTCAAACCCCTGGGGGTTTCGATAGGACTCGATTCGCGCGCGTCTGTGAATTTGGTGTCGTTTGATTCCCTCCTCTTTCCATGGTCGAATCGCTTTTATATTTTCGGGAGTGAAGGACGATAGAATTTTGGTGTACATTTTCTTTTTTTTTATCCTAAGGATTTATCGCATTCAGCTTTTATTATTTTCCTTTTACGCTTGCGGTGGTGCTTTTAGTTATAGTTTGATAAATAGCTTCCAACTTGCGTTAAACCGAAAACGACATCGAATTAAATAAATCAAAATTTGTTCCGATCTCCATTGAAAACTTTTTTTTTCACTTTTCTCCTTGTTTAACAAAGAATGGCTAAAGTTTATTGATACGGAAGGCGTTTTTGTCGTTGAATTTTATAAATTTTATAACAACAAATTTTATAACTAGCAAAACTATATTTTTAAAATTTTAAATTCTTATATTTGTTTGGATAATTATAATATTTCCTAGAAATTTGCGTATATAAATTTTACCGTTAAAAAAAGTAAAATACTTATTTGTTTAAAAAATTGTAGCAATTTTATCGATCGCATCCGGCAAAAATTATTTATTTTCGTTGCTACGTCAAACAAAGAAAAAGATGACGAATAAATAATAATGAAATTTAGTTACCGTAAAGATACGCTGAGTACTAACTTACCAAACGATAACAACTCAAAGCTGAGGCGTCGAAAACTCGATTACTTTTTAAATCAAAACAATCGTTCGGTTCGCTAAGCTGTACAAATTTTAAATCTAAACGGTCTAACGGGTGTTAGTTTTCAACAAAATGAACATTATCAAAGAATAAACGTAAGTGGTCCTTTCAATTAGTCGTTACAAATTATATCGACAATGTTTACGTGCGCGGCTGACGATGGAACTCCGCCAATTACAAAAATTTAAATAATTGCGAGTAACTGTAAACCGTCGGTGAAATACCGCGAGAGAAAATTTTACAATATTCGGTTCGAGTGAAATAATTAAGTCGAATACGTAGACGATCGCGATAAGAGTAAACTTTTCGAACCTTCAAAAGTAAATTGCAAGAAAGTCCCGCGACTTTCGACAAAGTCCCATTCTTTCCGGGAGGATAGAAAAATTTTTTCTTAAAATAAATGTATTAAAAATGGAAGCGGTTGGAATAAATGAGATTCGTTCGAACGATTTGGTTTTAAATAAATAAATTAGCGATACGCGAGGTTGCGCCATTTTACTCGTATAAATACCGTCGCTCGTCGAAGGTTGCAAACGTAAGCTCGAATCGGGTACGATGCTTTCTTCCTCGAATAAAGTTTATTCCATCACGCGTAGATACAGAATTCAACGTAAGCGATTCGATCGATAATACCTTTAAAAATAAGTCGTAAGGTTACGAGTCGGAACTTGACTACTCTCTTTGGGCGAATTCGAAACGCCAATCGTTGATTAGAAGATTTTCGTAAATAACCCACCTCTCGTCGAAACCGCGATACAATCACCGACGATCTCAGGTACAGAGGCGTAAACGTACTGGAAAAAAAAAGTATCTCCCCCCAACGGTTGCAGGAGTTGTTGACGGAGTCGCAGCTCTCGGTCCCTTTTCTTCCATCGCTCGAGGAAACTCGACGTCCCCGAAAGAAAGACGGCAATAACCAAAACGTTAAAAAGCAACGAACCACCTTCTTCGTTATCCGAGGAAAAATCGGCGCGAATAGGCTTTTCCTTCCGAGCCGCGATAAGCTCGTTACACGCTACACGCGGCTCGAAATATTTAACAGAGCGAGGCGAAACCGCTACTCCGCCCGCAATCGGTCATCTCCGCCCTCGCAACAACCTCGCAACAACCTCGCAACAACCTCGCAACAACCTCGCAACAACCTCGCAACAACCTCGCTACGAGTCCCAGTGCGCGGAATTATCGGTGTCGTTTCAGACGTACAGAAGCCGTCCGTGCTCGTTTCTTGTTTCCTTCCTTTGGCCGCGCCGACGAATGACCGAAGGAGGTCGACGAACCCGCTCGAGGAACCCGCTCGAGGAACCCGCTCGAGGAACCCGCTCGAGAAGCCGAACCGAGGGCCAGAGGTGAGCGGTGAAAAGCGCGTCCAACTGGTCCAAAGGGATGAGTCGCCGAGTCGTCAACCCCCTCGACTTAACCGAGTTCTTTTAACCGAGCAATACTCGGGAAAATATATCAAAAGAATATCTCTTGGAATATTTTCAACCGAGCCTTCCTACGATTTTACCCGTTACATTTTAATGGATTCGCAATTTTTAATCGCGTCGAAGATTGTCTTGAAAAATTATAAATATCGTACGCACGATTTTCTATACGTTTACTTGTGTTGCACGAATACGATTACCTGTAATATAAGTAATTGCCTATAAATTCTACGTAATGCACTTATAGCACGCTATGTTAAACGGAATAGCCAGAAAACGAGTAAGAATTAAGAGAACGAATAACCAACCATTAATGGCAAAAGTGTTGTACGGATCGCTCGAGTCGTCAATTTTTTTTAACTACCTTCGCTCGAAATTATAAAAATCGATCCATGTGCGATAACTATCGTATAAAATTATAAATATTCTCGCTTCTTTAAAAGATAATCACCAACGTGAACCAAACGAAAATAAATTTTTTAAACGTTGGTTTTTCTTTATATTTGTTTCTTTTTACGCTTGTTAAACATGTGTCAAAAGACAAAATATTTTAATTCTATTTAACGTAATTTGACGTATTTACGCGCAACTTTCGGTCCGATACTTTCTTCTCGATTCTCCTTCTTCTCGAGGCAAAAAGTTAGTAATTAGCAAACGACGTAGAGCGAGACAAGAATCTTGTTTTTCGATATAAATTTTACGAACGTGCAAAAACTACGAAGAAACTCGTAGGCAAGTTTAAAAAATTTAATTCGAATCATCGCGATAAATAAAACCTCCGATTCTTCTAACCGCCGATCGCGAACGTTTGTCAAATCTCTGGTTAGTTTCCGAGCGTCGAGCGATTCTCGCATTTCTCGAAACGGTTCGAAACCAAAATGATTTTCATCGTCGATCGTATCGAGATGAAAATTAAAGTTCGTAAAGTTGTAAATAGTTGGAAAAAAAGTAGACTCGTTAACTTTACGATTTCCCGCGTGAAAGTTTTCCCAGATCGTCAATTTCTTTTTAGGATGCATTAAAACAATAACCAATCGCGATCCGACTCCCGGACATCGGCGACTCTCGCGAACCCCTTTCACCTTTCACCTCCGGCCTTCCAATTTTTACATCCGGCGTCTCCAGTAATCTCAGGCACCGCCCGATAATTCTCTCCTCCATCCGCGACAGGCGTTTCGCGCCACGTGCAACGCGCAACGTGCAACGTCCAACATCCAACGACTAACTCGGAGCCGCGTTTCGCTTCGCAGCCGCAAGGTATCCATTGCAGCCGCGTCCGCCCAACGCCGAGGACATGAGTCTCCGCTGGATACACGAGAACCTCGAGCCACCGAACTGCGACGAGGAATGCAGCGACATCGACGACAGTTGCAGCGACGACAGCTACGACTCGGACGTCGTCCTCGGGGGCGACGATAACGGCAACTTCACCAACAACAACAACTCCAGCGGCAACCACAATCATCGGGACGGCGACGATGCCGAAGGGACGAGGCGCGAAACCGCGAGGCATCCGACCACCGCGGTCACCATCGACCGATACGGGTAATGCATTTCCTTCCTCCGCGCAGATTGCGCCAGGGAACTCGTCGGTTCGTTGGCTTTGAATTGGCTTTGAATTGGCTTTGAATGGGAAGCGAGTGAACGCGTGACGGAATCGTGGAGCAAATCGTAAATCATTATCGTGGCCATTGGGTTACGAGTTGCGAATACGGACGCTTTATACCAAAGCTTTTTTCTCCGGTACGTCCAAGTTACTTCCGAGGTTTATCCAACCTTTCCAGTGTTTAATACCCGCGATCGAGCAAATGTAGAGGAGAAATGTAGCGAAGAAAGTTAAAGGCGTTTTTATTCATAATATAGCCGAAAATCTTCAACGACATTCGCCGTTTAAAGGTATTCTCACGATTAAAAAGTTGAGCGAGTAGTTATTTTAACTGTGAAGTAATATAATCTGCACGGTTATAGAATAACGCGGTAAATTGCGGAAACTAAATTTTAACGATTAAAATTCGATTTAACTATCAAAAATATTGAAAAGCAACTGGATCGAAATGTAGGTTTTAATATACTAAATTATTTACGCGTATCGTACAACGCGAAATAAATATATTATGTTGCAATTAATAATGTAGGATAAATGTGTTGTTTAATTATATATGAATTAGAGTTTGTACTTGGGGTAATAATACGCATCGAGAATTCGTAAATACACTCCTCGAGAAAGCCAAGTTTTAATCGAAGCAATGCAGAACCGTAGACGAAGGAAGTTTGATTTTGAAAAAGTATCGAATCCTCGCAGTGGACGTTTAGTCGGTTATCGCAATGTCGATTCGCGTCTAGGAGTAAAAAAGCGCTGATGTTTGCGTTCCAACGTTGAGTGCGTATCTCGATTAACTTCTCTTCGCGGTAATATCGTAGGGTCGACTTGGCGACACGAACGTCGAAAGAATTAAACGGTAGATGGACTTTGACCTTGGTCATAACTACGGGCTTGACATGAATTTTTTGTAATTCCACGGACAAAGGGGAGAATTATCGAGTGCTTATGCCTCGGTTGAATAAATTTTTACCAGATGATCGAACGATAGCTATGAATAATTGAGCGATGGACGAAAATTATCGATGCGTTGTTTTAATTTAATTCTTTTGTTTGCTTTTATATAATTACAATTATTGGAAAATAAACCATTGGTAAAAAATAATCGATAAAAAAGCTTGTATTTTTCTTTCAATTTGAAAATCTTATGGGTCGTATCTTATAGGGCAATATTGAATCAAATTTTTAAAATATATAATATACATAAAATAATTGAATTACTAATAGAAATTTTAAAAAACCTCTTAGATATTGATTAATGCAAAAAGAAAAATTCTCTTGGCACTAAAAAATATGTAAATTAATATATTTTTTAAATAATTCAATTTGAAAGAAAGGAATTTTTTTCTAAAATTAATTACTTAGACCTTTTTTTCACTATGCAAATACAAACACTCGTTGAACTTTATCTTGTTCCCTTATGCCATAAATATCTTCCATTCGTAAACAAAAGCTTGACGATTGTTAAAATTGAAAAATGATATCGATTAAGTATATTATAGATTAAATATTAAAATTAAATAATATGAATACTTTAATAATATTTATTGATTAGGCTAGAATTTCGTTTCTTAACATTTAAAGCAGCCATAGTTTTTTATATATATTTTAGTTTTAATTTCATTATAAATAAGAAAAAATCTTAAAAATCAATTTAAATCTCATTGATAAAATTTTTAAAAGTTTATCAACCTTTTTTAGTTAGAATTTACGAATCGCTGGTTTTAAAATATTGTAGATACACAATTTTATTTTATAGTTTAAAAATCAAACTTAAACTCGATATACTGTTTTAATCAAGTTATAATTGAATTATTAAAAAATCAAATTCTAGTCGAATAGCTTATATTTAAATAAATTTACATAAATAAAAATGTAAATAAAAATTTATACGGTGATTTTAGAGCATTGCGATTCTTTCCTCTTTATAATAATTCAAATACGAGATTGGTAATGCGATAGATTAAATAGATCTCATAAAACCTTCAATAGAACTGACGTAATAAAACATCAGTATAAAATGATGTAAGCTATTACAAACATGTTTCGACTGAGTTAAAAAGAGATCAAAATAAAGTATAATAAGTTATATACACAGTACTTAGCTTTGTATACGGTTACGTAATTCGGACAAAGTAAAAATGACGTTACTAATAAACGCATATGTTAAATCTAGAAGTAACTGGCTATTCGAGAATTCTTAATATAATTCATTCGTAAATGATAGAAATTTATAGTGTATAATATTTTG
The DNA here is from genome assembly GCA_018907195.1 of Dolichoris vasculosae. Taxonomy (NCBI): domain Eukaryota; kingdom Metazoa; phylum Arthropoda; class Insecta; order Hymenoptera; family Agaonidae; genus Dolichoris; species Dolichoris vasculosae. Next base: position 513,804 of record JACCHY010000015.1, read on the forward strand.
AGCGATTGCAAATTTTACAAATATTAGAATTAAAATATACCGCAATCATTAAGTATCGTTTATTTATGTAATTCATCGATGTTAAAACGTATTTAAATTATTATAATTTTTGTGAATTCGATGAAAACGATAGTTTTATGTGATATGTATATTAAAAATTTTCTAATTAATAAAATAGTACAACCAAAAATTCAAATAAGAATTTTTTATGATATTTAAATTTCTGGTTTAAAATTTGAATTATTACGAAAAGAATAAGGAGAAAACAAAAATTATTGTACACAATTACCGATAAGATAATTTTTAAATAATCGCTCGATAATTTGAACAATAAATCGTTACTCGCTTGGTCAAACTTTTCATAGAAACATTAAAAAACTGATTTACTTTCCTTTTTTCTTTCATTTTTCAATCAATGATAAAATCTATATCGATAAAAGAATATTTGCATTACATAAGAATAATTTTACGAGAATCAAAGGTCAAATAATGTAATAGAATAAATCAATGGATAACGACAATCGCTTAAAATATTTCTGTAATTTTATCATATCTTTAATAATTTAATAATTTTTAATAATTTTTTTTTATCATTTTTCATATTATATTCCGAAATTATTTTCAATTTGTGCCTTGATTTATTTAATTTCAATTACTCAATACCAATAAAAGAAATTAGTAACGAATTAAATAATAAATGAAATGTTAATTACTCGTCAATTTTGCCAAGTCCACTTTCAATCGAAATTTTATCTACGTCTCGTTACAATGATACTTCAGATTTTTTTAAAAATTAATTTTCCTTTCGCTGCCGTACGTTAATAATTTAAAAAATGTACTTCCAATTAGATGATAAAAATTTCACTTTACATCGACGTATCCTTGGATTATTACGTTCCAATTTTAATTTCTAAGGTGAAACCGAAGTATGGATAAAATACCGAAGCGGAAGGTACTCCAATGTGATCTAGAGCAGTTTCTAATTTTAACATCGATATACGTATGTACGTGTGTATAACTTGTGTACGCGACTACTAGAAATTTTTTCTTTTTTGTTGATGATGTGGAAACATTAAATAATAGGTTTATATTGCCTTCGCGATGAGACGTTCATAGCATTTCTATTTCCAAGAATAAATTGAATTGTACGGCAGAACTCGTATATAAAATACATCGAAATATTTCGTGCTTTACATTTCTAGATCGCAGAAACGTTCTATCCGCGAATTAGATATCGTTACGACTTACTTACAAATTCAATTTCGAGGATATATGCCATGTATTTTTAAGATCTCGGTTTATCGCGTTAACAGAATAAAATAATTCAATCGTTAACTCAATTATCATAACTATTTATCGTTCGATTATATAACTTAATCAACGGTTATTTATCGTATATTCATTTAACGCGTAATAATTTACAAAAAGAAACATTAACAAAAAGATATAATATTTTTCGATCGATACAAATCATCGATATTATCGAATACCCAAAAATTCTTGCTTTCTTTCTCGGTTTTCGAACTTATTACCGTAGGGATAAAAGGAGATAAGTATCGAAACGATGTAACGAACTCAATGCAACCAACCCCACCTATAAAAATAGTCTTCGTTCCCAAAAACGTCGTTTAAGGTATTTCAAGCCCTAGAAAATAAAATATTTGAAAATTCAATTTACCGAAATTTTAGGAAACACCGGTTGAAGTCGGAGACTTCCCCAGAAAAAGCACCGACTCGAACCATATCGTGGGACTCTCAAAGAACGGCCGCCGATTCCGTATACCAAACATCGAAGGTGAAGCTCTTCTGCCGTACCGGTTATTTTATTGGGATCACGTCGTCCGGACGAGCGAAGGGATTCCCCGCTGATAGTACCAACGACGTACACGGTAATATGGATCGAGTTTTTGTACGAGTTAAACAAATCGAAACGACAGAATTTTACAATTTTCCTTGTGCTTTATTTTACGGGTACACCGAGATTTTCGATAATTAAACCATTCTCTCGATATTTTCAAAAGAGTATTTTAATAAAATATAATCGAGTTTGAGAATTGCTCGGTATTCATCGAATATTCAATACTTTTAAACGATATTTTTGAAATATATGTCCTTCGATATATGTCTTACGATTTATAAATACGTTTGATTAAATTTAGTAGAAATTATTCGCGTTTAACATCACATAATATCTCGACAATATATTCGATCGTAAAGTATCGAATCGATAAAGTTAAATTTAATTTAGATATTGGTGCGCTTCGATTAATTTACTTGTAAGTGAACTTAATATTCCAGATCGAACCGATCGATATAAAAAAAATACGAATCATTGACTTTTCAGTCCGTCTTATCGTTTGTCCCGTATCTTATGGAATCGTTCGCTTGCAAAGTGCCGAAACTGGACACTATTTGGCTTTTAATTGTACAGGACATTTGTACGGTGAGGTAAGTAGTTCACAATCTTATCATCGTCGTTGCATTCGAGCTACGATTCGAATCGATAACGCCACCTTTGAAATACACTCTTGAAACGATTGGCTGATTTTGGTAAAAGCGACAAATATAAAAATACAAAACTAAGACGGTTCGCTCGACTTTCCCTCGGCGAACAATGGCGAACAATGGCGAACAATGGCGAACAATGTCGAACCGCGTGGCTAAGAATGGCAATGGCTACCGAAATTAACCTACCGTGCTTGTTTCCAGTCGAAGGCTAAGAAGGACAACACCGAGTGGGAGCAGTGGAACATCGGCAGCTACGACGCGTTCCGTTCTCACAAGCACGCGGACGCCGGTTGGTGGTTGGGTATCAAGAGGAACGGCAGACACAAGTCGGGCCCGAGAACAGCTTGGGGTCAAAAGGCCGTTCAGTTCCTCTCGATTCGACTCGCGTGATTCCGCGTCGAGGGTCCTCGAGAAGAACAACTGAACTCCGGGTGGTTCGGAAAATTCGACGCGCGCGTCTCTAACGCGATGATTACTTGACAAAAAATGGAAGGGCTCGAAAATATGAGTAACGATCGATGAGACCTTTTTCAGCATTTATTTTGTATCGACTCTTCGTTTCACATTTTATAATAATTCCAGTTATTAAAATTAACCGACAACTTGATTTAAATTACTTTTTACTATAATCGGTTCCTTCGATACGTATAAATATTTTCTCTTTGGATAGTGGAAAAATAAATTGCTTCGTTTATATATTTTGGTAATTAAAAAAGAAATCGCAAGTAAGAAATTTTGTTTCTTAATTATAATTAACTTTTTGCTTTGATGATATGACACCGTAAATAATATTGAAAATTTCTAAGTAGACAACCTATTTAGATGTGATAACTTCGAAACGGAAGATTTACGTAGCAAGACTATTATAAAATACTTCGTATTGGAAATAATATATTTTCGTATATCTTTTTATGCTCAATTTTTAGATACATTACACCAAAATCATTTTTGAACGTGAATATTTCCGTTTATTTTTAATTAACGTGTTTCAAACTATGAAATAAAATTAACGTCTGCGGAATATTTATGTATTTATTTATATAAGTATGCAATCTATTCTGTAAACTTAATTAAAAACGATGTTAAAATCTTATTTTATTATATTTACAATGTGTGTATCTAAAAGTTGTATCAACCATGTAAACTGTATCCAATTGTAATAAATCGTTGTAAACCAATACTTTAATTTGAATATTCATTGTAAATACTTGTTTTATATCATCCATAAATAGATTATTTTATTCGTATAAATTAAGTAAATTAATTTACCTTCGCAGGTTTACCAAAGATAATTAATAAATTTAAAAATCGCAAGATAAAGATAACGTATTTTTTAAATAAGGATTTATATATTTAAATAGAAATAATTCTATTCAAAGAGTATGATACACCAATTTTTATCGTCTGCTAAACGTTATATTGTCTGTAAATTAATAATTATTGAAAAAGTTATCTATCGATGCAATATATTATGCAATAAATCATTGCAAATTTATGAAGCTGTGATCTTTATATATTTAGAAATTGATCTTTATGTATTGATTTCGCAAAAAATATTGTTAAAAAATCATATAAACAATTTTTTTTATAAATAAGCCATTATAAACAAATATTACGAGGATTTCAAAATCCATTTTTTCAATAAATATTGGAGCTATTATAAATCAAAATATTGATCATTTAAATATAAAATTTTTTGTAAAAGACAATAATGACTTTACATAAGTTTAATAATCAAATTTTATTTTCTTTAATAAATATTTCAAAATATAATTTTTTAGTTATTTAAAACTCCCGTGAAAAACAGTATATAAATTGAGCGTAGTTTCGAAGATTCGTTAAAATTAAATTATTATGAAATACCGATGGTACAAAATTGTAACTTAATACCTGATTTGGCAACGTATCGATCGAATTATAACGAGTCCAACTCTGCACGTTTTGTGATACTCAAAATATTCGCAAATATAACATATTCGTTTAAATCACTTCGAAATCAGTGTATTTACAATAACTCTACAATATTTGTTTACCATCAAAGTATTACAAACAGTCTTAAGTATTTTTGATATTGAACTTAATATTATTGTTTTTTTAGTATTGAAATTGATGTTTGCACTTAATAACATCTATTAATTTCGATGAATCAACAAATATTTAAAAGGTTACGAATTTTAGGATAAATAACATTTATATATAGCTGTCACATATTTTTTAATTTCGGCAATAAATGAGTTTTTATAAAAATTTATGAAGTGGTTACTGGTTAAGGATAATATTAGGATTATAGAAAGAAATTAAAAATACAAAGATCCAATACTTTCTTAATTTTATCCGAAGACGTCTAAGGTAAAGTTCGTACTTATAAATATTTATTTTTATTTAATATAAATGATGCGCGTCTATTTCAGATTAGAAAGCAATATTTTCAAACGAGACGATCTTTGTATTTCGCGTTATAAATAATGAAATGTTTATAATAGTGTTACGAATATCCAAACGGAGAAATAACTTAGACGGTAAATATAAAGTCGAAATCATAGTTAAGTCTACCAAGGGATTCGAGTATAAGGAAGAATAAATAATTTAAAACGCAGGCCAAATTGAAAAAATCTCCCTTATTTATCTCGAAAACTCAAGTACTCGGCTCAATTGGCGCAACAAGATAGACAGACGCCGAGATTTCTCTACTTCGGCCAACCCGCAGCTTTCGGAATTCTAGAGCCTCTATCGATTTATGGCCCCAGTTCCTGCACATCTGCGCCCTCGGGACATCCGTTTTTCTTTTCGGCCGGTGTGTTCAGATTTGCAAACGCACTTCTTATAATGCATTTATTTTTGCGTATATTTATGATGGAAATTAATTTTACTTTCAAAACTATAAAAATATTTATTTGTAAATTCAAATTTTCGGATATTATTTTACTTATTCACTTTTATTTTTATCGACGCAACAATCAACGCCAAATCTTCTGGATCCCTTGTTAAATAGTAAAACATCGCTTTCACTACTAGATTTTTAGCTATTATTTAATTACTCGCTTTTCCTTTCTCTTTAATTACATTTAGGTACAACATTACAGGTACAAACAGTAGTAAATACTGGAATTTAATTCCGGTCGATTACACTGTTATTGTTGTAAAATGGCACCACACCTCTTTTTACAAAATTAAATTGCAAATTACTAAACAGTTTATATTATATTTAAAGGTATTTCCATCCGAATCTTAAAAATTAAGTTTAACAAAATCTGTTAAATTATAGTAATTACTTTCGGCAAAAAAATTATAGCTGTTTAAGATGTAAAATTTATGATATTAAAATAGTTAAGAGTATTATATTTCTCAAATTCACGAGTTATTTATTTTTATTGATAAATATATAAATATAATAAATTTTTATTTTTTATATTTTATTTATATAAAAAAATAAAATTTATTTTTCGATACATATTTGGAGTAAAAAGCAGTAATAATCTGCAATTTTCAACGCATAATTTTATAATCGTAATTTGATTCTACATTTATTTGACTATTTTTATTAACACTAAATAATTTACTCGGTGCCTTGACCTTAGCTTTTTTTAATTAAAACTATTTTCTGTGGCATTAAATTTATCATATTCTATTTGTATAATAAATAAATTAACATGAGACCTACTTTTATTAGGAATGACAGTATTTTGGTATGAAATTTTTATTTGATATAATGCATTTTGTAAAAGCTGATATAAGATTGTTATTCACGTTCTTAGAAAAGAGGTAAAACGTTAGAAAGCAAAATTATATGCTTAGAAATAAGAAACTGCGAATTTAAACTGTACTTAAATACTTTTCCATGTTCTCGATTTATTTATCTACGCGGTATAAATAGTATAGATTTGTTTCAAAGCGTCAATTCCATAAATCTTAGATATATTTCTGAGAATTATATTTATCGACAAAATTTTCGTTTAAATAATACGCATCAAAGATCATTTGAGTTGATTTAACTTTTTTAAAACTTTTGTAAGTATTTATCAAACGATAATAATGAATTATTTTAAAAATTTAATTAAAAATATTTATAAATCCTTCGTTGAAACATCAATTTTCGTATTATTTTATTTTTACTTAATAATTGTATCAAATGTAGTATAAAAAAATATTTGCCCATTTCACATCTCGATTATACATTCGAATGAGAAATAAAATCTCTTGCACGGTATTTTGACGGTCAAGTAGTTAAAAAATTAAGATACGATAATATCGAATTAAGCTTAAGTGAAATAAATTATGAAAGAAACGGTCGATAAAAGGATATCGCCGCTATAAGTGAAATATATTTACTTATAATAGAACTAAGAATTATAATATAATTAAGTATTTGTAATCGTACAATTTTTTCATTCGATACCAACTGTCAACGAAATATAATTTTTAGATTTAGTTTGTTAAGGTTATAAGCTGCATTTTGTAAAGTTTATCAGTCAAATTGGAATCGTTTAATACTCGCAAATTGAACGAATAAAACGAAATTAAAATTTTGCTTAACGAGCGATGAACTAATTTAACGATGGTATTAAGAATACTAAATTAAAATAAAATGTTAACATAGTATACGAATTGGTGTATGAATTGTACAATTTTTATAAAGTTACAACAGTTCAACCGATTATAATGATATAAACTGATTATACATAATTATAATTAATTCCGCGTAATATTCGCGAAACAAGATGAATATTGGTTAAATGTACTTATATATATATAATATATTTTTTGTAATAAGACAATGTGAATTTAATAATTCAAAATGGACACGAATAGTGACATTACAAATATGCAACAAAAATCTATCGCATATATATTTCATTGCTTTTTAATTCAAAAAGTTGTAGTAATTTTCAACTCGTGACTTTTAGCAAACTGCTATTTTTAAAAATAATTATAAAAATCAACCCCTGACAAAATAATATAGAATAATCATTGTTTGAACGATCGATAGGACGCAAAACAATAATTTATTCAAGCAATGTTTCCTCCCTCTCATAAATATAAGAATACACTTGTAAACGTATTAGCTATAAGTATCAACGGTCTATCATCGATTCGCGAATCAGTAATATTTTTAACTGATTACAGATGCATCGTATGGATGTATCGTATGGATGTATCGTGGATAATAAATTACGTATAGTCAGTAAAGACAGTAAAAATAAATTCAACTATATTAAAATAAAAAAAATACAAGGTATGCTTCCAGTCAAATTAAAAAAAAAAATAACGTCAAATTGACGTTGTTGCTTTTTTATAAAAAAAAAAGGAACTCCCTCTTTAAAAGAAAAACGAAGGGGGTTCGTTCGATACTTTTTTTTTCGATACTTCCACTCTTTTCTTCGCAATTGATTTTCCAATAGAAATGCGTTACAAAACGTACGATTCCAGTTAGTGTTGAAACAGCTTTATGAATATGATTAACTGCGGATGAACGATCGATCTTCTTTACGTAGTCGACATTTCCCACCAAGTACATCCGTTTTAAAAGAAGTTTTTCTTATTTTTCATTTTTTATCGCGAATTAATTTATTATATTTTCGTTGCTACGAAATTTTTAAATACGCTTTCCCGTGTAAAGTTTATTATTTAAATCCACTTGTTATTATAAGCATAAATATTTATTTATTTATCCATTTCTCTTTCTAAAACCTATACTCTCAATTTTATAACATCGCTAAACAAAATACAAATACCAATACTTAAAGTGTCCAGAGATCGTATTATACTTTAAAATGGTTGGATGGCTCGCGTCTAACTTGGGAACAATGGAGTAATCAAAAGTTTGATCCGTCGAGTTCTGTCCAACGAAATTTCGTATACCATAAATTTGTCAGCCAGGGAGCAAAGAAGAATACCGATATAATCTTAAAACTCTGCTCCTTTCAAAGTTATAGTTCGGCTATTACAAGAAGAAACGTTTGCGATAAAGTTATCGAATATCTAACTATAACACTCGAACAAATATACCGGGAAGTATAAAAGCGCTGTTCTTCACTTTACTCATTTTTTAAATATTCGTTTCTAAGAAAATTCGTAGCGTTACTTTACTAAATATCCATAACTTGAAAATTATATGTTAATATTATTGCATTTATAAATTATTTAAATTTATGTATAAAAATATTTTCCGTTTAATCGTAGCATTTACATTTACATTTCCATTCACATTCGTATTTACGGTTGCTTATCTCAACGTAGGATAACTAGCGTTTACGTATCGTGTGTAAGTGCGTCTTCTTGCGTGGATGTTCGTAACAAATTTTTTTCAACTCGGACGTCTGCTATCGTATCTCAAATTATAGGCTCGGATTTTATTCTAGTTGAGAAAGTACCGTATATTGTAAATTAGGTTACGATGTGATAAAAATATTATATATTTACGCTCTGTAATAAAAATAATCAAAACGTATTTTTCTAATACGAACCAATAATTTTCGTTTATACCGTAATATTGAATTAGCTTGTTATTTTACCAAAATAATGTGAAACATTGTGTAAAAATGATGTATTCGGTACTTAATAAAAAAGGTAATTGCTTTTACGTATCGATGCAAATGTAAGAAATATTTCGGTATTAATTCAACAAGTTTCTAGTTCTGTTCATATTTTTTAAAATAAATAATACAATTGTAAACTAATACAATTGTAACTTTGGTTAGAGTCATTATACTAAATAAACAAATTATATTGTTTATAATAGTTTATAGAAGTCATATAATTTTGGCTTAAAAATTGTGCTTTACGCTTGTACTTGAAAATAGCGGACGATCAAAACAATTTTAATCGCATCGATACCAGATTACATACCTATAAACGAAAGTACTTTTCATAATTGCGATGAAAAAAAATAAAGCTTAAATCTCAAGTCTTTCTTCCATAAAATTGACACTTATCGATGTTATTTTTTATTTGTGTCAAATACATAATTTATTGTCACGTTAGAAGCTACTTTAAAAAGAATCGTATTAAGTCTGAAATAAGATTCTTTATTCAAATGTCAGAATAAATTATGATATAATAAATAATATATAAGCGTATGTTAATTGTACCATTGAACTAATCAAATAAGACCATGTTTTATTTGTTATATATTTTTATTATATATTATATCTTACTAGGCGCGGAAAATTTTTTGCCATCGTGCGTGCAGATTATTTTTTAAATATTAAAAACGATTTATAATTGCGCTTTATACCTGACGTATTATAATTCATGTTATACTAATTTACATAAAAATGAATAGTATTAGTCTAGAGAAAAAATGAAAAAAGCACAGTTAACCTTATACGAATATTTTATACGTGCAAGGCCTTTATTAGAAAAGTTTTATTACGAAACTGTAACGAATAAATGCATTTAAATTTCAAACTAAATATCTCAATATCAAATATTCTTCTGATATTAAAATTCCTTTCAAAATAATAAAAAAAAATTATGAATATTATAAATAATACACATTAAATATTACTTTGAATATTATTAAAGTTTAAAATAATCTTTATAATCTGTGTAACCATAAAATTTCTATATTCAAAATATTTTAGTATGTTACTGGTAGTAAATATTATCTGGATAATGTCTTTTATGAGTTTTTTAAAATTTACAAATAATAAATACGTACACTAAAATTCTATACTATACATTAAATAACAGTTTAAACCATTTAACTTCATAATTATGATAAATAAATTTAATTGCAGCAAGAATAATGGAAAAATATAATTCTTCTTATTTTAAATATAAACGTTCTCACTCTTCTAAAATTCGAAGATTTTATTTTATTAATAAATCACTAAATAATTATTGAAAAAATACTTTTTTATAGTTTAAATTATTGTCAGGGTTCATTTGAAAATTCACGAAATACTTATTTAAATATTATAAAGACTAATTAATAATTTATCTATCGTATTTGTTTAATTTCAATTCGAATTAATTTTTTCTTTTTAAAATAAGATATCTTTGTTCGGAAAAGGATATATTTTATTACGATAACTTTGTAATAAAATTTCTGTAAAATAAAATGAGTACGGGAAAGAAAAGTATACTTGATCGAACCACACACAGAAAACAATAAGCTTCCTTTGAGATGCGTAAAGATAAATATATTCATCGCTATTATTTTCAAGGTAATTAACGTATATTATTTTAATCGGATGTACCCTAATAAGGTACTTCCGATATTAAGCGTTTTGTAATCTTCCGTGAAAAATTATTCTTAGTCGTAACTAAATTATTATATTAAATATTAAATGGAAACAAATAAAAAAGTTTTTAAATACAATTATTATTTTCTTTTAATATTCATTCAACGTAATGATTATGCAATAAAAATTTATAGATTATGATTTAATTAAACGTTTAATTTTTTACAACGTATCAAAGCGCGCGTCTGATAATACGTGAAAATATTAGCATTATTTGTACGATTAGTTAAAATTGTGCGCAAATAACTATAAGCTAATGATTGTATACATAAATAATTAAAATTTATCGATCGAACTCGAAACGTTTTTTTAGACCTCTTCTTTCAATTTTTATAATTTTGATATTTGATATTATTAAAGCGGTAGCAGATTTATATCATCAACAAAATAATAATCGTAACAAAACAAATTTAATACTTGTACGTTATTTAAACATACAACGAAATTAAACACAATTTATTTACCGAATATTTTGTCATTTACAGATTCTCTTCAACGATCTACATTAAAAATATATGACTGATAAATATTTAAAATAAAATAAGAAAAAAAGGATATAATATTAAATATTTTGTTTCGACGGTAATTACGTAGAACTTTTTAATATTTAACATTATGGAACGATAATGTTTCAACAAAAATAATATATATCATTAGTATTTACGTAAGATTCCTTGTACGTCGTGATATAGTTATATATAGTCCAAATCTATTCGAAAAATAAGACAGAGAATTTTCCAGTGGGAAATCGATGCTTTCAGGTTTGCGATTGTCGCGACCATCGCGGGTTTATCGATCGAGCATTGGATGGTTCCGTTATTTGCTAAGCAGGATCCGCATATTTGCTCTCCGCTGACCTCCAAAATTTATGATTTTTTAGGTGTTTTTCGACGAAAATGGAACAAAAAATATCCATTGTTCTCTCTGTAATTAGCCGTAAGTGTACACCGGATGATGGCGACAATCGACACAGGTACGAGAAAAAAACTCGCGTCGGGAAAATTCATTGTGGAAAATCGCGAAAAAATTCCATTCGTTTTATTATCGCGCATCGTTAACATTCTTAAAATCTAACGACAGGCGTAATTTTAGAGATAAATATTTAGATCGAAATAGATAGCATTCGTCAACTTTACTTACTCATCGTTCGTTTTAAACTCTTTTCGAACGATAACGTTTCTCGGAAGTTACATCGTCGTAAATATTTCGATAAACTAATATGTATTTATAGAATTATAGAAAAATCGAGCACTTTCTCATCTCGCGATCAAAAATCGTTCCGTGGTCGATTTTCCACGAGTTCGAAAAATTGGAAGTTTGGAAAGGACCGTTGGTCGAAAGGGCGAAAAGGGGGAAGGGGTGAGGCAAAAGGAACGACTCGAAAAGAATTTGAAATCAAAGCATCGGTCACGTGATTTATACGCAAATAATACGCAACCGCGACGGAGTCAAAGGAGAGGGGGAACATAGACAAAACCACTCGAGCAATACTATAAAATCGCGCGAGCGGTAATTTTGAGAAAAAAAGAAACGAGAGGGAAAAGGAAACGGTGTAGGATTACTTTGTGTGTGTGTGGTGGAAACAGAGAGAAAAGAGGGAGAGAGAGAGAGAGAGAAGACAAATTACATCGAACTTTTCTGATAGACAGAAAACATTAAATATGCGTGGATTATTATTTGCACGCGAACCGAAATTATCCGTTCGTTAAATTTCATTTTATTTTCATTTCGTTTAGAAATTTAATTCCCGTTGTTCCTCTGATGCTTACCTGTAGAGTTTACCTCTAGCGTAAAGTACAAAGTGCGTAACTTTTTCCACCGGATATTTATTTATAAATAAAACCGGCAGGTAAAAGAGCGTAATTAGGAAATTAGGAACGATATTTTAAATAAAAGCAAATAAAACAATATTCTCGCGAAGAAATCCGTTAGCGAATAGAAATATTAAAATTTGTCTGTCGTTGAAAAAACTAACAAACTTGACGAATGTGAATTCGATCGCAAGCTACCAAAAAAATGAGTATAGTCCTCGTTCGAGTAAATTCCATATTTGTTTTACCAAATAGATTTCGTTCGAATCGATTCGAACGTACGTCTTTACGTTGGAAAAAATAATCTTTTAATATAATCATCCTTAAAAGACGTTGTTTTATTATCCGCGAGTCGATGATACTTTTTGAAATAAAAATTGTTCGCAAAATAAAAAATAAAAACAAATAAATTCTGAATATTATTTTTTGTATTAAATGTACGATTTATTTTTTAGCTTTTTTTCCAATATTTATGTAAGTAACAATGAAAATGGCTTATACTCTATCCGTTACTTCCTAGAATAATCGCTACTTCCATACATAATAATAATAATAATAATAATAATTAATAATAACTAATAATAAAATAATAATTAAATTTATCATATTTTCTATACCCATTGCCTTAAATCGTTGATAGTTTTACAATTAAAAATAAAAGATAGAAGCTTACGCGGCACAGATTCCGAATTATACACAATACGTTTTCGTTTCGACGTTGTCTTTTGACAAAATTTGATAAAATGTCAAGCGCTGTGGGATTCATTTTAAAACTGTGCTTCGTTTCCTCTTTAATTTAGCTATTTCACTGCAATTCTTCGTGATTTTTATGCTCTTTATTCTCTTTATTCTCTTTATTCTCGTAAACTCGTGTCATTTTTCATTTTTTTCGATAAAAATTTCTGTCGCTGCGTCTTAAAAAAACAGAGTGCGAACGTAGAAATGGAGGAATCGACGAATTTCCATTAAATAACAAATAAGTATAGAAGAAAAATGATACGTTTGTTTTCTTGTAGGTAAATGCATTCATTCTATGCTGTTGCTATTCAACCAACGAGAACATATATTTAGAATCTCTTTACAAACTCGAGCGTTTTCTTTCTTAACGTACGTTTTTATAAAACGATAATTCGATTAAGTAAAACTTTAAAATTATAATTACGAGTAAATCTTCATAGATATACAAATATAATGTATTCATGCATCGTAAAAAAATGTATCGATTAATTGCCATCGTCGAGTCTTTTTCGTATTCTGGTTTCTTCCCCAAGTTTCATTCGTCGTTCGATCGCTTGCATAAAAAATATTGGAGTAGGTCGTAGGTCGTAGGTCGTAGGTCGTAGGTCGTAGGTCGTAGGTCGGTTTAAACGATCGTAGAAGGTGAAACGAATCTCTGATCGAACGAGTGGTTGGTTGGGATGCTGCTCGTACCCTTTAAAATAACTCTCCATTTATGCCCAAACAAATAAATCCGTATCCGCAGCGGTCCAGAGAAAGAATTGGAGGATGATACAAATTATTATTTTATCGCTTGAATAAGCTATTTATCGATACGAACAATCTAAACGATTAGCCTATACGTTTAAAATCGTGTGCTTTTTTAAATTTATTTTTATTTTATTTATATTCTTTTCCTCGTCTCGAAACGTACATCCATTTAACGCATAGATCGATTTGTGCTTCAAATTCTAGCGTAGATAGAAAGTTTGAAAACTGAGATTCGATATTCAGTTATATTTCATATTTTAATGTCACATTTAGAAACGGTAAGTTTCTCGAACGGATATTTTCTTTTCAACAAAAAAATATGTTTGATCTTTCAATTAAATTTTTAACTAACGTTCTATTTTTTAGTCGGTGTTGCGATAAAAAATTTACTTATACTCGGTAAAAACAGATATTACGGATGAAGTATTAAAAATGTTATACTTATTTCGAGGGAAATTTATATACATCGTTAGGAAAATTTTATAAGTCGATAGCATATATTCAACAACATATTACGAAGGTGCGTAAAAGTTATTCGTATAATTTAGTCGTTCGCGTGACAGAGAGTTAAAAATTATACAATTAAAAAGTTTGCTTGACAAATAAAAAATTCGAGTATTCCTTCGTACAAAATCGAAGGACGCGTATAAATAGAAAAAAAAAAGAAAAAAAAGAAGAAAAAGACAAAACACGCGTATTCAGAAAATAATTTATGTATAAGTAAATAAATAAATACGCGTGTGTATGTATTTATTTATTTATTTATTTATTTATTTATTTATTATCTATACATTCGACAATCGTTATATCGTTAATTTTTCCGTTATATTTCTTTCTCGTTTCACTCTTACCTTCGTCTTATTCGTCTTATTCGTCTTAATCGCGACATACGTAAAAATTAAGGTCAGTTACGGGTTTTTATCATCATTATCATCATAAAAATATACATTGTGGATGCCCTCGCGAGAAGAAGAGATCCTGGCCATTTTTTCGGCGACGCACGTGCGATACATTGTACATATAACCGAACGACGATCGAAACGAGGCAAATCACGATCGCGACTCGCTTTGCTTCGGTTGGAGAGTCGTTCGTCTGTATAAAGGTATACGCGCATGTATGAAATACGTACGTAAATATATATAAATTAAAATCGTGGGCAAAATGCCGCTCAATTTTTCTTATAATATTCTTGACGCGCACTTTTTATTTTGTTTTGTTTGCTTTTTTTTTTTGCTTTAAACGAATTCGAAATAAATTATAGCCGAGAGTAAAAAAAGGCAGTCGTGCGGAAATCTTCAAAAAGTAATACGATGAACGCAATCTTTATAAAATATATAATTTCAATTTAATCGTTAATTGTATTATCCAAACTCCTTTACATTGTAATGATCGAACGTCGATTGCTTCCAACATCGGAAACTGAAACATTCTCGCAACGAGACAATTTTCCATGTACAATGATTCGTGTAAATTTAGAAAAATCTAGTAAATACATTAAATACATTGTTGAAGAAAACTTAATTTTACACTTTACGTATTAAAAAATGACACACTCCTTTAATTTGTAATCGATACAATTACCGCCCACGACCACGACAATGCACTCCTCGAGAAAAATATCGATGTGCGTTAAAAAAATATATAAAAAGTAGTTTTGTAATTTATTCTCGTAAATAAATGACTCGATAAAATAAAGTAATGCTTAAGTAACGTAATAAATTTCAATTATAGATATTTGTATACATATATTTATTAAAAAAATTCTTATTCCTCGACAGTCATCGTTTTCTGATCATTCGTTTCTTTTTTAAGATTTCAAATTGACCGCTCTGCAATCCTTGCAATCCCTGCGATCCCTGCGATCCCTGCGATCCCTGCGATCCCTGCGATCCCTGCGATCCATCGCTCTTACTCATCTACATCGCTAGGTAAGAATCGAATCTGTTAAAACACTATCAAAGAAAAGCACCGCGTTAAATAAACGTTGTATAAAACGGTGTGCCTTCGCTCGCCTTTGCTATTATATAATTAATCGTACAATCGTAGATAAACCCGTGCCGCGGAGCGAATCGATCACCGGACGAATCCAGTTCGCGCCCTCAAAAAAATATATATATTTATTATAAATTTATTTTCATGCATATGCATATATGTATACATACACACACACACGTATCTTTATCTTTCTTTTATCGTTTTAAAATCTCTCGACACGCTGCGCATGTTGGCGTGGATTGGCGTGGAAGCGTAAAAAAAAGGGAAAAAAAAAGGGGAAAAAAAAGGAAAAAAAAAAAAAACAACAAATAGAAGAAACACCGCTTTGTCCTTTCCTTGCTTACTTCGTGTATACACATGCATATATATATATATATATATATATATATATATGCGCGTACGTCAGTATATATATTATATATAAGTTGAATCTTGTTTGACGCTCTCGCGTACGCTACAACGCGTACCCATTTCCATCCGTTACTCTTTTGTCTTTATATTATATATATTTCTCCTTACATAATCCTAACGTTACACCGCCCGTTGTACCGCCCGTTGTACCGCCCGTTGTACCGCCCGTTGTACGGTCCATCCGAGCAACCGTGTCCCTTTGCCGGATCGATGATTATTATTCTTATTATTATTATTACCGTTGTAATTTACAAAACGAAGAGTCGTACGCGGGGAAAGTTGTTACAGTGACGTCGACGATATCGGTTCTTGCGATTTCTTTTCTCTGTTCGGTTTTCGCGAGCGCAAAGTTGACCGCAAAGTTGACTCGTCGCCGAAGTGCGCGACGAGACTTTCCATTGGCTTATATCGAAGGAAACGACCGAGTTCTCTACGCGGGCTTGCGAAACATCTTTTTTCCTTTCTCGAACGTATCTAGAATTGCCTAGAATTTTTTATTTACGATTACATATAGTATCTTTGATTTTCTAGTTTCCAACAACTATTTAAATAAAATTTAATTCGTACTATACAAATACACTTAAATTAGGGAAAGTAAACTTTAGCTGAACTAACCGAGTTACTTTGTTACAACTTTTTCTCACGATTAAAAATGCAGCTGATCAAAGATATCGACTTCTCGTAAGACGGAAAACGCAAAGATGAATTCAACGAACGATAGCTGTGGACTATTTGAATTTTTTGTTGATCTTGTAAGCAGGGACCGATAGCGTTCGCCAAACAGGATTAAGTTTGAAAGTTTGATAAATAACGAATAACGTGGTTCGGGATTATTATTGTTTCAAGCTTACTTTCTAATTTATTTTTTAATTTTTCTTGAACCCAAAAAAAAAAATAGCAATATTTTTTGTGTAATAAACAATTACGAAAAACATCTTAATTTATTTAATTTGATTGCTGATTAAATACAATAATATAAAAAATACAATGTATAAAACTATTAAGTTGCGACGATGCGTACAAAACTTTTCAGTTTTGTTAAGTTTTTTAATTACAGGATTATACTAGTAATAAGGTGTAAATATTATATACTAACATAATTTGCTGCAATGTAAGTTACAAATATCGATCTACCTGATTTTCTTTTTATAAAACTATTCTTTCGCTCCATTCGCGTATTTAAACTGCAGATTTAACGGTAATTTTTAGTCAATACTATATAAGACACGACATTTTTATAGTCGCCTTATCTTTGCAAAAATTATCTCTGATATAATAAATTTATTCTAGCGAAAAAAAAAAAATGTGACATATGGGTTTTGCTTCTGTATAATTTTAATCCACGGTTGTTGTTCTTCGATTGAATTTTAATTTAAAAATATTTTAATGCGGCTGTATAAATCATAATTTACATTGGAATTTTACACCGTCTTTATTTGTTATAGTAAAAAAAAAAAAAAGAAACGTTATTCTCAACTTAAGAAACCTTTTAGAATAATTATATATATGCGTGTATATATATATTATAATTTTCTATAATTACAGTTACCTATATAGTTATATGTACTTTGCTAGTCGTAAAATGGTTATATACCATATATACACCACTACATACTCGATTGATACAGAAACAAAATCCGTACACGATATTATGCTGAAAAAAATTCTCCGTAAAGAAGTCATAGCAAAGAGCCATCTGTCCCTGCTTACTTAATATACATTCCTAGTAGAAAATTATCTATTTTTATTAAAATACCGAGTTTCGTTACAGTGTACAAAGGTTGGTTAACATATTGTCTAGCTATGAGCGTACGGGTACAACATATGAAAATTAACGAATGAATACGAAAACGGTACTAGCACCTATATTTTATATTTTTAATTTTAATAAAGTCACAATTCAATCTCCCAATTAGAATTTTAAAACGTCAATACTAACCATGTTCCCATTTAATTAATCAAATCCTAACCCGTTTTCAACCTAGCACTTGAACAAAATGAGATAATTATCTACAGGGAACCGAATACACATCGTTCCGCCATGCTCAACTAGTCAGCAGCTATCTCCAGCGAGATTATAAATTCTATATTACACTTGGTACCCGAAGTTAAGATTCGAACGATGATGACAAAGCCGGAATCGATAAGGTGCATCGAAGGTCGGTACAGCGTAGACTTGGTGGTAAGTTCGTAACCTTCGTACAGCCACTCTTGGTGACTGGTCGAACGTACCGACTTTACTTCCGTCGTCCTCGTCGTCGCTAATGTTGCTGTTGTTGTTGCTGCTGGTGATGGAGCAACGTCATCGCGCCTGTCTCGGCGGCCGTTGGTAAGACTACCGTCGATTGCTCGCTCACCGAGATCTGGTGGATCTGGGCTTGCGAACCTTGGCCCACCTACGTTTTTTCAAACAATGGAGAACAAAGGACGATAAATAATACAATTAAATAATATTTCGTATACACGCCTGCTTACGAACGCGCGTACGACTAAATCGATTTTATATTATATTTTTATAGCCTATTTCGATTCGAATATAATAATCGATAGCTACGCGCCTCGTTAAAAACTTGCGAGCCATTTCAAATTCGTTGGCTAAGTCAACGATCGTTCTTCGAGAACATCGTAATTTTGCGTTACGTCTTTGAACGTCTTTGAGCACGAGTTCCATAGCAAAGATGTATCGTCGCGATTTACGAGTTCGTTGAACAGCGCTAACTTTGCCTTCGATTATTTTAGCCAATTATCCGAGCTGTTATCGGACGCGCGAACAGAGGAAGGCAGGATGCTTCGATTATGTTTTTATCAAACTTCGTATTTGCGGTACTTAATTGTAAATTTCAAAATCTACGCTCTAAATCTACGTTCCAAATTTACCTAAAGTCGTGACTCCTTACATTTGCATAATTTTGTAAATTTATTTTCTTTTCCGATCTTGTATAAATTATATTATAAATTATCTCGCGTTGATAAAAAAAAATGTCTCAAAGTATCGTATCGATTATTTCACGCAATTATCATCGATTATTTTTCGCAGATCGCGAAGTAGGATTAAAATATATAATAATAATAAATCATCGAGCGGTTAAGAATAAAAAATTCGATACATAAAATAAACGACGAATAGTAAATACTCGGATTACGCCTCGGTCATCGAGAAACGCACCTGAATCTGTATTTGCTGGACCTCCGGCACAGCGTTGGCCTGTTGCTGGAGTTCTTGCTGCTGCTGCTGCTCAGCCTGTTGCTGGGCTTGCTGCTGAGCCTGAGTATTATCGGTCGAGCCGAGCGGGTCGCTCTCCTTGGCGCGTTTCGCCAAGTGGCTCCTCGCGTGCTTCCTCAAATGGTCCTTGCGATAAAAGGCTTTGCCGCATTCCGTGCACACCTCCGTCTTCTGTCCGCTGTGTATCACGAAGTGGAGATTCAGGTGCTCTTTCCTCTTGAAACCCTGCGAAAGACAAGAATCGGTGAGGCTTTATCGTAAATCGGTGGAAACATTTTTTTACCCGGGCAAATTCGACGTGGGCAAATTCGACGTAGGCAAATTCGACGTAGGCAAATTCGACGTAGGCATCTTTGTAACGTTGCAAAATACTTCTGGGATATTTTTGGAATAAACGAATGAAACAATAACGATAAAAATCGCGGTATTAAAAAACCAACTCGACGGATATTTTTGAACGCGCATTGATTTTTTCCAACGCGTTTCGAAGCGATCGAAGCGGTAAATAATTAAACGGAAACTTGTCGCGGTTGTAAGAACGCGACAAAATATGAACACGTTCGCAGTTGCGTGTCTAGTTGCGTGTCTAGTTGCGTGTCTAGTTGCGTACGGTACAAGACAATACAAAGACCCCCTCCCTCTTTTCGCGATCCCGGGACGGTCGTACCTTCATGCAGACGGAGCATATGAAGGGTCGATCCGGATTGTGACCGAGCTTGTGCCTCTCGAGGTGCTCCTTGCGCTTGAGGCCGGCACCGCATATGTCGCAGATGAACCGCCTCTCGATCTTGTGGCCGATCAAGTGCTGCTCGAGTAGCTCCTTCTCCGGGTAAGCCATGTTGCACTGGGGGCAGCAGAAGAGCGTCGTCCCGTCCAAGGCTGTAACGATGCTCACCTAAAAAACACGAGGGGGTTTGAGTGTTTATCGGTCGAGAACCGGGAGTTCTCTCGATACCTCGCAGCGGAAACAAAATACAATCAAAATAAAACTCACTGGGTGTGTTTGCATGACACTAAATAATTGTAAGGATCGCAAGTTTATTAAACCAAACAATGAATTGCCCAATTGTATTTCACGAACGAGTAACGGAAACTTTTCCGAGTGTTTTTTTAAACTAGTTTATAGGTGTATTCGTTGCTCGGTTTATTTTATAAGCACAAAGGTAAAACACAACTACGGTCGGAATAATTTATGATTCTTTGGATAACGCTAACTGTTTAATCAAATACGATACTATTAGTCAAATAAATCGTTTGCAAAAAAATCACTTGCTTACAAACTGTAAATAATGAAAAAGAAGATTAGAAAATTATAAAGTCCTTGAATACACTTGTAAATTATTAAAATTTGTATTATTAAGATTTCTTTAAAATTATAATTCATTTGTCTAATCGGTAATAATTTTAACCACTGGACTATGAATTATCTTCTTTCAATATTTATCCGTTTGGAATAAATGTTTCAACCGCACACTCGATCTGAGATTGAAACGCTGGTGCGGTTTAATATCTCGAAAGAATGCCTTGCGTTCAAAGTAACTCCAAAAAGTAAAAGTTTACATAGTCCCAGTGTATCTTTTACCAATAAACAAAAAACTGATTTCCTAAAGGTTTTTCTCAACGAAATCAAAAAGTCAAAATAACAAAAAATAATTCATGGGGAACGTTTATAAAAGCGTTATAGAAAGTTTTTAAATACACAGCTGTACCTTAAAACGTCTACTTTTGGAGTTTTCGGAACATTCGACGTAGCTCATCTGTACCATCGCAAGTGTGAGTGTATCAAAACAAAGAAAAAGAGAAAAAATGCATTGTAAAATTCGTGTTTTTACATGAGCTCAAATAATAAATGAATATAATGACTGTGCGATGTAAAATTATTGGTTGGAAAATTTTTTAATTTATGAATCTACGAGCAGCAATGTACGAGTGTAAAAAATTTTTATTTATAAACGAATAAATTACGATGTCGTTTTGCAATTCTATTAAATTTTGCACAATTGTTCGAATAATTTTGAAGCTACCGTACAAATTCACAATTCTTTCTCGCGTAAAATGTTTTACTAAAAAAAACTTTAAACTAGCTTATAAAACATAACCGAATTATAAGTACTTCGTTAACGATGAATCCTTAAAAGTTGAAACGATGTAATAAAATAACTTGCATAGCTTCTATAAAATAACCAATCTTTTTATTTAGCACTTATAGTTTTTAAAAATATATATAGAAAATAAGATTTCGTAAATTCGTTAAATCTTCTCATGCGTCAAATTATAAATATTCAAATCTTTGACAAATTATACGAACTTGATCAAGGATTTGAGGCAACGAAAGAAAAAAATATTTTTTGAACTAAATTCATTCCGAAACTCGAAACTCGAAACTCGATCGTAAAAATGATCGTACGAGCTTATACATTTTTATATTTATTTGAGTAAAACTGCATAGTTTGGAATGTATATAAAGTTTATTAGCGCATATGTATATTTCATGTCGTAATGTTTTTAACGAATAAAATAATAAAATGTAAATTACGTAATGTTAAAGTTTTATCATCGTCGTTAAGAATCGTTCGAGTGTAATAAATATTCCGAAGCAAAAAATACGCGAATAACCGCGCGTCTATCGAAAGCACCGCCTTAATTGAAAAGAAGAAGAAGAGAATAAGAAGAGAATAAGAAAAGAATAAGAAAAGAAGAAGAAAAGAAGAAGAAAAGAATAAGAAAAGAATAAGAAAAGAAGAAGAAAAGAAGAACGGAAAAGTTTACTCCAAGTACATCGCAACCCCTACGGAGTCTCTACTGTCGCTTCCCTAAAGTGTTCCACCCTCTTCCCCGGGGTTCGTCGCTCACCTGTCCGGGCTTGGGTTTCTTGGGCTTGGGCGGCTTCTTCTTGTATTTCTTCTTACGCTTAGGCTTGACACCGGGCTCACCTCCGGCCTCCTCGACCACGTCCGGTATAATCTCGGTCTCGCCTCCCGCGACAGTGATCTGCACCGTCTGGCCCTCGGAACCGGCGCTGCCGGAGGCGTCGAGTCCGTCGGCCCCGAGGGGACTCGACTCGATCATCGCCTCGCGCTTTATCGTCTCCGCTGAGAACTTGAGGAAATGCTGGAGCGACAGGGGCAACGTACTCGTCGGCAGCCTGTCGATCGATCAATTCAATCAATTAGAAATCAATTAGAACGTGTCGCCTCGTCGGCGCGGTGCTCGCAAAATTATACGAAACGCGTACGAGCACCGACAGGCGGTGATCATCTAATTTAAAAAGAAAGAAACGAAAAAAAAAATAAGAAGAAAAAAAAAAAAGAAAAAGAAAAATTCAAAGCGACACAAAATACGACACAAAATACGACACAAAATACGACACAAAATACGACACAAAATACGACACCGGCGAAGATGAAGGTGAAAATAAACGGCCTTGCTCGTGTTTCGAAGTGGAGAGACTAACGGGGTGGCATAACGAGATCATAGCGAGATCATAAAGAGTAGCGTGAATAACCTGGAGAGGTAGTCGGCGACGGTGGACCCGGCGGTTATGCTCGGCCACGTGCCCTGCATCGACGCGATGAACTCCTCGCCGCTCTGGTTCGTCTGGTTCTTGACACCTCCGCGCTTAATTAGAGCGACGGGCGTCGTCCCAGCCTCCGTCTTCACCTCCGTCTCCTTCGTGTCTTCGATGCTCTCGCGCAATATGAGGTCGTGGGGTATCTGGGCGACGACGGTCAGACCCTCGGGCGCACCCGGGAGCTGGACAGTCTGCTGGATCGTCTGCTGGGCGGTGGTCGTGGCTGTCGACGTGCTCTGGGTTGTCTGCTCGGATCTGCGACAATGGACGACATCAAGGTTACGGCTTCTTTGTGGCTCGAGCTCCTTTCACGGTGTTCACATGTTTCACGCGTTCGTAATCGTCGAGTCGGGATATTCGCGAAGGTCTTTTGCGAGTTCGTTTATTCAACGATGCCGTTTTTGCGGTGACGCGTTCGATTTACCTTTTCAACGCAGTGCTAATCTTAATCGCAATAAATTGCCGATCCTCCTTCGTAAATATCGTAAATCGTAAATCTTTCCTTTATCGTTTTCGGGTAGTAACTCACCCTCTCTCTCACCCCCTCTCTCACCCTCTCTCTCACCCTCTCTCTCACCCTCTCTCGCACCCTCACTCCCTTTCGTCGAATTATCTAAAAACGATGGTATTCAAAATTTTTAATATCCATTCGTTTCGTCTACATTATTCTAACATTATCGCTGTACTTTTCATCGACTTTTATTACCAATCCGTTTTCTCTTGGATTTTTTTAATAATTGTAATAACATTTTTACGACTTTTTACGAATTTCTCGCGTAAGTTATAACCGAAACAACCGTTTAAAATTGTACTTTCAGAAATAAAGATCCGCTTTAATTTTTTTTACGATCGAACGAAAGAAAAACACTTAATATATAATATTTTTTATTTTAAGAGTCAGTAATCATCGATAATAATGATCTTTGATTTATAAACCAAATATTGTCGTTGAGTAACGCAGCAAAGATGAAACGTATTCTAGAAATGAACAAAAACTACTTCGTTCGCGTTAAAAACAATATTTTTTCTTTTTTCCGTGAATTGCAAAAATGACGTTAATATACCTATTCGAAGTTTCGTATAATTTTATACTAAAGACAAGTGGTGAATTTTGACCTTGCATCAATTAAAGTGTTGTTGCTTTTTTTTTTAGAACTGTTATTGACGTATATTTGACACACTTGAGTCATAATAATAGTCACGTATAATATTGTATATAGCCTCGAGCATTTTGTTTATTATCGATTTCTTTATCAATGTCAAAAATATATCAACGCTTACACGAATTTTCTCGTTTGCCACTATTTCGATCCACGACTCTTCGTTCTTACGGATAATTTATTTTCTTTAAAATATTAAAATTTGGTACGATATTATTCATAAGCGCATATTTAAAAAATTTTTTTTCGTCGTAATTTAAACGATTTAATGTCTCAATTTTTTTAGTTATCGGCGTATAAAAAATTAATGTATTTAGCTACGCGCTATTAAACAAATGCAAATTATATTAGTTTTCCTCTTTAAAAAATGAATAACGTCCATTTAAACGAACAACTGATAATAATAGGACGTTAAATTAAAGTAAAAAAAATTGATTAAGGCCATTTATCGTCGTTGATTCGGTATGCAATCACCGATGAACGATGCCGACCTTCACCGCGTGACCCGCCGTATCGACATTAATTAATAAAATGCTTCAATTTATGAGAAATGAAAAGAAACTCGTAAAAGTTAGAATCCATTATCGAATGGACCGCAGCAAATAGTTTAACCGGGCGAGAAGCCTCGATTAGCAACGATCGATCTTGGTTCAAGAGACGATCGTACAGCGAACGAGTTTTACATTTGAATAAATCAACAAACTGGAATCGCGACAACTTGCCGGTGTTGTCAAAGAAAAGGTCTGCGTTTAAATCGTACCAAAGTAAATATGGTAAAGAGGGTGGGGCGGGTAAAGCGGGTAAAGCGGGTAAAGCGGGTAAAGCGGGTAAAGAGTGGCTACGAGAGCCGTTCGCAAACAATCGCAGCTCTGAAATGCGGTCCGAAATGCGTTCGGTAACGCGTCGATAACGCGCCGGTAACGCGCTCGGCAACGCGCTCGGCAACGCGCTCAGCAACGCGCTCAGCAACGCGCTCAGCAACGCGCTCAGCAACGCGCTCGATAAGCGGTAGCGAAAGTGGCCAACACTCACGTTTGCGTGGTGGCAACCGTGTTCTGAGGCTGGACCTGTATCTGCAGTCCATCGGGTCCCTGCTGGCTGTAGGCGACCGTGAGGACGGTCGCCGCGCCCTGGGGAAACTGGCTGAGCGATATCGGGGCGAGGTGATACTTTGGCTGCTCGCCGCTCGCGCCGCTCTGAGAGACGCTGGGATTGACGACCTGGATCTGGACGGTCTGCTGCTGTTGGGTGCCATCCTTACCCGGCACAGTGATCGGCAACGTGATGATCTGCTGCTGTTGTCCGCCCGCGCTCTGGGCGACGGTGAAACCGTTGGGGTCGACGGGCCTCAGGTAATGGACGCCGCCCTCACCGCCCGAGAGGACGCCTACGACCTGTCCGCCGGTCGTCAGGTTCTGGGCGAATTTCGCCGTGGCGAACTGGTGGACGGTGCCCGTGGGTAACGAGCCCGTGGTGAACCCCGGGAACGGCGTGAAGTTCATTGTCGCTGCTGACGTTGCTTACGCTGGCACCCGGCCCTTAAGCTTTATCGGCGAGCCTGAAATCACAAAAGATCAACGCACTCTGGTTAGTTTCGTATGCGGGTACATCGTGTACATCGCGTACATCATCATCGGTGACTTCACCTCGGTGAAGTTGAATAGCTACGCTATTTTCCTACCGTCCTCGCTCCCTCTTTTTCTTTTATCTACCGACGCAACTTCGTACGAAAGAAGCGATGCGCTTGCGCACGACGGGCCAAACTTTTTGTTTCGCGACGATTGATGCTTACGAGCGCCTTTTTCGAGGTAGTTTTTTTTTTTATCGATTCGGCCCCGAACATGATTTATTAAGCGGCAGCATTTACGCCGATTCGCCATAGGCTTTTTTCCCATTCCGTCCAAATGGAATCATTTTATTCGACGCTCCGGGAAAAGTGTATTTTCTGGGAACGATTCTAAAATGAAGAAAAACGGAAAGCGTCGACTTTATTTTTAAAATACGAGTATCATTTTATTAGCAAAGATTTATATAAACGAGGAAACGAGAAGAAATATTCCCAACTCGAAATATAACTTCGTACGTCGCCGACTCCAACGTAGACTTCGATCGTGCGAATACAAAATATTGTATAGCATCAAAAAATATCGAGTTGTAACATTCGAAGTTAAATTCGAAGTTAAATTCGAAGTTAAATTCGAAGTTAAATTCGAAGTTAAGGCGAACAACGAACTTTATCGATGATGGTGACGAGTTGAAACGATCGCAACGTTAATTGTTTCTGGAAATGTGTGTTAATTGTTTTTATCATTTATTCAAAGAATTAGTTTAGAGTATTCGATACGAAAATCAAAGCTATAATCGACTCTCGAAATTTCCATTTTAATTACACGGAATAAAGATATTTCGAAATATTTTCTTTATGAAATTAATAACGATGATAATAACGATGATAATAATGATGATAATAATAATAACCAAGACTCGCATCGAATTACGCTTGTTTGACAAAAGCGAGTAATTAAAATACGAGATCTCCCGATCGTTTTCAAAGTTGTTATAAACATAAACGCAAACAGCAGCCAAAGTTGTTTTGGCACTGCAACGATACTTTGAAATAGACGAATGCGCGAGAAACGCGTCGTTTCGTAATCACCGACTTACGCGCTCTTCTCGACGGGAAAATCATTTTTTAAACTTAATTTATTAAAAATCTATTTACCAAAACTGTGCGAGTTATTTTTAGTTCTCGAAAACGTTACGCCTCGTATGTTACGTTTATTTTACGTTAGGTAATATCGCGGGAGTGGGGCGAAACATCGACCAAAGAAATAATTATTTTGTTATTTGTTATTTTTAATTATTCGGTGACATATTTTGTTAAAAACCGAATCGTTATCTAAGCGGTACAAGTAATTTAAAAACTTTTTTATCGCCGTTCGTTCGAATCGTGATGAGCTTATAATAATAAAGCTTATCGTTTTTCTATTCGAGGTATCGCTTCGCTTATTAGTTTCTCGGACGGTTGGTAAATTTTACAGTTAGATTTTACTTCTACTAGAATCCCATAACGTCCACATTACGAAACGTTCACTCTCGTTACGTAGCCGCGATCGATGCCTCGCCACTGGGAAACAAGATCCAATCGCCGCGAAAATACTGTAAGAGAACGGTTACTTTTTTTTAATCGCTCTTCGTTCGAAGAAACGATTTCTCAAAAAAAGAAGTTCAAATTAATATCGTCGACTATGATACAAATTTGTGATAAGCGTAAACGTAAACAAGGTGCAACCTATGCAAATCTTTGTCCCGTGCAAATCTACGCTTTGTTCTCGCGCTTTCTCGAACTTGTATTGTATAGATTTACGCGTGATCGCGAATCACAGAAACATACAACGAAACGTTTGCGTTTAACACTAAATTAAACTCCAGACGATCAAATTTCTAAATATTTAAAATATTTAACGGGGAAGTAAAGGGAAGTTTTCAAACTGTACGAACGAATCCAGCGGTATGCAACGAACGTTTGAAACCGCTTTGCTTTAACTTTCCTTACACAAGTTTATAAGTAACGAGAGATGGAAGGAGAAATCTCCAAGTTTATCGCGCGAAAAATTTCCTAGTAATTTTAAAGACGATTCGAACGGATGTACTAATCTACGTATTACTTTCCTATTATCGTAAACGACTGAGACCAAAGATACGAATCCGTGGTAAGTACGTTCGTAGACTGCTGCTCGCTTTCGAATTTCTAAGCAACGAATCGTTACTCTAGGCACGAATTACACGCGAATAAATTCCAACGGAAAACCGGGAATGTCGGCCGAAAAGAAAAACGTTGCAGCTATAAAAGTGGATCGCGCCTTACCGAATCAGGAGCTAATCGGTAGAAAATAAACGACACCGCGATCCCGTTAACGGAGCCCGAGGAGGTCAACGATCGAGTTCGGTTCGCGCCGGCGTTTTGGAATGTCAAGGTCGCGTCTCGCGCCTCGCGCCCTTCGTTTCGAGACTCTGCCCCCACTCGAGTAACGCTCGCGAATCTTCTCCGCGCCATACGCGCGATCGGGATAACGACCACTTCCAACAACTCGGTTGGTTATTTCTTTCTCGTATTCTCCTCGTGTTCTCCTCGAGCGTCGAGTCGTGCGACGATAAGCCTGCCTCTCTCTCGTCCAGTGTTTACGGAACGAGGCGCGAATACCGAGGCAACGATTATCGGCGCCAAGTAATAAAGGCCGAGTAATAAAGGCCAAGTTCGAAAGGCAGCGGTAACTTGGGTTTTGTCTCGGCTTCGCGGCTCGTGTCTCGCGAGACAAAGCGCGAGACGAAGCGCAAGGGAAAAGAGAAGCGTGGATCAAAGCCGCTATCGCCTCTAGGCAGCGTACGGATACAGCCGACAACCGAGTCGAGGGTTGCGGTGAAAGCTTCCCCCGTAACCTTTTGAAAGTCTAGTCGCGCGTCGTCGAAGCGAGTACACTTTCTCTCTCTCTCGGGCGGAATGACATGGAAGGGCAAAGCCCGTGAGACCGGAGCGTCGGGTTGGTTATCCGCGGGGTTGGGGAAGGTGTACGGACTCGAAGAAGACACCGAGGGTAGGAAAGAGGGTGTGCGTACGTAACGAGAGAGGGAATCCCCGCGGCGGGGGTTGACGACAAGAGCGGGGGTATGGGCGGGACGCGTGTCTTCCGTCGGCGTCGCGGCGCACTTGAATTACCGGGGGGATGACGTCGACGAGCACCGGCATTAACGAAATTGGAACTCCGGCGTTGGCTTACACCGAGACGCGATTCGATTTCTCTCGTTTCACTGAATTGCGAAATTGAACGCGTACCGGGGTCGAAGGCGACTTTGAACGATAAAAGGACGATACATCGACGTCGCGAGCGGAAAAGCTTTTCAAAGCCCACGAGTACAAATCCGACCAAAGACCGGTGAAAACCAACCTCTCGCTTTTCGATCGATCGATGGATCGTGGGGCGTTTAATGGCATCATCGAAAAACGGCGCCAACTTCCCTCGAAATTTCTCTTACCGGGAATCCATCGACTGTCGATTCGGTAAAAAAGAAAAATACCATATTTATACAATTTCCGCGCGAGAATATCGAACGATCTTCGCAAGCTTCTTCGAATACTACTATCAACACACTATATGAAATCTCTGATCCGCCCGGTGTCTCGAATAATTACGGACCGCGCACTTTGGATACAAAGGAAGGAAATTTCGCGAAGCGATGTGAAAATTCGAGCGTTATACATTCAACGTAAAAAGGTGGAGTTGCGTTACGATAAGCTTTTCATTTTGTTCGGTAAGCGAGAGTAATCGGATTTCACGCGTTCCGCAACGATCCCCGGTAAATAACTGAGAATACCGCTAAAAATATTACTACGCTCCGTCGATCGAGAGTATATCGGAAATTACAAATTACAGCGTTCGATGCTACGCGTAACTCCGTGATAACGAATTTGGTTATTCCGATTATCGATACAATTGCCATTAGAATCGTAATCGCGTTAAGCTCGCGAACGAGCTTTACAACGATAAATTATCGAGCTCGTAAAGGAGCAGGAAACTCGCTCCTACATCGATTCATCGAATAAAAGAAACGAAAACAAATATTTCCGATACTCGAAAAAAATAAAAAACTACCCGTCCGAAAGTTCCGAAAGCTCATTTTGCCGGCGATTACTCAACCGCTGAATAAACGCATCCCTCGTATCTCACGACTCGCTTCTGTCTAATAAAATATTCGTATTCTCTCGGGTATCGCCCGGTCGTAATTTCTCGACGACGATAACACGTGGTCGCCGGTTTCGGTGGATCGGTCCCACGCACTCGTGAAAGGAGAAAACATCTCCCCGACTCGCGATACCGGAGAGAGAAACTTTGCGGTAGAAAGGGACGGTCGGGGGAGAGGGAAGAGAGGGTGGGGTACTCGAGCCGGTAGCTGCCCACACCGGCACCGGACTGAACCGGGGACGAGGAATCCCCACTTCACCCTCCCCGCCCCCGCGGTGCACGCGTGCTCCGATGCGAGGGAGAGAGTGAGAGAGAGTGAGACACATTTGTCTCGCGACGTGGGGGGATCGACTGGGAGGGAGTCGGGAACGGAGATAAAGATAGAACGAGGAGAGACGAAGGGGAGACGGGGTTTCACACGTGCGATCAACGCGCGATTGTTTACATCGACGCGTCCTTCCGAAACCCCGATTCCAAAGGCCGGATGGATTGGCCGTCGAGAGCCGTCGAGAGCCATCCGAGTACCTTCGAGATAGAGCACGAGTCCAGCGTTACTCCCGGGGGACCGAATTCGGAGGTTCCGCGAGGACCGGTGCCCTGGACTCGAGCAAAAAGACCTCCACCGACGGATCCCTCGAGGTAGCTCTTAGAGGGGTTAACGAACGACGACGTCAACAGGTTGCTCGCACCGCTCGCGTCGAAGAAGAGCCGGACGGTGGTAACGCGACGTCACGTGCGCGCGAGGAGGCCTAACTCAACCTCGAGCTCGAACGCGAGCGCGAGCAAAAATCAAAGAGCAAAAGTCGGTCGAGAGGGGGAGGATGGAGAGAGGGTAGACAAGTTCGGGACACCGAGGGGGCGAGCCCCACTCCAACTGATGTGTGTGTGTGTGTGTGTGTGTGTGTGGGCCTGTGTGTGGGTGTCCGCGTTAAGTCTCTCTCTTCGCCGGAGACGACGATGAGACGGCGTGGAAGAGGAAGAGCTGGAGAGGTGGACGAAGAGAGAGCGAGATAGCGGTGTGGGTGTAGGAGGTGGATGACGAGGAGGAGGTGGACGATGACGAGAGAGAGAGAGAAAGAGAGCGGAGTCGACTGCCAAAGGAAGTACGGGACGCGCGGGGTATCTGGGTGTCCGTCAGGTCTCAGGTCTCACCGGGGTGACGGTGTACCCGGTGTACCCGGTGCTTCCTGGCGCTGGACAAGAGATCACCCGGCACCACCACCTGGAGTAGGTGAAAATCTTCCGAGTCCCTCCGAGTTCCTTCCAATTCCTTATAAGTCGAGGCCACGCGGGAAAAGCGCGATCCTCGCTCTCGACGCGACTCGCTTTCGCGGGTTTTTCGCGGACTCTTCGCGGGCTTTTTCGCGCGCAACGGGAACGTCGAGTACCGACCTTTTCGCGCCACGATGTCGACGCTCGTACTGAGCGAGCCCCAAAGGCTTCGACGAGAGTCGCACCCACCTTAAAACACGGAGAGGCGAGGGATGAACGGACGAGCATCGGTCTCGTAATGTAATAAATATCGGCTCGACGCAGGGGCGAGCAAAAATGTTTCGTGAACGAGGAAAAAGAAGCACAGCGAAATGAAAACGCGGACGGCGGAAAAAGGAAAAGTTTTGTAACGGCGGGGTTCGAGTGGTTGGAGCGGCATACGTAAGCCTCGGACGTCTATTTTTATCTCGTTTCACAACCTCGTTCCGATGCACTCCGGCAAACTCGAAAGCTATCCTCTTTCCCTCTTTCCCTCTTTCCCTCTTTCCCTCTTTCCCCCTGTCGCCGTCACCGTCGCCGTCTCCGTTTCGTGCGGGCGACGCACAGTTTAGCGCTGTATCGTCGTCGAGTGTCCTCTCGTTCTCCGCTCTCGTCCGCTTTCGCGAAGCCGATATCGCGCTTCGAGGGTGGCTTTTTTCCTTTCGAGATATCGGATGACCGTCGGGAAAGGATTTTTCGGTTACGGCACGCGATAAAACGTAGCTCGAACTCGACCATCCTCGCTTGCTCTCCTCCACCGATCCGCGATACCGTTGCGACGTCTGGGTGTTTCGAAATCTCCCGGACGGCTTTTAAAAAAACGATGTCGAGTCGAGCGCGATTCGATCGAAATAAAAAGAAGGGAAAGTCGATCGTACGATATTATTTAAAGAGCGCCGTTGCGAATCTTGAACGAACGAAGGAGGAACGGTGACTCGCGGTGACTCGCGTACTGGAACGAGAATTTCAAAAGTTCGGTAAGTACGAAGGAACGAAAAGCGAACCTTTTTCCGATGGTTGGCGCTTTCGGTGTCGGGGTACCTGTTTTTTACCGCTCGTTCAAAGTAACGCGTTTACCTCGTTACTAAAACAGACTCGACGACAGGACGACCTTTCTTTTCATCTTTTTTTTTCCGAAAACTCTTTGAAGTACCGACGATGCCCGTACGAAACAACGTTTTTAAAATTATCGTGATGATGCTAAAAATCGCGACACGGCGGTTCTTTGACGTTACAAGGATAATTGAGCGAGGCTAGAGCGTAAACGTCGAGTTACCAAGGTCTAAGTAAAAAATTCGATTAATCGTAGACAGGCGAATAAACGATATTATTTTAGCATCGATGCGACGCTTCTGGCTTTCGTAGATATTGGAAATGGACTCCAACGGTTATAACGTCATAACATCTCGAAACGCGATATAAACTCGCGACAATTTTTATCGCGATCGTGCCAATTTTGGTTGAAATTTTTCATGATCCTATCGTAAAAACATCCGTATTCGTCGCGCGAACAGATTTTTAGAATCTACCCGCTAGAATGTGTACGAATGCAATGAAAGGGGTAACTGCCAGGGGAGTCTTACGGATACGTAAACCGAGTTGGCTAGCGAAATTAATACGCTGCCCGATATAATGCGAACGCATGATAGAAAATTGCTCTATTACGGTCCCGACGCTCCGACGCTCCAACGCTCCGCCTTTATCCAAATTAATTTAATAAATACGGATTTTCAAAGTAATCCGCGTAAATCCGCTTTTACGTAATCTCATCGTAAATATTTTATCGCGTAAAATTAATTTCTTACGATCGTTGCGGTTACTCGTTTGACCCACATACGCGAATAATCGAACGCGGATTTGCTCGAAAGAATATTTTTTTTATTTGCCAATTTTTAAATATTAAGTTTAAGCTGAAAATACTGTTAAACTACTACTACAGCTAAAAAATCGCAACTGCTCAAGTGCCCAAGGATTTATTAAATTTATACTTCGATTCGTTATTGTAAAACTTGAATACAAAATTCAATACATTCCAATTACTTTGAAACTTTCGTCGTATCGACAAAAATGTTCGACCGTTGAATTTTCCCGACGTATCGCGAATAAAAATACTAATTAGAACTCGAAAAAGTATTCTCCGTTCGAGTGGAATTACGCGCATTTAAATACTCGAGATCTACGGAGTAGTTACGTAAGATTTATCGCAGTAATTTCGCGAATCGTTTCGCTAAGTGTATCGTTGATACGTATCGTGCGTTGGACGTACGGTCGAACGATCGATGGAAAACACTCGCAGCGCGAGCAATTACAGTGGAAAATTGAAAAACAATTTTATCGATTCCTTATTTATTCGAAACACGACTCCTCGCAAATAAAATAGCACTAATTTAGATCCATCGATACTCGAGGTTTAATATCGAGGACGAAGGTAACATTTCGTCGATTACGAGCGCAAAAATTGTTTTCCGATAAATTCAAGCTTTTAATGGACAAATTTCGATACATCTGGAGCTTTCGAAAGGAAATCCTAGTTCGAGGTGGAAAACGAGACAACCAAGAGATACAACCAAAAGACAAGCAAGGGACAACCAAGGGACAACCAAGAGAGACCTCGGTGGTATCGCGGGTTAGACTCGCACTCGAGGATTCGGGTTGCGCGGGTGTCCGCGAACTTTTAAAAGAAGCGTTGACTCGCTGCTCTTATCGAAATGGAAGGGAGGATGATAAAGAGACGGATCGGCGAGAGTCATCGTCCGAAAGAACGAAGGACTTTGGTCGCTCGAACCGCAACCTCCCAGGAGCCCTGGCTTTTCGAAGAAAGCGAAGAAAGCGAAGAAAATTGGAGCGTCCGAGTTCCAAGGCGATGCGAACGGATAGGAATTTCGCGAGCCGATGACTCCCCGACTCGCACACTCGAGGCGTACGTATCTCCCCCACCCACCTAAAAGCTCAAAAGTCACCTCTCTCTCTCTCTCTCTCTCTCTCTCTCTCTCGTTCTCTCTCGTTCTCTCTCGTTCTCTCTCGTTCTCTCCCGTTCTCTCTCGCGCGCACAGACGCACAGACGCACAGACGCGCAGACGGCCGAAAGTGACTCGGTTCGCCCTGCCAAGTTCAGTGGCAGTAGCCTCTCCCTCCCCGTGAGAGCGGGCGTGTGTGCGTGCGTGTCATCACCCCCCACAGTACCGGGATCTCTCTCTCTCTCGCTCTCTTCCACTCCGCGGGTCGTGTTCCCACCCTCGATCTCTCGCTATCCCTCTCTCTTCGCGTATCCCGAACGGTTCTCTCGGGCTGTCATCTCCTCTCTCTCCCCCTTCTTTTCGCGGAAGCAGGGGGGCAGGGAGCAAGGCAGCCTAGCCGGCAGCGAGGCGAGCCGAGTGCCGCCAGTCGACACGGCGATCCGTGGCCCGGAGTCGTGCCGAGCGGCAAAGGTCCCCCGACTCCTCCCGGCGGAGGTTACCCTGCGGAGACGGTCCCGCGAACTTCGCCCCTTGACCCGTTCACGATGAAAGAGAGTGAGAGAGGGAGGGAGGGAGGATGGGGTCGAGACGCGGGCACTTTCCGGACGCGCGTGCCCTCGACTCGACTCCCGCCTGTGTGCACTCAAAATTCATTCCCCGAGGAGGAGGACCTTTCGAGGGCTCCTACGTCTACGGTCGCTGTCGTTGTCTCTGTCGCTGTCTCCGTCAGTGTCTCCGTCGCTGTCTTTGTCGCTGTCTTTGTCGCTGTCTTTGTCGCTGTCTTTGTCGTGGTCGACGGAACTGGAGCTAACACCGCTCTATAGAACGATTTTCGTTCGTCCTTTTGTCTCGCGCGTCGAAACTTCATCCCTTAACTATCACCCGATTCGCTCGGATAATCAATTTGCCGTTGTCGCGTCGTCATTTTCGAACCGCGTTTGCGTTATTTTACTTCCCAACTTTTCGAACCTTGACCGGTGACCGGATCTCCGTTAGCTCGCCTTAAACTTTATCGGTGCAAATTCGTAATTCGTATCGGTAGTTGCGGTTTCGTTACCTTTCTCAGTCCGGTTCCGAATCTTTTCGACCTTCCAAACGTAAAGCTTCCGTTCGACCGTACTTTAACCCTCGAGTTTCGAATTTTGTAACGATTTCGTAAGCTTTCTGTATTAATATTTTACACGGTACATTTACCAATTTCCAATTACATTTCATTGGACGATTACGCGTATCGCCCGAGTAGAAACGATCGAATCGTTGGATCCGCGTAAGCGTAAAAAATTTTTAATTTTCACGGCGTCGAATCTCTGCGCGGTTTTCGAATAAAACATATATTATACGATACGAGCGTTCGAATGAATTTTGAGTTTTGCTTTTAATTCTAATATAGCATTAGGATTATTCTTTTTAAAAAAAGATTACTGTTACACCGAATATTGCGATTTAATTAAATATTTCTTTATTGCAGTCTTTCAAGTATTAATACATATTGATTTATAATATTTTATATTAAAATTGTATAAGCAATTTCGATATCGTTTCACATTATTTTTTTTCGTTCGTAAACTCTGAAAGCTTCGTACGTTATCATCGATTCTTACAAAAAATCAATTTGACTCCAAAGGCTGTGATATCTCTGGAACGGGCATTTCTATAAAAAGTTAATAGTTTATTTTAAAAATTTTAAATAATAAGTCTTGTATTTTTATTCTTAATTTCTTAGCGATCGATTTTAAACAATAGAAGCCTTAACGAATACACGGGAAAAAAATCACAAATAAAAATTATTCGAGCTCGAAAAGAAATTATCATCCATTGCAAAATTTTCATGCGAATCAAATCTATATTGGCTTATCGTTAGGTAAGATTCATCGGGTATTCGTTAGGTAATTTTAACGTTACACGAATAAAATCCGAGTCGGATTTCAAAGTAATTTTTTTATTATTTTTTTCCGTGTAATTAATCCCAACTTAACAATAAGGTTTAAATTAAACGGACGCAGTTTGGATGTTCGATTGGATGGATTTGAAACGATCGTCGTATAATCCTTCTCCTTCCCGCGATTCCCTAAATATCCTACGAATATCAAAAGTTGTACGGATGTAAATTTCGATCGTTATTTCTTGAAGCTTCCTCTCCAAGGTCAACGTGCCTACATAAATATAGAAGATAGAATCGGGTCTACGCGTTCGCTTAAAAAAGTCGTCGTCTACACTTAGAAGCGTAGCCTAATTGTGAAAATCTAACCCGCGCTACACAAAACGACGAAAGCACGCGAGAATTTTTCATCGATGTTTCCAAGATATTCCAAGAACGAATGCTCGTATATATAATTCTAGAGTGGAGCATTGCTTATTTCACTTTCGTGGATTTTCATATTTCTTTCGGTTTTTGGGTCACGGATTATCGTTGGCAAATTTAACGTTTACGAAACTCTAGACATCGATCGCTAGGACTCGACGAGAACTACAAGAATTATCGTTTTATCGGAAAGCGAAAAGCGAAAAGCGAAAAGCGAAAAGCGAAAAGACCAGTACCGCGGATTATTTATTACATCTTGATTGGTGGCTGTCGCGTCGATACAACGTCGAGCTTTAAAAACCGACGTTACGTATCGAGCGGTTTTTAAATACCTTTGAAATACAGCGAGAAATCAAATCGATGGCCTCATTGTTATAACGGTAGCATTACATTTTCGAAATTCCGATAACAAGGCTATTTATATTTATCGATGTAAGACCGCTGGAAAACATTGTGTAACGAAAACTACTCTCGCGGTCCAAGGAAATCATCGTTAATATTTCGCATACGCAAAAAAACGAAAAAAAAGAAGAAGAAAAAAAACATAGTAACAAAAATTCCACTTGTCACGATTAAACGCGGAAAAGTTTGTCGTAAACGGAAATCCCGTTTCGAAAACTAATCGAAGGAGTCTGGACGTCTTTGCACCGTTGAAACCTAACGAATACTTTTATAAACTCGTTCGTGTCTTCGTTTTTCACTCGTTCCTTATACAGAAAGATTAAAGTTTTATAACGGCCAATTAAGAACAAGATGAAAAACGCACTTCGTTACGTACCACAATCACAATGATCACAACGAACCAAAATAAGAAAAGTGTCGCTGGGTTAGCTTTATTACGATAATCGACGAATGCACCGAAACCGATAACAACGAAACTGTTTTCGTAAAACGGTATCGTCTCGCAGCCGAGGTCACCCCGTGCGTCGACCGAAGCGGTCCCCGACTAGAAGCGTCATCCGCGTCCTTTCCAACGGACTACGGGTATTTACTTACGGACGAGCGCACGCACGCACGCAAGCACGCACGCACGCACGCACACGCGCGCGTGTCGTCATCGTTAAAATCGTCGACAATGGCTACGGTGGTGTCGCCGTCGCGCGATATCCGCTGCGCACCAACGATCGTCGAGTGCAGTACGCGTGACGGTCAGTTACGGATGATGCTCGGTGACGAACCGTCACCGCTCGGTAGAGGCGACACGACCCGGGCTCCTGGCGCCTCGAGAAGCGACCCGAGATGCGACCCGAGATGCGACCCGAGATCGGTTCCACGGTCCCGACGCTCGCTGATCAGCAAGGGTGAAACGGCAGAGCAATTGTGCGAGTAACGCGTCTCGTACACCTACGGACGGAGAGCGAGAGAGAGAGAGAGAGAGAGAGAGAGAGAGAGAAACGAAGGACTGGCAGGGATTTCGACTCGAGGGGTAGGGGCAGGGCACGAGAAAGAGAGAGAGAGAGATTATAGAAAAAGAAGGGAGCCCCAACCCGCCACCGCCACCGCCGTCGTTGTCGCTGCACCGGGGATCCCCCAAGTTTACCCGCCCCGAGGAGGGAGGATGCCGTACTCGCAGAACTCCCTCTCTTTCTCACTCGCACTCGCGCGTCCGTTCCCTAACGGGTAGAAACGTGCGAACGACCGTCAGGGGGAGAGAGAGAGAGAGAGAGAGGAGCGAGCATACGCGAGTCCGCGACTCCCTCACGGGAGGTAGAGAGGCTAGAGCAGCCTTTGGTCCCGGTGGTTCCTTCGGATCTCGAACGCGCGCGTCGTCTTCGTCGTCTTCGTCGTCTTCGTCGTCCGGAGGCGCCAACGTCGCAATTTTGAGGTTAGGCGAGCGCACGAGCGAACCATTCGGAGAGAGCGAGAGAGCGAGAGAGAGGACGATAATGGATACGCGTACGTGCGTTCGTTTTTTCACCAAGGCCTCGGCGGCCGCGCGTATTTGCGTATATGCGTATATACGTTACCATCGAGAGAAGAGCGATTCGACGATGCGGAGGATGTGACTCGCTGCCACTGCGGTGCTCGTCGTGCTCGTCTTCCTCTTCCTCCTCTTCCTCCTTCGCCTCCTTCGCCTTCTTCGCCTCCTCCTCCGCCACCTCCGACTCCTCCTCCGCTCGTCGGTTCCTTCTCGGCGCTGCTCTTCCTCGTCGCCTCGCTCCTAATCCAGACCCGTGCCGATCGTCGAGCGGTGCAAGGAGCCCAATGGAAAGAAAGCAACAAGGACAGATAAATTCGCGCTCGTCGCAGACACCTGGTGCGAGCGAGAGAGCGAGAGAGCGAGAGAGCGAGAGAGCGAGATAGCGTGAGTGAGACGAGACGAGAAAGAGCGAGAGACGTAGCGAACGCACGAGGGGAGGGATAGAAGGAAGGAAGGAGCAGGCGACGGAGGCAGACGCTCTCGCGTTATCGACCGCGTCTTCGACCTGCCTGCCGTTCCTCCGGTCGCAGCAGCAGCTCCTCCACCACCACTGACTTCTCCTATTTCCTCGCGAACCCCGGGGCCAGGCTTTCCCTGATGCTCCTGCTGCTGATGTCGCGACTGCCTCTACCGTCCAAACTCCCTCGCTACCTCTCGCTGCTAGTGCTGGTGCTGGTGGTGCTGGTGATGCTACTGGTGATGCTACTGCTGCTGCTGCTGCTGCTGCTGTTGGTGGTGCTGGTGCTGGTGCTGATGGTGGTGCTGGTGCTGCTGCTGCTGATGCACGGCAGTGTCGCGCGCCCGCTCACGGAGAGAAACGGCAAGTGCGTTCGCGCGCGCGACAAAGAGGGACGAAGGCGCGTCTCTCGTGCGCATGCCCCGGGAGCCTCGGCGCCGTGGAGAAACATGGCCGCGTCACGCAACCGTTGGCGGTGGCGGCGGCGGCGGCGGTGACGGCGGCTACGGCGGCTACGGCGGCTACGACTACGACGACTACGACGACTACGACGACGGCGACGCTGCACCGGGACTAACGACTAGGGACAGGGACTCGAGCAAGGATAAACCTTTCCACCCGGATAACACCCGTTTTGATTACGCGACCTACGCTTATCGGTCGCTCGAGGTCTCCCCTCGGTGCGGAGCAACGTTCGCGACCGTTGTCTCCGTCGCTGCTGTTGTTGTTGCTGTTGTTGTTACTGTTGTTACTGTTGTTACTGTTGTTACTGTTGTTACTGTTGCTCTAATTTCTAACCGAGTTTCGTTCTAGATTCAAAGTACGTACATTCGCGCTGTTCCGAGTGTAACTCTCCGCTCGCAGGAATTTAGAAAGTCTACGTGAGTCTTATCCAAGACAAAACGGACGGACAGAGAGAGAAGAGAGAGAGAGAGAGAGAGAGAGAGAGAGAGAGAGAGAGCGATCGAGCGAGCGAAAGAGAAAAAGGTTTTGTTCTTTCTTTTATTAAGTGCATTACGCCGATACGCGTCATTTTCGTAACGCGATTCTTTTCTCTAGGTTTCACTCGACCTTTTTTTACTTTTCATTGGTTGAATGAAGCTTACTCGCATCGCATCATCTTACGCGTCGTTGCCTTCGTCTCAGGCGCGATTCATCGTTTTCTTTCTAATTGAGATAATAGGATGTATTCGTTGTTACCAACTGGCGGAACCTTCTTTTTTTCGTAGTTGAAAATTCCGTGCGCGTATTCCTAGATTTCTTTGCGAAATCGTACGTTGGAAATAATTGCTTCGGTACGTTCGTCGATATTGCGCGAGTCGATACAAAAAAAAATTTAAATATCGTTATTTCCCGTCGTTATTTCGTTATTTTTCTTCGTTCGTGCCTCGTAAATACGCGTATATCAA
Source organism: Dolichoris vasculosae (assembly GCA_018907195.1). NCBI lineage: Eukaryota > Metazoa > Arthropoda > Insecta > Hymenoptera > Agaonidae > Dolichoris > Dolichoris vasculosae. The sequence continues at coordinate 554,256 of JACCHY010000015.1, forward strand.
AGATAATGCAACTCGTACTTATTCTAAATAATTCATAAAACTGTTTCCACCCAAAAACATTATGAATAATTTATGGATGAGTCCCTTTGAGTCGAAAAAAGAGCGACGAAGGAAAATTACACAAAGTTATTTGAACAAATGCTTAATATATTATGGATTTCTACGATTCCGATTATTCGTTATCGATAAGCGTTCGAAAGTCCGTAAGTTAAACGAGTATTGCTTAAATGCGATCGATGCAACTATCCTAATTATACTTATTTACAAAAATGCATGAAACCGATACGAGCTAAATTTATCATCGTATTTACAAACTCGGATGAAAATTCAATCCGTTATTTCGATAAATGGAATCGAATGTAGCTTCCGAATTTAACGAACGAATGCAAAATAAGAAAATAAGTACGTTGTCGACGCTGAGAATGTTAAACGATGCTTCGATATTATAAATTAAATAATTGCTAAAGTTACGTCGCGATCGATGCAACGAGCAAACATTGTTTTAACAAATACGAAATATTTTGAAGCGAGAACGCAAAATCGAAGCAAAGTATTTGCGATACGAAACGAATAAGTAAGTCGTTCGTTTCGCTACTCTCGAACGTGTTCACAAATAATTGGACGAACCACGCGACAACGATCGCGCATCCGTCGAATATACGATGAACAATTTTATTGCTCGGTGAATCTTGATTTTTGGTGACTGAGTGCACGCGTTCGACGAGTAAATGTTTTCTCTCTCTCTCTCTCTCTCTCTCGCTCGCTCGCTCAATCTCTCTTTCTCTAGCACTCGTTAGGCTTGAAATCCGTGACGTTTCAAACTGTTAACTGACGCACGAGCCGAAAGGCAAGCATCTCTCGTGTCGAACGAAGTAGGTAAAATTATGCAGTTGCGACACTTACCCTTGAAGGTGAGATATTCGACTTAGAATCGGCGCTTCGCGGCAGCGCAAAAGGCGGAAAAGGTACCTCTCCCCCCCCCCCGCCTTCCTAGACGGACCGAGAACCGCGAATGGAAAATGCGCGCGAATCGTGAGGCGAAGGGACGAGGGTCGGGGTGGATGGCGGGAGGGAGGGAGGGGGGGGGATGACAAGGGGGCAACGCGCGTAGCGTCGGTTGTGCCAATTGTGTGTGCAATTTCTCTCCCGCGTCCCACGGAGGAATCGCACGCACACGCTTACGCACGTGCGTCGAGAGGAACATTACGTAAAATCATTTCATCGATTTTCCTCGCGGAGGAGGCCGGAAGACGTTGGTCGGATGACGTTGGTCGGATGACGGAGGACGGATGACGGAGGACGGAGGACGGAGAACGGAGGACAAGAAAAGGAGAGAAAAGGAGAGAAAAGGAGAGAAAAGGAGAGAAAATGCGCCGACATCTGCGTCGCCTCGAACCCGCGATTTCTCTCGCGTTAGCCGACGGTGGATGCTTTCACGGGACACGTAAAACTAACCAAGGAAATTCGAACAACGGGGGCTTCGGTCGCGTGCTGACGTTGCGCGATAATCGACCGAGAGACGAGAGACAAGAGGAAAGAGGAAAGAAGAACGAGATTTTCGGATGACGAATCGACGTTTACTCGTGGCGTAACCGAGTCTCGAGTAGCGCGCAATAAGCAATAAGCTGTTCCGATTAGATTACGAGCCCTTGGATGAGCGACGTCCAAATTGATTTTCCCGCCCTCTCCTTCTCTCTGCACCCGGACAATCTTACACCGTCCATTACTCCGTCAACTTTACTGTTTTTACGGTAAAAACGGTTGAGAGTAGCATTTGTAAACTCACGACGACTAGATCGCGAGGAATGTCGGCATCCGTTAACAAACACGAGTAGCCACTCGTACGTCGTACCAACGATATCCGCCGCGGCGATATAAATGAAAGTTAACGATAATAAAAATTTAATGACATGCCTAATGGAACAGCCATGTGAAACCGAACCAACTTGCATTAATTCCAACGTTTCTGCGAAGATTTAACGATAAAGCGAAGCCTGTGTTTTTCCGATGACTCAATGTTAATTGATGCCTATTCAGACACTTAATGGCAGTGCGTAAAAACCTTCCCAACGAAATTTTTTCACCGAGCGTAATCTTATGTAAATAATGCTCGGTGCGAAATTTCCAAGCGATTTGAAATTTTCGCGTGTGTTTGCCGTCGTTGCCGACAAATTTTTACGCGCGCGGCTTTTTATTTAATTTCATTACTTTAATTACTTTTTACGTATTTTTGAATAAATTAATTAACGAAATTCTATTACCAAATACAATAACGACGATTGAAAATTAATTTAGATTATAAAAGTATGTTTTGTTACGTTCGCGTTAAGTGAGTTTAGAGCCGTCAACGTTCAAATATAATACAAATAAGTAATAACAGCCTTTACTCCGTGTAACGAGTATTGTAAAATATTATTACTTATATTTAAAAATGACGTTATATTTATAATGCAAAGTGTCGAGCTACTTTTGTTACTCTTAACGCTTCGAATTGTTTAATTACGGATTTATTTACCGCGACGAATTGGAAAATATCTTGCTTTTAAACAGTACCGAATACGAGTCGAATAATTTTGACATATTTTGCGATACACTTACGCTTCGCATATAAATTCCTGTTAATTTTCTTGACACGATATTTAAATTTAAATTCTTAAATTTAAAAAGTAAAAAATCTCAACAAAGCCAGCGATATTTTTTGTTCTTAAAATTAAGTTCAAGAGAAATCAACCAACCTACAAGGTTTACTGTATGTCGGACACTGGAATCGAACCGAGTTAAAAAACAAGATTTCAAATTTTATAAATAATTTTTGCTTCTATATTAAAATCAATTCCCAGCTTTCTAAGTCGCGTTATTTTTTAAATATTAAAAATATTAAAAATATTAAAATAGACAAATTGCAAATTTTTTCTTGCGCCGATACATTAACCCGATTTTCACGGTATTTTACTACGGAAAGTAATTTTTTTTCTCGCCTTACTTAATCTAATAATATACAATCTGCAAAAATTCTACTCGTTTCAAAATAATATATGTCCAAGATAAATTAACAGCTATTTTCAAAATTACTTGCAATTTATATACGTAATATACTCGAGACTGGCTCTCGAAATGGACATTGTTTTCGAAAGAAGACGATAAAATAATCGTTAAAATCTTAATAAATTACGTTCAATTAGACAATTAATAACTAACTACGCCTCAACCGATAAGAAATACATTTTTAAAAAAGGGAGTGTCACCGATAAATAGCGTTATTTTATTTTATTTTATTTCGATCGAACGTCGATGGATTACGTCCATGGATTTTACCAGAGGCATCAAACACACAATTACCAAAAAAATTGACAAATTTTCATTTTCCTTCCCAACATTTTACATTCCAGGATTCGCCGTAGAAACTAAAACTGTACAAAAAAAAATCGATCGTTTCCTCGCGAAAAATAGCGTTCGAATCATCGGAAAAGTCGCAGTTCGGAGTTAACTCCGAATAAAAAATATTAAAAACGATATTATAAAATATAACCAACGAAACATTATTACGAAAGCGTCGCAACTTTGGAAAGTATTCCCACGTTTAAAACGGATGTTTTTTCGTCAAAGGATAAAAATTTGTCTTTAAACTTAATTAATTTAGTAACATTGTCCTCGATTTTCCAGTTTCGGCTTATACGCGTACGGTAAATGCGCTGCGAAGTGCCGTGGATAATTAGCGTTAATTGCTTTGGCCAATGAAAAGGCGATTCCTCGAAACGAATATGGATTTCGGTTTAAGCGCGTACGGCGATCGAGTGGCAGTTCACTCCCCCACCCAAAATTAAAACAAAAACAAAAAACCAACGCCGACTATTTTAAAAACGGCCTCGGAATCGTTCGGTTATTAATTAACTCGAGCGAACGGCTATCGTTCCTCTTCGGTTGCAATGACCCAGTAACAAATAATATCGCCTTCCCACCTCGCGATCGAATCGAATTTTGGACGATAAAAAAGAACGGTTCGATCCGTTCCAGTTCTTAACGACGCGAGAATTCGCGTGAAAATAGAACAACTTCGGCTCCATCCAACATAAGCGAACATAAGCGAACATAAGCGAACACCAGCGACTGTTATTCGGCGGTTCGGCGACGATTCGGCGGCGCGTCGCTCGGGAATAAGCCGAGGAACAAACGGAAAAAGAAGGGAAACAAAAAAGAAATATATACGCAAAGCCGTACTCGGTTAGCGAGTTCCAGGTCTACCGATCGAAAACCCGAGGACCGAGTCGTCGTCGAGCGGACGACCGACGTTTCCGATCCGTGCGCTCCGCGACTTTCTCTTCGGCTCACCTTCCGCGCGGTGAGAAGGTGGAAAAACAACGAAACAAAGAAGGTAACAGGTAAAGACGTCGAAAGGGGCAGAAAGGGGCAGAAAGGGGACGAAAAAGGTCGAAAAAGGACGAAAGGGGGAAAGTTTCAACCCTCGACCATCGAGGGAACAAACGCGACCGAAGCAACAGGGCTTTTTCGGGGGGGGGGGGGGGGGCGTTGCCCGTGTGTTCGGAGCGACGCGGCCACGAGCGTAAAAGGGGCCGCGGTCCCCGATTCCGCGAAGCTACGCACAGCGGAGCCGCCATTTATAGAAGCCACGGCAACGACGCGCAAGTCCCCGAGTCCAAGAGTCCCGGAACCGAGCGGACCCCGCGAGAGGACCGAGAGGACCGAGAGGACCGAGAGGACCGAGACGGCTTCCCGCGTGTCCGGTGTCCTCCTCCCTTGGTCCCCCCCACGGGCGCCGGTGCTCGCGGGGCTGTTGTTTACACCCCCACCTCGCACGCCAAGACGACGACGACGACGCGCCACGGAGGGGCCTCTCTCTCTTTCTCTCTCCTTGCACGTGTACCGCCACGGCCAGCGATGCCGCCGCCGCCGACAACAACATCATCATCATCACCACCACCACCACCACCACCACCACGACCACCACCACCACCGCGACGACCACCACCACCACCACCACCACCGCGACGACCACGACGACCACAACCACCACCATCGCCATCGCCACCACCGCCGTCGCCACCGCCGTCGCCACCGCCGTCGCCACCGCCACTCCAACCCCACCAGGGCGACTGTCGTCTCTCTCCCTCTCGGCGTCCGCACCTCCGCCACCACCACCGGCGTCGCGCCACCCCACCAGAAGCTCCGCCGCTCTCGTCTTCCCGGTAAGAGACAGAGAGGGAGGACGAAGCCGAGGGCCCCGACGCGAGAACCGGCTCTCGCTACCAGCCGACTTTAGTCGCGAGGGTGACCGCGCGGCCGTCGACCGCGACGTAACCTCCAAAAATCTCTTACCTCGCGGTTTATCTCTCAGTCCCGGGTTCGGCTGCTCCAGGCCCGCAGCCGCATCCTCCCCAAAGTCAAGTTAAGCAGCCCCGAGGTTCGGAGGCGCGTGTTCACAGCGCGACGAGTCTCGCTCTTCTGCGCCCGTTGCTGCGCGCGCTCGCGCTCTCTCTCTCTCTCTCGCTCTCTCTCGCTCTCTCTCGCTTTACTTCTCGCTCGGTTCGCCGTGCGCGCGGCACTCGTTCCGTCTCGCTTACCTAACGGTACCTGTGGCCGACGAACCAACCCGGCCTAGGAACTTCCATTCCGTCTCGCTCGCCATCTCTCTCTCGCTCGCTCTCTCGCTCGCTTTCTCGCTCGTTCTCTCTCTCTCTCACTCGCTCCCTCTAACGCTCGCTCGATCTCCTTTCTCGCGCTTATCGTTGAATTTTGAATTTCGCGTTCTTTCGTACGACGCGGACTCGACTCGGATCGCGAACGCTCAAGAATGCAGACGAGGCTTTCACTTCTTCGTCGTCGAGCGTCTTTGGAGAATATCCAAGTTTTTGTCGACCTCGTCATCTCCGTTGGGTTTCGCGGTCCTTGTCTCGTTCCTCGTCTCGCTTCCTTGCTACCGCGGCGGGGTTCCGTACTCGAGGAGTCGGGTGCGTGGGATCGGGAATCGACACCGTTATTCCGCTCGATCTCGATCTCGATCTCGATCTTGATCTCGATCCCGCGTACGCACGTATAAATTATCGATCAACGAGGAGGAATATTTCGACGCCTGGGAACGGACGTCGGTGAAACGAGAGAGACGTAGGCGACGCGGACGGCGCATGCGTCCTCGAGGATGTTCCGATAAGGACGCATGCAGGTATTATATCACTCTTCCGGACGGGTCGGGACGGGTCGGAACGGGTCGGTTCGGGTCGAGTCGGGTCGGGTCGGGTCGGACACGATTCCTCTCGACACGCGTGCGCGAGTCTCTTCCGGCGAAGAGCCAACGATTATATCGCCTTCCCTCTCGCTCTTTTTCGTAACGCACGAGCGGCACTCGAGACCCGAGTTCGTCGGCCTCGTCGGCCCCGTCGGCCCCGTCGGCCCCGTCGGCCCCGTCGACTCGTCGACTCGTCGGCTCGTCGCCTCGTCGCCTCGTCGCCTCTTCGCCTTCGAACGAGACCGATGAAAAAGCCTGACCGACGAGGGAACGGAAGAGCCACGCATCGCCGAGTTTCCGTGCTCTTCGCGGCTAGTGCGTAATACATGAATACATGAATACATGGATTATACGTACAGGTTCCACTCTTGGCACTCTCTCTCATCCCTACTACGACAGCACTTTTTACCACCTCTCCGCCACGATCCGACCAACACGAGAAGCTCAACGAGACTGGGAGTCGGGAGAATGTGCGCGCGCGCATCTTCTCTCTCCCGCCACGCGTATCGAGAGTATCGAGGCTCGATGGCCGCGAGGCGCCTGCGCACTCGATACCCGGACTTCGATTCGAGAGCTCGAACCGCCTTTTTCGAATCGTTTCGCTTTTTGCTTTTTGCAACGCTTTTTCCTCTCCGCGATGCGTTTCTCAGCGTTTCTCAGCGTTTCTCAGCGTTTCTCCGCGTTTCTCCCCGTCTGACTCGTTAACCGCCTCGTTGCGACCTTGCATCCACGACGATTCCGATGCCGCTCTTTTTCCTCCGATTTTTAGTCCTGTCGCGAATAAAGAAAGACCTTTTCGACCTTCTCCGAGAAATATTTATCCGCGACTCGACGCTTCTTAAATAATCTTCTTAAAATATGTTCTTCTCTTCTTCGAATTGTCTTTTTCTACCCGAACCGATTTACCTGTCTTCGCGCGTATTCTTTACCGTCTTTCCGGAAAATTACGAACCATTGTTTTTAAACCGCGAACGAAACGTTCGACGATCGCTTTCCAACATTTTAACCGCCTCTTCGCATTTTTCACTTTTGTAAAACCTGCTTCGACTTTAATGTCGTGCTCGTAGCGACGAAAAACGTTGGCTTACGCCAATTTGTCGAGTTGCCACGAATCGATCCTATTAATAAGCGGTCTTACATCGGTAGATAATGCATCGTTCCTACTCGAACTGCCGGACGAATCGATCCAATTTATCATTTTTTTAGTTACGTTTACGTTTGTCTTCCGAAAATTCTTATCGACGAAGAAAACTTAACGACCACCGACTCGAAAACGATGTATTTTACATTGAAATTATTCAGGTTGCATCGAGACTTTTATTAATGTAATATGTGTTTTTTATAATTACGACGCTCGAAACCGTCCGTAATCGCGTTTTCATACGTTTCGAAAAATTTAATATTCTTAAACTCGATTACTTTTAATTAATGTCTTCCAAGATTATATTATTGGCAATTTATCGACGCATCGTACATACGTTATACAATTTTCCGATTAAAATTATTTTAACGTTCGGAAATCGAATGTATCATTGATAAATTAACTTTTTTAATATTGAATATTTATTATTGTAATTTTTAAAATAATTATCGAAAATAGTATATTCGGACATAATTTATTAACGGATGTATCTATTTTTGAAATAATCGATTCATAAAGAATAGTGTTTAGGAAACTTGTTATTGTGAAATAAAATTTGGCATATAATTATTATAAACTCGTTCTTTTTCGTACTATTTTAAGAAACTCTAAATATTCGTTGAATGTTAAAAATTAACTAGGAATATTTAAAAAGAAGTATTAAATTAAATAACGTGATTCAGTTTGAAAAATATTTAAATAACAATCGTATTTTTAAGAAATAACGATTGAAAAAATGAAAAATTGAAAAAAAATGAATTTAAGAAATGAAAAATTATTCGTTAGCTAGTAATCGAATAATCTTCTTATTTATAATCTTTATTGAAAATATATTGTAAATTAGTGCTTAATTATTTATTACTTATAATGGGTTTTACGTAAATAAAAAAATTAATAAAAACCTAATATTTGTAAGGGTATAAAAAAAAGTAATAACCAGTATATTAAACTTATAATTCTGAGCTAAATCATGATTGATTAAAAAAAATATTTTTTATTTCGATTATGATTAATATAAAAATATTAAATTATTTGAATCGCAAAATATTTTTGAATTGAGTAAATATAATAATAGTAATTTAAATTACTCATGCGTCAATGATTATAATTTTGCCATAACACGATTTTCGTGATATTTTAATTACTAGAAATTATATTTTGAATAGAACATATTATTTTTTTGTTCGCAATATATTATACTTTTAAAAAAATATTTTTAATATTAAATACTACAGTTTAACAATTTTATTTTATCTTGAGTTTTCAAAAAAATAATATAGCAAATACCATATTGATACAAGTTATAATTTAATAATTTGTGATAACAAAAAAAGAACTATAGTATTGTTAAATAATGAAATTTTCAGTATTAACAAATTTATTGACATCACACGTCGGTAAAGGATAAGTCTAAACGACGTAAAATTAATGATTAAACAAGTTTACGAAAATACATATTTATTATCGCAAGTCCAAATTATAAATCAATTAAAAAATGTCGTCGATTTTTTATTTATTACTGTACTTGTTTAGAACGTAAAAATTAATCACCGTTTAAATAATATAGCATGTTTTTACCAGAATTCTGTTTTAAGAGTCGTAGCAATCTTTTATATAAATCAAGCTCCGACTATATGATTATTTGCGTAGTTAATACTTGAATATTTGGTCTAGTATATATTTTTTTATTATGTAAAAATTTAATCAAACGTACATATTCAAAAGATAAATAATTTGCGATTGCAATTTAAATTTCTTCTCTTTTTTATGTAACACGAATCATTTCTTGTTTTATAAGAATATTTCTCTTTATCATCTCAAATAGATCCTCGATATCCTACTTTATTATTTTAATGTACGCAGAATCAACCTTTAATTTGTCGAGACATTCACAAAACTATATATTCAAAATTGTCATGGAAGTTGACTTTAGTTCGCATCCAAAAGATATTATTTCTAAATCATTCGTAACATTATCAGTATACAACATAAACCATTAAAATGATTCTTTACTAATTTTTAAAGCTTTATATTTAAAATGTGTATAATGTTTATTATATATGATCACTTACCTTATAATATAGTCTACCTTGCAAAGAACTAACTTTCCGATTTCTACAATATTTTTCAGTATTTTTTGTTCAGCTAATCAGTATTTTACGTTACAGCTTTTGCACCTCTCCAATTAATTCATTAATCTCTCTTCTTTAATAGTCTCTTTCAGAAAATAATTAGATAAATAAAATAATTTTAATCTAATAATTCGAACAGTCTCCATAAACAAAAATCACTCGTCGATTTCACCTGGGGTCATTTCTTCGTAAAAATTATTACGTGTCCGTATCATTTTTTCAAATATAATGGATAATAGTGTCTATAGCCTTTAATAAACAATATTACGCTGTAAAAGCATGATCAAATATTTTAAATTAAAGGAGAGAACTTATACGTCAACTTCTATTTCGTTCGACAAATTCATTGTCTGTATTTATAAGCAAGGCATAACCAGAGTTGAAGGGCGACTCGGTGATATGTCTACACTATGACTACATATATGACATATAAAGTTAATTATCCAGCGATATTACCAAGTGACTCAAGATTTTGAGAACTAATCGTAGTCACATTCATAAATCAAAAATTCATAGAGTAACTGTAAGTTTACTTAATTAAATATTGAGGTACTGATTTCGTCGTTTGAGGACAAAGTAGAGATTATCTATGCTTGTACATAGCGCAGGTCTAATAACGAGAAGCATAAGATTTATTTTTCTTAGCAGAATAACTACAATTTCCGCTACATCCATCAGAGAAGTTGTTCTTTATCTTTTCTTACCGTTAGTTGATTCATTTTCATCATCGGTCGCTCGATGGCGGACGGAAATGTTTGCGAACGACAGACTGCGGTGATAAATATACCTAATAGAATCAAATTGATTAAAATTCAGTCACTGGCGTGTTTTGTCTTTTGCGAACGTCTAGAAAAATGACCTTAAAGATCTTATTGCAACCGTTTATAAATGTTTTAACTGGCATAACTGCAACCGCGATAGATAATTCTACACCGCGATCTTAACTTAGATTTGTCGTAGACTCGATCCTACAGCCTTTTAAGAAATTTACTAATCATTTAGCTAAGAGTTACTTTATTTTATAAGCCTACCGTACAACTCGCTATATATATACATACCTGTAGTTTATGTATTTGCAGTATGTATATATTCCGAGTAATTAATACAATCGTATATTTTAAAGCCACGAAGTTTCTCGAGCAATCGATATTTATTATAATGTTACTTCATTCGAATGGTAGTTTTGTTGGCTAATTCTTGTTTTTAATAGTATTCGCGTATTCCATACTTTTTTCTAAATTATTTTTAAAATTTCTATGTATCTATCGATCAAATCTTTTGTTTTGATTACAATATAATTCTTCTAAATTAGAGAACTTAGTCATGGTTTAATGGCGTAATGGCAAAGTTCAATTATTTTATGTAAATTATTTTTTTAATTTGTATTTTCAATGTTATCCCTGTAATTGATTAAATTGGAAAGATGCAAGCACTTAGATTGTTAAAATTTTTATTCGTTCGACCTACTTTATTTGTCCTTGATCTTAAAATTTTTCAATTTTATTTTTTTTCACTACAAACCAACGTTTATTTACAAATATACTTTTTTAAATTAATACGTAAAGAAATTGCAGGTAATGTTTTTAATTATTTTACTTTAAAAAAGTGTAGTTTTTATCATCGTAAAGGATGACCCTGAACTGTTGAATTACAATCACGAAACGTTATATTTGGATTAAATATTTAAATTATTTTTAACTAAACTGGTAAGTTAAAAATTGATCGTAAAGAACTATTTTTTTAATATATAATTTTTTACTGTTTTTATCGTACGTTAAGTTTAGAGATTTTTTAACGAATCAAAGATGGTAATTGATTCTCTAATCAATCGCGTCACCCAAGAAATTTGATAATTTCGAATCGATAAATTGCTGGATGAAAATTCTTTTATAACGCTTGAAAACATTTTTTGTCTTTTTAATGTTTAAAATTCAACGGTATCCAAATGTTTTAAATATGCTTACTCTTAGATAAACTAGACAAAAAAGAAAAATGACTTCGATGTATCATAAAATATTAATAAAAGAAAATATAAAAATTTTTGTCATTCAGCATATATTTTGGCTTTGTTTCAATCGATTTGATACAGTTAAGAAGGTAACTCGTATTTCTCGAATTACCAAAAGTACCAAAAATAAAAGCCAATTTTTACAAGAAAACTATAAAACAATTAGTAGCATCCAAGGAAATATAAGTTTGTAATGTAGTCCTATCAATTTTAAATTACAAATAAACCGTTAATTTCATATAGTCGCGTTAATCACCTGTTAATCACTTAAAAATTAGCTTTCATAATAAATAATTAAAATTTCAATTTAAATAGATAAAGTTATCGTTGAATCTTAAAGTTGAAGTTAAAATCTGACATATTATTGCATCTCGCTGATGAAAATAAGTATTTTTCTTGATATCGTTAGGGTGTTCGTATCGTTTAGGCATCTATTACTAATATTTACTTGAAAATTACTTCATTTACTATGTTTATTTAGATAAAAAATATTATATAAAAATGATATAAACATTATAAAATTTATACATCTATTCATGTAATTAACCAAACATATTTTTAATATTTACAAATTTTTATTCAAAATTAATATTCAACAATTACGGTTTAAATATCTTAGTTATATTATATTAACTTTTTTTAATTGTGCAAATTATTCATTATTTAGCATTTTTGTGTACAAATGCGTCCAACAAGAATTTGTACATCTAGAAAAAATTTTATACTTATCTTTAAATATTTATTCCAATTTTAATCCAGTTAATGGCAATAGAAAATTGGTTACAGTCCGTTACTAAGTACTATTTTTTCTTATAAAAAATTATTGATATCCTTGTCTCGAAAACCTAAAAAGTTCATGCAAAATTAAATTTGCATACGAATAATTGTTTAAATTTAGTCGAAATATTATTAAAATACATTGTTTAAATTATTATTAATCTATTTTTAATGATTTATAAAAATATAACACTATTTATAATATTAAATTAAATTTTAATATATTTATAGATACATTTATATTATAAATCTATATGATAGCCTCTTCAAGTTATTAATAAAACATTATTATAGAAAATGTTTTATATAATTAATTTGAATTTTACGCACAACACGTACATGAGAATAGAATCATTACAAAATGAATTGCTATATATTATAATATTATACAATCAAATTATAAACATTCATTTTATCATATCGTTTGGATTATTTTTAATCACAATACTTTGAATTTTATATACATCTTTAAGGTTATAATTTAAAATATATTTTTCCATATCATAATAAGTTATTTTAATTTTATAAAGTATGGACTAAACCAGAAAAAAATCAGTACACGAATATAAATGTAATTACATAATGGAATGTAAACGTTTGAAAAATACATGTTTTCAGATTTTATAAATTTTTATTTACAAAATAAGTTTGTAAACTAAATTTACATTTTTTAAGTTACACTAATAATAATTTATGACTTATACTGTAAATATGTAACGATCCAGTATTTAATTTAATAGAGTTCATGATTTTGATGTAAAAAATCACTAAGTTGGAAGCTATTCGAATGCTATTTAATTTTTTTGACAGTCATGATTGGCATATTAGATAATTCATACAATCATTTCATCGATAAAAGATGTAGTGAAAATTTAACACCTTGTTATTTTCTGGTACCGTATTTTTACAGTGAATCGTAAGTTTTTAACCTAATTATTTTAATTTTAGTAGACAAAATACATTTTTTACCTAATCACTAGAATATATTATACACAGTCACAAATTTTTTCAGATCGAACACTCCTTATTAGCAAAATTCACTTCGTGAGATTTTTTTCGATAACATGATTAAACCTTGATATTTAGGTCATTTATTTACATATTCAATATTCTTGAATCATCGCTCGAGTATACAGTATTTAGTTATTTATCGTTTAGTATGAAATATGACATATAATTATTTGAATTCCAATATTCAATATAATTTTTTACTATTATTAATAAATTAAATAACATTTATAATTAAACAATAAACATTTACAAGATATATTTTGTGCCCTGATTGTTCCTATTATTTTATTTTTTTATTTTATATTATCAAAAGTTCATTTATCAAAATTAATAGATTTATACGACACATTCGATAAATAAATGCACGATCAATTTTCTATCCTATGAATTTATGTATATTTGCACAAGCAATTTTTAAGCTTCCAGTGCAACTTAAATGTTGTATTGCTTTTTAACGGATAATGCCGGAATGGTTTTTACACTATCTTCTAAAAGGTTAAGAAAAAATCTTGCACTTTCTAGATTCATTAAAAAGCGAATCATCGCTGACTCAAAAAATGAGCTTGTACTTCTTTTAAGTTACGTCATCTATACATAACGTAGTACTAAATACTCAACAACAATCGCACTCGAAAGTTCACAATAAACATACCATTGCGTATTTTAATGGTTTCCTAAATTTTTAATCTTGACTTAAGCAAATAACAGAACAAAGGAAAGTAATTGTGAACCTACATTTTCATAACTTAACTTCTTTTTTCATATTTAATTAAGCACTTGAAGTTTTAAATAAGGATATTTTATTACACGTTAATGCATTTTTATACGTTAATTATACTATGAATTATTTTAATATCACTGATTATTATCGAAGAATTAAAAAATTTTTTCTTTGAAAATTAATTTACGATGCAAAGCAAAATTTATAAAATATATATTTCAATTTAAAAGCATTTTCAGTAAGTAAAGCATATTTTAGTATTTTTATTAAAGTACTATAAAATTTTGATTAACGAATTTTTATAGATTTGGAATAATTAAAAAATTTTGAAGTTTACGATAGTAATAAATTACCAATGATTTTAAAACTAGATATTGTCTAAATAACATTTTTTTAAATTTAAGACTGAAACTTTCAAATGAGAATTTTCTCATTCCTATGCACATAAACGCCCACAAAGCAAATGTGTACACATTCGCAGAATCAATCATAATACTCATCTACATTTGCAAATATCAGTAATGATTTGTCATTCTTTGCAAACGCTCCATGTGCAACGTGTACAAAAGTTTGTTGTTTTCATAGTAAAATGGATTGTCATCGGCATTTAAATCAGGTGTGTATTTCGCTGTGTAGCTGCTGTGGCTAGAAGCGTATCCATCGCACGACGAAGAACCTTGCGATGGTTCCGAATGATTGGGAGATGGAGCAAAATTTTGATTACACCAATTCGTTTCTAGACGTTCGGGGGATCCTTTTTGTACTCTCGAAAGATTATTGATGTGGAGGTTGTTTATCCTTTTACTCAAAGGCATAAATTCTGCGCTTTCTTCATCCATGTCACGGCCACGTTTTCTAAGAAATGAAAAAATAAGTTAATTATATTACTCGTACAATAAATTACAATGAATTATGTCAAGTTATAAAATGTCCAAGATAAATTAATTAAAAAACGAAGTACTTTTATTTATTTTTGCAAAGTATTAAGAACGATAAATCGATGCAACGAACTATTTAAAATAGAACGTAGTTGTAAAAATCTATTTAGTTTCACGACGAAACAATTTTTAAACAAGTAAATAATTGAAACTGTATTCCACGTCCAACCTCTCGATCGAATAAAGTTATTTTTTTTTGTTAAATTAATAAATTGTTAAATACAACCGGTCGTTAATTGTTTCATACCTAATAAGTCTTTACAAAAAGTTTAACTCGAATAACTTTCTTTTAATCGTCGTTTATATTTATACGGTACAATGTCAAAATTTGTGATTTAGATTTAAGATTTCGATTATAAATCATGTTTAATATTAGAAAACTATTTCTGCAAATATAACCTTGGTTAAACGGTAAACAAATTTAATAATTAGATACGATACATTGTTTAGAGTCGAAAAAAATTTTAATTAAATTATGTTTTCTAATCATTTTTTTAAAAAATATATGAAATAATAATTTAAATCTTTTCGAATTCCCAGCGAATCAAGCATAATTTATAATATTTGGTACCGGTAAAATAAATTTACAAAATATTAAATAAGTTTAATGATATATAATTTTAATTTGATGAATGAAAAAACTAAAAAAAGAAACACAAATGTATATATATACATATATATATATATTAATAGAACGTAACACAAAAGAAAAATAGATTATAATTTTGAATTTAAATTCTAATCACTGAGTAGGACGTAACAGAATTAATTGCTTTATCGTTATCATAAAAATGTAATAAAATATCGGGAAGAAAACGAGGCTCGTGCGTATTTTAACACTTGGAAATTCCAAGATATTGTGCCAAAAATATTTATAAACAAGGAACGAGAGCGTAATTTGAAAAAAGTAAACTAAACCATTATCGATCGAAGTTATGGTGCCGAAATTTGGGAAAGGGAGAGAAGGAAAGAATCAGTTTTATTGGTTGGGTAAAAATCCGGGCGTGCAACGTTAAAAATTAAAGGGTCGGGTATCGGACAACAGAAGAGACTCGAGCGAACTACGAGATAATGCAGCTAGAAAGATCAAAAAACGATCCCGTCAACGAGAACTAACCTGTTAGCCTGAGTCATATCTAAGCCGAGGTTTTTCTCGCCTCTTCTCGCCTCTTCTCGCCTCTCACAACAGTTACACAGCAATACGTCCCACGAATTTCAGTGAATCGCAGGTACGATCATATTACGATCATATTTGCGTTGCTCTTCGCTCCTCCTTGATCCTCCAGAAAATCGGGAACAACGGAGATTTAAATAGAACCAACAACAGCACTTCCGTCGCAGTGTTGCTACTGCGTTCAGTTTGGATATTAAATTATACCACGGATGAAGCGACGAGGCGGAATCGTAAGACCGATTCTACAATAACTGGGCTTTGCAACATACGCGTACTCGACTCGATCAGCGGAGCGGACGACCTTGAATAATCCGAAGCTCTGGTGCATCGGAGAAACACGCAAGAATCGTAATCGTCGTTACCCTCAAGGAACTAATCATCGAGAGGATTATTTATTTATATTTACACGCATGCGCAACTTCCGCTCGAGCCCTGACCGCTTCCTTTAATTTTTATATTTTTATATTTTTATAGTCAAAATGTATCGCCTGTCGTTGCTTCCTCAAAAATAGAGAATTAGAGAATCTACCCTTCGATTCTTTATCCTTTCTTTGCTTCCGTTTCGGTGCAACCGTAGCTTTGTTTTTCTCCGTTTTCTCATCCTCGCTCCATCATTTTTATCCACTCTTCTATTTTACGGCTTTAACTCCGATGTTAAAGGTCCCAAAGTTAAATTCTCCCATTCAACCTTAAATTCGTCCTTTTTTTTTTAAATAATACCAGAATTTTTATTTCTTTTTCGCATGGTGACTTAAAACTGAAACCTTTAGTTTCTTGGTTCGCATTTCGCTGATGTTGCTGCTTTCGATGGATCGAATTCTCTAGTTAACAAATAAATCGTGTTATAAGTGTTAAACTCTGCTTTCAAGATAATAATTAGGCTATTCGAGAGATCAAATTATCTCTTTCATTTTTTTTTAGATATTTTAACGTTTCAACGCAGAGAAATTGTAACTCGTAATATATGTAAAATGAAAATTTTAAATCGAGTGATCTTCATTTTTTTAATCAATCGGATGTAATCATTTTTAAAGTAGAATAGCGCAGTTTTAGAACCTTTACAAATACGCGTATCAAATTTCGTGTATAGAAGATTTAAGAATATAAATGCAGTGAAACTTTTGTATCGAATTTTTCTCACGCGTATCTACGATTATACATAAAATCTAATGTATAAATTCGCAAAGTTTGTTGTGATAAAATGAAAAAATTTTTTTAAAATGAACATCTCAACAAACAAAATTGTAGAAAACCTGAATAGCGCTTAAGTTATATACCATTAGGTGTGTATTGTTATTGAAAACAACTGAAACGGAAAAACAATATTCGAAATACTTGATCTTTAACTTTATTATAACAATGGGAAATAACAGAAACGAAATAGATTACAAAATTTTGTCTGTAATATTGAATATTGAGAATATGAATCGTAAAATAGAAACATTTATAACCAAATACAAAAAAATTCGAAGACTGTTTAAAATTGCGAATAAAATTAATTCTTGTTTACAAATTTTCTTTTACAATAATAAACTCGATCGCATTACCAAAACTTAATAAATGATTTAAATTTGTAAGTAATATAATTTAATTACCCAAACGTTGATTAAAACGATGAATAGTGACCAACAATTTTTATTAGATCGTAAAAAAGTTCTTATTATTACTATTATTACTAAATTACTAAAAAAAATACCTAAAATTTGTTTATATTTTCGATTTTTGTATCGAATTGTTTAACTTACACAATTGATGAAAAAGTTTTCTACTTAACCAACAGAATTTTTTAACAGTTGCCTTTTATTTTCACAAGATGGCTATAGTTTAATTACTTATAACTATTTTTGCTAAGGTATTTTATTATACATTAAATTTTATTACCATAAAATGATTATGCATAGCGTAAATAATATCGACCGATAATTAAAAAATTTTTTCAAAATACCTAATAATATATTTCGTTATCGTTGAAAAATATTTCTTCATTCGAAATACTTTTTGTATCGATTTATCGCTTTGCATAAAATTATTCGTATTATTTGTATCGTAATCAATAAAGAATGTCCAAGTTTTTACTACTTATCAGCATAGAATTTTTCCAAATAGAATTCTTTCTTTTATTTCTTATATTTTGTAAGTTATAAAAAATTTAGATAGATAATTGTGTCGCTTTCCAATTTCACTACTAACATTGTTTCGTTAAGAACGATCGAAGAAACAATTTATGGAATTAAAGAAAAATATGTTTGTATCTATTATTCGAGTATTTTGCTTGAAATATGAAGGGAATCGAACGTCTAGAATTCCAGAATGCAGTTTGAAATAAAAAAAGCGTGATTTATCATTTACATACTATTTGTACGCATTGGTTACACTCTGCCATTTCCATAAAGTTTGTTATTTTTCTCCTTTATCAGCGATTAAATTACAGTTACGGTTCCACTGAATAGAAAAGCGTTCGAACCTTCCACGACATTTTTAATCAAAATACGTTATAAATCACTTTCGTAGACTCGCTGTTTTCTTTGCCTATGTTCGCAACGTGATCATAATCGCAGGTAAGAGCAAACGATGGACACTGCGTAATCATTTTATCTCATATTATTTTGATCGAGTTCCAGCCCAGACGCGAATTCAACGCGCTCGACATTATAAAAGTATCTTTTTTTATTCGCCTGAAAAAATGAAAATATTTCATTTCGTAGAAACGATCGTGTGCTCGGCGTAAAAATTGCTAAATGTTTTTTACCTGAAAAATACATCTTGATAAAGGTACTTTTTTCTCCTAACCATAATTTATCAATGACACCGATTAATCATTATGCATGTACCTTTAAGAAGTCGATAAATATTGAAAATTTTATCGAATGTAGTCATAATGTAGAAGCCGTCTTGAATTCGTGAACCTTTGATGAAAATTTCAATGAAAAAGCGAAGAAGAAAAAAAAGAAGAAGTCTTAAAACCAAACTATAAAAATTATAACAATTTTAGTATCGTTGGTTTTTTATTAAAAAGTGTATCTCGTGTGCGCAATCGTTGCGATATAATGACAAAGGCACTAAAAGATGCAATATCCAAAGAATTACGTGGCGACGTATTTTTAAAAGTTTAAAAGATCTCGACTGCAAGTTTGCTATGCAAAATACGCATTTTTATGCTCGTATCGTCGGAATAACTAAATTGCAATTAATTACGCGAATTGATTAATAATCGGATTTTTTAACGTATCTGTACTAGATTCGATATAATTTGTTGTTGTTTTATTCCGAATTCGCGTTTGTACAAATTATACAAACGAATAAATAAAAGATTTCCTTTGTATATTATTTTTTATTAGACGTGGCTAACTAAATTATAAAATTACCGAATACATTAGGATATTCTTTTATAAAAGCCTAAACAAATGATACGTTAAACTCGATCGTAACAACGACGGTGTAAATATTTTTTTTACTTTAGAATTTAAATGCTAAAACTGCTTAAAAATGTTCGATATTTATAAATACTTTATTTTGGATGCATCGTATATATTACTATAATTTTTTATGAAAAATATCACGCGGTCTATACCCAATATGTCATTATTATAAATTTCTGAGATGCATAGAACAAAAAATATTTGTGCGATAAAATTATTACAAGAAATCGAAAGTATAAAGTATTTTTCTGAGAATTCGTGTATTAATTTATATTTTAATGATTATCGCAAGTAAGTTTCGTATAAACGTATCGAACGAACGGTTGAATAATCGTACATTAATTCGTAACGATCGCACAAAAAGAGAACTTTTTAAGCCGAAAATTCTTTATTCGCAATTTCGCACGAACGTAAAATTATTCGAAGTCTATCGGATATCGGTCGTATTTCATACGTTAAATAGAGTAAATCGTAAATTTAGTTTAAAAAAAAATTACTGTTTTAAAACGTAAACGAATCAAAATCATCTAAGCGTTTTGGTAAAATATTAGGCTTTTGTAAAAGAACGATATAAAAATAATTTATTTTCAAAAATCCATAAAACAATTACGATGTTTGGGCATCGCGCGTCTCCAAACTTCACCTTAAGAGTTTATCGCAGCTAAGGTCTTGAAAAAATAAAAGACGGTGAATCGCTCGGATTAGCGGTTGGAGCTCGATGTAAATAGACGAAGAACACCGAACGCGTATCGGCGTTAAAAAAAATATCGGGATGACAGAAAAGTTTGTCGATGTCGCGATATCGATGCTCGTTCGCGAAGTTATCGCCGAGTCTGTGGAGGCGATCGGTTGCATCGGAGCCGTCGTCATCGGCGGACGATCGACGAGGCGTACGTGCCGATCCATCCTCCGAGATATCAACGACGCCCCGATAACGAAGTCCGAGCTCGACTTAAGCGAAAGGCGCGTCGCTCCCACCGAGCGATAAAGACGCGAGTCTCCCCCCGCGTCTCACCCCGCGTCTCACCCGCCCTATAAAAATACAAGAAAAAACATTCTCGCGACGCGCGAGGTCCTTCCGATTCAGCGGAGGATGGAAGGCGCGTCGACTCATCGGTGCGCGTAGGTTACGCGGATGAGGTCGGCCGTCGATGAATCATCGGCTGGACCTCTTTGCTGAATCACCGGGACTCCGATATCGTCCACGGCATTCCGAGGGGGAGGTTCGAGTTAGAGGTTCGAGTGCCAGGGAGCCGTCGCAAAATTTTCGCCGAGACGCTCGTTAGACCTTTTTTTCTCTTTGTCTCGATGGCGCTTGCTAATTGGACGCGTCTGCTGGCAATTAGCGTTCGCTGCATTTTCCAAGCCGAGTGCTTCGCTCGGTTATTCGCGTTGCAGAAGGGAATTTTTCAGTCGCGGGAGTAACGAGCATCCGTTAATTTGGCGAGTTTTCGATCGCGGTCGGGTTTCATCCGGTACTCGGTACTCGAATACGCCAGGAATACTCGCCGCGTTGGTCACTCCTTTCTTCTCTTCTTCTCCTCGAGTACCGTTGGAGTATTCCTTCGAGTCCAAATTCGATCGATTCGCTTTTCAGCCGTACCCCGAGACAACTTTCGAAATGTTCGACTCGCCGATTCCGATGCTTTTCAACCGCGAGAACTGGTGTCGGACTTTGGGTAAAATATAGTAAAATATACGCTCGGCGGACTTTTCCGCGGGCGGTGAATCGGTTTCAGGGGAGCAAAGGAATTCGACTTTAAGGTTCGCACCGGTTATACGCGAATTTAATACCGTACGAACTTTACCAATTTCTTCGATTATCCGTTCGGTGGAACATCTTTTACGAAGAAGAGAAAATTTACAGCGGATCGAGGTGGAAACTATATGTCGATCGTAAAGTCGGATTCTCGGTAAAATTTGAAAAGCTGCGGGGGAGTGAGAGAGAGAGAGAGAGAGACAGCTTATCGCAGAGGGCGATAATAAGCGATAATAACGAGAATCCCGACTTCCTCCGAAAAGATCCATCCGTTGGACTCGGGATAAGATCGGCGCGTCCGACGAGGAAAATTAAAATTAAAATTACGAGGAACGTCGAGGAGGTGGGAGGGAAAAAAAAAGGGAAAAAAAGGTCCGGTCGTTCGGTCGATTCCTTCGCGATCCAAGTTCGCGACGGCGATGGTTGGGGCCGTTCCCTCCGAGCTATTCCGAGTAACGTGGATCCGCGGGAGCGGAAGACCATTACGCATACGTACGTCGAGCGTACACGTAATATCAATTGGCTCGCCTTATCTCGCGGTCCGTGGTTCGTGTCTCCCTCCCCCGTCGACTTACTCATCGGTTTCTGCGCGCGCGCGACGTTCGTTGCCTTTTTAAGGCAAGTTTTTGCCGACCGTTCGCTCGATATCGAAGCGTCGACGTCGAGCGATCGTCGCTGGATTCGGATGGATTTGGATTTTGTCGAGCTGCGTGGAGCGGCGACTGGGGGGAGGGGGAGGGGGAGGGGGGGGAGGACGGAGTTTGTTCGCGTCGTTTAATATTCAAATGGTCCCCGAGCAAATTTAAAGACCTTCGGCTTTGTCCTCGCGAAACGAAATCCCGCTTTCCTCGACGATTTTCGTTCGTCTTTCCTTCGTCCCACGTTATTTTCGTACGGCGCGTCGAAAGATCGCAAAGTTGGCGCGGTCGTCGATTTTTTAATCAGCTCGGACTCGCGAAAACTCGAGCGAGATAAATATTCGCGAATAGGGTATAACCGTCGTAGACAAAGATAAAGACAAAGCCCGGTAATAAAAATTCCTCGGGATACCGTAACTTTCGACGACAGCGGCGAAATAGCGGCGGACTTCCTTTTATAAAATTGCATCGGCTGCGATCGAAGGAACGTTTATTAAATAATTGGCGCACGAAGAACGAGAAAAAGAACTCGCGTGATTTCTTATATCTGTACGCTTATCGTACGTAATTTAAAACCCGCGCTTACGATAAGGCTGGCGAATCTCGAACCGAGTTACCGATCGAACCAACTCGGCAAACGCGAAGCGGCGAAAAATAACGTTACCCAGCCGCGGCTTTTTACCGAGGGAAAAAGACCTTTCGAGGCTCGAAAATTCCAGGGGCAGGTATGTGCATTATAATGGTAATAAGCCGAGACGGTCCGAGGAGAGAAATCGTCCGTCGACCTCGACTCGGCTGACTCACGCGCCGCCCCAAAAATCCATTCCTCGTTCTCGCCTCGAGGGCCTTACTCACCGCCGCTGAGAGAGAGAGAGAGAGAGAAAAAAGTAAAAAAAAAAAAAGCGCAGCCGAGAATCGCGGTGGGTTCCTCGATGCCGTTCTTTCGCACGGGCGTGGCACCGCGATTTGGAGTTTCGTAGT
Organism: Dolichoris vasculosae; assembly: GCA_018907195.1. NCBI lineage: Eukaryota > Metazoa > Arthropoda > Insecta > Hymenoptera > Agaonidae > Dolichoris > Dolichoris vasculosae. The sequence continues at coordinate 577,196 of JACCHY010000015.1, forward strand.
TTCGGAGCGGATCGAACTCGATATCCTTTCGATCTTTTATCCTGGAATCCAGAGTTGGTTTTGGCCTGCTTTTATCGAGGACTCGAGGACGAGACCATCGCGATCCTTTGATGCGTATTCGCTTAAAAATTGCACCTGTAATTAGTTTTGTACGTACGCAGCCTTTTTTAATAAATAATCGCCAGCGGTAATTTTAAACGCGGTCTCTCCTTTTAAAACGATACTGGTAAGTCGTTGCGTTATTTTTTACACCGGATGCGCGCGACCATCGCAATATTTTCCAAGATTTATTTAAACAGCGACAAATAACCGACGTACCTTACGTCTACTCGCTTTTGTAAACAGATTTTTCAATCGATGAGAAATAATTGTTCTTCGGCGCGAGCGCCTCGAGACTTCCTAGACTTTATAGTAACGAGATATTATATCGACTAACGCACCGCTGAACAATGGATACTCTTTGATCGTTGAAATATAATTTGAAATTTATATAAAGCCTAGCTTTGACGATAACGACGAGTCGACTTGTGCATTGATAAAGTGCATCGATTCAGTGCATTGATATCTAAAGATTTTACTGGGATATTCCGAATAATTCGAGCAGGCGTTCAAAATATAAATAAATTGACAAAATATATTTTACGGTTTTACGATTTTACGATTTTACGATTTTACGGTTTTACGGTAGGAAAGATCGGATCTAAAATACCTGTGCTGTTATTGTATCGGATTTTTTACGTCCAGGTGAGGGCAAACGACTCGTATCGCATATTAAAGAGTGCGACGCGTCATCGATGATTTAATTCGAGACTATTTTGTAGAAAGTAAAGTTTATTAAACTCGGGTGAATGAGAATTTCGTAATCGCGATGTAAAAAAACCGATCCAAATGAATTGGCTCGTATGCGTTTACTACGGAAATTAGTAAATTAGTTCCCACGCGTGTTTCTTCGGGTATGGCGTTAAAGTGTTAATTAAATTTGTTATTCCTTCCAATGATTCATCGATACGTCAAAATTAATTAGAAAATGTTCTTTCGATAATATCGAGTTCGATTAGTTTTATAGTATTATCATTCTAGAACGATTAATTTTCTAAGCTTTAAAAATATATTTAGTTTACAAATTTTTTTCGTGAATACGTAAATTCTTTCAAATTAAAGACCGTGTAAAATTTTAGAACGTATATTTATTTATCGATTGGCTTTATTTTCATTTTATTAAATGGTTATTATTAATATTTATACTCGATTATCGATCTCCAAAGTATTCTTAATTTATTTAAAAATTAGTACGTTAACAAATGATACATAATTTCAAGAAACGACCTTTTTATAGTTTACCTATTTTTAAATTACATACGTTTCGAATAATTTGGTAAGATCGTTCTATAGTGTTTAAATGACATTTTTTTATTTTATAATTAATAATAAATAAAAAGATTGCATTCGGTAGACAAAAAGACGATCGAACCTATTTAAATTAAACGAATTAAAGTGAAAATCATTAGCTTCTCGAGAGCATTAGCACATCGAGAGTCACAAAGGAAAAAGGAAATGACTCAAAGTGAATTTCCAGATTAGTCAAACGTTAAAAAAAGAGTAATCTCGTAAATTTCTCATCTCGAAAGTGCGTTTTGAAATGGTTATTCTGGGTGCGAGTGCGATGAGACAAGCGATCGTTTAGTACATCCGCAAAACATCCATCTAATTAAGAAGTACGTTGATTCGGTGTTTACAGTATCATTAATTAAAGACCGAATTTTTCTCGTCGGTATATTTATTTACCCACTCTCTAGAATTTAGTATTATTTTTTAAACCTATTTATTTAAGCTACTTCGTTGTCTTGAAAATAATTGTTTTAAATCGATAAACGATGTTAAGCCAACATTAATTAAGAGTATTAATTATAAAATACTTATTCGAATGAAAAATAATTTTACGATTCTATTCTACGTTGATTTATAGTTGAATTCTATAGAAATACGTAGATGGATGTCGAGCGAATTAAAAGGAAAACAATACGAAATATTATCTCTTTCGAAAAATCGAATGTGCGAGAGCGATAAACAATTGTTCGTGCATTAGTATTAACTAACCATCGCTGAAAAAAATAATTGAGAACGAGTGCGAAGGTGTTGGATGCTCGGGGCACGAAGAGAAAAGAGAAAAGATAACGCGCGTATTTATACAGTTATACTATTTCATAGAGTGCAATACACAAGGGAGTAATCCGGCGAAGCTGCTCTTGCATTACCGGAGATTAAATTCACGCGTCAAAGGAAAAAAGTACTCGGGTGAACAAGGAGGCGAGAATACGTTTCGTTCCTTCTTCCAGGAATAGCACCCGAAGCTCGTCACCCCTTCCGAAAACGGTGGGCTCGAGCGATTTCGAAGCGATTTCGAAGCGATTTCGAAGCAAACTCGGCCTTTGACCCGCAGCCGATGAATCGCGCGGACCCCTTGACACGCATTACGTACATGGCGAGATCGACGTCGGACGCGAGGCTATAATTGGCGAAAAAGGCCCACCGGTGGGGAAAATCGCGTCACGAGGCGACGGTTTCTCATTTCGCGCGAGCCGTTTACGGGCCTCGGGGCTTCTGCTCGCGATCGGCCATTAAAAATAGCGCGATCGGTGATTTCACGGGGACCCAAAATTATCCGCCGCGCGATCTTGAAATTTGTGGAATTCAAGACACCGAGAGTCGTATAAGGTCGATGAAGGAACTCGAGGCTAAATGGGGATCCTCCCGACTCGAGGGATTATTGGAAAAATTGCTTCTGTTTTTTGCCTGGACTGCGCCGACCGCAACGAGTCGTCCAAACATTCGTTATTCGTTACCCCGTCGAATCGAAGACCAACTTTTCCGGAGTTTCCTCGCTCTTTTGGATCTACAATTTTTTCCACTTTCTCCAGCAGTCGACGATGTCTACTAATTTTTTTCCAATTACGACGAAAATGCGATTTTATTTCACGCTAGTTTTTAAACGAGGAATCTATTTACTTTCGTAGAATTTTCAAACAAAATAATACCCGATGGTTGAAGAAGCACTTTCCCCAATGCAATTTAACCGATATTACTTTCGTGTTATTTTTTACCTTTTTTAACCTTGGTACGCTCATTTGTTGTCTGTTTTAAAGAAACTAACGAGTTTCTAGACGTATGCGTTAAAAAATACGAGAAAACGTTCATCGATGTTGTACTTGGTTCAAATTGCAAAATTAAAAATTGCGAAACTTACTTAATTTCACGTATGTTATATTTTTAAAATACGAAAAGTAATTTCAATTTTCTTTGGACGTATTCGAAACGTAAAAAAATTTATTTTTAGAGTTCTATTATACTTTTTCGAATCTTATCGCTTTAAAATAATTAGCGTGAGTGTAACAGTGACCAATGCTAACGTACTTTCATGAATAATGCGAATCTTAACGCAATTCTCGTAAATATTTTAAATATGGAAAAAAAAATTTTTTATCCACATCTATCGATGATGACTTAAATAATTTCAGTAGTCTTGATTTAGCCAAGCCTCTCGTCGCGTACATATATAACATTCGTTCTAAAATAGTAATAAAAGAACTACATATTAACTCGTTATTTATTGCAAGAGTTAACTAATACCTTGAAGATTATTAGTCATTCTTTAAACGTTATTTTAACTACTTAATAAACATAATTAGTTAAAATTAGCGTTTCTGTTTCGAACGATAAATATTCTTCCTACATTTACATTCGATCGGCAAGCCTTAAATTTAGAAAAATAAATTATACATTATTTAACGTTATTTTTATCAACAAAATAACATATCGCAAGATTTTTACGAAGTAAAATATTATTTGAATTGCTCCGAGAATCGCTTGAAATAGATCTGATTCTTCTAAACATGAATATATTCCGCGGAAATTGTAATCAAGGCTCGAACTCGGCAACACGGTTGAAAATCGAGCGACGGCACGAGTAGGAAGTTATCAATGTTACGCCTACAACCTCGACAATGGGCGACGTATTTTCCGTACAGGGAATTCGTTCAGCTTCGGGTAATCGAAATCGGACAATGGGACTTGCTTCGGTGGATCGGTGGTTAACATTTCGATCCGTCGTCGAATTCACCATCACCCGAATCAACCATCCATATCAATCGGAGCAGGGACAAGGACACGCGAAATAATGAACGGCCCCGGAAGTCGTTGCAGTCGCACCCCACGACCCAATTGCCGCAAAATTGCGCAACGCTCGCGACGCGTCACCGGATGAGATGTACGGGATGCAGTCGACCGAGTTGCGAACCAATGGACCTTTTGCGCCAAATTTTCGATGACGGAACTTATGGCTTCTTAACGATGGCGGGACAATCGTTGCTAATTGCAGCGACGAGCTTACAAGTTTAGCCTCGTTACATTTATTATCATTCAATCGTTACATTTCGTTAGTCTGCAAAATATTTCTTTTTAAAAGCACATCGCGTGTTTCAACTATTTGTGAAATTGCTTTGGCCGTGTCTTTTGATGTTTCTTTGAGAATTTCTTTGAGAATTTCTTTGAGAATTTCTTTGAGAATCGAAACGTCGAAACTGCTTACCGATACGAAATAAAATCATGTATTTTACAACTGATATCTTGTAGCAATAAAGCTTTTTTATATTTCCGTATTTTTGATACCTAGGATAATATAATAAGAAATAAAAGCTTGAAACGACGCAAAGTTTTCGATAAATTTCTAATTCCAAATTTTATCGGTGTTTTATATCTACATTTTATTAATTTTTCAAAGGATGAACAAATTTCAAGAACTATTTTTATCGATATCACTTTTATTGTTTTCTTTTTATTTTAAATATATATAGGAAAATTACAGCGAATCCTTAACGTTAATACATATAGTCACGCAAATAAAATATTATATCGGTACAAATGTACGTACGCGTACATTCCTCCTTTTTCATAGAATCGTAATCCAATTCTAATTCGATTAATTTTAAATCGATACACCAACAATCTTGGGATTAATTTACTTCGAAATTCGATATTGCTATCTTGATTTTCACATATCTTTGGCTTATTTCGTACATCTACAGCTTAGAAATTATTACAACGAAACTTTATTTATTTTCAAATTATACGTCTATAAAATATAATTTCCAAATGTCCAGTTAATTTTCACGAAATTCTAAAAGATCGAAGCGAGCGCACAAATCAATAAAATTCTCAAATATATTAAATAACGCGAATATTTATTTGGTCTAAAGCTTTGTTTTTTCCTCCTTCGACTCGTCACGTATATATTATTCTGAAGCGTTGCGAGGCAGTGGTATAAAGTTTTAATTTCGATTAACCGTAACAAAAGATTCTTGATCTCTGATGTCGCGAAAAATCGTAACAGCTGGTGATAATTCTTTCGTTTCCATCGAACGTCGTTTCTCCTCGTTGATTTGTTTCTCCCTTATCGGAAAGAGCTTATCCTTCCGTCAAAGAACACCGAAAAAGTCTACGGGACGAAGACACCGACTCGTTGTTCGAGCGGAGGGTGAAAATCAAGTGGGTGGAATGGGGGGGGATTTCCCACGACGCACTCGGAATCGCTCGATAATTTTACTGCATAAGGGGAAACGTGTTCGAAGAGAGATTCGCGAGATCTTTTCAAGATACCTCGTACGCAATAATTTCGAGAGGTCTGCACACGGATATAGAAAACATTTTACAAAGCGATGATTCGCGTGTTTCGAAAATTCGAAAATTGCGAGGGAATTACGAACGTTGAGTCTATATTTGATTGTTGGTGTATATTTGATTGGCGAGGCATCTCCGAATGTTCGCAAATATTATTATATACCACGAATCTACATAATTCCAACTTGAACCTAAATTTTAGGTAAAACACATAAATAATACGTTTTAATCGTCATTTTGTATTTATCGGTTATATTCTCGTAATTGGATCGAATTATCAAACGTAAAAACCTCGCGTGTACTCGAGTGCTTAAAAGCTAATAAAATACAATTATTTCTAGGTAAACATTTTTCTTTCAACGCGTTCAATTTTATCGTAAATAATCAAGTTTATGTAGAAGTTTAAATACGGTTAAATTCATCGTTAGAAACATCGTTCATAAAATCAAAGAGAACGTTAAAACATCCGTGTCCAAACATTCGTGCGATATTCCGAATGATTTGATTTTAGTTCGACGTAACGCTTAAAATTTAACGACAAATTTACGAATTCTTTATTACGTTGTATATTTTTATTTATTATTTATGCGTAAGCACGATAAAATAGAACTTCATCATTGAACCACTCTCTTGAAAAGTTCGTTAGAACGACTCGTTAGAACTGACGGTGAAATGTAAAATTAACGGCGGATCGTTGATTTAATTTTTATAATTGCAATTTACATTGTACAGTCTCAAAGGCTAACCAACGAACTAAAGCGAATTCAATTTGTGCTCGTGCACTTTCGTAAGTTATGTAACGAGGACTCTAAAAGTTCGTCGATAAAGTTTCGACGACGAGACTCCGTTTTCGTTCCGTCGTAACAATTTGAGGAACGACGACAATTGACAAATCGAAGGGCGTAAGTAATAACACGCGAGACATAACAAATTGTCACCGATGCGTTCGATTTCTCAGAGATATCGCCGTAACGGATTCACCACGTGCGCTCCAATTAAGTTACTTCGAGCGAGTTCTCAGGAGCACGAGTCGTCGAATTCAATCGTCGGTCACCCCGCGAACTCCCGGCGGAGGGGTCGATATCCTCGAGAGTCCAGGGTCAAGCTCACGCGTGTCCAGAATTCGGTCTTAAATATTTACATCCGAGTGGCCGAAATCGCGTTTAGGACTGAAAACTTCGTTCGCGGTCGCGACTCTTCGTTTCGAGTTCACCGGGGAAAAAGAAAAAGGGGAAGATTACGTTCTGAATTAAGTCTGAAACCGAGAAAGCAAAACTTCGCTTCGAAAACAATTTCGGCGATAAAATTTGGAACGGTATAAAAAATTACACGATCCGTCTTCGTTCATTTTCTCGCGTTTACTCTAAACCCAGGATAAAACTTATTCGAGTAATAAGAACGAAGTTTGTTCGCAACCGAAGCACGAGACTTTTTTGATTCGATTACGTTCGCGAGGGTAAAACTAGGGAACGTATAGTCGTATAACACGAAATAAATTCTTCTTTCGTATCGATTAATTTTCGAAAAACAAGTTGCACCCGAGCATCGAGCTTTGGACGAGTTGACCTATAACCATGAATTTTTCCAAGAGCAACGTTGCGCCGAGTAAAAAATTGACGAGTGGACGAACTGTTCGCAGGTGTTGCGCAACTTAACGCATCTTCCACGTCGGAACGATCGATAAACGTCGGTAAGATTAACGAGTGGATGTACCGAAACCGACTCGGTGTTTCGCTCGAGAAGAGGTTAGACGAGCATCGAAAAGCACCGAGGCATCGAGAAAGGAAGGATGTATAAAGCGAAACGCGCAAAGACGATATCGAACCTCGGCGGCTCCACTCGTCCACTCTTTACGAATTCGTCGGTGAAAATCGATGCACGCGTAAAGGCGTTGGAAAAGCGTTGGAAAAGCGTTGGAAAAGCGTTGGAAAAGCGTTGGAAAAACGTTGAAAAAACGTTGAAAAAGCGAAGCAACCGAGTCGCGAGTCGTAGGTAAGCGCGTACGCGATTACATCCAGACATTCCTCGTTGGTTGGAAGTTGCGCGTCGAAGGAGAAGAGGAGCCGACGGCAGGGAGGAAAAACCCATGGGAGTCAGTGAACCGAGGCGTATGCACGCGCCGGTCGCCTACCCCCACGTGGGGGTGACTCACGTCGAGGGTCGTGGCTTTTGGGTGTGGTGCGGAGAAGGGGAGTCCCGATCGATGTCGTCGCAGCGGCTTTTACACCGGACGCCATCCACGAGGAGCGAGTCATCGGTCCGCCTCCATTCGACGCTTCTCTCCGCGATTTCTTCGACCGTGAGTTTCGCTGCACGCGAGTCTTTCCGCCTTTATAATTCTTCTATTCTCGAGACGAGTCTGCTCCTCTCTCTTTCTCTCTCTCTCTCTCTCTCTCTCTCTCTCTCTCTCTCTCTCTCAATGGCATTGATCGCGCAACGTTTTTCAAGCCGAGTCGGGAATTTAGGCGCCGATGCGACGTTCCTTTCCTTTTCCTCCTTATTCCTTACCTTTTCGCTTCTTTACTTTTTTACTACTTTGCGCTCTATTTTAATGCGTTTTCGACAATTTGCGTTAAGACTATTACGACAAATTATTTATCTCTATCGTTGTTATCGCATCGATACGCGATCTTCGAACGGTACGTACATTCGCTATTTATGGATTGATGTACGTACGAATGATGAATTATGAACGGAACGAGGCTTTCGTATGATCGAAGCTATATTTTAGTATTCTTATTTTTTTCATATTTTATGTCGCTTACCGTGTAAATGAAATAACGTTTATTAATGGGTCTTCTTGGAAGAAATTATATTGTAACTATTGGTCGTCGGGGTGTGGATAGGACAGGCTGTAAATTATGACGTACACTAATTTTGGCAACTAATTCTATTCTTCAAATGGATAATGAGATTCTTAATGAAATTTTGTTTATTAAAAAAGGTTTCTGCTTTTTCTAATATTTTCATATAATTTACGTAAGGATTTTTTATAAATTTTCGAAACATTTAATTGACTACTTTCGTTTTTTATACAATAATCGTGTGGTATTTTTAAATGAATCAACCGTAAATACGTTTTAATATAAATGTATTTTGAGTTTTTTTAAATTTTTTAAACTTTTTATAAAATTATGTATTTTTATCGTGAGTTTATGATTTTTTTTAAATATTTTAAAAATGCTAGATTCTAATTTTTTTTATTAAAGTATTATTCTTAAAAATATTAATGTAACAATTCGATATTCGTATCGCTACATCTCGATTAAATATCGAGTAATAATTTAGATATTTTTTTATAATACATATTATTAATTTATAATAATTTTAATTTTTAAACGTATGAAATATTAATGTTTACATTTATTTGCTGTCCAGTAAAAGTATATTTTATATCATTTTCTCTTATAATTTATTTTCTTAGCAATTATTTTTTCTGTAAGGCATATATAAAAAAAATATTAGTTTAAATGTTACTTTTCCTCGTAAGATAAGTAGAGATTATATATTATCAAATGTAATATTAAAATATAGTTTTTAAAATATGTATGATAATGTAAAAATATATTTTCTTTAAACAGAATAAATATGTAACGCGCAATTAGTCTTCAACTTTTTTTTTCGCTAATAAAATACCGTGTTAATGAAATCTAATTAATAATTTGATATTATATTTTGAATACTTTAAAAGACTCCTTTAGAATCGCATTGTTATTTGACCAAACACAATTTCTAGATAAAATAATTAAAAATATAATCAATGTTATGGCAATTAATTAAAGTGTAATAAAATAATTATTAATTAAAATTTAATTAAAAACTAGATATTATCAAAATATTAATATTATTGCCCTATGAAATAAAAAATTTTTTACCATAAAACAAATTCTTTAAAAGAGTATCGTACAAATATTTGTAAATATGTGATCGAAAAGTAAATAAAATATATTTATAGTAAAAATGTATGTTTTATTGATAATAAATCATTATTCGTTTATAATTTAACTTATACTTTAAGAAAAAATATAATTAATTTTTTAAATTCTTTTTACGTAAAAGTGGTTTCTTTTAACTCTGGTTCAATTGCATTTTCTCTTGTTAGCAATTAATGTTCCCAATAAAAAACAATTGAAATGATTTTTTTCTCCAATATTACGTTTCATAGAATCTTTACATATTCTTTAATTTCTTTAAGATATAGACTATAATCATTTTGCAAGAAGTTTTCGACGTTGCTCATAGACCGATGTAGAATAATTGAAAATGATTTGACCTTTTCCAGGCAATTATACCATAATCCATACGTCTAACTATAAACAATTGTACAATGCATTTCCCATGAAAATACAATAGCTCGTATTCATTAAAAACAAATCGGTTACATAAATGCTTATTTTTCCAATGATTAACCTTTCAGAGTATTAAAATAAACAACGGATTTCCGGAAGGCGTAGATAATCCGCTGATGTAAACGAACGGAGCCTTCAACGAACGATCAAAAGGGCGTGTGACAAACTTCCGGTTTTCCGAAATTTCGTGTTCGTGTAAACTTAGCAGTCGTGGTGTAGTTGATAAACCGAGATTGCGATAAGCGGGGAAATTAAGCTACAATAAAGAAGTCCTCATTCGTGCGGACTCACGAGTTTGCTTTGTTCGAGCAGCTGTTGAAATGTGGAAAGTCCCGTGTAATGTCTAATACAGTTAAAGAAAAGCTATAATTGAGATCGAAGGGAAGATTTTGCGTTGTAATGAAAATGCTTACGGTAATTTGGCATGTGTGGATCAATCATGTATGATTACAAAGATCGTCAATTTATCAATGTTCGCATCGTAATTTTTCAAGGTGTATACATTCGTTCGATTCGTTCATTAAAATAAATCTTAGCAATTTTAAACAGATTTTTATTATTATTTTTTAACGCAATATTTTTCTTAACACTAAGAAAAAATATCGAAGTACCGTTTTATAATCCTGGCATTGTATTAACTCTTATGTTTTAATCATTTTACAACATAACGTACAATTTAAAATAAATATTTAAATTTTATTGTACAAACTTTTAAATAAAATTAGAAGTATAATTATTACTTTGAATTTTGTACGATAGCACATTCGGTTTATAGTTATAATACACTATTGCAATTATATTAACGTACGTGTTTTATTTTGTATTTAATTAAAAGATATAAATCTTCTTAATTTGTACGCTGGAGCACATAAATTATGAAATTATGAAATTATCTTTTTAGATAATATAATTCCTTTTGAAAAACATCTACGTATGTGTATTTATTTGTTCGCAAATCTGATAAAGTAGTTTTTCTTTTACAAGATCAAAGAATATTATGCAGTTTTATCTTTGTTAAAGAGTATAGATATTAATATAAATTTTTTAATTAGTACCTTTATATTTCAAATATAATTATTATTTATTACAGAAAGAAAGGTTAAATTTCAATCAACTATTTTTTTTATTATTGATAAAATGTTTATGTTTCATTTACGTTTTAATATAAGAAAAACTGTAGACACTTTAATTTAGTTTTCAATTGATTTACCATTGTTTTCTAAAAGATATCATATCAAGAATTTTCATCTGAATTATGAAATATTTGCTTAAAATTTAATATATAATAATTTTACTCCAGTAAATTTTGAAACATAATAACGTGTATAAATTTTATCGTAGTTTTTAAAGAATATTATAATTTATACTTAAAATGTACTTTGATCGTATATATCTAACCGCTTTTACTTTATTAAAATTTTATTTACTTCTCCATAAATTTCTTTTTACATGGATTCACATGCTATTAAAATATACAATCGTGTTTATCGTAAGCAGAGATGAAATTTGTTGCGCTAATTAAGTTTCATTAGTAGAATATTTACTATAGTTAATAATTATATTATCGCTCGCACAAATATTTGATATAGTATTTTTGCTTTCTAGCTTAAATTAATATTTTTTTTTTAAATTGAAGATTCAAATATTAAACGTTGATTATAAAATATCTTTTTTAATTCGCATAAATAATTAACTTCTTTTCTTTCATTCAAAAACTCTTACAGGCTTGTTAGTATAGCTTTAGAATATTAAGAAGGATAATTTGTTTCCTTTCACGTTGGCTCATAAAAATTGCAGTTCACCCATTAGCATATTATATCTATATTAGAATCCTAATAAAAAGGCACGCGTGTAAAAGAATTAAAAATATTCAACAAAGAAAAAGCGTTATTAAATAAATTCTTTTCGTTTACATAATAGTAGACGTTAATCGCTGTATAAAAAAATATATAAGATTAAAAATATATTTTAATCTAATAAATCTCTAATAAATCTCGTAAAGAAATACAGGCGATAAAGTTTAAAAGCAAATATTCTACGACGCGAGTAATTTTTGAGGTATTCGCTAGAGTAAAAGTATGTATAAAAGTATGTCATTATCATTAGTTCGCGCATGCGTCATTATTGCCTCGTTAATTTTGGCTCAATTTTCTTGTCGTCCCGAAGGTAAAGATGAAGAGAAATTTCTTCTTCCTATCACCTCCTAGCGATGTTTATCGAATAAAACTCGAGGGAATAGCAACGATGAGTACATGGTTAAGGTGTACTGCGTAATCGACGTCGTGACAATGCAGATTACAACTCGATAAGATAATACTCCAACAGTACATACGGTGTATTGGATACTATATACTATCGACATTGTTTTCCCCCGTTAAATTCATTTTACGAAGTTATCCTATGGTGTACACTAAGATATTTGTGCTTCTAAGTTTTCGTTTATGCACCGTTTATCTCGTTGGCTTTACTTTGTAAGAAAATAGTACCGAGGTCGGAATCGATAGCTCGGATTATAATTAATGCTCGTGTTTCGAATAAGTTTGCTCGTTTGAGAAAAAAAAAAAAGAAAAGAAAACTTTATCTCGTGCGCGATTGAGATAATGGAGATTTCAAAAATCTCAAAGTTTAAATTAATTTTACGAATGATTAACGTGGACGAATGTTTTTCCCATCCGCGATACTTTCAATTTTAATAAGATAACGTAATACATATGCAAAGTTTTATTTACGGAAACGGATAAATCCTTAATCGATACGCAAACATTTACAATTTTCATTTTTATTCAACGATGTAAATCCTTAAATAATTCTCAGGTATTAAGGTAATCTATCTATATTAAAAAAACAATATCATTCTTTGGAATACTTGAAAAGACTTTCGCTTCTATTCGGGGGTTGAAGTTTTTTTCATCTCTTTCAAACTCACTCTGAAAAAGAATTTATGAGAAGGAAAGAATTCCGAGAAAAAACAATTTTTTATGCAAATACAAAAATATTACCAAAGTTATAAAAATTTCTATGAGTATATATTACATTTTATTTAATTTGATTGGTTTTTGATAGTATTTTTAAAGAATACTAAACAAATATTTTACAAAATATTACTTTTATTTTTATTAAAATACATTAATAAGTCGTGTAACGTTGAATAAAATTTTTACCGAGATCATTTATTACGAATTTTTTATTCAGAGATTCCATAATTTAATAAATATTATTATTAGAAATAGTTTTTAGATTAGTTTATATACGTGTTTTTCTATGCGAGCACGTTTAGATGAAGTAACATAAATCGAATCGACCGTAAAGATTTTGATTCATAGAACTTGTATTTTCATATTTTTTGCATTATTCGATAACTTTTTTTTTACCAAAATACGCAGTTTTATACGTCAAAAAAAGTTTCTTTCGGTTTAATTTAACGATAAATTTTTGAAAATTCTTAAACCACGAAATCATTAAAATATATATTTTATAAGAAAATGCTCAAAACTAAGAAAACACAGTGTCTCCATTAGTTATTTATCCATTATCTAATTTTTCGGCATAATTTAAAATTTTACCTTTTATATATTTTAATTTGGTAAATGTGAAACTAAAACTACGTTTTTTGGTATAAATAAAAATGACTGGTATTAAAAAAGATGCATTAGCGTAGTACTTTAATAAAAAAAAAGAAAATGTAATACGAGCTATGGATATTTAGCGAAATTAAGTGAAATCGCTCAAGGAGAATAAAACCTAATGCATTTGTTAACGCCAGGTGAAGGTCTTCTTATTTATAAGGGAGTATCAAATTTTCGGCAAAAATAGCTGACTCATCACCGGTCATTTGAGATATGGATCCAGTGTCCCATCGGGTGTTTTTCGTAGAATTAGGCTTTATCAACTCCCGAAGGACATTTTAAATATAAGGCGATGCCATCTCAAACTTGATTACCATCTTCGCTCGAGCCAGACTGCGTGTATTTCCATACTCGAATGATATTCGGATCTATAAATATATTGTCTGTTAATGCGTTAGGAACGACGTTAGTTGTTGACCACTCGATGGAAGTTTTTTTAAATTTAACGCAATTAGCGTAATATAGAGATCGGAGAAAGCAAAACAAATTCATCAAGAATATCATCGCGTTCGAAAGGTAGTATGAAACATTTATATGAATTACATTTTTATCGTCGATCTAGAATTTACTTATTAAAGTCATGCAAAGTTTTATTTGTTTGTATTTTTTAAAACTTCGACTTCGGATAATACCGATAACGTTAAATATGCATAATTTTTATCTTTCACGGTTGAAGATACAAATTTATTATACAGTGGATAATTTATATTTCGAAATATTAATAATCAAATACAAGTTTCGATTCGTTTGAATTTCGGCTTCACGGCGATGAATCGATGAATATGGTAAAACGATTCGATCGCATCAATTTGAATATTTCTCGCGCAGGATTATTAAAGTATTATATACTTAACAATATTACCAAATACGTAACAATGTTAACAGAATTTATCTTACATAAATTGTGCAAACTATTATTTTTTTATACGAATAATATTTTCATCGGATTTTCACACCAAATATTTAGATTTTTAAATTTTGAAAAAGTTTGCAAGAAAAAAACCACAAAGTAACAAAATTAGCATCGATTTAAGTTTTCTATTTTAAAAATTGAATATTGTATTTGTTATAAACGTAACGAGCTCGGGGAATACTTTATCGTAAGACTCGTGAAAATAAAGAAAAGGTGGATCGATGCGTGGATCGATGCGTGGATCGATGCGTGGATCGATTCGTAAAAATAGCATAAAACTATCGGGGATCGAATTATCTTTCAGTCGGTTTCTTAACGCGACTTCTTACTTCTAATATCGATTTAACAATAGCGGCTCGATCGTACTCGAAGGAATGAAAACACCAACGTTCGAACGGGTAAGCTTTCGTCGATTAAAAAGTCCCAGAAGCACAGATAAACGCAATGCGAGAAAACAACTCGATACGCAATGAGGGTCGATTTCAAGTTAATTTCTCCCGGGAACTTTCCAGACGAGCGATGTCTCTCACGATCGTCGTGTGCGACACTCGGCGGACGATTGCTGGCATGAACAATCGGTGGAGAAACTCGGAAAAGTGAAATCTTAAAATCACCTGCGATCGCGAGATCCATCGGGAAAAATCGGGGCACTTCCGCTCCCGTCGGTAGACGCGCGTCGGGATCCTTAACATGTCTGAGGTTACGTCAGGTGAAAATTCGACGAGCCCGGTGAAACGTTCGCAGGTCCGTGAACGATTCTGGCTGGGCATCGGGTTCGAGTTATCGAGAAAACTTTGGTTTCGGGAACCCTTTACTAGACTAATACTAGACATAATGCGACTTTTACTAAACGAACCGACGTACAACTTTTATAACGTTTATAACCTAAGTACGTAGACTCGAATGGGGTATGCAATTTGTGTATGTCATTTGACGAAATTAGTGAAAAAGGCAATTATCGTTAATAGAAATTTAACGACTGATAAGCCTATTAAGAAATTTTCTTTTCTTTTTTTAGAAGCTAACTCGTTACGAGAACAGCTTACGTTTTACGTTACTTCGTTTAAAATACGAAGCTTTCCGAACAGATTACGTCTTTTTAAATATTTCCAATCAAGCAAATATATTATTTCGAATAATATACGTACGCTTACGCTGATATCGTTTATGTCGTTTCAAAGTTTTCCAATACAACAAAATTCGATCGAAGCCGTTTCGTTCAACGAAATAGATATACGTCGAGTTTATTTTTACGAGCGGGAATTGAGCGCAATTTTTTTTTCTCCTTGTTTCTCAAAATAAATAATACTGTATCCATAGTGAAAAATAACATTGTACAAAATATTATTTATTCGTTGGTAATTTGGCACGAGATTCTAGCTGGTACGAATCGCGAAAAGATTTTATGAGTGTTTTATTCGCGTTTGATTATTATTTGATGTTACTGTTTGATTTCATTTTAATCGGCATTCTATTAAATTTATTGTCGTGACGTTTTAATACACAATTTACGTTATTCTATAGAAGTTTCTGTAATTGAGTTTATACTTAATAGGAAAAAGAAAAGAAAATTTTACGAAAATTAAACGTTATCGTTGCAACTTCCAATGTTGTAAAACTTTTGAACGGCTCTTCGTTTTTAACGCGTTTGTCATTCACATTGACTGTAAAGTATTAATGGCAATTAAATTCCGAATGTCGTTCCAGATTCGAGCGAGTCAATAGACGTATATGTGATTTAGCAAAAGCGATGGGTCGACTCTCTATTTGAGGAGACTCTCTTCCAGTCATCGTATCCACTCGATGAAAGTTGCCGCGAGCTCTTTACCTATTTATCGATTACGTTAATTTCACCACGAGAACATTTTCCCTGAGACGGTTAAAAATGTAGTCCAGGCATGTACGAAAAACGCTGCGTGTTTTATAAATGTTCCCTCTTTCGTTATTGTTGAAGAAGAAATTACTTTATAGTGACGTATTTAATCCGAAATAATTACATAAGATAACGATAATAACAATCGAACGTTTGGTTCATTTTTTCGTTTCTGTACATTATTATGAAAGAGAAAACAATGAAAGTATTGTAATAATATTTTAATGTAAAGTATGAGTAACGATATTTCTCATACTCGAACAATGCGATTTCGCAATGAAAAACTTTTTTTCGTAAACAAAAAAATAATATAAAGTTGCTTTCGGAGACATTTTTACTTCAAAATGATTTATTCGTATCATTACCGTGATATTAACTTGTTTATTGCTCGTTTCACCGTTGATACGAACAAACGCTATCGGATTCTATACTATAAATTATAACGCACAAGAATATGAATCCACTCGAATCCATTTTAGAACATTTAGTAGCTATAAGGGAAATCTTGAATTATTGTCAATTATATTTGTAGTACTCGTTCGCGTTTTCTAATTCGCTTCGAAATTCTAATTATGTCGAAAAGATTTATTCCATTCGCAACGTTATTCGCACCAATTCATAATAGAAATCGAGAATCTCTATTCTTCTTAGATATAAGACAAGGAATTTAAACAATTTAAATAATAATATATAAACGTATCGATAAATTTTATGAAATTTTTTTAAAAATTATAAAAATAAACTGGAGCGTAAATTTAATTAAATTTTTCTAGACCGTTTCGAATAATATACGTTTAATCGTATAAAAAAATGGATATTTGATAATTTTTTAAAGAAAGTTGAAAAACACAAAATATTTTTAACTTTTCAAAGAAAAATAGTGTTTTGGATGTTCTTATCCTTATCGCATTCGTTTATACGCTGACGTAAAACCAAAGAAATGCTTTGACGCGGAAAAAACGATGTGACTTGTATAGTTTCACGAAGATTTATAAACGTCTGTGAGTCATTCTGTATTTTTAATAGATAATATATTCGATCATATATTTATTATAAAATGCATCGTCCAACGATACAAACATAGTTAAATAAATTGAAAGATATCGTTGTAAAATAAAAAGGAAATAAAAATATTATCAAAAATAAACATCTTTTGCTGCTAAACGAATAAATTTATTGTTGCAAAACAATATTACATAAAATAAAATTAAGTATTCATATTAATTAAGGCTTCGATCGAACAAATAATAAATGATCGATTTGTAAAATTTTCCACGATATTACAAACGAATCAACAATTTATTTTAGTTACGTTAATCAACATTTTAATTTACCAGTGATTTTCTTATAATATTCAATTATTCCATGCGTTCGGGTGAAACATCGTTAAAGATAATACGTGAACCAGACAATCGTCGATAGATTTTATGCGCGCGGTTAAAAAATCTTACATCTTTGATCAATTTATATCCATTTGTCCAAAAATCATAAGCAAATATATCACGTATCGAAACAAGGAAACAAAGTTTACAACGCGTAACGACTCTTACAAAAGATATATACGTCGCTGTACAACTACTACCCGTGGAAATCATTCGGATGAAAGATCGTCGCTGCAGCTTCGAGCGTGTCTCGAGCAATCAAACTCGAAAACGCGTCATTTTCCTCGATCCCCTCCCTCGATTAGGAACAAAGTAGTAATTCGGAGTATCGCCGAGCATTGATTCGACCCTCGGCAAAACGGATGGTACGTGGTAACGTTCCTTAATCCGATCGACGCGGAGCCGTCGGGGGACGCGACTTCCGGTCTTCAACTCTATCGCGACGCGACTCATCCCGAGATCAAGAGCCATTAAAGCGCGATTAACCGATCGTTGCACCGCCTCCTCGGCGTCCGAATTCGTAAGCCGCTTCGTCCGTTGATCGGCACGAATGCGCGACTTCCTTTCGACGAGCCGAGCGACAGGACCGCGAGTCACCCGCGAGTCACCCGCCAGTAACCAACGACTCACCCGCGACTCACCCGCGACTCACCAGTGAGCCACCCGGGAGCTACCCACGAGTCACCCGCATCACCGCCCGAACGACTCCAACGCGCAACGAGAAAAGGAAAGGCGTCGCGGTCGCGGACAATGTCGGTACATATACTCGCAGCCGGTGAATAAATTACCGAGGAATGCGAACTGGGCGAAGCGAGACGAACGCGAGGAATCGTTGAGATAGACGGGAAAAGAGGAGCGCGAGTTTTCGAGGAAACGAGAAAGGTTCCGTTGTTGCAGCCGTTGCTGCCGTTGCTGCCGTTGCTGCTGTTGGATATTAGTTGCTTCTTTCGCGGTCCATCGTCGCTCCATCGTCGCTCCATCGTCGCTCCATCGTCGCTCCATCGTCGCTCCATCGTCGCTCCATCGTCTCTTTGCTGATTTTTTGACTTTCCGACCACGTAAAAAGCAAGTTGGCTTCCGTCCGCTTACGGTTACTCGTTTTTCACCTTTTCGAGGTGAAAATTTTCCCTTACGGAAGAAGTACGAGCGGAAACATCGTTCCCGTGATTTTTTTTGCCGCGATCTCGTTTCCCGAGATCGATCGGGGGGAAATGCGCGAAACGCTCGTCTTTGTTATTACGTTCGAGTACATTATTCGAGTACATCTCACTCGGACTCTGAAGTATGCAAATTTTCATAAAGGTACCGTTCACTCTCGAGGCTTAGTTTGCTGAATTATCGCGGAACTGTACCGAGCAAGATAATGTATTACAATTTCGCGTTTTCAGATAAATTCATTTTTCTTACCTCTTCTGCACCTGTTATTCTTATATACCGCAACTAATTTTTTAAGTAACGGTGGTGCGATCGGTAAGAAATTCGTGTCAAAATTGGAAGGAACCTCGATGAGAATTATAATGTAACGATATTTTCGATTGGATAAAAAGTTAGAAATAGGAAAAAGGATAAAAAAAAGCGGACGAATGCGATGGTAATCTGGTTCGGAATTTCGGATGAACTTTCGCTAATATTCCTTAAAACGTAAATAAATATGTTACAATTTATGAGAGCTAATCGATTATTATTATTATTATGTAGCTTAGTAGTATTAACGAATTACCGCGCGAATTAAAAATCGTAATTTGTATATTTTTAAAATTATTTACGCACCAACAATTTTAACGGGTCTATTAATTACAGACGTTTTACCGTTGTTTTGATTAATATTTGTTCGTTGCTATAATTCCAAAGATCAAAAATAATTCATCGGTATATTTTTAAAGATGAATTAAAAATATTTCTTCAATTATAATATATATTTTAAGTCGATAATTTGACTAATTCGTTACTGTAACGTAAGTTTACGTGACCTTTAATTATTGTGCATTAAAAAATATATGTAACAATTTAAATTTTGTATTTTTATGAAATATTTGTATAAATATCTATTTTTAAATATTTATTGACTTTAAGATCTTAAAAAATTTATGTTTTATAGTGTTTGAATACTATGAATTTAATTTAAATTGTAATACACGCAAAAGTTAGTAAATATTTTCGTAGATGTATAATTTTCTTTGTCTTTACCATTTTCTTTCTTTACCATTATTAAGTCATTAAAAAAGATTTTAATTTTAAGTCTTGTGTAAGATTATACGTGTAAGCGGTAAAAAGTGAAAAAATACATATTTTTTAAGTATCGCCATTGATTAATATTATTTAATGCAAAGTATTTCCTTTAAAAATATTTTATTTTAATTAATGTGCTGAATAAAATTATATGTAAACTCTGTATTATTTCAAATTACGAACGAGCGAATTTCAGTTTATAACGAAGTTAATTTTTTATGTACGCATTTAATTCGGCAATTAAAATTATTCGATCCTCCCCTCGAACCTGTAATAAAGGAGAATTTTTTTTGTAAACTGGTTATTAAATAACCGAGAACGTGTTTAAATTGTAACACAGCGAGACGTTTACTTTTGACGTTACAATACGTTCAAGTTAAATATGTATCGTTCATTTTGTAAGAAACTAAGACGCGTTATGTAAAAGATTTTAGTATGTCAGGATTTCTATTTATGAAAACAATGGGAATTACTTTAGAGGAAGTCGTATCCGATTATCTTTATCTAATTATATTATTGCAATAAAGAATTATAAAAAACATTTTTGTTTGCTAAAAACACAAATATATAAATATTTACTCGTATAAGCTTTAAACAAAAGAATGAAAAATTTGAAACAAACTTAGTATTTGTTATAAGTTGTTTATTATCTTACTATTTTATTCAAGAATGTTGTTAAGAATTTTTATTATAATTTAATTCTAAAATAAATAATAAAGATGGAAACAAAAAATTTAAGTTCAGTCCATCGATAACTTAAAAATAAACTTTGAGCCAAAACATCGAAAGCAATTACTCTTATATATCTTTTTACACGGTTTCATATCGAATCAAAGAAGATTAAAATCATATAAATAATTTCTAGCGATTCGATTAATATAGAAACCATGTTCGTTTTTTTATACATAATAACTTTCTCTTGGGTGATTTTCATTGTTTCCATAAATAAAAACACGTAGTACGTACACCAAGTAGCAAACACAGACATATTTACATAGACGTGAATAATATTAAAAAATAGGTAGACAGAGATGAAACGTAAAAGGTACAGCAAAATAAAAAATAAAGTTTATCATATTTGTGCGGTAGAAATAAAGGAACTTATAAGAAAAGTAAAAATTAGATAAACTCTTGGAAGTTGAGCGTTGAAAAATGATTTCTATATTCTAAAAAAGAATTTCTATATTGTTTATTTAATGAAGAAAAATGCAGAAGCCTCCGTTGTAATATATTACTGCTATATAATAAAAAAAATTGAACGTCACTGGGTGATTAGTCGAGCAACGTAGGAAAAGCAACGTAGACAAAGTATCGAATTAAATCCGTCTGTAAGCAGAGCCTGAAAAGGAAGAACCGGAGAGATTGATGTCTGGAGACACATGGAAGACCGTCTCCTCGGTTCACGAGCTCGGATGTACGCGTTCCTCTCGGTATTCCTCCTCGACCCAAGTTCAAGTTCGCTCGTAGCGTTGTTGGTGCGGATGTCGACGGAGGTCACGTCGAAAGAAGGAAAGAAAGAAGGAAAGAAAGAAGGAAAGAAAAAAAAAAAAGAGTCCCTGGGATTTCCCTTTTCCTCCTTAATTTTTTTTTCTCTTCCCTCGCGTACGTAGACGCGATGCGTTATCTTCCAGCTGTTCCCTTATGGGAAATGAGCTCCTCGGCGGATACGTGCTAACGATTTGCAATGTTAATTGTGGCTCTCCTCGAGCGCCTCGTTTTCCGCGCGTGAGAAATACACGCGTGCATTTCGGTTGAGAGCCGCGGCATTATGTTGCGTAGGTAATGCGAGGCACTTCTTTTTCCCCTCTCGTCCGGAGCCCGCAACTTTATCGCGGTGCGACATTTTAAGTGGCGTGCGAAGAGACGAACCGTCGATGTCGCGTGGGTGTACCTCGGCCCGAGGATAATCAATTTGATGACTCGAAACGATGACTCGAGTGCATCTCTTAAAAGTTGGGAGCATTCGAGTCGTTTATGGGTGGATCCGAATTATCGGCTAGCCTTCGTTTCTCGAGGACGAACACAAATTCGTCGCGCGGATTATTTTGTTTTTGTATTTTATTTGTAAGAGTAATTCCTAATCGTTCCTCCGTTTATCCGATAGATCGTGGCTTGCGTCGATACTTCACCCGTACATTTTTACGAAACAATAAATTAACGTCCTTTAGTTATAAAACATTGTAAAACAAACCAATTCGATAAACGAAGAGCATAATTTTAATCGTGAAATATGCAATGTTAAAAAAATTTTTGTACAGAGTTATCATTCGAGCGAATCATTGATAGTTCGTTTTACGGTATCGTTAAAATATTGTTTTCAAACGTATAACTTCGTTTAATCGATATCGAATGGACTTATAATAATAGTATATTGTATATCTTATTAACTTTACGTTGCACATTTATCGCTAGCAAACCAGAATGCAAAGTCACTAGCAAAGATGTATCTTATGTACGCCGAAGATATTATTGAGTCGCGAGCAAAGTATTATTATATGCGTTATGTAATATTGAACGATGCGGTTCGTTTGTATTTAAATGCAACGATCGAGATATTCGATATACGTTTCGATGCGACCAAAATTGTATAATTTACGAGATAAATTTTTTACGTTCTCGATATTAACGTTACAATCGACAAATGTACGTAAACTTGAAACGTTTATTCGGTAATCGATGGATCAGTTTTCCAAAAATAAAAGCCTCCGTTTTCCATCGTAATAATACTTCCGGTCGCGATAAAAAAAAAGATATTCGCTACGCTTGGAAAGAACGCGTAAATAATAGAGAAGCTCGAAAAGTACTTGGAAGTTATAAAGGTATATAAAATGAGGAAGCCCTGGAACGAAAAAGCATCGGTTCGATCCGATATTCCGAGTTTCCTCTATTTGCGTAGACACCGCGTTGACACGGCGTTGAGCTCCGGGTCCGGCCATCGGGGTCCGAGTAAATCGGCTCGAGATACTTGCCAAGAGCAGCGAGAGAGAGAGAGAGAGAGAGAGAGAGAGAGAGAGAGAGGTAAACCTGCTTCGGAGTCGCTACCACCTGTCGAGCCGTTATATCCGCGCGGTTCGTCTCGCGGAATCCGGACCGTAGACGCGGGATCGATGGAGACTTGGCCTTGCTCTTCCTTCTTTCACCGTTGAATTTCACGCTCGAGTCACGAGGCATCGGACGTTTAAATTGGGTTGATTTCGCATTACGTCGGATTATGTTAATTTTTAAAAACCAGTCGCAAGGCGTTTATCGTCCGAGCCGTGCGACGCTAATGACCCTCGAGGGGGGAAAACGAGGGGGGAAAACGAGGGAGGAACGCCGTAGCCGACTTACGACCATCTCGTACGAAATGTGTTTATACACGTTGAAATTATCGTGTATATCGTTACATCATCGTTAGGTATTTCGCTAAAATTTTAAACCGTATTTTATCGCGAATAGAGTCGAGATAATTATATCTTTAGCGGTTCGAGCGACGATCCCTGTACGCGCGTCTATCTACACATATAGCAAAGTCCTATCTATACATATTTGTACACGGTTCGTACGTACCTAAATTACGTTAACCACTTACGTTCGCTACCTACGAATAAGTACATTACCTTCTTTTTTAGGGAACGATCCCTCGTGAAAGGTTGTTATTTTACAGAGTTTATTATAAATCAAGTTTTTTAGTATAAAGGTAAATAAAAAAGCATTTTAATTTAAAGCGTAACTTTCACTGCGACGATCGTGCGTTTAAGTTAATAGTAAAGTGGCCAATCTCTTGCTATTATGCAATCGCCGTTGTAAATAAAGCAATATTGTTTCGACGTAAACATTTTAAGCCCCGATGACCGAAACCCAGTAAAACTGCTTATTAACCACGGCGAGGGCTTTTAAAATTCTCCTCACTCGCAAAATACAACGAACGGCAATAAAAAGTGCGCTCGTAAAAGTCTTTCGCGATAATTTTTTCGCTCATTCGTCTTCTCCTTCGAAACCACCATCGGCCATTGACTATGCAACTCGCATTCGTGGTACTTCGTCATTTCCGATTGACAATTCCAACATCCGCGGCAGTCGTACTTTATTATCGTACGAGTTCCCTTCGAGCGTCTCCTTATTCTTTATTACTCCTTCCTCCATTATTTTTCCTTTTTTTTTTTCGGTAGCTCGTGCACTTTCGCTCTCCTCCGAGACTCCGTTTACTCGCTTAGTTCCCCTGATTTATTTTCGTATATCCTTCGAAGGAAGAAATTTCTTTCGAGCAAAAGAAATCTTTACGTTTAAAAGCGCGAGCTTTTCTATCCCCTTTGCTTACTTTTCGTCGTTATTTTAGAAAAATCCCTTAGTATTTGCGCTGGCTTTATTCTCGGTTGCTCGCCTATTATGTCTTGCCATAAAAATTCGGAGGTTCTTTTTCTTTAAATTAGTAACTCTGCTGTTTATTTAAATTTTTTCTCGTTTATATTGTTTGACCGACTGATTTACGATACGCGATCGTATTTATTCGAGACAAATATTCCGAATGAAAATGCAAAGAGGCGAATCCTTGCTTCCGTGGTTATAATTTTTTTAATAAATATCTTTTTACCGTTTCAATTTGGAAAAATTTGATACGAAAAAACGACTCGTTTCGAAGAGCGATGATTTTTTTTAAATATATTATTCTCTTGACGAGATAAGTTTATTAAAACATCCCGCGCAAATAAAATTACAACTTTTTTAAATATACTTTTCTGTTCTTTTTTCTTTTACCTTGAAAGCCTGTTTCCCACTGAAGTTTTACGTTAAACAATTTTTTATTGAAAATTAAAAAATTTGAGATACTCGAGTTAAAACGTGCAAAAAAATCTAAAAATCTTGTCGTATACTGAAAAATTTGAAAAATATACAGATAAAAGATATAACTTTTTTTTTTTTAAAAAAAAAATCGAAGTTAACGAAAAAGCATATTTATTTAAATTTTGTTTCTTAATTTGGTAAGATGAACATTTTTATTTTCACGAAAACAACCAACAAGCGTTTAACATTTTTTTGATATTTCTTTTTATCTAAGTTTGAAAAAATTCCGATGTATGAAACTTAAATATTTTATTAACTTTAATGAAATAAAAAAGTTCTTTAAAATTTTTATCTTTATTAAATAATTTAATATTAATTTTGTTAAAAAATAATAATTTGATAATTAAAAGTAATATTCTTCATTGGAATACGTCTTCGCACGTGGAAAAGGATGAACGAAAAAAAAAGTACAAATTCATCCAAATAAAAAACAACGAATAAATAAAAAGGAAAGTATTATCTTAGTTTTTAATAAGGAGGAACGGATCGTAATACTCAACATCGTAAAAGTTAGAACGATATAAAAATAAATCCACAGCAACGGATTTCGTTTTTTTTTTTTTTTTTTTTGCCGAGGGAAACAATACGCTACTTGAATTCGCTTCTTTCTTTGCGCCATCCAAGGTTGGCTTATCTCGCTGGACGAGCCAGGAAAGTTTTACACATCGTCTCCAGTAACACAAACCAGCGGCGTGACTTCCGGCTTCGTTCGCTGCCTCCTCTCCCCTTTTCTCGAGGTCTTTTCGGCTCCTCGTGCAGTCGCAAAAACTTTTCTCATTCATCGCCAAGGCTTTAAAAAGAGGCTCGCGCGATATCCTCGAGTCGACCGCGACGCTAACTTGGAAAAGTAGGCTAATCGCGAGTCCAAAATGCACGATTACGCACGGCTCCCGCTCGATTCACCTTTTTCGAGCGATTTATATCATTGGATATCATTGGATATCATTGGATATGCTTTACATATTTGATAAGTGACGCGCGTACGATTTTATACGATAAGCCATTGCGCTCGATGCAAACAGACGCTGCATTTTTACTTTCCCAAAAACTATTCGAATATTCCAAAAATAGTACATTCCGGTTTTTAACTAAGCAGGGCCGTTTCACAAGATCTATTAATTGGAACAAAGAAAAAGTACGCGAGCAGAGTTTCGAACGAGCCATAAAAATGAACTTTTCGCATGCGGTACGAGACGTTCAAATACTTTCTCTTTGCGTATTTACAAATTCACGAACTCGCTAAAATCATTTTACGTTAATTTTGTTGATTTCGTTAAGAGCGCTCGTTAAGTTTGCATTAATTTTTACATCAACGCGTGTCAAGCGTTCTTACTCGTCTTATCGAAGACAAGTATGTAATACCTGCATAAGTTTATCCAGGAGAAACGTATAATTCGATCGACGTTAATTCGATACTGTAACTTTAAAATTATGTCGAAAAATATTTATACTGCTTAATAGAAAGCACGTAACAGTTAACGATCTTTAAAAATAACGTTACATTCGATTTATGGTCTAATATTTCTTACCGAGCTGCATTCCCGTTACCTCATCCAATAATACGAACGTGGTTTTCTATAAAAAATTGAATACAGCATCTCTGAAATATCGCTTTATTAACCTCGTATACCTTAAATTGATAACTCGATAAATAAATACTTTGAATCGTGATCTAATAATAAGAAACGTCGGAGAAGGTTCGCTATTCGACGTAATTAGTTTCCGATCGAATAAATGCGCTATCGAACGAGGCCAAATATAGTCATTTTTAAAAACGTCGAGGAAAGAATAAATAATTAAAAGTATTCTCGGTATATCCGAATAACGTCGTACTTGTACCGATCATAAATCGGCCAGCGATCGAACCGATACTACTAAAATAGGTAGCCAGTTCGTTTTTTCCCTGAAATGGCAGAAGCTCTGATAAACGAATTTATCGTTTAACTTCTTTATCGGTTAATGATATTTACTCGCCTCGGTTTCGGTGCTAATGCGGTACGATCTTGGAAAACATCCGAACCCGAGGAAGGAGTGATTCAGTGGTGGATTCGAACGAACTAAGCTTAAATTCAACGTCGCTCTTCGCGCGTCGCACTTCGCCGGGATATTCTCGTGGCCTTGAGGAGGTTGACATCGCCTCGCGCCACATTGCGAGAGAAAAGTCCTGCAAAGAAATCGAGGACACCCGAACGAGACGTCGAATGCGCGAAACGTAACAGCAGCGGAAACGTCGACTCTTTGTATGGACGAGCGCTCGACGAATTCTTAAGGCGAACTCCCGTGACTCGGAATAATTCAGGGGCATCTTTTCACTTTTGTTCCAAGAGGTTTTCTCTCGGCTATCGCTTACCTCCGACACCGGCACGTTTTTTTATACTCGTTACGAAAAGGTTTTTCGGTGAAAATCGTTGGATTTTACGCACGGGAAAATATTGCATTCGCAACAGCGAAAGTACCGTCGATCGTGATCTTTGGTTACCTATTTAGTTACCTATTTAGTTACCTATTTAGTTACCGATTTAGTTACCGATTTAGTCACCGATTTAGTTACCGATACACGCGTCCTTCGAACGAACTTTTAATCTTCGACTCGATGTTTCGAGCACGCTTCGCGGTCTTTCGCTCTTTATAAAATAGCGCGACAAATTTTTTTTAACTTTCGAACGACGTGTGCGACGTTTGGTTCAAGGTGCACTCGTAAATATAGATTTTGTACAACCTTTCCCTAGAAGCTGAAAATAACTTAAAAATTCATTCCGATCGAAAAGCGAAAGATTTTGGTATCTATTTGTAAAGCCGTATTTAACGAATCCCGCAAACATCCCCGCCTTACTCCACTTTCCTCCTTTGGATCGAAGCAACGCGGGCACCTCGAAAAATATGAATCAAACTCGTTTTCCTTAGCTTGCACTCGCGCTTCCGCAAAAGGCATGAGAATTCGCACGAGTACTTAGACCGGGAGGAACGTTAGCGACTCCGAGAAGAATGCACTTTTTTTTTCTCGGTGCGTACGAGTCGTGCACAAAGGCGAACGCAGGACGATCCGAGCGAGATCCGAGCGAGATCCGAGCGAAATCCGAGCGAAATCCGAGCGAAATCCGAGCGATTAGAATTCAGAATTCCCTGTTCCAATTTCTCAGTTATTTTCCTAATAATTACCAGATGCGCTCTCGCGTGCGATTCGATGAACAAAAAAACGGTTTAAAAACGTTTATTTACACGCGTTTGGGTCGCAAGTGGGTCGCGAAGTTTTTTAGCCTTGCTACGAGTCGTTAGAGGGGTGGTAGGAAAAATTTACAAACACGTACGCGAAACGCTAATTGACGGTGATTCACGCTTTTGGGAACAAATCTCGAGCGAATTTTCTCGTTTCTCCGCGATGTTGCATAGATGCACGCGATTATTTCCTATGCCTGCCTTCCTATGCCGTGTTTTATAATTGAGCGAGACTGATTGCGAAATGTCGAGTCTTCGGCGGAAAAGCGATTCTGCTAAAATATTCGTATCTGCCGTCCGATCGAAGAAGTCGTTATCGCGACTTTACTTCCCGAGTCTTTCGAGATCCAAAGATAACCATCATTTTGTAATCAATTTTTTCGCTAATCCAGGGCCATTTTCGAGCACGCAAACATAATTTACAAATTTATATCGTTGAATTATTATCGATTCAACCCATTGTAACATACATTATTGGAGAATTTAGAAGTTATTTAATGGCTTAATTAGCGAAAATATCTCTGATGATATATACTGATTTTACCGGACTGCAAAAAATTATACTCGTTGAATCAATGAAAATTAACTTATCGTCTTTAGAAAAAGAATACCGAGAAAAATTCTTTTCAACGAGAATAGGAAAACCGTATTATAAGAAAGCCGATGAAAAAATTTATCGAGTTTTACAGCGATCGATGTTTCATTTGTAAACTGGAAATATATATTTGTAACGATTTAATGAATTTTTTTGAACGTTTTCACTTTCGTGTGTTTTCATTGAAAATATTTGTCATCGAACGCGACGAAATCGAGCCTCCTTGAAAGAATATTGATCTTTTTCAATGAAAAGCTTTAAACCCGAAGTTTAGTGCTCGAGATAGCGTTTAAAAGTGTAACTAATTCGAGGTGCGCGTATGTTTTGAATCGCGAGCGGAAAAAACAATGCACTTTAACGCTTTAAAAAGCGAGCAACGATCGTCACGATTTCACGCGACGTCGGAAAGAAACGCAAGAGGATTCGAAACGAACGAGCTCCGATCCATTAAGAGTCAATGCACAATGCATCGATACCCCGAATCTCGGAGAAACTCCTCGCAATAATGCGACCGCCACGCGATATTCCCTCACGCCCACGTTTACACATTCTCATATTTTACAGTATGAGGAATTTCATACTAAAGAAGTTTCACTCGGCGCCTAACTAAGTATCGACTACCTAAGCCGAGATATCGGTGCCTTTTTCTCCTTCTCCCACCCGTCGTCCGCTTTAGGAGTTAACGACAAAGAAGATTCTCCTCCACCCGCGCTTTTCCCTCTTTCTTTTATACCAACGCCGAGTGCAACGGCTTTTATTTGGCGCGCGATGTACGCGATGTACGCGCACGCCCAACAAATTCGCGAGTTTCACATTTTCGTCGGCGTGATGAAATGCCTCCAAGTTGCCTTTTCCGATCAGACTTTCAAAATTCGTCTCTCGATTCAGTTTCCATAGCAACTACCACTACTTACTTACAATAGCGCTCAAGTTTTACGTTATTATCCGACGATGCGTTGTTTTTTTTTTTTTAGCCGAGAGTTGAAAATTAAATTTTAAGACTTATCGGTAGCCGAACGATTTTTTACAACTGTTCAAAGCTCTCGTAATTATCGAATAAAAATGAATCACCTCGACTTTATTCGTTGAACCTCTGGTTCCGTTTTTTCTAATTTCTCTTTAAATATAGTTACGATCGTTCGTTTCAAAGTCTTAGAATACGCGTTACTTTTTCGACGTAATATAAATATGCGTTTTCTTAAAAAAATTGCAAATAATGATACGCCAAAGAAATTTGAAATTGAAATAAGCAATATTTACACACGAGTCGATGTTCGATCATTAGTCTTTTTCATTGGTTCCGATTCACTAACTAGATTGCAGCTGACATCAACGCAAATTTTAATGAGGCAATCTTTGTACGAAGATTACATCGATAAATTATACACCTTAATAACAACTTACAAGGCTTGTAATTAATCTGTTTATCTTAAAATAATAGTAGCTAATAACGCATACTTTTTAATATAATGATTTGCGTGCGGCGTATAATACTTCACTATTATTAACATCATTTTTTAAATAAAAAGAATAGAATTTAAAAATTCCTAACGTAGAATTAGATACGAAAACAGCCATATTTTATAAATATACAATGTTCTACGCGTATCGTAATAGTTAACGATACATTTTTTTATACTTTGAACGACTACGATTAAAGTCCCATTCGTTCTTTCGAATAAAAAAAATTTTGTATCTTGTCCATTAAATATTTCTTAATCGTTTGTAAACGACAACGTTTAAATTTATTTTACTGTACAATGTATACGACATATAATTAATTTAGATAACCAGTAATTAAAAGCGTCTAAGTAATTTCAATCGGACGTTTATTCGTATTGTCTTTGATACTCTAATTGTTTTCGAACCACGTTATTTTCTTCGCGAACAATAATTTCATTCGACGTTTCATTCACGTTCAAAAACGTTTGTTTATTTATCTTTCACTGGTACTTATGTTCGATACCTCCCAAACGAATCATCGTTTAAATATCAATTCTTCCTTCATAATAAAATATCATACGGATGCAATTTATCTATTTTCAAAGGTTAAATTTCCATAAAATTCTAAACATTGACCGTCGATAAATCATCCATACACACCTACGCGTTGTAATCCAAGTTAAAAATAAGTAGAGTTCAAAGATGTTTTTGTACGTGGAAAAATGTAAAATTCCAAAGGCAGGTTCTAAAAAGGTGAAAACATGGTTCTGAAAAGCAAGAATTAGCTTTTTGGGATGGGATTTTTGGGATGAGGACTCGAGACTCATCGCGTCGTTCTTATTACCGAGGCTATAAATTGACGCCGAATAAATCGACGAGCCGACGCTGAAGCCAAGTCAAGTGTATTACGGGTTCTCCTTTCCCCCCGCCTACCCCGCCTACCCCGCCTACCCCGCCTACCCCGCCTTCCCCGCAGGGAGAAGTCGGAGTATTCCGACAGCCGTATTCACGCATCGGTGGTGAGGCTTAGACCATTAGACCAACCCGAGTGTGGCGATCTCATTACCCATGAAA
The DNA here is from genome assembly GCA_018907195.1 of Dolichoris vasculosae. NCBI lineage: Eukaryota > Metazoa > Arthropoda > Insecta > Hymenoptera > Agaonidae > Dolichoris > Dolichoris vasculosae. The sequence continues at coordinate 608,393 of JACCHY010000015.1, forward strand.
GTGGGTCGGAGCGCCAAGTGTACGTAACAAACCTCCTCCGCGCGTAACGCGAACAAGATAAACGGATGGCTAGCGCTTATCGCTTAACGAACTCCAATTTAATTAGACTGAATTGTTGAATGGACGCCGCGATGATACTCGCCGTTTCTGAATTAATAGCTTTGGATTCCACGCGTCTGCTCTACATATCTTTTTGCATGGAGCTACGAATGCGCGTGGGAAGTGGGAAGTGGGAAGTGGGAAGTGGTAAGTGGGAAGAACGAAGCGACGGTGGAGTGATTTCTGGAAAGTGAAGCTGATCGTCGGACCGCGATGTTGAAAGCTACGATGGAATAATTACCTTTTGGAATCACGGAATTACTTTTTTTCTTTTTTTTTTTTATCGATGATTCTCCTTCTAGTCACGCGCACCGCGATCGTGTTTTTTTTTCTTCTTCTTTTTTCACGAACCCGTCAACCACGAATTTTTATCAATTTATGTTTCCGTGCCTTTTCCAACGCTTTTTTTTTTAAATAACGTTCAATTTCAATTTTTTTTTTTATTGCTCCTTCAATTTTATAAGACGCATCGATCCTGCGTATTTCATATTTCAACTCGTTGGACTTTTTAATTAGACGAAATTACACACTCGGTTAATTAACTATTTCATTATTCAAATCCTCCTAATTAAATTGGTTAAATTTGTAAAATCTAATTTTAAAACTAATTCGTTAAATATATATTTTTACATATTACAAACAATTATCTATCTAATTAATTAAATAGAATCAAATTTATAAAAACTAATCTATTGTGGGAACGTTTCGAGATATTACGGATACTTTAAATTATGTTGTCGTTTCTGCATCGCAACCGCTACTTTTGCACTTTGTTAATCTTGGTAGGAATTGTTATTCGTCGAAAAAAATGATAATGATCTATCAAAGTTATTTATGTAAGCAATACATTTTTCTTATATCTCGTATATTTCGACACGTTTCCTTTCTCCTCTGTTTCTTCGATACATTGGTACGTACGTAGAACTCGTATAAATATATTATTTACGAATATATTTGAAAAAAAATCATTCTTTTACTAGTGTGTACTTTTTAAACATTAAAAAATTACATTTTATCGATAAAAATAATGTATTGGACATTTAAAATGTAAAACATGTAAAAAAAACAATGAATTCATTTTTATATTTATTAATGTAAATATTATTATCCAGTTTAATTCTGTGTATTTTAAATAATCTCTCGACAATAGTACTATTAATAACGTATTTTTAATAATGTAACTAGTCAAATTTTAATTAAAATCTATTACTTTTAGCTTTTTGCCTGAAAATTTAAATAAAACTTTTGACAAATATTATTCTTCTATAATAGAAAAGAAATTAATTTGCTGGATACGTTATATATTTACAGTGATAATAAATTTAATTTTTCAAAGAACAACCGTAAATAATAAATTAGTATAGTTTTTAAAATCAAAAAACGGATAAAATATTCGAGTTTCGATAAAATATGTCTCATTATCCTTGATGAATTGGCTTTTGTAAAAAAATTGAATTTAAATCAACCTAAATAAGAGGTCGAAGATAGCGAATGTAAGTAAATGTAAGTAAATGTAAGTAAAATGCGTTTATTTTCATAGAGATATTTATACAATGAACTAGAATTAAAAAATGTAAATCTGCATATTGCAGTGTCGATTTTAATGGTAGCTTTTAGAGTTTGCGAAGTAAAGTTAGCATTTTTTTAAAGCAAGCTAGATGAATTTAATGTAATGGACAAGATAGTATCGGTATTAAGGTACTCATCGGAATAATATCTCTCAATGGCCTATTTGATCAATTTAATCCAGTTCTAAAGTAGCTTTTGAAAGCCGATAGGATCATAACTCGACCAATAAATTTTCTTTACGTAAGAGTACAAGATTCGTTCGAGGTTATACAAACTATTTATGAATCTATACCGTGTACTCCAATACACCGAGATCGAGTAAAAGGAAACACTCGGACAAAGTAAAACGAATAGCTATTGATAAATGGCGTTAGTCATGAATAAGCTTCTTCGGCGAGTGTAACATTATAAGTGTATATTATACACGAGTATTTACCAGCTGGAGTAAAATCTCCAGCAGAAGTTTGTAGATTTGACCTTTGGTTGAGATTCAAACAGTGCCTGCATTATTTTACATATCATGAGAAAATGTACTAGATTATACGCGAGGCCGCATTTTAAGATACTTAAAGTATGCAAATCTTTTACAAGTTCCGTAAATAAAATAGGTTTCTAGATAAATTAAGCAAATATATTACATTAATGTAACTTTTACCTACCGGATAATATAAAAAACATAAATCTCACTTAAATAATGGGTCTAAATATCTAAAGTCGTGCTGTAACTTAGAGATGTTCTCGAGAGCATAGAAATGAAAATTGTATTTTGTCGATCGACATTTATTATTATAACTTTGGTTTTATGGTAATGTACAAATGACAAGGAATAATTTAAAAACTTTTTACGTTTTTAGGTACAACTAGTAGTTTCGGAAATAGTATTATGGCCGTTATTTTAATACGTAGTCATACGATTACTCAAATTATTCTGTATTTTAATTATTCCAGTCCGCAAATTCTATAATATTATGCACGAACATATTTTTTCCTTGACATAACGATATATTTAAATAACGTAACCAATGGCTTACGTCCTATCGAATCTTTTTCCGTTGTAATTTCACTTGTTTTTAACTAGGAAGCTACATTTAATTAAAAATAAATGGTAAGTATTAAATTTATTACATATAATTTTCGATCGATCCGGCCCAGAGTAAAGAAAAATATCACGCTTACTCGACCATCTAACCTAATAAGCTTAAGAAACGGGACCTTTACATAACAGATGCTCTTGATTTCGGCCAGTCTTATACATTTTAGATCCAAGATATCCTCTCCAAGATATCCTCTCCAAGATATCCTATCCAAGAAATCCATCGGCCCAACTAATTCCCAAATTCCTCTCGGATCGAGTGGTTGACCGAAGCCACCGCTTCGTTATCACCGATGGTTTCACCCCTCCAATACGTAGGTAAGGGTTTCGTATCGCGAAGCCAATGAACCGCGGTCGAGACGACATTGAACTTGGCGTTCGTTCTTTCTTGATCGACCGCCCACGAAGCGAGTCGCGTTTTCATTTGAACGCGCATCTTATTCACCAACATCGACAGTCATTATTTCAACGTCGAGTTTCCGTTACGTGCTGACCTGCTCTAATCGTTCGGAATGGAATTACGGTTTAATATCGATGGGGTATAAACGATACGCGCGAGCTCGTTTATATATCTAGTCTAAATTCGGAAACTTGTGTAGCTTTTGATACCGCTTTGGAGGGTATTTACTCGTGCAATGGTAATGCGCAAAGTTTGCGGAAATACATTGGTATATATGGATCATGTTGGTTGTGGTTTTATAGATAATTAATGTATTTTACGTTGGCAATGTTTGAAGTATTTTAAATAAATTTAGATTTTCTTGCCACAAGAATTAAAACTAAAAAAAAATTCGTAGAGTGGTGAGATGTTCTTGTGCTTGACAGTTTGATTTGTGTCATATGGTTCTTGCGTGAAAATTTATGGTAATGCATGATAAAATGAGACAAGTATTACTAAAATTATACTTAAGGAAATTATAATGCATTTATTGCGTTTAGACGTATATCGCATAAAACTCGTTTCCAGTGCGATTCTTGTTAATGTACTTCGTTTAAGAAGTGAATATTTTAATCTAAAATTTTAATATACATATAATTTGTGGGTAATTATATTTATCTATAATATAATTAAGAAAAAATTGTAATTAGAAATTTTATGGCAATTGTACATTACTAATAACAATTTGCTAAAATTTATTCCACGTTAAATTCTCGCCTTAGAGATAAAAAAGTAATTTATTGATTATTATATAATTGCGAATAATTTGGTTAATTTTATCTTATCCAAATATATATTTGGAATATTTTAATTTATTTAACTCTATTTATCGTAAAAAATACGCCTAACTTTTATTTTTTATTTAAGTGATTTACAACTTTAATCGCTAATCGTTTATTTAAAAACTTAATACATATTTACGATAGAATTATTTGAATACGTATCGATGATAAATATTTTTGAATTTATGAGTAAGGCACGAGTTAATAGTGTAACTTAAAATTAGTAAAAAATGAAATGATCGAAATAACGATTTCACATATGGAGTGTATATTCAAACTGTCGTCTGGATCATCTCAAAGAGTAATAAAATTACTTTTTCTCTCCATAACTTCTCAGCTTTAAAAAGACATATATTGTCTTCAATTTCATGAAAGAAAGCGACTATTATCGTTGAAAGGGGTTTTTATTTAAGAGAGCTTGTCGAGTCGTGGAGATATTGACGACGTCGTTGTTCCCACACATTGAATCATATGAGTGTGCTTTCACTTAAATCAATGTTCCATTTACTGTTTAATAGATAAATAAAATTACTTTTCGTTACAATATTATGATCAAACTCTCGTTCGAAGAATGTTTAATCGACAATTGCAACCTATATTTAGTCATTTTCAATATTTTTTATACTTGGATATTTTTCTTTCGTATATACAAACCTTTATTCAAAGGGAATTTTAAATTATCATTGTTCGTAGAAAGTATATTTATTATGAAGATTTCATTAAATAATACTATGTTATTTTTAGGATTATGGTTATTATACTTCGAATACTTTTATGTCTTCATTATTAAGTTTTTATATTTTATTAATTAGTGAGAAATATCTAAGACAGAAATTTGAATCACTTTGATATAAGTTAATTTCAAAGAAGCATCAAAATTTTTTAAAAATTTTTGAATAATTTAAACATTTATGCTATATTAAAAAACATGTTTAAATTAAAAGTAAATAATTCTAATAGTACGGGTTTTAATAAAATTCTCATTTAAATGTCACGAGATAAAAGATATTTACATTTGTGGAAACGGTATATTCCGAACGTTAAATTTTCTAGAAAATGAAAACGTCTGTCAGCATCTGAACATAAAACACGACACTGATTTCTCATGAATGAAAATATAAAATACTTAAACGATAGGAAAAAGGGCTTTCCTTGACATTTCAGTGATAAGAAAAAGGATTTTCATGAAAAATTGAATTTTCAAATGAAATACCGCAGCAATAGAATATAATGGAGTTGATAGAAATATCAACGGTTTGATTTTGATAAAATGAGTTATACATAATTAAAATTGGTAAGCAAAATGAAATATTTTTATGATTTAAAAAGTTAATGTTTTATATTTATTATACTTGCTAAGAATGCGTTGCAAAAGAAAACTTTTTACAAACTGCCTCTTTTGTAGCGAGTAAAGATTTTATCACATTCATTATAAAGATTCATATCGAAAAAATAAGAAATATAGGTACGGAAAAATAATCGTGCATACAAGCTATCAAATATTAATAGAAGAAACCAGAGAGTTTATAATTTACATTAAAATTCAAAACAATGCATTTTAGTATCAAGATATTAATAATACAGACCATAAAAAGATAAGAAATTATAAAAAATTTCTAACGCGTTAATATTTTTCTCTCTGTTATATTTATAACTTAATCTAGTTATCGTTTATGGAAGTATTATAGCATTAAATTATTATATACTAAATAAGGTGTAAGATTTGTATTCGCGTACACTATTGAAAGTTTCACATCGTGAAAGTGGAAACTTACATTTATTATACTGGAAACAATTGTAATCAGTTGCGACAAGTCTAAATACGACTACAGGATTTAATTGTTAATTTTAAAAAATTGTGTTTACTGCGGTATGTAATTATTAAAATAATAAATATTTGTGTTCGTTAAGTTTTCATTTTTTTTTATTAAAAGATAGAATTATGTATATATTTTAGTTATATATTAAATATTTATAAGAACGATATTAATTTCTATTCTTTTTAATATTTTACAAATAAAAATTAATAAATAAATTTTTTTTGCTATGAATAATTATATTTTATTTAAAAATTTTTTTGGTGTATTAATTAAATGCACTAAATATTATATTTAATACATATTATTGTCGGAAAAAGAAATATTTTTTATCTTGTAAATTAAAACATAATATATAATAAATAATATATAATATATAATATATAATAACTGTACTTAAAACTATTACCGTTGTTGAATTTGTATGACTTTTATCTGCTTCCTATTCGTTTTAAATTAAGAAAATGAATCACCATTGCTTCTCTATTTATAATTTTGCTAGTGATTTATTTGTCCTCGTTACACATACATACATACATAGTATATTTTTTATATTTCTATATTATTCGATATTAAAGAAACAACAAAATTAAGTAAACTCAACGAATTGTAAATTGATTGAAAACAAATGATCTTATATCACTGCATTATACAAAAGGTATATAATTATTCTCATACTAATACACAAGTGGTTTATAGAACTGATAAATAAAGTGTTAAGATTTATTTGACATTTTTTCTCAATTAATCGATAAGTGGATTAGTAAGCATTGAATTAATAGTGATCTACATAATACGTATTCATATTTTAGTAATAATTAAAAAATAAACAAATATCGTTACTTCAGAAACGAAAACTAAAAATAACTAAAAATAAATAATAATCACACCTTAATATCGAAGCTTAAATGAATATATTAATGATATATTTTAAAAATTTTTAATTATCCTAAACTATAAAAAATGATTTATTTCAAACTATTATTTCAAAATAATACAGAGAATGAAATGCAATATTTAATTACGAGTATTCTATTATTTTAATTCCAAATAGAACGATTATTACATAGTAATAAATTTCATAATTTTTATATATAATTATAAAATATATTAGATGAATTTGCGTATTTTTTTGCGTTCTACTTTCAATTTATCGTTATTGTTGTATCCTTTCGTGAAGATATATTTTATTTACTTTCCCTTGACACCAAAGTTTATAGGAACACTAAATTATAAACGGTAACGTTTATTTATGATTTTATAGTTATTATAAGTACATATAAGATATGTTTAAAGTAAAATAAAAAGATTTTTATTGCCATTAAATTTTCTCTTCTGTAAACTATTCTTTAGTACAATGGTAACTAAGAAGATAAAAATATATGTATCGATCAAACATATAAAATTGGATCGATGCAACGAAATTTTATAATAATATTTTAGAAACTCTATGAAATTGAAAATTAAATTTATTTTTTAAATTTTAAAATAATCTCGAAATATTTTCTTACGATCATAATTATTTAAAATACGTAAAAATATTATCTCTTTTAAACTTAAATTTAGAATGTAATAAACGCATAAAAATATTTAAATTATACATTTTTTAATCGAAATATCCAAAAATATATAACGTTAAAATGTTAAAAGACACATCGAAAAACGGATACCAGTTTATCGACGTAAATTGCAGTACTGAATTCAATAAAGATCAAGGCCTTCCTTTACAAATATGGTATATTTAAAGCCCTCGCTATGAGTAATCCAAATCACGTAAATCGCTCAATTGCCAAGGTAGAAGTCTCTCGACACCACTTTATTCGATAGGACGCTTCTGGAAATGTTTGCGATACTTTATCAACAACAAATTGAAATATACTTATTTTAAATCAACAAAGACGAGTTGGTAATGTATTTTGAAATCATAATGTTTATTTTGCGGATTCGCTATTGGTTTTAAATATATAAAATAGATGTTGACGCGGATCGAGCAGATATCGTATATCAGTCGCGGATTTCGAAAATTGCGACCGAAAAAAATTTATTTATAAATAAGTTTTTTAATAGAAAATGATTCGTAATTACAACTATAGATGTATACAAAATTTATTTCTCGTATATGACACATTTGAACATTTATTAAACGAGTAATTTTAAATTACGTCGCTCGCGTAGAAATAAAAAATGATACTTCTGAAATTCTGTATCGGAAAATAATCGAAGATACGTAAATATTAAGTGTGATCGATAATTAAAGAAAACTGCTTATGAATAGTTTCAATTCGCTCGACGGATCTTACGGTCTCTTATAAAATTGTTCGTATCGTCGTCTTCGGTTCGAAGAAAAGAAATTAACCAAATAAGCGCAAGGTGTTAACCTATCACGATTTGGAAATCCAAGAAAATTCTAAGAAACAGCTGCGATCGATAATAAAGTACCGATAATCCATTCCAATATTCCGATACAACCAATGTTCTTCTCGCGACTCGAGTCGCATAGACGTCTCGGTTTTGATGCATCGCGGATCCATCGCGGATCCATCGGTGACCCGTTCCACAAAAAAAAAAAAAAAACATCGAGCCGCGCAAAAAGCCCGACGTCCCTGGCGAAATAAGAATGAAAAAAGGAAGGGAAAAAAAGGGGAAAAAAAGGGGGGAAAAGGGCAAAAAAAAAGGGCAAAAAAAAAAGGGCAAAAAAGGTCCCTCGCAAGAAAGCGCTTGCGCGGCACAAACATGGCCGAATCCTTGAAGGAGAAGAGAGGAGGAGCTCTAATCGGAGTCAAGAGCATTAGTCAGGGCCACGCTGATCCATCATCCTTGCGAGACGCGGCTTCGAGACTTCGGCTTCGAGGCTTCGGCTTCGGCTTTCGAGCGCCATTTGGTCGACGGCGAGATCGCGCTTCTAAGAATCGCGAAGATGCATCTCGTCGATTGTTCATTTTTATTCATCTTCTTCTCTCCTTTTTGCTGCCACGCGCGATCGCGGATGTGATTGTTACGAAATCTCGGTTTTTAGTTCAAAGCTCGAAGAAGAGCCAACTTGAAATTCGTTATACTTTTTATTCCGGATGTTGCCTGTTATTCGATTTTTTTACATCTTCTTTTAGATTCGTATTATTTCACCGATCAAATGCACTTTTTGTTTTTCGATATATGCGAACGATAACTATACCGATGCATTTTTAACTTTGAAATATCCCGTCACTTCTGAATATCGACCCAAACGTATTCAGAAACGCTTATTGCTTCCTACGAAGAACTGAATTTTAGACGAATGCACGAGAATATTGATAAGCTTTTAATTATCTTTTTTAGCTCTTTTGACAGTAACTATTTCAATAATTTAATAAGATGAAAGAATGGAAAACTATCGGTTGTAAATGTTAAATTCGTAAATTGAAAATATTTTTTTATCGTTAAAAACGTCAAAAAACTTGAATAAAAATTTATGAAGAAAGGCTGATGCTTAATATTATGAAATATTCATTTACTGGTTTAAGTTTAAATTAAAAATATTAAATTCCGTAAATCGATGATACAGGTGATTCAATATCACGTAAATTGATATTGATGATTATTTAAAACTTTTTTCTAAAATCTTGGAAAATTCGTATTTATTAAAAATATTTATACGTTTCGTTAAATGTTTTGTTTAAATAGCTTTACGATTATTTTTAGCGTTTAACTAATAATACATACATTTATACCCTTTATTTCAATTTAAAATACTTTTAAATTCTATATGAAAAGTAGACTGAACTGGTTAGATAATAAATGTTAATGCTCTTAATAAAATAACAGCGGATGCTTTATAACACGATGGTAGTTTTAATAGAGAGAACGTAAGTTAAATTAAAAAATATTAATAAAAATGAGATGTATATTTTTTTCATATGATTATTTATACGCGCATTGAAAATACTAGCAAAAACTTTTAATTAAAATCATGCAAATCGAATAAACGTTATTTTAGAAACAAAAACATAATATACTTTTCGTAGTACAATTTTCTAGGATTATAAATAAAAATGTGTAGAATAATTTTATTCGATTATAAGAGTAAAATGATAATCATAATGATTTCAGTAGAATCTATCGTATGAAAATTATCTGTTTTAAATAAACTAGACGCAAGGAAAAAATATTTTTTATTTTTCCAAATGTAAAAACTAAATAAAGGGAATAAATTAAAAAAATCTGTACATGTTGTTAAATACATTATAAAAAAACAATATTAAAAGTTGAAAAAAAACAAATTCTTAGTTGGTAATTTTTTTGATCGGATTAAGATAATATACATATATATATTTATTTACTCACTCAGATATTTAATTAATCTTAATCTAATCATTTTATTATATCTGAAATAAAAATATTTACTTAAATTTGTTATAAAAAATACATCAAATAATAGTATATCATACCATAATTAAAAATAATAAAGTATTATATTTTTTAATACTTTATATAAATATAAATGTAAATTATTTTGCAGTATATTTATGCTTTAATTAAGGTTAAAACTGTCGGAGGATACGTAAATTGATTTATATACACGATTAATTTTCTATATTGATTTATTTAAAAAAAAAACTTAGTAATGTAAACAACGAATTAAGAAAATAATAATTTACAGTACAGACACAACATAATTGAGGAAGAGACATATTCCACATACGATTATTGTAACGATAGACTGTTATAGATATCAAACTGTAGTCGGTCCCCAAGTGTCGCATTGAACTTATGTATAAATAAGTTGGGGCCCATCGACGGAGGTGATTGTAAGTATTCGTAAGTCAAACGTTTCCGTTTCGGTCTCATTGTTGTAATGTTGCATCGTTGGATCCATACACCGACAAATATTGATTTTTGTCGTAATTTGTAATAAATAGTTTTTGAAATTTATGGCATAACTGCTTAATCTATTTTACTACAATTAAAAACCGGTATTTTATGTATGCATATGTGTATAAAGATAAATTTACCGTTGATCCGAATTGATCAGCTGAAAATTTTCACCGAATTCAATTTAAAATCAATTTTTTAAATTCGTAATATTACCGCGTGAGATATTTATTTAATTTATACGCGATGTTTTAAATATATTCATTCATCATAATTTAGTTGAATTATCCACCTTGAATTTCAATTATATAAGCAATTATTTCATAAAGGTATTTACATTAATATTATATACAATTATATAATCTCATTCATATAATTTACTTGTCGATACGTTATAAATCAAGTAGATTTATACATACAATTTACATTTCCCTGTGTCGTAATTATTTATTTAGAATACTTAATTCTTCACTTAAGAAACGCATTGTTCCTATTAAAGAATTAATTTCGAGAAAAACAATCGCGCAATTTTTTATTACTTCGTTATTGTAATATACCTATAATTCATAGATCTTATAATACAAAAATCGTTATTTATTTAAAATAAAAATTTCAAACATATATAAAATATATATTTTCAGATCATTTAAACGATTAAATTCTTGCAATTGTCAACCAATTGCCGATATTTTATTATACTTTTTATAATTTTTTGATTACATATCATTATTAATTTATTATATTTCTAAAATAATATATAATTTATACAAATAATACAATACAATATGTTTATTATTATTAACAATGGTCAAATTTAGCTATTAAATCACTGTATAATTTTGTAAAATTATGTATATTTATTTTTACACAAATATTATTAAAAAAAATGTTTTAAAAAAATTATATTTTTATAATGCAATTTAAATATTAATTTGAAGATATGAACAACTTTATAATTATTTAAAATCATATTTATTTTATTTACTCATAACCGCTTCTAATAATATTTTATTAATCTTAAATTCATCAAAATTGAAAATTTTATCGTTATATTTTCATAAAAATATAATTTGTTAATCGCTTAAATAATTTATTCGTATTTTTACATCGCTACGATTAAGATTTATAATTAGTACGATTAACTAAAAAAACCGTTTTAGTTATTTTTTAATCGATACTAATACATAAAAAGTGATACAAAAAACAGAAAAATATTTAACAGGAAATTGAAATTTATGAAAACAGCAAACGTAACAATTCTGATTATATTAATTAATATCACATTTCTACAATTACATCTTATACAATTGATTGTATCTTATTCAGATATTAAAAAATCATTATTTCATAGAAAATTAAATAATTAAATAATTGATTTATTTTATAGTTTTAATATTTTTAATATAAGTAAAAATCAATAATCTAATGAAAAATCGTTATTGTTTTACATTTTTTTATATTATTCTAAATATTTCTTTGATATTTTATTCTATAAAAATACTGTTCGAATACACTGGCATTGTAAAGACCAAAAAATATTTTGATACAAAGGAGTATCTGTATAGAAAAGCTGTATCATTGGCTTATATTTTTGATTTCATTATATCATCAGATTTTTTTATTTTTAAAAAGCGATGATACGTTTTATCGAAAGTAAAATTAATCTACGTGATCATTTTGTTTTTTATTCTAATTTAAAAGCATTTGAGCGTGTCATTTATAATATACCTATTTTTTAAATGATAAGCTACTATTCAAAACGAATATTTAGCATTTCAAAAATACCACCTTAATGTGTCATATAGTTGAATATTTATACCAAGAATATTATAAAAAATTTTAATTTTGTTTAGTTGTATTTTAAATGTTTTATAACTTTTTAATTGCTCAAAAAATCTAAATTTAAAAAACTATATTTTTATGTATATTTAAGTAATCAACTTACGAATAAATTTGTTTCGTTAAAAATATTTGAACGTTACATAAAAATTTAATTTCGAAATTATAAAAAATTATTAACAATAAATTTAAATTATACGTTACGTTAAAATAATTTTTTTAATAAAAAAATTATTTAATTTATCAAACAAAAAATAAGGCAATTATCGAAAGTGTTTACTATCTCATATAACCTTGGAATTTTAAACTATAATTCACAAAATAACGATTACGATGATTTCGACTTTTTTAAAAGGATAAAAACCATTTTTGTTTTGAATGTAAAATTCTTTAACATAGAATAGACTAGATTTTTATGTAATTCATAAATTTTACCAGATGCGTAATGTTTTAGATCGTAACCCATCGCAAAAATTTCGAATCTTTAGCCGAATCCTTTTTTCAATTCTAGCAGGCGTTAATAAAATTATAAAATATCGAAAATAAATTGTTTTTTCTAATAAATTATTCTTTTACGTTCGAGTGAACTAAATTTGTTTTTTGCGATAAATTACTTCAACTCCGATAAATTACCAGAATTACCAGAAGATACAAGCTATCGATATTTTTTCTCAAAAGTTTTAATTAAAACGTTCTTTGGAAAAGGTTAAATGGTGCTTTACGTGTAAGAACATAAAAAACGAAGATAAATCGATTTTCCTTTTCACGTTAAACATACTATTTGTAAACACGAGGAATCATAAGTTGCGATTAATAAAAGAGTACGTGCCAGCGATGCACGTTTACTGGTGTAAACGAGAAAAAAAAAAACAAGCGAATTCATCGTTGTTTCTCAACAAAAATTCAGCAAACCCCGACACTCTTTATTTTGGAGAAACAAACGTAATCTCGAAAGTTCCATTCGCGTAGAGCGACTACTCCATCTTTCTCGGTCGTTCTCGAGCAGCGTCTTATCTTCCGATCCTGTCGAACAGCGCCGACGCACGCGATCTTTTATGGCCTACTGGTTGAACACCTGTTCTGGGTCAGCCGGTGTCCGCCAAGGTCAAAGCACGAGGAATTCAGGAGGTCGACTCTGGGGAAAGGCTCTTCGAGCGTATACCGAATGACAATAGCTCGAATCCGTGACGCGTGAATCTCCTCTCTGACGTAGCTTTAGATTATTCGACAAGAGACAAAAGCGGAGAAATTTTTTATATCTTTCCGTCCATTTTATACGTCCATTTTATACGTCCATTTTATACGTCCATTTTATACGTCCATTTTATACCTCGATTTTATACGTCCATTTTATACGTCCATTTTATACGTCCATTTTATACTTCGACCGTAGACGTCGATCGACGTAGTAAACGTCCATTTATTTATCCATGTCTCGTAGTTTCCAACATATTAAAGCTTCTTCGTTTCGTACGAATCTCTATTTTTATCGCATAGCATAATTCACAAATTATTTTGTTAATGTAATTTTTATTTTCAAAATCCGTATGTATAATGCAAAGATTTTAAATATATTAATAATATACGTGTAGGTAAATTTTATTAGTCATTCTCAGATTCTAGATTCTTATCGATAATTTGTGTCGAATTAAAACAATTTTTTGTAAACACGAATGAATTATTATTATAAAGTTAGATTTAAAATTCTTACTACGATTAAATTACCATAAATATTCCGAATAAACATCGTAATCCAAAAAAAGTTGAACGGTAGATGTAAAGGTTCTCAAATTACTATGACTTTTTTACTATGACGTTAACATCGATCCACTATTATTTAACCAAATATTCCCAACCAGTTGCAGAAATTAAAAATTCATGAATTAATTGTATTTTATTGTTACGTTTTATTCGTACATCGGATACTTATATTTATCGAACATAATTCTCCGGCACGTAACTTTTTTGGAACGATATTTATTTACTATTCGTAAATATGTTGCTGATACAGCGTTGCAAAGTTGCGATTTCGCGGTACAGATATTAGCTAACCGTTAAAATAACGTGTACGTGTATATCGTGTTTACGAAGTTTCGGTTATCTCTAACGAAGATACACGTACGTACAAAGTAAAATAATTGTATAAAGTCGACTACCGTTTATCAATGAAAACCGAGGAAAAAAACTCCCAACAAAAACGTAACTACGAACATCGTATTTAAATAAGTCTTGTATTCAAAAGCTACCGGTACATAAAATTTTCATACCTAACGGCTTCGAGTCTGTGTCCAAACGACCTAACCTCTTTTCATCGGTATGTAAGAACTAACATTAACGACTCTCCACCTTTTGCTTATCAATTAATAGTGCCAAGAAAAATATGATAAGTTCAAACGGGTCGATTGATTTTACATAGATCTTTCGATGAATTCTCTCTTCTTGCTACGGTAAGATAACGTTTAAAATTCCTTTCTCGAGCAAAAAATAGCCTTCGAAGGAACGAGAAAATACATCGAAGATGCGTTTATAAAGATGTTCGGTCTCGGAAACCTTGGAGCCGAACTCGTTTCGTTTTCGATCAAACGAAAGAATAACTCGCGGAGACGATTCGTTGTTTGTTCCTTATCGTTTACCGAAAAAGGTAAGCGCTGCCGCGAAGATTCCAGGGGATCCCCTGGATTACGAGTCCGAATCCCCGGGACTTGTTTGACCCGGACAGCGAGGGATTCGCGCGATCGAGGAGAAAAGTCGGAAAAGTAGGAAACCCATCGGGTGACCTCAGCCGACGACGACGCGATCCGACCGTTGAATCGCACGAACGGCATTCATCCCGAGGTCAGCCGTTATCACTTTGAATCATCGATGATTGCGTTTATCGCGGCCGGACGCTGTCATTATCATCGCTTATCATTGCTTATCATCGCTGACTTTGGCCCGTTGTTTACATTGGTCACTCGTATGCGCGCGAGAGGTCGTACTTTCAACAACGACTAGGGCTCGACGGTCCTCGCGAACCTGGAGTCGTATTCATACGAACGGCTCTGCCGCCTCCGACTGACTTATTATCAACGACTTTATTAACGACGAACTCGCGTTTCCACCCAACTTTCCACCCAACTTTCCACCGTACTCTCGAAAAACGCTCGAGTACGATAACTATAAAAGGCTGTAATAAAATATTATTTCTTACGAATCAAGTTGAAGTTGTTCGGATACTATTCCACACCGAAATCAATCGATACGAATGCATTCCACCATTAGTCGAGTAGAGTATCTGCCAAACGCAAGCGCGCAAATACGAGTTCGACTCGCCTCGAGGTAATTTTATGGAATTTATGTATTTTATGTTAAACGATTTAAACGATGCACCGCCGTACAGTTTCCGAATGAGCAGAGGAAATCGAAAAGTACTGGATGCGCCGTTGATGATCTCCGGTTGCTTTCTTTCCACCGATTTCGCAGTTTTCTCCCCTTCGAAGTACAACAAGCTCGAAAATACGTAAGTAAAGAATTTTCCGAAGCGTACTTTCTAACGCGCCGCGTGAAAAGCCTTGGCTCCGTACCCGAGAGCTGCGTCATAGCGAGCAGCGGGAAAAGTCGCGACTCGAATGCAAACTAGCGTACAGTCATTGGAATTAAGCGGAGAGGAATGCGACTCGCGTCGTCGATAGCCTTGAATCTTTCTCTGGGAAGCTACGCTCAGGAGGTATATCCAGGTATACCCAGAGGTGCTTTCCCGGGGGCGTAGTCGCATCTCCGGAAAATGGCTCGCGTTTTAGCGTCTTTGGCGTCTCTGGCGTCTCCGGCGTCTTCGGCGTCTCTGGCGTCTCTGGCGCCTCGTCGGTCGCGCCGACGACTTCGGAATGTCCGTTCGGACGTCGCGACGCCCGACGAACGGATTCCCAATTTTCATCGCGAGGTCGATCGCGGACGTTAATTAGCCTTTGTGCGCGTGAGAGAGAGAAAGAACGGAAAGCGATAATTGACGCGTCGAGAGCGAGTTAACTCCGCTCGAACTATTCCTGTATCTTGTCAGGCTCTCGCTCGTCGCGTCTGCCAATGGTCAATATTTTATCGTCGAGCTCGTTTATCTTTTCTCTTCGCAATTTTATTCGCCGTTCTTGACTTTCGGAGAGGCTCTATTAATTTACATACCGAGAATTGAAACGAATTCGTTTTTAATTTTTAGGGAAATATCGCGCGATACGAACTTTTGCGTCGACGATTTCAATACTTATATAATCGTTTTTTACTGGATTTTAAATTTATAATAATACGTAATCATTCCGTAAATAAATTCTAGTATTTTTCGGTTTT
Organism: Dolichoris vasculosae; assembly: GCA_018907195.1. Lineage (NCBI taxonomy): Eukaryota > Metazoa > Arthropoda > Insecta > Hymenoptera > Agaonidae > Dolichoris > Dolichoris vasculosae. The sequence continues at coordinate 625,196 of JACCHY010000015.1, forward strand.
ATCTTGATTTTTCCAATTAAAGCGCTATAAAACTCAACGACTTATTTTTATTCGCGAATATATTACAATAAACCATAATTCTAAAATGTACCAAAGGAAAAGCTTCGCGATACGCGTAAAAATTTATGTATTTTTTAAAATGGGTATAATAAAAATTGATAAACTTCGATATCGTTCTCGAACAACAAATATCGAGTAATGGAGGTTTTGCCGTTTTTGCAACGATGAATAATAATAATAAAAAAAACTATTATAAACAAAGGAGCTTTTATTCGAGTCAAGAAAAATATCGTTAAGTAAGATGTTTCTTTAAAAATTAAAAAATCGCTCGGATCGTTCCTTGGCTCGTGCATTTGTCTCCTTCATAAATCTTACGGAACGTCGGAAAAAAAGATGTTCCTCCTTCTCCAAAAGACGCGTGCTCTGATCAAAGAACGCGTTTACACGTGTTTACGAGCGAGAACATCTTTTCTCCCTTCGTCGCTTTCGCATTTTTTCCTCGCGAAGTACATCGGTTTCCTCGGCTGTTCGTCGAGACCTTGAGACGCGCGAAAAGCGTCGACTCGGCAAACGGCACGTGCGAAAAATCCCGCGGACGAAGCTCGCGACGCAAAAACAAAAAGAAAATCTGCTCGGCTAAAATCTACACGACTCACGCGGTGCATCTGTTCTCTTTTAATCTTTTATTCTTCGTTCCTACCCTGGATCATCCCCGAAAAAACTCGAGTCGGCGAGGAATTTTGTGCGCATCGGAGAGTCGAGAACTTTCCTGAAAATATGTTTCCCAGCGGTCGCGATCTATTCGGCAAACCGAGTCGAATATAATGTAAATTATACATACACACACACACACACATATATATATATATAACGCCCGACTCGTCCTTTTTAGATCTCGCGACATTTTTGGATTCGAATGGCGCGGCGACGATCGCTGCGCAGAAAAAACGACTTGGAACGAAAGTGCGTGTATGACTTTATTGAAAACGGAGCATTTTTCTTCTTAATTATATGCGGTAAAAGTTGTTTGGCCTTTATTTGGAGAATAAATACACCGAAGTCTCGTATTCGATGCGTTTCTTACGTGCTTATGATTTGCATGGCCAATTAAGGCTTAAGGACGGGAAACTAAGTATTTCTTTAAAACCTTGTAGTCGGATATTCCGAGCATAATTTCATTCCGCCGGTACAAATTTGTATTTCATTTAGAATGACGAACGTTATTCATTCAATTCTTAAGGAATCGAATCGTAGGTATTTCGAGTAATATAAAGCAGACGTACGGTAAACTGTCTCGTTTAAAAACGAAAGTTAAGATGAATGAAACGGTTGAATCTTTATCTAGTTTTAATAATTGTACTTTCGCTACAATCTAGCTGATAAGAATGCCGATTACGATAAAACTGTTGCAGTGCGTACATACGTACACGACGCGTGACCAAAAATCTGGCGGATCGGTTTACGATGATAACGGTAATCTTTGCGTTGAATGCACGGCTGACGGATAAAGATGTACAACGATTTGTTTTAAAAAGGAATTCGTCGTCGCTCGAAAACGTGATTACTCCAAAAAGTTTTATACGTCTCTCGAAGCTTGTCGCGCCTTATTTGAACATCGAAAACACTAGCGGTTGCTCGATTCCGCGTCTTGCGTTCTGTTTTTTAAAAGAACACGTTTCTTTATATAAATGCCCGTGTTATCTCATCAAGGTGCGATAACAATTTAAATTCGATCGCACGAATCGAAAGCAACTCGATTTCGCACGGTGGACTTTTGAGTGGTTAATTATCGACTCTTTCATTCGATTCCTTGACGCCTTATTCGACTTATAACTTATTCGACGATAAACGTTTGCTTAAGAAACGTTGCATTAAACTTCGCAGCGCCGGTTCGACTTTATTCTTCGATCCGGAAATCTCAAGACCGAGCGCATAATGGAATTACAGAGGAGAGAAGAAACTCGACTAATCCGCGATAAACGCGGATGCGAGTCGAAGAACGTGAGATTTTTCATTTACAGAAGCGTCGGTTTGTCAGCGAACAACGAAAAGCAGACGAACCCGTCCGAGTCCCACGTCTATTTCTGTGAAGCACACTGTGAATCCACGAGATCGGTCCTGTCTTGATGCTTTGCTACACGTATGCTATATTTATGAGCCCGCAGCCTGAAAAAGAGTTTTTTTACCGATTCGAAAGGAGCGGGAGGTCTCGACTACGCGTGGACCATTCGGCTCGATGTTCCCGCTGTGTTCGCAAGTTCACACGGAAAACAGAGTATTTTCCATAAGAATATTTTCGATAAGAACGAGCTACTTTGCTTTGCTCCTGCCGGGGAAATTAATATCCTTCGCTTCGAGGGGTTCCTCGGTATTTTTGGAAGTTAAGAAAAAATTAAAACTCTTCGACTTCTAAAGCGATCTTGTAATCGTCGCTTTTGATTTTTCAATTTGCTTGCCTTTTATATGGCTCTATATTAAACTACTGTATTAAATTTAATTTCTATTTTTTGATCAAAATAAAATTTGTTTATGTAATATTTCGATTGTAATGTCCGACGGTTTTTTCAATCGTAAATCTTATTTGTACTAGCGACAAAATCACGTATCTCCAAAATTCATTAGCAACAATTCTTTTAATTACTAATTAAATATGTGTTTATCCTATTAAGAAATCTGTTATTGCCAAGTTTATATTTTATTTAATTATCCTATTAAAATTTACCGCTCAACGTAACTTACAATCTTCTTTAATAATCCCTACGAACCAAATAAGTGTCGATTTGCCGTAATTAGTAATGCGGGCAAAAAAATTACCAACGAGAATAAAAAATAACGTTCATGTATGACTACGGTCCCTTTAAATATTTGAATAGTATACTTTGTGAAATCATAATGTTCGAGAGAAAAAATCTTGTTTAAAAATTATATTTTTAAAATTAAAATTATATTCCATAACGATCAAATTAATGATTTGTTAACGTTATTTTTATTAAAAATTAATAACATTTTCAAAATATTGCATGATTTTAACTTTTTTAAATAACGTTTTATTAAAAATAATTTATTTTAAAATGTTTATTTGATAAATATTATACACGACGGTCATGAATCGAAGTTGTAGATTGACTCATTTTATATGATTAACAAGATGTAATAATATTATACATTTTGAATCGTTTTTGCTTGATTAACAACTTAATATTATTTAATTAATTAATATTACATCTCAAATAATATTAAATTTTCAAATTGAAACGAACGGTTAATATTATACGCTATAATTTTATGTTTATTGGTTTTCTAATAATACTCATCGCTTCGATAACTTCTTCGTTAAAAGTAATTTTTCTTGAATTTACACTTTTATAATAACGATGATTTATACGATTATTTCGTGTTTCATTTTACCGAGATATTTAGATAAGCTGATAAAGTACTACTTACTTTCGACTGTTTCATCATATTTGGATCGTTTGTATCTTTAGTGTTAACTCTAATATAAATGCAAATGAATATACTTTCTCTTTGAATCTTTACACTGTAAAAATAATAGAAACATTCATTATCGTCTTAAAAAATATGGAGTTGAATCAAATAATATATTGAAATCTTCTATTTTAATTTTATTTCACCGCTAAAAATTGTTTTTCTAATTAAATTTATTTTAAAAGTCGAGACAATCGTAGAAGAATTTCGTTTGATTCTTCTATGCCAAACGATCGTATCGTTCGCAGAAAGAATTTTCCTTACGTAAAAATATTATTACAACATTCTTAAGATTCCCCGAGAACGTACGAAATTTTATTTAATATCGAGTACGTAACAATTGTAAGAAAGATTCCTGGAAAATATGTATTAACAGTGCATCGAAGTCTTTTTAAAATCTTTAATTGATTATTTTTCTTACGTAAAATCACAGATAAAAATGATTTTTTTAGTTTATTTAAAAATGTATTATTATTCAGAAATCTCAATGAATCCCTATTTATATTTAACGACGTCGTTAAGTTTTATTTCGATCAGTGTCACGCTATCATTAAAGGATCATCGTAAAATCAGCTAATTTTAAGGTAACAAAACATCGTGCGGTTCATTTAGCAATTATATCGAATTACGTTCTTAACGTACATTCGAATCAAACGTATTTTTGTTTCGAATAAAAATATTTGTACGACGTACGAAAATGCTAAATAAAATACACAAGTTTCAAAGGTACTAGAATAAATACAAAAATTTGAAACTATACACGCGCGTTAAATTGGAAAAGATAATAACGATATCTCGAGTTTAAAATTTTTCTTTCGTCGTTCGTACCTCTCATCTCAAATACAATCGGTAAATATTTGAAAGCTTACAGATGTTAGATAAAATCTTCTCGATTATCTGTATCTATATCGCGTGGTTGAATTTATTCGACAAATCACACACGCGGTATCTTAATAATTGACAATTCACAAGTTGTTGAAAATTAAGCGGTGCGTATAATTATTCATAGACGACACGATCGAGTACATCGAGTATATCGCCACATTCTACATAATATATTGGGATAGTTTTCGACGGTTTCTTCGAGTGTCAGAATTTTACGGCGTTTACGTACGTTCACAAGCCCTCGGACCCTTCTCAAGCCTCGTAGCACAGACATCGTCTACCACATTGTACCGATAAGAGAATAGAACAAACCGAAAGTGCTAGACTAGGCTGGTTAAACACACCGAGAAAATTACTATCTAATCTAAATAAAGTTTAATTTAATTCCAGTCTCCGCGTACGAACTTACGTTTTTATATTACGTTTTTATATTACGTTTTTATATTACGTTTTTATTCAATTACGCGTAATGTAATGTAATTAATGTAACAAGCCTCATCGTAGGAAAAACAAGTGAAAAAATTGATGAAAATTGGACGTCCAACAAAAATGCGCGTGGGATGATCCGCCGAATCAGGTGCACGTATATGGACGTATATGCATGTACGGATCTATACATAGACAAGGGCACGACGAAACAGGTTACGTTTCAATGTCAGCCTTCTCGACTTATTTTTAGCCACTTTTAGCCACGGACTCTACCACCTCCGACAAGAAAAAAGGTCAAGATCTTTCCCTCGAGAAGGTTCCTAAAGTGCACGTCGCAGTTCCATCCATCCGTCCACCCTTGTAAAGTATCTCGTTAGCAATGTGATAATAATGCAAAGACAATGTCGCGAAGAACCGCAAAACCCAGTGATTCGCAGGGAACGAAGGGACGGAAATCCATTGGGAGCCAAGGGACCTTGACTGTCCCTTGATAGAGGCATCAACCGTAATGACCGCCGTTTCCTTAAACCGAACGAGGACGCGGAATTAGTCATCGATCGGCGATGACTTTAAGACATTGTGACATTAAGATCATCCTTCGGCCCTGAGACGCGAATTCGCTCGACTTTAATGGACTCGTTCGATTCAACGTTCCGATGCGAATTTCCTCGAGTTTCTGTAAAGTTTGGTAGGAGGAGACATTTTTTGTCGAGTCTTTCGACGCGAAAGGCGATATGATTCGTCTTGGTTGTGTCAATTTCATTTGACGGACGTTACAGCCGCTAATCGCGATTGTCGTTAGGTCGGTTAATTTTTGCCTCGAGTTTATTACTCTATTGGCTATTCAGAGACTGCGGTTCGAGTTAAAAATAAAACTAATAACATTTTTATTCCATTTTGAGGTACCGAATTGTAAAGAATTGTAAGAGCGTACCATAAATAAACGGCACGAGTGATACGGAGGCTTTAACTGATTATCTTGACATTAACTCGACGCCGAAAAGCGAACGAAACTTATTTGTCTTTTCGTTCACTTTCTGCGAAGTTGATAATTTATTTTAGATATTTTATTTATAAAACAAGGATTTTTAATCATCCTTGCACAAAATGAAGGTTATACGATTCTTTTTTCGTAAATATCGATAGAAATATATTATTTAAATCCTTTCATTAAAACACTTTTAACTACAAATGGAAAGAAAAAAGAAAATAATAGTTCTCCGTACTAAGATCAGTCAAAGTAAAATATTTTTTATTTATATTTTCTTATAAGTTAACGTTGAAAAGATACAATATCGAAGAAATTTATCTTGATTCCGGAAATATACCAAATTATGCTTTTAAATGCACCGATACAACGATTATTCAACGCTACATAAAATTATAAAAATGTTTTTATTAAAATAGATTTAAAATAAAATATAAATTTTTCATTTGTTAAAACACGATATCATAAAAAATCGCTATTTGAATTCTGATAACTTTAACGGATAATTTTTTGTGTTGCTTTAATATAAACGAAATTTAAATAATTATTTATAAAATTTTAATTTTACGCTCCATACGTAAAAACTTTTTGTCTGAAAAAAGTATTTATTACATTTTAATTATAATTTATTCGTTTCATATCCAACTATTTTAAAAATGATGTTATTTTCTTATCGATAGTTTGAAGTATATATTTTGACTAATATGCCCAATCTTATAATCTAATATTTTAATTATCTTCGTAACATTTATTCGTAAATATAAAAGTGAAATCATAATTGCTTTGCTTATTAAAACTTTCGAAATAAGATTTGAATTTTTTAACGAATATAATTAACTTTATAAGTATATTTTATTTAATAATAAATAAATTCATTTAAAAACAATTTCGAATAAATCTAATAAAATTAAATATGTAAACTCCAAATAATAGAAATCAGTAATGTATAGTGAATTACGTAGATCGCATTAATTATCTGCAAGCGGTACAATATAAACAATTAATAAATTTACAAATTTTAATAAACTAAAAAGGTGTAATTTGATTAATTTCTTAAAATAGTCATGAAAATATTGTAAATAAATTTGTTTATGTTAAATGGAACGAGCTTTCCTTATAAAATAAATAATAAATTCAAAATTTTTATAAAATATTCATTCATTTATTTTCATAATAGTTACAGTATTCAAGATGCATAAAATTACGTTAAAGTAGTAATAATTTTAAAGATATATCTTGAAATTGAAAGAAATTTGCTGCATAAAATAATAAAATAATTTCTTTTTCACTTGAGTAACAGTAAACGCTTTCATCGTTCTAAATAACTAAGTAAGAAACTTATACTGAATTACAGACTTTTAAAAGTTTTGAATAACGAATTAGTAAATTGAATGATGAATACCTTTAAATTCAGTTAAAATTTCAAAGCTTTTTTTATTCGAAAATATATAATAAAATACGGTTCATTGTCATTGGAATTACTTGTTGCTTCAATGAGGTTTCTTCCCATTATTCAAAATTGGTTTCTAATTTTCCTTTCATATTTATCTTGAAATGTATTAAATTTAAATACATCGTCTTCTTTATTTTCAATAATGTTTTATTAAAATTAAAATAATTTTCTTCCAAAAATTTATTTTTTAATAAAGCATTTAGTACTGTAATAATTGAGGTTTCTTCAACTATTATTATTGCATTCAAAGGATTTTTTAAAATATTTTTTAATAAAAAAAAAATACATCTAACAATTATATTTATAAAGCACTATTAGTAAATATATATTTGAAACGTTTGAAATAAATTTTAAACGCACGTATTTTATACATGACGGTAAAATTTTAAGTTAAACATTTGAAGTTGAACGTGTCAAGTGAAATTACGGTCGTAGTACAAGTCGTAAATCTAAGTAAAAATATTTTTAAAAAGTAATCCAAATATACTATTTAACGCAAGGATTTAAAAATACTTAAATTCTAAATTGTAATAATAAAAATGTATAACTAAGTATAACAATTCATTTGACTCAATCGTGGATCGATCTTCAATATTGTAATTACGAGAAGCCAATTCATAACATAAATGTTATATTTATAAAGTTATTATCGCATTCGATGCGTAGCATTTTTCAGTCAACAAAATTAATTGTGCACAGAAGCTCATTTCCTTGCTGCTGATTTTTATTTTTTCAAGATATTATTATCCGAATCGATTCGCTTTGGGTCGCTGAAAATACTGAAAAGAGAAAACCGTGAATAAACGAAAACCATAGGAATACGCTGATGTATTTAAAATAAAAATTAATAATAAAATGGAAGCCCCGAGTTTAATATTAAATATTTGCGAGTTACTCGGAGAAAGTACGATGACGACCCGCGGATGCGTCTCTCCGCTTTCCAACCGACGAATAATCGCACTATCACCGATCCCATCGTTAATCTCAGCGGCAAAAGGTCGATAAACAGTGGAGTCCGTTCGTTACGATAATAAACGAATCTTCCCTTAGGAATGCGTATCCCCACGGAGTCGGTATCCATGGAGCCTTACGTAATGCGGTCCACACGTGACGCAGGTAGAAGAGCGTCTAGAGTCGCCATCGCAATCAATACCGGCGGAGTTCAACGCTCCTGAAGGAGCTCACGTCGCCGCTCCACTTGAACTTCAACCGCGGGGATGGTGGTGGTGGTGGTGGTTTGTCGGGGGATGGAGAGAGAGGTGGTCGGGGTGTAGAGGTGGGGAGGGGGGGGGGGGGGGGGAGGTGGTAATACGCGAGGCAGACGTTGAATTTTCCTGCGTAACGATCCTCTCTTAAGAGGATTCTTTCGGAGTCGTTCGTTAACGGTGGACGCGTCGGCTGGGAAATATTTCGACTCGTAACGGGATGCGGAAGGGAAAATCGAGCGGCAGGCTCGAGAGACGCGTACGAGGTTCGTCGGCGATTTTGATCGTGCGTGGATTAGAAACGAAGGCTCGTACTCTTCGGATATGGACGAACCACTTGCCATTGAATCGTTTCATTGACAGCCTTAAACATTCGACTCAAAGTGCTTCCTGTACTTTTATGTTGCATCAATCATCTCGAGAACGAAGCGAGAATCACGTTCGCGAGCTAAAAATAAAATCGCTCGGATCCAAGGTAAACAAATTGTCCGGGCGTACAAAGAAAATGTTGATAAAGCGGTAAACTCTTGGGCAAAGTCCGTAAGCGCACCGAGGAAAAATTTCCAAAAATAAAATTATCCGCGATGCTTTGATAACTATTAAAGAGAAGTCGTTCCTTCGCTGAATAAGTATAAGTAACGTAGTTACGATTGAAGAGTCTCAATGGCTTCCTCCTCCTCCTCCTCAAAAGCCTTTTAATAAAGCGATGGAAAGAGATAAACGAGTTGGTCCGCTTTAAAGGCGAGCGTTCGAATATTACGTTGGATTCGCTTATTATTTTTATGCAGTCGTTGAGCTTCATTGGATTTAACCACGCGTTATTCTTTGCGAAACGTCGGTAATGGAAGAATTTTTAGTCCGAATCAGCGATAATTTGGTCACTCGTCGACTGTCCGTATCTACCGAGCGAACTAGGAACGAACTCAATGTTAGCATTGGTGTCCATCGACGCGAATGAGGAGATTAACGATGAATTCTATCGATCGGTTATTCGATGCGGACACGCGCAATTTCGCGTAGAGCGTACCTCGAATTTCGTTAATTGACTTAAATTATAAATCCAACAAAAAAATCGTTGAATCATAAGCGTTAATAATGTCAGGGCTATTCTAATCGCCTATTTCGATTTTTTTTTCTTAGCCGACCCAAGTTTATTTTTAATTAATATTGTAAAAACGATTCGAGTCTTGGAGTAACACCACGAGTTAATTCATGTACGTGACTAACGTTTAATACTTGTTTGCTTTGGTTAGCCCAATTAAAAAACAAAATAATCTATCCGTTATTAAATGTATTTAATTTTTAAATAATATGAATTATTATTTCAAACGAGATTTTGTACGTGTAAACATATATATTTTTCTTAGTTGCCGTAACGATTGAAAAAAATAGTAAAAAATTCTTCGTCTTAAATTATTTGTTATTTTCTTATTGTACTTTGGATAAAATACTCGTTTCGTATAGTTTCAGTATAATATCAACTTTTTATAAAATCTTTATAAATATGATATTTAACTTAAATTCATCGTCGAATTCTTTAAACGTACGTGTGTACGAGGTATTGTCCCATTTAGAGATCGTTGCCCAACTTTCTCCACGTAAAGAGTGGGTAATTGTAAATCTAAACTTTGCAGCATCGTATCAGTTTTTCTTAGTATCAAAATAATACCAATGGTACAAAGTAACGTGACAATTTTTTAAAGATATATTTCTTTACAGTTTTATATGTAACTAAAAAATTAATATTACAGCCATCGACAAATAATCGCTATAAACATATTAAATAATTATAATATACATAATTTGTGTTATAATTATTTAATGTGCTTATAGACAGCTTTTATTAAACGATCTTATTACGTATTCGAATACACGAATAAAACAATTATTAATTTCCGAGTAACGGTAAATCATATATTCTATTGGTTATAAAAAAAATTGGCAATACATTATTTTACATTAATACATTTAGATGAATGCATTATATAAAATAACGAGCTTTGCACAGTCGTACATATAATGTAAAAGTAATATCTTTGCTGAGGTCGATACCACAGTGTATAACATATTCCATACTTTACACGAATAGACATATTTATTGTTTGCGTGATTCTATGTATTCTATGACTATTCATTTTCTTTCAGTGGAATCGTTAAAATACGATTAACCAACTCATAAGGAACTATCGCGAAATTCTTTATAATATTTTACAGTGCCAAGAAGTCGTTACGAATTTATTAACCGAAAGAAGTATAAGACATTTTCATAATAAAGTAATAATAAAAAAGTTTAATAAATATCCCTTTTTTTTGTTTTAATAATTCGTAATATATTTATATATGTATATATAAGACTCAACATTTGTACAAAATTAGGCGTTTACGTTTAAAAGGTCGAAGTTACTTTCGCATACGTAGATCGAAAGGACAAAAATATGAAAAACGGTAGAATACCATCCGTAGAGTTTAATTTTTGCTGAAACGTCGACTGGCCCGAGTTTCTTCAAACTCTTTTATCTAATCGTGCAATGCGAAATAACGAGTTGTGTAACAAAGTACGTTCAGAGCATCGCGAACAGAGTATTTTTGTAAAGCTCGCGATGCCGAGTATCGACGTTTCTTACAATAACGAAAGCTGCGTTCTCGTTCGTTTACAAGACGTCAACGAGAAATTTAAATCAACGAGAGATTTGTTCGCAAAACCTCGCGCCTGATTCCTGACGTCTCCGTGCGAGAAGAAAATCCTCATCGCTACGGGGTTCGGGAGTAATAAAAAGTAATAAAAAGTAATAAAAGCTCCGGTCCCCCTATGACATTCCGACCACGTGTTCTCGTTCAAAATCCTTTGCCCCGATTCCTCCGTCCCGCTCTCCTTCGTCAGCAAGAATAGTCGGCGCGCTGGGAACTTGCACGGGTATCGATTTACGCTCGACAACCGTTGCACTCGCGGCGTGCGCATTGTACGGACGCAGAGTCGATGGATCCGAGGCTGAGCTCGAGCATCCCCCGAGAGGTTGAGACCGGGGGGAGGTGTGTAGAGCGCGGAGAGAGCGTGGAGGACACGCGGAGAGAGAGTGGAGGACACGCGGAGGAAACGCGGAGGAAACGCGGAGGAAACGGGGAGAAAGAGCGGAGCAAGGAATTCGCTAAACCCGGGGAGGAACGACGACAGGAGCTCCGATGCCTCGGTCGAACGCTCGAGACACTTAAATATCTCCGGGCGACGCGCTTCTTTTACGAACTCGCTTAGTCGCTGCGAGTTACTACTATCGCTCGAGCGCTCGCTTATCTGCCTCGATGATTATCGATTCCTCCTCGGTGGCTGTGCTCCGATCGAATCACCGCTAAACAATGTACGTCTTTGCGAAAATAATTCTCGGGACGTACTTTTTAAAGCTTCGATACATTTTTTTTCATGTTCAGAGCTCTTTCAACGATTATTCTGGGAACGATGTCGTTTTTTTATTTTCATTTTTACCCGCGAGTATTTATTTTTATTACAATGCACGCATCGAACGTTCCTCCGTCTTCTTTTTCGTTTCTTCCCTAATATTCGCGAACGTCTGAATATTTTATGTACGCTTGTTTCTATGCGCGTTTACTCGACTCGGCGCTCGTATAATTGCTAGTTTGTCAACTTATCTCTATTATGAAATTAGTATAAATACGTATATATTTCTAAGAAATAATAAGCAGTTTTTTAAATTGATGTGTAACGAAAATGTTAATACGTATTATATATCGAATTTGATGACGAAGATAATATTTTTTAACGTCGCGATAAAAAACATGGAATATAATTTTTATTCGCGTACGATTCGAATTTTATCTAAAAACTTAAGCGATTATCGAAAAATATCGTTTTTTTTTGTGTAAGCGCGTTACGATCGAAATGATCGTGATAATTCGCTTTAAGAAATTGCATATTATCGATAATTATCGTAAACAAATATTTTGAAATCGTAAAATAATATTTTGCATTTAGCGATGTAATATCGTAAAATAAAATTGTTTGAACATTCGATACGGGATTTACTCGAAATCTTTTCAAATATACCAAGGATATATTTTGGTGTACCTTAAAAGGTCCAGAGCAATTTTAAGCGAAGTAAACTCGTTCTCAAAAGGAAGGAAAAAAATGCTACCCGCCTTTACTGATAAGTCAAAAGGCTCAAAAGTTAAAAGTCACTACTTAAGCAGAGTCTGAATCCGAAGAATAAACCCGTACAAAAAAAGACTTCTTCAAGAAGATACAAAAGTATCAAAGTTAGAATTCCGAGTTAGTTATTCCGAGCAAAAATTGAATTTAATATCCTTATTCTGATGTAGTACTGGCGAATAAAGCTCTTTAAGAATAAAAATGAAACCGAAATGTTATTAACTTTTTGAATTTGATTTTTAGTTCGAAACTCGTTTCCGCCGGTCAAAGTTAGCCTGCGTTTCTTCCGCTTCTGCCGCCCATTAAAAAGAATTTGATTACAAAAGTTTCAGTCTGAAAATTATTTTTGCGGAACGTTGAACGATAAAGAAAGAAAATTTTCGAGTGATAAATCGTTAGCTCTGGCATCGATCGTGCATCGATCGTGCATCGATCGACGATCAAGGGAAACACCCTTTTTCAATTAGAAGCGACTGCAAGACTAAGATAAAGGAATCAACCCAAGTACCGAATACCCGATAATCCTCGTGGTGGCAAATCGTCGAAGGTGGTACCACATTATCCGAGTCTAGTTCAATCGAATAGGTTAAAAATACGCGCGTTAATCTTGTTCCTCATTCCCATTCCACACTTTTTATTCCCTTTTTCGCGCGAAGGCAAAAGTCTTTCTCTGTCTCTTTGTTGTTCGCTCGCCCGTGCCCTTGAATCTATTTGTAGCTTCCTCCTCCTCGGAAGAAGTTCGACTTGTCCCCGTCGAGTGTGACCCCGACTCCTCTCTCTCACTCTCTCGCAGTCGGTCCTTCCTTTCTCTCTCATCTCACCTTCTTCGTTGTCTACGAACGCAACTACGATCGAGTATATCCCCCACGATCGATCCGCGGACACTTGCGCAAACCCTCGCGATCATTGCCCTTCCGTGTCCGAGTTATCGTCATCTGCATTGTAATTGCCTCGGTACTCCTGATTTACATGGTCGGATAACAACTCACTTAAGACGAGTCGTCGATTTACTCGAGACAGTTCGTAAATAATGTTTAGAGATTTGCGCTTTTTAAATCATCGATGCTTTACATTCGCGATAAGACAAAAATATACGAACTGTAATTTTATACAAAACTTTGTTTAAACGTAGTAAGCTGTATATTTTTAATGTCGTAAATACGAATGCGTTGGATAATTTTAATGGAGGAATTTAACAATTTTATAAACTTCTTTTAATTCCTTTGTGCGTTCAAAGTTCCCATGATTAGTTAACAAAGCTTACAAACGTATTGTAAACGAATATTTAATTAAATTTATATTTTAAATTTAAATAAAAAAATCGCTCCATTTTTTATCTTTTGCAATTTGCAAATTTGATACAATTTTGATGTTGCGATTTTGAAATAGCGAAATTGAAATAGCGAAATTCGATAAAAAATAAAGTATCGAATCCAACGTTCTTATTTTCAAAAGAATACAAAGATCCTTTTTGTTTATTCAATTAGACAATCAGTAATTCGCGATTCAGCTTAATTTTGAGAAAATATCTCATCGCGAATATACATTTTTATTTTACGATGCATTTTAAATTTTCGTTAAAAGCAAGTATTTACATTTTTATCGCCGGCTAACTAATTTTTCCTCGTTACGTTAAAATATTTTCACCACCGGACTAAGCTGTAATTCGTTTATATAAACGAGATACTCGATTAAAGGGAAAAAAAATGAACGTTAAACGAAGGTTTTGAACAAGGAAATATTCCGTGAGCCGTCGTTTATTGTTTTACACTTTTACTTTCTTTTTCGATTAGAGAAAATAAAGGGCCGAGCACAAAGAAGCGGAAAGACGTGGAAGTGAGGACCGAGAGAATATTATAAGGAAAAAAGAAGTAAACGAACCGAAGAATCGTAGTATGAGATCTCGATAAGCATCTTAAGTTCAAACACTTGGTCGGTACACCTTGTTTGTTGCTCAGCCTTCGTGGCTTCCTTGGCTTCCTTGGGTTTCTTGGGTTCCTTTCCTATTCTTTCTTTTGTCTCGAAAAAATATATATTATTCATCATAAACAAATTGTGCTCGTTGAGAAAATTCAAATGATGGATAAAACTTGAACGTCCGCGTAACTTCGCTAACAATAAGCGTTTTACATATCTTTTTCAACGAATCAATTTTTTTAAAATGATTTATTAGTTAGTTTTATTATAGATTTTCAATTTCAATAGCGAATGAGTTTTCAAAATGTATATACGCATCTGAGAAATGGTCGGATAATTTCGAAAGTATTTTAAACAATCTTCATTTTCATTTGATAAATTATACTGAAAGTATTTTTTTGATCCAACGATAAATAAAAATTATTTTTAAAAATAAGATTATTAGCTTTGATTTAAAAAATAAAAATAAGTAAAAAAATGCTATAAAATTTGCATTCAAAAATAATTTTCTTTAATTGTACGTATAACTTATATTTACGTAATCTTTTTAAAATTTAAATATGGAATTATTGTTTATTTATTTTTAAAAAATTCTATTATTTGATTTGTTAGCAATTAAAATATTGTTCGAATAAGCTTATTATTTATGTTGTTTTAATGCTTTTTAACATTGTTTTGAATCCTAATATAGGCGCTTTTATGTGCGAGTAAGTTTGGCTGCTTGCCAAATTGTTAGACATAAAATGAAGTACTTCTACTTTTCTCTCTTTATCGAACACCTTTTATATATGTTTTTGTGGAATTTACAATGATTAAACATGTACGCTTTCTGTTTTAATTTATTTAGCAAATGTAAGATATGCCACTAATAAATACTGGGTGAAACATCGAGTCAAAACATTTTGTAAATTATTAATGTGAGAAATCGTTCATTATTTCGTTTTTTAAGATAAAACAATATTTTGCAAATTTAGATAAAAATAAAATACAAAGCGTTTAAATCGTTTATGTTTATAAAAGTTTGTAGATAAAATGAAATTACAAAAAATGCAAATGTTGTAATATTTAATTTTTTGTTTATCCAACAAAATATCAACTGCGATCGCTATTTAACATATTTTAACATATACTAAGCGCGAATCATATTTTTAACTTTTAATGTTCGATCTTGTAATTGAACTTTGTGTTAATCGTATGACCTCTGATATAATATCACTAAATACATGTCATCGCTTAGACAAATAATGATAATGTATTTCAATGTCAATTAAAATTTGAAATTAGAAAATTAATTTTTATAAAAAATTAAAAATGTCACGACCAGTTTAAACTTCATAGAAATAATACCGGGAGAACATAAAACGACTGCATTCGGTGCCAAGCATTTTTCATATAGAACATATTTCTTCCATTCATAATATGATATTCTGGTAGTATCACAAGAGTCAAATATCTCGTGTAAAAGATTATTAAATGGTAAATTTTAGATAATAAAAATTGACTCAACGCCACGAGTATTTCTTTTGATTATTCAAAATATAAAATAACAATATTTAAAATTTGTTGTAATTTAAATTACACTTAATATTTTGATAATTGGACTGATGTTATAAATAAAAGTAATCGTATATTTGATTACATATTACAATAAAAATTAGTGTCATCGTATAAATTTTGTAAAAAATCCATTATAAAATCTTTTTTACGCGTATTTTATGCAAAATTAATTAATGCTTTGTATTTGCGATAAGGGTCTTAAGAACGATGGCAAAGATCCTTTAAAGTTTATATTTTTTTACACACGATGTATACATTTGTCAAAAGTTACAAGTTATATTTGTACAAGTGTAAAAAAATAATTCGTATAAACATTTAGATTAATCGTTAACACTCGAAAAAAATTGTATTTAAAATTGCGAGTGTTTAATTTTATTAATAAAAGCAGTTCTGTGTAAAAGAATGTGTCACTAACGTTTATTCAGTAATAAATTAAATAATGCACTTTCTGCTTATGCATCAAGCGGAGCTTTTCTCGTGGATATAACCGACTATTCGCGCAACCAACGGACTTTACGGTTTCGTTTGTAAATTCGTTTAGGATTTCTGTCAAGATATCGACATCTTTTATTTGCTTTAAAAATATCTCGTTGAAACGACAAGCGATGCCACCAATGTACGTGATGTAGAGAAATATTTGTGCAGGTGAACACCAAGGATTAAAAATTTTTTGTTGTTAACGGTATCATGTGTACGCATTGGGTAAAAATAATGTTTTTCGCTATCTTATTTTATGCATAATTTTTAATTATAAAATTACCTTTTCATAAAAGTTTCGCCAAATTATATTAACAATCCTTTAAATTTCGATACATTTTACGATTGCGCAAAACAGTTATAAAAAGTAAATATTATTTTTTATTTATAATCAATATTTTATATCTCAAAAAAATAAGGAAAATTTTTATCTAATTAAAAAAGACTAAGTGTATAAGCAATCATATTATTTTCCACGTATTAATGTAGAAAATCTTTTATCGTTTTCATTAAATTGTTTATAGCTTTGTGAATATACAAAGAAATTAAGTTATATTCGTGTATCAAATAAATTTGTTTATATAATTTTTTCAAGCGAATGACAAGCTAATAATATGAGATTATTTTTTGCAATTGTATGACTATTATTTTAAATTACTTCTGTTTAATTTACAATGTTTCTTGGATAAATATATTTTTAACGATACTTGTACGTATACCAATAATGTAAATCGAAAAATATTTTTTAATAATAGATATCGAGTACTAAATTTTAGTGATACGGTAAACGGACAAACAATTTTTTAATGCAAGAAATTACGTTATGAAATGTTTAAGTTTAGATATGAATTTTCTAAATACAATGTTCAGGAAAGATTAACAACGACGTAGAATTAATAGTTGCATCGTTTAAGGAATTCAAGTTAACATTTTTAATTGACATTAATATTATCGATCGATTTTAATTAATTTTACAATTTCATTGAAATCTAATTCAACCGAATTAAGACAATGTAATTTTTCGTTACTCGACGAGTGGACCGATTTAGGATTAAGATGTTAAGCCTTCACGATTAGTTTATCCTTCAGTTTTTTGAGATACTTGAAAGAAGAATACTTGAAAGAAAAATCTAGTTAATAATATAATTAACCAGTAATTTAGCGCAAAGAAAAATTGTACAAAAACTAAAAGAACGCTAATTTAATGTATCTATAATCTTAACGATATTTCATTCGATGTCTATCGTTTAAAAATTAAATTAACAAAGGAATCCGATCAAATTGCTCACTTAAATTATGATTATTTATACTTTTTTAAAAATAACTTTAATCTATTGGGCGAAATAAATTATAACGCTTGTTTCGGAATTAAATAAGTTTTAGAAAGTGAAATCGAAGTTGAATACATTGTATAAATTTAAGATGAATCTTATATGTTCCCTTTCATGTTTATTAAATCCCTTTGATTATGTTGAGTTTAAATGAACTAGTTTTTTTACGTGTATCGTAGCGTCGTATATTTACATTTGACAAAAAAATGGGGTCGTTCAATGGGCTCGCGTTGAAAAACACGGCACGATCATTATTTTAGTCGACGACGTTGCACAGAAACGCAAAACTATACAACGTCAGCCACGATAAACAAACCGCGTATTTTTCAATAAATTATCGAATCTCGGAAGAACCGGTGTCGAGGAAACGAAGATAATAAATATTCCGGAGAGCAGAGGCAATGTGTTACACCTACACCCAGTAGACGAGGTTCGAAAGTGTCATTTTCGTCAGTTCTCACGGCCTGGATGAAAACAATAATAGACCTTGAGACCGAGGGGATCCGACTAGTCGTATATTTTCGTGGTGCCCCGGAAAAGTTACCGCTACTCGATCCGCGGTCGAGAGTCGAGAACGTGGTTCGCTAAACCGCAGTTTTCATTCCGTTCATTGAAAATCCGGGGTGCGTGCCAATTTTCCGTCTCGTCTTCTCCTTCTTCTTCTTCTTCGTCATCTTCTTCTTTGTCTTCTCAGTGGTCGTTGCGCTCTTGTTTTTCCAGACGGAACTTATTGATTTTGTTTCACTCGGTCCGTTTAAATTTCTCCGGTTGTCTGTTTGTATAAATTTCCTTGTATTTCACACTGGATAATGCCAACTATTTATTTCGCCGTATACGATTTATTTTGATTTCTCATTATCCGACAGTCGTGATTAATATAATGGGGAGTGTCGTTTAAACGTTTGTTTAGGAAACGTGCGATTAGGTAATAAATTTTCTGACCATTATTATGAAAATAGGGCTTCGAGAAGAAAAATATTGACCTATTTGATATCTTAATTATTTTCGCGTACAATTTATAATGCAATTTACAAATTCATATTTCAACGCCTCTGGTATATTTCTAATAACCCAGCTTATAAATTCGCGCGAATAATTTTTTTTATAATTACGTAAAATATTTTTTAATAAATTTAATAAAATCTTGTGCAGGTAACAATAATCGAAGGATTCGAGTGGCTTCGTACCGATATTGGCTCTTTGAAAATCTCGCAGTCATTGAAAATTTATTTAATTTTGTATCGATTGATAAGAATAACCTTTAAACGACGCGAACAGTATTTTATCCTGACGAAAAAACCGTTATCGGCAAATTCTCCTATCTCGGCTGTATTCCGCGATCGCTCGAAAGTCATTTAACAAACACGCCTACTATTTAAATAAAATATTTCAAAGTCTATTCGATTATAGAAAAAAAAGTATTTTTAGTATACGAGGATAAAAAGCAACTCGATGCATTTTAATATATTTATCGGTGCGAAAGTAAAAACGTTTTAAACGATACCGTAATTATTTTTATAATCTTCGTTTGGCTCGATTAAAAAATATCCGCGTAAGAAGCCTAAGCCGAAGATAAAATTTTGAAAAAAAAATGCAAAAATACACTTTTTAATTATTCTATACGAAAAACAACGATGAAAATACGCGAAAGAAACGTACGCGTGAATTTGATTGGATCGAAAGAAAAATTTGACGCGATCAAAAATTTTTTATTTTAGCGCTAACGCATCGAAACGAAACTTAATTATCTTCAATTAACGCGAAAAATAAAACGATAATTATTTTTCGATGGCTTATAAGCGTTCGTATAAGAAAATATATACGTTCCAATTTACAACTTAAATACCGAGTATAACCATAACGCGTAAACTAAAGTTTGCATTATCGATAATCGAACGGACACAAAGATAAAGTACAATTGTAAATTACGTTGGTTACTTTACCGTACGTACGACACGATTATTATAAAATAACTGGGCGCTGTCGTAATCGTAGATCAATCGTTAACGGAGGAAACAACGGAACAAGATAAAACAGGGCAACGAATTTATACGAATTCGCCGCGTGGGTTTTTGTAACGATCCAAGTCATTTGGATTAAAAAAAAAATTGAAACGAGAGAGG
This sequence comes from Dolichoris vasculosae, assembly GCA_018907195.1. Lineage (NCBI taxonomy): Eukaryota > Metazoa > Arthropoda > Insecta > Hymenoptera > Agaonidae > Dolichoris > Dolichoris vasculosae. The sequence continues at coordinate 645,206 of JACCHY010000015.1, forward strand.
CTACGAAAGGGACGATCGAACGTTAAATAAGGCAAAAATTAGTGAAAAACGAAAGCAAGGAGAGACAGGATACGTTAAGGACGGTCAGGAGTTACGGTCGGGAGTTACGGTCGGGAGTTACGGTCGGGAGTTACGGTCGGAAGCTACGGACGGCCGATATCGAATCGTCGGTACGTTTACCGTTAGCATTGATCTTGAAAGTTGGCATTATTAGAAAGGAGACGGACAAAGGAGGTGGGATTTAAAAGGTTGGGAGCGAGACCGTAAATACAATTAGCGATAAGGATCGATCGTAAATTTCGCGAATACGCCCGATCGATTCGACGAAATAATTTCGACGGCTCGAGCGCGCGAAATGAAGCCATAAGGCATTATCCGGTGGAATCTCGAAGGAGGCGGTCAACGAGAGGAAACGAATTCGAGGATAACAAGTTCCGAAAAAGCAATCGCGAAATTCTCGCGACGCCCCGTTGGATACGAGTCGTCGAGTCCTCACGGGTTGGTAAGGTTGGTAAGGTGCGGGAAGGGGTGCGGGAAGGGGAGCGGGAAGGGGTTAAGGGGGGTCGTCAAAGCGAAAACCAGGAGGTCCGCCTCCGTCGGCTCGGCGGGTCCCCTTCGCACCTCGGCGAGGATCTTCACCGGGCCCCGTTCGAATGCGAGCGGCATTTTGAGAAACCAGCGGCGGCCGCCGGCCGGCGAGCCAATCGCCGAGCAGCGTTCGTTTTATGCCCATATATGGCAAGAGCTGCGCGTCGAGGCTGGAGCTCGAAGTGGGGGCCACGAGCACCGACGTTGCTGCTGCTGCTGCTGCTGCCGCCGCCGCCGCCGCCGCCGCCGCCGCCACCACCGCCGCCACCACCGTGGGGCCGAGGGGTCGAGGGGCCGAGGGGCTCTCCGCGGACGAGTCCATCTTCTCGCGAAATTTTCAGCGCGGTCGTGGAGGGCTCGGGGAGGGCTCGGGGAGGGCTCGGGGAGGACTCGGGGAAGCATCCCGTTGACTCTTCTACGGGGTCTGTGGGGTCGGCGGGGTTAGCGGCGGGGTTAGCGGCGGGGTTAGCGGCGGGGTTAGCGGGGTCGGCGCGGAAGCGTCGACCGTCGTCTCCTCGTTCGTCTCCTCGTTCGTCTCCTCGTCTCGGACGAGGTTCGCGAATCGGCCGAGGGCGCGCGGACGAGTCCAAGGAGCTCGAGTCCTTGTCTCTCGCCGAGTCTCTCCGTCTCGCTCCCTCCCTCGTCCTCGGAGCCTCCCCCTCCGCCCCTCCAGGGTATCCCGCGCGCGCGGAGAGAATCCGGCAAGTGGCGCGCCGCCAGTGTGCCGACAGCTTCACGCACGACAGCTTCGTCGCCAAGGCTCCGCAGACTTCCAGCGCCGCCGTCTTTTATTTTAATTTCACCGATAACCGCCGTTCGCGAGGTCCCAAGCCACGCTCTCGCTTTCACGTATTAACACAGCGAAGGTAAGCCACCGTTCGTTGATCGTCGAACGCGACTCGTAGCCTCATCTCCGGGAGCCGGGGACGCGCGACCTTGAGGTTCTGCGACGTGGCAAGGATCCGGCGCTGTCGCAGCCGCCGCCGCCGCCGTTGCCGTTGCCGTTGCCGTCGTCGTCGCCGTCGCCGTTATCGCGACCGCGAGAGAGAGAGAGAGAGAGAGAGAGAGAGAGAGAGAGAGAAAGAGACGGATGGACGAAACGCCGGTCTCGGTCGCCGCCATCATGGCAGGGCGTTGCTCTTGTACGCGTAATCCTCTTTTTCGCGCACGACCACCTGCTCTCTTCTCTCGCTCTCGATCTCGATCTCGTTCTCCTCCCACCCACGGAGCGTAGACCCGGTGATTTTGGACGTCGAGCACCGGTCGATTTAGCCTTCTCGTTAATCCTTTTCCTCCCTTTCCTCCTATTCCCCTTTTTTTCCGTTCGCTCCTCGACCTCGAAGCATCCGCCGACCCCGGCGAGTGAAAGCCACGTGCTCGCGACCGATGGACTAGCGCACCTTCCGAGAAGACCTTCATCCACGGAACGGGCTTTTCCGATCGAGGTGTTTCTCGTTACCCTTCGTTACGATAACGTTATTTTCTAACCCTTAACGATGCTCGGAGCGAATTCCGGAACTTCGCCTTGATTTTCGTTTGGCAAGTTCGTTTTTTTTCTCGCGTGCGCGGAAGAAAATTTTGTTCGCGTTGCTTTGTACCTTTACGGTCGATCGTTGCCGAGCGTTCGCATCTTTTTTGTTCCTGTATTTTATAAACGGTTCCTAAAGCTGATCGTAGTTACTTTGTTTTACGAGCGACGGGATATCGGTCGAATCGCTCGTCCGTATTTTCAAAGATATTGCAATTATTATATAACCGATGTCACCGATGCAAATTTATTTATAATTGTTTTTTCGCCCGTTTTTTTCTCTGTCTATTTATATTTATACGATGCCCTCGGAATCGCCACCGAAACTTTTAAATATAAATCGATAAAAACGAGCTCGAAAAAACGACGCTGTATACGTATTCGCAGGGAAAATGTTTTACCTTCTTTGTACGCTGCTTCCCGTTTTTGTACGCTGAAATAATATTTACACCTCGAAGTTTGTAACTGCGCTATAAAAAAGATAGAAACGTCCTTCCGGTATCTCTCGAAAATAGCGCGGAAGATATTTCTTTTTGTTTCGAAGGTGGACCGTAAGTTGTATCCGAGTTGTATCCGAGTTGTATCGGAGTTGTATCGGAGTTGTATCGGAGTTGTATAGGAAAAGAAATTCTCGTTTTGTTTTCGCTCGAGATAAGGAGCCTAATTGAGAAAGTGGAATTTTTTTTGTACGAAGCAAAGTCGAACTCGCGAACGAATTCCACTTTTTACCGTATAACTGCGGATACGAGAGATAAATTTAGAATTAAATTATCGCTTGTACGTAGCTAAATTGTATATCAAATTCTTATATAGTGTAACTCGGCTCGTCTCGAAAAATGAATATCATGGATTATGGGACGATCGAATCGTCTTGCATTCAAAGCGTAATTTAATTTGATTTTGTTAGCGAAATATACGAAAAGTAAATTCGATCGCATCGATATATTATCGAACAAATTCCGATAAGAGGCTTTACGAGCCTATTATCCGAATTATTGTTTTAAACGATCATCGAAAGGAATTTGTACAAAATGCGTCAGCCGCGATACGATGAACGACCGAGTCGATGTTTTCCATCGGCGGCGGTGTTCGTAAAAATTTACGGAAACGTTTAATTCATGGCGAATTCTCGGTCGAAAATGTAATATCTTTAAATGCAGAAACATTTTATCGGCGTAGTTTTGAAACGCGTTTTTCGAAGCAACCGAATCGTGAAATTGTCGTTCGCGAAGATTCGTCGTATGGTTACGATTCGATATTCGTGTCTGGACACTTTAGTGACGAAACGGTAAATTAATCGGATATTGTATCGGCTTTAAGTACTCGATAATGGGACTATTTTAAACATTTGGTTATTAACAAACAAAACATGTATTCGAAGCGATCGTAAATAATTTTTAATTCGAACGTTTCTTTCTTCGATGCAACGGTTGACTAATAATTGTATATTGCATTATCGTTAAATTCGAATAACGCTTAAAAGTTCGAATTAACATTACATGAACAATATATGATTCGAGAATTCTTATCCAGCAACAATATTTTTTTACCATCTACGAACGAGCAAAGATAAACGACATCGCAATTTTCATCGCAATTTTCATCGCAATTTTCATCGCAATTTTCATCGCAATTTTCATCGCAATTTCATCGCAGTCACGGTTTTAAGCTTTCACACTCGGGACATCTCGGTAACGAGAACAATTTTATCAACGTTAACTTTTGGCATCGATTTCTCTAAACTACTCCGATACCGATTCCTTCGTCTCGTCGATCTCGTCGAGATTTCGTAAAAAATATAAAAACTAGTCAACGATGAAACAGACGCTCGTTTTATGCAAAGGAAAAAGATCGATAACAATAGTGTTTTACATTCTTGAGATGAAAATGTAAATAAAATTGTCATTAATGAGTGTCGTCCGTGAAACTTACATAATATTGTTTTCCTTAATAACTCATCTTTGACGATCAAAATAAATTATCCGGCCAACGCTTAGCCGTTATCGCGAATTAAACCGTATACGTATCCGCGTTGACGTGACTAGACAAAAATACTCGCCTCGAATAGATCGTCGCAATGTTTCCAACATTTTAATCGGTGTAAATCAAGTTTATCGGTAAAATTGATTTTGTCAAAAACAATTATTTCGCTTAAAGATGTTTTCCTCGAATTCCGCAATAATTTTATTCGTGATACAAACGATGGATTTCAACGAATTTGCGAGGATTAATCTTTAGCAATTTTAATCGTTCCGTAAGGTTTCGTCTCAGCGAGTCGAATACACGCGCGGTACAATCGATCGATCTTCGCGAACCGCGTTCCTTCGTTCTTTTCGTATATAATCGAGATTGGAAACGAGAAAAAAAAAACTAAAGTAAAATAATTTTTTAGCCTGTCGAAGCGCTGATTCAATAAAATGGGTCCAGCGTAAAGTTGAACTTTATCGAATAAAGATAGGAGTTGTCCGGTGTTTTTTTTTTCTTCGGGTAAGTCTCATCGAGAAAGAGAAAGATAAAGGGAGCAGTTGGTTGGTGGAGAGGGAGGAGAGGGAGATCGTATCGTTGAAACAATACGAAGGAATCGGCTGGTCGTGCACGTTCCGAGTCTAGAAAAAAGACTTTAAGACTTTATCGAATAATGGTCGATAAGCGCTGAGGGGGGTCGAGGGTTGGCGAGGAAAAAAGACGAGCGAAAAACGCTGCATAAAGTCGCGCGAAATCATCTTGGGTATCCTCGCGCGAGTTGTATAAAAATGTAACGTCTTCATCGAGGCGCGATAGGCTCGCGTAAAGTTCGAGGAAAAGGAAGAGGCTATTTATCGCGAAAGGTTCCTCTCTCGGGTTCTCTCTCGGGTTCTCGGTGTCTCGTCGCGGCGTCGAGGCGTCGAGGCGTCGAGGCGTCGAGCGGTCGCGAGGGTGGTTTATAGGTTAGGTTATCGCGGCGCGTCGCAGGTAGCGAGGGGAAGGGGGCAGGAGGATGGGGGGGGGTCTCTCTCTCGTAAGGAGTAGGGGCTCCCCCTCCCGGTGCAAGAGCACTTCCATATATGGTAAAGAAAGCCGGGATTGGACGAGGGTGTCCTGCCCTTATTGGTCGGCGGCCGGGAGGGGGAGCGGGACACGTCCGCGCATGGAAGGGGGAACAACGGGCGGTTCTCGCGTTCGTATAACACTCCGAGGACCGACGAACGATTCGACATTCTCGTATCGGTGTCGAGTGCGCGATCCTCTCACAAGTTGCGAGTTGTTGAACATCGTGTATTATATTTATATATATAATATACACGCTCGGGAACCACTCGTTGGTCGAATTTTTTATACCTCGATTCTCGATAAAAGTAAGTTCCGCTTTCAATTTTACATTTTTCATTTTCGAATTTGTGCGAGTTCCCGCGTTTTTTGTGTGACCGTTACAACCGTCTCGCTATCGTACGTTTTACTACTACTGCTACCACTACTACTGCTACTGCTACTACACTACTACTACACTACTACTATTGCTACCATCGCTACTCCCATTGTGTGAATAAGAACATAGTGTGCGATTTTTCGATTCTCCTTTCGTTTCGATGATAGTAAAATGTAGTATTCGATCTGTGATGCATAACTAAAGGATTGTGTGGGTAGCAGCGGCAGGTAGAATAAGGAGTTACGTAGTTTGGGTGTGTGGATTCTCGTGCAAAGTGGGTGTTCGCGACCCGCGAACAGTCGGTAGGAAGAGAGATAAAGGGAGAGAGAGAGAGAGAGAGAGAGAGCGAGAGAGAAAGAAAGAAACCACTTGGCGATTTAGTTAGTTATGCGCTTATTTGGTGCGACCGGTGTACAGTGATGGATTTACTTCCCACGTTTTGTCGCCTCTTTCGTATCCTTTTGTCTCCCGCCGCAAAGAAAACCGGCAGCCGATGCAGAGTTACGAAAACTTTCCAATTCGAATATGGAAGGACACGACGACGCCGCCGCCTTCCATTCGAAACGAGTCGAGCTAACTTCCATTATTTTCCGCAACGCGACCGAGTCAGGACCTTTCGCGATCTCGGGGTACGAGTTCCAGCGAGTCCCTCGTCCTTTCGACCACCCGTTGGATTTTTTACTCGGTGACGGAAACGACCGCGTTTCCTTCGACTTGGTTAACTGGAGTCTCTCGAAGCCGGTTGGCTGGAAAGCCAAGTTGGCGTCCGCGACTCTCGGTTAAGGACGACGACGACGACGACGACGACGACGACGACGACGAGTGCGGCGCGTTTACTCGTCGACGGTACAAAACACCGCTGGGCAATACTCGCGTGGAACGTCGTCGGCGAGGATTCGCAAAATCAGGTTAATAGCGCGCGGCACAAAAACCCGTCGAGGGGGAGAAGCAAAAATCGGTATTCGGCGCTGAGCTCCTTTGTTGGAACTTCCGGCGAGGAGCAGAAAGAGAAGGATGCCGGGACGTTGAGCGAGAGGGAGCGAGAGAGCGCGAGTTGGAGAGAGAGAGAGAGAGAGAGAGAGCGAAAAGGAGTGAGCGTGCGCTGCCGGCTATCGACCGTTGGACGCCGGGGTTGGGCGGGGCAAGGGTGCGGTTGACGGCCAACTCGGCGGTCGCAGCACCGGAGGGACGCGCCTAGAAAGTTCTGTTGCCTCGGTCTCCCGGTCCGTCGTATTTCGGTTTTCTTTTTTTTTTTTCCATTTTTTTTTTCTCTCTTGGGTTTGCTTTCTCTCCTCGCGATATTGATTCTCTTGCCTTTTTTTTTTTTTTTTTTCCTCTTCCTTTTGGTTCGCGCCGCTGACTTTCGATTCTATCGCGCCGATCTCCGTTGCCGCCCGGCGAACCAAAGCGAAGTAAAAACGCGTCGGCTGCCATTTTATGCGCGTACTCCTCGATCACATGTCACGTTCCTTTTTTCGGTTGAGAATTTTGAATCTGGCGGGAGTCGGTTGGAGCTTCGCTTCGACCCGCGATTCGGGCGTTGCTTCTAAGTCGGTGGTCGACGCCGGAGAAAAAAAAACGTTGGATTTTTACGTTCCGAATCGTCGGGAAGACGATTCACGATGCACGAGTCGGAAAAAGTTCCATTACTCGTAAATCTATGGTTAACGTGCATTTTTTGATGCTATATTTACGTCCATTCGTTTTTTCGAAAGATGCGTTTATTCGACGCATAATATTCTTGGGGAAAAAAATTCTAAATGCGACGAGACTTACGATATATCCATAATTTTTTGTTTCACCTTATCCTTCATTAATTATTCAGTTTTTTTTACCATTTTTCACTTAATTTGTATAATTATTACGTTCTTTTTTTACATCCAACGACGTTCGATGCGAGCGATCGGAATTTGTATTAATAATCGATGGATTTGTTTTATGAATTCTCAATACTCGATGCGGTAACGAATAATCGCGAATCGCACTATTGTAATCCTAACCTTACTTCAAATAATTCGTACTATGCTATTCTAATTGCAGTATCGGATATATTTGTTATTGTTCGTATTCCATTGTTATCGCTTATACAATGAGAAATTTTATAATTGTTTTATTCAATCGTATTAAAAATTGTTAAATATCTCTTACAAAATTGTATTGGTTTACACTTAAAGGTGATTGGCATCGTAATGTTTTAATATTTAACGGATCTTGGCGTAGAATATTTTGTATATTTTGTAGAACATGAATTTTGTATACATTTCTTTGGAAAAATAATTACGAACGTAACGTTTATCGGAGTAGAAAAAATGAGACTTACTTCACGTATTTCATTCGGGACAAGGCCAACGTGAAATCTTTATCATCTTTTTCATCTGCGTTTAATATTTATATCGATTAAACGTTTGATCGAACGCAGGACTGGATGATTCATCCTGTTTAATTAGTTTATCGAATAGATATCTTTCGAGCTCTGCAAAATACAAATTAATAATGGCCTCGTTAAAGATCAGCTTTAAAAAATATCCTATTTATAAATTCAACTAAGAATACTCGAAAACATCTTTACGAATCTTTACGAATCTTTACGAATAGAAAAATTAAAAATGATTTTTCACGTAACGGTGGGGGTATTTTTTAATTTGATAATTCTGACCTTGGACGTAAATAAAATCGCATCGTTCGTGTAAAAATGAGCGTTTAAAACGTCGGATTTTGAAGAAAGGTAGATGAAAATATTGAAATGTACGAAAAAGATTGGCCATATATGGTCTCTTTGTAAATTACATTAGAGCAAGTAGTAAAAAATCGATGAATCGTTGGTTTTTTAAATTACGTCACGAAAAATCCGTTCGTACAATCTCGTATCGGATGAGTCAATTTACCATCCGCAAACAGACCTCTGATTTTTCAGCGTAAATCCAACAGCGGTATCCGAGTAATCGCGAAGGAATTTTTCCGTTGAATTATTATCAGAAACGCGCGCTCGGTTAGATAACCGCCGGAGTGTCGTAATTTAAGAATATTTGTGCTCGCGCATTCGAATGTAAAACATAATATAGAATGAAAATATATAATAAAAATATATAATGAAAATTTAGAATGAAAATTTAGAATGAAAATATAGAATGAAAATATAGAATGAAAATATAGAATGGAAATATAGAATGAAAAAGATCGATGACCGATCGGAACTTTAGTTTTATCACGCATTGTATTTACAGGTAAAGACTCAGTATCACAATGTGCGACGACGAGGTTGCTGCGCTCGTAGTTGACAATGGCTCCGGCATGTGCAAAGCCGGGTTCGCCGGTGACGACGCACCACGTGCCGTCTTCCCCTCGATCGTCGGCAGGCCCCGCCACCAGGGTGTGATGGTCGGTATGGGCCAGAAGGACTCGTACGTGGGCGACGAGGCCCAATCGAAACGAGGTATCCTCACCCTCAAGTACCCGATCGAGCACGGCATCGTGACCAACTGGGACGACATGGAAAAGATCTGGCACCACACGTTCTACAACGAGCTGCGTGTCGCCCCCGAGGAACACCCGGTCCTCCTCACCGAGGCGCCCCTCAATCCTAAGGCCAATCGCGAGAAGATGACGCAGATCATGTTCGAGACGTTCAACACTCCCGCCATGTACGTCGCCATCCAGGCGGTGCTCTCGCTCTACGCCTCCGGTCGTACCACCGGTATCGTCCTCGATTCCGGCGACGGCGTCTCCCACACGGTGCCCATCTACGAGGGTTACGCCCTGCCCCACGCCATCCTGCGTCTCGATCTCGCCGGGCGCGACCTCACCGACTACCTCATGAAGATCCTCACGGAGCGCGGCTACTCGTTCACGACGACCGCCGAGCGCGAGATCGTGCGCGACATCAAGGAGAAGCTTTGCTACGTCGCGCTCGACTTCGAGCAGGAGATGGCCACCGCCGCCTCCTCGTCGAGCCTCGAGAAGAGCTACGAGCTTCCCGACGGTCAGGTCATCACCATCGGCAACGAGCGCTTCCGGTGCCCCGAGGCTCTCTTCCAGCCCTCGTTCCTGGGTATGGAGGCCTGCGGCATCCACGAGACGACCTACAACTCGATCATGAAGTGCGACGTCGACATACGTAAGGACTTGTACGCCAACACGGTGCTCTCGGGCGGTACCACCATGTACCCGGGCATCGCCGACAGGATGCAGAAGGAGATTACTGCCCTCGCCCCCTCGACCATGAAGATCAAGATAATCGCGCCACCCGAGAGGAAATACTCGGTCTGGATCGGTGGCTCCATCCTCGCCTCGCTCTCGACCTTCCAACAGATGTGGATCTCCAAACAGGAGTACGACGAATCCGGCCCGTCGATCGTGCACAGGAAGTGCTTCTAAGCTGTGCGCGCGCGCGATCGTGGATGCCCGGCGTCGGAAGGAGAGCAAGTGGACAGACAGACGGACACAGAGCAAAGAGAGAGAGAGAAGAGAAGAGAGAAGAGAGAGAGAAAAGAGAGAAAAATCAAGAAGAGCCAAAACCGCCTTCTTGGATCATCCTATTCCCTTCGCATCCTCCCACGCCTACACGCATTGTCACAAAATTACGTTTTGCTCGTTACCTCTCGTTTGCCTTTTCCGTACGCCACCCCCTTCCTTCATCTCACCCCTTCCGCTCCCTTCTAAAGTTGGACTAAAGTAACACAGAGAGAGAGAGAGAGAGAGAGAGAGAGAGAGAGAATCGAGACGGAGGAAAAGGAGAATAAGAAGAGAAAGAAGAAACGGAAGTCTCCGTCGAAAGATCAAGGGCTGCACGCGGATGCTGCCTCACCTCGATCCCCCCCGTTCCCTTTGGGAGTGCGTCCCTGGAACTCACTGGACGGACGCTCGCCGATTGTCGCGCACACAACAACAACAACAACAACATCAACCGCAGCCAACGATCGCGACGGCTCGGACCGTCCTAGTGCTCCGAGGAACCGCGAAGATGACAACGTCGGTGCAACGTCGACCCATAGCAGCCCAAAACAGCCCAAAACAGCCCAAAACGGAGACGCATCATTCCTATTTCTTATACATTCGTTCACGTCGTCGTTTTCTTTTTTTTTTTTTTTCTTTTGCGTTGTTTTGTAATTGATAAAGAACACACCAAGTATAAAGCTCTTCTTCGCGCGTGTCTTCTGTACTCGCCGGCGCGACTTTTTCTCGCATTTTTCGATCGCGCCGAGGTCGTCCGGAGAGAGGAAGGGTTACTCGGGTGGAGGAAGAAGGAAGGAGGCGTGCTTTAACCCCTTCCCTGCTTGCGTCTCCTCTCCGAGGAGGGTCTCAACGTCGAAAAAATCAAAGACGAAGTGCCAAGACGGCACACGAGCATACACGTTACATACACGGACACGTTACACCATCCACCCACCCACCCACCCACCCACCCACCTACCCACTGACACACGTACATAACTGCACACCCGCCACACGCCACTCATCACACGTAACACGTAACACGTAACACGTAACACGTCAAATGTCACAAGCCACAAGCCACAAGCCACAAGCCACACGCCACACGCCACACGCGTACACTTATAATAACATCACGGAGTAGCCCCATTCGCGTCCACTCTATTTAGCTAGGAACCTCGCGCACGAGAGTTGTATTTGAACAAAAGGGGGAAAAAGAGGAAAAACGTAAAGGTACCAGCGGTAGAAAAAAAGAACGTCTACCGCGTACACGAGCATCGTCAACTTTGTTTTTTTGTCCTTCGAGGGAAATCCGTTTCTCTCGGTGATAATTTTTTTTTGTTTTGTGTTTTCCGACATCGTCGCGAGGGCGCAATCATTCCGGGTAAGAAGTTGGGGCACCCCGACTCTCGATCGTTTCACGTTTTACACGGCTAGACGCCGAACCGGTCGAGGACGTTGCCGGAATAGGGAAGCGGGAAATAAATTAACGGGTGAGGGTTAAAAGGCGAAAAATGGGCGGGTCGAAAGGAGGCAACCCTCACTTTCGGATTACTCTTTTTTTTTTTTTTTTTTCTCGAGCTGGTTACGCGTATCGTGCATGCACATTCGTATTGCACATTCGGATTGCACATTCGTATTGCACATTCGTATCGCATATTCTTCCCTTCGACATCGGCGAGAATGCAATTTAAAGGACGCGGAAATGGACGCGGAAATGGACGCGGAAATGGACGGGGAAACGGAAGCTTCGTTCTCACCCGCCCACATTTCGCTTCTCAGCCCTTAGCGTCAATATTTTTTCGTCGTTCCTCCGTAAAGTCCTCGATTTTATTCTTCGCGTCCAGCCGCATAAAATGTGAAACGACGGAGAGTGGGGGGAGTGTTCGTACCCCGCAAGCGTAGCCAAAGTATTATAATTTATTCCCATTGTATTGTGCAAGACCACTTTCGAGTACACACGACGTAAAGACTACTACATTAGACTTATGGGATTATAAAAATAAAAATCTGAAAAATCTGAAAAAACACGCACTGTATCTTTCTTGCTTCTTGTGCTTTTACGAACGCTTTGAAAGAGGAATGGAATACTCTTCTGGTATACAAAACTCTTTAACGCTTTCCCCTATAATCCTTCATTTCTTTTTCTCTGTCTTTATTCTTGATAAGAAAAAAAAATTCATGTAATTCAATTCCTTAGTCGATGATGCGAAACACCACAAGTTCTTTTTCTTTTTTTTTTTGCTTTTTGTTGTTCAATCTATATATTATCGATCGTCTCGTTTATTTTTTTTTTTTTGAGACCACACGACACTGATTATGATTAATCCCCCTCCCACCATTTTCCCTCTTCATTTTTGTCATTCATCTTTGTAATTTATAAGACTCGCGGTTGAACGTACGATAGTTTTTATCTCTAAGGATGATATATATCGACTAGGTTTATATTTTCGATTCAATAAAAGTTATTTTCAATTAATGAGTTTGTTTCTCTACGTTGTTCTTTATTCTAATGCATTATTTACTAATAGAACATTGTGACGATTTTCATTTTTTATCTTTGTTAAATTATTGTACTTTTATAAATTTGTATTATATAATATTTTGTTTTAAAGCTGCTTAAGAATAGACGTCTCGGATAATAGTTGGATAATGCGATGGAATTTCGATGGAAATTTACGCGTAAATTTAATGTACATATTGGCTGATATTCGTTCTTTTCTTTTTGACGTTCATCACCGCCTTATTCGTAACGGTGTTTGCAAAACGATCGTCGATCGCGTCGAATCTTCGGTTGAATCTTCGGTTGAATCTTCGGTTGAATCTTCGGTTGCATGCATTCTTGCATCGGCGAGTGAAAACCAACCGCTGTCTCGTATCAGGAGAATACGAAGGTACGAAGTCGTTCGCGTGTCAACGAACTTTGGAAAGTATGCAACAGGAGTCTTCGTTATACATCACGAAGAATTCGTTTACTCGACGAGGCTTCCATTTTATTTTTCTTATTAAATACGAGCTGTCCTAGAACTTACTCTTATTTATATTATAAAATTTAACTTTACTTTTGTTTTTTTTTTTTTGTTTTTTTTTATAGACGAGAAGTTTTGCATAATTATTTTAAAATATTGTAATGAAATAGTATAGTTACAAAAACTTGTAATTATTAACGTATAAATCATGTACTTGCTATAAATTATGGTTTTTAATTGAATTCTTATAGCATAATATAAATTTTAATTGAATCAATTGAAATTTAAACGCTTTGTACTTTAACAATTATTTATATTCAAATATATAATATTAAATAACTTGTCAATAGTCTATAATTTGTTATTAATTTGAAAGTTACTACTCTTGATTTATAATTATGTTGTCAAACGTGAAGTTTGATTTTTTTTTTTTCATGCGATATTACCGTACAACTTACAGTTTAATTCGCTAATAATTAAGCGATCGTTTATTTTTTAAATATAAGTACTTTGAATTGTGGAAGATGAAGTAATTTATAAGAATTTATCGATGACGGTAAGTAAGTTTTAACGTACACCATTAATTTTTATTCATAATTTTATAACCAAGTGAAAAATAAACCATCGAAAGAAATTAGCGTAAAATTTAAATTCTAGTAAAGAAAAGTTACTTTTACTCTACTCGATATTAACTATAATAAAATAAAACTGATCGCATCAAATTTTTAAAATATAAATCGGATACGAAAAAAAATACAAATTTCTGTTTTACTTTCTGATTTTGAAAATTTAAATTTTGAATAAACGTTGATTTTCTTTTGCGAGTTGTGTCAATGAAAATATAACACGAATTTTCCCATTAAATCTGCTTCAATTTACATTTTTCAAACGTATGTACGAATGAGTAAATTAGTAAATAAAACGATACTACCGATAAATTATAAAACTTTTCTGCTTATTCAACGTTACAAAAGTATACGAAAAAGAAAAGATTTATTCCTTTTTTAAAAAATACCAACATCTAGTTTCCAATCTTATAATCTTTAAAACGAGAAGTTTGGATTCGAGATATCGATATAATCATATCTGCTTCATGCGAAAATATTCGCAGATACGCGGATTTACAAAACTTCGAGTACGATGAAAAAAGCGTATAGAAAAACTAAAAAAACTTTAGGAGTCAAATATAACGGAGGTAAAGCTCAGGTACATTTTATTTGCGAGTCGAATCAAATTCGAAGCTTTCGAATCACGATTATAGCAACGTTCGTTTATAATTTCCCGAGTTACGAATATCAAAGTCACTCGTATTCGCTTCAACATAACGCAAACTAAATTAAATTAAAAAAGATCTTTGCTCGTCCGCAACTTCGTAAACTGACGACGATGATTTCAACGTAGTCTAAATACTAGCAAAACTCGAGAAGTAGCGACGGAAAGTCATGATTATTGTAACTTTTGCATTCGACGTCATCATCAAAGTAATACGCATGGAATATTTGGACGTTCCGAGACTTCCGAGAAGTTTTTATTCGCATCAAAATATCGCCTCGCGAATTAAATTTAATTCGTTGTCGCGATCGTTCGTAAGTATTATTCTTAGCGAATTACGGCCGACTGTTTTTCTAGTTTTTTAACGCAGTCAAGATGTTACGATGATCGTAAAAAAGTGTTTATCACCCGCGTTACGAGACTCGATAGCTCCCTCTTAAATTATCGCAGCCATTTGATTCATCGCTAAAAAATTATTAATGTACGCTATCGCGACTCGGACCCGTAGTACTTTTATAAAACGAGTACGGCAAACCAAAACGTAATACATTGACGTATCGTCCTTACGTACCGTATGCGTACCACATGCGTACCACATGCGTACCACATTCGCACCACATTCGCACCACATTCTCACCCATTCATATTCATTCGTACAACGAGCCAAGATTCGCCTTGCGGCTACAATTCGATGGAACTCTTTAGTTTCGTTCGAGGTTTTTTCACGCGTCGATCAACACGAGTATCTCGTAAATTTGTCGAGAGTCGGACAAGCTCTCGTCGTCTTTTACAACAATATTCGATCGATGTCCGCGGCTCCGAAGGAAAAACCGTTCGCGATAATAAACGCTTGTTAATTTAATTTAACGAACCTGGTTCTCGATTAGATTACTCGCTACATTTCGCTCCAATTTTCAAAGCGGATAAACAATTTAGAAAAATTTATTTTAGTTGAGATTTATTTCGTTGAGATGCGAAAGAAGCTACGACAAACTCGCGATTCGTTGACTAGATTCGACGCGAATAATTCCAAAGGCAGTTCAAATCTCTCTAAATCTCTTCACCGGATGAAAAATCTTTTACGGGTAAAGTTCCGTTGATGGGAGCGGAAATAAAATTATCGTAGCGTCGAAAATTAATTTGGAAAAAGCTCCGTCGTTGTTCGGACTCGATCGAAGCTCGGGACACCGTCGATGCGACGCGTAACCTCCGCGATAAAAAAAAAAGAAAACACCCCCGAGTGGATTTCTTTCCTTCGTACACGCGTTCCTTGGAACACGAAAGGCTATTCCGTTCCTCCGAAAGGAACCAACTCGGAGAAACGAGTCCCGTACGAACCGCGAACGGTAACTGGAGGAACTCCTCGGATGTATCCCTCGACGGATTTCGACCTTGATTCGACAAAGTTGACGCAACTATCGACGAGGAGTCGACCACGTGCACGGAAGACCACGGAGTCACGGAAAAGTCTTCTAGTCGTCGACTAGAATCCACCGGGATCGGTGGATCCTCGTTTAGATCGGAGCGATCGCCGGTAACAGGTTAAATTACGTTACGCTTGTCGATTTACCTCTCGATGTCGTTGCGAGTTTCTTCCATCGAGGCGCTATTTTGTATTTTGTATCCGCTTCTTTTGGAAGAACCTCGATCGGATGCCTCGAAGGTGGCGCGAACGACGCGGAAGAAACGTTAACTTTTGACGAACGTTCGTTCGATGGTTTACTTGGAAAACGATTCGTCGCATCCGATGCGGAGATTTCAAGTACGACGTGAAATTTATTTATTTATTTATTTGTCGATCGATCCGAACATTCGCGCGTATAAAGCAGAGACCAGAGACCCGAGACCCAAGTTGACGTTTACCGTTTTAACGAACGTCTTAGAACGCCCTTGTAAATATCCTTCGGAACAGAATTAACGTTAAATTCGTATTCGGCTTTTTTCGCCTTTCGACCGTACGATACAAAATTAATATTTCCGTTACAGATTTTAACGGTATCATACTTAATGTTTTAGTTTGCGCATCAAAAAGTTTAACGTCCAATATTCGAATGTATAAAAGAATAACTCTTAATTGGATGCGCGATCGTTGAATAAATTTCGCGATAAAAAAATAGTCCTGTAACGGGAGTTAAATTACGCTGCAATTTTTTATGCATACATGTATGTGTCCGCGCGTGTGTATGTGTGTGTGTATGGGCGCGCGTGTATTTACAGAACGAAATAAGATAGCTACGGTGCACGAACTATAAATAACGTCGAACGAAATAATTATCTTGTTATTCGGATTTAAAGTGTCAAAGGGCGTTAATGTGTAATTAAAATATTTTGATCGAATTCTTCGGAAGTAACGGTTACAAAATTACGGTGAACGATGAACGCGGTCGACATTTTATTTAGGCAAACAAATAATAAATAATCATTACGTTGTTCTCCTTATTCGAAAATAAATTGATGGAACAAACGCGTTTGATTAAACGTGTCGATTGTTCTCGTTGATTCTTTTCGTACGAACATCGCTCGCGTAAATATCGTTAAACAATATCGTTAAACAATATCGTTAAACCAATTATGACGAAAACTAAGCGCGAGTTCTTATTTCCAGTTTCATTTTATGTATTCGCGTAATTGGAAGCAACGGCATCTTAATTTTCTTTGTATTGGAGAGGAATCGAACGAAGCTTAAGATCGCGAGTGGACAACTCGATACGAGTATGACTTAACGAATTTGGCCTCGGTCGCTTAGAATATTATAAAATCGTACCGCTACTTCCATTTTTATACGAAATACTCGTGCTTTTTTGATAATAATACATACAAGGAGTTCGATAGACGAAAAGCACAGAAGCGTGCGTATTGATTAAATTGTTCACGATTTGAATTGTAAGGAAGGCCTCCTGATATTTTCAAAATCCCCGCTGAGATAAAAGTTGGTCGAATCGGTGTTCGCTTGGCGCAGACTCCTCGCGATCTCTGACTCCATCCAGCATTGCTAAGTCCACGTTTACGCGCAAAACGTGTAAGGATTGGATCGTCGGTAAAGAAAAGTCGAACCTTCTTTGGATACTTCTTTGGACTGATCGAAACTTTGGTTTCGATCGAAAACTACTCGACGATTCTTCACGATACTTTTATTTTATCCTTACGCGATCGTTCGCACGGTTCTTCTTTTAAATGGTCTTGGAAGACTTTTTTTACCTCGATAACCGCGCGCTCAGTGATTCGTCGAAAGAAGAAATAGAAATATTTGTACCTTGCGAACGATACGTATTTCAAGCTGTACATTGGTTAAAATACATTAATTAAAATGCCAGAAACAAACAACGACGAACAATATTCAACGTGGGTAAGGAATAAGGAGTGTCGTTTCTACGCATATGTGTATATGTGTATACGTATTTACTTGTTTTGATTCTGCGATGTTTTTTAAATATTGATCGTTGCGTTCGAACGGTAACAAATTCCATCGTTTATCTCTTCTAATTTTATTCTATCATTTTTAATTTTTAAACGATAAGCAAATTAAATCGTTTATAGAGCTTTAAGAGTCACGATTCGATGTTTTTTCTTTATAATTTTTTTTTTTTTTCTTTGTATTTTATATAGGGTTAAAGTATGCATCGATCGAGCAACGATTGTATATTAATGTTTTGTATAATTGAAAAAACGATATTAAACGACTAACGTTTTATTCTTTTCAATCTACTTATGATTCATGCATTAATAATTCCAAGTTTTTAATTTATGATAAGCTAATATCGCTCAAAAATTTATCACAAGTTTTTGGTGAATAATTTTTAAAGCTTATCTTGTATTTCCATCCGTTTGTCACATACGCATCTTTTTTTAGATTGGTTTAATTTATGTCT
Organism: Dolichoris vasculosae; assembly: GCA_018907195.1. Classification (NCBI taxonomy): domain Eukaryota; kingdom Metazoa; phylum Arthropoda; class Insecta; order Hymenoptera; family Agaonidae; genus Dolichoris; species Dolichoris vasculosae. The sequence goes on from JACCHY010000015.1 coordinate 663,269, forward strand.
TCAATATCATCGTCGGCACTGGAGCACTGGCTCTTCCGGCGGTGTTCGGTCGAGCAGGATGGATTCTTGGACCGATGGTCGTTTTGATTCTGGCATTTATAAGGTAGATAAAAAATAAGTTTGTCGTCGTTTCATATTTTACATATGATTTTTTAATATTGATTATTTTTAATAATCATTTTTATTAATTCTTCTAGTTTTGTTACGGTTACGTTGGTCGTTGAAACCATGGCTTCTGCGAATGCTGTGCTAACGTGGAGGAAAATTCAGCAACGTGTAAGAGTAGCGCTAACTCAAGATACGTCGGTTCGTGTCCCAGAGACCGAGGTTTTTAATTTATAAAAAAAAATCTATTTAGTTTTTAAATACTTTTTAGATCTTACCGTATTATTTATTATAAAATTTATAATGTATTTATGATTGAATATGATTAATATTTCTATAAAATTTGTGTAACTCGACGTTCGGAAAATTTTTCAGTAATATCTTAATAATTATAAGAGCTATTATTATTATTAATATCGATTAGATTACATTTTTAAATACTTAACGTTTTTTTATTCAAGAATCTTTTTTTTTAATAAAAAATTACATAGTTCGTAAGATAATTGAAACTTAATAATCATTATTAACAAGCTTCGACGGATAGATTATTTTAAGGAAAATTATGATTTACTTTAATACTTTATTATTTATCGTTTAGAAGTATGCGAATAACTTTTAAAACAGAATAGTGAAAATAACGTAATGTTAAAAATTGAAATGGAAAAATTTGGTATACTTTAAACTATTAAAATCATAATCATTAGTATAACTAAAAACATATTTTTTTAGCGATTCTTAACAAATATACATTTGTAGATTTTGCAGGCGTTAGGCGAATCCTCTCCTTCGAACTCGGATTCCGAAGACACGCCTCTTGTAACACCAGCCTCAAAAAGTCCAGAGAATACCGATGTGTCGTACCGTTACTATACTATCGATGACAAAATCGAAATGGGTGAAATGGCCTCGATATTTTTTAACAAAATTGGAATAACTGTATTCTACATTTGTCTGTCGATCTACTTGTATGGAGATTTGAGTATTTATGGAACAGCTATCGCCAAATCCGTGGCTGATGTCACTTGCACCTATATACCTGAAAATTATACCTGTAACGATACCATTCCAGATTATGAACTTTGCTGGAACTCTGCAAGTTTAAATCGGTTCGATGCTTACAGAATATTTTTGGTAAATATATATTTTTTTATAAAATCTAGAATGACATATTTTTTCATGGAAAATTTATTTAATTTTTTCCAAAATCTAAGATAATGTATTGTTCATAAAATTTTGAAGTTTAATTACTAGTTTAGTAGACTTTTTCATAATTCTAATTTTATTAATTTGTAACCTATGAATACACTACAATAAAAAATGCAAAATTTTCAATGTAATGCTTTAGAAACTTCTTAAATTAAACATTTGTAAAAATAGTTGCATTGTACGTTTAAAATAGATTTTTAAAATCAATAAAATTATATTTCGATTATATACCGATTAATACTGTTTATTTAATAATTATTTACCTCGTTATAGAAGTCAAATGGTAAAAATGATAAGTAAAAACATATGTATATATTACCAAAAGTTTTAGGTATATTAATCGTAGCAAAATTTGATGTACCTTTAAAAAAATATAAACATATATATACCCATTATCATAGTTATAAATTTTAAATAATAAAATGTTTGTTACCGTTCATTTTTTATTTTGCTTTACAGACAATTTTTATTGTATTGTTGGGTCCATTCGCATTCTTTAATGTTAAAAAAACATTATATCTACAAATGTTAACTACAATTATGCGATGGTTGGCATTTACGATAATGATACTTTATACAGTAAGAAAACTAATAGTCGACGGTCCACAAGGGAAACCACCAAAAGCCAGTTCAGCAGGTAAAAAATCTATGTATTAAAAATACACTTAATTAGTTTTTCTTTTAGTAATAAAAATTTTAAAAATAATTCAATTTAATTAATTCTATTGTAAGAATGATTAATTAACATTACATGAATTACCGGTAATATTTAAAGTAATATCTTTTACGAATTATCAATGACTTCCAAAGATTCCTTTATTTATAAATCTTAAACTAATTAAATATCTAAAATGTAATAATTAAAATTTTATTCAGCGATATTTTCATTTTTTTTTTTTTTTTCAAAATCCGCAGCAAACTAAAAACTCTAATTTAATATATAAAAATGTTTTAAAATATATTTAGTTTAATTTATTAATTTTATTACTAAATGTATCGATAAAAAACATTATCATAAGTATAAATTTTTTTTTTTACAGGACTTCCCGGACTCTTTGGCGTATGCGTTTACTCTTTTATGTGCCATCATTCTTTACCATCGTTGGTCACTCCGATCTCAAACAAATCTAAACTCAATAAATCTTTAGCTTTAGATTTCATGTTAATCGCTTGTTTTTACCTCTTACTGGCATTCACAGGTACTTTTGCTTTCGAACATTTGGACGATCTCTATACATTGGACTTTGGACCTAGAAATTGTTCGACGAACACTAATTTTTTCATAGTCATCGTCGAGTATTTTCTAGCACTTTTTCCTGTATTTACCCTCAGTACTAGCTTTCCAATAATTGCTATAACACTTCGAAACAATCTGCAGTCTCTATTTTTGAATGAAAGTGAAAGTTACAATTTGTGCATAAGGAAACTCGTATTTCCGATATTGGCTGTATTGCCTCCGTACTTGATAGCTATGAGTACAAAAAATTTAACGGTGCTAGTAAGCGTTACTGGGTCTTACGCTGGAGCTGGAATTCAGTATTTGATACCCATATTCTTGGTTTATAACGCTAGGAAACAAACTGCTCAAATTATCGGGCAAGAAATACCGAATACATTTTCTAGTCCATTTGCGAGCAATCGATGGCTCCTCTTTATTTTTATTTGGTCTATCTTTTGTATATCTCTCGTATCCGTTAACTTAATAGATAAACATTTATCATCCAGTTTTTATTAACATTAATACATGTAAAAAAGAATTTAATCGATTTAATTAAGGACGAGAAGATACTGTTTTTTAATATTTATAAAGTAATTCAACGACTTAACTTTCAATAGAAATTCCAGATGGAAACATATTTAGCTCAGTATTAAAAAAATATTTATTTTTAAAAACATCGCGAAAAATTGTACGGATCGTTAAATTAATGTTTAAAATACAATTTTAATCTATAAACGTAATTTAAATATAAATTTATAAATTATAAGCTAATGTAATGTCCGTGTAAATTAGTATTTAACGTTGTAAACGTACATTTTTCATTGCGCGTTGGCTTTTGAGATTTTTTGGACGTTAAAAAATAATTATAAAATTCTCGTCCTTGATATAACGTAGATGTAAACGATAGTTTGATATTACTGTGATAGGGAATGAAACGAGAAGATTGAAACGAAAAGACTAGTTTTTTTTAGTAGCGCGAGAAGTTGTATATTATGTCTTGTGGTAAGGTACACGACTAATTATTCATCTCTTATTAAATTTCTAACAATATTATACACCCAATTTATTCGACAATAAAATACGCTAAAGCTCAAAATATATTCTAAGCGGGTATTTAATTACGTTAGAAGTTATAAATTGAAGAAACCAAGTTTGTTGTCATGTACCACAATTGCACGAGTTGGAACCAATCGTACAGAGTCTCGATGTCTCTTTAATATTAATTACATAAGTTCTCGTTAAAACCAAAACTATAATATTTGCAATATTAATGGCTATGCCAAATTTCGTCTTGTCACTCGAAAAACTTTGGTGCTATGCTTTGGTACAATAGGATATCGCGTTGAAATTTTCATGACTATTTGGAGTAGTATATATCAATAATAATTCAGTTTATTCGATCATTGTAAATAGATTTAAAAATATAAATAGCTTTTATACAAGAGCTGATTTATCGAGTAAAAATTTGTAGATACCTGCAGCTAAAGCCTTTTTTCGTGTGTATATTAGTCGGCAGTGGAAAAAAAGTGCGGTAACCATTATATTTTATGATTATTATAATCGTAAGATTATTATTTTCGAGAAGGTCGACTCAAAATGATTTCACTCGCTCTCTGTAATCTACCGTATGTTTTTTCAATTTTTATTCAAAACTTCGACCTTTACAGTCAATTTGAACTTTTTTTCTTAAATATCCATACATTATTCGGATGAGAACAAATTTCGATTGTTGAAAATTCTGCGATAAATCCGTTAAAGGATACGTTTCATTTTTTATAATTGTAAAATTTTTTAAGTAAGAATATACTTTTGTACTCGTTAAAAATATTAATATCGAATAAGAAATATTTAATAAATGTTTCACAAGTGAAATAAATTCTATTTGCGAAGTAAAAATTTCTTACGAAAAGTGCAATAAAAATTTATTTTTAAAATTTTTAATTTTTAATAAATAGATGAAAAAATAAAGAAGAAACGTTAAGAAATATAAAACAAAAAGAAAAAATTATATATATTTTCATATTTAGAAATTTTTTCATCAAAGAACACACGTTATTTTTTATAAGTGGAATAGAGTGCAAATATATGTATAGAATTTTATAGATACATATGTGTATGTATATATCAATGTACATGTATGACTCACAAATTCTCACACTGGCGGATTACTTTTAGTATTTGAAAATACTTGAATTTTACGAACATTTTTTTTTCTTAATCGTAATTATGATTACGATACTTTTGTACTTCTTAAATTTTTAATTATTTTATAAGTATTTTTAAGTTTTCATATTTTAATTTATTATTTGATACAAGTTATGTTGTAAATAATTTATAATATTAACTTAAATTAAAAAAAAGTTTTAATAACTTCTTAAATACTACAAATTCTTTTGAATCTGTTATAAATGAAATTAAATCGACCATTGATTTAATCAACGATGTATTTTTAAAAACAAAAACCGATAAGTCTATAAATTTTTTAGAAAAATAAACAGATTGAATAAAAAGAAATATAAATTAATAATAAAGAATTGTTATTATTAAAAGACGTAATCTCTATATTTTATAGAAAATATAACAAAAATGTACCAGTTATTTCATTGCGATGAAATACAAATTGTGATAAACGTAAAATATCTCTAGTTTTTCTTTTCGAAAAAATTTAACAAGTTTAATTTATTAGAGTAATAACTACGAAACAATAAAAGACTATATATAAATGATTCATAAAAAAATTCTAAAACAATAATTAGCGCAAAATGTATATTTATGTAATTGTAAACGTGCGTAGTGATTTCGTTAGCGAAAACGATATATTTTGTAAAATCGAGAACACGATATGAACTGCAGGAAAAGATGACAAATACCAGGGAATAAAATAATAAATTTTTTGATTGAATCAATCGTGTACTTTTTATTATATTTCATTTTACAATTCGTATAATCTTAAAAGCGTTCACCGATATTAACACAAATAGATTTCTCTTTAAATACTCCAACTATACAAGGTAGCACAATAAAATTATTTATGGACTTTTGTTCGCTATATTTTTTTTTCTATCACTGGAATTTTCTTGCTCTTAGAAATCCAAATCTTGTAACGAAGAATAAAATTGTAATATCGTTATAGATTTTTATCGTCAATGGTTTATTATTATTATTATTATTATTATTATTATTATTATTGTTATTATCATTATCGAATCATTCGATCGATTGGTTGGAATTTAATTACTTTTATATTGTTTTAATAATTCATGGACAAATTAAAATAAACGATACGAATATTCATCGAAATTATTTAAGTTAAGGACATCATTTATTTTAAGTATAATTAACATTTCGCTTAATTATCAAGCGAATGTTAGTTTTATGATTTAAAACATACTATAAATTTTTTTTATCAAAATAGTCAAAATCTATAAAAATTTAAAATCATTATTCTAAATTACAAGAAAATCAATCTACTCGTAATATTCAAAATTTATAGATTTATATAGCTGCTTCTAAATTTACCTTTCTATCTTAGCTTGTTTTCATTCTATCGGGAGATCGAATATATATATATATATATATATATATATATATATATATATATATATGTTTTTTTTATCACAATCAATCGCTCTGATCGCGAGCTTGAAATGCATGTGTTTACGATGATTTATGACCGTCGAAAAGTACGTATAACGTTTAGAGATTGAATATTTTTAGTTTTTTTCTTTTTTTCGTCCTTACCATCCTTACCATTTACGCTTAAGTACATACGATGAGCGAAAGAAAAAAACTTATTCGACCTTTTTTTTACGAAAGCGTGTAACGTACATTCGAAACACGAATGAAGCTATTTACAATTCAGGTGAGTGCTATGAAAAACGATGTACAATGTATGTAGCGAGGAAAAAATAAACAAAGCGTGAGTGAATTCGAAGCGGTACATTGGTGTCGTAAATTTTTAGCGTCGATATCTATATAGCAAAAATATCTTACTATTCGTCATATCGCGTAATAATCAAGGCACCTTAGTTACTTTAAATTTTCCGACTGTATATTTATTTAAATTTAAGCCTATCATATTTTAATATTTTATCGAGTATTTTAATCGAATTGCTATTATTAATCTCAATTAATTATTAATCGAACTAATAAAGTATCTTTCGATATTGTAAAACTTAATAATCGTAACGTTGTAATAGAGAAAATTAGTTTAAAATATATTCGAGATAGTTTAAACAAATTTTTTTACGCATAATTATTGTTCAGGTAACAAAATGCGGTATCTGCGAAACGAGTTTAAAGTTTTAATTATAACGGTCTCGCGGTTTAGATAAAAATTGCAGTAAAGTAAGTTTATTTTCTTCAAAGTAAACAATTTGAATTTTACTACATTTTGAATTGCGGAATAATGACTTGTGTTTGATTATTTTATACAATAGGTTCAATTACTTCGTTAAAACATCGTTTTATTTAGATTAAATCTGATTAATGTCTTTATACTTTAATAGAAAAGGCGAGAAAAAAATTATCGGTTGTATTGAAATTTTAAAGTTACTAAAGTGCCTTAAATAATTGACAAAGCAATCGGAACTATTTTTATTTATAACTATTCTCGTTATTTATACCTTGAGCGATACAATGGCTGCGTCATACATTCGTTTGATTCATATGTAAATGTTAACTTGTTTCCAAGATTGGCACTTAAGTCATATATGAGAAAAGTTTCGTGAATCTGGCAAATTAATCCAGGTATATACTGTGTGTATAGAAATATATATACAAATATAATTATATAAAATTATAAAGTGATCATTTATAAAGATCATATCTATATAAATTAATAGCATAATTAAATTTTAAAATTGACGTACTAATGCGTTGATAACTATTTCATTGCAACTATTTATTTTTAATAATACGTTGATATGATTGAATATTTTTAAACTTACTTATCATAGTCTTTTACGAATAATATTTGCTTACGAAGTGTACTTTTGAAAACGTCTTGTAAAATATGTTTATTATATTATCCAAACTACTTTTGTAATGTATACGTATTACAAACGATTTTATATATGATCAAATATATAATAATATATAATTATACAATCGTATACACACTTTATAAATAATAGTTTTTTCTTGTCAAAAATTGATAAATAGGATTTTCGAGCACAAAAATCTTATATTATCCAAACAAACGTAAATTTTTTTTGTACACGTTGCGTAAGTTATTTTTCACAAATTATTTTTTGTTGTTGACGTCAGTCTTATCTTGTACTACAAATTGTCTTTTTTATTTATTTATGCTTTTAATTAATTTATCTTACTATCTAATACTTGTCAGTTAATTCTTTTACGTAATTGTAATGTTTGCATTTTAATACGCTAATAATTTGCGATTGCACTATTGCGAAAGCACAATTTTTTTGTTTTTTAATTACCTTGAAATTTTTAAACATTAATTCCAAATATTAATTTTATCATTAATACAATTAACAATTGACACAAAACAAAGATATTTCCAATCAACATTTAAGATATTCGTTTTTTTCGATCAATCACATCGACACAATTCTATCAATTTTAAGAAATATTTTTATATAAATTACACTATGATTTATATAAAAAAATTGAATAAGAAATAAAATAAGCCTTTCTACATATAATTTTAAGTATTTAAGTAAGTAGCATTAGCGAAAAATATAGAAATAATTGTTTTAAGAATAATCGGTCCCAGTTGTGATTCATACTGCTCAGAAAAATTGTAAAAATAGTTATGAATCTTACAGTTTTCAATTTTTACGAAAAGTATAATAAATTTTACGTTATTCAAAAACACCATCAACACAATTAATTATAACACAGTTGAATAATGTTTATTTATTAAATGAGTATTAAAAATATCTTCTCAAAGATTATTTATCTTTCATTTTTTATCGTCGCATAATTCTTTCTAAAACTTTTATTAATATTAAAATTTTTTAAAATAAGTAAATAAATATTATGTTAAATTAAATAGGTTTTTTAATTTTTTAATAGTAGCTAACATTAACAATAATATTTATCTACGTTCAAATTTTTTTAATGATATTTTATTACAAAAAAGATAAAACTTAAACTGTGTTTAATAAATTCTTGAAAAAATATACTATATTTAAAATATATAGTAAAATCAATTCATTTCAACATTCATTTGTTAATTTTTTGAATATAAAATAACAATTTAATATTTTATTAGCATAAAATATATGACCTAGAATTAAATTATATAAAACATTACTAAATATGTTAAAAAATCAAATTTTTTAAAAATATTTTAAAAACATATCTGCAGTTTACTTCAAATAATTTTAATTTGAAGATTTTCGAATTTTTACTAATTTTTTATTTGTTTTATATGTTATTTTATTAAAACATGTATAAAATAAAAAAGTCTTAATTTTATATCGTTATTTCAAGTATTTAGTAAAATTTCTACATAATAATAGAATCATAGATAAGTTATTTAAAATAACTATTAAAGGAAAAAACTGAAGATGTAAGATTCACTTTTTATCAAGGACTAATAAAATCTTAAAACGTTTGTTCATTCTTAATTAAGAGTAGTAGAAAAAAAAGACTTAAAAATTGTCAATTTGTCAGTGCTCTTAAAATTATCCTTAATCATTATTTACATTATAAATCTACGTAGCTTATATTAAAATTTGAGAAAACAAGGCTTTTATATACGAAAGTTTTGATGCAAGTTCATAAGTAATCGTATTGTTAGACAATGTTTTTAAATATGCAATAGTGTATTCATTGCATATTATTTATTATCTCGTTTAACTATATTTACAACATTCGTGATTTTGTTTTAATATATAAGAAACACATTATTTTTTTTTTGTTTCATATATTTTCCAAAAAATATTCCGAAAGCAACAACTTTTTTAGATATCAATTTTATTAATTTTAATAATTTTATTTGTTTTAATAAATACTCATCTATAACAAACACGAATTTTTCAGAAAAATTTTATAGATCTTGATTATGTTTCGAACTAATGTAAACAGTGATTTGTTTTACTATATCATCATTTAGTGTTTTTTTTTGTGCTATAAATGATTGGCACTCTCCATTAATTCTATTAAAAGGAATAACCATTTAATTATAGATAGTATAAATTTTAATACATAGTATATAAATTAATATTCTAATAATTCTGATTATAAATTTAAATTTTTTAACAATTATCGTAAATTTTATTGATATGATTTGTCATCAAAAGTTTAATGAAATAAATATAATCTTTTATTTTTTATATATATGCATAATTTTATTTTTCTAACAATATATCAATAATATTTATACACTTTCTATATTTAATGATACAGTAATCATAAAACATTATTTCCCTATTCTCGAATAAACATTTCTTATTTAATTCTATTATGTAATTTTTCTTTAATCTAATAGATATAAATATAATGTTTATTGTAAAATATTATTTATTTAGAAGATTTTATATAAAAAATTACAAATATTGTATAGTTTTCAAATTTAAATTAATTAAATATTTTTTTAATTAGACATTCATATTTAATTATTACGAAGTTAAAGTATTCCAAGTATTTTAGCAAATGAGGAGAAAACATTGTTTAAAATTAATTAACTCATTATTAAATATTAAAAGAATAAAATATTCGCATAAAATTTTATAAAAAATTATTTTTATAGCGGATAAATAAGAGAAATTTAATTAAATGGTTATTCCCATTTATAAATTACACGTATACGAAGAATATTCACACACATATGCACACTAATGAATTTAAAATAAATTTATACTAATAATAATTTTAAATTCTTCTTAAAAGAAATGATCAGAAACACACGATAAATATAATAATTAAATAGTTTATAAAACTGTTTTTAATTGTGTTTTCAAGCTCCGTCTATATTTATAAATATTTATTTGATAAATATTTTGAAATATTTTATGCAATACATTTTTTTGAAACATTGAAATTGAATTTTTATTTTTGATCACTCGAGTAATTAATATTTATATAATTTTCCTAGTATAAATTATTCTTTGTTGTTTTCATTTAAAATAATCTACTTAGCTTGCAAATCATCACTTCAAGGAATATATTTATAAAATACTTGAACATATAATTCTACAATTCGTAACAACGTAAAAGAAATGTATGACTAAATTTTAAGTTAAACGTACAACGAATCCGATATAAATAAAATTTGTGTAAAAAGTCAAACTTAGCTCTGTGAAATTAATTTATCTCGAGCATTGTAGTTTCTTTTTTTAAATTATAGATAATATCCTAAATAGCCTAAAATTTTGGAAAATTAAGAAAAAATGAAAATTTTAAGCGTAAATATTTAAGAAAAGTACAATTAATTTCGAAATAAAATACAAAAAATAAATTTATAAAGTAACGAGTTTGGTTACTAATAAAAAAGTTGCTTACATTATCTTGGCTACATTAAATTGAAATATAACCATACTTTTCTTAAGTTAAAAGATTAAAAGCATTAGTATTTGGTGTACTCAAAAATTTCATAGAATTAAAAAAATAATAATTTTTCATTTTCACAGATACAGCTTTTTACTTATTTAATCAATATTATATAAAAAAAAATCATGAACTTCAGCGTATTAAACGATTTTTAAATATTATCTCCACGATATCTTTAAGAATAAGAGAATCATTTAATAAATTTCTAATACAGCTTTATTGAATTTTCAATCAAGTTCCAGAAATAGTTAACGATCCAAACATACCTAAATCGTAAAAAACTCGTATCGTACGTTTCCAAAGTAACGTACAAAATGAAGTTATTTATTTCCTTAATATATTTTTGTTAGCTTGTCTCGATAACGATCCAAGTGAATAAAAGGTTCGCGCCTCTTGGCGGGTATCGATTCGAACGAAGCGAGAGCAGAAAGAAAACGAATAAAAATGTTTAGAACAAGGCCAATTCTAGTTACATACTTTATCATTAACTTTACCATTCGACCACTGAACCATTTACAAGACTGTCTCCGTTAGACTGTTACCGTCTCGAATGCGACAGGTTCGGTTTATCCCGATCGAACCGAGATCACCGGGTCACGGTGACCCAAGGCTGCCCCGAACTCACTCGAGACCGGAGCGCGAATAGTTTTCGGTATGGGGGCAGTTCCCGTCCCCGTGTCCGAGGCACTCGATCACCGGGTCGTGGCTGCTGTCCCACATCCCGGGTCCGCACTGCCTGCAGAGTCCGGCCAAGGTGCAGGGCAACCTGTCGAGGAGGCGGAAGTGGTGCAGGAGTCCGCGGGCTTTTCTCACGATCACCGTCCCGTCCATGTACATCGCGAGGGAGCTGAAGTGCAGCAGCATCTCGTCGGTGCGCAGATCCTGGGCGACGACGTCCTCCGCGTAGACGCACATTATCGCCAGGCAGAGGAACAGGTGGAAGTGGTCCGTGAGGTAGTTGACCCAGCAGGACTCCCACATCGTCAGCGCCGTCTCCATCGGGAACTCGCGCTTCAGGCATCTGCAACGCGTTCCAACTTTACCGATCCCTCGCTTCGAAACCAACGACAAACGTTAAACAACATGTCCAAACTTTAGAGACCGCCCGGACCGCTCGGACCGCTCTGACCGCTCTGACCGCTCGTCGTATTTCGTCCTTCATTTTTACCGCTACGCTTAATTTATTCGCTTTTTATCGGTCCTCGACTAAATTTGTTTATTTCAAAACACGAGCTCGAATCTTATCGAATTAAATCCAAATAAATTAAATCGTAACACTAAGTTTTCATCGATGAAAACTTGTAATATGTAGAAATATATCGCGTATCGTGCAAAGGTTACATTTGAAATTTATATTTCTTGTAGTTCCGTGATTCGGTCGGCTCAGTTTTCAAAACGTAAATTTTCCACTTTTAAACTTTTTCGACGGGAAGATTGAAATGCGACCAACGAATCAATTACCTATAAAAAAACGCGAAACGTAAACACATAAATAAATGAAAAAATTCTGGTACAGAAGCCGGAATTTGTAACGGCGCGTTTATGGTTGGTAACGGAGGCACGAATATGGTTCCAGCTATAATATTTTTAACACTCGAGTCGAGAGGACCCGAGATTTTCATCGTAGCTAGGGTAAAAGAGGAGCTCACAGAAGTATCCAGCGGTGGCAGAACAACAGCTCGAGGGCATCGTCGTACTTCTCGAGGTGGGCGTAGAAGGTCGGCACCATGATCCTGAGCAGTTCCCTCAGGTAGCACAGGTTTCGGTCCATGTCTACGTCCGTCGGCGTACAGACAGCCACGGATCTTTGCATGAGCCCAGCGAAGCACCAAAACGCGTCTTGTTCGTCGTTCAGCTCGGCGAGGAGAGGCGACAACAGGTCCGACATCCCCTGGGTGTAACCGAGTCGGGCGTTGTACACCGCGTAGTTCAGGAGGATGTTCCTGCGGGATTTATCGGAGTCGCGGTGACTTTTGGAGAGAGTACCTCGCGCGAAATACCGATACGCGCAACCAATATTGATTGTACTCCGCGCGATTTCATCGACTACGTTTTTAATCGAATCCGTATTAAGAGCAAGCGATATTAATAAGAGCAAACCACCCAAAGTATTTGTCGAGCCGCAATTTTTTTATCTACACCGAGGTTTTATTTTAGTTTCATCTAATTATTCCGAAAGCAGAGTTTTATTCGCGTCCGTCTGAGATCGCGAATATGAAAAGGTACTCCTGCGATGAATCGATACTCGCACCTTGGATCGACTCGTTCGAAGAAGCGAACGTTTTCCAGGCGCCGCTATTTACATCCTCGATGGTGTATTTGAAAGCGAATTATATTTGCAATATCGAATAGAACGGGAGAGTTTGATCACTTACTTCATGGTCTCGATGTTAGGATTGTTCTCGCCCGCGTAATAAGGGTTGGCTCGATCCGTCCTCACCACGTCCTTCTCCACGATGCAGACGACGTTGCGCCAAAATCTCTCAGCCTCCTCCGGATTCATGGAGTTCCTACGCCTCCGGATCTCCTCGTACTCTTGCCGCCTAATCGCGTCGATCTGCTCGCGGTCGTCGTAAGTACTCTGGTACGAGTAGCAGTGCAACAGAAACGGCCAAACGATCTTTCTTAGAGCCGGTTCCAGACCCCCGAAGAAGATGCCCTTACGCAGCGCGAGGTCGTCCTCGACCTGACCCCGTTCGTTCAAAAGGTCTTTCCACGCGAGGGACGTGATCATCGGTACCTGGTCTTCCTCGGGATGCAGTTCGTCGCGACTCACCTCCGGACGACACACCATGAAATGCCTGTGTTACAGTTTACCTGTTTACATTCACCCTTGATGCTGACTATCAAGAGTATATTCCGACATCGTATTCGGAAAAGCGAATACGCAAATTTTTTTAAATACGTCACCGATCGCGAGACTTTTTCTTTTGCGAGACTTTTTTCCGAGCCATTAATACGCCTATAATCCGCGAGGCAACCAAGCTAAACGAATAATTTTGATTCGTTGATTTCGTTCGATCTTCAAGCGAGATTTATTTTTTTTTGGTGGAAGGATACAGGAATCGAAACTGACGTCCTTTGTAAAATAAAATAAATTGTTTTTAATTTTTTACTTGAATATCGGATATTTTTTCTAACGAATTAATTTACGAAAAATTTAAATTCAATCGGTTACGGATATAAGCAGAAATTTAATACAATTTACGGATGCACCGTTTTATAATCAAATATCGCATTTCATACAAATTCGAATAAATTCTCTTTTAAATTCTTTACACGCGTGATTTTTGTATACAATATATTATTTTCCGGATAATCACTTTTTACGATATAAATATAAAAACAAAATGTTCCTCTGGAATTTATAAATGTGCCATCGAAGTATATTTTACAATAAAGTCATTTATTTAACTGTAGCTCAACGATAACACCAGTTTTGATAACAGTTTAAATCGAAATTGATCAAACGATGTATGAAGTAGACAGTTTTAATTATTCAAGTTGTAGTTATCATCCATTAACGCGAAATACGAAGCAATACAATTATACAAATTTAAATTAGTTTTCCGCGTTCCGATCGACTTATCGATCAGAAAAATCTTCTATCTAGTTTCGGAAACAAATCAATTTACGCAACTCTTGTATTTAAATAAGAAATGAAAAATATTTATAAATTTCAGTTACTAATATATTCCACGTAAAATAATATTACGTCCGAAAATTTTATACCAAGGATGTTCGATAAGACTCTGATAAAATAAACGTTTTTAATAATGTTACAACGGTATTGGAAATTTTTCGGATTAACGATAATTATTTTAATATTTTTCGAAAAATTTATCAACTATTTATTACTTTGAATAAAGTTTTCAAAGCGATGGTAATATCGTTCCTTTTTTTAAAGTAAAAGGACATCCGAACAACGTCGTTACGATATTTCTCAAAATTGAACTGTAAAGCATAATCGTAAAGCGTAAGGCTAAATTTCGTCAGCCGTTCGGATTACTCAAAGGATACGCAATAAGAAACGGTAAAGGAAGTACCCTAGTACACGGAAAATCGGAAAGTAAAAAAGCTGGTCAGGATGCTCAAAATACGAGAGATCATTCGATACGTCTCGAGCAAAAGCGTTAGTTTATCTTTTCGTATCGAAACATAACAGGATGATGCGAATGTTAGGAAGGTGCAGACATTTGTTGCATCGGGTATCGGTAGATCGATGTTCAGATTTAGGCGAGTCCAGGTGTATCCCGGATCGTTGCCTCGCTCGCGAACTTACCTGTAGGGCAGACTCTCCTCGGCGTCGACGTTGAGGTTCGGATTGAGGAGCTGGTGCCACTGGTGCAAAGTTGCGGCGAGCCTGTCGAGTCCCCCGTGGTGGAAGTGGAGGATCTTGTACTGACTCTCGCGACTGGCGACTACCAGCTGACCAGAGGTGCACTCGGGGTCCGCGAAGAAGAGCCTCAGCGAGCGCATCTGTCCCAGGTCGACGGAAAACCGCCGACAGCGGTGAGCCCGACGCAACGCGACCGGGGAAGCCGTCGCGCTCTCGGGGAAGGCGAGGTTGTGCTGTAGAGCCAACAGTTCGGGAGTCCTCATCCAGGCGGGGATCTCCTCTGGACAGTCGATATCGCAAAGGTGGTTTATCCGCGAGCAGACGATAAAAATAGAGTATAGACAGGGGAGAAGAAAACTTGGGGGTATTTCAGATTTTAGATAACATCTTACGCTCTTTAGTCTCTTTAGCCTTTAATTTTAATTAAATTTAAACTTTATGCTACGTTTTTTCTTCACACCGAATTCTTTCGTAACAATCCAAATTTTATACCTTGAAATTCTCGTTAAAAAATTAGAAACTGTGGATGCATCGCAATTTTTTTCTACAATTGAAAACAATTCTTAGTTTTCAATTTCGTAAACTGGTTTTATTTATTCGATTACTTTAATTCGAGTGAAAAAGTTACCCTATGTATTCAAGAAATTAAGTGGTTTGAAACTACATGCATTCGTATTATCGATTGCTTCGACCGCAACGTTCCGTCATTATAATATACTTGATAATTTTTAAACTAAGATTTTTAAAAGAATAGAAGAAAGTTCGAAAAACATTCGAAGTCGTTATCGAAGAATGTATTTTTATAAGAATGAAATTTCATGCTTATTGGTATTATTTGCCGGTGTTAAATAATAAATTCAAATGTACTTTCGATAGTGTTTAAATATAAATTATATATAAAATGACTTTAGTAGCAAGTTTAAATTAGTAAAAATATTAAATTGGGATTTCTAGGCAATTTTTTCGTAAATAATTAACTTGCTCGAATCGCGTTATAATATATATTTTAATATATATTCAATACACATAAAATTATGTTAGAAAGTACTTTCTTAAAAGTAAAAATAGAAATTGTAATATAAAATTAAGGATGATCGAAGCAATTTTTCTTAGAAAAAAATATCTTCCGTTAATTAATAATCAACTCTCGTAATACGACTGATTGTATCGACTCTTCATTTACGAGTTGATCTATTTTAGAAAATATTACGATTTACGAAGTATAACGAATTGATACGTATTGACGCTGTGATTAGAATAAAACGAAATAACAGTTGCATACGAGTAAAAAATAAAAAATATTTTTTCCTAATTTCCACTCGCTTGTGTTCTAAAACAGAAACTCTTATTTCTTTTTTGTACAATGGATTTCTTAAAAACTCTTAAATTTGAATTTGCAAATTTTTAATCGAAAACTAGATCATTTTATTTTGGTTTACGTTAATCAAACCAGTGCATAATTCAATCTCAGCGAAATTAAGTTAAAGTAGCAACGCGTTTACTTGAAAAGTACGGCTCTCGAGCCAAAAACACCTCGAGTTCTTAGTTTAACGTCGTTTCTGTCGAGTCAACGACTCGTTCTCTTAATTCTCGAGCAGCTGTAAATAAGAACCCGGTCTTCCAAAACAATGTCGGTAAAGGAATACATGCAAAGGAAACATCCTTCCGGCGAAATAAATTATTTCTCCCCTTATCAAAACTTAGAATACCGTCGCAACTTCAACGTGCAGCGATGATACAAGTAAACGCAATCGAGGCACACTAATCAATAACATCGCGTTCACGATTAACGACGTTCAATTATAAAGGGGGAAATTTCGAGGGAAGCGGCAAGGGAATATTACGCATCGGACGAGGATAATTCCCCGGATGCGGATCTTTCCCGTAATCGTCTCGTTCGGGTCGTGCTCACCGTCACTGGCGGTGGCGATGGAGAGGCTACTCGTCGATGCAAGCGACAAACTGCGACTCTTGCAGGAGATGTCGTCCTCTAGACGGGATTCGATGGAGTCCGACCTCACCGGCTGCTGTTGCTGCTGTTGCCTCCTGCCACCCGAGCAGATTCGCTCGCAGTCGCCACAATTCACCGGCTCCCTCGCCTCCTGGCAGACGTCCAAACGTTCCGGTAGTCGCGCCTTTCCTACGGTACATCGTCGGATTAGATTACACCTCGTTCTCTCGTTACCCCCAGCTGACCGCTCCTCGCACTTCTCGTCCACCGTGCGACCATGGAGTTTGGTCGGGGTTGCGTATTCCAAATTGCGATATCGTGTTTTATGGATAACGGGAGACAAATTTCCTAATTGATAGGCTTTTCTTTTTGTAGACCTTTTCATACTCTACCTTATAAACATGAGTCACAAATATAGTATATAATATAGTAATTTTTATTATTCGTTACCATATAATTTGGTTTTACAACAAACAGAAAATATATGTGTTTTTATATATTATTGTTCCCTGATTTCGTGCGTTTGAACGAAAATTATGTAAACACGATATTCGGATAAAGCGAAAGCTAACGTATCGAAAACTTTTTAAAATTTAGCGAGTGTCTTTAAGCGATAATTTTTTTTAGAATTAGAAAATCAAATTTAGACGAAAAGAAACTAATTTTTATGGAGTAAATTTAAATATATCGCCAAATATCGATTTTAAGTGAAAATAAACGACTATGAAAACAATTATATTTAATTAATGTAATAATTTTACATTTTAATAAGATGGTTCATCATTTTTAATATAGTTTTATATCGGTCTAGACGTTTTAAATATTGGTTTTAATTTTCGATATACCAAGAAGGAACGGATTAAAAATTAAGTCAAAATATAATTAACTTTAGAAGAGAATTTTGAATCTCAAATTTCAGCTAATCCAAATAAATCCAAATAATTTTTCTGTACAATTAAACGAAGAATTTTGCATATATTATATCGTTTGTAACGTCTTTTTATTATTACAAAATTACCGAGCTTATCGATATATAATTGAATATAAATCGAAGAAACGCAACGCGTATATAAATATTTAAAAAAATTTATCGCTACAAAAGTAAATGAAATATTATTCGGTAATTAAATTCTTTACTATAATTTAAATAATAAGAATTTTGATATGAAACTTCTTTTGCTACTTTATTAAATTTTTAAAAAAATAAAAAATGTTTGAAATTATACGATAAGAATTAGCAAAAGATATTTTTATGGTTAATTAAAAAAATTGAAATATAATTCAAAGGAAAGTCATTGAAAGTTTGATTGCCAAAGTCGTAAGTAAACTACAAGATGTCGATCGGAGGAATGAAAAAATGTATAATAGCGTCTTTGTATCGAGATTAGGCGAGTTTAGCTCGAATGGTAATTAAGGTAAAACGCGACTTCGCAAGCCAAGATCGACACGCAGGATTCGTTAGGATCGACGATTGTCGACGATTGTCGACGATTGTCGGATGATCGATCGGTTCCAGACCAAGTCGACCGGAGCCAAACCATTCCAGAATGGTTTCAGACGCAAAGAAGAATAATCGAGCTCGTCTCGGTTTTACGGGATGCTGACCTGGTTCCTCGGTTTGCGGCTCGGCCTCTTTGGTGCTCTCGAGCCTCTTGGCGGCCGTGTTCTCGAGGGTGCCGGGGTACTTGCGCAACGTGGTGTTGGGTATCCAACTCAGATGCAGCGTCGGGGTTCCCACAGCTTTGTCGAGCTTGCAGCTGACGGTCATGTACCCCGGGTGATGGACCACGTCGCAGTGTTGCCGCATCAGCGTCGGCGGATGGACGCACACGTTGTTCTTGCAGAAGAGCGTCTCGCCGTCCTGCGACATAGAACGTTATACATATATTCGCGCGTTAACGCATCCGGTGCGATGGTGCGATTACCCGGTTACCTCGCAACGCTACCCGATGACTCTCTTAGACGGTGACAACTTTACGCCCCGAGACGTTGTTTGCGCAAGCAACAGACGACGTAAACACGTCAATTTTTCCCGAGGCTTTTACCAATCTAAATTGCAAATTTATCATCGCTTCACCGCAGCGGCATCGCTTAAATATTTTGACAACCAATTAATCTCTTCTCGTGCGTAACAACGACCGAGCAGAGATTAGAGCAGACGAATCCGCGATCGAATCGAACCAGTCCGGGGTTCGGGAGTCTGGAAACGCACCTGATACATGGCTCGTAGACTGTCTCTGCAGCTCTCCCCGAGTATGTAGCTGCTCGCCTTCTTGAGGATGCTCGGGAGGGGCATCGTGCAAAAGCTCAGCTCGCAGCGACTCTCCCTCGTCGCCAGGGCGCCTTTCCCCGAGTACTTGGACATCCTTTACGAAGCTCCATGACCGACGCGTCCGAACCTCCGCACCGGTCTCCTAGGCGACGTGGACATCTCTCGTGAGTTCAGGCTCTTCACCCGGTGCCCCATTGGCGGAGGCGGTGGCATTTTCCTTCGATCTTCCTCCGATTTCGCTTCGATACGAGTCGCGTTGGCGCTAAGATCCGGTCTGGGTCGTCAACTGAGAAGCGAATCGTATTTTTAACGGTTTTTTAAGATTCGTATACATAATTTTTTTTCAAATATTTAACGTAAATATTATAAAGTAAGTAAATTTACCGTAAAAAAAGGATCTTATAAATTCCTGAATATTTTTATACGTAACATTAAAAAAATAATCAAAAATGTATTAACGTAAGAAATTATACAATTTTATTTATATATTTTAACTTTTATCGTTACAATAAAAATTATAAAGTATAACAACGTCACGATTTAAAATATAAGATTAAAAATATAAAGCAAATTCGATGCAAACCTTAATTTGTCGGTATTATATTAAAATCGTAATCAAAATTCGGCTTGCACAAATTAAACGAAAAGAATTATAAAAAAATAATAGCTGTATGTAAATCTTAAAGTTAAGTATTCGAACGGGAGTTGTTACAAAAATATTTATAATTTAAAAACATAAAGTAAACAATAAGATAATAGAAATATAAGAAAATGTTAATATTATGGAATTTTTATAGTGTATCAAAAACTGTAAAAATAATTTATATTCGCGGTAAACGAGTAAACGAACTTGCAAATAAAATATTATATTAAAGAGTTTAGCTTTGATAAATAAATCAAGACGTGACGCATTTGCGTAGAATAAAATTAGATTTTACGAGTGTGATACAAATATAGCTATGTTTTAAGTAATAGTAAGAAATATAATTTTGTCGTTTAAATAAAATTATAAACCTTTGAATTTTTAAGATAGATATATAGATAAAAAATAAAAATTGATACGCCTACGTTAGTTATATAAAATTATCGTATATCAAAGTAACACATTTTTCGATCGGTAATAAATCTTGATCCACGATCAAAATGTTAATATGCATATGTTACCATCTCGAGTTTTAATATTTTCTTAGCTTGGATGATAAAAATGGAGTAAACCATACATACGTTTAAACATGGCAGAAAATTGAAAAATTGTTTATAAAAAATGACTATAAAAATTATAAGCGTTCATTGTAATTTAATTTACCGCATCTAATTCTATTATCGTTTTCGCTTTCACTTTTATTCGCTAGACGGATGCATACATCGATCGATTATATTTAATAAGATTCTAAAGTAACGACATTCTTTATCTTTTTAAAAAGAGAAGATTACTATCGATGTATATCAAAGTTTCATATAAAAAAATAACGTATAAACTAATTGTGTACACACTATCTTTAAAACTTTGTATAATCGAAACTCTTAACCTATTTTCTTTGATCATTACCAACGAGTCTAACTCAAGATAAGTAACAAGTAAGTGAGAAGGCAATCGCAGTAGAATTGTCAAACACAAAAATCGCACGATGATATGCAAATATAAAACTAAAGTAGCGCAACTAAATTATTTACATATTGTCCAATTGTTACATAAAAGTATGTCAAAATCAAAGAAAGATGTTTATTTTATTTTGTTGCATTGTTATAATTTGTTATTTTTATAGAATATAATATTTATTTTGAATATTAATTTTAATACGCATAAATTTTTTCACAAACTTTGACACAAATCAAACAGATGAAATTTGGAATTTGGAAAATAAACGAGATTCGGCAAAATTAAATAATAAACACTTTTTTCATTTAATTGTATTTTAATTCGTTCGTTAATATTTTTTATATATAATCCATTCGTATCGAGAATGCTGATATTTTAAGCTTTAATTAGCAGATAATTTGAATTATAAATTTTATACTTAACTTTGTTTATTAATATCTCGGACCGTATCTAAATCGAACACGCGAAGAATTTAACAAACGACTCGCTTTACAAAAACAATATTTACATGAAATACGACGTTTTTAAAACGTACGCGTATGAAAACTCATAAAGTGAAAAATTTTAATCCATAAATTTGTAATGCACGCAAAGACAATATTTAAAGTCTCCGGTCGGAATTCCTTCGATAAATACACATTTTTTAAAAATAAATAATATTTAACGCGTAAGGAGGAACTTAACGATATTCCGCAACTCAATATTCGCAATAAAAATTCTCGATAAAAATTCGCAATCCTGGTTGTTCGCTAAATAAAAAAAAAGTAGCACCGAAAAATCCACCCGAAATTCAAGTAGAACTCGATATAAAAAATCGACCAACTTCGGAAGCGCTAAGAGTTTCTCATCCCGTAAAGTAATCGACGCGTACTTGGTCGAAGCTGCGACGGAAGCTGCGACGGAAGCTGCGACGGAAAAATCCCCGACTCTTTTTGCGCCGTCCTCGTCGGTCGTTGCAATCTAACGTAATCCTCGGATATTCGATGATCCTGCGATCGATCGGGACGACGCGACTCGGTTCTCGAATAGTCGTTAATATCGTACTTTTGAACACGGACGTTGCATCGCCGTAGTTATTCGAAGTTATTTCCGCGAATCGATCGAATTTACTCTTCGCGCGCGATTCGACAGTTAATTCGGAGAAACTGTGAATTGCGTTCGTTATCCGTTTTTGAGGTTAAGATTCGGTCGATTTTTAATAATTGAACCGTTGTTACGCGCGTGATGTGAAATTCATGGGAGTTAATCGTGGAAAGTCGCGGGTATTGGACTCGATCGTAAAAATAATATTTGAAACAGGTTGAGCGACACAACGTTAGGAAAACTCGATTATTTTATTACTTTTTTATTCTATAAATTTATCGAAAAAAGCATCGACTATCTCGAAATTTTGCAGTTTTTATTTTTCTACTTCTAACATTATCCATAAAAAATGATGCCTTGATTAAAACGAATACGCTTCAAGATATCGAAAAAAATGTTATTATACCTCACCCTGTTTTCAACTTTACCCCTCAGGGTTGCGCCTTTGAAAACAATTGCGTTTCGTGTTAGCGGGGATACGAGGGTTTCCTACGTACAAGATGAATAGATGGAACATCGGACTATTTCCGGAAGATGTAAAAAATTGATGTTTTATCTTTAGATATCCGGAGAGTTATGAGAAATTTGCCGTTTTATGTTTCTTTGTGATTTCAAACAAAAATTGTCGTTACTTTAAATTCCATATTTTTAACGCTCGTTTATTATTTAGCGAAAACTTTTAAATTATTTTTATTTAAAAACAAATTTAATACGCTATCGGAAGAAAGACGAAGCATAAAATAGTCATTTTATATTAAGCGTTAGTTCGTTTAAAGGGTGAAAATAAATTACTTGTTTATAAATTTTTCATATACGAATTATTGCTTACTTTGCTTCATAAGAAAACTACATGATAAAATAATATACCAGAATATACCGCTTTAAATATATAAAGGAATTTTTTTTGCATTTTATATTTTTACATTTTGTTTGAATATTATATTTACTTTTATTATTTATTTTTTTATATTTTGTTTTTATAATATTAAGATAAGAAAATTTAGCCTTACAATCGCAAAATTATAAACAAAAATACCTTTTTTTACAAGCTTACACTTAAACTTACACTTACTTTATACAAATTATTAATTTAAAAATTTTTATTTAAATCTCTTAAAATTTATCGTCCCGTTTTTATACCGTACACAAATAAATACCGTAAAATATTATAAGTAATAGTCGTCTTTAAATCAATCAATTTTATATTTTCGTTAAAAAACAAACTTTTGTTAGTTTTAAGAAAAGTTTTAATGAAATAAAGTTAAAAAATGGCTGGAATCGTTCGAAAATTATAAAATAATTTGAAAAGTATACGAAATAAAATTGTTTAGAAACGTATACGTTAAAAATAAAAAATTGACTTTTACCGCGGAGCAGGAATTTTCTGTCGAAACGTAAGCATCGACGATCCGTAGAAAAGAAAACGTACGTAAATTCAAAGGAAAATAAAAGAAAAAAACCAACTTTACTCTCCAAGATACGATAAAGAAAACCTTTGGCAGTTGAACGAGTGGTAGAGGAAAGTTCGCAAAGTTCGGACTATCGCGTAGAGCCGCTTCCCCAAACGAAGCGAAAGGAAAAAAGCGAAGGAAAAAAAAAGGAATACGCGCCCGCAAAGTCTTATCGGTCGCTCAATTAGCCTCGATTCATAAGTTTATACGGCACGCGTTACCGCCTCGGCGACACGGACACATGCGCGTGTACCTGAGCTCACCGCGTCTACACACGTGTGCACACACGCGTGCACACACGCGTACACACACCCGTACACACACGCGTACACACACGCGTACACACACATGTGCACACTTGCACGCGAGACTCGAAACTCCGCGCGCAAACACAAAAATCCGTCGATTCCCGTTTGTCCCCGTATCCCACTTCCGTTTTGACTTTAAACTTTAATCTTAGGCTCGAGCATTGTAATACCAAAGACGTCCAAGTTTTCCGAGACCTCCAACGACACACAACGCCTACGCACCAACTCGATAGCGCTTCCGCTTCTGGTTCGCGATACCGTGAAGTGATACCCTCGTGATTTACTCGGCTCCTGTCGCGCGAGTCGTTGCTCGTGTTTATTTCAACGTCGGTCCTCCTCCTCCTCCTCCTCCTCCTCCTTCCATCATAATCAAACGTTCTCCGTTCGTATTTTTTCGTTCCGCTTGTTAAATTTCGGCTGGTTTTTCGAGCGCGCCGTCGAAACATTTTCGAGGATAGTCACGGGCTCGATTCCATTCCACCGAATTAAATGGATCGATCGCGATACCGATAATTGTACGACTCTCGTTTATCTCCGTCAGAGTTTGCTATTTCGAACCCGAAACGTTATTTACTAAATTGACAGGCTGGTCGTGCGTTCAAAGACGAAGTTGATCACCGTCCGTTGAAAATCGCGCTAACGCGAATTTGCGGGGCTCGTAGCTTCCAAGATCGATCTTTCGAAACCTTGCAATATGTTTTTAAATTACGTACTAGAATAGATCTTTTGATACGCTGTCGTTGAAATTACTTGATCTTTTATTCAATTTTTATTCGATGAAAATTAGAACGAATTCTACGCTTACGATTTACACACTTATTTGCGAAACCGATAATTTTCGTCTTTTATATCGCGACGTATAATTACCACCGATATAATCATAATCCGTAATGAATAATTTTAACTCGATTAAAACTATATCTGATTAATCGGTATTAATTGCTCTTTACTTTTATGTACAATTGGAAAGTAGCGATATCTTTTAACGTAATAAAATGACATCGTTAACGAAAAATATCGGGAAGATTTTTTATTTTAACTTTTGGATATAGCATAATCGACTCGATCGGTTTACTGTATAAATTCTTTATTACGATATAAAAATATATATATAGGAAAATGGAATATCAAAATAAGCTTTAGTTAAACGTTAACTTCTCGATAATGTTATCATCGATTTTAATTGGATAATATTTTTTAATAGAGTTTAATAGAATATATTTACTTTCTTCGAATAATATATAATATAAAGATAATTATTTCAATTTATATATATTGTAAATTATGTCATTTTATAAAGTAGAATACTTCGTATCGATGATAAAACGCGTTGATTTTGTTACGCGCAATCGAAAGATAAGTCCTAAGTTCGTGAATTCCAAATATATATATTTGTGATATATTTCGTATTATTATAAAATAATATTTCGATAGAAATCCGATGAATAAATTGAATTTGTAGATAGTAAATTTATGATTTTCAGTACCTGAATAAATTTTTTTTTCAAAATCAAATACAAACACGATTTAGTACGATAAATTTATTTTTTATTTATTCGAGCAAAAGAAGAGTAAAAAATATTATAACGCGTTATTATTCGTATAATTTAAATAATTTTAACGCAAACATCCGATCGATAATTTTAAATTTTATTGTATTTAGCAGCGTAAAATTGTCGATATAAGTAATAATAAACATACATTCCAGAATCATTAAGTTTTCAATAGAATTATAGTATTTGATCATAGTTATTTCGCGTAATGTAAATTTATATTTTTATAGTTTATTATAAAATGGTCCGATACTCGTATATTTGTAATGTACAATCGACGCGTTAGTTTGAAATTTTTGAAAAAAATGTATCTCTTTCTCGAATTTCAAAGAAGTATAAAATTGTAATGAAAAAATATTTTCTGCGATGAATGCAATTTCCAGTATTACGAAAATAATATGAAACGTAAAAAAATTCCCACGGAATCCTATGCATATACATTTTGAAATGTTTTCACGCTTGCGTTTTTTGTCTCATAGAAAAGTTTAAAAACATTGTATTTTACATCACAATAGCAACGTACAAAATAAAACTCGTGTACGAACGAAGTTGACGGAAACAAGCTGAGCTCGTTATTTCATTGACTAGAACTTGTTCACTCGATGCAGCAGATCTTTCGAATCGTCTATTTTTCCTGTACTTGCGATGGATGATGGACGACGGTACGACCCAATTAACCTGTAGCACGCAAATAGAATATCCTCGAGCGAAAGTGAGAAGATAAGATGAAAGCAATCTAAAATTTTTAATTTCCTTATTTAAAATTCAACGGAATTACTTTATTAATGACTTCACATTTCTACGGTTGTATCCCTATGGACATTTTATGTATTCATTACCTTCGCAAAGGATTTTCTACTTTTGTGTTTATGTCGCGACTCGTTAGTTTTACCGATGCTTCGGACGTACGGTGACGAGATTGTTATTAAATTATAATCTTTCTTTTTTGAAACAAATATTTTTTGGGTTTTTTAGTTCAAATTTTCTTACGGACTTGAATAAATATTAAATATCAGTTAGTTATATTGTATATATTGTAACTGTATTACATAACCGAGAGAGAAAATGATTGGTACTTTCAAAAATATTGTTTCCATGCAGGAGTTTGTCCATATCATTCTAATTTCAATTCTTGTTAAATTAAGCGTTTTATTTTTGTTTTAAAAAGTAATTACCATAATATAAAAATCAAGATTATTCGTCATTTTTAAAAAATTTTCTATTGATGCGTTGATTGAAAGATTATTATTCTACCGTGACTACTATTATTGTTGTTGTTGATGTTGTTGTCGTGGTTGTTGCTGTTGTTATTATCGTCAGCTTAGTTATATCCTTCCAACCGGGCGTTAGAAACGTAGTATAGGCAAAGAAAGAATTTTTCTCGGCGCGACTTTTAACAATTTATAACGTTGCAGTAGTCGAAAAAAAAATCACAGCGTGAACACTTTTATGACGACAATGCGATGCTATTTTCCGTCTTCACTCGATCATATTTTCTACTCCTTCGTTTTCGAAGGCATCGGAATACCAATAATATACGTTTATTTAAGGTGACCGATACCTTCGTACTTCTCTACAAGGTTTATTTCGAATGTATTTTCAGAAACGAAAGAAAAATAATATTACGTTTTATATATTTGATTTGCAATAAATTGAAGATTCGAAGGAAATTAGGCGAGATAAAAAGGTTCATCTTACTCTTATTTTACTACGTATTCGTTTGCGAATGATGATTTTGTAAATGGTAATTATTTTAAAAATATGTTTTTGGTACAATGCAAAGAATAATATTTCAAAATATTTAACCTCGAAAATTTCAAACTATTTTTTTCCACTATACGTTGACATTTTTCCTTTTTAATCAAAATTTATCAACAATTTTATATATTAATTTATTAGAATAAAAAGTTTTATGTAAAAATGTTAAATAAATAAGAAGAATATAAATATAAATACAAAGACCAACATTTTTACAAATAATAACGGGAAACAATTTGACGAGTTTGGGATAATAAGAATTATTATCGTTTTTTTAATTTTAAGTCTTTGGGGTTTTTTACATTTTTAAGTAATTTATTCATTCACATTTTAATTCAATTTTTTATCTAACGATAATTGTAGAAAAAAAAATATCGTTCGTATACATTCGATCGATATTACGAGTAGGGACGAATAAATACATAAGAAGGTTTTAAAAATAAAAAGCTAAAGTTTTTATTTTATAATTTGAATAGCTTGAAAATTTCACCTCTGATATCGCACTTTATATTTCTTTGTGTGTAATTTAAATTATTCCAAGTATTATCAAAGGCGTAGCTCTTTTTTCTTTTTATTTCATATCATATGAATATTGTAGTACGCGACTTTTTTTAAGGAACGAGAAAACGAAGTTTTTATCAATTGGACTTGTAAAAAAACATTGTATAACTTTATTTATGTATTTCCGAAATTACCATGACTATACTCCTTTAAGTAACGTTGCAAGTCCACTCGAATACTTCCTGGAATTTAATGCGGGAAACTATAAACACACCCGTACAGACACCTACACAGTTACACAGCTACGCAGCTACGCAGCTACACAGATGCACAGCTACACGCGTGTACACATATACATCACAAAGTAGATCACAATAGGACTAGACAGACACATGTATCGAATTTATACGGGAATACTTTTTCGCTCCTCTTTTTTATCCTGGTTTTTTTTTTTAAGGAAAACAAGAATTGGGTTAAATTACGCTCGCAACGAGTTCGTATTTATTATACTTTTTTAAACGATCCTATTTATTAAGGTTATGTATTATTCTATTTATCCAGAGATAAAAAAAAAACAATATTTCGCGAAACGTCAAATCGTTAACGTTATTGTATCGTAGTCGTGTCGAAAATCTAATCGAACGTACCAAACTATATTTAGATAAAACTTTTATTTATAAAGAGAATAATTATACACGCGCGATAATTATAGTTATATAAATTCAAAAGTAAGAAAAATTAAGTTCGATATCGATAAACGAATCTCGCACGCGTAAAAAAATTAAAAACAAAGATACGTGTATATTTATTGAATGGTTTTAAATTAAGCAACTTGCAAATTTTATACACGACTATTAAATTTACTATTGCGCCGACAATTATTTCTTTCGAAAGAAAGTTTCAAAGCTCCGTTTATATCTTAATTTTACTTTAACGATGTTTCATCGATAACGGAATATTAATTCGTACGGTATCGCAACCATTAAAATCAATATTTTTTAAAGATGATAATTGGAGAGAATTCAAATTGTCGACAAAATACAAATTTGAAATATCGGTTGGTTCGCGACTCGCGACTCGCATCTCGGCAACGCGACGAATACGCGTCAAGATGAGGCGAAATCAATTTTCCGCTTCGTCGGCTTCGCGATAGACCCGCGAGTCTTTTATAAATCATCGATCGAGCGCGATTCGTTGATTCGTTGATTCGTTGCAACCACCAACTTACCAAAATTTTCAAAAAGCCCTCTGAAAGCCAACGGCGATTGTTGCGCCAATTTGAAAGTAGCAGTCGCGAGGAAGGAAAATATGTTTGGAGGTAAGGAGCACCGAAACCAAGTCCTCGGTTCGTTGAAAATCCATCGGGGAAGGTTCCAGTCGAAGAAGGACCCGGAGGAGTTCGAGTGCGAGGGCAAGGACGTGTTCGAGGGCGAGTTCGAGGGCGAGTTCGAGGGCGAATAATATCGTCCTCGAGGCGATAAAAGTCCCGGATCCGCGTCCTCCGGGTTTACGCGTTCGACGTCGGGCACTGGTCGAGGCTGGGATTTCGCGTAGCCGCGCCAGAAGATCAATATTTGACCCAACACGCGCGCGAAATCCACGCTTACTGCTGCTGTGGCCAGAACTGCTCGTGTCCGCTTTATCGGAGCCGCCGACGCCGGCGCCGCCGTTTTTATTGATCCACGCGTCGCGTCCGAGTCTCGATTCGGGTGGTATCCTGCGCATTCCGGGCCCGATTCCCGACTCCCATCGACCTCCACGGCTCTTTCTTATCCGGGTCTCTTTATCCGCTTTTTAACTCTTTTAACCTTACCGACTCGCTCCGTTGTTTCCGTTATCAACTTACGTACGTTTGATAATCGCAAGCCCTGTGAATCGGTTAACTGACTTACCCACTATTCTGGGATTACCGACCGTCGGGTTTACCGTCCCGAGTCTTGGACGGAGCAACAATGAAACCAATATTTATTTATTTATAGAAATTTATGGATGGAAAAATAAATGCATTTTTTTCATTTCTTTATCCGTGTTATCGTGGTTAAAACGCCTACGTGAACAATTCTGAGGTGTTAATTTAGCTTTTCTCCTGGGTTTCCGCGTCTAAATTGTGCTTGTGCGACGTCCGCGTAGAACCATTAGCTCGGAATGGATCGACCGCGTTGAAAACGTCTTCGACTCCCCGAACTAAAAACTAAACACGTTCTTTTATAAATATAAATTAATTTAATTCTGGGATAGTTGCGAATTAACGCTCCCTGCGTAATTTACAGGAGTATGCGTTATCGTCCCGTGATCGCGATTATCGGTATCGTAATCGGTACCTACTTCCTTCCTCCGTACGATTAACTCGGTAAACCAGTTGTCCTTCGAGCATCCGTTTATCGTAGATTAAGCGTACAATCCGAATGATTTTTAAGGCTTATCGTTTAACGTATTCTACGTTTTTTTCCCGTAATTTATAATATATACCAGTGAAGTAAAATGTGTTTCGATGTGTGTTTAAACACGACGCGTGTGTTTTTATTCGCGCGCGAACTAAAATACAAGTTAAAATATTATAATATCGCGTTTATTTTTACAACTAAGCTAATCGAAATGAACCTATTATCCGAAAATTAAACATCGATGATATCAACAATAATTTCCTTGCGCGAGCATTTCCGAATCACATCGATGAATCGATCGTCGAAAGTTGAACGGTTAAGGAAAAAATGTAAGCACGAAGCAACGAAAATTTCCTCGTCGCAAACTATTTTGATAAACTGACGCCTTGTCTAAGAAAAATTAGTTTTTTAAATAACGCTATTACTATACGGTAAAAAATAAAACTTTCGCAAATATTAATTATACAGGAATAATAAATATTCGCATATTTTTTAAATCATTGAAATGTCGATATAAAGTATCCACTGTAAAATCTAACTAAATTTATAAAATTTATGATTCATCTTCAGTTTTATTTTTACTCGTATATATTTCAAATTGTAAATTATTGATACAAAAGCTTCTTTTTACAAAATTTAACTTTGTAAATATTTGTTATCATACGATATTGTAAAAGATTTTAAATATCAATACTTTTTAATCTCCGCGTTAAAATCAAAATCTCACATCGTATCACAACTATCCGGTTATTTATCAAACGTGTTTTATTATAAAAAATATATTAATTAAACGAATAAAAAAAAAAAGATTAAAATCAATAATTAAAATCAATTGTAAATAAATATGAAAAATTCTCATTCTCATATTGAATATAAATTTCTTAAGAATCAAAAAATAAAGATTTTATTAATTATAATACCCGCACCTTTTTGTACTTCGATAGCTATAAAATTATAAAAATAACTCGAGAATTCAATAAATAAAAATATATAATTTATTGTTTTATCGCTTAGTTTTATTTAAAAAATTTCTTAACATAAAAAGCTTGTATCGATATAAAAAATGTATATTTTAATAAATATTTTACATGATTAAATTATCCATAACAACGATCGTTGAACGATTGGAAAAAGCTTATTTACACAAACGAATATACAATACACATACATCCTTTAAAAAAATTCTTGAAAAACTGGACAGTCAACGCTAATAAATATTTTTATTGGCTTTATTGGCTTTATCGACGTTCCGTCGTTTCGACGATGAAACGAATCGTTCGATTTCGCATGCTTTTCTATTTTCTCTACGATATTTGTTTTATTCGCATTCGTTCAGTGCTCCATCGTTTCGACAATGATTTTATAATCGTTAACCGAAGCTATCCCAGACTTTGGTCCCTTTTTCAAATACGTGAACGTGGAGTATGCGGAAAAGTGAAAATCCTCCTGCAAGTAACCATTGATCAAGAGATGTCCAACGATGGCTTCCCCGATTTCCCTTGGAAACTTGGGAGTCGGAACACTGGCTACCCTCAGACTGGCCGCACCCTTGTTGTACCAGGCGTCTATCAACTTGAGCGGAGTCAATCTTTGTTCGCACTGCAGAGCGTTTGCTATTATCCGATACAGGTGTCTACAATAAGGCCCGATATCGATTTCCGTTTTCTTGCTGAGCTTGGAGCAATGATCGCACATCTCTTTGCAGTCGGTCTTCGTCCAAGTTTCTTCGAAGTGCTTGGCGATGAGACTCCTTCTGCAGGAGCTTTGATCGAGACAATAGCCTAGTATTTTGTAAAGATTTTGCAGGCCGACTTTGTCTTGAAAAACCATCGTGCTCAGTTTGAAAATGTCCATGAGCCGATAAAGGAGTATACAGGTTGACTTTTGACCGTCGCGTCCGGCTCTGCCGCTTTCTTGGTAAAAGTTTTCCATAGATTTCGAGACGCAGTGATGGATGACGAACCGCACATCGGGTTTGTCGATACCCAAACCGAAAGCTATCGTCGCCACCACGGCCTGGTATTCGCCGGATATCCATTTTGTGTACACTTTGGTGCGTTGTTCGGATTCGAGCATGGCATGATAACATCCCACTTTCAGTCCGTGTGACCTCAAATCGGTTTTTAATTGCTCTGATTCTTTTATGGTGGTTGTATAAATTATTCCAGACTTACCTGCAAATCTTTCAAACGAGTGCGAATCATTATAAAAAATTTAATATGTTATTCGATGTAAAAGCTTTGATTACTTACCTATTTTTCATCAGATTAACGAGCATTTCGACGCATTTATCTTTGTCGGATAATTTACGACGTACTTCGTAAAAAAGATTGGGTCTATTGAAGGATGCTCGCAATACGAGACAACCTTGGATATCCAACATCTTTTGAACATCGACGATAATTTTTGCAGGGGCTGTCGCGGTGAGTCCAAGAACCGGAATTCCAGGGAACATTGATTTTAAAATTCCTAGAAACTTATAATCCGGTCTGAAATCGTGACCCCAATGACTACAGCAGTGAACTTCGTCTATAGCAAATCTATCCAAGCGTTTCTTTTCGAAAGCCTTTTGTAATTTACTCATAAAACGATTTGACTTAGCCATGTACTCCGGTGTTACGTAAATTAATCTTAGATCGGACTTATCGTCTATCAACGCTGTCATTATTGTTTTTACATCTTCTTTAGGGATTTTTGAATTTAACATCATAGCATTGACGTTTAATTTGTGTAAACCGTGAAGTTGATCTTCCATTAGAGCGACTAAAGGAGATACTACGATTGTGATACCTTTACTTATCACAGCTGGTAATTGATAACATAAACTCTTCCCACCGCCCGTCGGCATAACAAGAATAATATCTTCGTTCGAAAGAAGAGCATTCATAGTCTGTAGTTGCAAGGGTCTAAGTTCTTTGATTTTAAAGACATTGGTTAATGACTTTTTTAGTTTCGTCGACCAAGAAAAATTCTCTTTATTCCAATTTTTTTTAGATAAACTATAACTTCTTTTAAGTAAAGCATCGTCTTTCAATTTTTGTTTGCGATCGAGTAAAACTTGTTTACGGTCTTCTAACTTTTGTCTTTCGCATTCGATTTGTTTTAATTCGTAATCGATCATCGATAATTCATCTTCTTCGGTAACTGTTAAAACATTATAAAAACTATTAATGTACAGACTAAAATATTTTATTATTAAATATTATTAATATAAAATATTATTTATTTAATATAAGTCCATTTATATAATAATATCTTGCATTATTGCAATTTTAATAACGCTAAATAATTAATATGTTCCATTCTACGATAAATTTAATAATCCGTGTAAAAACAAAGAAAAATTTAAGAATATAATTATTAAAAGATTGTACAAATATAAAATTTAAACGTTTATTCAGATATTTATATAATTTTAATACCAATTTTATTTTCATTTTATTTAAAATAAAAAGTTTTCCTATTTTTATTTAAATGTATAAATTAGGATAAACTATATTTTTCAATTCATTTATTATTGTAAAATATTGAATTATAATTTAAATTAATATATTTAAAAAAAATAATTACAAAAGTTTTATTTTAAATTATTTCTTTGTAATTTAAATTCCTTTACATTTAAAAAAAAACATTTAAAAACATATAAATGTACAGTACAGTTGAAAATAATATTAACCTTCATATTTTGTTATGTCAATTATATCATCATCTTTAGTACTACTAGCAAACATGTTCACAATAATATCGCTCCACTTTCATACATACAAATGGATTTTCTAAGTTGCAAAAAAATTAAAAGCGCATCACACGTATATTTATATTTTCATTATCTTTAAGGTTATAGTGTTTCTCGTTTTGATTCCATTGAATAATAGCAAAAAGTTTTATCAAATAGATTTCAGTATAAATACATCATTATAATCTCTGAAGTAAGTCAAGCTTTGAAAATACGGTTATAATAGTTATTTGTTAAATATTCGTTTTGAAACTTTTTTCAAATTTTATTTCTAAGTTAAAATTTGTTTTACATAACATGTTCAAAACTACATTGTCTTTATATTCGTTGCAATTAAAAAGTGGATTAACCTCTATTCATTCTAAGGGTATAAGAATCTTATTATCGTTTGTATTATATGACTAAAATGCTTATTCATTATTTTGAATATAGAATTTCGAAATATTGAATTTACAAAAAATTTTAATTTAATTGATTTATGATTTCAGTAAAACAAATTCCATTAGCTAGGTTCAAGAGCATTTGTCAAAATTTGGATATAGGAAATCAAAAAAAAATGAAAATACACGTTTTACCAGCGCTCAAAGATAATTTTATGTATATTGTAAGTTCGGTGTTACAAATTCATTATTTTTGAGCTTTAAAATTTTTCGTTAATCGTATATTTGTATTTTTAATTTCTTAGATCGCCGATACGGAAACTAAGGAAGCAGCTGTTATCGATCCCATTCATCCACAGTTAGTAATCTGTATAGTTAAGGAAAACAATTATAACTTAACTAAAATACTGACGACTCATCATCACTGGGATCATGCCGGTGGAAATAAAAAATTAGCATCTATGATACCAGATTTGATAGTTTACGGAGGAGATCATAGAGTCGAAGCGTTAACTTGTACCGTTAAGCATGGCAGTATTGTTAAAATAGGATGTTTGGATGTCGAATGTTTATTTACACCTTGTCACACTACTGGACACATGTGTTATTTTGTAACGAAACAATGCGCCGAACCTGTAGTTTTCACAGGTATCCAAAAAGAGAACCAATTTGAAATTGATAATTAGAACTAAGAGTAAATATTAACGGATATTGCTTTTTTTGTTAGGTGATACTTTATTTATTGGCGGCTGCGGTAGATTTTTTGAAGGAGCAGCCGTAAATATGTATCACGCTCTTTACGAAGTTTTGGGAAAACTTCCGGATGAAACGGTAAAATAATTTTTTAGATAACTAAATCAAATTTATAAATTATTCGGTCTTTTAATATTATAATTTATATCTGTACATATATTATTGGAAATACTAAAACTAAAAATTATAAAAATAAAGTATTATTTTATATTATTTCCAGAAAGTTTACTGTGGGCACGAATACACCGTAAACAATCTTAAATTTGGTCTACACGTAGAACCATGTAATAATGAAATAAAAAAGAAATTGGAATGGGCTTGTTGTCAGGTACAGAATGACCTTCACACTGTACCAAGTACAATCGGCGAAGAAAAATTAACAAATCCGTTTATGAGACTTTGTTGTCCAGAGGTGCAACTTCATACAAAATTAACGGATCCGATCGAAATTATGGCATGTTTAAGAGATGAAAAAGATGATTTCTAAAACTAAAAGTTTTTCAAATATTTAATATGAAAGTTTTAAAAATTTTCAAGTTTTCGAACATTATGTTTATATTATTTTATATTATTTTTTAATAATTATTGTAAGAGCTTAAAAATATAAAAACTTGTATTTGTTAAAATAAAGTTATTTTTTATTATCTACTTTTATTTCTTGTATTTATGCATTCGTAACGAAACCGCTCACGCACACATGCGTATACGCGTATAAGTAGCGGGAAATTATAAATATTAATTTGGAATACTGCAAATACATGAATAAATATAAAATATTTCAATTTGTGAGGTAGAAGAAACAATTTTTTATCAAAGGCTTTTGTAGTTATAATTTTTTTCATAAATTATTTCATTCTTTTTAATACTCTAAATACTGTTACATAAATATAAAAAATATATAGAGGTTAAAAGTCTATTTTTTATACCCACGTGCAGAATATGCAAGGTTAAAAAATGACTTTGACACTTGTAACATATGACAATGACGCAAACATTTTTGAATTATCGAGGTCCACAATCGCGATTAAAATTGATATCATTTCTAATTAACAATTCGCGAACTCGCTTGGCTTCAAATAAATTTATGTTTTGCTCAAAGATTAATTTTAAATAATTATAAAAATACAACTAAATTATAACTAAATAACAAATTCTATTATCGTTAATTGTTATCTAAGTAACTGATTTATTTCTATAGATAAGTTGTTATTTTATTTTAATTAAAAAATGAACTTCGATCAACCGATGTTTAACTCAAAAGGTTTGTAAATTAAAATAACTTTTTTTTCTAATATTAAAGTTTTCGTTAAAAAAAAAACAATATTTATTATAGAACATCAACACATGAGGTACAATCCTTTAAAGGGCGATTGGATTTTGGTTTCTCCTCACAGAATGAAACGTCCTTGGGGAGGACAAGTAGAACCGATCGACGATGAAGATCCACCACGATGTGATCCAAACAATCCGTTATGTCCTGGAAATACTCGAGCTAACGGACAGGTTTTCTAAGACGATTGATTTTATGAAAATTATTTTTAATATTTTTATCAAGCTAAAGATAATTAATTATTTACTGGAAAATTGTTTATCTATTATTTATTATTATCTAACGATATTTATTATCTAACGATAATTGTAAACAAAACAGTAATTATAAAGAAAAACAAGTTTCTGAAAAAAATTTTTGATCGAAAGGAAATTTTTATTATTTACTTAAACTGATAATATAATTTATAATTTATAGTTTACTCCAATGTACGAACAAACGTATTCGTTTATCAATGATTTTCCTGCATTACTGGAAAATGTTCCGAGTCCACCAAAACCCACGGATGAGTTATTTCAAATGGAAACAGCGGAAGGTAATTGTAAAGTTATGTGCTTTCATCCAAGATCCGATGTAACGATAGCTCTCATGCAACTAAGCGAAATCAAAGAAGTTATAAAGCAGTAAGTAAATGTTAAATTATCTTATAAATTTTGGACAATCTATACATTTTTACTTTTTTAAAAAGATGGATTAAAGAAATGAAGGAATTGGGAGAAAAATGGACCTGGGTACAGATTTTTGAGAATAGGGGAGCTTTGATGGGATGCAGTAATCCTCATCCGCATTGTCAGATATGGAGTAGCTCATTTTTGCCCAACGAGCCTAGAATAAAAGATAAGAATTTAAAAGAATATTACGACCGCCGTCGATCACCTATGTTATTTGATTATATGATAAGAGAACTTGCCAAAAGAGTCGGTATTTTCGAAATAAAAATAGTTTTACACAAAATGTATAACTGTTACGTATAATTAAAAAAATAAATTTTAGGAAAGAATAGTAATTGAAACTCTCGACTGGGTTGTCGTCGTTCCTTTTTGGGCTGTTTGGCCTTACGAAACAATGGTTTTACCAAAACGACAAATAACGAGAATGCAAGATCTTTTGGATAAAGAACAAAATTCCCTTTCGGCGATCATGAAAGTATTGTGTACTAAGTACGATAATCTATTTAAATGTTCATTTCCTTATTCCATGGGTTGGCACGGTAAGAATGAATTACATTTTATATTTATTTTAGAAACTATTTTAAACGTACAAAAAGTAAACGCACAATAAATTTTTAGTTATCAGAAGTTTACGAATTTGATTTATTTGATTTTGTTAATGTTCTTTTCAAAGAATCGTATTTTTGTAACTGATTCGGTATTCTCTTAATTTTCAAACTCATAAATTCAGCAATTCCGTACTTTTTTACTCATAATTTAGGTGCTCCAACCGGTCCTAAATCTACGGAAGATTGCCGTCATTGGACTTTTCACGGTATATATTTACCTCCGTTACTTCGATCTGCAACTGTAAAGAAACATATGGTGGGATACGAACTTTTGGCACAGTCCCAAAGAGATTTGACTCCTGAACAAGCAGCTTTGACATTAAGAAATTTGCCAATAGTTCATTACAAACATCCAGAAAGCAGCTCGTCGCAAGAAGAAATAACAAAATACATTTGATACGATAATAAAACCTGTGTATTATAAAAAATAATGTACCTATATTGTACGTATACGTACCGTAACTAATGTACATTATTGATTTAAAATTTAATATTTATAAAATTGTACAAAGTGTAATATAAAATTGTTATTATATAACAATGTTTAATTATCAATAAATTGGAAACTCCGGGTCTATATTATGCGACCATGCATGAAGTCCTCCGATTATATCCTTTATTTCGATATCAGAATTTGTAAAATAACTTTTCAATATTCTCACGGCTTTTTGAGAATCGTTACCCCGGCGACACAAGACAAAAACTAAAATTATAATTGCTTTAAATATTGTAAAAATGAATGAATTTGAAAACAATAAAATTTTAAATGAGACAAGTACCATTATTTATGTTTGTGCCAGTTTTATCTATTTCCTTTTCTAAAATATCTAAAGTAGTCTTACTGTTTATTTTTGAAAATGGAATGTTTATCGAGTTTTTCAAATGACATAATTCATATTCTTCGTTAGATCTGACATCCACTAAAATAAATGGTTTCTGAGGAATTTGAGTTAGTTTATTATATTCACTAACGCTTATTCTTTCGCTTTCGTTTAATATTTTCAAATTTGGATTTTTGTCGTTAGCTTTCGATCCGCAAAATTCCTCGTAATCTATTAACGTACGTATCGTGGGATTGGCACCACACATTTTACAATCTTTAGTTTTTGATCTCAATTGAAAATTTTTAAACGTCATATCAGTTCCATCGAATGATAATAGTCGTCCGTTCAAAATTCCAGGCAGTTTTAGAATTATTTTTATAGCTTGTAGCGCTTGCATCACTCCGATTGTTCCAACAACTACAAATTATCAAAACGATGTATATATTAACCGTATAATAAAATATTTTTTTAATTATGTAAATAAAATACATAAGTTTGTATCAAAAATTAAAAAAAAAAATAAAAAAATTAATACCTATTTATAAACTAAGTTCGAGCAAACCAATGGAGGATATAAAACTTGTTTAAGAATTTTACAAATAAATACTTATTAGAAAAATATCTATTGTTTTATAAGCAATGAGTTAAATTAAATATAATATTTAATAAATAAACTATTTATGAAAATGATTAAATTATACATCGTTACCAGCTCCGAGAACACCGCTATCTCCGCAATTGTTAACTGTTTCGGGTGGAGGTGGTTTTGGAAAAATACATCTGTAGCAAGGGCCTAAATAGTTATAAACGGTCAGTTGTCCTTCAAGCTGTAGAGCGGATCCAGAAATTAATGGTTTTTCACTAATAACGCAAGCATCGTTTAATAAATAACGAGTCGCTACGTTATCGGTAGCATCGAGGATCACGTCGTATTCTTTTATAATCTCGATAGCATTGTTGCTTTGAAGTTGAAGCTTATAGGGAGTAATTTTTATGTTATCGTTTAATCTACAATAAAACAACAAATTGCAATAAAATTATATTCGTTAAAAATATGATACATTTTGTAACAAAAATTGAGATCTCGAGTAATTAATAATCAAATTTTAATACAATCCTGGAACGATTATTAATTCTAAATTTAAATATAAATGGTAGAAATAAAAATTTAGAAATACCTTTTGAGAGCTTCTTTGACAGCGTTAACTTTAGGTTTTCCGATATCCAAAATTGAAAAAAGTAATTGTCTATGCAGATTTGTAATTTCTACGTCGTCGTAATCGATTATGCCTATATGTCCAACTCCTGCACCAGCCAGATATAACGCGGATGGACAGCCAAGTCCTCCGGCACCAACAACGAGGACCGAGGAATTTTTTAATTTTAGTTGCCCTAGACGTACGTTTATTATCGATATCAGTATAAATATTAAATCGATCAGAGACAATAAAAAACTATGTAAATAAATATCAACAAATGTTATAAACCTTTGGGTTGGTATTTTAATAATGCATACTATTAATTATACCAAATTTACAAGTAAATATATAAGGTTTTAGATGAAATTATTATAATAATTTAAATTAATAAATATTTAGAAACGGAAATAATTATTAAAAATTTGTATTAATATCCAGAAAATTCTATATTTAATTATTTATTTTTATACTTTACCCTTAACTCCAATTTCTGGTAGAATAACTTGTCTACTGTATCTTGCAATTTCTGCATTGTTTAATCCATGTACTTGCAAAACTTGTTTCTCATATCGTAATTTAGCGAGGTTATTTTCCTTTTCTCGCAATTTTTCTTTTAAAGTCGCTATTTCTTCTAAAAGAAATTGTTCATCCATATTAAATATCTTATAAATTGTATTACAATATAAAAAATTTGTGTATAAATAAAATTCTTAAATAATGTTTAAATCTTTGACTTTATTTATGGTGCAGACGCATATTCACATTATACGAAGCACCATTTAAACGAACAGCTGATCAATATTGAAAAATATTTGGTATGCAAAATACACAATGCTCAGAAATTTCAAAAACGAATATGAAATATATTTTATAGAAAAAAAAGTCGTAAATTTGATTTCGGGAAGTGTAATATGTAAAGTGAAATATATATATATTAAAATCATTTTATAAAATTTGTGTAAAGGTTAATATTGTTAAGAAAACAGCTGATTTATGATATAATTAGATTTATAAAATATTTAATATTATTATACATAAATAATATATAAATGTAACATCCGTTGACTATTTTTTTTTTATTCAGATATCCGTGTTAAACAAAATTATTGAGAACAAAGCAATCGAAGATTATTATCGTTAAGATTTGAATTCCGTACGAGATAAAAACAATCTTTATTCTCATACATTGTTTAAAATTTTATAATAACCGAAAAAAATAATTATAATAAAATATTACTATCCGGAAAATAAAATAAAATTAAAATATGAAAGTTGACAACGAGCAATTTAAGCACAACGAAAAATCATCTTTAATATGTAAGAAAGTGTAATATCCTATAAGAAGCGAGTAATAAAAAAGTAGATAAATCATCGTCGAATTCGCTACAGACTCTAGAATTTGGAAAAAATTATCGTTGAAGTTATCGATAAAAGTTTCGACGAAACGTTTGTCCTAAACTCCTCGAGACGACTCGTAAGAAACGATTCCGAAAATTTTTCGATTCAAAAATTTCCCGCCAAAAGCCAATCCCCCTCGACGATTCGTAAACGCGTCCATTAAAACGATGGGAGAAACGGTCGGAGAGAGGCGAGTTAAAAAAAATGATGTCAGGTAGTCGGTTGGCAGCCGTCGACGGCGTGGATAAGTTTCGTAGTCGCGACTAACGATCCTCTATCGACGACACCAACGTCACTTTGCGTCGTAGTCGCGCAGCGCAACCTTACCTTCGCCTCCCGGGGCATCGCGCGTGTACGCGTCTTCGTCCGCGTAATTATGTTCACGCGGATGATGAGATTTCGGCTGCTGCTCCCGATGATGACGACGAGGGTGACGACGACGACGAAGACGACGACCGCGACGACGACGAGGACGACGACGACGACGACGACGACGAAGACGACGACGACGACGACGACGCCAAGGTCGACGGCGACGACGTTGTCGCTTACGCTTTGAACGCGCCCCTGAAATCTACTCGGACTCGCTCCGAATTCCCAGGGCAGGGAAGAGTGGCCGAGTCGAAGAGAGCGAGATAAAGAAAAAGAGAAGGCAGATAGACTTGAAAAACGCACAAAGGAGGCGAGAAGTGAAGAAGATTGGAGTGCGTGAATTAAAACGACGAGGACGATCAGTTTTCGCTCTCAAGATGGTGGAGCCGATCTTCGATTATCAGTTTCGTCTTATCCTGATCGGTGACAGCACCGTGGGGAAGAGCTCGCTGCTCAAGTACTTCACCGACGGAAAGTTCGCCGAGGTAACCGAGTTAACCGAGTTAACCGAGCTAACCGAGCTAACCAAGCCAACCGTCGACGAGTGTCTCGTTTCGACCGTGAAAAACGAGGGGACGACTATCGCCTTTTCGTTTTTTCGTTATACGATTTGCGCCTCTCTTTTATACCAGTCTTTTTTCTTTCCTTCACCGCCTCGATTTCTCGGGAATATTTACGCACCTGTTTTCATAATACTAGTAAGGAAGCTTTTGCCTCTCTTTGTTTATGAGTTGTAGATTTCGCTTGGGTGAATAGAAATTATTAGGGTTAAGGTTATGAGTCGACAAAAATAACGTTACTATTCTCGAGTATTAGGAGAAAATATCTATTGCATTCGCTGATTTTTCGTCCCACTTCCACTGTAGGATCAAACGAAGAAATGTAGAAATACAAAGTTTAAATTTATACCGGAGAGGCTGATTATAAGTTATCTTTCTTACGAGTTCAGTTAAATTCAGCAACGTAATTGTAAAATTACTTTGAGTCAAATTTTAAGTTTTAAATAATTTTAATTATATTTGTTGCATTATTTTGTACTTTCGTGGCGATAAGAATATTTTCTGTGAAACAACGGTATCCATCGAAATCTCTCCGTGTACTTAGAAAGAATAACAGTTTTATAATATATTCTACACGTATCTAATTTTCTTATCTATATAATAATTATAACGAATGTTTATTATCGTGGCTATTCAATTTTTTCTATATCTTTTAAATTCTCTGCTTTATAATATTTCTTTATAAATGTCGAGTACGGGATAAAGCAATTTATTTATCGAAACGTTACATAAAACACAAAAGGTAATATCTTGATTTATATAAATACTCTTTTAACGTTGTATTTCAATTATTTCAAATAAGTAAGAAATAGTATCAGTTTCCAGAGTTCGTTCTCTAATATTTTCGTTTACCTTATACTTTCTTTAAAACTTACTTATATTTTATTTTTTCCTAATCACTTTTCGTTAACCTTTAGTTAACGGTATATTATAATTGGTATATTTTTATTTAGCTTAGAGAAGCCTTCGTTTATCATTTTATTAAAAAGATTTTGTATTCTACGTTCGTATCAAGTTTAACAAAGTAAAATTAAGGCTATCGATAAACAAAAATTGAACGATCCGTTTACTTATTCTTACATAAGGTAGAATAAACCAACTATAAAATGTAATATCGACGAATCTGAATTTTATCGTACCAGTGAAAAAGACTCAAAAGCCATAATTGTATTTATATCGAGCAAAAATTATAAAATAGTTCAAAATATCAACTTAATTATCTATACTGCATCGAACGTTAATTAAAATGACACATAAAGTCGATAAACGTAAGAAATAAAATGCTTTGTTTTAAGCAAGGTAAAATCCGTTAAGTGCTAAA
This sequence comes from Dolichoris vasculosae, assembly GCA_018907195.1. Classification (NCBI taxonomy): domain Eukaryota; kingdom Metazoa; phylum Arthropoda; class Insecta; order Hymenoptera; family Agaonidae; genus Dolichoris; species Dolichoris vasculosae. The sequence goes on from JACCHY010000015.1 coordinate 706,674, forward strand.
TACTTAAACGTATAATCAGCTACCGTCTAAAAATATAAATTATGAGAATAAATATTACGCTTAAAAAAATAACTATTAACGATAGGTGAATATACTAGAGTTGCATAAAGATTATAATTATATAATTAAAAAAATTATTAAACGATTATTGCGAAGAAGGGAACGTTGTTTTCGTGCGTTTATTTATATTAATTGATAATATTAATATATTTTTCATTGCGCTAAGCAACGTTATAAAATTGAAAAATTGAAGCGAATAGTAGTATTAAATTAATTTAAACGAGTATCGAGAAATAAAGAAATTCGTCGTTGCATCGTTACAACGTAAATTTTAATCACGCGAAAAAAATACACGCTACACATAAAAATTTGGTAACATTTGGTATTCGTGATTGAACTTACGATAAGCAATTTAAATGAGACGAATAAATTATACGTATCCTGCCATCGGTATCGTATTAAAAATAGCGATTCAGGCTATCCAAAGCCTTAAAATTAACCAAATAGTCCCAAAACTCGGCAACGATCTCACCCGAGAGAGGAATACATTTGTTTTTAAAATAAAAGAATAACAGCAATGGCAGCATTGGCATCACCGACGAATACGGCTTCGTCGTCGATATCTATACTTTCGTCTAGAGTCGTGTACAAACGAACGACGCCTGCGACGGTCCTACAATAAACATAATGTTCACAATCTGCATAATGTACATAGTGTACATAATATACATAATATACATAATATACATAATATACATAACGTACATAGCATACATAACAGTAATGAATTTATAACGTGCATAACATACATAACATACATAACATACGTAACATACACAACATACACGCGTGTCTCGCAAGAAATCTATTTCGTAAGCCACGAATCCGTCCGCGCGACAAAAATCTGTTTTACGGTTCTGGAGAAACTCCTCTCGGAAAAACTTTTAAGAGCGGCTAATAGAATCTGTGCCAATACCTGAGAGGATCTCGGCGGGTAGGCGATATTACGTAACCTAGTCGGCCAACATTTTCTTTACCGAATAAAAAGGAGTATACGATTCGTTCGAGAAGATGAGCTGAACGAGGCACTTAGCTGAAATTATAACCAGGCGATCCAACCGATATTCGTGCTAAATTTATCTTTAGAATATGTAAGCTCCTTGTGTAATACGTGACGGCACTCGTAACCTAAATCCAAACAGTTACCTTCTATATCAACATGCTATGAAAATAATAACAGTTCGCGCGCGGCGCGTATTAAATAATTTAGCCTGGTATTTACGAAGCTATCGCGGACAAATTATCGAACGTATTTCTAAAATCCAAAACGAGTAAAAGGTCGTTTCGAGCGCGATAAGAGCGAGCGTTAAAAAACGAAGGAGCACCGAGAAATCGGTATAAATAACGATTAGTTTGAAACTAGTTTCATTCATCCGCTCGAGCTTCGTGCGTTCGTTGCGTTGCGTATCGAAGCTACTCCCGAAACTTGCCGAGACTTTCGAGTGCTTTCGAGTGCTTTCGAGTGCTTTGGAGTGCTTTGGAGTGCTTTCGAGTCGATATTACGGCCGTTCGACGCAATACTCGCGTATACAATATCGAGGCTGAACGCGATACTTTTGTTAAATTTGTTTAATTGGCTTTTACTACGTAAATAGTCGACGCTTCGACGCTTCGACGCTTCGACGCTTCGACGCACGGAAGGAAAAAATAGATAATTTGAAACGCAATTTCCTCGAGACGATACCTTCTTTGGAATATTATGCGCGTTCGTTTTTTAAACGCTTTACCTTGCGCGGATGATCCAACAGCCGCGAGGCTTTCGTTTCGCGATAAGTGAAATTATCTTTGGATCGAAACGTAATCCCACCACGAGTACGTATAATATTCAATTGCGCGTTTAGCTCGACGGTTTTCTTATCGAATCTTCCAATCTCGCGGATAAACGATTCTATTGGTCGGTCATATTTTTTTGTTTTGTTAGTTTCGTAAAATAAAAGAATACGCGTGGCTTCGATCGTTTATCTCGGACGTTTGTTCGAGGAGCGATGGATTAAGTTGGATAATTGTACTTCGGAGTTTTAAATTTCATTCGGCGATAGTTTCACAGATTCAAAACATGAGTAACCTATTTGCAATTTCCAGCGAAGTAAACAAAGTTTCGTCTGAATCATATGATATTGTTATTCAATCGTAAAATATAATAAACAAAGCTACAAAAACCGTTTAACGCGTATCGGGTTTTTTATCGAAAAATAATTTAGTCGATCGAACGGAGCGAGATATTATTGATTTTAATATTAATGCTGAGAATCAATTTAGAGCGGTTCTTCGTTTAGAGTACAACAAAATTTAATTTATAAATTAAAATTCGTTAATATTTAATCGAACAAAATAAGCATACGCGATAAAATATATCGTAATGAAAAATTTAAAGAATGTTCGAATCTTTCGTAATTAATTAATCAACAATTATGTAAAATTATAAGCCACGTTTGAATATCGGTTTTGCGACCTATCGAAAATAAATTTATTGCTTTAATTTCCAAAAGTTTTCTTCGTAAATATTATAAAAGTATAATCAAAATATTTACTTAAGATTTAAGTTAATTTTGAATAATTTTATGCAGATCGAATAGTCTTTTTTAAATAAATATCATTAACGATTTGATTAATAAAACAGTAGAGTGAAAAACAGCTTTTCTTTTTATAGTTCATCACGTATTAGATGAGTCATCGATGACTCATGTCACCCGCATCTTGTTATAATTTTAATGTATAATTAATAGATTTATAAATTTTTGTAGTTGGAAAATTATTAAACGATTAACGCATTAATTATCAGGTTTCTTCTTATTTATATTATGACGTTATATATAAAATAATATGATTCGACATTTAACGTTTATTGAAAATAAGCTTTTTAAATAATGTTATACTAAAAATTAAATTAATTTTCAAATATATTTTTAAGAATTAATTATTTTATAAAAATTAGAAAAATATTAGAAAAATCTTTTTTAACGCTTTCAAATACTTAATTATACGATTTATCATGAATTTCTAATAATTTATATAAATTGGAAATAATTTGTAGCGGTAAGAAAGCGTGAGTTTAAATACTATCTAACGTTACTTTTATTCTTACAGATAACAACCTTAAATAGTGAAAATTGAAAACTTCAATGATTCAATAATAAATTATAACTATATATATATATATATATATTTAACCGTTTCGTTTAAAATTTATGTAAAGTTTCTCTTATTCCATTTAAGAAATGAAAGTTTTAGACGATTAACATCGATTTATAATTTTATAGATCTTAGCAAATATAATATATTTTACTGTATACCATAGGTTTCACTTTAGAATTGAAAATATGTGATTTATGCTCGAGTTTATTTTCAATATCAATTAATAAATTTAATTTAATCGATAATGAATATTAATTCTTAGTTAAATTATTCATATTTTTAATTATTACAAAATGAAACTTAACGATTACCTTGACGTTTAAAATAGAATATTCCACGTTATAAATTTATCTTCGTTATTTTTAATAGTTCAAGTTCATTTTATTTAAAAAATATTATAGTGTATTAGTGTCTTGTATAGATTTTGTTTAATTATATCAATTTGGAATGAATTTCGGTAAAGGGAAAAATATTGGATCTATTTAGAGGTAACGATCGTTTCGGTCATCTTACAATTATGATATCGTTGCAGCTTTCGGATCCGACCGTTGGAGTAGACTTTTTTGCGCGGCTCATCGAAGTCAAGGATGGAACGAGAATTAAACTACAACTATGGGACACAGCTGGACAAGAAAGGTTTAGGTAAAATTCGTAACCAAATTTTAACGCTATTTATTTATGTTAAAAATTTTGCACGATACTTTTGAAACTTTTGAATCGATCTATAAGTTTTCACGTTCGAGACTCATTACAAGTTTACGTTTACGTTTAAGTTTATGTTTACACATCAAAGCGTTATCGCTGCCTAATGTTATCGGTTCCTATATAAAACTACCGACGAATATCGCATCCACGCCTTTAAATAAATTTTACCGGCATTATCCTTGCTTCAAAAATCTCGATATTTTTACGAACGTTGTAATGGAACGTATCAGCGATTCGTCGCTGAAACGAACGCTATTTTAATAAAATATATTGGATGACTTTACATAAGAGCAATATCGAATCGATCGGAATATTAATTTCAATCGCGTTGATTGGACGACAAAGTGATGTAACGCCGACTCGAGTAGACGAGTGAGGTAAACCGATCTCGAGCTATCCAGTCGCGAAATAGGTTTGAAAGTCTCCCGCAAAGTTCCCCAAAGCAAGAGAATGTTTTGATCGAGCCCCGCCCGACGCAAGCTCGAACGAAAAATAATGGGTTCGATCCGCAGGTCCATAACCAAGTCGTACTACCGCAACAGCGTTGGTGCGCTCCTCGTATACGACGTATGCAACCGCACGAGCTTCGAGCACATCCCCCGGTGGATGATGGAGGCGCGACGTCACATCGAACCCCACCGACCGGTCTTCTGCCTCGTCGGATGCAAGCTCGACCTGGTGACGAACGGGGGCCGTCGCGAGGTCTCCAAGGAGGAGGCCCGCGCCTTCGCCGACCAGTACGGAGTCCACCACGTCGAGACGAGCGCGCGGACCGGCTTGAACGTCGAGGACGCGTTCAGGACCGTGACGCAGGAGGTGTACAACCGGATACAGAACGGCGAGTACAAGGTGGAGGACGGCTGGGACGGTATAAAGACGGGCTTCGCCCGACCCGGAGGTTTGGATTTCAATCTAGTCGAGGCGGAGCCAACCAAGAGCTCGTGTTGTTAGGGACTTGGATGTGATCGTTCGTTTAACGAGGAATCCAAGGGAAGGAGGCCGAATCGCACTGCCTTTTCTCTCTCTCCTTGTTTACTTCTTTTCTTCGTACGCGAGCTTTTCGTTGCGCACTTTTGGAAAATTGCGATCCGAGCCTGGAATGTATGGAACGGACCGAACAGACCGAAAGGACGGAGAAACCACGGAGAAACCACGGAGAAACCACGGAGAAACCACGTTTCCGCCCCTTCGCCCCTTCGCTCCTCTCCAACTCGAGAGGACTCCAATCGATTTACGATCGGAGCTTCCAACACCAGCAATCTTTTCTGGTGTCGTATCGCCGTTCCTCTGGAGTTTCGTTCGCGCTCTTCGATGTCCAGAGATTCGAAGCTTCGTTTGTTCGGAAATACTTGTATGTTGGAGTTACCTTTGTTACTTTTTATACCTTTTTATAGCGTTGAAAAAGCTGCTGCGAATTTATTTTATTCGAAACTTTCAAACGTAATGTTTCAGTCTAGATGTACAGTCATTCGATCGTAATTTGATGTTACATTTGCATGTTTACAACTTTCATTATTTTGTATAAAAAAAGTTAATTCAAAAAAAAATATTTTCAAAAGGCGTTCAAATTTCTCTTTCTCTTTCCTTTAATTATTTTTAATTCCCTTATTCTTTTAATTATCTATAATCTAATTTATTAATCGAGTATATTATCTTAAGTTTTTTTATATTTTTATAAATTCTGTCGATTCGATCGCGTAAAGTATAATTTTTTTTTAATTTGTCAAATTAGTTTGTCGTATTAATTAATTACTTTTATTCAAAATTTAAATCGTTAAAAATCTGTAATAGTCTAGACGTTGCGTGTTTCTAAACGAAAAAATAAATAGTAACGGTTTATTTACCCAATTGTCAAAATTAAAACATAAATTTTATAGTAATAATTAAAAAATTAAATTAATTTAAAAAATTAAATTCTATTTAAGCATGTGTAATCAAATATTATATAGTCGATGGTTTATATTTTAAACCATGTATATTTTAAATTGTAATAGATACATTTCTTAAAATACTACCTGTAATGGCTCTAATATATTACAAAGTCCATCCTGTAATAAATAATTGTATATTTTTATCAACATAGTTTATGTATTTATTATCGTTGGTAAATTAAAAATTGAATTTAACGTTAGAAGACGTAAAGAACACTTGATATTTCAAAATATACTAAATTACATTACATAAAAAAGAAAATAATAAACTACGTTAATTTTATCACCAAAGCCTCACAGAGTTATCGTTTCATGTGTATTATTACTAGTTTCTGTTGGTAATTATAGCTTACAGCAGCTTGTGATTCGCAAAAGAAATTTATATTACTGTTAAAAATCATAGCAATATTGTATTGATTCTATTTCTTTTTTGAAAATGATTATTATACCAATTGCTTCTTAAAAACGTCTGTTATATTGTAACATAAATTATAACATAAAGTAGTTTGAATGAATTAAATTTCATTGCATTCTACTTTTATGAAAATCATAAAGATAATGTTAAGAAATGATAAAATAAGTAAATTGTTACGAGTCAATATAAGCAAATTTTATTTATTTATATTATGATGTATTAAAGCTAGACACAAATGTATTTTAGATTTCTCTGTGTAGTTTGTATACAAAGAAATGTATAAAATGATTCTTATACATATATACACATATGTGATACTTGCAGTGAACTGCTTATTCAAATAATATTCTACATAAATAGAGTTTAATTTCGCGGAACATTTTTTAATACAATTAATCTTTGTGCTTGAAAACGCATTAAAATTAATATCGAATTATTTTAATTTTTGATAAAATTGATAGATTGGTAAAAATCGTTGATTTTTTAATAGTGAGATGAAGTTCCTGTTTGTGTTTCCGTTCACAAAAGATAAATTACACGATCTTTGTCACCGTAAGCTTTTCATCATAATAAGGAATATCCTGTTTTGTCAATTTCTTTATTTGTAATATCGAGTATATCATTTAAATTAAAACATTGTAAAAATGTATTATAATATTTTTTTAATTTAGACTTTAATTTTCAAATAACGATAAATGTTTTATTTATATACATACATATTATTTTCGCACGCTGTTACATAATTAATTATTTGTGATTAATCGTTTTAAATTAAATTTTTTCTACGCATTGAAACTGGAAGTAGATCGTTTCAGTTAAAATATGTCGATTATTTCGTTAAGTACTTGGCAAGGTTTCACGAATTTATAAAGATCGCGTTGCGAAACGAGGAACTTGTACCTTGCGAGTCGAGTATCCGACGCTAATTAAAATCGACGCTAATTGTAAATCGACTCGATACAAAGAGATCATTCTGGAATTCGCAATCGTTGCAAATAACTCGTGTACAAGGCCACAGTCGCGATTTGGAACGATTTATATAATTCAAAGGTTCACCGAGTATTTGTAGGAAGGCTCGGTGAATCGTTAAAAACATTCCTAGTTTTACATATCCTATCCCTTTGTAGTCAATAGGATTGTGATATTTAACTTCTGCCGATGCTTTTCCTTGTTTCAATTTATTTAACGTACGTCTAGATTTCGCTGCGCGTAAATTCATTAAAAAATTTGTATCGGGCTACTTTATATAATTCAAAATTAAATCGTAATATTTCGATTTATTTATGTAAATGTAAATTCAATCGTATCGTTTAAAACGAATTAGAGAATCTTCGTGAAAAACATTCTACAAGATACTTTATTTTTCTATAACGTGTACTTTTCTAAATGTATTATGCTAGCAGTTATGCGTCTTAAGCGGTTGAGATTGTATTTATTTGATCGATAGTATATAATCCAACCGCGTTGAAGCATCTACAAGTTTACATTGAAAAATAAAATTGTTTGAATCAACAAACGAACGTTTTGTATGAAATTCGCAAGGAAAATTGACCAGCAACGTTTTCAACGAAGATTCGTTACGAATGATCAAAACAATCTAGACCAAGACTCGTTTGCTTAATATCTTGATAATTTTAAACGATTGTATCGGGAGTTGAATTCGTTTGAAATTTATTACGTAAAAATAACAGGATTTTTTGCGCTGCTTATTTTTCAAAAGCTACCGCGGACTCGTCTTTGATACAGTAACTATATTTGGCCACTCTCTTGCCATAGTTTCATTTTGGAACTGTCCGATGGCTGTGCTCCACTCTTGTCTCGTTAATTTTTATTTCTCCGTCTTCGTTTTTTATGATTTTTTAAGAGAGTGCTGTTTACTTTCGGATTCGAATTTTATTATATTATAGATAGCTCGGTTCAATTTTTAACACCTTCTCTCGTACCTAAAGTAATTCGAGGGTCGGGTCCTCGAAAAGTCAGCTTAGAAGTAAGTCCGTCGATTAAAAGTGTGCAGAATGAACGCGTTTTTGTTGTCCAAGTAGTAATTTAAAATAATATAAAATCTTGAAATTACTATTAAAATTAAAGACAAAGTTATTTAGAGGATTCGTTGATTAAACGATTAACTATTTTACTTTGTTTTAGTTATTAAGTAATGATGATTTTGACGATCCGAGTGTTAACATTCGTGAAGATATCGGGTATACGAGAACAATGTTAAGTTAAATAAGCATAATAACGTTCGCCGCTCGTGATCTGATTCTGTTACACATTTGTTATACAATGTAACCTATGAATTTTCTACGACGGGATAAAACACGAGACAAACGCGTCGAAACTATTTGTAAATATCAAACATACAGTGGTAAGTTTTTAACCGTTAAGCAATACATTCTTCGTAAAATAATCGATCGAACGAAGAATAAAATCGTAAAAAAAACTAAATACATGGTTGTTTCGAATGAAAACCACCGTACAAGATCGAATTAATGAAATACTGTTCACGATTCTAAAAATCTTCTAACATCGTTTCGTATCGAATGGCTTTATTGAACGGTGAATTAGAATTAACATTGTAAATTTTCTCAATGTAACTTCAATATAACGGAATGTGAGTAGTAAAGTAATTTTAAATATTATTCGATTTGACGCCTACAAATGAAAATCGTATATGAAGGTATAAAGGTACACCAGTAAAAGATACAACATTGATACGAAAGGGTTGAATTCCGATGAAACAGCCGTACGTGTTCCAAATGTGTACATCATTCTCAATGTATTGTACGATTGCATCGATAGCTTTCGGAAAACATTTTAATTTAGTTACGTTTGCGAATTTGATTTCAACCGTGAACGTAGCACCGCCCTTAAATAAAACGTATCTCATCGAATTAATCTCTCGAACGAATCAAATCAAGACTTCAAAATAATGTCGTAAAAAATATATCGGGTTTAACGAGATGTTGCTTGTAAATGATCGTTCGAATTATACGTATAACGATATATATTAAGAATTATTTTTGAGAATAATTTGTACAAAGTGAGATCAATTTGTATCTAGCTTTAATCCATTTTAATGATAAAAATATTAAATTTCCAATTATACTGACTTACTACAGATGTTTATTACTACTTATAGTAATAGAAAATCCGTTCGAAAAAAATTTTTTTAACTGCGATTAATTGCATATGATTATAGATCATCTAAGTAAACTGTAAAAATATAAAAAAATATGTATCATTTGTCGTATGTTGCGTTTATTTTCACACATTAGTTTTTTCACATATTTGGCAAATTCGTTTTTTCTGAGGAGCCATAAAAAATTTAATTATGTAAATTTGAACGATAATATATAGTTGTACATAATTATAAATGATTATGTAGCAACAAAAACATGATTGTGCATAATTTTTTTTTCCAATTTTTCCAGTACATCTGTCCAGCATCTAATAAAGAATATAATAATGTAAGAATGTTTCAAAAGATCGATATCTTAATCAAAAAATAATTGCCTACAGTTTATCAAGCTTACAAAAAACAAAATTTATTTTTATAAACTTGAATATGTTACGATTTCAAAACTCGTGTAATTATCATTTTTAAATTTTATTTCAATATCATATATTTTAACGTGCGATCAATTTATTTAGAAGAAGAAAAGATTAAAATGGATAAGAGGATATTGTCGAAGAAAAAAGTTATTCGACTTGTCTCGCGACTCGTCCTTGCGATCCTCTGATCCTCCAAGTTGGGATTTTACGACGAGAGAAGGAGACGGTCCGATCGACTCTCGCATCTTATTAGAATAAACTTCCCTTTCGTCGATATGTCATTTTATTTAATTTTTTCTTCGGCCAAATAGTTTAATCGAACGCTTGTAAGTAAAAAAATGTAATAATTTTTTAAAGAAATTGAAATAAAATATATCGATAGTAATCATACTGAAAACTATATAAATTAGTTTTCTCGATGCATCATATTTCCCTAGTATTATAACACCAATTATTATTGATTCGCATACTTTAAAATATTGTTAGTTTGTAGAACAATTATGAAAATATTTTCTTAAATAAGTTTCAATGATACATGAAACTTTTTTACTTAAAAATACATGAATATACTGTAATAACATAAAGGATATTAATTTAAGAATTTGCTTTGCTATATTAATTATTTTTTGCTTTAGTTTAATTTAAATAATACAAATATGTACTTTTTATTAAATATTAATTTGATTCAATTTTATTTATCGAATGCATATTTTATTATAAAGAGTAAATATTTGATCTCGGATTAAAAATTTATGAATTTAAATGTATTAGAAAAATAATAAAAATTCTTATACATTCTTACATCTATCGAAAAATTTTTGGTCTACGGGAAATGTTATTATCGAATAAAATCATTGATATAATGTATAAAGATAAAATTTATTTTCACTTTGTACATAGTTTGTATGATATAAATGAGATTAAAGCATATATTGAAACGTAGAAAAAAGTATGAAAACGCCAACATACGATTGTAAGAAGATTTTTTTATTGATTTAATTTGTCCTCTGAATAAAAAATTTGTAATCCGTAGAAATTCATCAAATGTTTTTCACAAAAATATATTAAGATATTTATAAATAATCATTAGCACGTAAAAAATTTCGTTTCTAATAAGAATAATAAGAAACTAAGAAATTAACGACAACTTTTTTTTATAAAACAAAGTTTGCAGATAATAGTTTATATATTATTTTTAATCATCTGCGTTTAAATTTATACTCATTATTACATAAAAAGTCTAATTTACTGTAGCGGTAAATCAATTGCGAGTGGAGCTGTATAGAAATGAACTTAATTCAATAATTTGAAATCGATGTTCCACTGCACATATTCTATTGTTTAAGTGTAAATTTTTAAAATAATATATTTTATACTTGTCGATTATTATACTAATTAACGTTCATAGTTTGTCTAAGTGACCGAGTGGGAAAGAGAAGAAAGGATAGTCTGCGTATATGAAAGAGAGAGTTTGAGAAAAAAAACTGTAAAAGTAAATAAATACAGCCTCTGATACGTTACGTTGTAGTTCGATATTACATTTTTTTACGCAACTATGGGTTAAAATATTTATAATTCTGTATGAATTTTGTCTTTTTGGCGTGCATGTGATTCTCGGACAAAAATTTATATTAATTTCCTACAATATACGTAATACGTACAGAAAACAAATCTTCGTTAAAACTATTTATACTTTCCCGTAAAGTATTAAATCTACTTTTTTACAATCTCGCATTAAAAATAGAACATGTTTTTTCTACGAATGTTACAATATTATAAAAATTTTATGGAAACTTCTTAGTATTTTAGAAGATGATGTTTAAATTTAAATTACGATTTCAAGACTCGTTATTAGCTTTTTAAAAAAAATTAGAAATAACTAGTATTAGTATTAATGATATTTATCATGAATAAAAACAAATAAATATGTATAAATATATCGCAAAATTTACATTTAAATTTACATTTAAAGGCAAAATTCATGTATGATTATATAAATTAATTTTTCTCTTGGTAAATGTAAGTCGTTGCGTAAGCGTAACTTTCTATGTAAGACTCAAATCGATTCGTCGAATCTAAATGTAGAAAAATATCGACCGATTTGCGGTGATGATTAAAACGGCAAGCTAGTGAGAATTTTTCTTATAATACACATTAAAAAATATAAAAAGTTAAGAAGTGCACGTGCGAGCAATGTAAATAAACGGAAACAAACCAAACCTTATGATTATTATACATATATCATACAATAAACCTTTTTCTTATACCGAAGCGAGGATATATTGTGTATTATGCAAGGGATTCACGTTTTAACGTTATTACCGAAAAATATGCGCTTGTTATATTCCTACGCATCACGCAATTATTTATTTGCGATAAGTAATGCAAAATCGAAGTCAACATAAGTAATTAAACACAATCACTGTAAAATTCCTTAATTCTGGAACTTGACTATTGCTACCGAATTATGTATTATTTCCACTTTTCTTTTGTACTAAGTTACATAACAGCTTTTTCTATCACTTTTTTTCAAACTGTCTGACTTTAATTTTTCAGTACCCTCGCGAAGCACGTGTAAAAAATGTTATTATTGTCTTAAATTAATTAATATATATACATACATGCATATGTATAATTACATTTTGTAATGACTTATTTATTTTAATAAAAAGAAATATTAACCTTAACAATGATGATTTTCTTTATTTATATTTTTACATATTTGTACATTATGATTATTTAAATAAGTATAAAACGGAAAATACAGCCAATTATTCATTACCTAAAAATAAATTTGTATACATAAATATTAATTTTACTATGTACGTTTCTTTGTTCGGTTGAAAAAAATTTTTGATACATCAAAGTTTTTAAATTTCAAATCTCCTATAAATAAATAATTATAAATAAAAAATTTACGTTACAAAGAATGAAAAATGTAAAAACTGAATTAGTAATTAAAATCATTCGGTTATATAAAGATATTTTAAATTTAGAAACATTATTATTCTCTTGGCTGTGTTTCATTTATTTATATTTTAATACGACTTTTGAATGCTATAATATTTAAAAATAATATTATCAATATTGTGATTTGCTTGATGAATATATTTTTAACTGACTATTTTTATTATGTTATATTCATTTTTAAAAACATTTTTTTTTTAATTTCTAATTTAAAATAAATAAATAAACGTAATGTATAAATTATATTATTTACAAAATTTTATTCAAAAATAGAAAAGTATAGAAAATTTTTAATTGTATTTACCGAATTGCAAAATTAAATATATTAATTGAAAAGTAAAGTAAATTATTATATTTTTAGAAAATTCATTAAAATATCAATTCAAACAATAAATTTATAATTAAAATTTTGATTAAAAATAAAATATTTGTCTTTTTCTTTTATAATTCAAACAAGTATTTTCTTAAAACAATAATTTTTTATCGATTATGTAAAAATCTTAAGTAGTATTTTTTCTAATTGCAAAAAATTTTATATTATCTAAGAAGACTTAACTTTTAGATTTCTTATATCACAATTTAAGTATACATTATACCATTGTAATAATTGAAAATATGATAAAATTTAAAAATTAACTTAGAATATTTCTTAATATATCGACTGATTACGATATTAAATACTTTTGATTAGCAAAAAATTTATATTTAACAACTTAAAGATAATAATTTTAGTATAGATAAATTTAAAAAATCAAAACAATAATTGTACTAACATTCAGTTTTGAATAAGTCATAATAAATTAAGAAACAAATAAAATTAATAATATCTATTATATTTGCTAATTACATAAGGAAGAAAAATGTAATAAATACTCGTTTATCCAGTAAATTATGAAGAATACATAATGAAATAATTACAAACTTGAATATTGTAACTTAAAAGGTAAGGAAATAAATAAATCGATAGAAAATGTTTTTATTCTTTTATTTATAAAATCATTTTGATCACATGATCACAATCTTTCAATAAAATCTTTTGAAAAGAATTTTGTGAATTGAAGTTTTGAATAAATTTACTCACTGACGAATTAAGATTTGTTTCAAGTATACTTTAGCTTGTATTAATTATTAGAGATAAGGATTTCGATACTTATGTATTTTAAAAATGTAATCCGTGGTATTATTCTAAAGACATTAGGTAAGTAAAAGTTTCCACTTATCCTTTAACTATAGAAGAAATATCTTAGAGAAAGTAAGTAAGGGGATCATTAATAAATTATTTGTACAATATAACACTTTTTTTAAACCTTTGAAGCGCCATTTATTACTTACATTAACACCTTTTTGACTTCAATTTTCATTGAAGTAGTTTTGTTACATTTGTACCTACATTTTTTGGCTTGTATAATATTTAAGGTGTTAATGAGCATAACATAAATATTAAAAAATATATATATATTTAATTATAAAATTAATTTAAATAAACAAAGTAAAATAAAAAATACTACTTTTTATAGGAAATGCGAGCTTCAAAGGGTTAATACATAAAATAATACGCTTTATACGTTATCTTAACAATTATTCAATTATCCTTTAGATAAAAATTATTTATCAATTACAATATCTTTTATGTAATTATAATTTTCTGCTGTCAAAGTTTATTTCAATAACTCTTATTAAATTTAACGATCAATTTGAATTTCTAATAGTATAAATATAAATTAAAATATATAATGTTATAACTTCAAATATTTAAATATTTAAAATTACAATCATGTTACAATATTAAATAAATTTTTCGTATAATAAGAATAATAAAAAATATTGCCCGAAGCCAAAGACTGTCGATAAATATCTTTTCTTATTAATAAATACACAAGGTACAGAATATTTATTTTATCGAATATTTTATCGAATATTTTATCGAATATTTTATCGAATATTTTATCGAATCTTTGTACGAATGTATACGGCTCAACAAAAATTTATACTTCAATTGAAGATATAAGTGTTATCATATATTTTTAGAAATATTTTATTATATATTTAGCGTCTTATAGATAATGAAATAACATGTTTTAGATTAAATAACATTTGTACTGACTTTGACGAACGTACAAAGTTTTAAAAGGATATTTTATAAAAATATATAATTTGAATTAATAAAAATATTTTAAATAGTTTCAATAATTAATTTGTTTAGATACGAGATTCATAACATGATTAATGTAAATTTTATCGAAGCAAATTTATCTTTTTAATAAATATTTCAAAATTAGATTTTGATAAATTACAATAAATCGTATACTTGTTCGATAAAATTTGAACTTTATAAATATTATTTATAATAATTTGTTAATCACTTTTACAAAGACATAAATAAAAAATCAATTTAAATTTGTCAGCATCTAACTTCATAATATCGGTAAAATTACATACTAAACGTCTAATTGACAATAACAATAACTACTTACACTTTATACATAATTAATTCTTTTAAAATATATTTTTTTCTTAACAAAGTGTACATCGATAATTTTGCATAATAATTTTCAGCAATGTTGATATAAAAATTTTTGTTGTAAGCCGTAAATGTCAAGATATTGTATTTATACAGGGCATCGTTTTAAAATTGTTTTAAAATATCTTAACAAAAAAGAAAAACCAACTTTAACAGCACTATTTCGAACCATATTCATTTTTTTTTTATTGTTCAATCTACACTAGTTAAAGAATAATCGTTGATTTAAACTTATTCTAAATGCACTAAACAGATTTTGTGGCTCGGAATATAATCGACAATGAAGAGCTTTTAGCGTGATTAGCGTAATTTCATCTTTGTGTGCATATATCTTTATGTTTATATAGAACAATGGCATGATATTCTTTTATAATTTCATCTCCAAAGAGTGTTGGATAAATATCTGGGCAAACAGTCACATATTAAATTTCTTGCTAATATTTTTTAGCTCGCTTATAATTTTTGTTCCCCTAAAGCTACTTTTAAACCTAACAGAATTAGAGCTTCATGATATTCGTAAAGCTAATAATCTAACTACAGGGGTTTTTTTTTATTACTGAATATATTAACTTGGAAGTAAACTCTCTTACAATCCTAGGTTTCAAATATGACTAGAAACTTCCTTATATAATCTTTTTATCCTCCTCATTTATTTCATATCTATTTTTTGGCAAGATTTTATCCGATATAAATTTACGAAATAGCTTATATTTTTATGTCGTATTTTCTTTTTTTATGAAATACTAAGTTCTTTATCACATAATTACTTTTTTGTATTATATCTCTCAACGCTATCTTTAAGCATTTTTGTAGTACATTCACTCTTCTCTTTTATTTACAAAACAACTTTTCGCGTGACGGTCATATTATTTACGTTCATACATAAAATTACTATCGTATGATTAATTCTGCAGACACAAGATTTTTTTTATAAATAATAATTATACGTTCTTTTCTTCTATTTAACATTAAAAATCATTCATTTTATGATTTTAAACCAATTTTTCATCACGATTAGACCAACATTTAATAATTTTTTTTTTAAGATATCCATAGTATTATTATTACACTCGCATTCTTTCTTTTTCTATACTTTTTATTGATTTAAACTATTTGACATATAATTTATTTCAAGTGCAGTACACTAAGTGCACATCGATAATTGATATTAAAAGTGTATTCGATTTAAAAATAACAAAGGTTAAATAACTTTATAACAGAATAATGATATCGAGTTATTTACAACAAAAAATAACTACTCAATTCCACGGTAAGTTATATATATATATATATATTAAAAAATTTTTTTATAGAATGAAAGAAGCTCTAAGTTTCATAATTTCGGTATTTAAAATCGGTTGTAAATTCTCAAATATTAAGAAGAATATATACAAGAAAAAACTCGTAGAACCTTATCCTATTATGTAAATGCTGTGTTTAGGCAAACATCAAAAGTGCCCAATGTATGTAGATATTATCGACCAAAAACATGAAATTCATACTCTGTAGGAATGTTTAAAAAATGCTTTTGAATTTATTTCGATGGTTGGTAAAGTAACGTGACATTATTAAAACAGAATCATAATTTTGTGTGTAGGTTCAGCTCGAATTATTCGATTGCGATGCTTATGACACGCTCGTAGCTCGTGAAATTTTTTTTATTACGAAACAAACGGGAAATTAAAAGTTAGAATGTACGTTTTAAAATTTAGTTTCCAAGACACTTCGAGACGCGCGACTTTACGTTCTAAGAATTATCTTAACCGAACGCAACAGTTTCGTTCATTCCATATATAATTTTATCTATTCGCTATTTATTTGGAAGATTTTTTTACATCGATGACTAAAAATAGAAGACCCGTTGTAAACGAGATTGCGTCTCGTTATCATCATCGAATACTTACTTATGAATAATTTGTACAATACAAATAAATAGGTGAAACGATTTTAATCAATAATAAAGGTTAAAACGTACATTGAATTCGAAGCGTTTAAAATTTTGAGCGAGTACGGATGAAAGCAAACCTTTTTGGTAAACGACAACGATTTAAAACTATTCGAATACAGTATCGACGCGAAGCACGAATAAGATAATCGTTGTTCACCTGTGCGAACCAACAGGAAGCGGACCAACGATACGATCGTTCTCGTCGAGTCCGCGTTTAACGCGACGACAGCTTCGATTTTAGAAGCGTTGGATCGAATACACTTAACCGGTACACAGCGATAACATCGGCTTAATCTTAAACTTAATCTAACGGAAAAATCGAAAGAATTTGCGATATCAGCGAATCGAATGCTGGAAAGGTGGAACGCAATGAAAGTTTAAGATTTTACAACGAAAAAGTATATAAATTTCTTTAATTGTTTCGAGGCAGTCTGTGAATATCTGTGAATGCTGTGTGTGTGTGTGTGTGTAGCATAGTAAGGTAACCCTAAGAGTCACCGTAATTTCAGCCCGTGAACGTAGTGGAAAGCGCAGAATGGACATTCGAGAAAGATGTATCCAAATGTATCCAGATGTATCCGGTGTTAGTGCCATAGAAGAACATATCGGAAATCTTGATGATCAACGAACTTGTGAGACAATTGCCAGTAGTTTGCCTACCTCTGGTGCAACCAACCTGCCCGAGACGCTGGCTAACCTAGGATTAGAGACATCGAAGATATTCGTCGAGTGCGTTCCATTAGATGTACAGCAGCAAGTGCTTGACCTACTCCGCTGCGAAGAAAGAAAAGACCCATGGGAAGAGCATCGTGGAAGATCAGCTCCGGGTACAAACAAAGTCGAACACAGTTGCACAGTTGAAAGAAGCGGAAACTGTTTTGATCGATGATGTCCAAGTAAGAACAAATTCTGGGGTGGAAGAAGGATATAATTGGAGATATCGAGGCTCTCGTCCCTCCTGTGCAACTCCAGTACAAAACAGGATCAAGAGACGAGATCACAAGTAAAATGGAACAGGCGATGATCCCAAAATCGGGAGTCTCTTCCATGGAAGAAAAGATATAAAAAAAAAGAAATTGTTGCCGATACCCGGGACATAAAATACCGGATAAATGTGAAGTGTAAGAAGAAGGAGAGGACCATGGGAACATATACCAAGGAGAGCGAAATTACAATTAACGTCGAGAACCACGACCAGAAGGACCGATGCGGAATTCATATCGGGGTAGAACCGGACTCAACCGAGGACGACAACAACAAGGTCCACCAACAAATCCGGACAACCCACGGCATTTAACGACGGAGAGACAATTCCCCGTAGCGATAAGAACGCGAGCGTAAAATTTGAGTTACAATAGCGTCGTTCCGGTAAGTTCTTTCGGTATTAAATAACGGAAGAGCGGATCCGACCGAGAATACGAAGAACTTACCGCGACGTTTAGGCGATTTTAGCAACGGTTGTGCCTTGGATGTTGTGCCTTTAGGCCTAAGGATAAGAACTAAAAATTACACATCGCGAACGAAACGCAAAACCAGCCATTTCAATTGGTAAATGCTTATTCGGTACCAGAGAAAAGTATACCCTTCGCTATCCGTTCGTTAACGATGACATCTTGGTTGACTGATCGACTTGGTTGACCGTAACGACCGTTTTCTACTTGGGTTTACCGATGCGACAACTTCGAACGTTCGAAAGTTCTCGTTGGTTCCTGCTCGATAATTCATGTTTTCAATGAAATTGCATCCGAGGTGATTCAAGCGTAAACGTAGCGTTAAATAGAGAAGGATAATAAACATTTTTAATTGGTTGGATTGCCCGACGAGCGTATAAAGAAAAGATAAAGTACCTTGTACACGTTTGCTACAAGTTCTATAATTTCTGGGTCATAATATTTACATTAAGAATTTATCGTATGTAAAATTAATCTAAAACGACGTCGATCGTTCTCCTCTCTCGTTTTACGATTATCCCTTTTAGTATAATTCTCGGTTGCTTTGTATTTATGAGAATATTATTCGATACGTAGTTGATTTTAAATAAAAATTGATTATCCGCATCAAATTTCTTTAAGAAAATCTATTATTTCCCAATTTATTACGAGTTATTATTAATTAATTATTAATTATCACCGCTTTCTACGCAAAATTAACGAGTGCTCGTATACATTTTTTCTTCAACCATCGTCCAAAGACCGCGAGAATAGAACCGAGTTGTAACGATTAACCGCTCATCGACTAGAGCTTTTAAGCTCGATAAAGTATAGAGTTGGGAAGAACCGACATAAAAAATAGAAGAAAATTGTTATCGATTAAAGTGTAGGAAAATCATCGTGTAAAGAAGGAAGACACCGGTAATGGCAATATCTTGGGATACATATACATATATATATATGCGAGCTACTTTCGCGAAACCTTATCAAAACTATAATCTCGTTCTTTAACTCGCAATAATATCTTTAAAACGTTAAATATAAATTCACCGTTTACTTTTTTTTTCTTTTTCGATTCTTTATTGTATCCAATAACGCGTAATTGAATAAAAACAAAATCTCTGTGAGCTTTCCCAAACAAATTAAATTCAATATGAATACGATAGAAACGAAGTACCATTAAATTACAAATGCAGGTCCAATTTCGTAATTATTCAGAGTTTAATATTTATATTTTATACTATTCTCAGTTGGAAACGAACAATTTATAGTATAAATATTATAATAGAGCAGTTAATTCCGTAATAAAAGAAACAAACTTTCTAAATGTTTAACATTTAGAATAATGATTGATAAATGAATGATTAAATAATGAATGATTGACCGATAAAGTAAGCGAATTAATCTAATATTTAAATTTTTATCGAGTAATACTTTTAGATAAAAAATTTAAATAATTTAACGATATTAAATAAATAATTTAACGTTATTTTAATCGATAAGTTTGTACGGTTAAAATGAAGTAAGAAATATAGGTACCGATGTATTTTTCAACGATGAATGTCATTCGTTATCGAAGTTCTATGATATTACATATTTAAACCATCACCGAAAAGTTTAAATTATGGTAAAAATAATGAATCTAAACGACTTGATTATCGAAAAAAGTAGAGTTTATAGTCGAGTAGCCATAATGGAATAATTGTATCGTGGCATTAACGATTAACCGAGTAAGTTTTTTAATAAATAATAATCGCTATCTATGCAATCGCTATTTTTGCGTGTCACGAACACCAAATTAATTATTACAAATAATTATTTAAATAAGCGAATGAATTTTAGTTTAAATTTTTTAATTATTGCCAATGCTGAACATTTTTATTTTAAAATTGATCAGATACAAAAGAAATAATTAAATTTTGAACGATTCTGAAATAATAAATTAAATTTATATAATTTAGAAATACGAATGAAATATTCAATGCAATATTTCTTATAGTATGTAATAATTGCAATAAATATATCATTTAAAAAGTTGCATTTCATCTTTCCATTATTGAAAATTCTAATGTAGAATATAATTTAATATAGCCTATAATTTGTAAGCTATATTAATTTTTAATCGAGAGAACTGAAAAGTTTTAGGTCGATCATATTTATTATAGTGTATATGCCTTTGTATTTAAGATATTAAAAATCACTCTAGTGTGGCATATCTAAAAAAGACTGTTTTCGGTCTACGACCAAAGTTTTATACGAATCACTGGAAATTTTGCTATTCTAAAAGATTTGTAATTGAAATGGAAAAAACTATATTCTATTATTCTTTCCTGTATATTTCAGTGAATTAATTTTCGCGTCTTTTATAGTGTTGATAGTAAATAATAAAATATATAACGATGACGTTAATACTATATAGTTTTAGATTCGTACGATAATATATCTGAAATAAATAAATATAATTATTTCTTCGAGCTGAAAAAGGAATTATATTTTATCAAAGAATATAATTTCGAAAATCGAAACGAGAGCTACAATAGATTATTAAATATTTGGAAATTGTATAAGTTATATTTTTGTACTTCTCTAAAAAAATACGCGATTTAAAATTTTAAGAAAACAATGATTGTTCTTATCGACGATTTCGGCAACGAATTAGACACAATGTATAACTAAATCTACTGTTTAACTTTTTCTCTTAAACGCATTTTTAATGCATTTTGTACAAAATATCAAATATACAAAATAAAAAATATATAAAAATAAAATTGCGTATCTTCGAGATAACGATAAATATTTTTCATAAATTTTAATTTTAATATTCTTTTAATTAATAAGAAAAATTATCGTAATAGTAACTATATGCGTCTTTATATTTGAAATTAAATTATAAAACTTATCTTTAAAAAACGTGTATTATCAATTTTTGTAATATTTTTAAGATAAAATAAACGAGTCAAAATAGTAATTTCATTACTTTTTCAGTATAGTAATTTTTTAAAAAGAAAGATAATAATTTTTAATAATTTAAAAAGTATTATTTACCGAACGTATCCAAAACTAAACAATAGTATGTTGTTAAGTTAGATAATGAACGAGAAACATTTTGCAGTGCCGTTAATGCCCTTTTAACTATAACCATCGTTTGATTGGTTAACTAGGAAGATAGATTTCGGGCACGATTTACCAGCTATAATATATTACCTTGAAAACTAAAGTTTCCGGCAACCAACGTTAACGTTAACGTTACCGTTACCCTAAACGGGGACCACCTATACTTAAATATTTTGGTGATTGCAATTTTCTGAAGTTACCGCTGACAATAGCGATGTATTTTCACTAGAATAAAACCGGAAAACTACAATCATCGAGTGTTTTTATACGGTATTTGTTCGGTAAAAGAAACTGATGGAATAGTCCACACGGACTTTGGGAACTAATAGAATATTTAACTTAGTAAGAGCTTTTCCCATCGGGAAATTCAAAATTCGAAATTCGAAATGCGAAATTCGAAATTCGAAATTCGAAATTCGTAATTCGTAATTGAATAATACTAAAATCACCTAAGTGGTATTTCGAAATTATATATTATTATTCGAAAGTATCCCGTAATTCAGTAACTCTCCTGTTCACTCTCCTGTTCACTCTCCTGTCGCCATTTGTATACGTCTACGATCTTCGGTATACATGCTTTTATCCTTTTATCTTTCATGATGGTTTCATTTTCGAGGTTTCACACTGCTGTAGCTTACATTTTTCGCGTTTATAAATTGACTGCAATTAGCACCGTTCATTGCTGTTGACTTGCCAGTGACTCGCATCCAAATAAAATGTACTCTTCGCGTGACAGCCAGAATGGATTTCCTTTCATGTATTCCGGCGGCGTTTTATCTAAATTAAATCATACAAGAGTATTATTAAAGATTTATTATATTTTAATCAACTCATTTTTCAACAGTTTATTTGAATAGGTGTAAGAATATTTATCTATCATCGGTACAATTCCTCGATAACTATACATCGATACGATTAATCGATTTCGTTTTATCTTTTATTATTTTAGTTGAACGAAAAGATTTTTTTAATTTTCATATCAACGAGGCGGATGGTATCGATTTATTTTAAAAATGTCGATTTTGATGTCCAAATAACTTTAATTTTAATTTTTTAATCATGAAAGAATATTTAATTTATTTTAAAGCTAATGTAAACTAAATCCAAACAAAATTCGAAGTAACGAATTGTTCGATATTAAGGCTTGTCTTAATTATAAATTAATATGAAATAAAAAATAGATGCATTATATCGTAGCATTAAAATAAAATAACTAAAGTATCTCATGAAATTTTCTGGAAAAGTATAAAAATTATTTATTTAAATATATTTTTTTAAACAAAAATTATTACGTTTTAATCATGAAGTAAAATTCTTTTTTAGATCAGGCATATTTATGTACAATTAAACGACTTAATATTGTAAATACAATTAAAATTTACAAGAATAATTTGAATAATTTACGTTTGTTTAAAAGAAAACTAATAAAAATATGTAAAATATTTGATTGACGAGGAAATGAAGTTGTAAAACAAAAATAATTGCACGAAACACTAAAAATACTTTTATATACTTGTATTTTTTTAGTTTTATCATCGGAACACGATTATTAAATTTACTAATAATATTAACCACATATCTTATTTTGAATTATTTTAATAAAACCATTCGTGTAAAATGTTACGTTTATAAGAAAGAAATTAATTTTTCTCTTTAACGTTGGCGACACTTACGAGTTTACCAATATACGAATTTAAAATTCTTGAGTAAAAAATTATCGATCATCTTACCGTCGATCTTATACATTTTATTGATTTTATTTTTATTGATTATTTTTACATAAATTAAATGGTAAGATAACGATAATAAAATCGGTAAAAAAGTGATTGAAATTTTTCTGAAAAACATTATTATTATATTAATAAAATATTTATATTTTATCACGAATTGCTAAAATAACGTAAAAAATTATTATAACTTAATTTCACCGATGAAAAATGAACGACCAACAATTATTGACTCACCAGGATGCACCGCTAAAGGCACGTAAGTAGATCCCATTGCTACGTTCCAACTATGAGTACCCGGACAACTTTTCACTTCCAAAATCTGTGCATACTCTGGAAGAATCTTCTTTAAATCTTGCTTCAATCTTAATTCAAAACCTGCTAAATCCGTGTTTCCACCCGTAAGGAGGATTCGCGAAAGGCAGTCTTCCTTTAAATCTTCCGGTAGTCCCTTCGTTACTTCTTTTACCACTTCGGGCAAATCCATACTGACGTACATTAATTCTGGAGCAGTATATAATTCCGAACCCAACGAAACTTTCTGCAACATCGATAGAATGTCGAGGTAAGTTTGTACCATATAAACCGTATAATAACATTGCACGATAAAATATTTTAAATTTATTATTTATTTTCGAGGAGCGAAATTATAATTTCTAAAAAACTTTGATAATTTGAATAATACTTACCCAATCTTTTTTGCAATTAGCGTAAGTATCGACTCGAATATCTATGTCTACCTTTTCAGTTTTACTCTGCCCGCTTTTATAAAGTCTGTCAGATTTGTTACTGAATTCTTCTTTTCTTATATCGAGGCTCAGCCTACATCGTTCTTTAACAGTTGGATAGTCCAAATACGAAATTGGAATCTCGTGAAATTCCTTCGGCTGCCAATTCATTGCCTGCTTCAGATAATAAGCGACGTGCCAGCCTCCCACGGGTATCAATCTCCAGCGCTGTGGCATCACTCGTCCATCTATCACGACGGCTACAGTCGTGCTCAAAGCTCCGCTGTCAACCACGATGCAAGTTTCCACACCCAACATAGCACAGGCTGCCAGTGGTTTAGGAACTAGGCAAACTCTGCAACAAACATTTACTTAAAATACTCGTACTCTTTCGTTTTTCCTCACCGACTGTTCGCTATAGATTTCATATTTTATTATCGTATTAAATTCAAAACCAAGCAAGACTCGCGAAGGAGGTTTTTGTTGATTAATTTATTATTTATTAATTTATTTTTCCACGATATTTGTATTTTAACGATGCTGTTATCTGGACTGTTAACTGTATCCAGGATTGTACGCGAGTGTTAACAAGAGTCGCGCGTTCGCGTACGACAAATCGTGGTAAAATAATTATAAGGTGCGGTGATCGTCGACTCGGTCATTATGTCGTTGATCGAGTCTCGAGAAAAATCTGCCCCGTCCTTGCTCCCTCCTTGTCCTATCGCATTTCCCTTTTGTTCTTTTATCGTTGTTTACACTCTCTGATAGCTCGAGGCCCGAAAAGGCGTTATTCGCTTATATCCCTGTTGTTACCATTCGTTTCTCAAGAGTACACCTTACTTTCTAGTTCCTCGATCGTGCAGTCTTCCCCTCCTCGGTTCTTCACCAGATCACTGGCCTTCTTTGCCAGAAGTCCCAACAACGGAGAGCTGTTGTTTTAAGTGCCATGATTTGGACGCACTGTTGACATTCGACAATCGAGTCACTCGTCACCTCCTCGTCAGTCTTTGCCTCTCTTATCGGTGGCGCGTGCATTCCTTGAAAGGTCCCCACGGCGACGATCACGGGGTTAGCATTGCACCTCGCTCCGAGTTGGATCCCGCAAGGATCTCTCGTTACTCCGAGAAGCGAGGTTTGTTTATAAGATCCCGCACGAGGCTACGGACATCCCCTCGCCACGAGTTCGAGGTCTGTTGCTCGCTCGAGTCCGGGCGACTACGATTGCTTTTTCCTACCTTGTCGCCGCTCGAAACCATCTTTCTCCTGACCCAATTCCAGAGGTTTCGGGTGACGACAAGGCAAAGACGAAATAGAAGAAAAAGAAACTAGAGGTTGGGAGTGACTCGAGCGTCGTACGTTGTTGGGTTTTTCCAGTGGGTTCTTCGTGGGTTACCCCACGGCCAGTGGACCACTCGCGAGTGATCTCGAGGAGGTGAGAGACCGGAATCCTTGAAAAACAATAACCGCCTTGTCGAGGCTCGATCCCTCCGAGAAAATAAAAAAGAAAAAAAGCGAACTCGAGATTAACGAGCGTGAAAAAATAAAAGTTCGAAAGGAACGGCAGAGAGCAAAGGTATATTATACGTGTACGTGTCGGACCACGGGCAGATTTTCCGACTCGAGCTACGACACCGAGTTGACGAGCGCAGATTCGTACACGACCATCAATGGAACCACTGATAGGCGACATCGCAAATTATTGTACGCCTTCGATTAACTACTTGTTGACGTACAAATATATTTTGAAAGAAATAAATTGTGCTAAAAAACAAAAGTGCCGACATTTTTTAAACCCAACGGAAAATTCTTTAAAATTTATGTTTAACAAATTTCAATTAATTAAGAAATGGCAAAGATAATTATGTCTTGAATTCGATTACATTTGATAAGCATTTATGAACAAAGTCAATACGATAAAATTTAAACAGAAATTTATTACACCTTAGATTAAACTACGTACTGCGTATCTAACAATAAGCATATATTTATCAAAAATGTAAATATACTTTGTTTATATGCGATTAAATTTATAATGTGCGAACGCAAACTAAAATCTTTTCAATTTTTGAAGTATGTATAGAAACCAATATAATA
Source organism: Dolichoris vasculosae (assembly GCA_018907195.1). NCBI lineage: Eukaryota > Metazoa > Arthropoda > Insecta > Hymenoptera > Agaonidae > Dolichoris > Dolichoris vasculosae. The sequence goes on from JACCHY010000015.1 coordinate 733,001, forward strand.
ACGATAATGTTTCATTTCATCTCTTATTTTGTTACATCTAAAGTTTTTTAAATCAATCTTGATTATTTATTTACGAGAAAAGGAGTATGAAAAGTACGCGATATATTTACTAAAAAATTTATCGAGCGTTATATAAAATTCTTCGATATTTTATTCGCAATTTTTATTTATAGGTCACGAGAAACGAATTCTATATTTTACGTTTTAAATAAAATATATCTGAATTTTGAGACGACGATAGTTAAAAGAAACTTTTTCCTTACCTAGCTATTTTAATTTCTTGAAATAGATAATGTAAAAGCTGTTTTCTAAGTAACGGATGAATAGCTAATGGCTCGCAGAACATAAGAACAGCGTTTGGTTTCCTTAAAATTTCCGTTAAGCCCATTTGACGAAACAGATGATCGACGAAATCCTTTAAAACTGAGAATATTCCATCGACGAGTAGTGCTTCGGCTGGATTAAATAAATCTATATTTGGTATTCCCAAAACTTGCTCCGTATCGGTGCAATAACCGTTAATTAATTTTTGATAAATAGGATTGCATCGAGTGTAACAAGATGCATCGTTAGGATATTGCTCTAATCTTCGCTTTTCTCTGTACAATTGTACCGAATTGCAGAAAACGCAAAATGGTCCACTGCGAGGTGGAACTTTTGTAGACTCTGGCTCCAAAAGCTTCAATAGTTTAACGATTGATTTTTTAGTTACAAATTTTCCTTCCGATTTCCTTCGAGTGCTGCTACTAGGAATGTTTTGCGAAGAAGGAGGAGCTACTCGTTCGACTCGAGACTCGCTATTATATTTGGGGAAGCCGAGCATGGAGAAATGCCTTCTTAATCCAAAACCTGGTGTGATCACCCACGTATACTTGTTTCCTATTTCTATCACTACTTTAACGCTAGAACCTTCGACGCAATTCCTTTGACAAGTGTAACTGCTGCAGTTACAGCATTTTGGAAAGGAATTCTCGTTGCTCTCGTTCAACGTTAGAATCATGTGCAGTCGATAACACATAGCTTTGAAGCTGACGCTAAGCATTTGAAGACACTTCATGTCAGGAAATTGGAATTGTACCGTAGATATAAGTTGCAACCATTTCATTTTCCTAAAATTTAAAAAACATATTCTAAATAATTGAAAGATATGTAACAAAAAAATTAAAATCAACAAATAATTAAATTCTTTCGCAAAGTAAACGTTAAGTATTTTATTCGTTTCAAAGATTAAGGGTTCGCTTCAAAAAAATGTAATCGTACTTTTTATCGTACGCTTGCAAATCAACATACGAATAGATGAGAATCGATGCTAACAAACTTTTCGATTCGCGTCTCGATACACTGAAAATTTGTTGAAATTATAAAATTAGATTTCTGGTGTATAAGGTGAGTAGACAATTGTAATTTTAGACATTTAAACGATAACGTGTAGTGCGATATACGTTGATCTATTACGAAACTTGAACGGTTTGGTACCAGAGTAAACCGAATACCGAACGAAGTTAAATTAAAACTTCGGCTATAAATTTAGATAAAGCGATGCATAAGCGACGTGCAAACAGTCTTTTACCACCGTACGAGGATCGCTAATAACGAGAAAATGTTCGAAATTGATTTAGCGATACGATGTCACGGAGATGCGTAAGTCGGTATTTGCGAAGGTAAGACGGAGCGATAAAATAATAAATTGGAAATTATCGATTAAGCGTGTAGAGGAAAGTTTTTTTAGGACGTTTTTTTAGGACGTTTTTTTAGGACGTTTTTTTAAGACGTTTTTTTAAGACGTTTCAAGGCAGAAGAAATTATAAAATGTTAACCTCAAACGAAGCTTACCATAAGTAATCCGTGTCGGAGGTCTTACGTAGATACTTGCAGGTGCTCCCAAAAGCTATGATATCAGGTACGTCACATTCGAGTAGGATCTTGATCCAGATCTCTTCGGGAAAGACTGCAGGATCCATTGCTGCAAATAGCACGAATTCAACTCACCGAAATAAAAACTTGTACTTATATAGAAAAAAAGCGGCCGTACGAAAATCAAAAGCCACCCTGCAGTCTAAGCTCGCGACGTCTCTTCTTGACACTCCCCGAAATCCACGAATACACTAGTCAGGTTCAAGGTTACTACGTTAAAAAACGTACAAACTGCGTATGTAACTTACCGTCTGTCGGTTCTGTCGACTAATTCCTTTAATCGTTCTTTCGAATAATATAAATAGAAATTATTCGTTACGTGCTGCGTACTTTTTTAATAAATGCATCTTCCTGCAGAACCGAGCCTCAAACTTGACAAATTAGATGCGAATTACCTCCACTGCTTATCCAAATAATATTAAGGGTAATAAATTTATCATGAAATTTGGAATTTTTTTTTCGAAATTATCAAAATACGTACTCTTTTGTTTATTTACAAATACTATATTTGTGTATAGTATTTTTTTATGTTAAAAATGTTGCTTCGATTATATGCATATGTATTATGTGTGCACGTGTGAGTGCGTGTGTTCGTGTCACGTAAGTATTCGTATGCACGTGTTTCTGCACTCGAGTTTCATAATACTACGTATAATTCATAAAATTATAGTTGCGTATGTATATTCGCAAACCAGAGGATAATTTATTTTTATCTTAATTTTTATTTCTGGTTTACATTATAAATTACGTAGGATTTTAAGGTAAATTAAAAATGATGTATAAAAAAAATTTTTTATCGATAAAAATATAAATTTGGTATCGCTTCTTACAACAATAAATAATAATACTGAATCACTGGAATATTTAAAAATTTGTAATATATTTATGACACTCCGAGTAATGCTTTAATGTATGGATTATTATGGGTTAGAATTTCTTCTTTCAAACTTGTTACTCTGCTTATTAATTCTTCGTTCGTTAAAGATTCGTCAAAGTGTTTACATTTGTCCATAAATTCGTGTATCAACTTCTCACCGTCCTAAAAATTATTTTAAAGATTAACGTACGAAAATTTAAAATAAAACAAATTTTTCGGTAAATTTGTAAATTGTTTCTTTCAAATAATATCGAACTTACGTTAATTATGTTCTTCTTTTTTTCTGGATCGTCGGATCCTTCGAATACCGCACCTTGCAAATCTTCCAATTCTGCTTGTTTTTTCTTGGCAAACTAAACGTTTTAAAATAATTCATTTAATAAAATTGAAAATTTTATTTTAAAAATTCAACTCTTCGAATTATATTATTTTTATTTTTACCTCTATGACATCTGCAGGAAAATTAGCCATTTTTGCAACGTGTATTCCAAAACTTTGATCGCAAACACCAGGTTTGACTTTGTACAACAGAATTAGCTTTTCGCCAACAATTGCCGTAACGTGAAAATTATTAACGGTGGACACATCTTCAGCCAACCTCGTAATTTCATGAAAATGTGTAGCGAATAAACAGTATGACTTGACTTCCTTCGATAAGTGCCTAAGAAATAATAAAAATGAGTATATTATTTTAGTTTTATCGACTTATTTATTTAAAAAATTTTATGGAAAAATCGTATTTAATTTTTATTGCGAAATCCAATACATTAAATATCTTACTCGGCAATGGCCCAAGCTATTCCGCAACCGTCGTAAGTAGAAGTTCCTCTTCCAAGTTCATCGATTACGACTAGTGAATTAGAAGTAGCTGTCTAAAAATATTTATTCGTGAATCAAAAAAGCTTAATTGGGTTAATTTATTTTATCTTGTATTTGCTTTAGATAACCAATGTCTAAGTACTTACTCTCAAAATAGCAGACGTTTCAACCATCTCTGCCATGAAAGTTGAAAGACCTTTGATTTGTGAATCGTCAGCTCCAATTCTAGCCAGGATAGAATCCAATAATGATATAGTGGCTTCTTTACACGGTACAAAACTACCGATGTGTGCCATTAACGCTATCACTCCAATCGATCTGATATAAGTACTTTTTCCACCCATGTTAGGTCCAGTTATAATATGAAATCGACTATCTATAAAAATGTTTAAAATATTAAGTTCAAATTTTAAAAATCCTTAATAATTTTACAATACATTTCCTCTTATCTTAAATAAAAAATATTAGGCTTATAGTTCGATAAAAATTTATTCACTTTTTATTTTTATTTTGTTATGATTTCTTAATAATATCCTTTTATTAGTTTATTAGTTCTATAGATAATTTTTCTTATTTAACATTAAACACGTCGATAATATGTAAAAAATCTTATAATAAATAATTGCATAAACGCAAAAATGTTTTCTTAGCTTAATATTCAAGTCATTTATAGAATCTTTTAAATAAAAAACTGATATAAATTAAATTTCTAATTTATTATTCATAATATTTATTTAAGGTAAATGTATGTAAGGTAGACATTAAAAATTTGATGTAATTTACTTAATTTATAGTTTATAAGTAAACACATAGATAAATATAATAAATATACCTTGTGTAAAATTGACATCATTAGCAATATAATTAACTCCGTCTTGAATTTCTAAACACGGATGTCGAGCTTGGACGAGTTGAAGTTCTTGCTTTTCACTAGGTAACATTTTTGGCCGAATATAAATATCGTTCGAAGATGCTGCTACTAATGCGAAAGAATTCAAAACATCGAGCGTAGCGATGATCCCACCAACGGTTTTTAACGGAGGAACGTAACTAGCTGTAATTTATTGTATCGATATAATATCATTTTCATACTGAACAAGCACATCCTTATAATATTCATAAGATATAGAATCACTACGAAAATAATTTTAATTTCTCGAAAATCCATATTTACTTATGTTTTCTCTTTCTGGTTAACTTGTTTTCAAACAATGAAAACAATAATTTTATAATCAACAAAATTATGATATTTTTATTAAATTTTTTTCCTACATGTATAAAAATTAGATAATTTACAGACCTGCAGTTTGTATAATTTCAGTGACGATCTCCTTTTGCTTGCTAGTGTATAAATTTCGTTTCGACAAATAATCTTCGTTAAGATTTTCCAATTTTTTATTCCTGAATCTGACACCACCTTTTATCGAACTTATTACCTCGTAAGATTTATTGTTTCTAATATTTTTTTCTTCGCTCAAAGTAATTCTAAAAAGATATCCGATCCGGGGATTCAATTCCAATTTAATAGACTTTCCTGCCTCCATTCCCAAATCATCCGCTGCTTTTTGTAATAGCGATCGAATGCCTTCTTCGTTTTCATCCATTTCTTCTTTGAGTACTGTGAAATTGTTTCGAAATTAAATGATCGTTAAATATTTAAAATTTCTATAATTCTATAATAAACATCTGATAATTATTTATAATAAGAATTAAAATTATTAAGTACCTCCTAACTCCTCATCGAATTCTGCCTTTACTAAAAAGTCACCCTTATCTGCAGCATCTAAATCGATCGTTTGTTCTACCATTTCCTGGAACTTATTCGTTTCCGTAAGAGCTTCTTCCAAGGGTTCGAGAAACATGGCTTTTACCGCAGGTATATGAGAAAGTACTCGAAGCTTTTCGTAGAAAGCAGGCAAATGTCCGATACACTGATAAATTCTAAAAAATTATAAATAAAACAAATTACAGATGTATATGTCATAGTCTAATGAAATTGATATAATTTAATTATTATTTACAGCGACAACTTTTCATTTAATGAAAGAAACACTCGATATTTAAAAAAAAAATTTTTATCACACAATTATTACTTTAAATATAAAATATTATATCGTTGTGTTTTAAAATAGTGTATCTCTAGATCAAAATTATAATCGATCACACACAGAAGTTATAAATATATTTTTCTTAATTGTCCAAGTAAACAAAAGAGAAATTCGCAACTCGAGATGATTTATACGTATTTAGACGTTCACATCCGAGAAACTTAAAATTCAAATTTCATCATTTATCGTCTTTGTTAACATTTAAAATTTGAACTACAGTTCTTATAGCTTAAATTATTTTGATAATCGTAAATAGCAATTTAGCTAATTTAAACGTTAAAGATAAGTTTTGCTTATCTATCAACAAAAACATATTTTTCGTATTGTAAATTTCGCAATGTACTCGCAATCGTCGAATGAAAATAAAATTGAACGAAATACGCGTACGCACTTGTAGCATTCCTGCAAACCGGCTTTCTTATTACCCAGCTTTTTGGCGAGCTGGTGAAGGTCTGGTATACGGCAGAGGTAATCCTCGCTGAGGGTGGAGCGAAGGTCCGAGTCCTCGAGCAAAGCCCCGACGACGTCGTGACGCTCGTTGATCAAGGCGAGGTCGCGCAACGGTTGCCTGATCCACTGGGCGAGCAAACGCTTCCCTAAAACCGTCTTGCATTTGTCCAGGAGTCCCAGGAGACTCGCCGAGGCCGAGTGACCGAGTCTCGCCGACGGTTCCAAGTTCAGGGCTTTTATGGCTGCGGAGTCGAGACGCAGGAATTGGTTACGCGCGATTTCCTCCATCGCGAATTGACCGCCCTCCGCGCTTCCGGCCGACAGCTGTTCGCGATAATGGAAACATTTTTTAGTAATTATCGTTCGGCTTCTGGTCGACGATGCTTAAGAGAAAGGGTGCGATTCGGAAATAAACAAAAACGGATACATTTGGGTATTTATTTTTGTTTTTGAGTTTTTTACTTGAGATTTTAGCAAAGCGATAAGTTTCTTATATTTTTTTAGTTTGAAACAATAATTTATTTCGTTCGAATATTAATTATTGATATTTAATTAAAAAATCGTTATAATTTTAAAATATATACCAATTCAATTATGTAAGACTCTTTTATTTTTATTGTTCCAAAAAATGTCTTTAAACGTTTGTTTTGATCTATAATTTTGTAAAATCTATTTCATTTTTTTCGGACGAAGAACGTTGATTCGGTAAATAGAAATGTACAAAATTATATTAATTTATTTGCTTTATTTAAAAATATAATAAAAGAATTTAGTTGTATATATATATATATAACTATAATTTTTATTATGTTTTCCTTAAACGATATTTAAAAAATAAAACAAGATGCGAGTACTTACGCTTAAATAGTTTATAAGAGCAGCCGTTGCAGACATTGCCAGTTTAAAATTCATCTCTGCAAGAGCTTGAGAATTACGTTGTTGACCTTTCCTGAATCTTAAGAGATTATTTAAATCTTGTACCAAGGATTCGGTATTAAAATCACTTTTCTTTTTTGGCGTTACCAAGACGTTATTTCTTTCCATTAACTAAAATTCATATATGTATATATACATATTGTAAAATAAATTAACACAATTAACACGAAAGTTTGACAAAAATTTTTCGAAGCGAATTATACCTGCTTAATATTTTGAGAGTCTGCATTGCCTTCGGAAATTTGCATGATGCATTCTTTTGGTTTTAATAACACAACGACTGATTCGAGATTCATGAAAGATTCCTCATCTTTGAATTCGGCTACTGAAATGATAGATTTTATCGAATCGATACAGCTCACACCAACAATCTATAAAGTAATAATAAGCAAATTAATTACAACGTATATTTTATATAAAAAAACAAAATCTTTATATAAATTAAGTTTAAACGATAAAAATGTAATGTACGAATTTAAATGTATTTAAACAAACATATTATATACTTCGAAGTCTTTAAATTTTTAATTCTATCATTCGATTATGTTTTTATATTTTGAATATCTGAATATTATACAAAATTTTATTTCAGAATTTTGGAAAATATTATAGTTTTATTTATTGTATGAAATAGAATATATAATAATTTAATAAATAAATTTTGTTTAAACTAAAAAAAACAAAAAATTTAACATCTTAAATCAAGTTTCAAAATTGGATTCGACATAGAATTGTATCAAATAATATTATGTTTTTATTTAACAAAAAATGCATAAGAAAATATCCACAAATACTTTCAAAATTATCTAGAAATATTAATCTTCGTATGGATTTAATGACTAATATTAAAATAGAATTTTATGTACATATTTATATTTACTAAAAATGTTCTAAATATTTATACTTCGTACGTATGTACATATAACAATTGTTTTTTAATAAGGTAATATTTTTACAATTTTTTGCCCATCTTTATAAAATATAATAATCAATATTATGGTATTCATTGTTTGTTATTGATTATCTAGTATAATATTAAATTAAAAATCGACGTTGTTCATATTTAGTCTAGAACATTAATAATTTAATTTGTAGCTTTTTCTGGAAAATGAATTAAAAACTTTTCTTGAAAAGAATCATAAAGATGTATTCGTAGATAAAATGCATTCACCGAAATACCAATTTGAGAATATCATGAAAATTAAAATGGCTAAATATTATTTAGTAACTCTTCGAACTCATAAATCTTATTATATCTGATTATAGTATAAAGATAACAAAAAAGTAAATAACAAATATTTTTTATAAATAAAAAAATTATCGAAATAAATGATTGTAAGAAATTATAAACAGGAATAATTAGGAAAAAGATTTGTTATTCTAATCAACAATTTCTTGATATAATAAATTTTGTTTATGTATAGATCTTGTTATTTACATATATTGTTGATAGAACTGTTCAACATTTTAATTCAACAATAAAACTTATCGTATAGAATTAAAAGCTGCTTGGCTACTAAGAATTTTGTTTGCGATATCAAATTGTAATTTTTTTTACTATAGTATAGCCAATGCAATAAACTTTGTAATTTATTATGAATTATATTAATCTTTTTTTATATAAAAAATAAACTAAAAACATAAAAATGTTTAAATTATTATTTCTTTTTGAGTTACAAAAAAACCAATTAGTGTTAATTGAAAAGAATCCAATTTCAAATAATCAATAAATTCAATATTCAAATAAACAGAAATAGTATTATTTTTTATAAATATTATAATAAAATTATCGAAAAGTTTTATTCTGTATAAATTAAATATATAAATATAAAATTAAGTAATTAGTAATTTTCCATTCAATGTATTTTTTAAAACGCGTATTCTAAATAAGAATTAAAGTATATATTCATTTTTGATCGAAACGAATAATATATATATGCAGTTTACGTTTCCAAATCAATCAACTTGAACGTATTCGATTTGAAAAAAGGTACCGTATCGAGGCATACCTTAGATGAACCTTCGGATCCAATTTTGACAGCCAAAATGGAAGATTCGACGGCCACGTCACTGTTGTTGAAGAGTACATCCTCGAACGAGGAAAGATTACCCGGTGAACCTTTATATTCGACAACCCAATCTTGATTCTTCGCTGAGCCATTGTTCACGTAAATTTCAATGCGATATTGCTTGACCAGTAGAAGATCGCGTATGAAGGTTTCAAAATGATTTTTGTTAAGTATTACACCATCGATCTTGTTGTTTTCTAAAATAGAAAAATGACGACGATTGAAAACCTCTTTCAATCAGAAAAAATTCACATGTTTCTGAAATTTTTTTTATCACCGGTAAGTATTTAAAGCGTAAAAATTGTTGATTAACGACCGTTTAATTTTATGTTATTAAGTTTATATCCCGTTTTTACTATTATTTAATTATTAGTTTTTTAATATTTTATCAAGATCAGAATTCGATATAAAATCAAGAAAATTATGGAATTAAAATTAAAAATAAATTTATACTAAATAATGTAGTTTTAATTTTCAAATTTATATTACCATAAATCGAATATTATGTTACGAAATATGATCTATCGGTTACTTAATAAAAATAGAACATGAAACAAAAACAACTACTACTTAATACAATATTTAATTTTACCAATTTTAATTAGACATTAAACAAATATGATAATAAAGAATTGCATATTGATATTTTTAAATTGCCTCGGATTAGTATTTTTTTGTATTTTATTATCCTTATCGAATAGTGAAAAATATTAAAGTATTAAAATATTTTTCTGGATTTATTTTTCGCCGTACATAAATAATATTTATTTAAGATTTAAGATATATTTATATCATTCTCGTACAATAATACAAAATAATAGAAATGATAAAACAAAAATTTTTTTCATTTACAATTTAAAGCTTTATGTATTTTTAAATTGTTTATGAAAGATAAAAAATTAAATATATTTTAAAGATTATATATTTTAAGTATATAAAGTAAGTATACAAAAATATATATATCGATATTTACGAAAGAACCGATATTGTTGAACTTATTAGTGTCAAAGAACTTAACAATCACCTTTTTTTCAATATTATTTATGCAAATAAAATTGTATCTACCATAAATTCTGTAATTAAATAAATTGTTTTTATTTTAATTTGAATAATGTTACCGTAAAAAATAGTTTTTTAATTCTTCATAATAATTTCAAAAATTTTTTTTATAATAAATTTTAGAACTTGTTTAGATTCTAATATACACATATATTAAAAAAACAAAATTTGCTATTGTATTTAAAATAAAATTTTGTTTGAAAAAAATAATTTTCAGAAGAACTCCATTGTTTTTTCATTTTAATGGTGTTAGAAAATTCAATTATGTCCATTCCTTTATTTTAAACTACAAATTTTCTTTGAATAATAGTTACAAAGTATATTTTTATCAACACAATTCTTATAATATTTTACATATTTCATAAATAATAAAATTCATCTTTAACCTGGACCGATTTTCTTGCAGACAGACGTTGTTTTGAAAATCTCCTTAGCAGCGAATAAAGCATCGTTTCCGTGTAAAGTGTAATAATCCGAGCGGTCAAAGATTCTGATGGTACTACTTGGTTTCTATAACATAAAAAAACATGAAAAAGTTTAGCGATAAATGTGTTTGTGCCGGAAGAGTAATACAGAAACTCGAGCAAAATATGCGTAAGATATCGTAAAATATATTGAATATGCTCCGATATTATATAGAAATTTAATTTAAGATATTTATTAATTTCGAAAGATCAACACTTTCGGTAATAATTTTACAATGTGTAATCATTAATATCGTATCCGTACAATACAAGTACATTGATAAATGAAAAAAGTTTGGAAAAATTATATAATTATACCGTGTATTAGTCAACGACTGATAATTCATTTTCTGAAGATTCGTTGCATCATTGGAAGGTTCACTTGTTATCCCTCATCGGGAAATTACGAAAATTCCCCCACTACTCGTTTTAGTTTGCCCTCATTCGCCCGGTATTAACAACTACTTGTTTTCCTTACTCTTTTTCTATCATATCTTTAAACCAAACCATGAAAATACTGAAAATACTTAAAAATACTTAAAAATACTTTTTTAAGTATTATTCATTAAATATTTATAAAACTTTTATCTTTTGAATTGTACCAATGTTTTTTAGTTTCCACTACTTTCCAGTATTCTTTTTTAAAAAATCTGGTTCCGAGTAAAAATGTATTTTTCAATAAAATATAAGAGAAAATGAATTTTTCTTCGAGATTTCACATCTTTCAAGTATATAAGTTTCCACTAATATAAAAACTGCCTTACATGTCATTTTATAAATATTTATTATTATTCTAGTATACTTTATAAATGTTTAGCTGGAAAACAAAGTTGACATTTAAAAGTATGCTCGGAAAAATATATGTTTTCATGAACATATTTTATTTCGTTAATTACATAAAATATAGCGAATACATAATTTCCGAAAAATTTTTTTTAAAAAAGTTACATATCGATATATATAAAAGATATATATAAAAATTCATGTTATTCGTGAATTTTTTAATATATATAAACAAATTAATATTTTGTTTAATACATACACGTAAACATAAATGTACAAATAAAATTACTAAGAATGTAAATTAGTATTATTTCTTAGTGATTACAAATGATCAAAATAAATAGGTTATTTTGTATTTTACAAAATAATTAAGATTATACATATATTAATGATATAATTTCAAAATTTATTTCTATCATACCAATTTCAATTTTTCGAAATAATTCAAAAAGACATAAATTATTTTAAAGGTGTTATTAATAAAATAATTATATCAAAATTCTTTTACATTTAAATAATTAAACACATTTAATAAAATTTAAAGAGAATAATGCATCACTTTTATTTTTTCAAAATTTTTCTCAAATTTTTTAATTTTGGTTATCAGAAAATAAAACGTTTTATTTTTTATTTTGGATAAAAGAACGTCTTAAGGTTCAATATTCAATTAGTCGCTAAGATTTTTTATTTGCGTAGACCTTTGTAATATTATAATACAAGAAAAAATTAAAAATACAAAATTATACGATAATTATATATTTATCGTGATACTGATATTAAGTATCGTGTATTTATTATTATCCCAAGAAAAATGACTAAACAAGACTATGACTTTTACAATATTTTATTTATAATAGCGTTATTTATCAATGCATTAAAATATTAATTAAATATTAATGAAAAATAAGTAAGATTTAAAACAATGTAATATGTAATAATAAATAGTACCTTTAATTTGAAATAAAGGAAATTATAATTCCAAATTGTTCATTTTTAAATATATCGATAAATATTTACCAATTAATTATTTATGATCTAAAAAACTATTCATATATAAGAAAAAATATTGCATCCGAGGCTAAGATTTTCCACAATGTGTAATATTGACTTACCCACATCGAAGCATTAAATCTGTTTAAAGTTCATTTAATCAATGCTAAAGTAAATAAGTAACACTCTTGTGTAATCTTGAATATACTAAATGCAATATATTTTCCATATCTGTACAAATTGCATCACTTTTTTATTTTCGATAAGTATCAGATTGGATCCAAATATCTTCAGTTATTTTATTCGATAATATATAGACATAAACAAAGTATGAATAACAATACAATATATCACATAGTTTGGATAAAATAACATACGTTAAAAAATTTTTAACGAGGTCAAGGTACAGAATTATAAAGTGTAACACATTGGATCCGTTGACTTATCGTACTTATAATTAATATTTCTTATTATATTTTTAGTACTTCAAACGGAATAAATATATGTTAAAACCATAAATTATTCTGTATTATTTGGTAAAATTACGAGTATAATGAATCAATGAAAATAATAATTAATATATCACTGATGTTTCGAAAACTATTTCGCAGTCCCTTTCGTGTCCGCTAAATCTCATTAGTATAAAAATAACATTTTTATTGACTCGTTAGAAGAGTAACCTTATCAAACGAAAAGTATATAAATAGATTAAGTATTGTTTAACGAATTCGATAAATAAATATTACCGGCGATCATTCATAATATAAATTGAACGATATCGAATTAATTATGTACAAATAAGAATTTGTGAAACAGATTAGCATTGAATTAAAAATCAGAATTGCAATATTTAAATGTAATTACATACATTTCGATATATCGATTATTTTCACTTCTTAATATATATAAAACATCGGTTGATATCGATACGGAATTTTAGTTTAATCGACTATAATCGATATTAAATTATGGTTCGAGTGTTGTCCATATAATTGATATTACTATAACATTTAATTAAACATAATTTGACCATAATATTTTATTATAATAATTTTTTGCTCGAGTTATAATTAATTTTATTTATTTCCACAACAATCGTGTTTAGAGAAAAACGTGAAAATGATGAATCACGTTATTGTATTTATTGTTTCTGCTCTCAAACAATCATCGTTCAAATTATCGATAAATATTAGAATTTAAAACTATCGATAAATAATAAATACAAATTTTATTTTAATGATTAAATATTGTTTATAACAAATTAGTTAATAATAATAAATTCTTGCGTAAATTGATTAGTTTTTAATACGATAGTGCGAGAGTAACTCGATATAAAAAATTTGTAAATTACGCGAAGACTTCGAGTCGAATTTACAATCGCTGTAAATCCTGTACATTTAAATTTGTTTGTTTTATCAAGTGAACTGCAAAAGGTTAAAGTGAATTCGACTCATCGGTTATAAAAAACCATTCGTACAAATCCATACTCAATCGCGATATCGGCACAGGTAACTCGAAAAGTATAACTCGTTCGAGCGATCGATCAATTTTCGGGCTTTTAAGATTTTGGTAAACTACCTCTATCTTTATCTATATTAAAATGTAATAAAAATTTTATAGCTACAGAGTAGCGGTCGACTCGAACGATATTATCAACGATAAAATTTCGCGTTCTCGCGTGCACCAAGTTTTTTTTGCTAATGCCTTGGTTGGATCAAGGATACGCGATGCGTCTTTCCACAAGGAAAATTGGATCGGCCGCGTGCGACGAACGAGTCCAACATCTTAATAGACTAATTTATCCTTGAACCGGCGATTAAAAATGGAGTAAAAGTCGAGTACCGAAGATCGATAAGAACGAATGTACTCCGTCGTCGGGAGCCGGGAATAATAAATAAAAAAGAAAAAAAGACAGCGAAAAAAAAAGGTTAACACCCTTTTCGGGTACTGGGTTTCGTGATGTGGTGAGTGGTGAGTGGTGAGTGGTTACCACCGAGGGGTTACCACCGAGGGGTTACCACCGAGGGGTTGCCACCGAGTGGTTACCGACTCCGGGAGCGTTGGCCCACGGGAAACGTAATCACGCGCATTCGGCGCAATAGACGCGGGCGTATCGGCGTCGGAGCAACGTCGGGTCACGGTTATCGCGTCGCGAGGTCAGCCGTCGGTTTGACGCAACGAGGAAAGCGAACGTCGATGCTCGATGCTCGACTCCGACGAAGACGACGACGACTCACGGGAAATCACGTGCGTAAAGTAAATAATTTTTCCCCCTTGTCGCCGAATGGAAAAGAAAGGGGCCGATGAGTTACGAGGACGGGACACGAATCTTTGCCGGATTATTTTTAGCTTTGATAGACCGATGGATACTTTGCCTTGAAACGCTTCATTTTTTACTTCGCTCGACGAATCCGTGGAATCCTACCATTGTCAATTCTGTGTATCAATCTTATATATACATACATTATACATACATACATACATTTCTGTCGAACGTGAAACATCGTTTTTGGAATACATCGATTTATTTTTCCCCGCGATACGCGTTCGATAATGTAAATTATACGCGTAATAAAAACTTATCGAACGGTATTTATTTGGAGAAAGCATTGGATATAAAGTAAATTCAACGATTTAGCAGAATTCCTAATTTTCTTCGCTCGAATAATCTTTTCATTATTGTTATTTCGTACGATAAGGAGTAAAGCTTGGCTCAATTTAGATCGACGATAATATCGAATCGTTGCCGGTTAATCGCGTTAAATAAGAGTTGGAAATAAATTTCCAACGAAGATAACGTTAACGCGACAACAAAATACTCCGGATGAAACTCCACTCCGAAAAAAGTGATTCTTATTCGATGGCAGGTATCGCGATTAAAACCCAACGTCCTTAACAAAAAAAGGGTCATCCCACGCGCTCAATCCGTGTGCTCGAGAAAACGCGCGTGTTTTGTTGCCTTACGAAATGCAAAGCTTTGAAAGAGTCTGGAAAATCCGATCGTGAATAATGGGACTCGGACTGGCTTTTATCTCTTGCCTCTGTCCGTATGTACCATTTGCAACTTTGCGAATAGAAAAAAATAACTCGGTAGCTTCCGGCTTTATTTATTATTTTCTCGGAGAATAGTAAGGATGACCCGGAGGTGCTTAAAAAAGGTGAAGTCGATCGGTTTGCGACCTTTTGAGAATACCGTTTTGTAGGTATTCGTAAATAAAAAAACAAGCGCGTTAATATTACGCAAATCAATATATTTTTAATAGTTTGGAATATCGTTCATAGTTTTATGCCTCGGAATGATATATAAATAAACATAAAATTCAGTGATGTGACTTTAGCTGATCTCATTGCCGTTCAAATCATTTGATTTGTATTTTACTTTTTTCTTTTTACGATTTCTTTGTAAATTTCTTTTTCAACAATATTTTTAAAGCAATAACATTTTTTCTGTACCTTTTCATCGTACCGTTGTACATGGCTAGTGATTATATACATCTACATATGCCGTTTTAGATAAAAGAAAGTTTTATTACAGACGCAAAGTCTATAACTTTATGATATTAAATACCGTGGAGATCATCGTCCGAAAAATTGATTTCGTATCTCAATTTACTTTTAATTTTCCACTTATTTTAATATACATTTAATAATAATAATTAAAAATAATAATCGGAATAATTACAACCATTACGAATATTCTATTTTATATAATATTTTTTAATTCGTAAGCTTATAATATAACACTGTTTTCGCGTAGATTAAAGTTTGAAAACAAAATTTTTTACGAAAACTATCTACTTAAGAAAGAAAAGCTATTTATAGCCGAATAAAAATATTTTAAGCTTTTTTTAAAAACCAAGTAATCCATTGTAATCTATGATAATATTCTTTTAAAAATTTGTAAGATTTTTTAATCTGATCGTTCTTTTTACGAATAAATTTTATTCAAATTTTATTAATTACATCTAATAAATTACTCCATTTTTTAAATGTAATTTATCGAATAGGATTTATTCGAGCATATTTTTAGCGTCGAATTCTGTTCAAATAGTAAAAATTAAAAAAATTATATGTAATATCAAAATAAAATAATCTCATAAATTGTAAAAAGTTGATTCTGATTAATTAAATAAGAATAGTAATATTACGATAATGATTAAAATTAATATTTTAATAAATAATATTCAACTAACGTAATTTTTCAAATGGACTATAATGAATTATATATATTGTTAATTAATAAATGATAACACCAATTTTACATTAATTATTAATTATTAATATAGATTGATTTATATATAAAAAATTCATTTAAATTATCATTAAGTATTTAATATGATAGTATAAAAAATTTAATTATGGTCAAACGATATACATTTATATTTATAACCATAAATTCTATTCAACATTTTGAATACGAAAGATAATAAATCAACATCTGACCTTAAAATAATCAACAATTATTGTTTTCGATTGCTAATAACGACAACGATGTTCTAATCGGAAGATTATAATATGATATCAAAAATTATCATTTATGAAAATTGAAATAGAAATTGATTTTTATTGAAATACTAAAATTATTTCAAAATTGTTTTTGAAAGTCAATGCTAATGTTTTTATGTTACTGGGTAAACAATCATTAAAAATATTTTCCGTTGTCTTTATTTGAGAAGTTTTCTTTTTTCGTCAACCAGAAAAAATTTGCTTACGCGTATTGGAAGAACGATATAATGAGGTCAGAGATCACATCCCTGAGAAAAGGTTCGCTCTACTAATATTGCAAGTAGGGTATCGCAAAAGATGAAAAAATGAATGAAGAACGACCGAGAGTTTTTCTTTTAATGCATAATTTAAAAAGATTAATGATTTTATTATCATCTAAAATGATGAATCTATTGAAAACAAAGTTTCACAAAAATTGCATTTACATTTTTACTTTAAATATTTTCATAAAGATAGAAATAAACAAAGATAATCAACAGTTTTTAAAAAATATTTAAATATTAAAAAAATTATAAGAATTTATAAATTGAATATGTTAATGGATCACTTTGATGAAATTCATTAATTAAATTTAAATTACTTTATATAAGATAATTTATTTTAGTTTATAACCGTTCATTTTACAAGCCGTCTATTATATTTATTACGTTCTATTAAACAATAATTTAATATTTATTATTCTTCATTTATACTACACCCACAAAAATTTTATTCAAAAGAAATTCACTATTTCTATACTCATGTTTTTTTATTTAACAAATTCTTATCGACAATTCGTTACTGACATTCAAGATAATTATTTTAAACACGTTGTTTATAATTTTTATTTCTTATCACTTAATTCATAGAGAAAATAATAAACTATATCCATATTTATAATATGGAAAATCAACAATTATAATTATATATACATATATATCAATTTATGAGTTTAATTGCGATTTTTAATGTTACACGTTCGTTTGTTAAACAGACTCTTCTATTTTCATCGAATTTTTATCATCGATATAGTTCAGATCGTCGTCGCTATTATTTATTTTGAAAAAAAAATTTGTTTAGTTTCAAAAGGATCAAGCTCAACTTTTATACTCGCACTTGCATTCGGTCTATGTGTTTGAATTTCAGCATCGCTCATTATGGAATCTACGTAACAGAAACAAACAAAAATATTTTGCAAACTTTCACTTTCCTCGGAAAAGTCAACCGAAGTTGTTCCATTGTTTTTTCCGCTTTTTTTATCACAATTAATTTAACCTAATCTTTTGCCTTTCTTATATTTATAATGATACTTTTAATTGTACATTGTTTTTGTCCTTCGCCTGACAATAGTTTCATACGTAATATACTTTCTCATTTTTAAATTGCTTATGCCCAAAAAATTAAATAATATAAACATTTGGAAAAATGTCTCAAATAAAAAGAAAACAAATTTGAAGTTCATATGATAACTTTTCAATAATAATATCTTCAATTTCTTGGTTTTCATTAAAATCTTTGAAAAAATTATAAAATTATAATTGGATCTCCGACAATCTTCTGACTTCTGATTATAAACAAAATGTGTATTCGAAATCCTTGATCTCGAATTACATTCCTAAAATACTCCATCGGGTCTAGTAAAATAAAAAATATATGCTATAAACGACGAATAATTATTCGAATAATTTTTAGTTAATGATTATACAAATTGTTTAAAAGTATATATAAGTATTTAATTTGTATTTTGCATAAATCAAATTATTTTATTATGTATAATTGCTAAATATTGTACAGTCGATATAATAAATAATACTCATGGATGTTATAATTAGTAATGTATATATTCAGAAATATATGCTAATTAAAACGACTTACGATCGATGATAAAATATTCACTTTTGTTAAGATTATAGCAAAGATGAATTTATACTTTTAATTCCACTAAAATTTACCTTAAAAATTGCTTTAAATTTTTTTAGTACTATCACTAAATAAAAAAATATTGATATTTAAGTTTTTCTGATAATTCAATCTAGGTTTTAGTTTTAGAAAACCTTATTGGTTTCATTGATACATATATTTAAAATTTTAAATATTTTTCAATTCATGTTTATTTTGATATACATTTTTTTCAATTTATAATCTAATAAGTTTACTTTTTTATTATTTTTCAATCATCAACGTTTAAATATTATGAATATTAAATTGATCTTATAATTATTCTACTATATCTTTCATAATTGTTTAAAATATCATTATTATTTTTGATTTGATGAATTTAAACCAGTGCATAAATTATTGATATTAAATATAATATACATTACATTTGTATTTATTTATTTATTTATTACTATTATTATTATATTTTTAAATGTTTAAATTCTCAATTAAGATAGAAAAAAGAATTTAAATCTGCTAAACTTTTGTGCAAAACAAAATACAAAACATTAGTATTATAAAAAAATATATTAATTCTTCGATTATTTTTTTTATAAGCGCAGTTTTTCTTATACATGTATATTTTACCTTTTTAGCCATTTATAGTTATTAAGTAACTTTATACTATCCAATTTTGTTAATATAACATTATTAGACTACGAAGATTCTAGTTCACTTAGAATCACCTAAATCAATCTAATTAGTCAAACTTGTTAAAGCCTTTTAACCCTTCTTTTTGGCCCCTGTTTGCTTGTTTTAAAGCAATAATCAAATTATTACAGATGTTTTATTCAATTCGTTATAAAATTATAAACTTATAATCTATGAACTTGTAATATCGACATCATTAATTATGGTATAATATATTATTAAATAATAAAAAGTTACATTTCTACATTAAATAAATTTTTTTGAAATACCTAAACAATAAATATAATAAAAATGTATGTATTTTTATATAAAAAGCACCTAATTGATAAAAAGTATTGAAATATTTAGAACCAAGTTAAATATTAGTTTGACAAATTCAAAAATGTAAATATACGAAAAAGTTGAAATTAATTGATTTTATTCTTCCTATTTTAAATAATTTACTATAAAATTTAGATAATGTAAATATTTAATAATATCTATATTATTTATATTAATAAAATATTAATATATTATATTAATTATAATAATATAGATATTATTTTAGCATGCAAAGGGTTTAATAGAATTCATACTTGTAATATTTATACATATTAAGTTGAAATATTTTACTTTTCAGTTTCATAAGCGTAAAATTACAATTATATATAAAAATATGTTCTATTTTAATAAATTTTAATCATTATTATTTTTTTAATTAATTAGAGACCCGTTTTCGCAGTGTATTTTTAATTCAAGCTAGTCTATGTTGAACAGGATATAATTAAAAATTCTCTTATTATTCTTAAAAATGTTTATTCATACAACTAAATCAGATATTAAATTTATTTAATATTAATTTTAAAGTTTTAAATATGATTTTTTTTAGTTATTTTGTATTTTAAAGAATACGTTATTATAAAAAAATATTCAATATAACAACATTTTTTAAAGTGTTTATAACGTAATATTTTTTTAAAGAGTATCACATCTAGATATTACATTATAGTGAATATATCAATAAAGATTTCTAAATGATGCAGTTGATGAGTTCAACTGTGATTGTAGAGATTTTTTTAATTCATTAAATTTAAGCTTTGTAAAAAAAATATGAAAAATGCGCTAATCTAATACAATTTCAACTATAGATTTTAACGAGATTCTTCTTTTTTTAAGCGAGACTAAAGCTTTTAATTAAAAAACATAAAATTATCTTTAATTAAAAAATAAATAATTATTTATTGAAATGAATATATTTTATATAAAAACTTAGTTGTTTAATTAAACAACTTTAAAATATTTGAAAATGGAAAAATATATTTATCTATTTAAATAGAATTTTGTAGTATTGTTTATTTAATTCTATAAATATTAATTAAAACGATTTAAACAAGATTAAATATCGTAATAAAGATTGACACGAAGCTTCATTTTTATTTTTAACGATTACAGCTGCCAAGAATAATGAAAAATAGAACTCGTGTCTTAATATTACTCATATACAAATCGATTGAAAATTCCATTTGTATCAAATGTCGTATAATAATATACTTGATATGTACAAATTTATCCCAACTATCCTTTAAAATTATTTAGTAAATATTGAATATTAAGAAAAAACTGCTTTATAATGTTAAGATTTCATATATTTTTTTAATTAACTAAATATACCATTTTAAATATTTATATTCGTAAAAATACTTTATTATGTATATAATATTGTAAAATAATATGTATAACGCTATATTTAAATAAATATTTAAAAAAATTAATTTATAATATAAATTAGTTAGATTTAAATTTTGAACACTTAGTATTCGTTATATTACAAATTTAAAAATCGATTTTCAATATTTCTTATCAATTTAATATTAAGTTTACACACAAATATAAATTTTTGTCATAAATTTTTCTTAAAATATTTCGTTAGCAAAACTAAGAAATCATCGTTTATAAACTATTGTTAGTCGCTCGACTTACGTGAATTGTTTTATTAACTTATTGCAATTTTTATTTCTATTTTTTCGTAAATATAATTAAAACCCACTTTTAAATTCATTAATGAAAATTTAGTTGTTCTTCTTATAATATGGATAAGTTAAAGATAAAATAAAAAGTTTTTTTAATGTTTCAAATTCAAATTTTACCTTCTAACTTTTAAACGAAATTTAGTTAACTATTTAAGACAATTATTTTGAAAAAAAAAGTTAAAATTTAAAGAAATCATGAAGCTTTAGCGAATAATTGAAAATAAAAATAAACTCTAAAACTAAAGTTTAAATAAAGATCTTAATACTTGCTAACTATTTCTCATAAAACTATTACAGTTAAATAAAAAAAATAATTTGTAATTAACCATCCGTCAAACATTTTGTATCATATAGTTAATAAA
Source organism: Dolichoris vasculosae (assembly GCA_018907195.1). Taxonomy (NCBI): domain Eukaryota; kingdom Metazoa; phylum Arthropoda; class Insecta; order Hymenoptera; family Agaonidae; genus Dolichoris; species Dolichoris vasculosae. Next base: position 754,915 of record JACCHY010000015.1, read on the forward strand.
ATTACGACCTTTCTCAACGAAAACCTGTCACTAGATGTCATAGATAAACGCATCGACAAATGATATACTGCGAAAAAATTTATATCTACTCGAAGCAATTATTCTCCAGAGGGTACAATAACCGGACCATATAAATAGCGGTAAAGAATTAAAGTCCCGAGAATCACCGAATGATCTTACCATGGCGTTACATATCCACGGTTGCAACTTCAACCAGTGGTTGAAAAATGCACACTTGACATCCAATTCATCGAATAAAGTAAATTTGTACTCTACGGTACAAATAAAATTTTAGCCTAGAAGACGATATTCAACAAAGGATTCTGATGCTGCATAAGCGAATCTCATCTCGCGGTCGTTTCGCGACATTGTTTGCTCCACGCGTTCTCGTCATCTCGGTCAGTGGTATTAGATCGAGTGGTACGAGACCTTGGCCCAGTTAGCTTTTAAGTTTACATGTTTCTCGGTAGCAGACCAGACGCGGTTAATTACCGACGACTATAATTCTCCTCGATCGATCGGCAACGCGTCTTTTCACTACCTTTTTTTGCAATAAAGTAATAATTCTTAGTTCTAGTAGTAATAAGTAAACTTATTAGGCATTTCTGATTACGGTTTACCAACGTCATTGTTTCAATAGCGAATCTCGATTACCGTTACCATAACTATGCTTTAATTCAATTTTTATTAAAAAATTATCGAGCCTAATTCGGTTTTTTTTAAGTAATGGTTGACTTATTCAATTTTTACCATTTAACTGTAAGACTTCGAGAATTAAAAGTTTAGATTTTTTTTAAAGCTACGGATGCGACAATTTCTTGACTTTTTTATTCTTTCTTTTATTCTTACTTGACTGTCTTATCAAAGCTTGCGCTTTAATTTTTTTATTTCATTCTATAATCGTATGTATACAATTTTCGCAAGTAACTTTTATTGATCCGAGAATTTCACGTCACGGATCGAACTCTGTTATCCGAATAGAATGTTCTATTTTAGGCTAACGATTCATTACAATATATGGAACAAACATTTTAAATTTTAGTTATTTTCAGTTTTTGTTACTTCAAAATCAATTGGAAATAACGTTAACTCGATCACGATATTCACTATTATATATTTTGGGTTTTTACATTTTTTATAAAGCGAATTATAAAACCAATCCAACTTTTCCAATTTACGAATAGAATTTAAGGATAACTATGTAGTTGTTAATAATTTATTTTTAAGGGATAAATTTTAATTCGTTTTATAACGTATATTCGAGAATAATAATTTGCCGTAAATCTTTTTTTCTATTGCGTTTAATTTTTCAAAAATCAATCGAGACACGCATCGAGCTAAAAATTTTTTTTAAAAACAATCCTTAAAGCTAAATTTAAAAAATTGTAATATCTTATTAATTATTAATACCGTAAATTATACTTAATAAAAATTTAATCAAATTATTTTTATCGCAGTGTGAATTTGAGACATTTGCAATAAAAAAAATAATGATTTGGTTTGAAAGCATGAAAATTAAATATCCTTATTAAAAAATTGAGTACATTATAAATAATTTGATAAAGTCTAGTTTTTCGTAAATATACATATTTCTATTAAAAAAAAATATTTTATCATCGATAAAAAGTCAAATATTCTCCCAGCCCATAATAAAGCGTTGAGCGAATAAAATTCATGCATTTTATTTCCATATGCGTTTCCAATTAGATCGTCATATTTGCCTCGCGGTTCATAAAGCTGCTAACAATATCATCCGTCGCTGAGCCTATGGGTATAAATTGAAAGTATAAATTTCCCACAGGAAAATTGTAAAAAGATAGAAATTGTAATAAAAACGGAACGTGCGCTTACAATTCCTGCAACCTCGAACGCAGCACTTGCGCATAGCTTTCGCAGCGTAAGGATTAAATTGGGTTGCGACAGCGAAGCTTGCATCAAGTTTGAGTATTATCGAAAAAAATAATACGAGAAATATTGGAAAAGCTTACTTACGTGCCGTTATCAGGATAACATAACCTTAAATTGACCCTTACAGGCGTCGTCGCGCACTAATTATCGCATTAACTTATCATTAATAAACAAGAAGTAAGAGATCAAAAGTTCTCTTATTCTCCGAATTGTACCTCAGGCGCTCACATCGAGATTATCATAGAGAACGAGCGAATACCGAGGTTTGACTGTACGTCGTCACGCTTTTATTGGATCATGCAAATTTCTGGGATACGATGAATCGACCAAGTTTTAAATGTGCTTTAAAACTGATTCCAAGCGCAACGATTACTCGTGTAGAGTTTCTTTTTATATACAGGATCACTGCACCCTCGCTTTTTTATTTGTTAGCTAGAGAAAACTTTTTTGAAACGATAATACGCGTAGTAAAGTTTATTGTATTGCTTGAAAAATATATTTGTCGATGCAAACATATTTCTGAATTACAATAGAATCGCGTACGATAAGGGTAGAAAGAAATTTATCGATTCGAGTGTGGATTTTATTTTTACGAACGGATAAATATACTTACACGAACGATTAAAATGATTCTTTAAAAGGGACGATCGAGTATCTCCGTCAAATTTAACAAGTTTATCCGAGTAATTATCATCGATGAGTCTCGCGACTCCAATTTTTCGAACAGAAAACTCTAAACGCAGAAGCCAAGAATATTATGAATCCGCTAATACTTGTATCCTTATTTAGGTGCACAGATGCGGCGTTTGTCATCTAACCGAATGTAATTTGAATGCTCTATATCGTTACATCCTTATTGAAAGATTTTGAGTCTGCGTTCGCTTGGTGAGACCTCAAGGTTGCGACTTTACTTGCACGCAGTGCATTTTGTCACCGTTACTTTGCCACCGACAATAATCGCGAGGTTTCGACTGCAAGGAAACGATTTTCGCGTAAAAAAGATTTCGATGCTTGCAATTATTTTTATTTCAACGACTCCTTCCATCTTCCCATATTTTAAACCCAACACATTTTAATAATTCGATTTGTTGCCGAACGAACACGTGTGAGTGTAACGTAATTGATTGATTCGTAGTACATTATATAAGACATAACAGAGTAATTTATAAATTTAGACGTTGAAAAATAAGCGTGTAACGAAAGATATTAAAAACGTGAATTTTTCAATGTACTTTGTAATCGTTATAAAACTACGATAGAATAATATAAAATAATATTTACGTTTTTATATTATGTTTTAATGTAAATTATTTTTCTTTAAAATAAAGAATTTTATGTAAATATTTTGGTTGATTCGTTTTATAAATTTTAAAAATGTTTCGATTCGATTATTAGATTGTCTTGCATAATAAAGATCTTTGTCATTTTTATATTAAATTCTCATTTTAATTCATTAAAACATTTAATTCACAAAAGCTTACAATGACTTTATGTATTTTCACGATTATTTTCACATTTTCGTAAGCGATAATGCAATAACTTAAGTAATAATTTTGCTCGTTTACAATCGTGTTTTGTCAAAAACGTCTATTTTATATTTATATACCGTTCGTTTTAAAAAATCTATGACTTTGATACATAAAAATATTAAGTAAGAACAAATGATTTAATAAGACTTAAAATAACGGTTGAATTTTTATACGCATATTCGTTACATCATCTTAAAATATTGTCTCATAATTTTATCTAACGTATGACGTAAATTTTTACTTCCTTGTTTATATTCAAAACTAATCAGTATTAGAAATTCATTATCGTAAAAAGATATTTTGCATTTCTCGCCATAAATATTGTATTCCTGATTTATCTCTAATGAGAGATAAATTAGTAATTGCAGTTGGCTATTATCTAGCCTAAAAGAAAAAAAAAATATATATATAACAATGTATAATATAGAAAAACAATTTTACTGTATGGTTTATATTGTTTTATAATTGCTGATAGGAAGTATAAGAGTCATTTTTAATAAATATTCATATAATTATTATAAATAATTTACTTTCTTATATATATATTACAATTTAATCAATAATAATTTTATCGTTATTTGAAAAATAATTATAGTTTTTTATATATCATTGAAAACATTTCTAATTACTTTATAAGAATTAATAGAAGTATTAAATACTACTTCTTAATTAATAATTATCACATATTTAACTTTTTACATCAATATATTTTTTAAATAATTCTACTTAAATATTCATTTTAAAATACGATTAATGTGTATCTAAAATAATTACCGAGTACTGAGTAATTAATTTAGAATAACTCGACTACGTATCCTAATAAATTAATTTTAGTCTTTTCATATCAATAGTTATTTAAAATTTATTGAAAATTTTTTATTGTAAAAATACATATAGAATAATCTATACAGATGTGCTAAACTACTATTAAAACGCGTATTACTAAGTTATACTATTTTAATTTTATAACATTTGTGGAAACTTGGATTACATCAAAACATATTCTAAATAATTTAATTTAATAGATAAATGGAAAGTTTTATGATGCTAAAATTATTTTTAATACAATAGAAGTGTAAGATTAGAAAACTATTGTTTTAATTATGAAGAATTCAATATAAAAATAAAAAAGTGTGATCAATTGATCAAAGCCACATTTTATTGATTTTTTAAAATTTTTTTTCCAAAAATTAATTATTGTAAAAAAGAAAATATCGAATGAAATAAGATTAATAATTATAAATCGGTGTATTTTAAACTAATATACATTATTTTAATTTTCGTAGATTGTCAGTTTCATCCGTCATTGTCGTAAAATAATTAATTTTAAATTACTAAAAATAAAATTCTACTCGATTTTATTTAGAAAAAATTGATTTCATCATCTTAAATCGATGAATCTAATTATATTTTATAAATTAAGAACGTGATTTTCACAAGAAAATTTCTTAATTGTTTGTGTTATACTACTAATTTAATTCTTTTAAATAATATAATACATAATTAATTATAGTATCGATCTCAAATTTAACTTTGTCTTTCAAATTTGTTGTAAACTGCGATAAATTGGTTGGTTAGAAGTATAAAAATGCGTAACTTTATTCTATTTTACAATTACATTAACGCTAATAGATTTATCGATAAACGAATTATACTTTTATACATCATAAGCTTCATATTACACATTCAAACGTTGTTTAGCGAATGATTACAATACGACTAATATAAAAATCTACAAAAAAAAAAGTACACTTCACGAATCTTGAGTGTAATTTTACTCAAATAACTTTAAAAATATTTACAATAGCCCTTAATGAAAAATTTGTAAAAATAAAAGTAACCTCTAATATGAATCTGCTAGTTTTAAAACATTTATAAAATAAAGTAAAATTATGATTAAAGTAAGAAAAATGTTACAAGTTTAAATAAAAGTCGATCGATAGTTGTAAAATCCTTACTCTTCGAATCAATCATCGCAAGAAATTAAAAGGACAAGCTTATTTTTATTGAAAAATGAAGCGATGAACGATTAAATTTCTTAGGTATCGTAAAATCGCTCTTTGATCTCTTTGAAAATGAAACTTGAAAGAAAAGAGAAGACTACAAGAAAAAACGTCCCCCGCGATCCACAAACGAACTCGCGTATGCGTATATATAGATTTAGTCGGAGAGGCCGAATAATCGGGTTGGCGTGGCCATATTCATCGGAGGGAAGAGGCGCCGATGATGCTGAAAGTGATCGTCGGCACCGTCGGCACCGTCGGCATCGTCGGCATCGTCGGCATCGTCGGCATCGTCGACGGCTTTCGTAGAATTCCGATAAACGAGAGCCGAGTTAAAAAAAAACACGCGAGTTGAATCGTCGATGAAAGAAGAAAATGCTCGATTATCACCGAGAGGAAAAACCTTCAATGTCATGGCAGGCTGTCTGGGAGGGGGTGGCCAGCATAAATGATCCGGTGCTCACTGCCTCACTTACATGTCTTCGAGTCGTCCGCCCGAGATCAGTCCGAGTGCTAACGCCACAACAGTCGACGCTCCCGAACGTTTGGTGCATCTTTTGGGACTCGATCGTTGATCCGTATTTACGTCAAGGTACAACCAACGGCGATTCTCTAACTCCCAGTGCAATATCGTCTTTTTTGAGCCCGGACGATTTTTATTTTTCGCTACGACCGTCGACTCCTTCGTGCCAAGGGATTACAATTACATTTGTAATTTCATGGATTTTGCGCGGATTTCACGGGTTTCGCAGAGACGTTTCTTTCCACCCGCGAAGACACTCCGAACGAATACCGGGATGCAGTTTTTCAATTTCAATCCTTATTCCGAACACCCGAGGGAAGCTATACGCGTATAGACCACGATATCGACGGTATCGATATCGGCGGTATTTTCCGCTGGTGGTAAGATCTTTCCTCGCGATTCGAAATAAAAGTGTCATTTCTACAAAGTGCGTATAAAAAAAAGGTCGTTTAATCACCGTTGAGTATTTTTCGTTCTTTAACACCTATAAAATAATAATAATGAATTATGAAATCTCAGTTACTCGTTTAACGTGTTAATTACGTTTTGTTTAATACACCAACAAACTCTAGTGTTTTCATAATTTGAAAAAATTTTTTTAGTTTAATTTAATTGGTCGAACGATCGAATTACGATTCGTTTCGTTGATCCAAGTTCACTTATATCGATGTTCTTTTTTTAAAGTTCTAATATGCATCCATTTTTATTACTTTTTTTTATATTTGATTTCTATAAAATTTCTCCAAGTGTAAAAATAAGAAAAAATTTTGATATATAGAAAATTTGTACAAAGTACGTATTAAATAATTCTTTTTACAGCATCAAACATTTTTGCATCGAATTTCTAAATCAAATTCGTATTTCCAGAAAGAAATATTTCGACTCGATATACTAAGAAGATTTAAAAAAAGAATATTAGTTCTCTTAAATGAATCGGCTAAAATTTTATTAAAGTGTGATACAACTGTAAATTAATCTCTAATATAAAAAAAATCGAAGTCAAGATAAAATTATTGGCATTACGAAATATCATACTTGTGAAACACTTTATCGTACGGTTTTCACATGTCAAAGTTTTAGAATAATAGTATATACGAATAGTTCAAATTATATTGAATATCATTTTTGATTTTTAATATTAAGATAAAACATTCAGAAACTTTTATTTATATCGCTGAACGAATATTATCGTAAACTCTATATTTTATGTAGTTATGTTATTCAATTTTTAAAAGTTGCAATTATTTTATGGATCGGAATATTCGAGTTATTAAGATAAACAATCTTTAAAACACCAATAAACCAAAATTAAGTTATTACGAGAATTACGGTACGAGTCGTTATTATCCAATAAGTTGATCGAGTCGCTATTATTCAATAATTAACGAACGATCGGTTACGATCTCAATTATACCTTAATTCGATATAAGAAAAACCTCGATATCGCGATGTTTTCGGTCCATCGCACGAATCATTTTTCTAAAAAAAAAAAGATTAACGTAACGAATAGAAGATCGAATCGAATAAGTTTGATAAAATTATACACCACCGTTTTTAAAAATGCACGAGTATTTTACATGTTTCAACTCTACACGCAAATATATACTTAACGATATCATTATTTTACGCTTTGATTATACTTGGGCTTATATTTTTAACTTGCGACACAAACCATTTATTTTTGCGACTCGATAAATTTTTTCGTAACCGTTATTACAATATGATGTAATTTTGATCTTTATTAGTTCCACCAATCGTATGCGAATAATCAAAAATAAAGGAAAACAGCGATAAACCGTAAATAAAATAAATTTTTAGTACTTTTAAATTTTATGCTCGTACTTTTTAAAGAAAATATTATCCGCCTCCGATTGATTTTAAGATTCGAACTTTTTTCTTACACGGAATAAAACTCGCAAGTATTTCATCAACGTATCGGATACAAAATCCTAAATCTCCAAATTTACGAAACATAGAGAGGAAACGAGAGACGCGCTCGAATAACGTTCGAAGAACGTTCGAGAAACTCGAAAAAGCGAAGAAAAAGCGAAGAAAAAGCGAAGAAAAAGCGAAGAAAAATGTCTGACAATTGTCGACCTCTGGTTTTATTTTCAGAAAGGAAATACTCGATATAAACGAAGAGGACGAGCACCGGAACTGAAATGCTCGCCGTAGTGTTTGTGGGCGCGTTGATCGTGCAAACGAGCCTCGGGGCACCGTCGAGTAACTGCGCGGAGTTTTGCGACGATCAGAACAATGGAAACTACGCCCAGAGCAAGAGTTCCAGCAGCTACAGCAGCTACTCCAAGTCGAGCTACGGCCAGGGTGTCCAGGGTGTCCAGGGTATCCAGGGTGTCCAGGGTATCCAGGGTGTCCAGGGTATCCAGGGTGTCCAGGGCCTGTCCAACTCGGGCAGCCTGGGCTTGACCGGCGGCCGACTGGAGAACCTGGACGAGAACGTGATCGGCACCGGCGGCCTCGAGCGACCGGGAAATTGGCAGGACGAGAAGCACTTCGTCACCGACGACGGCAAGGGTCAAATGAGCTACCGCGCGGGTCAGACGGTCAGCAACAACGGCTACTCCAAATTCGCCCAGCACAGCTACAGTTACGGTAGCCACGAGTCACACGCCCCAATGTCCAACTCCCAAGTCCTGACCACGGAGCAATTCGGTCGCGAACTACAAAACATGCGCAACCGCATCAGTAGTTTCATGGGTACCTTCCACTTGGGCGTCGGATCCAACGTCAACGCGAATCTCCTCCAGGACTTCAAGAGCAAGGCCAGCCTCATCAGTAATCAGATGAGCAACGTCTGCAACCAGATGGACTCCGGTAGTTCCATGTACCAGCAGATGCAGTCGATGATGAGTCAATTCCAGCGCGACGTGGACCAGAAGCAACGCGAGATGGAGTCCATCATCCATCAAAACTCGGGCACCAGTACCACCGGTGCGATGTACGGATCCACCTATCGTTACCCGAGCGCCCCGTCCAATCTATACGACGAACAGTTCTCCAAAGTGCAGAGCCTGATCAGCAGCTTCTACTCGACCTTCAACAGACCCGACACCAACCTTCAATTCCAGCAGGATCTCAACAGCCAGGTGAACGTCATCAACGCGAAACTCGCCGACCTCAACTTCGAGTCGATACAGAACGAGTCGGAGCGCAAACGCATCGAACACCTCAAGAAGCAGTTCGAGTCGTACGTGACGCAGATCCAGTCCCGAATCCAAGAGATCGAACAGAGGAACATCGACGAAGAAACGAAACGAAAGGATAGGGAACTTCAGCTCAAATTGAAGAAACAGCAGGAGGAGGAGAAACTCAGACAGGAGGAGCTGCTTCGACAGCAACAACTGGAGTTGGATAGACTGCGTCTGAAGCAACAGGAGGAAGAGAGACTGAGGCTGCAGCAACAGGAGCTGGAGAGACTGAGGCTGCAGCAACAGGAGGAAGAGAGAGTACGAGCGCAACAGCAGGAGTTGGAAAGGCTGCGTCTGCAACAGCAGGAGGAGGAAAAGATTCGGCTACAGCATCAGGAGGAGGAGAGAGCGCGTCTCCAGCAAAAGCAGGAAGATGAAAATAAACGCATCCGCCTGGAACAGGACGAACGCGCCCGACTCACTTTGTTGCAGCAGCAGCAGAGCAAGGTCAAAATTTTAGGAGGCACGACCTACGAACCCAGTCTGCCCAGCTCTTACGGAACCTCCTCCGGTTACACCGAGAGCTACAGTTACGGTAGCCACGGCAGCCACGGCAACAAACCCCAACCGGTGATACAACCCCACGTCGACCTCACCGCGGCCATGAGTCGACTTCAGCAGGACCTCAACAGACTCCAAACCGAGGTGAACAACTTCAACGTCTACACCATGCGTCTGACGTCCGCGAACAGTGTGACCATCGTGGGGGAGGCCGAGCGACAAGCCGAACAGATTCGCGAACGTATCAACAATCTGTGCGAGACGAGCAACAGGTACCAGTACCGCAACATAGAGACCAGCGCCGAGGATCTGGGACGTCGCTTCGAGGAGTTGGTGCGCTCCTTCCAGAACCAGGCAGCCAACTACTCGAGCGGGTCCGCTTTTTCTGCCGGGTACTCGGCAGAGTCCTCGTACGGCACCTCGGGACGATTCGGGTCGGTGCGCGCACCAGCCATCACCAACGTCGAGTACGAGCACAGCAAATCCGTGGACGTCGAGGTCGGAGGAAGACCGGCCGCCTCGAGCCAGAGCTACGGAGCTCAAGGTGTCGACGGTCAGTTCAGGACCGGACTCATCGACCTCGGACGCAACGGCTCCGGAGCTCGCCAGGTCGAGTGCGTCGAGATGTACGCGGGGCAACCTTGCGTCGAGCGATCCGGGAGGTACCAGAGACACGTGGGAGGTAAATAAGAGAGCTAGTGATCGAGCGAGCGAACGAGCGAACGAGAGAGAGAGAGAGAGAACAACAACAGAGAAAACAGAGTCGACGATCCCGTTTCACTGAGATCTTTTCAACCTCCGTATTTATACCCGCGTTCTTACGGCCTCCTTCATAATTTAATATTAAACGTAGGCAAAGGCCGAGAGCACATTTGAAAGATGATGCGTCCAATTATGCTCACGAATTCGCAATAACGAGGATTTATCAATAACTTGAAGATCAAGGATAGATTGCTCGAGACGACGTTTAAACTGACTATGTAATGCTCGAATTTTATACCAAAGTATTCTCTCCTTCTTCCCTTTTACCCTTTCGACTTTTACCTTTCGACTATTGTAGAATACATTTTTTTGCGTGACTACCGATGGTTTACCGTTTATCGTTTAAAAGGGTAGCGTGTATCTATTTTATTACGAATATTACGTAGCTTCCGACTTCTGCGTCCAAGAGTACCGATGATCTATGCTGAAACGATGACACCGAGATTTTGTCGTTACGAATAATTCATTACTATTAATTATTATCGTGCATTTAATCTAGATGAATTCATATTTGTAATTTTTATATAAAATATAAATAAAAACATTACGTTACCATTTTACATACCGCTTTCATTTATTTATTAAACCATTCGTCGACAATTTTTTTTTCAAGGCACATTTCAGGTGGTGGCTTCGATCATAAACATAACTTCGGTAATATTTTTTAATTTAACGAACCAGGTTTCTCTACCCACCCACGCACACATACCAAATCAAAACATACACTTTTAACATTGATGCTTTCGACTTTACCAAAACTAATACCAAAGATTTATTTCAAACATTTACCGCAAAACATTTTATTTCTGGGTCTTTGATACGTCTCAACAGTATTTTTCATATGTTAAACATTAATAAATGTTGAATAAACTGAACGAATTAAGAATTTTCTAACAATGTTTAAAAGACAGAAAAACCCAAGATTTATAAAAAAACTATTTTGAATTACAATATAATTTAATTGAAACATCAAATTAATTTCTAAATATATAAATATAAATACATTCTATACTTGCAGTATACAATTATATATATATATATATATATGATACATAATTTAGCAATATATTATTATTGTGTAATTAAAATGAAAAATGTTAAAATATGTTAATAAATAAATCATAATTTATCACAAGTAAGGTACGGTATTACAAAATCATAGCACTACTACAAAACCTTGAAAAATAATTACTTACATTCTTTTTTTAACTTTATTACTTTACTTTTATTTTTGATGATTTAAAAGTTAATTTTTAAAGGTACTTTTAAAAATACGTAATAAATAATAATAAATTTAGTTAATAATTAACGAAATGCTTATTATTCATTGTTTTATAAAATAGTTATTATATGAATTTTATATTGTTATAACATATTCAACGCAGAAGCTCATTTAATGTTACTAAAGCAGCATATTTAATTTTATACAGACATGCATATTTATAATCAACAAATATATTTTTCACTTTGACATTTAACTTGAACAAATTTAAGGAACATAAATATCGTTTAATATATATTCAGAATTTAAAAACTTTCTTTCCACTTATAACAAACACTGGGTTTTAAAAGCTCAATATTTTTATTTTGTTCTAGAAGAAGAATACGATACTTTTTCCGATTTAACTCAGCAGACACAAGATTCCCAACAGCATCAAAAAATTTTTACTGATTTTTCTCAACGCAGTGAATCGGTCCAATCAATTTATAACTCTAAACCCATTTTAAACAAAACGCTTAATCAACAAATCCAAAAACCGATTAAACCACAAAACGAAGATTTGACACGTCAAACAAATGACTTGGATGACTTTTATTTAAATAAACCTCACCTTTATCAAGAACATTATCCAGAAAGTTTTGAAAATTCACAACAAAAAATCGAAGATGTATCTCAACAGAATAAACACTCGAAACCGAGTCAAGAGTTAGAATCATTACCGAAATCTAAAAATCTACAAATTGAAGAAACACAACAAAATCAAGAAATTCAAAAACCACTAGTTCAACCAAATACAAAATTCGATAATTCAGAAAAATTGATTTTGGAAAATAATGGTTTCGATGATTTTCAACTAAAATTAAACGAGCCTAAACAAGTGAAACCTCTGCAAGAAAGAGAAAATCAAGAAGTTAATAAGCAAAATCTTGAATCTGGCCAACGAAACAAACATCCTATTGGACAACACGTTGAACTTTTATCTCAACAACAGTCTTCCTACGATTATCAGTCTAATCAGCAACCAAAAACCATAAACGATGAAAATCCTTTTACTACTATGGAAAAAGAAGAATTAACGACAACTGTGCGTTCAAGAATTAGGCCAATGTTAAAACCAATTCCAAGATATACGAGACCATGGCAAGTAGGCCAACTTCAAAATACAACGCAGCGATCGGAGGATAATCAAAGGCAGATCGAACTGGAAAAGGTCCAGTCGGGACACTCGGGATCTTTCGCTCCAAAATCCACATTAGACGATAAAATAGCTGATAATTATAATCAACAGTCATCTCAAGATTATGAATTTAGTCAGCAACATCAACGAGTTAATCCACACGAAAATATTCAATTGCAAAAACCAAGAAATTACGAACAAGTCGATCTTGAAACAAAACCTACTCGACTCGATCAAGAGCGAGAACCAATTTTTCAATCTAATAAACATCGAGAACATAATTCTGAAAACGAACAGCAACGAGAATCTTATCAAGGTAATATAAATTCTAGGGAATTCGAACAAAAATATTTAAATCAACAAACTCAGGATATTTCCGACGATTTACAATCTAGTCGGTCAGAATTTGACCAAAGGCAAGAAAAAACTGTGCCTTTCGAACGAATAAATATCCAAAAGTCAAAAGATTCGACCGAGGGACAAGTAACACTGGACAAAACAAAATCTACCGACGAAAAGGAACCCAGCACTACATTTTGGAAGAGAGTAGGTAATAAATTATCGGACTCGATCAGAAAAGTCAAAGAAAAAGCCAATAATATCTTTGGTTAAAATTAAAGCTTTTGGTTACTACAAAAATACAAAAGAACTTATAGTTTATCGGCTTAATAGCTCGACCGGTACCTTAATTAATTTTGACACACGTGAAAAACATTCTAATTTAATTTCAATGCTCGTATATTAAAGTTCTCATTTAAGTATTACATAAGTTAAATGTATTCGATGTACACGTTTCCTGTAGATATAATTTCACGTGTACGTGTATTTAAATATAAAATTGTACAGCTGTATTTATAAGAGTATTTAAAATAAAAGAAAACGATATATCAAAAAATTTCATACCTCTGGTAAGCTGTTAAAAAATTTAACAAAGCTCTGCTGAGTCCCGGAATCTGAAAAATCGTACCAAGCATTTAATGTTTCAATCTTTGTTTTTAAAACTTATAAAAACACCTACCCATATCAAACTGCTTATTCGATTGTACAGCCATTTTTTATTGAATAAAAATATACTGTAATATGTTAAGAAATAAAAGTACTCTATTTATATGAAATGTGTGGTTTTTATCAAAGCGAATAAACCTCGAGTTGCTGGAAATAATCGACGAAACGTGTGAATCGGTCTTCGCTTTCCCGCCCGTACAGTAGCCGAACACGGATAAGGTTAGTTTCTTCCTTCGCTCTACGCGCATGCGTTGAAATCGCTCGATACCGCATCCATCGTTCCCCAAATCGTGTATAATTTTTAAATCAAATAATTGTTGATCTGTGTTAAGTTTTAACTGTTAACGATGTCAAAAAAGAAAAAAGTTAAAAGTGAATTAAAGCACGGTTCGAAACGAAAGCAAGCGGTAAAGGGAAGGAATAAACATGAAAAAAAGAGAATTAAACATTTCCATGGGTTGTCTAAGATTAAGAATAAACAAAATATTCATGATAGTGCTTTAACCAAATCTAAAGCTAAACTAAGTATCAAAAATGATATGTCTAAATCTAGAAATGTACAAAATTCAATTGTTGATATCAAGTCTAAACATAAGCAAAAAATCAAGACTAAGGGTCCTGGAATTGTGAAAAGCAATAACATAGTCAAAAGATTAAATATAAATAAAATAAAGGCTATGCTTAATGCGAACGAGAGCCAAGTATGTATAAAAAGCAAAGAAAAACTTAAGGTTCCTCTTTCTTTAAGAGAACGAATGTTAGCTCAGTTAAAAACTTCTCGATTCAGATTTTTGAACGAACAGATGTATAATAATAACAGTTCGGAAAGTAAAACCTATTTTCAAAACGATCCGCATGCTTTTTATGCTTACCACGAGGGATATAAACAACAAGTCTCGAGATGGCCTATGAATCCACTGAATGTCATTATTGAATCTATTTGTAAAATGTACGTTGATTCTTTATTTATTCTATAAATTAGATATAAGTGAACTATAACCTAAAGTACGATCGATTTAAAATACTGAAAATAATATTTATTATATAAAATTTTATGTATTCGATTCGATTGATATTTAATCGGATTTAATCTACGAAAAATTTAATATATAATAAGAAGAATCTTTAATATTTTTGTTTCATTTTTAAATATTTTTATTATAATCTAATAAAATATAAAATTGAATGCAACTTGTACTCGATCGAGTTGTTTACGTAAAGAATATAAAATTATAAATTATGTTTTTATTTTAACTATAAAATAATTTAAATACAAAAAGTATACATAATATTAATTTTTTGTATAGGCCTAAGGATTATGTTATAGCAGATTTTGGTTGCGGCGAGGCCGAACTCGCTAGTTCTGTTCCTCAAACGGTTCATTCCTTTGATTTAATTGCTATGAACGATAAAGTAAAAGCATGCGATATGGCTCATACTTCTCTTCTAACGGGACGTACTAACGTTGTCGTATTTTGTTTATCTCTTATGGGTTCAAATCTTGGAGATTATTTATTGGAAGCGAATCGAGTACTCGACAAGAAGTAAGTTTACTATAATTATATTTTCTGTACCCATCCGACGATAGTACATCTATTTATTTAAAAATATATTTTTATTTCAGTGGTATTCTTAAAATAGCAGAGGTTGAAAGCAGATTTGATAAAATTGATGACTTTGTAAAACTAATGTCGCATTATGGTTTTGTTAATACATGGAAAGATTTATCTAATAATTTATTTTATTTTTTGGATTTTAAAAAAACAAAAGATGTTTTAAAAAAAGATATAAGTAAGCTTCCTGAAATAACTTTGAAATCTTGTTTGTATAAAAAAAGATAAAATTATGATTTTATTTATCGTTAATACTAAATGATAAACCACAAAGACATTATTTCATTGTTTTTATTAGATAAATTTATGATCATAAACGATAACAGTAGATGTAAATAAAATAAAATAATTATTCGTTTTAAAAAATGAAATTATACTTTGTATCGTACTTTTGATGATATTCAAAGAATCTAGTCTGTAGAAGCTTTGAAGTCATTGTAAGACAGTTCAATATATGTGCCAGCTTGAACAATACATCATATTTCTTTAATGTATTGATCTGAAGTGCACAAAAAAATTTGTTTTAATTAAATAAATTCTAAATAAACTTTATTTTTAATAAACTTTTTTGATTTATAAATTTCATGTATTTTTAATTTTTTTAATATTAGAAAAATATAAATATATATATATTTTTTTATAAATCTGATTGCTAAAAATCTACTACTCGACAAAATTAATATGCAAAAATCTAACTTCTTCATATTTGAAATATCATTTTAAACTATAAAATATATATTTATATATGTACAAACATATTTTATATAAACGCAAATTCCTTTTTATGTTTTGTTAATATCACAATAAGCCTCCTGTGACTTGTCTAAATTATATCTAACACAATTTTAAATTGTGAAACCTTCCAACACCTCTTCTACTTCGTCTCTCAAATTTTCTACTTTTGACAATAACAGTAGCTGAAACAATTATATATGTATATATTTAATGTTATTTTTTTAATCAAATATTTAATCAAATATTATGTTTTTCTTCTTATAATATTTTACATACTTTAGCAGAAGATATAATTTTGGTAACAACTTTTTTGGGTAAGTGCTCGATTTTTTCTATCATTTCATCCGGTTTAGCTTTTGCAATAGATTGCAGTGTCTTATATCCAGCTTTGTATAATTGTTTGGCTCGACCCTTAAAAATAAAGTCGTATTATTTGTATTTAACAAAAAATATAATTATATATAATATTCACGAGATCATTTACATAAGATTAAAAAATTAGAAAATAAAATGATTGTTTGTTAACCACGATAAAATAGTAATATGTTTTATTAAAAGAAAATAAAAGATAAAAATTAAAATAATCGAATATGATATACATACCAATTTAACATAAGGTAATTCCATTAATGGTTCTAATTCAAATGCACAACAATAAGTTAGTTTTTGACCAAAAGTCGTTAATAAATCTCTGAAAGCCCAAAATTCATCTAATTCTTGACAAAATCGAACCACCGAAGAAGAAAACGAAGAAGATAAACTCAGTAGATTTTGAATAGTGCCTCGGTTGACTTGATACTTATCGGCTATACTCAAAATAGGTTGATGATTCCATAACTCGTGTAACATCAGCGTCACATAAAACCTTTGAACGATCTTTGTATCTACATACTTTAAAGAAAAATCAGTAGTTTTATCGAAAATATATCCATGTAAATAAAAATTAAAAAATATTTCAAATAAATACTTTTGAAGTGATTCCTGCACGTATTTTTTGAACAACTGCTTCATTAATACCGAGTAACCTTGCTACTTGCATTTGATCCAAAGGTAGAGACATAATCTGAAAATAAAATATCTTTTCAACCGTTTTAATAATATTTTGATAATTGCAAATTAAAACGGAACTTACAACATCGTAATAAACAGTGCCTACAGGTTTCACTTGACTAGCAATATCGTAAGGAGTTATCAGGTATAAAAGATGCAGATGATTAACGAGTATCAAATTTGCTTGAGCTCTTTTCAAGTCTTTGTACAGGGTATACGCGGAATGCAAGTCGATCGATCCTAGAATGGAAACATTTTTATAATAATGTATATTTATTTTTTTATCAATTTTTAAATATAATAAAATATAAACTTGATAATAATCGAGGAACTAAAAACAATTAATTTGACGTGTAAGTGCATCTTATATTTATATTATAAAATTAATAGTTCATTTAAATCGTTTCTTTTTAATAATAGAATAAGAATTCCCATTAGTATTTATCTAAAATAATTATTAAAATAGATTAAATGACCTTCGTTAATAATTAAATTAATGATATTATAAATTTAATATATTTTAATTAAAATTGAACCTTTGATTTACTTTCGAATTTTATTTACAATCTTTTATCTTTTTAATTAAACATTTTAAATATAAAATATCTTTCATAAATTAAATACTAAATCAAAATTAATAAAATTTGTATTTTATATACTATAACATAGTATTATCACAATTGGGTAATTAAAACGGCAGTTTGTAACTTTGTAAGTAAAAAATGTAAAATTGATTTGATAAAGAACTATACATTGTAATGATTAAAGTACCTATGCGTAATAATAATAAAGTAACGATAATACAAATGGAAACAACAATCGGTTTATAAAAAAGGGAGTTACTTTCGTTACAAACGAAAATTATTCTTAATCGATACTCGGGGACGCCTGGCAAAAAAAAATGATGTAATCTTCATTCGGTGTTCCGAGAGGAAATTTG
Source organism: Dolichoris vasculosae (assembly GCA_018907195.1). Lineage (NCBI taxonomy): Eukaryota > Metazoa > Arthropoda > Insecta > Hymenoptera > Agaonidae > Dolichoris > Dolichoris vasculosae. The sequence continues at coordinate 773,092 of JACCHY010000015.1, forward strand.
AATAATTTTGCAACCAAGTTCGTAATAGAACTCGTGAGTAAACAAGCGAAGTATAGGTATTGTATATTGGAGGAAATTCTTGAGATTTTTTAAATCGAAATAGAAGCCGATGTTGAAACTTCTTGGGTACGTGGGAAAGTATTGTCGAATTCTTATGTAGGAAGGCGATTAAGTATGTGGCACCTGGAAATTTCAGTCTTTCGATTAAAATATCGTTAGCTCTGATTCTCTCTACATTTCTATCGTATTTTGTAACCACTATTTAATCTCGATCCATTTCGATCTATTGAATTCCAAGTTGCAAAATTGCTTAAAATTTAGTGAGTTCGCGTAACGCACTTAATTCGTTTAATGTACATTTAATTTTATCATTACCCTTCATTGCAGCTCGTCCAAGAGGGCAAAGTTCTAACTCCGTACTATTTACCAAAATAATACATTTCTTTTTTTCTTTTTCATTGCTCGTAGATGATTCATTCAATGGATTTATTTGCGTTGGAAAAATAACCGTAGTATCAAGATTTCGAGAAAGTACTTCGATCGAGTTCTGTTTTTCTCTAACAATGCCACTTTTTAAAAGTGCAACAAGAGCTTCATCGGTAATTGCTTTAACATTGATCTTAAGTCGATTTTCCTGTACCTTTAAGAGTGTCTTTGATAATATATTATGTAAATCGAATCTCGTCTTAGCAATGGACAATAAAACCGAACTTATTATTATGTTATTGATGCCACGATCTTTTTCTAAATGAAGCGAACTGATACAATCATCCATTTTAGATGTTAAAAGTTCGCGCACCTAAATTATAAAATAAAAAAATTAATATTGTAATTTACGGAATAAGTGAAAATCGTAAGTTTACCTTTTCAGCGTCATTTTTTGTACAAATTAATATACTTTCTCCAATTTCCCCCATACCAGCTCGACCTGCTCTGCCAATCATTTGTTTATATCTATTTTTATTTAAAAATAGATAGCCAATGTACGGAGATCGTAAAATCACCTTCGATATCAGATATTAGTCAATATAATTATGTTTATACTTTTTATAAACAAAAAATTAATTGTAATAATGAATAATAAAGTAATTTTTTAAACAAATAAAATTAATTTAAAATTCTTTTCTAAATTATTAAACATCCTGAAGTATTTTTCTAATAAAAATAATTCAAAAATAAGAATACATACTCTTCTCGCTGGAAGATTTACACCAGCGGCTAAAGTAGAAGTACAGCATATCACACATAATATACCTGATTTGAAACTTTCTTCTAATAATCGTCTTTCTTCGGCTGTTAATCCTGAATGATGATAAGCCACGCCAAATTTTATAGTTTTTTTTAATATCGGACAGACTTTACCACTTTCATTTTCCAGGGCATTAATTAGCATAAGTTTTTCATTTGTTTTATGATGTTCCAATGATCTAATTCATAAAAACAATTAGATATCATTTAGATAAAATTATTAAATAATAATTAATAGAATGTTTACCTAAATAATACACGAGTTAAAAGAATAGCCACGTTTTCACAATTTTTTTTAGTCGAACAAAATATAAGACAAGAATCGTTTGGTACTACATCCATGACTAAACCACCCAAATAGTCTGGATCGAGTTTAAGAGCTTGTTCGCTATACTAAAATTATTTTGATCGTATACATATATATTTCAAAATTATAAATAATTCAAACAAAAAAAAAACTAACTTGATAATCCATTTTCTTTTTATTAGTAAAAATATCTTCTTCTTTGGAATCGATTAGCCAAATTTCATTTTCACATTTAACGTATTCTTTAATATCAACGGGTCTAAAATTTTGCAAATACATTTCTGCATTTAAGAAAGTAGATATTTCTTTTAAATTACCTATCGTTGCACTCATTCCAATAATCTGGATATTAGCTATAAAAATAATAAATGGTAGGTTAAATCACTGAAAATATTATAACACAAAATTATTGATCGTAAGCAAAATGGATCTATTTGTAGATTTTTAACTACAATTATCTATTAAAAAATATTATTTATAAAAATCTTAAAAACACAAATATTACCTTGTTAATTAACTGTTAATTATATTAATTAAATATGTTACATGTATTATGTATATTATTGAAAACTTATCAAATATAAAATTAGACATATTTATATTTATTATATAATGACCGTAAATTTGCTTATACGAATTTTGAAGGATTTTAATTGTAAAATTAATATAATTTATATAATATAAGTATTTAGATAAAAGAAATTGTTTGATGGAATTAATTAAAATATAAATACATACAATTAACGTGCATTACTTTTGTTAACAAACATTCCAAAGTAGCTCCTCTACCTCCACCTTCACCTAGTAAATGTAATTCATCGACGACGATAATTCCTATCTGTAAATAAAGTATTATCAAATTATATATATATAAAATATAAATAAAAAAATATAAAAAAATATTTTATTTACTTCGTCGAGACGATTTAATTCTATAAGAAAATTGATTATACTTTGTGCTTTTTCAATAGTGCATATGTAAATAGTATTTTTTTTTCTATGTTTTCTCGGAGGATAATGGCCTTTTTCAGCTGCGTATTCTTCGATTAAAAAATTTAATTCCAAAGCAAAAGGTGTCATTGATTGTATCTAAAATAGAAAAGGTTTAATGTTAAATATGTTAGTGCATAAAATTTAAAAAAATCTTTATAACGCGAATTAAATTACCTTTTCTTGAACTAAGGCAACGAATGGAAGAATAAAAATTGCATTTTTTTTATTGCATACAATTTCTCTAAGCATCAAAATTTCTGCAACCAAAGTTTTTCCTCCACTGGTTGGTAAAGCATATATAAAATTTTTTCTATAATTTACAGCTTTCATACGAAGACATTCGTCTTGCCAATCTAGAAAATATTATTTAGTTATTTTAATATTTTACATAAATACTATATAAATATAAATTTATACAAATATCTATATTCCTAAAAAATAAAAATATGTTTTACCGTAAAGTTTCTCTATGCCCTTTACTTGTTTTATAAAATCTTTGACTTTGTAAGGTAAACCATAAAAAGAATTTTGATATGGTTTAATATCGGTCTTTCCAGTATGTAAACTTTTTCTTTTAATTGGAATAATTTCATCTTTATGCGGTGATAACAATTTTGTTTTTAATAAATTTACAGAATTATTTAGTTCTTTATTTATAGTACTTTTGAAATCTTTAAAACTATTTATTTCTAATATTGAAGTTTCTGAGAAGAAACTATCATCAAAATCACTTACATGATTAACTGTATCGTTTATAATATATCTAGATTTATTGAGAGTTTGATCAAACCACGAATCTTTTAAAAATTTTACTTCTTTATCGTTAATACTATCGATTTCTTTACTATATTGTGCATGATTAATGTCTAATTCCAAATTTAAAAGAGTTTCATCCCCAACGAGTAAAGATTTAGTATCAATTTCTTTATTGACTATTTTAGATATTGAATTTGTTTTAGTTAATATATTTTCCGATTTCGAAGGCAAAGGTAAATCGGATTTATCACGATTTTCTATAGACACAAGTTTTTTGTTAAACGTTGCCATTTTTTGTTGTTTATTGCACTGTTCTTTTAAATGTCGACATTTTTTCTTACGCGTAAGCAGATCTTTAAAATTACGAAATAATGTTGGTCTCAAATACCTCAAACAATGTCACTTGTAACTACAATTTAAACTGTACATTGTTAACTGTAACTCAAAATATAATTGTTTTTCGATTATGCGCAGAAAAGCTTCTTTCTAATTGGTTATTACAAATGCCCATGTTTAAAAAATATATTTTTGCTGAAACAAAATTATATATATATATATACACATATACATCAAATCAATTTTGAAAACAACTATAAAAAATTAATTATTATGTAAATTAAACGTTACGTATCAAAATTTTATTACAAAAAAAAATAAAATATAATGGATGTATTTTCTACTTGATTTTAATTATTTAAAAATTAATACTAATTAATACTAAATAAAAAGGTATTCTTAAATAATACAATGTAAATCAAATAATTTAAAATTTATTTATTAAGAGTATAATATTCTTTAATACACAAAACAATGTAGGACTTGGAAAATTACTTCTTGTTGATTAAAAATTGTTAAATTAAAACATATATTTTGATATTGTATTTCCATTTTATAATATTTAATAAATGTCTTGGGATTTATACAATCAAATATTATTTTTCAAGAAAACCATTCATATTATATACATAATTAAAATGTTAATAAATAAATAATTTTTTATCCAAGAAAACAATTTTGTAATAAATTTTTATAGAAAAATAATTTTTTTAAATAAGATATAAAATACAATAAATTTTTAACAAGTGTATGTCGAATAATTTTTTGAAATTATAAAATTTTAAATACAATATGTACATTTTTGGTTTTACCAATTACGTATTTTGGTTTTTATAATGTAAACCTCATTATTATAAAAATTATGATATATACTTATTTTTTTTCTTCTTTTTTCTTTGTACTTTTTTATTTAAGATCATATAATTGCTCGTAATGTATGTTTTAAATATTTATAATTTAAATTCAATATTTTATTAAAATCATATTACAAAAACAATAAACGTTATAAAGAAAGTATATTACATTCGCATTTAAACTTAATATTATATATAAATTTTAAGTTTACATTGATATGTAATTTTTATTTAGAAATATAAAATTATAATTAATTTATATTTTGTGTCAATCAAAACCGTAGAATAAATTCTAGACTTTTAAAAATATGATTAATTTATTCACTTATATTTTCATCATTACGTAACAATCTATATTAAATAAAACAAAATAAGAATTCGTCTAATCTTGAAAATATTTTAAAAAATTCTATGCTACATTACTTTCTATTTTTTTTTTAATTTTTTCTCAGACTGAATTTTCTTTAAATGTATAAAAAGAAGTCGTATAAAATAGTATTTGGTATAATTTTAAATTTAATATCATATTTATTGATATAATTATAAATTTAACTATATATTTTTAACTGCTTTGTGCAAATAATAATAGTCAATGTAATATAATGTGTTATAACACAAAATCATAGTAAAGTAATTACAGTTTTGATCAATGCTTTTATCTGTTTTGATTATAAAAATACTTCTGTTAACATAAATTGATTTTAATTTCAATGATACAATTATACATTAATAACTATTATTTTTTTGATAAATTATAGAAAAATTATTTAAATTTCAAAATAAATACATAATTCTCATAAACCATATGAAATATAAATTCTAATAAAATTTTCCTAATTATGATCCTAAAATCAGTAATATTTTTTAAAATTTTTTTTACTCTTTCAATAATTGTTTAATGGATTGGTTTTTTGTATTCCATTATATATAATTCGTAGTTCTTTCACATTACTATAAATTATCTATTATAAATTATAAATTATCTTTTGTATATTATGTTTACAAAAATGTTTTTTGAATATTTCGATTGAAATAATGCATTTACATTTCATTTTTTAAATAAAATTTTATGAATAATTTCAATTTTTTATTGCATAACATTGTAAAATAGTTAAGTACAGGAAACACAAGTTGTTTGGCTGTAAAATCTAAATGACTTGTGCAATATCACTGGATATATATATACATATTAAGAAGTGCAATACAAATATCACAAAGAGAATAGTTTTTATCTTAATACTTATACACAGCATAAAATTAATTACACACATTATAAATAAGACTTGGTACAGCGAGATACTTAATTACATATTTACACTATGTACATAGTAGCACCAAAGCACGATTATTCCGAGTATCACATTCGTGAATAAAAATTACTTAAAATACACGAAATTGGATATTTTATATTATAATTTTGATAGTTAAAATTTATGACTGCTAAATTTTCTTTCAGCGAAATTTTCTTAAACTTCTTAAACTAATTAATTATGATGGTAAAAGACCTATAGTTTGTAAGCAGACTTGCGCAGCTTCTGCTTTAGCTAGTTTTTTATTTGGGCTTGCAACAGCTGGTTTATATTCTACACCGTTCACTTTCACCTAAGAAAAATAGTAAAGAAACATTTTTTAATTTTCGCTAAATCTCTTAATACGGTATTAAATAAATAAATTTAAAAAATATGTACTTTAAAAAGAAAATTTTTTTTATGATCCGGACCACATTCAAAACATAATTCATACACTGGAGCTCCGTATTTATATTTAGAACAATACTCTCCTAAAAGAGAGACTGGATGTTTACCTGAAAGAAAAAAATGTTTAGTTTTAATAATTCTTCAATCTAATTCTTGCATATGGTTAATTAAATAAAATTCTGAAAAAATTTCGGAAAATTGATCTTTTTTAATTTTACGTTAAATGTATATAAATGTAACGAATAATTGTGTTTTTAATAATATCAAATTTATAATGTAATAAGTCAAATAAGAATTAAAACAAATTGTATATTTTGAATTTCCATAATATCAAATTGTTGAGGCTAAATTAAAAATTAGTCTATCGATCGGTGTATTTCTAAATATAATGAATACACATAAAAAAAATCAATAAACTTATTAAACACATTTATTTTGTATTCATATTTTATTGATAAAACCCGCGGACATAAAAAATGAAAGTCAAATTCTAAATAAATAATTCAAATTTACCTTCTAAACTTTTAGTTACAGGTACAGGAGCTTTAGGTAATTTTCCAAGTCTTGCTGCTCCGATATCCTGATCGGAAATCAAACCTCTTTTGTCCAATTTTACCTCTAACTGTAAGGGCTCCAAAGTACCCTCTTTGTTTTTTCCCAAACCCTCCCCTGGCTTCCAACCCATTTTTTGCAGTAATGCCATTCCCATACCCCCTGAGACTGGTTGTGCCGTTAATAGCTGATCCTACATATTTAAATTCGTTTAAAAAGAAAAATATGGAAATATAATTAATTGTTCTTTGAAACATTGTAATTTTTTTTAATCATAGAAAATCATATCTATATATTTTTCACCCTTCGTTACATGAAAAGAACGTTTAATTTTTATGGGAGAAAATTGAAGTTCAAAAACAAACACTTTGAATTACATTCTTTGACAATAAGATTTACTTCTTTAAAATAAACTGTCGATAAAAGAGATTATTTAGAATTTTATATTCCAGTACTGAACGAAATCAAGTTTCATAAAAGAATGTAATAAAATATATTCTTAAGAAAAAGAAAATAATAACAATAAGTTCAAGCTTATCGTTAGTTACTTTGCGCATCGAATAAACGTATGATGAAACGTAAATGAAAAAGGATCGTGTACCTTCGTTTAAATACGATTGTCGTTATAAACAACATACATTTACCAAATATAAAAAATAAAAAATGAAGTGTACAGACAGAAAACTATTTATCCGATATCAAGGCTCGGTTGTAATTACTTTCAACTTTCGGAATACTTACCAAACGAGGAGTAAAATGAGAAACTTCAGGCTGCAGTCGATGGTCCTTTGCCAATACAGATAAGTGCCTGTAACAAACCCTCAGGTGGATGCAGATTGCTACTAAATTCCTGAACCAGCCCGATGATAAAAATACTGCTTTTGTTACAAAATTTCAGTGAGGTATCTACATTAAAGTATTACTTAAATTTTTTATAGAAATATTTGTAAATGCCATATAAATTTTTTAATTTAATCAATGTTTTTGTTAAGTATTCAATTTATAAGAAACATTAATTCGAAAAGATACCAAATTCGTTCTCTTTTAAAAATAAAAAAGAAAATTATATTGAAAATAGGCTGATACTGAATTCAGCAGTAACCTCACAAAAAAACCATTGTTCGGGTACATTCTTTGTTTTTTAACAATGATCATTTCGTGTCCGTGCAGGCACAGAATCCACCTCTTTCCAAGAAGTGGTCGGTGCCTGCAACACAGTCTTTGTAATACCAAAGTCATGGATAAATAGTAATTTGATATTCAACAAGACTGTACCTGAAAACTTGTTACAGACAAAGAGTCAAACGCGATTTTCAAAATAATTTTTATATTATTTACTTTTTCCAGAGGACCAACAGTTTCTAAATTCTTAATCATTGTTAAAAATTTACAAACTTAAGGCATACATTGAGATAAATTTTTCATAGGGAAATTATTTCTGTTTTAAATTTCGTTACCTTTCGAGCCCAAGCTTGTTGTCCCGAATTTAGTTCAGCTGGTGAAAGCACCTTTGCTCCAGTGCTACCAGTAAACTGACCCGGGACTTGCTTACTTTCTATCCATGATTTCATCTGAAACAAATTTCGTATTTCACGTTATATCAAGGCTAAGAGTCGACTACAAATTCCACGCATCGATCGATCATTACATAATTTTTTCCATCGTTTCGGATTTAGTCGAGCGATCTCAAGAGTGGATAAAAGATTTTTCGGAGTATAAATCAAAAATTCTTTGCATTTCGTAAAATTTATTACGATTCATTTTTAAGTGAATCTACGATTGCGCCAGTTGACTTGAAAAAATATCAGGCAGAATCCTTTTTTAGCATCATAGTCGGTAAATTCGATCGAATGCAAATAATTATTTTAAATATTTTTTAAATTAAAATTTTTTACAGCAAAAAACTTACCCCAGTTTGAGCTTTGTGCATTTCGTTAAGAGCTTGAATGTCATTTGGATTTTCGGACAATTTTCTCATAGCAGCTAACCTCTGCGATACTATTGTACTAATATCAACTTGCTACAAAATAAAAATAAAGTAAGGTTATTTAAATATAAAACTTTTAAATTAATGTAGTATATACGAACTTCGTTGGAAGCCGAAGGAAAAATAGATTTTTGCTGAATCGATTGGCTTAGCGACGAATGTTGCGTAACTGGAACTTCGGTCTGAATAGGAGGAATGATCTGAGTTGGGGTTTGAATAGACTGAAGCGGTGGAATTACAACGGGTTGTTGAATAGTATGAAAAACTTCTTTGGCGGGAATAAATAATTTTTTTGGTTCAGATTTTGGATTTCTATTAGGCTTTGGTGCTACCGGAATCCATTCGCTCTCTGAAACGTACAGTTTTAATATAAGAAGTACGACGATTAAGTAATACGCGACAATGAATTTATATCGAATCGATGAGTGACAATGATAAAATAAAACATAAATCGTACCCGTTTTTCGGTGTTGTTGTCCACTAGATACTGGGAACTGTAAACGTAGTTGATTTGTAGCTTCCGTTGTTTTTTCTAGAAGTGTTTTAGTTGGTAACTGTTTAGCATCCTATAATCGCACAATATTATTAGAAATAAGCATCATCGTATTATGATATAAAAAAAATAATTAAAGGTACCAACTCGAATATTCATAATAATTGAACTTGGTCGTTCTTTAATAAGAAATGGATGATGAAATCCTTTTTCCGAACTACTTTCATCGCCGGAAGATATACTCGAAAGCTCTCCCATAGCTTCGGATTTTGATAAGGATTTACAAAAATCTATAATTGTATAATAGTTATAAAAACTCATTTAAACCAATAGTATATTACATAAATGATTTTCTAGTTCTAATAAACAACATTGCACGTACCTGTAAGTTCATCGATGGTTTTTCCTCCAGCTTGAATCGCCGCTATGGCTTTATCTTGTTGCGCCAAAGGCAATTTACCCTTTATGATCATATTGATTGCATTTCGTCTTGCGATCTCTAATAATTTCTTTTTGTCTATTTCTATGCGCTCTCTAAAGATGAATAAATATTATAAATAACTAGAATTTGTTTAAAATTTTCAAACAAATTAAAAAACATAAATTTGAGATCGTTGCTGTAAAAGTTTTTGATAAACGAATAGAAATAATCGATTCGAATTCACGAAAAAATATACGGTTACTATTAAAACGGAAGGATTGGTTCGTAAACGATGGCACTTATTTGTCTTGCGTCAAATACTTATTTTTTTACATTATTTAATTTATATAATATGAAAATCCAACCGATGGGGTATATAAAATTGAATCACTTACTTCCTCTCTCTACTTCTACTTCGTCCTCTCCATTTGTTTCTATTTCTGTCTTCGCTGCGACTTTTGTACCTATCGCCTCTATCCTTGGAGTGTCGGTCCTTGTCGCTTCCGCCATCTCGTCTACTGTCCCGCCGTTCCCTGCTTCTACCTCGGCCGCGTCGACTTCTATCACCTGTTTTAAATTTACGATTACAAAATGATAAATACTATATTTGTTAACTAGACTGTTTCGGCGTATTACCGCTTCGACTGCGAGTCTTCCTATCCCGGGAATGACAGCTATGACTTCTATCGTGGCCCCTATCCTTACTTTTGTGGTGATTCCCTTTGCTCTCTTTCCGATCACTTTTGGATCTTAATTTACTGCTGCCTCTATGTTTTTTCTTTTCTTTATCCTTGAGTACATGTCTGAGATCGTTCTTTTTGCTACCGCGTTTGGAGGAGGAAGGACTCGTTGAGTATTTAGTTCGATCCGAACGTAAAGTAGTGCTGGAAAATCGATCGGGTGGCGGCGTCGGACTGAGAGTCGGAGTTCGATTGGTATCGACTTCGATGGTCTGATCTTCGTCGCTATCTGAAATTTCACCATCTTCCATTCTTTCAGCCTTTTCTTTCTTTTTATTTTCGACTTCTTTAACGGTATTATTGTACACTTCGCTATTTTTTAAGTCTTTGATAAGAATTTTACAAGGTACAGGATTTTTCATCTTTTCTGTAAAAAGAAAATAAAATTAAGCGAATCATTAAATTAAAAGAAATATAAAGAATTTATTTAATAATATAATAAAATTGTAAAAAAAACTGTTCTTTGTAAAATTTTGCTTTTTTGGTATTTATCAAACGTTTATAAATTTTTTTTTAATCTACGTTGTATCGATATTTTACTTTATCCATATATAATAAAAATCACTAACCGATTAACTTTGGTACTTCCGATGCTTCGGTATCGTTGCCCAGTTTTTTAGGTAAACTCGTAGAAATCGGGCTGTGCTCTTTCATCTTAGAAAGTTCGGATTCATCTTTTTTCTCTTTTTTAATTTTGATTCCATCCGATACATCTGATTTTGTCTTATCTATAAGATCGGTAGTAAAATTTAAAATACAATTAGGTACTATTTTTCAATCGTATAATTATAATTTTTTATATTAAATATAGTATATTAATATTTAAAATTAAACTATTAAACGATAACATCGAGTTTACAATTATCGATATATTTAAAATATTAAACGACAATGTTACGCACCGTTCGAATGAACATCATCTTTGGATTTTTCTTTGTTAAGTTTATTTAATTTTCTAATTTTCGAACTCGTTTCGTCGTTATCGTGTGTCGTAACAGAATCCGAATCATGTTTACGCTTCGATTTCTTTTTCTTTTTTTTCCTTTTTGAACCTGAAAATCAACGACCAACATTAATGAAGATATGCCTTAATTTAAAGTATCGTAAAATAAATTTAAAGGACTCGAGAACGTTACATCCGCTGCTATATAACTTGTATTTATGAAAAAAAAAATGGAATTGATTAGAATAAATTTTGTAGAGAGGACACAAAAGACAACACACTAACCTCCATTTTCATGATCACTGGCACTATCGGAAGAATTATGCTTGGATTTCTTTTTATGCTTGTGCTTCTTCTCCCTATCTTTACTTTCGTTTTTGCGCTTATTCTTCTTCTTCACTTTCTTTTTCTTGGTAACCAAAGCCGTTCCTTCCTTTTCGTCCACCTTTTCCACCTTGATATTAAGATCGACCGCTTCAATTTTCGGCGACTGAATCTTCTTGGCTCCGTCGTCCTTTCTTTTGCCATCGACGTTGCTTTCATCGGTCCCGGAGTCGTTTCCATCCTCCTCGTCCTCCTCCTCGTTCTCGTTCTCGTTCTCGTCCTCGTCCTCGTCCTGGTTGTTGTTGCCGTTGTCGTCGTTGCCGCGTCCACCGCCGCCGTTTCCTTTAGCGTCGCCGTCACCGTCGTAATCCTCGTCCTCGTTTTCGTCGTCTTCGTCGTCGTCGTCGTCGTCGTCGTCGTCGTCGTCGTCGACACCGTGGGGAACGTTAAAAGTGCTAAATAGTTCGGTCAAAATCTCGTTCGAGGACTTCTGTGGAAGCCCAGGTTCTGGTTTGATCTTCACCGCGTCCACCCCAACAGTCGTAATCAAATTCGCGATATCGAATAAGTCACCCATCGCGATTCCGTTCGACTCCGCTTCCGCGCTCTCGATTACGCGACGCGTTTTTGTTTATTATCGTACAAATGATCAAAGTACTCTCGTTATCGTACACGTAGAATGCGGATACCGCGGCCGCGAATAGACGCGTTAAACCGATTTCCGTAACGAGAATGATGGCGGCTCTTTTTCGGAAACGTTCGTCGAATGCTCGGGTGCGATCGACTTTTTGAAGGTTGATTCTGGAGTAACCAACCTTTCGAATCGCATCGATATCGCGTTAATTTTTCCTCGGCGAACGAGATTCAAACTTAACAATGGATTTCGAAATTTTTTTCCGGTCACGTGTCAATTCAGTTCGAGTAAATTAACTAAATTTACTCCTTACGATTGTACAATAAATAACTTTTGCTATTTCGTAACAGCGAGAGAATCGAGTATTTTGAACTTTTTTTTCACGTCTGTGACCTACATAATGTACATTTTCGGTTTCAGCGAGGATTTTTCAAAAACTTTTTTACGGTGATTGGCTACGATCGCGATAAGCGCAACTCCGCGAAAAGTGAAAAAATTACCGCTGAATCCTCAAAAACGTTATCTAAATTTGACGTACGGAGTAAATTTTCGCGTGAACGTAATTCGTCGCGCGTTACTCGATTTTATCTACTTCCAACGATTACCTCGGTTAATCGTTTCGAAGTTCGCGCGTACATCGCACGAATTTCGGAACCCGGTGAAATCGAAAAATTAATGCCAATTAAATTTTAACTACCTGCCACATAGACCATCGATTATCGACGGTATCGACGCTATCGAACGATCGGATCCCTAATATATACACCGATCTTTTCATCTACGGGATTCAATGTCATAAAGATCAAAGAAGTAAATGTTTGCAGTGTTATATTCGATAGTTCTTAAGTTTTATTGTAAATACCTACAAATTAAAAAAAAATTCGTAAAACGTTCGTTACTCGTGATTCGTTGCGTTAATAAAATCTAACGCGTTGACTCGAACGAAACGTATCGCGTAATGGAAGTATAAACGGTTCAAATATTTTTGTATAATTTTTTTATATACGAGGTGTTGAATATTAAATATCGCGTTCGTTCGAACGTAATTATCAATTATATGACGTTAATTTGAGTACGCATTTTCGTATAGACCAGCGATAAGTTAAATTCGCGCCTACCCAAATGTTCGCTAAAATATTTATTATTAGCAAAATAAAAATAAACCAAATTAAATTCGTTGGTACGACTGCATAACAAATCGAGAATTTTCCGCCATTTATATTATTTTTTCTGTTGTTCAGTGATTTGAAGAAGATCAGTTTCAAAACATTGTCGAGGTTAGGAGAAACGATATAATTGGTACATCGAGCGACATTCCTGTCTCTTATTCACACATGTTGTATTTAAAATAAACATCATTACTCGTGATTCGCATGCTTCGTACGTTCGTATGAAAAGCCATGTCGGATACTAAAGTTCGCCGTAACTGGGACAATCGACGTGGTCCTGATCAGCATCACCACAACGAACGGAAACGTAAGAGCGAAGACGACTATCATAACCAGGGAAGAAGAGACGAAGGCCGTTCGCGTCAACACCGAGACTCATCCGATAATAAAAGGCATCGCGGGTACGAGGACGACGACAAGCATCACAGCTACGAAGAAAACAGACACCGCGAGTCCGACGAAAAGCCATACAGCAAGAGCCGCGATTACGATGATAAACCCTCGAGGAACGATAGAATAAAAAAGTCGCGATTTGAACAAGTAAGTTTTCTTCCATTTAAATTTTTTAAATTCTAGTTCGTTCGTCGAACAAGAGTGCGAGTCTACCGCTGCGGAACGTCGGTGATGTCTTTTAATAAACGAGCAGAGAAAATATCGTCAGAGGTATAAATATACACTCGAATGGACGAAACGAGAACATAATTGTCGAATCTTGTTTGTATTTAGATTTATGGCCAGGGTAGAAAAGAAAATTTACCGGTTGCCTCTCTATCGCATCTCGTTCACAGCCTGTAAAATTCAAGATGTTTTATTCTAGATCTTTGTGTCTTTATTTTATAATATGCGTATTTGGAAAAGCCGAAGAAATTATTCGAACGCTCGATCGCTTTACAATATTGTAAGGATAGCGTAAGACGATTACCTTTAGTTAAGTTTCTCTAACGATGCAGAGTGCAAAAATATTGTTTAAGAACAATGTCTATACTTATAACAAAAAATATAAAGAACGGATGTTAATTAGATTAAGTATATAAAATATAAAAAGTAAAAGAAGTCTTTATTTTAGGCGTTTGTGAAAAAGGAATCTTCGCCGGAATGGGGAAAAGCAAAGGTAAAACAAGAATCGAAAACAAAAGTCCAAGAAAAAGAAAAGCCAAATTTTCAAACTTCTGGGAAGTTGACCGAAGATTCTAATACGGTGAACGGAGTTGTGATAAAATATACTGAACCGACGGACGCTCGTAAGCCGAAACGTCGATGGCGCCTTTATCCTTTCAAAGGAGAGAAAGCATTACCCGTGCTATATATTCACAGACAGTCGGCGTATTTGATGGGCAGAGATAGAAAAATTGCCGATATTCCTTTGGATCATCCCTCGTGTTCAAAGCAACACGCAGCATTGCAATATCGTTTAGTTTCTTATAAGAGGGAGAATGGGACGGACGGCAAGCATATAAGACCTTATTTAATCGACTTGGAATCTGCCAATGGAACCTTTGTTAACGATGTCAAATTAGAACCAAAGAGATTTCACGAGTTGTTGGAAAGAGATGTGATAAAATTTGGATTTAGTACGAGAGAATACGTAGTGTTACACGAACAGAGTAAAGACGAAGCTCAAGATGACGATGTTAATGAAACTTAAGTAAGTATTTTTTATTACGTATATTTGAATATTTTTAAAAAGTAGATTGAATATACATATTTTTATTTTCCTAAGAAATAATAAATTTAAAAATCAAAAACTTTAATATGCACAATTTCAAAAAGAATAAAAAATTTTTTTTTATTCAACGTTCTATTGTTTTCTTAAACATTTTATTTCTAATTATATAACTTATAAATGTAAAACATAAAATCGAAATTGATAATTAAATTTTTTTCAGACGAGGCGTCATTTTTGATAAAAATGTATTGTAAAAATAAAAATTGTACATCAAAGGATCATCTATAATACTGTACCATGTGTTATATTCCATTGATAACATTTTTTAAAATACGAATAACCATAAATTATTTTATAGTTTATTATCATTAAGAGTTAAAATAACGGTTATATTTTTTAGGAAACATTAGCGTTTTCTATACCTGTAAAATTAAAAATTGAAAATTATTCTTTAAAAAACTTTATAAGAACAACAATTTAAAAGCTATATTCAAGATTCGTATGTACATTGTACAATGTATTAAGAAAATTGTAAAATACGATGAATTTAGTTTTACTTTATCGTTTTTCATTGTTATTTTAAGCGCATAATATTACAATGATATTTCTATATTAATTCATCATGTTAAATCATGTTTTGTAATATTCTTATACGTTTAAAGAGATAAACTTTTTATTTATATTTCAAATAATTTTAATGTGATCTAATTAAAAATATTTATATCGATAGAAAAAAATTCGATTCTTTTTTTTAATTTTATTGGAATTTTTTTTTTTCATAAAATATTTTTATTAAACTACAAACTAGTAGTCAATAATATTAAAATACAATAGTCCAATTGTTATAATAGAAAATAAATTAATTTTAGGAAATAAATAAACTTACATTTTACCTTTTTACATCATTTGTTTTTTTTTTTATAAAAATGTATTTCAATATTTTACAAAATCAACTTTTCTTAAATTAAAAATACTTTGTTATACACATGTGTATGACACAATTTTTAAGGTATTAAACTTAATTGTAAAATTTATATGCTTCGATAATTTTTTTCATTTTTAAGTGAAATTTTGTTGTCGTTTCTAAAATATTTTAACGATATATGTCATTTACAAATTATGCACTACTTTTATAAATACTTTATTAGAACACTTCATTGGAATTATTTAAAACGTACATTTTATTGTTTTTATGATCGCTAAAAATAAAATTTAATCGTAGCTTATAAAATTTCCAAGCTCAAAATAAAAAATAAATTGTTATCGCTAAAAATATTTTAGTGATTATATCGAATATAAAAATAAAAATTTACACGAATAAAATTTGAGAACTGACATATAAATTAAAAGAATGATGAATTTGAATAAATCAATTAGTTAATAAAAAAAAATACGACGATTATTATTTTCAATGAAATATTCTATTTTTCGTAAAAAAAAAATAAGCTTAAATCTATCATACTTAATTCGGTTAAAAGTTAACACTCGAGTCACAAATCAGTTACATTCACAATGTCTGCACTGATATTTGCGTAGGCCACATCGTCATTGTCATCTTCATTATCCGGAGCTTGTCTCAATAAATTGAGAAGGGCACTATTGATTACTAAGGGAATGTTGGCTCTACTACTTTGCAAGTTGGACTTGGATCTCTGCAACTTTGTAAAGGCAGTTTTGCTGGTTTCATTGTTGTTCGTTGAAATGTATCTTTGTTCGGCGACGGTGTGAGGGAACGTTACCATAGAATAACAAATGGAAGGCGACGTTACGGACGAACCGTTGCTTCTAGTTTCATCCGAATTGTTCTTTTCTACGTTTAGTCTTTCTCTGTCGTCGTTTACTATCTTCTTAACTCTCCTCCAATCGCTCAACGACGTTACCGATTCTCCGTTCCCTACCAATTTGGCGTAGGATCCGGATTGTTTTATACCATCCGCAGACTTGAATTTTTCTCCTAAACTGGCAGTGGAAGATCGCTTGTCCGATAAATTCGGCTTGTCGATTTTTTTCTCTATTAAATTAAGACTAGTCACCGAAATTCTATTCGATTTCGTATTTGCCTCTTGCTTTTCACTTTCAACAATTGCACTATTAAGTTGGATGTACTGTTCCTTTGTCAGTGTTTTCGTGGATTCTTTATCTTTATTTTGCTCGTTGCTACATATTTCTATGTATCTACTTTCATCGCGGGCTGAATTTTCCACTACGACTGGTATCGATTTTGGTATTTCGTACGCTGCTCGTGGATTTTTCGTCTCGTCGCTTACCAAGGAATCATCGAGAAACCAAGAATATTTTGGTCCTACGTCGGGTTTAGAGTTATCGGAATCTCGAATCAGCGACTGGATACTTAAGTTATCCTTAAAGTGATTCGATTTGTAAATGTTTCCTGCAAAATTAAAACGACCGAGTCTTCAAATGCTTTCGACGAATAAAAACAACTGTAATCAACTATTGTGATTGAAAATATTATTCAATTTTTACCGACGCGTAGAAAAGCTGTTTAAACGCGGTTAAATCGAATCGATTATTGTTATCTTTTGTTTTTAGATAAGCGTAACGAACAAGAGTATTATTCAAAACGCCTTGGTTGTAGCTCGAATTTAGAACGTAATTGTGAAATAAGTTGGACGCGTAGCCGCGACAAATAAAAATAAAATAAAAATTGGATCCAAATACAGCGATCTTTTATTCTCAGTGTCCCGCTTATCGAAGATTATCGAAGATTATCGAAGATTATCGAAGATTATCGAAGATCGCAGAGTCGTAAAGAAAAAAAAAGGCTTCTCACCGTGCACCAGAAATTGTCCCGGATTGACGGGACTGAGGGTCGAGTCTTCGGTGTTGTTCCTGAGCGCGACGATGTGCTCGAGGCAGACCTTGAAACTCGGTCTGGCGTCGACGGCGCTCCAACAGCTGAGCATAAGTTGGTGGAGCCTTTGCGGGCAGTTGAGGGGTTTGGGGAGTCGACCTCCGGCTCGGACGTGGTGCAATACCTCGAGGTTCGTGCGGGCCTGATAAGGCTGCTGACCCAAGGACGTGATCTCCCACATGAGGACGCCGAAGGCCCACACGTCGCTTTGGGAAGTGAAGACCCCGTCGACGAGCGACTCCGGGGCCATCCAACGTACGGGCAGTAGACCCTCGCCTTCCTGGAGACGAGATCGGAGTCCGTTAATTTACGTTAATCGGGGTATCGACGCAAGTTGTCGGTACCTTGTCCTTCGAAGGTTTGTTTTCGTTGAATAAAGTTTAACTCGATCATCGAGCGAATTCGTTTCAAAATTTATCCTTTTATGCTTTTGTTTATTTAATTACTTACTTGCAAATATTTTTGTATCAAATATATATTTGATTTCAAGGTGATAATTTCTAATAAATAAAATTCAACGTTCTATTTTAATAATTATTATAGATCGATATAAATAAAGTATTAAAAATTATTGAAACGGGCGTAATATATATTATCGAAGAATCCTAGCAAAATTAATTTTCGTATATCTTAGCGCGAACAGTTAATTTTATCGTACCAAGTAACGAATGTAAAGCGAAGACGAACGAGTAACGAATATTAAGTAACGAATATAAAACGTAGAATGCGAAAGATCAGCGAGTGAATAAAATCCAGCGATATTCAAGCGAGAAATATCTCAATTCTCTACTCTTCGCTACAATTGATACACTTGATACACTTGATACGTTTAACTTTTCTCATGGTGGGTAAGCGTTAAATAGACACGTCATGTCGTTCCATGTCATTCTTCGCTGTAATAAAGTTTCTTACTTGATCTTTACGTGCTTGGATAAAAAGTAAATTAAGTTAATTTTTGATTCATTTTTTTCTTCATTTACGATGAAACTGTTATATATCATATCTTACGTAATAAGAATATCTTAAACGCAACATCGGTATTTAAAAGCTATCGATTTTAATCAATAACGACGATAATTTACGTTTTATTACCCAAAATTAACTTTTCGATAGAGTTCCACCCAAATAGCACAGTATTGTTCCGTACCTTTGCGCATCGACTTCAATCGAATCAATTTCAAACGAATCAAAAGCAAATACACCAATTGTAAAATACACACTGTACCGAAGGAAAATAATGTTTGCGTTTTAACGCACCTTGCGGTAATAGTCGTTCTTGTAAATATCGCGAGCGAGGCCAAAGTCCCCGATCTTGACGACCCGATGTTCGCGTTCTCGCGCCGACACGAGGCAATTCCTGCAGGCCAAGTCCCGGTGAACGAAGTGCAGCTCCTCGAGGTAACGGCATCCTCGCGCCACATCCTCGCACATCGACAACAGGTCCTGCGACCTCAGGGCGGCTGCGTCCGTCGGCTTGAGCGACCTGATGGACGAGAAACTTCGTTAATTACGTCGAGTGACAATTTTTTTTTCGGCTTCTCGCTGCCGCTGATCGAGCACCGATTTTCTTTTCGCACGCTAAAATCTCCCGGGAATAGTCGTTTCATCGATAATTCACCAATCGGAAAATAAATACTTCCGTTTCAAACGATACTTGTTATTGTTATTGCCTTCTTGCATTTGCACTTTGTCGCGCTTTGCGTTATCCACTTTTTATCGGGCAATTATTATATTTAATAAAACTAAAATTATCACGACGCATTTCGACGCATCGAAGGAACGTCGATAAAAAATAACGACAACCGGTGGTTTGTTCGCGACAGTCCGATTACTCATCGTATATTTTATTTCGAAACAATTGTAACGCGAATTTCAGTTTTAATAAAGTACGATTACGAATAAGCTTTTAAAAAATCACAACTGTTTCTAAAATTAATCGATTAGGTAGGATAGTAAGTAAAACGATCGATAATGTACCGCATTATTTAAACGCGCTGATATAAAATAAAATAGAACCATCGATTATGCGTTATGTGTAACAAATTAATCATATTAAATAAAGATCCATAACATTAATCATAAAATCTTTTTTTTTGCTAACAAGAAAAACTAAGTTAAAATTCATTCGCGTTCAATTTTAAGGAAAATATGCTGCTCAACGATATTATATAATCGCGTCAAGGTAAGTATCGATGTAGTAAGTAAAAATAAAACCGCTATCGACTTTAATGAATAGTACGAAACAATTTTTTTATTCAACGCGTTCAAATTTTCATTAAATTTTGATATTTAAAAATATATTACGTTCCCTCGATTTATTTTAACTTTAGGTAAATAAAAATAAATAAATTAATTAAATCCAATTATGTATCATAAGTTTTCATCGTTAATATCGACAATCGATCACAATTAAAATGAATTTATTTTAAACTTGGTTGTATCCCTGTAGTAACGATCGATCTATTTAATATTTTATAACGTAAATTTATAGCGTTTATAGTCGATAACGTTCTCTACGAAGTGAATATTGCCGAACGAGTAAACTTAGTTATATTTTCAAAGCTACGAAGGTAAAGTTACATCTAAGAGGATCAGAAATAAAAAATTTAAATCGACCACGAGCTTTATAAAAATTTGCATAACGATATCAAAATTTGGTATCCTAATTAAGAAATATTTTAAGAAAGAACAGCGAGAGATGAATCAGTTTTGAGTCAATCTTAATTCTAGAATCACTTGCCTACTCGTCCTCAAGTAGCTCAACAGATCTCCGCCGGCCATGAGCTCGAGCAACAATAGAGGCGGATCCGTATCGAGGCAAACGCCGAGCAAACGAAGCACGTGTTTGTGCTGGAAGTGACTCATGAGTTTAGCCTCCTGGAGGAATTCGTTCTTTTCCTGGACCGAAGCTCCTTTGCGTAGTGTTTTTACAGCTATCGGAGTTTTCGAGCCCGGGCTTTCGATATCCTTCACGATTCCTTGGAACACCTGATTGCGATCGATCGTTTCAAACATATAAGTGTGTACATTTTTTTTCGCTTATTTATCGGATAGATAAGTAAGCGAATTACGCAAGAATTAACAAACGATACATTTACAACTACAACTTTTTATAAAAAAATAAAAATTTATCGCGAATTACAAACGACCGCTTAAGATTGATTGTAAATAAGTAAACGAAAATAAAGTAAAGTACGAAGTAAAGCCGAAGGAAAGATACTTTTTTATTTTACCTCTCCAAAAGCACCGCTTCCCAAAAACTTAGCTAGAGAAATTTGTTCCCTTTGTATTTTGGGTAACAGCGAATCGTCGGAATCGGATTCGACCGCAGCCACGTAAAGTGCATTGGTTTCAACAAAATTTCCTCTTGGTATTTCTCGGAGCGTTGCCAGTTCCACGTGAGGTTTAGTTTTTATGGGCATTTTTTTCTGATCTTCCTTTGACCTTTTCTGGAAAGCTGATAACGAGCACAAAACGTTTACAACCAAAGAGATAAACAGATAAATCGTTAAAGCGTTTGTAAACGTTGAAAGGATGCACTTACGGCAAAGGCAGTAGCAGAAGCATAATAACACGATCGTAATGGCTGGAACACTCAGACCCAATATAAGACCCAAATGTTCTCGGGCTATTACCATTGCCCTTGTCATTTCGGTTAAATCGACAACGGAACTAATTTCGCTCCAGTTCCCAAATCCGTAATCATTTTTTGCCCTGACTCTAAATAAATATTTCTCGTGCATGTCTTCCCGAATATTCCAGAGATTCTCGGTACCATTGTAAAGTGTGTTCCAGTTGTTGTTCCAGTTGTTGCTGGTATTTCGAATAGTCGTTGGATCCGCGAACGAAGCGACGACGGTTCCTTCGAGAAAATACGATAGAACTTGAAACCCGAGACTCGTGGCTGGTTCCCATTGGAGTTGGTAATTGGAATTTTGTAAATTATTTAGCGACGGAATTCCTGGAGGTGTTGGAATGTCTTCTGAATAGATAAAAACCAAATCATGCGTCTTGATCTTTTCGTACGTTCGAATAAATTAAATAAATTAAATAAAAATTTTGATTTTAATTATTTAACGAATCTTATTTTAATCGCATCGAGTATTAAAATAATAACAATAATAATTTGTTGAATATCGCATTAAAATTTAATTGCAAACAGAATTTATTAAATATTAATTAATACTTTAACATAAAATTAGATGTAGATTTAGATTTTTAGATGCGAGTCGAATGTCTTACCGAGAGTTTGAAAAGAAAATCGTCCATCGTTGGGCCACGCGAAGTCTTTGGTAGAATTTTGATACCTTAGTATTAATTTGAATTTATAATATTCCTTCGGTTTTAAATTTCTTATTTGAAAAATCAGTCTGTCGTTATCTAACGAATATTCGGAAACAGTTTGCCAATTCTCAACGTCGTTCCTCGTAAATTCCAAGGCGTAATCGGTAAGTAAATCCTTCATCGGTGACCAAGTGATATTCAACGCTTCGGGTGTAACTCCGCTGAGCGTTAAATTATTGGGTTCCGGATAAGTTTTAAAAAGTTTCTCCTCGCTCTGATTATACAAATCCGTAAAATTTTCCGAATAAACTCTTACGCGAACGAAGTACTGGTGCCCTGGCAAAAGTGAATCGACGAATACCGAAACTTCGCCGTCTTTGACCGACTTTTCACCCTCGGATTTGATTCCATTTACAAGCTCGTTCGATCTCCAAAATACTTTATAACGTAAAAAGTCCGCGTTCCAAATTTGAGGAGGTAACCAACTGACCGCAGCCGAAGTCGGAGTCAGAGATCGAACTTTTAAATCCGTGGGTTCCGAAGGGATACCGGCTCCTGTTTTAAGAACCAAACCCAGTCCGTACTGATCGACGTCCGTGAATTCTTGGTCGCCGTAATAATTGGCCAAGGTCAACTTGAAGCGATACTCCGTGTAGGATTTGAGATTCTTCGCCTCGAATTCTCTCCAGTAGGTTTGAAACCTTGTACTGTTGACGGTCTCGCAAACATCGTCGTAATACCGATTGTCCATTTCCTTTTTGCACTCGGCAATATCTATAGAGTACAGAGTCGCCGGCAAGTTATACTTTTCGCAGCCGAGGTAAGCCTTGGGCTCTGGCAACGCGACGGTGATACTGGAAGACGTTTTGGAAATCTCTCGAACGCTGTAAGCGGCTCGCTGAGGCATCAAGCAGTCGGAGTTTGGATAAGGCTGCAAAGATTTGCCGATAGCTTTGATGTTTCTGACATCGTTCAATCGATAGTTTTTGATCATGGACGGATCGTCGTCGGTTGCGATCTTGTCCATGAAATGAATTTTCCCCGTACCAGTGTTCGACCAATATATATTTTTTTTGTCGGCTGTCAGAGAAGTGGCTGGCAGTCCGCGATTTTTATCGACGTCCAGGACTAGGTTGCAAACGCAGCCTTCGATGTCAGCGATGTACAATCGACCTTCGGCGGATATCCAATATATAACTGGGTTCAGAGGGTCGGTGTTGTCGATGGTGAAAACCGGTTGAATGGTGGGTCTGAAAGGACAGGAACAATCTTCCGTGTGGTTGAAAAATGGCTGGATATTTCCACCGGAGAGATCGGATTGCATAACGAAGCCAAGGTTACTCGTACTCAGCTCCATCCAGAAAAGAGTTCTGAAAGCAAATATTAATTTTTTATTTCCGTGTAATTTATAATTATAAAATATAAAAAGGTATAAAACTGGATTCAAATTAGCGTTTTTATTTGCGTAATTAGTATAAATTGCATACGCTTGGATCTTTTTCTTTTTCATGAAAAATTAATTCCGTGTCCATCTTTGCGCGATAAAAACTGAATGAAGCCATCGTTTTAAATACAAATTTTTATATTTTGTTATTTATGAAATTGATTGATAATAAAAAATATTGCATAAAACTTAACGCAAACTATTAAAAATTGTATAAAACCGAAATATTAAGTTAGTAACTTAAAATAATTTAAATCGCCTTTAAATAATACAATAATCAATAACTAGGCATACGAGTTTATTTTAAATTTGTTTAATCGAAACAAAATTGATTTGAAATATTTTTAATAATTTATATATATGTATATATATATTTGCTATGATTTTAAAATAAATCTACGCATATACTACAACTATTAAAAAATATTCGACTTAAAACATTTAAACGCTTTTAAGTAAATTTTGTTCGTACCCTGTGAGTGGAGCGATGTCCAAATTAACGATTCGTCTATTTCTCGACAAAATTCTCGAGAATTTAAATACACCGGCTTCCCAGACGGTAATATCCAGTTTCATAATATGACTAGCGCCAGAATCTTCGTAACTCGATTCTGTCCAGAATAGATTCCTCGATATCCAGTCGGCAGACAAACTCAACGCTGTATTGTTCAACGTTAAAATTTTTGTGATGTTTTTGCCATCGACATCAGCCGTCACCAATTCTTGCATCTCATTGATCCAGTAGATCTTGGATTCGGATGCCATAAGCGCAACTTCTACAGCTATGTGACGAGTTATGGTCAGGTTGGTGCATTGATCGAGATCCACCTTTTTAACATCTTCCATAGTTGCAACGAGCAATTGGGGAACTGGATTTTCATTTTCGGTCGAACGCGAAATCGGATCGGTGTAAAGACCGGCACCGACTTCGGCGTAAGCGCAAACTTCGAAAAAGTACGTAGTATTTGGCTGGAGGTTGTGAATCTCGTATTCTGGAAAAAAGGTTGCAAACATTTTTTTTTTCTTTCGAGAGCAAATTTTATTATTTAGAATCGTTGCGTGTTGCGTTGAAAAAACGATTGCGAACAAAATGAACTCAACGTATACGTAAAATCTAATTTTTGCAAATTAAAATAGCGTTGGAAATCGCTTGGTTGATAATAAATTTGCTGTTTTACCCAATTGCTCGACCGGTACATTGACGGAATCGCCAAGAGATACTTCGGTATCGTCGACCAAAAACCAACATTGCACCGTAAATCCCATTATGGGTCCGTTAACAAATTCGGGCATACCCCATCTGAAAAATTAATTTTTAATTTATTAGAAAACTTGTAACGCCTGTATAAATCCTGTGCAAATGTATACAGGTATAAGCTTAAAATTAAATTACGTCTGTAGGCGTAAAATTGTACCGATAGATTCTCCTGTAATATTTGTCTAAAATAACAAACACCTCGCGCGAAAAATGTTTCTTGAAATATCTTTCTTAAAATATCTTTCTTAAAATTGCTCACCTAAAAATGATGAAATGATCGACGTGCTCGGTCAACGGATCCTTGTAACTCTCAACGAAGATCTTGGGATCGACGGGCTGACTGGGAACGCTCTGAGGCGACCTGAGCACTTTGCTCACCTTCGCGGCCGTGTCCCAATACGTATACGCCCTGATAGTGACTTCGAGCAACGTGTAAGGCAGCAATCGGTCGGCGTTGGCGTAGCTCACCGAGTTCCGCCTAGTAATTATCGGCTGCATGTCGACGTTGATGTAATCGGTAAACGCGACCTCGTAGAAGACGCGACCGTAGCTGGTGTTGTTGACCCGCTGCCAGGTGATGTTGAAGTCCCTCCACGTACCCACGATCGCGATGCTGCTCACGTTCACAGGCTGGGGTCGAACGATGATACGACCTGTTGCTTTAGGGTGCAAGGGTGGAATCGGAGTCACGATCGTAAGACCCGCGAGGTCGATGCCGAGGTCGGTACCGACGTCGCCAAGGACGGATGTGTACTTTCCTCGAACGCTCGTTACCAACGCGTGGTTGGGATCCGCGAGGAGAAACAGCCGGTGCGACACGTACGAGAGGGAGTTTCCAATTACGCTGCGAATTGTTGACACCTGTGAAGTGCAATATGAGACAATTTATTTCTACCCTTTGTTTCTTTAATTTAAATATTTAATTTCTGCGTAAAAGACGCGCTTTCTACAAAGTTACGCGTAATTACGTTCACGGAATACGAAAGGTAACGATAGTTGGGTAAATTAATAATTTCGATAACGTATAATAATTTTATGCAACGATCGTAACCGGTGATATTCCGAGGTCGACAAACCATTTCTGGAACGATTTCGCTGTCGGGTGGTAACATGTCGACCGTGACTGCGCGATAGAGTTTGTAGTCGTCGAGGTAATCGCCGACTATCCAATAGACGAATCGATTATCTAAATCGAGAGTGAGACCCGCAACGTGGCGGCCATCGAAGTCATCCTCGGACCGATAGTACCGTCCGTCCTCTCCGTTCAAACGCCTAACTTCTACGGTGCGACTCGTCGACCAGTACAAATGCGCCTCCAAACAGTCCAACAGTAATTTTTTCACGATTCCCGCGATCGCTATCGGCTCCTGTTGCGAACCATCCAAATTCGATCGAAGAATCTGCCCAAAGAATAAACAATAGAATAAATATTGCAAAAAATAGGATATTTCGAGTCGAGCTCGTAAAGCTCGTAAAAGAACATTTTTCAACGCGTACTTGGAATATTTATATTTTACGGTTGAAAAAAATCGTGACCCAAATCAATTTCTTTTAAAAAAGAAATCGAGAAGGTAATATCGATGAATGCGATTCAAACCGATATTTTCCCGAACGCCTTTTCCTTTTAAAATATATGTCTTATATAATGTTGGAAACTTACGATTTGCTTTTTTGAATCAGCCCAGTAAATTTTTTTTGTGATCCAATCGATGCCAACTGTTGTTACCGAGCGTGTAAATTTTATCGCACTGTTTCGTTGACTCGATGTGTTATACTGATATAATTTGGAATTGTTTCCAACTATGAATAGTAAATCCTCGTACCAACAAACGTCAACCATGACAAATTTACTTTCTTCGTCCAAATTTTTAACGCTCGCAACCATTTTCATATTCTCACCGATTAAATCACTTTCGCTAAGAGTTTCGTTCGATAACCAAAGAATCGACGCTTTTGATTCTTTTCTAAAACATTAACGAAGAAAAAACAACGATACGTATTTTAATTAAATAAATTAGGAAATATATGAAATTATATTATCGTCGTTAAATTATTTTCATTTTTATAACGATAAAATTTAATCGTTCGTTAGAAATTATTTGCGTGCAAACAATAAATTTACTTGACTCGCGCAGATTTAATAAAAAAAATAATTTTATCAAATTTTTAATATACATCGGTTAATTCCTCTTATAAAAAACAAATATTCAAACGATAGAATGGAAAAAAAACTTGGAATGTTTTCGCGTAAAGTCCGCGAAAGTAAAATGTTTCTTAATCGTTCTTCCATAGAGTAAAAATTGCGCGTCGTCGTCATGAATTTATAAAAACTGAAAATTCCAAGTTTGAGAAAAATACATTTACAGATCACTTAAACGAAGCATAAATACATTGACGGATGATCACGATAATAGTAAAACTAGCTCTAACCAATGACCGGAAAGTAAAGCGAAAAGTACTCGAGAAAAGAAAGAAAAGAAAAGAAAATCGAGCGCATCGCTCATTTTCTTACTTGATCGTCTGGATCTTGAACTCGGAAGTCCAGGGTCCATCACCGGTGCTCGTGTGTGCCGCCACCCTGGCGGTGTAGAGCGAACCGTCGCGGAGACCAGTGACCATGTGATGCCTCCCGATCACGGACCTTTCCTGGATCACCTCGCCGTTGAGGTCGTCCTCGACGTGGAGCGCGTAAGACCAGCCGACCCAGGCACCCCGACCCTGACCTGCCAGAGGTGCGGGTGCCTGCCAGGACACCCGAGCCTGATCCACGAGGGCCAGAGCTTGGGGGGATAGAGGAGGTCCCGTCGGCACCGGAGTCGGCTGCCGTTCCTCGGTCAGGACTTTCACGTTCGCCGAGTTCTCGTCGAGTCTGGACGATGTATGGAGAAAAGGATGGACTTTAAATTTAATTTATTTACCTGAGTTCCGATTGCAAGGGGGAATAATGAGGGTGAATCGAATGCGATCGCGGGGGTGGAAAATTCTAAGCCGTTCTTCTATTCTTTCTATAGTTATAATATGAATTTTACGCCTGTTCTTACTTATTATTCAAATTAAATTTACTTTCCTGTATATTTTTTATTACACTCTAAATCTACCACTTTGGTCGATAATATAATACTAATTGTAATATTTATATTGGAAAGTATCAAAATGGTATATTTATTTTTAAAGCAATAAACGTTAATTTAAATATTTTTATTTTTCGAATACGTTAACGTTAACCTAAGGATTTTAAGAAGATGTAAATTGTAAAATCATTAGCTAAAATAAAATTGTTTTCAGGTATCAAAAATTCCTTACCTCTATAATTAATTTAATGTATCATAATGGAATGTATCATTGTTTTGAAAGATCTAAAGAATCGTAATACTTTTTCAAATAAACGTATTAATAATAACTATTATATAAAATTTTACTCGAATATTATTTTTAATTCGTTTTAGTTATAATATGAATCCTTAAAATATTTGAAATTAATACCAGTCTGTTTTGTATCTTTCGCTTGAATTACGTTACGCTAACTTTTAACTATAAACGTTAACGTGATTAACGGGTATTGTATAATAATTGTATAGATAAAGTAATAATTTTATTTTCAAAACTTGACAAAGAAGGATACAAGTATTTTATACTGTTTTTATACTCTTAAAAAATACGTTAAATAATGAATAATTTAAGAGAATAAATTATGTATCCAGCGATTTATTATAAAAAAAATATAAAATAATCTATTATACTAAATTATAAATTAACGTATACATTTACATGTTTATATAATTATATATAATTACCTGTCAAAAAGTACATTATGAAAGTATCTGTAATTATTTGATTCGTAACTTTCAGCTAATACTTCCACTCCGTTAGTCCAATAAAATAATCCATTTGTCATAGATATAGAAGTCACATTTTTAAATTTGGGTTGCTTCGTATTCGCTCGAACGTCGATTGCAACTTTTCCATCCAAGGATACCGATTTTATTGTATTTTCAGATTGATACGGTATTAGCAGACATCTATTTATATAATCTACCATAAATGCGCCTAAATTTGACTTTTTCAATATTTCTTCAGGCTGAAAAATATACAATTTGTACTATTTATCTTTTTTAAAAGAATTAAAATCGTACCAATTTTTTTTTAATAATACAAATATTGTACCGTTAAAATGTTACAAGCATTTTTTTTATTTATTTTTCCGAAACATTAATTTTGTTTTTTTTAACTCTGAGAAATCTTTATTTTTATTTTTCGAATAAATATTTATATATAACTCACAAATATTTAAAACATAAATTTACGATATCTATCGATTCTTAGTTTAATATAAATTTTATTTCATTTAAAAATATTAAATGGGAACAAAATTATTCTTGTTGCTAAAGTATTTACTCACGATATTTCGATTAGTTATTACTTTAATTTTCAAGTTTTTAAAAGGTTGAAAACAATTAATTTAACGATCGCGATAACGTTACACGACTTATTAAGCAAATATATACAATATACGTTATATTATAATTTTTTACCAACGTATTATAAATGTATTAGAAGTACACAAAAAAATAAAATAAAAGATTGAGTCGTATCGTATATTTTGAAAAATAAAATTTATAATCGTTTTAACTTTTAACCGTATTTGCAGGCTTAAGTTACGATACTCGGAAAAAATAGCATAAGATAGTTCGGTGAACCATCGAAATTCTTTGGTCAAGAGAAATCACTTTGGTTGCTTTGCAATGTAATAAGTTTCGTTATGGAAAACTATACACATACGCAATCGTTCAGGCAATTATTCAGGCAATTATTCAGGCAATTGTTCACGCAATTAATCACGCAATTGTTCACGCAATTATCCACGCAATAAAATAAATTGCGGTAAATAGGAAAACGTCTGGCTATTCGTCGTACCTCGAATCGAGTACCTCCTTCAAAATCGGCCAAGTCCACCCTCCAAACGCTGTCGCCGGCCTTCCAGAAGAGGTATCCGTTGATCGGGTCGACCTGCAAGTTCTCCGGTTGAATGCTCAGCTCTTTCACGAGCGAGGTCAGATTTCTACCCTCCAGATCCGATCTCGCGATCTCCCAGAAGCCCGTGAGATCGCTCGCTCCCGCCAAGTAGAGGACCGAGTTGAGCCAGTCGACGGACAAGCTCCAAGGCATCAAGTACGTGATGTTGGGGTTGAGCAGGAGACTCGTCACCGGCTCGGCCTTCGAAGCCCAGGAAACGCTGTAGAGGCGATCCCCCGAGTCGCAGACGTAGAGCCGTCGACTCGAGACCAGAAGTGCGCTGTCCCGGATTCGCTCGCTCGTCTCGAAGAGCAACGTCGTCTCCTCGGGGACATCCGCGCTTTGCAGGACTATCGAGTACTCGTTGCTTATTACGAGTTTCGGCCTCTCGGATGAGTTCACTGGAATGTTAATAATCGCGACCGTTTGAGAAATACGAGAATCGTTTGCTTATCGGGTCGCTCCTCTTGCGATAAAAATAACGAGATCGCGGGGTTAAACACCGATTCACCGACGAGCGAAACTTTCACGGACGATAGCTTTCGAATTACGACAGATTTCAAAATAAGAAATAAGGGGAATAATATTTTATCAACGCAACTTTCTCTCGATCGATTATCAAAAAATAGCCAGTGATTACCAGTAAATTTCGAAATTCAGCTGCTTTCCAACATTTTTTATTCGGTTTTTACCAAAGTTTTCGATCTAAATATTTATGTGTCACGCTATACGAGTCAAGCGCGTTATATTTGTTTCAATGGGTTATTTATTCGTAATTTCATTCGAATTCGTAAAGAATATTTACAAAATTTTGAAAATAGAGTGGACATTTAAAAACGATAATCGTATACAATTATTATACACGTAGTTTAACGAAAAAATCGTTTAGTCGTTTCGTAATTTTTTCGATTTTATTAATTTCCGAGTATTATTTCTCATAAATATAATTTTTGTTATAAAATTATACAAGATTTCTAAAGAAAGCAAGGAGTTTTTAAAATAATAATACTATTTATTACCTATATTACCTTCTGGTTCGAGTAACGTTTTAACAAATACAGATGTTTCCGGCCCTTCGCCCTCTTCATTTTTCATATTTAAAGCGACGGAATAGTTGGTGTTCGGTTGAAGATTTTGGAACATATAAGTATCTTGAGAAACTGGAATATCCTAAAATAAAATAATGTAATTCGTCCTCTTAATAAAAAAGAATTGACCTTTATAATATTTATATTTTTATCTACGGATAGTTTACCTTGATCTGAAACGCTTCGTGTCCTTCCTGTTGCAGTCGCAAAACATAAGAAAAATGTGTCTCGTTGGTAAACGTATCAACTTTCCAGATAACGTAAATTCTCGAGTGATCCACAGCTGACGCTTTGATAATTATAGGGGCTGAAGTTGGTGGTCCCTTCGAAAGTGTCCGTATCGATAAACTCTGAGAAAATATTGGTTCGTCGTCTCGTTGAATTAATTTCAACGATATCGCCAAACGAAACTGAAATAAATTTATTTTCATTCAATAATTATAACTTTAATTTAATTATTCTGTTACTTAACGAAACAGAATAAAATATAGTATAAAAACGAATATTAAATTATATTTTTCTTGAATATAAAATTCATCGACCCTAAATAATTTACACGAATGTTTAGTACAAAATAATATTTCCAAAAATAAATTTACCCTGTATTTTGTGTAAGGTTGTAAGTTGTGTATGAAAACTTGGTTGTTCCCATTCCAATTTTGATGGTTCCAATATTTCCAATCTTCGTTCGCGCTTTCGTATTTCCATTGTATAAAATATAATAGCTTGAAATTATATTGCTTTAAATTTACATTATCCCATTTTAACGTAAGAGACGTTGCCGCCAATGAATCTTCGACTAGAATCGGTGTTGGTGGAACTCCAATATCAACTGTTATATCGTTAATTAGATAACGTTCAATTTTATAATAAAAAAAAACTGTTCGTAACAATAATAAAAATTACATATTTATCATCGATGTAATAATGTTTCAATTGTTCATTTATAAAGGTATTTATCAAAATAAAAATGAAGATAATTTTAGCGTGTTATAATTTGTTGTATTTAGTTTATATTATACGTCTATCGATGAAAGTTTCGATATTTTAAAAGAATCGTAAGTAACTTATCGCTTTTTACTATTCTTTAGAATTAAATTACGGCGCGTAATATTTTATCAGAGTTTTAATAAAAATTGTTTTCCCGAATAAAAAAATAATTTTAGTAAATTTTATTCCCATGTACATAAATTTGTAGCTCTTAGCCTTTTAATTTACGTATTAAAATAAGAATACAAATTGAAACTCTACAAGCTCAAACTTACGCGATTTAAATTGAACGAAATAAAATGTAATAAGCTTACGTAATTTAAGATATATATCAATAACAATATTGCCCACCGTGAAGTTGTCAACGAGCGTTAAGTAATCGTTGAATACATCCCAGTCTAACCTCGCAAGGTTGTTTAACCACTAAAACTCAGGTGCTCATACCATTCTTAAAACAATTAAATGAAAAGTGTCAGCTTTAAACATTAGAGCAATGGACATACATAAATAGTGAACGATTGTAGAAACAGTAGATGAACGAAGAATTGCCACAATCAAACTCACGAAAATTGACTACACTGTCCTTTAGTGAGATGGACGGACGACATCGCGAACTAATCTTAAGGGAATACGACGTTCTCTTGGATGATCTGAAGAATGCCTTCGAAGACCGCTGGAGACATAATGTCAAAGCGAACGAGATCGGATCTTTGGACGACTTCGAACATTATCGGACTCTAGGTACGGGAGCCTTTGGTCGCGTCATCCTTGCCAAGCACAAGTTTGACCAGACCTACCATGCGATGAAGATCATGAGCAAGGCCAAAATCGTGAACATGAAACAGGTGGATAAGCTGCGATCGCTATTCATTTTCTAATGTTCAATGTTCTCCCATTATTGTTGAATTTCGGGGAAGAAGATGCTGTTTGCTAGATATTGTGTAAGCTAGCTCGATTAGAACGAGACTTAACGATAATATTTCGTTAGGACCCGTTTTCTAATTTGCCGGCTATATGCTTTCAATTGAGATTTTTAGATCGATGATTGTCGTATTCAGTTTATCGAAGTGTTCATTACTGTTTTCTTTATTTATATTCAACATTCGTATTATCGATATCAATGGAACGAGCGCAACATTTATTTTACTCGCAGATTCTTTTTAATGATACGCTTCTTGTTTCCGAAACTTATTGTTACCGATTAAAACTATCGATAATTCATGTTTACGGTGTATAGTATAGTTTTCAAATTGTGGAAAAATTACCGTTTCCGATTCAATATTTTAACTAGTTGAGTTGAAATTTTTCACCTATTTTTCATTAAACATTTTCTTAAGTTTTCTTACGCATCCAAATTATAGAATAAAAATTTAAAAAAATGGTAAAACGTATTGAAATTAAACCTTTTGATATCGATAATAAAATATAAACCAAAATATATAATAATAAAGAAAAAAATTCTATTTCGTTGATTGAAGTTTTGAGCTTTAAATACAGATATAATTATTCTATCGATTCAACTTGTACACTTACTTCTAAAATACGTTAAGAAAAATTTATATTGTATCGAGCTGTAATAAATGCGAACCGCGATCACTATTATTATTATTACTATTATTATTATTGTTATTGTTATTGTTATTATTATTGTTATTATTATAAAAATTGCGTCAGTAATCTCATCTTCGTTCGTTATTACCGTTGAAAATGATAAATAAAATTTATTATAGAATTATTATTTTTTATTCTTAAATAATGATCGATGATCTAAATTGATATTTAAGAAAATGACACTCTTCGAAAACTATTAAACAGTATAACTCTTATTAAAAACCCCCCAAAAAAAATAACGCAGGTCGAACACACGTACAACGAGAAGCGCATTCTGCAGAGCCTGCGGTTTCCTTTTGTTGTCTACCTTCAATACTGCTTCAAGGACAATTCCTATGTCTACCTAATCTTGCCTTTTATCAACGGCGGGGAGATGTTTACTCACCTACGCAAGATGGGAAAGTTTGACGAAAACCTCTCGCGATTTTACGCTTCTCAAGTTATCCTCGTCCTCGAGTATCTGCATAAGTGCAATTTGATTTATCGCGATCTGAAGCCCGAAAACATCCTCATAGATCATGCGGGTTACATTCGTATTACGGACTTCGGCTTCAGTAAAATGATCCAAAACAGGAAAGATAAATAGATAATAATAATTTTTTTTTTTTACTATATTCGCTTAGATATTAAGATCATCTACTCGGCATTAACAACGTTTATCTTTTGTTAGTTAAAGAAACTTGTTAAAGAATTTTTAAATAATAAATAATAAATAATAAATAATAAATATTAATTATTTACAATTAATAAATATCAATTAATGATAAACATTTTTTTTATTACTAAATTTAAACTAAATTTTTAAGTATTTTATTCATAATTTTGTTGAATGTTAAAATAATATCGATTTTATATCTTGATGAATCAAAGTATTCTAAATCATTCTTAAAATAATCTTTAAATTTGCCTAAAATTCTCAAGATTAATCACGAAGGATAACGAAAATAATACTTTGCTATTTTTTATATGAAATAATAAATTGAATGAAATACATCGGTACCTCTAAAATTATAGTAAGAATTTGAATACGATGGAATAATATTGTAAAAAATATTTTGAAAATAACTACTGTGCTCGTATAATATGAGTTTATTTATTATTTATTTTTTTAAACGGTGTATTCTATATTCGTATATAAAATAACATTCTTTGTTTATAAACAATTTTCAAATCGGTAACATTTCAACATTTCAAAAAATTTGTAAATAATTTCAATGCATTATTTATAGTACGATTTCGCGTCTTGAAAAATCACATTCTGGTAATTCAAATTCTTACAAATGATTCTAATTTAATCTCATTTCCTAGCGGCATATTTAAACAATAGTATTCGAAATAAATAATAACGAATCGATAATTTAAAATTCGTACTCGAGATCATTTACCGTGCAAATCGTGATCTTGAATTATTACCGTGATATCATTTTCACTGAATTTTCGTTAATGAATTAAAAAGCGAGTTCCCTTATACGAAACAGCACAGCCTATTATCGCAGCGTTTTAACGAAAACTGATGTTCTTCGATAGGACTTGGACGCTCTGTGGGACACCGGAATATTTGGCTCCTGAAATCATCCTGTCGAAAGGATACGGCAAGTGCGTCGATTGGTGGAGCTTTGGTGTTCTGATTTACGAGATGAATGCAGGGTATTCGCCATTCTTCTCTCAAAACGTCATGAAGGTTTACGAAAAGATTACGACAGGAAAGTACAAATGCCCAATCTTCTTTAACGAAGACATAAAAGATCTGCTCAAGAACTTACTGCAAGTGGATTTAACCAGGAGATACGGCAATCTCAGAGGTGGACCAATGGATATTAAAAATCACAAGTGGTTCCATAAAATAGATTGGATGAAAATTTATAACAAGTCCATCATCCCGAGTTTCATTCCGAATTGCTCCAGTACTTCGGATGATAGTAATTTCGATGTGTACGAAGAAGAAGACATGATGATTAGCAGAGAAGATATGTACATCAAGGATTTTGCAAACTTTTAAAATGGTGTAATCGTTCATCGAGTTGATAAAAGTACACATCATTTTAATTGAAAATATAGACACTGGTATATGTATGGATCCTAATTTACAAGATCATAGTATTCATATGTTAATTATTAAGAATCATTGATAGTATTTAGCAATAATTATATTTAATAGATACTATTTATGTAAAGAGTATGTTTAACGTAAATAATGTAATCAATGCAAAACTTTATTTTCAAAATTAATTCTAAAAATAGTTTGTTTCAATGTGCATAAATACATTTTTCTGCTACATAAATTTAATTACTTTTCTACCGTACATTTTTTTTTATTTTTTATAAATTTATAAGTTAATTATCGTCTTTTAATTTCAATGAAATTTGCATATTATTATTCATTATTATTCACGTATATTAATCTATTTATATAATTATATGCTTTCTTTTTAACAATTATATTTCATTTGAAACGTACTTGATAAAGAAATACATATAAAAAGCATCTTATTGTAGCTCAATAAACATATTAGATTACTGTATATAATTGTACAACACACCTTTCGTTAAATGAAAATTCATTCTTTTATAAATCGATGATAAAAAATTGTAAATATTTTAAAAAAATAAATATACCACTTTCGAGTGTTACTTCTGCATATTCTCACCTTTTACTTGTTGAAAATATCGACTCAAACCATTTTGACAACCAATTGTACAATAAAGCTCCTTAAGAGATAATAACCTTTGCGTTACATTCTAAAATAGTAAAGGTACGTATATGATTATAATATTTGTTATCGATTATATTATATTACGAACTAAGATTTTATTTAGTAAAAGTTTTATGTCTGCATAAATATAAAATTTATTTTTCTTACGCAAACTTCTTGACAGGTTGAATTAACCGCTCGTTCCCACATAATACAGCCATCGGAACACTATAATAATAATAATAATAATTTTTTAAATAATGAGATTAATTAATTTTCATTGAATATTAATTTAGTTCAAAAACTAGTTCGTCTTTTCAAATGCTAGAAAACGTATCGATTTTATAATTAAATTAAGATTTAGCAATTTTGTAAACAGTATTATACAAAAATCTGTATATTTGTAGTTTCATTTTTCTCCATAATTTGGTTTAAAAGTAACGTAAAACGATATTTATAGATAAAGTATATTTTATCAAAATTGATTATAATGTTATATTTAATATCGTATATTTAGCAAATTTACAATTTTTTCAATTTTAATAATAAACAAATATGATTTTTTAAATATTATTATAAATTATGCTTTTAATTAAATTATGCTATGATAAATTTTAATAACTGAAAATTGAAAAATCTAGTTTCTTACGTTGTTCAACATAATATTAAATCTCAAGAAACGAATACAGAATTTTTATAATATTACTATCGAAATGTTAATTCAAAATCTTCAAAGAATAATTATAGTTTTTATAAAGAATTAAAACTTTTTTTTGCTTAATCTAATTATTTTGACTAATAATACATTTGAAAAAAATTAAGAATTAAATACTATTTTTGAATACTTTAAATACGCTAATCACATTTTTTAATCTATATTAAATTTATTTTCATTTTTTAAATATTTTATTTATATCTATTACTAAGAAAGTAAAAAATAGAAATAAACATGTTAAAAATAAAGATGTTTCATATTTAAAAATGTTTATTATTGACTATCTAGATATGACTTAACGCGATAAGAATGAGTAACGAATTGCAATAAAACGGAAAAACTATTTCTAGGACAATTATTCATAAACTAATTTTCAATGAACTGTTCAGACGTTGCGTCAATTGATGCCTACGGTAATAAATGTTACGTGAATCCGCGAACAGAAATTTGATTCTTGAAATTTGATAATATCATTATGTTTTCATCTAATTGAGTAAACGATGAGAATGAAACAATCTCGAATTGCTAAATCATTTTGAATCTGCACGATATATCAAATTTTCATACGAGTATCTTTTCAATGAATCTTACTTTGTTCTGGAAACCAATTTTACTATCTTTTTATATTTTATAAATTGTTTAAAAAAATTATTCATAATTTGTAAAAAAAAATACATATTATACATAAGAAGTATACAAATAAAAAAAATGTTTTCAAATTAATAGTTACAATAATCGGTATCTTTTTAAATAAACTCCTTTTCACTCGTTATGAAATCGTAGGTATTGGACAATAGAATATTTTTAAATTATGCAATCGTTATTAGTAATTTAACGCTTACAAATAATAGATGTTAATTTTCTGAAATATAATTTCTTTACAAGTTTATCAATGTTTGTAATGTTGAAAAGCTTTTCATCGATAAATACGTATATTTAATAAAAAAAAATTAAAATTCCAAATAAGCAAAAGAGAATAGGAATATTTCCATCAAAAGAATGACTTTTTTAAATAAAAATTTAACCTCTGATAATTTACGATAATCTGTAAATACTCGAATTCCATAAACTTTTTTTGTAGCTTAAAACGAAAAAAAAGCAATATTCTAAAAAATCAAGAGTAAAAGTTGTTAATTTTATTAAAAAGTATCGCATCGCTGAGTAATTGATTCGCATTAAAAATTAATAATTAAAGAAACGTGATCTCACGATTGTTGGAATACCGATTCGAGAAACGCGGTATAAATTAATTGTTAATTATTAGTAGTTGGTAAACCGTTATATAATAAAATAAGAAAACAAAACAAAAATCAGTAATCCTCGGTCGAGGGAAAAGAGTCGCACGTTAATTACGCGATTCCCGGCAAAGTTCACGCATTTATACTCGCACTTATACTCGCACTTATGCTCGCACATGTGCCTCGGGTAATTACAACCGCGCGAAAATTACCGCTTCGAGTGTTCATTCACCCGTGCTCCTTTCATTCATAGTCCGGACCGTCCTGTGTTTTTGCGCATAATTTTCTCCGAAGTTCGCGCGTTCGAGTTTTCTACATTTTTCGCAATTCAAGTTTTGTTCGAGACTCGTTTCAAGCTTTTACGGTAGACCAGTCGAAGGTGAGGTTTCGCGTGGATAAGGAACGTTCAACGAATCTTGATGAAGGTGACGGACATTGATTTTATTACGATTAGATCAAGGATTTATCCCTTGCTTATTCGTAATTGCGATAAATAAAACATTTTCTACGCGTATCGAAAATACTGCGCTTCACGCCAAAACCTTACGAGCGTCCGTGTACCGACAATGTCGTTAAAATACGTTCGGATCATTGATATTATATAAATAGTTACTGAATTATTTGAAAATTATCTCTTTTTTATTCTTTAATAAATGCTTAAACTTTTGTTTTTTTACTTTGCGTGTCATTAAGCGAAATTGCTATTTTTATATGTCTTTGTTAAAGTTTCTATGAGAATAGAATAGCATAATTTTCCATTTCAAAACGTAATTATATTTTTTTAAATTTTAAGAATCGTAAGAAAATAATGGAAAACCTTGTAACGTACACGCAAAATGCGTAATACCTTATAAACTAGGCAATTTAAACAAAATTTTTGTAAGTTTCTATATCCGAAGAAAATTGCGGTTTTCGTTTATGAAAGTTGATCGAATAATAATCGTCGCGTCGTCGACTTAATTTAATTTAATTTATAATATTTATAATAGGTTTATAAATATTTATAAAAGTTTTGATTTACGTTTCAACGTATAAAATACCAATTCGATTTTTCAGCGACTTTGTAAAAGCGATCGACGCATCGTCAATTGTAAAGAAAAAATAAACGGCGTAAATTTGAATAATCGTTGTTAGAATTATGTGAAAAAAAACTTTTTATTTGAAACGCGAACGATCGATAACTAACGCTACTAATATGAAATCGCGTTAATTGCTTGATTGATGAAAAGCATGAAACATTGAGCAAACGTTTACATTGGTGTAATCTAAAATTCGAAGCTAAACGAAAGCTAAACGATGGCGGCTTATTTAAAAAAAATCTCCCTCTCGCATACATGATTCGAAAGCGTTGAATAACATACCGCGGAACTTCCTTGGACAGCTCGCGAATTCTAAACAATGAAAATATTCCAGTCTACTCTTTTATCACCATTAGCCAAGCCTCGTATCAGTCTTAGTCAGCAGCCGGTACGTTCTACTCTCCTAGGATGACTTCTCCGAGCTGATCGCCGACACCGACGCTTTTTTTTCATTTTTTCATTTTTTCATTTTTTCTTTTTTTCTTTTTTTCCTTTTTCTCTTTTTCTCTTTTTCTCTTTTTTTTTAATACAATTGAGCGTACGCCGGAAGCGACTCTATTGTCTACGGGTGTACGCGCGAGGCTTATTGCGCCAGCTGTTATATTTTATTCTTAAATGCTCGTTTCAACAAAACAAAATAAAAACTAAGGTCCGCCCGATTAAACGAAAGTAATCGGAATTGAAGGTCTTTATTTCAAGTGCGAGGGGAAAAAATTTGTGAGAGCCTTGACGCTTTTTTAGTTCTGCACACAATAAATATGTAATAATAATTCTTACATGATCGACTCGGCATCGGGACCCGCAACTCACATCCGTACCGGCATCATCTGTATCGCCCTGGAAACAAATTAATGATTATTTAGAAATAGATCTGTGCGTTATGCAATCGTCACCGATAACGATACGACTAATTTTATTTTTATATTCGATAAACCACCGCTCATAGATATTTCTACAAAAATTTTATATTTTACTATATTTACAAATACGCGCTTTTAAAATGCTGTTGCCTACTTTAAAAATTTACGATGGATATTTGTTTTTACTAATTTATTTGCGTTTTACGAGATAAAGCATAAAGGATTTATATTTCCTTTTAAAAAAAATATAATCTATTGTATTTTTAAAACATACGCCTATGCGATATTTTACTACTTTGTTTTTCTTAGAAACTTATTATTCTATATTTATGCACGATATACATACATTGTCCAATGTATTTATATTTAATAATAAAAAGAGATTTTTTACGTTTATTACCTTAGTAAGGTTATTACCGACTATGTTTAGCTTATACGAATTTTTACTTGTAAAAAAATAAAGATTCATTTCTTAATGTAAATTCTACAAGATGCAATGATTTTGATGTTTCATAAATATACAAGAGATTCGCCGATGTACAACTCATTTATGATATTTTTAAGATGAATTGTATTTGCAATCCTAACAATGAGTCAGTTTAATACGGTTGATATTATAATGAAAGATATTTAAAAAAACAATTATCGTAATATATTTACATATACAATTAATTTAAAACTAAATATTTTTTTTTAATTTCATAATTGTACAATGATTTTAACGAATTAAAAAAATATTTTTTATCGAGAATAAAAAATAAATTTATTTATAATATTGCGTTCATCGTATCGAGATATCATATTAAATACTAAGAATAATTTTACCAATGAATGCTTGTATTTATCGTTAAAAATAAAAGATTCGCTGGTTAGTCTCGGCCGGTTTCGTATTCTCGTTTTAAATGTTTCTTTAAATGCATTTTATTTCACATAAGTCGAAATATCATTTTAATTAATTAATTGATTAAAAAAGCGAAACTAAAATTTGGATCTTTCTACTCTCGACTTAAGGAAAGTGAGTATAATAGCGTATTAAAATTGGCCTGTCTATTATTCTCAATGTCAACATTATCTACATCACATATCATCACATACCGCATTTAAATTAAAAAATTAGAAATCTGACTAGTACTTTCGAGATAATAAAATTTTATTAATATCACGCACAGAATTTTAACGGACGAAAGTTCATTAGAAATAATAATTATATCTCGCGAAACTATTTTTTTTAACGCCCATAAATATATATTAAAAAAAAAAAACTAAGGAACAAATCAAGGAAGAGTCGATCTCGTATAAAATATTTGTATCAACTTTATACGTATGATGCGAATTTAAATTTAACGCATTACAATTAAATATTATATAAAAACTGAGAAACTTCGAAAATCTCAAAAAATATAGATTTTAATTTAAACGATTCGATACTCTTACGATACTCTTGGCACATCTGTTCGATCGAAAGAAAAATAAATTTTTCAAGCGATTCATCGGATACTCAAAGCGCAAGGTTTTTCATAATTATCGTCGCAATTATTCGAGAAACTAACGCGTGTCTCGTTATTATCCACCGTTACGAACATCTATTGCGACGATCGCGCTATAAAAAAAAAAAAGCAACTATTCAGAAATCAACGAGTACTCGAGATACTCGAGATACTCGAGTACTCGGAAGGCTTGACTAATCCTGGTGGAAAGGTCCCAACGAAGTCGGGATGCAAACGAACGTTTTATCGGAATTCGGATAAAAGATCAAAGATCCCAGGGATAAGCAATCGTCGAGCTTATAGGAAGGGGTGGCTTAGAAGAAGCGGAGCTCGGCTTAGAGGAGCGATCGGTCCACGAGCCAACCGCTCGAATTAGGAATTGAGGGAAAAAATCCCGAGAGATGTGAGAGACGGGCGCGTCTTGTGGTCCCATGGCAGCGGCGATGCACACGCTCTTACGTTATACCGACGCGCAGTTAAGTCGATTAATGAATGGTACAGTCGGTACAAAGAGTCCGGAGTCCGAGTCCCGCGCGCGCAATTGATATGTCCTTCGTGCTCCGGAGACGCAGGCGAGGAGGACCGAGAACGAAGAAAAAAAATACGAAGCGACGATGAATTAAGACCCCGAGAGCATTGGACGCGACCGCGTCAGCTTATTAGGCTTTTTTTTTTTACTTGGCTGCTCGTGTTTTTCGGGCGCTGAGAGGACGTCGCTCTTATCCGAAATTCGAAATTATAAGAAAGGACTTTCTTATCCGACGTTTCTCTTCGAGCGTTCACCGGCTTTTCTCGATCGCTGGGACCGACCGGATAACGGATAGCGCGAGATTTGCTTTACTCCCGATCCCTTCGTCTTCTAATCGCTTTTAATCGCTTTTAACGCTTAATCTCGTTTCGTGCTTGTTTAGGATTCAAAATTATTTTCCGTCCACTGCTTTCTCTCGGGAACTGCGTTCTCGGCTGCATTTACTTTTTCTAACTTAAATATTAAAATTTGGTGTATCGTATTCCATTGGATAGATGTATCCAATTCTTTAACGCGATATTTACGATTCAATGATGAATACTGTGTTTGTTTAATGCTATCTTAAATTTATTCCAAGTAGATTTATTAAATAATAATTGTTTTGATTGATCGTAGCTTTTTAGCTCCAACGAATAATTTACTATTTTATTGGTGAATTTTTAATTCTTTTATTTCATAACTAAAATAAGTTATCCTCGTAATATTTTACAAAAACGCGTATTTTAATCGATAAAAATGTCGTTAACTTATTTAAGATATATTTAAATTCTTAATATTGATATATCTTGTACAAATTACAGTAAAATCCATATGTTTTCGTCAATGTAAACTAAAGCCTACGATTGGATAAAATATATTTTTAACGTTATTATATTTAAATTAGACAATTTAATTGATAAATCAAAAATATATTGAAATTGTTGATAAAGTGACTTTCATAAATTTAATTCTATACTTTAATAATTCTTTTAAAATAGTAAACAAATAAAACATGAATTTCATAACAATATTGTTATAATTTCATCGTAATTTACATATTATTATAATTTTATTTATATATATATTAAATTATTAAAAATTAATCTCTATTTTTTTATTTTACGTATCTTGATATTATTTTTTAATTTTTCATTGTCTTTATGGAGGATTTAAAGAAATTCTTTAATTCGATTAAAATATCTGAAATTATATAAATGAACAAAGTCATTTTATTTTATATTCATGTTTCTCCTAAATATGTTTTTAACGGTAAAAAATGAATTTGTTTCGGAAATAATAATAATAAATATCAGAAGTTGATAATTAAGTAGCTTAGAACAATCGAATAATATAAATACTTTTATTACTAATATAATATCCGAAGATGCACATGGAAAGTAATTAGAAAATAAATTATTAATGACAAATATATAAGATAACTTGTTTATAATTTAATATTTAATACTAGCAATTATGAAAAAAGATAATAAATCGTCAGTTACCGACATCCGATAGCCTATGGATAATATTGGGTGT
Source organism: Dolichoris vasculosae (assembly GCA_018907195.1). Lineage (NCBI taxonomy): Eukaryota > Metazoa > Arthropoda > Insecta > Hymenoptera > Agaonidae > Dolichoris > Dolichoris vasculosae. The sequence goes on from JACCHY010000015.1 coordinate 816,888, forward strand.
CAAATGTTTTGATAATTTATAAATTATGTCAATTACGTAGTACTGTATTTAATACTCGTACGAGTAAGCAGTCATTCGTGTTTTATGAGATTTTTAACGATGATCGAAAGCTCGATTAGGATAAAACAAGTGTTCTTCATCTAATGTTTATAAGTAGGTTAACGATAAAAGTGAGTAGTCCGACAATAATTGTTATATAAAATAATTTTTAAAATTCATAATCTAAATCTTGTTCAAAAGGTGACGTAATATTAATTTTTTCATTTAATAATAAAACTGAATTTCCTAGAAATATAATACCGTTAGCGTAAAAAATCGAATAATAACATTTCTTAACAATTCCCGTTAAAATATACGAGATTCGCAATGAAATTTTAAATACAATCAAAATTCATAAATTTTATAAAAGTCTACGAGTATCCTAAAAAGTTTTGACTTTTGCTCCATATAGAAAAATTATCATCGTAGGTAGCTTATAATTATCCACGTTCGATGAAATATCCTCGATATTTCATTTTTACTCGTAACAAAATCGTTGTATTTTACATCATTAAAAAAACAAATAAATTTATCGAAAAACCATTAATTTAAAAATCAAATTTTACAATCCTTCAAAATATTTCTTTTGAAATCAAGTATCAAAGAATTAAACAATATTGTATATGATAAGATCGGTACGAAAAATGCTTATTTACGAATTCACAAAGTTTATACATTACTCGTCTTATGATTTCTCTCGTACTTTTATGAAACGGATATTTTAAAAAATATATACGTAGTCAGATTGGAGTTTACATCTTGTTAAAATGTGCGCGAAAAATAATTCGTTATGAAATATTTAAAGAAGTTATATAATTTCCATGAGTCTACTAAAACTCTAATTGCATACGAAGGTAGATAATAACACGACGAGGATAAAGCGTATTAATTACGAGTGTAGTTTCCATGTAATTAAGTGTTGTTTTTTCAAAACGTTTTCAATCGCTTCTCGTATCAAAAACAAGAATAAATTCGAGACCTTCGAAGGTACGCGTACACCTATTTACAAGGTACACAGCTTCGTAAGGAAAATTTAATATAGAGGAGGGAAATTTAAAAAAGGGACCGTTGCAACCAACGACTATGCCTAATTGGGTCCGTGCGGCCAAGCGTCGACCTTCCCTAATGAATAAATGCTTTTAACGATGTCGTTTGACCTGAAACCTCGATTTTTCAAAATTCGCTCGTTACTTTCGAATCGCCCCTTTTATCGCTCGAAAGTACGACGAGCGATTTCGCTTTCGATGACTTCTTGTCCGTGACGAGTCGGTGCACTTTTTCTCGAGTACCACATTCCGAGACGTATCGAAATCTACGGTTATCCCTGGTTGCTTTCATTCATGAACTCGCGGTCGGATTTTATTGAACGAATGAACTTACGCGGCTTTTCGAACTCTTCTAAGCTGATGTCATAATTTCATGAAACTCAAAGTGTAATATGAATGACTCTTTACGACGGAATTCGTTGAGTATGTAGTAAAGACTTACTCATAGTACGTTGTGACAGTGACGTATTTTTTCGGGATTTTATCAAAAAAGAAAATAAACAAAAGAAACGTGTAAAATATTTAAACAAATACCTACGTTATTATTGTTGAAATTTTATTGATCGTTAAAAATTGTAAAAAAATGATTAAACCAACGAACATTTTGGAACAAAAAAACAAGTTTGAAATAAAAGTGAAAAACTAATATTTTTCCCTAAATATTTACGCTGCCGATTTACCAATATTAATTTCAACGCTCGAAGTAATAAAATAATGTATATTAATAGTTTTAAAATAAATTATTCAATTGCGGCAATTGAATGAATAGATTAAACAAGATTCGTTCTTTTTTATGTTCATACGTTATTAATTTAATCCTATAATTTTGAACTATATCTCTAAAAACATAAATAATAATCTTATGATTTTTTTTTCTCGTACATCTTCAAATAATTAATTACAAACGTTATTACTTTCTAGTTTTTAACGAAAAGATCGTATATCTTAGCAAAATCGTACAAATTCTACTTTAATAAATAATAATTTTACTCGAGATTTATAATGTTTAAATTGTAATCATTTTAATACTCAAGAACCGATATTTTGAACAAACTATTATTTTTAATTTAATAAAAAAAGCGACCTACATTCGCGTTGAATTAACGTATCGTAGATAACCGCAATAATCGAAATACCATTTTATTTTATCATCGTCGCGAATAAACTACTATGTTTAATTATTATCTATCAACGGTATAAATTTGAGTTGCATTAGAAAAAAATAAAAATAAATTAAATTTGTTCGTACAGAATTTAGATAAATCGCAACAATGTACAATTATTTTTATCAGCAAAACAAATTAAGGTTAGAGTTCATTGAAATTTGAATTACGTTGGTCTATATATTATGAAAAGCATCGTAGAAAAGGTACGTTAAAAATGTATTCAATTTTAATATACAATACTTATTGTATCTTAATTAATTAATAGAGTGCTTTAAAATTAAAATTATATTTAAATCGTTATTTACCGTATAATTATGTAAAATAACAATTAACCGTTGAATTACTCTCTCGTATATCACATTTTAAATTCTAATTAGTAGAAATTCCATTGCTACACGTAACGTTGACTTTTTTCACCAACGCTTGATTAATTAAAGGAACGCGTTCTTCTCGTGGTTTAGCAACACTTTTCTCGCCAATTGTGTTTTTACGCGAAGATGTACTTTTTTACGAGAATATTATTCATAATTTTCGAGACGGAAAAAATAAACACCGTTTCACCGACGATCAATTTCGAGTTTAAAAACGTATAATTTGCAACGATCGGTATAAAGGCCTATCTAAATTCTTACATTCGTATTTTATATTTTCTGAATTTTAATTATCGGATGCTTCGAATTTCACGATAATTGTTAATTGAGTAATAAAAATACAAAGTTGTCCTTTGTTCTAAATTTGTTTTCAAACTTAAAATCGTATAGAAAAATATTCAAATGCAATACCATGAATTTAAAATTGAAAATGGTATGAATGTATATATTCTAATTAAACAAACAGTATTTAGGACTTTAATACGTATCGTATAATTTTAAATACTATATAATACAATTGCAGTGTCACTCAACTCCAGACCGAATACCGACCGAATAGTATAATTGTCACAATGATCAAATTTAATGAATAATTCATAGTATCCAAGTAATTTTTCCCCATTCGGAAAAGTATAAATTTTGTTCATCGAATAGACATTTCCTCGACACAACCCAAAAAAAACATGGAATAATTTTTATTTCAACCGAATAATTTTAATAATTTCAATCATTTAGCGATGCATCGATATAATAAAGACTCTCGTATAATACAGTATAATAACTTGTACGGTTTATTCTAACAATGGTACATTGACTACATTAGAGTCTGCATACTTCGATTGTTTTTTAATTTATTCGTTTAGGAAGTTTAGAGACTTTAATAACTATATACATACATATTAATAATATATAGAAAGTATAATAGAAAGTTATCGATCCTGTAATTACGTGTATGCATTATCCAATTCAATTGTTTCCGATAAATCGGAAATAAGTGCCCGATAATTTAAAAATAAACTACACGCGGACACGATTCGTGAGCGATAACTCAACAATGTTTAAAATAAAAGAGAAGCGCTCGTTATTTACGATTAATAAAGAGAACCTGGAAAAGCGCGGTAGAAATTAAGTTCTTCGGGAAGAGAAATATATAAGACGTAAGATACAAGATACAAGGAGCGGTTTAAAACCTGCCTGGATCTCCTCGGAGGTGCAGCTGTCGGCGGCGCACTCCAGTCCGGGTCTCCTCGGCGACGAGGTCCCGGACGCGCAGAGGAGGATCGCGCACACCCCGAGCAGAACCACGTGGAGCGAGCATCGCGCCGACGGCCTCATAATCTCCGACGCATCGCCCTTTCGAAGGGGGATCACCCGACGAGGTCGAGCGACATCGCCCTTTCCCTCCTGGAGCGGTCCTCGAGCTTCCCCGAGCTTCCCGAGCTTCCCGAGCTTCCCGAGCTTCCCGAGCTTCCTCGAACTGGAATCGGAGCGCCGCGGAAGCGTTCGGAGGCACCGCCGGTACAACACCGAGAAGAGAACAACGGGACACCAACGCGGCTCGGGCTTGACTGTCGAGCTAGGAAAAAAGCCAGGCAAGCGAACCCCGATGTCTCTCTCCGTTTCTTTCCGTCTCTTTCTCTATTGGCCTCGCGCTCTTCGCTCCGTTCCTCTTACTCCCTGTTATTACTCTTAATCGCTTTTGCCTGCTTCCTTCTTTTAATCATTCCACTGGCTCCTTTTCTTTACTCAATGTTCGGTTGTTAAGCTTGTTTACGCTTTTTTCAGCTTATTTTGTTGTAAATTTTAAGTCGCTTTAATTTATACACGAGATGCGGTTGCTTATTGGATTTACGTTTATTTACCCGTCGTTTCCTCAAACCTTTTTTCGCGTTGAAGTTTCGACGATCGACGTTAACGCGAGATCGAAGACGATGATAAACGATGAATAAACAATCACATATATATATAAATACGATGAATTTATTTTTATCAAAATTTTATATCTAAAAAATTAATTATTTGTTTGTTTGTTTGTTTATTTATTTGTTTATTTATTTGTTTGTTTATTTGTTTATTTGTTTATTTATTTATTGTTCAATTCTGTCTTTATTAACGTTAATCTGAAAAATCGAGATTTATTTAAGTATCGATGATATCGTTTGATCGTTTACGATTAAACATTCTGAATTATCGTAATAAACGACCGAAATTGAATTAAAATTCTACTTCATAAAGATCGTACTCTTATAATTCGTATGCGTTCGTAAACTCATAAAATAAGATAATGTTTTAATTTTGAATGTATCTCTTGTACCGACTGTCACTTTTATTAAATGCCACTAAACTATTTTTCTCTTAGCTTCTGTTTACGGTTCTGTTTTCGGTTCTGTTTTCGGTTCTGTTCCCGTATCTTTCTCACTACTCGTTTCGGCATCTCTCTTCTTCTTCTTTGTACGGTGTAACTGGAACAGACGACAGGTGTCCCTATATTTCTGTTTCGCTTCCTCGTCGTGGACTTTCGTGTATGCACTACGTAATTACAGACATAACATATGTACGCACGCACATAAAGTGATTTCGACCTCGTTCCATTTAAAATATCTCCTTCTCTCTCTCTCTCTCTCTCCCTTCTTTCGTCGCTCTTCCGATTTCTCTCTTTTCATATAATATAACTTCTCTTTGATCTTTCACTCCCTTTATTTTATTACGGCTCAATTTATTAATACGAGTGTTTTCGAGCAATTACCGATTAAATTATTATGTGTGTTCGATCGTTACTCCGAGCCGTCCTTTCTTTTTTTCCACATGTGCGACACGCGATGTTTAGAGATAAACTATTATCGTTTAAGCTCGTACATTTATCATTTTGCTGTACAAACTTCGATACGACATTATTCGTTAAATTATACGGAAATGAATATCCAGCTGGTACGGAACGAATGAAAATGTATTCTCTTAATATTCCATCTTAGTTGTTAGCTGTCAATTTTACGACATTATTCGGTCGAAACAAAAATTTAATACAAAATCGCGAGTGTTTGCGAGAGAAAAGGAGGTAAAGAAACCAAGAGTGAAAAAGTGTTCCCGTACGTTCGTTTGTTTCGGAAGTCATCCGATCGCACCTTTCCGATATAACCTGTTTCCAAAACCAAGAATGTGTTTGTGTAAATAATATGAATTTTAATCGGTCGCTTTTGAGACTCGTGATAAATTTCCTACGAGAATTGTACGATTCAATTTTTACGACTATTGATCATCGATATATTAATTATTATACAACTGTATCAATACAGAAGCCATATATTACTAAAAAAACAGTCAAGAATTAGTTTCTTTAAAATTTAAATCAAACTAAAATAGTTTGAAAAAGTCTCAATATCTGTAATAACATATTTTTCGATTATATCGCTAATTTAAATTTTTTTCAAATACCTTTAAACTGAATGACTTTTTTATAATATATTCTATTTTCAAATAAATTGTACAAGGAACGATGAAGTTAAATATAAAAATATTGTTGTTTATATCAAAATGCTTTTTAAGTTGTTTAAATTCTTTAAAATGTTAATCCGATAAATCCTACGCGGTAAATTTAGTAATCGTTTACAATTCCACTAAATTTGGGATAAAATCAATACGTACGATTAATAATTCTTTAATGTAATTGCATTTAAAAATCTATTTAATATTGGTTAATAATATTTTATACGTCTCGGTAGCCGTTTATTTTTTATTCGATAAAAAATTTTGTTCCGTATAATAATGATAATAAATCTTTTCAATGCCATTGTATAATAATATAATAGAATAGTATTTTTATTAAAAACTACCGTTGAAGAATAAATTGTAGCTTGATAAATAATATTTTGATAAGTATCGTTTAAATATTAAAAGTACAAACAAATTAATTATATAGAAATACAAATATAATTTGATCGATGATTAAATTTATATCTTAAATATAATTCTATAAGAATTATATTTACCAATGCAATAAAATTAATAGGTATTTAAATTACGATGATTCATTTTTATTTTTAAATACATTGAATTTATTATAAATAGACAAAAAGATTTTTTAATTATTTGAAATTTTTATTTGATAATGATTTAAACGTTCTCGTTAAAAAAAATATGGTAAAAAGTATATCGAATTTGATGACTAAGTATAAGAACAATTCGAAAGAATCGGGTAATACTAAATATATGTTTAAACAAAAGAACTAAATACTTCAAATTCGTTTCTAACATTGTAATATTCAAATTAATAAAAAAACTAATCACGTTTGTAGTAAAGGTACTGAAATGTATTACTTTATACCACCGATGATGGTAATATATTCATACATCGAAATTTATATTTTATGCAATTTTACGTCTATAAAGTAAAGACTTGCACTCGTGTAAATCTATACTTGTGTAGTGTTGAATCCTTACTATATTACGTCATTTCAAATGCATCTTTGCAATAAAAAACATTAAGAATTGCAAAGAAATCAAAAAAAATTTAAAGGCTTTACTGTGTTTCCGTGAATTGTATAAAATATAAGAGTATATTTATCGAAATAAAAAACACGTAGTAATAATTTTATGACCATTATTCATGTTACCTTAAAATTAATTTAAAACGATTTAATACGATTCTAAAACTTTATTTAATAGAAAAATACTTGGAAATTAATTTTTTAATTTTTATTTTAGATCTTATATTCAGGCGTATTTTCTTTTGAATTCTTATAAATAGTATTTAGAAATATAACTAATGTCTAATTTATAAATAGTTTTACCACTTAAAACTTACACTTTTGATAAATGATTCTTAGTTAGTAAAGAAGATTTATGATATTTAATATCGAATAAAAATCTACATATAAATATTGAAAAATATTGATATCGATTAAAAAACTATTGTGAGTTTTTATAATTATTTTATATAAATTTGAGTGTATTAATATTAAAAATTTAATATTTAACAATTAATAATTTAATAATTCTTAAATAACACAAGAACCAAATTTTCATATAAGATATAAGGCAAAGTAATTAAGTATTTTTACTTTTTTTTTAGATTTCTTTTAAATTTAGACAAAGTAGTTTCTATGTAACAAACATCTGTCCTGTGTAAAAACTAACAGACGTATATTTGATTTTGAATATCTGTATAATGAGTTCATTTACGTTCATATGTACGTTTATCTATTAATAACATTACTACCGCACATGTCGAAAAAAATGATTATTATTTTGATCTCTTAGTCATTATATAGATACTTTTTAATTTGGTCAAGATAAGAAAAATTATCTTAAAAATACGCCTAATATAAAAAAAATTTTTGTTTAAATTTTTTGCTCACCTGTACTCGTTCAAACTAAATAATAATTTATTTAATGAATAATTGTGCCCTTAATCTATTTTTATTAGCTCCATGTTCTACTAAAAGATCTTGCACAATTTATCAACAGCCTTTTGACGAGTTATATACTCGACGTGTCGTAACGCGACACTTGAGCAAATCTTTTCAATAAAAGTAAAATATAATTAGAATACAATCAGCTATTTTATTATTTTCTAAAATACGTTTGTTATTTTTAACAAATTTAATTAGGTATTAAATAACGTATCTTTAATTGGAAAAGAAATTCCGCGGTAAATACTTTTTATAAAAATGGCTACAATAATTGAGATATACATTAGCAATGGAACTAATCACATGCTCCTTCGTTAATTGTATTCATAATTTTCAGTTTTAGAGCAATAAAGATTGGTACGTTATATTTTTTAAATATTACCGTATCCTTAGGTATAATCAAATTTTGACATTTTCAGTTCGTTTAAAATAGATAAAGTTACAGATGTTTGCTTTTATTTTACAACGTTTTTATTTATAAATTTATAAAATTAAACATAAATATTCCAAAGGTTTATCGATAAGTTTTTGAAAATCCTCGAGAGTTGAGTACTTTTTCAAAAACATCTCCATCGATCAAATACAAGAAATTTCAAATTAAACGAATCTTTTAATAAACGTATTTTGGTTTTAAATTCTTGCATCGCGAGAAGAGATTTATTATATTTAAACGATTAATGGAATATTACAAATAATTTTAAACCATTTATATATGAAATCTGTAAATATTAATTCTTTACGCAAACTAATTTCTATATATTACGTATCTTTTCAAGTATGTACACTGATTTACCGAAATAAAAAAAGTATATTTGTAATTAAAATTTCTAGTTTATCCTTGAATGTCTACAAAATTTAGTTTCAAACAAATTTTTTAGACAAAATTAAGCGAACGTAAATTTTCCGTACGAAGTCAACGCTGGTGTAAACTTCCTCTCTTTTTACAAATGACAATTTTTGTAATATAAATTGAATCGATACATTGTTTCTTTCTTATTATACAGTTGATCGTACGCATTACAATCAGCACGAATTATAATAAATTAGAAACATGTATTTTAAATTTTGAAATGAATTTCCGAATGCTGTCGAGTTGAAAGAAATTTTGTTCTCGGTGTATCGAACCAAAGGGTTTGGTTACTATCATAACATGTATACGGCGCTGCATAAGTCTCTGGCCGATGGAGTATAATGACCATTTCCGCAGGAAACTTCTAGGTGACTCGTTAATGCGGAGCTGTTTTCCATTCTCTCTCTATCTATGCCTCTCTCTATGCCTCTCTCTCTTCCCTCGTACGGTCTCGAATAAACGAAGTTGAGATATAAGAAGACCGACCAAATCGAAACACGTATACGATACATCATCCAACAATTTTAAATCTAATTAGAAATTATTATATTACGGCTCTAATCTTTTTGTACCAAGTTGTATTTGTTGTACCAATACAGCGCATAATCAACGAGGGGGACATCTATTCTATATATTTAATCGATACGATGAAGATTACGCAATTTTATTCTTGTGCGATCGTTAAATTATGTAATGCGTTATTTTATAATTCGTACGAGATAGAATACAAAACATTTTATTATACGAATCGTTGCATTTACAAATTGATATCGATACGAATACTGCAAGGTATTTTCACGAAAATACGAAAAATTTTTCTATCAAAATTAAATAATTAAACTCGATCGTTGGAACGGAAAAAATATTTTTAGTCCGCTACTCGACTCGAGAATCAACGAATAAACAACGACACTTATAATATAAGACAATAAATTGAATCGAAGATGAAAATTTAAGAGTAAAATATCCTTATAAATTTTCGCAACGATTTACCATGGATCACCACGGATGATCCATCGGACGGCTACAGAGGTGATATCTCCCCTCGTAAATTTGTGCGAATTAAATTCTCCTCGAAAAAAGAGAAAAAAATAGTATTTTAAGAAAGACGTCCGACGACGTAATACATCGCAGCGTGTAATAGATCGTCGAGATGATGCACCCAAGATTCGAATCCATTGGGTTAATCAGCATGTCAACGAGGTAAAGGACCGAGGGCTCGAGTTAATCGCATAAATAAGACGTCCGCTGGTCTATTCTTCGCGAGCGCCTCGAGCTTCGAGAAAGACGAAGACGACGCTTTGCGACTCCTCGGTTATGAGTCAGCTCTTTTTTAAATAAAGGAACGTACCAACTTATCGCGTTTTTAATTATTAAGCGGTTCCTCTCGCGCGAAAAATGTCCGCTCGTTTCTCTCGTTTCTCTCGTGTCCCTCGTGTCCCTCGTGTCCCTCGTCTCCTCGAGTGTTACGCATCGACGAACGATCGCGGACGGAGACAAATAAAAAAAGTCGCGCACAACTTTTTGATCTCTCCGCGAGCGACTCTTTTTTAAATACGGTACGCGTGTATATAATTTTTTTTTTTTTTAGTTAACTCGTTCGTTCGAAATTTTACGACTCGCTTTCGTACGTCAGATCACAACGAAAACTAAAATTATAATTCGGTCGCGAATCGATCTTCTAATATTTTATAATTAATATTGTATTCAAAAGTAAGGGTACAACAAGCGTAGATCACCGGGATGATGAAACTTGGGCGTTTCTCCCTGTTTAGATTAGCACTCGTAACAATGCTTCTCGTCCTCGGGGATCCAACGATTTCATCCGGAGTTGCTCCGACCGAGACGATTCCTCGTCGTTGCAAAATTACCCGTGGCGACGATTCCGTAAACTTGAAATCGGATCACAGCCGTGATATCCAAACACCGTTGCAAAAATAATTTCGCCGACGTAAACAATCGGACCTTTGCAGTTACTCGCGGAGTTTGTAAACCTTTCTCGGTGGGTACGTCAATATCCGGAGTTCGATTCGCTCTTTCCCGACGTAGAAAAAAGGAGGTAGAAAAAAGGAGGTAGAAAAAATTCGATTCGGAAGCGAGGATACTTAATTTCGTCCCGAACGTCGCAACGCTACCACCGAACTCCCAAAAATTCTCGAAGGAAGTCGGGACTCTTGCGCCGTTCCCTTCGCGTCGCCCGCCTCGAAAAAACTCCGTTTACTTTATCCTTTATCGATCGGACCGCGTCTATTACCTAAGCTGAAACCGCGGAGTCGTTCCGTCGAGCGCGTACCTAAACATCCCGCGTTTTTCACCCCCACAAACCTTTGCAACGCTTCGGTTATAAATTTCCGTCATCGCCCATTTTCAACGTTTCCCGGTACTACCCGGAGCATCGGCTACGCGCGAACTTCGTCGTAGTCTCGGAGAAGTCGTTGAACACGAGTCCAATGGTACCGAAACTTTGCTCGTTGAAGGCGAAGCGTCCAGCTTTTACACCGAGACACTCGGACGGAGATAAGTCAGTTGTGGCCGAGGAAACCAACCGAGGAAACCAACCGAGGAAACCAACCGAGGAAACCGAGCGAGACTACAAATTAACGACTCTGAGACGAAGTTGCGATCCAATGATTTAAAAAGGTCGGAATGAAGTGAAAAAAAGTCTCAGCTTTCGCGACGTCGACTCGCAACTCGATAAGGGCGAAGATTGACAAGTCGACGAGAGAAAAGTCGAGGAACCCTAACGACGAAACGATGATCGTTCGGTACGCGTTTAGAAAAGGAAGATGGAAATTAACTACGCCTAAATAAATCTATCATCACCGATCGAATAACGAATCATCTCCATAAAATTTAGGTTAACTCGAAACACGTGCGAACGCGACTATAAAACAAACGTTCTACATTTCGAAACTATCGCTAGTTAATTCTCCTAATTACGAAGAAATAATGAACGACGTATGAGAATATTAGAGATTCGTATGTTTCTTTGCTTTCGCAGAGAAAACTCAAGAAACTCAAGAAACTCAAGAAAACTCAAGAAAACTCAAAACTTTCTTATAATACTCGAGTACAAGTATTGTAATGGAGAAATTAGTAGAAATTATTTTTTGGATATATTATAAGGCCGTGCTCTGCAGCACTGCAACGCAAAGACGACCTGTGGGAGATTCGGAGCAAGCCCCGGCCAACCTCCCTAAACTCAAAAATGAGTTCGATATTCTGGCTCCTAGATAAGGAGCGTATCAGATATCAAGCTGATAAGAACAGATACTACACTTTGATCTTAGCCATCGGCCGAGAAGCGATACCGTTTGCTTCTCCTCGTGCCTATTTCTAACCTTGGAGCGCCTTTCCCCGTTTGGAAATGGATCCGACATCTGCCGGCTGAACCCTCCAACCTCCTCGAACCTCCGCTACTTCCATATTTATCCGCACGGCGCTTACGTCGTGCCACCCGTACGCCCCGATCACCGTCGATGCATCCGGAGATATCAACTTACGTTTATTCGCTCCCCTTTCGTTTGCGAGGAGGAGTCCCCTCCGTTCGAGAGGAGGAAAACCGATCGAAAATAACAATGTCTCCAGGTCCTTGCGGATCCTCGACCTTCCTCCACCTTCCTCCACCTTCCTCCACCTTCCTCCACCTTCCCCAACCTTCCTCGTCCGCTCCTTCGTTCGATTCGAGCAACGGCGAACATCCGGATCCGTTGTCGCCGGATAACCCATCGATTTTACACGATCCACGATAAAACGAATCTTTGATGATAAAACCGATCGACCGATCGAATACGACGGAGACTCGCTCGTCGTTCTTTCGTTTTTTGCCCTTGTTCCCGCGATCCGCGATCTAGACGTTCTAGACGTTCTAGACGTCGAAAACGGTTTTCGTTCCAATATCCGAGGGACTCGTCGCTCGCGTTCGCAAAGTGTCGATGCGCGCGACGCGAATCAGTACCGAAAATAAATCTTAACGCATGGACGCGAGGTGCGAAGATACGCGAGATATCTTGTGATTCCAAAATGGAAGCGAGCGAGGATAAAAAGGAAATCGAAGGTCCTCTGGATAAAAAATCTTACGCCGGAATTCCCGAGGCGGACTTTGTGGTAAATAAATATCTCCTCGTCTTCCGAACTTCGGCTCTTCCAAATTCCTCTAACCTACGAATCTTCGCCGATGCTTGCGCTAATTTTCCGCCTGACGAATTTATAAAGTTCCCGATTGATAAATGTACGGCCCTCCGCGATTGAGTCGCGATCTTTATAATTTTAGCGAGAAACGCGAACGTAACGTCTTCTTTTCGCTGAATACTCGAGTCTTTTATAAATAGTATACCCTTATTTTCTATCCTAATATGGACACGGACGTGCATTTTTTACATTTTAACCCATTTACGGGCGAGACTCTGAATTTACCTTTCTTCCAAGTTCGTAAACTTTTTTCGTTTCCAGGATGATGTCGATGCGTTTATGGCCAAGCCTGAAAATGAAGGACCCGTTGACAAAGTCCTTAAAAAATTGGACGAGAACCATAGTAAATATAAATTCATGGAACTGAATCTCCTTAATAAACGTAAACGTTTGAAAGATCAAATTCCGGATTTGGAGCAAACTCTGCTAATGGTAAAGAAACTAAGAGTGGAGAAGGAAAACGAACAAGAAATGGAATCTCATTTTGTACTTTCCGATCAAGTTTATGCCAAAGCCGTTATCGCACCGACGGATAAAGTATGTTTATGGCTAGGGGCGAACGTAATGCTCGAATATACATTGGAAGATGCTCAAGAACTGTTATGTAAAAATATCGAAGCCGCGAAGAAGAACTTGGGCTTTATCGAGCACGATTTAGACTTTATAAGAGATCAGTTTACCATAACCGAAGTTAATATGGCTAGAGTCTATAATTGGGATGTTAAAAGAAGAAAACCTGTAAAATCAACGTAAACGTTATAAGTTTTATTATATTCGATTCAAAATTGAATATCTACGTTTAGATTAATGATTTTGTATTTGCTTACTCTCAAAGAATAAAACGATAAAAACACAAATTTATAAAAATCGATGCTGAAAAATTTTGTTCGTGTCAAAAATGAATTGAAAATTAGTATTCTTCAAAAATTAAATTAACGATTACTTTGGAATAACGTTGAAAATTTTTTTTTGCGTTAAAGAATAATTTGCTTCGTACTTGTTTTTATCAAATTATCTAAACCATGAATATGCACTAAAACTTAAATAATAATAATTTAAATAGTATCGATTCAATTAATCATCATTAATAAAAAAAGATCGTAAGAACTAATTATCATTTTAACATATTTTATAAGTAATTTTTACGCTAAATAATTGTATGTAATCCGCTTATTTTATTTGATGATTAAAAATTTCATAAATTTAATAAAACATATTAATTATTAATACATTGACGTTATAAATTCTAGCAGACTTTGATTTAATTTTTAATTGCAGGATACGAATATAGTGTTTACACTTTTTTATGGAATATTCTAATTAAAAATATCAACTTGTACTCTTTTGATCGATATTTAAATTTTTAAGAGAAAAAATAAACATTTTTACAAAAATATTCAAAATATATAATCGTTTATGCCAATTTTTTAATCTATACAATTATACATTTAAATGTAAATTTAAATTTCGAATTAAATTAAAATGTATTTTGAAGTAAAAATAAATGCCTAAAATTTATTAAAATATTAAATCATTTGGTGACAAAAAAATATAATCGATACTACTGAGTAAGAAAAATGTTTTTATTTATTTCTATAATGTTCTTTGTTATACAGTTTTTGACAGCAATGCCAACTATATAATTAATATTACTATTAATAAATTTTTACATTTTGATGTATCGAAAAATTTTAAAGGAGTAACCTTATTTTTAATATATTTAGTATACAATGGATTGTACAAATGAATATATATAATGTCATATATATTTTAGATACATTTCTTTAATTTATTCTCTTGAATAAATGTTTTTTAATAACCGAAAGCAATTATTATATATATTATAAGTATTTATTCAAATTTTAATTAATCGAAATAAGTGAAATATAATTTAGAAAAATAAGTACTTGATCCTAAATCAATTTTAATAATATTATAAGGCACAATATTATTATTTCAAAAAAGATTTGTCAATTTTCTTATATGTATCACGACTAGTACAGAATCACAAGTTATTTTATAACCTGTCTGTCTAATTATGCTGCGTTTTCTGATTCATATTTTACAAGCTGTTCTTTTAGCTCGATAATTTGCGATTTTGCTTCGGATAGATTTTGCTTCAATACTTCAACCTCCGATGCATTTTCCATTTTATTAGCATCGTGACTTGCAAAATGTTTTCGAATATATCTGTAATTTTTTAAGGTTTAATACACGATTAAATACAAGTAAGGAATCCATCTATTTACTTGATACAAGAATATATTTGAAAATTAAATAAAATATAATTGCAATTTCAATTAAAGATAATTTCTTTTGTTTTAAATTATAATGGATACAAACGTCGAAAGAATACAAAAATTTAATTTATATAAAGTTATAATTTAAAAGCATTGTTAAATTTTGGTTAAAAAGGATACTCTAAAGCATCGTCGGGTCGTTCGTGTTCTTCGTACAAAGACAGTAATACATTGGTTAAAGCATCCATAACACCAGCGTGCTCTAGATACTTTCGAAATTCTTCTCTTTTCACTTCATTGGGCTGAAAGTAGAAAAATAAATTAATATACAATTTGCGCATTTTTAATTTGTGCATATTTATATTAAAAATATAAGCATTCGAGACATGATATATAATTTGATGAGGAAATTTAAAAAAAAAATATACGTACTTAACGTATGAATTAGAGAAAATTTTAATGAAATGAAAAAGCAAGCTATTTATTATTTTAATATGTAGAATAAAAAATATTGTTCTAATTACACAGAAGCAATGGATCGTAGACTTTGAATGTAGATTGTAAAATAAATTAGATCTTTATAAAATATACTTACTTTAACGTTTAAATTAATGCTCGGCATTTTTATAGTTATTCGGTTCGTTTATCCACAAAAAAGAAATATTCATACACCAAACAAAACTCTTTTCACCTTGAAAACGTAACAAACCGCTCGACTACCGACTTCACAATATCTGAAACTCCTTCAACGTACACAAATGTGAAGCCGCATAGACTCAACTGAAATCCAGGAATTTTTCGTCGGTTATGACAGAGTTAGTAATATCTATAGAACTTTCATATCAAAACAAAATAAAAACTACAAAATTTTCATGGCACGGACTTTGTCTTTGGCGCGTAAATAAGTTGACGCACAAATCCTATCACCTGTCGTTACTTTATTTTTACTTATATTAATTTTCTTTGATTAATGTGACTTTATTTGTGTATACAGGAATGTGACTATCGAACTTAAAAATTTTATAACTGTTGTATCTGTCATGTAATCACTAAGTCAGCTTTGCAAATATAATGATTTTTTTAGAACGATTATTCAGTTGTCACTTGTAATTCTACGTAAGAAATCGATCGAACAATTTTTAGGTTATTTTATAGAGCTAATGAAAGCGCGAAATTTTTAAATTTTAAATAAATTAAACTTTCTTGTCATCTACCGATTGTACCTCAATTTTATTTATAAATGTAAAGTGTACCTTTTATCGAAATATTTACATTTTTTTGTAAATCATTTTATTTGTAATAAACTTCTTATTAAAGAAAAGTGTAAGTTAATTTCTTGCTCAAAGTGAAAATGGAATTTAATGGCTATAAATTTGTTAATTTAGAAAATAAGAATTACCATTTGGTTAACTGATTTTATAATATCTTTCTATATAATACAATAGAAATTTATTTTTAATGAATATAAATGCATTGTTATTTTCAGGTTAGATTATTTTCAAGTTGTTTGAAATTTTTTAAAATAATGTATTCACCTTTCAAAAAGTTTTACTATTAAATCGACATCTAATGCATCATTCTTCTGTTTATTGTTTTAAGAAACTATGTTAAACTCTAGACAAGGGTTAATGCTTCGAGTATTTCTTACAAGCTTAATCGGCTTAGTATCGTTTCTTGGTGATAAGGGTTTGCAAAATGGTAAAAGTGAAATCGTGCGTGCCATTTCTGATAATCTTACTCATGCAACGGTCGGTGGTATTACGTGGACTCTGGTACTCGTTTTATCAAAACAGTCGTTAATTGCAAACATTGGAAGTATAGTTATATGTTTCTTAATGTCATCTTTAATCGATGTCGATCATTTTATCATGGCAGAGAGTTGGAATATAAATGTAAGCTATGGATGTTTACAAGTATATTTTCTTAATAAAAATAATAAAAATGTATTTTTAGGATGCAACACATTTAAATCATCGACCTTTTTTGCATTGTACAACGATACCAATAGTAATTTGGATTGTAACGAGTTTTATATCAAAGTTAGTCGATATTCCCATTTTGATAACTTACGCATGGATGATTCTAGCAAGTTTTATAAGTCATCACGTACGCGATGGAAACAGAAGAGGTTTATGGTTATGGCCATTTGGTTCGACTCAACCTATTCCATACTATTTATACTTAAGTATATGTATGGTTTTTCCATATTTTATACAGTGGATGATAGATTGGCAATCGACAAAGCAGATCGACAACTTTTCATCTATCCATATAATTTAATTTTAATCGGTGTACACTGCAATTCTTCAACATACGTAATACATAACAATGAAACGTAACGATACGTAATTTTTTTGATTTTATATTTGACAAAATAGTGAGAAACTATTATAATTTATTATTCGTTTAGAATAAATTTGAAAATTAGTGACTAATTTACGAACAATATAAATGATAAGATACCGATTACAGAAAAAAAAATTTTATTTACACAAGTTTACAAAAAATAATTTTGTTATCATTGAAGTCATTGTTAATAAATAATGTTTTAATAAAACTTTAAAAAATCCATCGCTTCTATTTATAAAACCCTATTTGATCATTCAATTAAATAAACTACATTTGCAATTTGAAACGATCGTTGAATTTTTTAATTTTATAAAATATAATTTGGATGTGCAAATAGAAAATAAATTTTTGATTAAATTCTAATACTCTTGATTCTTGTCATCGCCAAAGACCTACACGGGAAATTGCCGTTTTAACGTTTCATGTGTACGGCATCAGTGTATTCGATCAAAATTTTAATTGCGAATCGATTTTGAATACGTTAAAACCGTGGTTTTCATAAATGATAAATCGTTTTTTATGCTTGCCTTAGTCGGTCGGCGATGAAAGCGGCGCTATTTATTCCTGATTGGGATTCGTTACGTATTTTTTTTGTTCTCAAGTGTCCCAACAAAATAATTTATTCCTTTTTTAAGTAAATACAAAATACAATTGGTTTTTTATTTTAATTGTGTATGTATCTATAACATTTTACTGTTTTTATTAGGGGCGTTGTTATATTTATAAATTTGAATAGTAAAGAGAAAAATAGTAATTTCCCAAGGAGTTTTTTTTCAGTTTTTTTCCCAGGAATACTTTATACAACCATAAGTTGTACGGAAATACCAATCATACCTACATATATACGATTTATAAAATGGCAATACATTGGAAATTGTTTTTTCGCAATATTTCGGTGCATTATTAAATCATCGCCAACGAATTATTTACGTATTCTTAATGATAACGTATCGTTGTATTTAGTTTTGCTATCATTGCTTTACCATACTTTACTATTCCAATATTTTTTTTAAGTAGCACCGGATGACAACATCCATATACATCGAGCAAATTTTTTTTAGCAAATATTTATCATTAAACATCTTCAAAATATTATCCGAGTTTTTTTCAATTTTTTTAAACAGGTTTAAATTTATCAATAAACACACATTGAAGGATTTTATATCGAACTGTGTTCGTTGTAAGGAATTCATCGATATATTTTCTCTTATTTATTTTGATAAAAACCAATATTTTTATTCCTGTAATCAATTTAACTCAATCTTCGTAAAATATAGAATTTGTCATTTAAGAAATCCATATGTACAATATTTATTAAAAGACTTAAAAACGAATTCAAAATAATAATGGATGAAATACCTTTTAATCTATTTATTTAAAATATTAAAATATACGAATAAACGTTCTTAGTAATAACAAATAAACTAAAACGAAACAGACAACTTTACAGATATTGAATAATCATTTGAAAAATAAGTATTTATATATAGTGTTAATAAGCTGGAGAAATAAAAAAGTGAGATGTAAACAAATATATTCGAAATATATATAAAATATAAAATATTCTTCGATTTATGCGTTATGGCTAATTGATTGTTTTTCTACAATACCGCGCGATTATTTTTCGTTTTTGTTATTTTTAAGTCTTTCGATACTTCTTTTAAATGCTTTAATTATCATATAAGAAAAATGATTTTCTTATGCATAATAACTTGTAATTGTTTTTGTAAATTTCAACAATTGATTCGTACTAGTAACAAATGTGCTTTTTATGGAATCTATTGGTTCAATTTTTATAAAGTAAATTATGATAAATATTCATATCGAGATTTATAAAGAATGATATATGCTATTAGCAAAATTAATTCGTTTCAAAATTAATTTTCATAAAGATAATTTCCCGTTCTGTAATTATAAATCACTTATTTTATAAATAGTTAACGATATTATCCAATCGTTATATAAATTAAATAAACATATTCTAATAAACTTTTTCAAATTATCAAATGTTTCTAATACGTTTCTCTATCACTTTTATAATTATCAAAATTCTCAAATATTTAAACTCGAGTGTTATATACATAACGAAACAAATTCTTGTGGATTATTAGTCATTTAATTTATTAATACGGTACATAATTCTAAGATTTACCATACAAGAAGTATATTGTTACCATTATTAATAATGAAATCATTAGTTATTAAATCTTAATTCTTTTAAAATTATTTGCTTATTATATGTAACGAACGTTTTGATATATTAGAGATATAAAAAATTTGGAATATGTTTGGAAAGTCTTTTCGTAACTTATCAATAATTTGTGTTTTGTTAAGCACTTTTTTTAAATATTTTACCCCGATGATAGATGATTTATCTGTTCTCGATCGATTGGAGAATCAATCGATACTTCGAACAAGATTACACGAAGCATTTAACGAGATTATAAACCACGTTTAATAAAATATTTTTTTAGAATCAAAAAATGAATTTTCAAAATGAAATTGTTAAGATTAAAAATTATATAAATATTTATTTCTTTACTTTTTTCTATTACAATAATCGAGATACCAACAATCAAAAGTTTGATGCTTGACGGAACACGTGCATGGTTAAAAAAGTATACGTATATATAATTTTTTAAGTGCGTTCAGGATAAAATTGTACAATAGCATTTTAATTATGGATTAATAAAAGAATTATTTAAATTCATAGTAATGAATATACGCAAGAAGTTACGAATATAGAATACTAGCGAATGAAAATTAAAATAATCATTAAATTTAAAACATGTTCGAGAAATTTGTTTTTAATAGAAAAACAAAATAGTATCATTGTAAAGATACAATGCAAAATTCATAGAACCTTAAATATTGGAATTTGCTCCTATAACTTAAAATCATTGCATACGCGTATGCAATTCACGCGAGTGGACTTGTAGCACTTGGATATTCGTAGCACCAAAGATGTAAAACTTCCCACTAGTTACAAAATATAAAATCATTTTTGATAAAAGCGCTGAAATTTATACATCCTGCTTTATTATAGAAATAAAAAATAGGTTTTCGACAATGTCAAGAATGAAAATTATTAGTTGGTAAATGAAAAAAGCTTCGCGCCATAAATTAACATATATGAAAAAATCATTCGATATTTACAAAATATCGAAAACAAAATGCTATTTCCAAATGGATTTTTTCCATAAACATGTTTTTTGTTTAAAAAATAATTTAAAAAATTGATTAAATTTACAATTTCTCCTAAATTTACCGTTCGTTTCATGTAGATAGTAAATATTGACAAAGTTTAAAGCATTGCATTTCGTATTTTGGTTACGTTGCCGATACCTCGAAAAATGTTTAAAAAGTTTTTGTTTTTCACAATGTTTAAAAAATTTTTAATCTACCTTTTCGTGGAGATATACATATTTTAAAAAATTTATCGGAAAAATATAAAAACTGAATTTTTAAAAAAATTCATTTAATGAATTATAAATCATAACTCGATAAACGAGGTTTAGATTCGGAGACGAAAATATAATTAACGCAAAAAAATAATGAAATACCTTATCTTTGAGTGACAAAAATTGTTTTTTAAAGTATAGTAAATTATAATTTTATTTTTATACTAATCGTTTAAAAATAAATAATTTTCGAATCAATCTTATTACGCTGAGAATTTTAATAATATATACTAGTAGAAGCATAATTTTAACGTTGGGCCGATCGATTATAAATTATGTTATTTTATTTCATATACACAATTTAAAAACTTTATTTTTTCAATCTCTTATTTTTCTATTTCTATATTTATATATTGTTTTATTTTTTTAAATTTTCTTTCCTCTATATTCAAAGCGAATCGATTTCTTTTATTTTAATTTTTGAGTATTCCGTTTTAGCTATTTTGCATATTCTTATCTCTCTCTTACTCCCTCTTTCTATCTATTTCTTTCTACGTTCTATCATTTCTCTGCATTATTTTCTTTCGATATTAAAAAAACTTATATGGTATTTAAAATTTTTGATATTTCTTAAACTAATATTTTGTTACTGTAATATTACGCGTATTCTTGAACAAAAATAGATATATAAAAGAAAATGTGAAGTATAACGAAACATAATGCGAATAAATACCGAAAAATTCGTATACGCGAAAAATTACAAACAATCGTATTTCGCGAATTACATAAAAGAGGTAAATTAATTATACGTATGAAATTAAATACAAAATAAAAGATGTTTACAAGATCGATATGAAATAATAAAGAAGCGTATTTTGACGCACGAAAGGGACGAATCCTAAGAACAAATTTACCAAGCACGTGTTTAGAGTGCCGAAAGAATATATTCTTTTATAGCAGTTCGTCGACGCATTAAACAATCGGATATCACTGACTGTATTTTTAGGACCGTGTTGCCATTGTCCTCAGCAAAATGTTTTGATGCCAGAACTACGCGTTATCGACTAATAATTTCTCTTGTACTACGCGACGTTTTTCGTTCAAGTCGCTTCTATCGAAACATGGAAATACTTGGCGATCGCTAGTAAAAAGTTAACCCACGAGCTTTTACAGAAACAAGAAAATTTATAACAATCTTTACATGCATCTATTTGTAAATTTATTTATATAATCGAATCTTTGTATTCATTGTTCGTTATTTCTTTTTTCATATTACAAAATTAATATGTTAAGTCCTTAGATGGATTATTATTCATTTTTCTATAATTTTTAGATGTAATATAATACGGATTTTGTATTATTTTTAATCATTCCAGTGTATATACATTTTATACGCCTTTGTTGATAATATTATCATTTTAATCTTTAGCGTCATCCTATAATAAAACATACATTTATTTAACGAAATACTTGTCTTTGTTTTGTCTTGGGTCTTCTGGATTAAAAATCGAAGAAGAAATATTAATACATGAGACGTTAGTTAAGTATTTTCAAGGAGAAAGTATTTCTTAAATAATTTCACTTCTTGTTTACTCCTTCCCCTTTTTTCTTAAGTAAATATTTTCAAAAAAATGCAAGAAATTAATCTATTATATCTTATATTTGTTCTAACGATTTAATAGGTATATAAGATTAACGATATCCATTTTATGATTTAATAAAAACGTTTGATCAATTTAAAAATTTTGTTAATTTTAGAGATTTTTTATAAAAATGTTATATATAATAGAGCAATAAAAGTTTGCAACCAAAATTATTATAAAATTAAGTTATTATTACATTCAAAACTTTTTCATAATTTTGATGAATATTTTATTTTTTTAATTGAGTTTTCATTTCTCATCGCTGCTATTCACCGTTAGTTCATCATTCAAGTATTTTATTTGAATATTTTAATTAAATTTAACGTACTTTTGTAAAAAATGAATCTTTATATAAAGTTACGGATAATATAAAAATAATTTTGATCTTTTACAGTAAAAAAAACGAGCGGTTTGCGTGACAAGTATGCAAACATCGAATCTTTATTTTTATTTCCATACATGTATGCAAATTTATAAAATGCGTTACATATGTGAATCGTTATTTAATCGATCCAACGTGTATATATTATATGTAATAATAGCTATAATTATTTCACATGATCAATCTTATTTGATTAAACATGATTATTTGTTTTCATTGTGATGTTAGATCAAAAAAATTTTTAAGTTAATTTTATTACAATAGTAGTTTAAAATATAAAACCGAAATACAGAATCAATTATCCAATATAATATTTATATTGGACTTTCCAATATTTCTTTACACCACGAGAACTGTGGTGTGGTCTCGTGGAAAAAGGTTTCAAAGAAAAATAGAACAAGGAAATCTTTTTAAAACCGTATCCTTTATTTGCCGACTCTCTTGTACTAGTCACTTACCCCCTCCCCCCCACCGAGTAAATTCAACAGCCCTTTCTCAGTTTTCAAGACGAAAATCTATAAAGCCGTATTATTCGAAGGCATTATTGTTTTATCAATAATACACGTATCGTTAATAACGTAAGTTACATTTAAAGTGTAATTTTATTAATAAAATTAATTTATTAATAATACGAGTAAGTAAAATAAATATATAATTGAGAATAGGGAAGGAGAGAGAATGAAAGGAAAAAACAGAAAATGAAACTATATCCTTTTTTGTTGGTGCGCTCACAAAAGGTATCAAGTCACAATTACGAGGCAAAAAATTGACATTTTTCGAACGAGACTCGGAAACTGCGGGGTTCAATCAAGATAAAAATGCTCGAAAGAAAAACGATTAAACGATATCGAGGAACTTAATACATGTACGGACTTTTAAGCGTTGGTATGTAATTTTGTTCGTTATCGCGATTTCGTTCTATTTTAATTCTTTTAATTATATATTATTATTGAACGATTAAAATATATGCCATAGTAATCGAAAAGACGAATAAAACGTATATTAAATAATTGTCGAAATAAACGTAATAGTCGAAAAGTAATTCTTTAAACAACAGTCGGTAAATAATTATTAGTCGTTAAAGCTTAAGTAAATATTATTCAACTCATCCATACTTAGTACTCGAATACCGATTATCACTAATTGAAAAAAATTTTACAAAGAATAATAAAAGAAATTGTATCGAGTTGTTCGCGATTTATGTACAACGCGAATCGAATCAAACCTATTGTTTCGTGCAGTCAATGTATCGTAGTAAATAGAGAGGATCATAGATGGCGTGAATCAAACTCCGCTATCTTAAGACATAGGATAACGATTTGTTTGTAAATCGAAAATTCATATTTAATTCCCATTTGAAACGCCGAGAAAATTGGTTACAGGAATAATTTTATAATAATAGATTTCCTTCCTTGCCCTTCCCTTTAATATTTACTTGAATTCTATGTCGTATTTGATCAATTTTTCGTATATATGTTAATGTAGATAAAATTTTATGTACACTAAATTCGTAATTAACTAGAATAATAAAATTTTGTAAACAACAATTGTAACGGTTGATAATGCTGTGTTTTTATGCGAACTTTTTCAACGGTTGCATTGCAAATAATACAAAGTGTAAAAATTTTATGCTATACTGGTCAAATATAAAAATATGTTTATGTATATATTTCGGAAACACGGAGAAAATTTTTCTTCAACATTTCGTTTAAAGAAATTTTGAACAAAGAATAAGCGTAAAGTCGGATAGTATTTTATGGTATGAAATATACTTTCGCATATATATATATATATATATATATATAATTAAATGATAAAAAAACTTCCGTTAATATTAATAGCATTGTCGCTCTTTTAATTATAAGAATTAAATCCTTCGAAAAGTAAAAGTTAGAATAAAAAATAAGTTATATAATATAAGTTATAATAAAAAATAAATTTGTTGATATTATTACCATTGTTATTATTTTATGCGTACCCTCTTAGATCAATATTTTATTCAACGTATCTTTTGTTTTAATTTTCAAATACCAATGTTATTAGATTCCAGTGGTTATTTAGTTTTACAGATTATACCGTTGATACAGTTCAAGTTCTTGAAAAATACATATGTAAGAAGTAAACAGATGTTTGATAAATCAAAGTCTATGCCTTAACATTACACTCGTAATACGTGATAAATATGTAAAAACATATATAACTTTCAATTTACATGAATTTTTTATCGTTTAAGATTTATATCCAAATTAATTTCATTAACATCGAATTAAAAAAACTTTAAAAGTAATGATTTTAAATTACATATTTAACTTTTAAATTCGTAGAAATAGTTTCGAATATTTTTTTGGTATTTTATATACAATACTAATTTTCAAAAGAATTTTTTTTATACTAACAAAATACATTTAAACATTCGATAGACCTTTTATTACTTTTCAAAAAAATGTTTGTCAGGCGGTAAAAATTTGCAAAAATTCAACCTTTTATACTTTAGCGAAAGTAGGTTATTACGTTTATAACGATATCCTTATGCAATTGTACAATATTAAATTGATTTAGTAAAGAATACGAATACTATCGTAGATTCAAAATATTTATTAATCTTCAAACTGTGTACAAGTATCTCGAATAATGTGAAATCATCATTTTTTCTTCTGAAGTTATCATTAACGTTATCATTTTTATTGGAAATACTAACGCGCATTCGATACTATGTTAATTATTTATTTGATTAAATTGTAATAGTCGGTTAAAAAGACTTTAATCGATGTAATTATACGCGGAAAAAACGTACAATGACTATTTGTAAACCATGAACACAATATTTCATAATCTTGTTACATGTTCATATATTCCACATGCGTTAAGCTATTACAACACGCGATTACTTAAAGAAATAAATAATAGATCTAAAAAATTCTAAGTAAGCTAATTTTACTACACAATTATATATAAATTCTTACTTTTTATCGACTCTTAAATAACAATATATTGAATTATACATTACGAATTAAAATAATAAATTACGAACTAATTTTAATGTATTATTTTATAATATTTTACGTCCATCAATTTTATTTAATGGTTGTGTAATGTATGTATGATATTATATTATTCTATGTATAATTAAAATCAATTTTTTTATATTCTTAGTCCTTATTCTTTTAGAAATAGTTATATTCTGTATTTTGAATAATTTGTTTTTTGTATACACTATACTATTGTAATATTTAAAGTTGAAAAATTTAATTGAAAATATATTCTACAGTTTTACAAATTGAAAGCGGAAACAAAATTTCTAAAATGTTTAAGCTATCATACTTTATAATTTGTATACATAATATTTATGTTATCTGTATTTTACTTGTCACGCGTGCTATATTGAAAAACTTGTTCAAATATTGGATGGAGTTATTACCGACTGATTTAAATTTGTAAATATTTTATGTTTTAGTTAATTATATAAATAAAATGTAAAAAATTTTTTTCATTTCTTTTAGTTCGGTTGAATAAAAAGCTTTAATATACAATTGATTAACAGATGTATTTATTAAAATTTAGTATAAAATAAAATTTACACGTTTTTCACAGCAATCAAAAAATTAATCGCAACGTCAATAAAAACGATAAAAAATCATAGCATAAACAAAATAATGGAAGAATTATAATAATAGATAATGATGTACACTTGTGAATTAGTTGAAATTTTTAAATTGTGTTTATGGACGTATTATCGAGTATATTTTAAACTTTAACTAGCACGTTTCAAAATTTATACCAGTAAATCACATAACACATGTGCTCCAAGACAAACATGTGCAGTTGAATTAGTTTTTTTTAAGAAATCGCTTTATTATCACTCTATTTTCATATTATTTCTTTGTAAAAAATTTAGTGTTATAAGAATACGACAAAAATGTGAATATGAATTTTATTATACGTAAGAAAAAATAACGACGTTTGTGAATCATTAGATACCGATAATTAATTTTTGTATAAATTTTCGAAATATCAAATATTATTTTTTTTATCAATATATAATATAAAATACATATTTTATCATAATATGTTATATATAACGATAAAGTCCTATTTATAAATAACGAATTCCCATTTTTATTTTTTACCAATTATCATATTAATTTTTTAATCGCCTATTTTGTAGCATATACTAATACGTTCATTTTAAAAGTGGATGTTTTAAATTTTTTAGATAATTTTTCAATAAATTTAATAAAAATTAATTTGTATTCTAAGGTTTATTAAAATTGAATTAGATATATCAACAATCATTCGTATACATTGTAATCATAATATCGTATATAATATTTAATATAAATTAAACTTAAATTATTTCCAAAATGATTGAGTAACATTGTAATATCGTAGTCACATGTGTGAAATCGTTTAAAATATGTAGGGTTAATGCACGATGCAGGTAAAATTAAAAACTTTAAATTAACATTTCGTTATTAATTTTTTTTTCATTAAATCGTTAATTTTTAATTCAATAATTTTTAAAATAATTTAACAATGATAAGAATATAATTTTCCAAAGTAATAGTAGATATAATAACGTTCGTAACATTTTTCAAATAATACAAACGTTTTTTCAAACTATGATAATTACTTAAACTTTTAAGAAAAGTGCTTTATTAAATATTTGTAAAAAATAATTTCGTTCTTTTCGATTAACAGTAGTATGTTTCTAGTCTATAATTTGATTACATTATAAAGGATACTCAGAGATAAAATATACGTTGAATATAATATAATTTATGATTATTCGAGTATTTATTCCGTTACTATTTAAAGCATAAAACTTAAGCTAATAAAAAATGTTTTCTTTACTAAGTATATAAAAAATTATCGGTCAAAGTTTTCGAATGACTTATTAGACTCTTTATATATTTATTTGATAAAGCATATTTTAGTAATTATTGCTTTAAACGAAGAGCGATAAAAATTTTATCTCTCCAAGTAATTAAACTAATTATATAGGTTTTCCGAGAGTCAAGTTCTCAAATAACGTGGTTTTATTTTTGTATTAAAAACTTTGGGAATAAATAATTAGATATGTAAAAATTAAATATGTTCTTCGCGATGTTCCGTTCCATCGTTACATATAAAATCAAAACGTCGGTTTTAATAAAAGTTTCAAGTTATAGGTGTTCAACGGATCGCCGTCTTTTTATTTTCAACTCGTACCTACACATACTGTACAAACATATTAATCCTTTGAGCATTATAAAGAAAAGACATTTACCAATAAATACAAGATTATCGACGTTCATTTTGGGGTTATCCTTCCATCAACATTGTAACGAAAAAAGAGGAAAAACCTCGTAGAGGTCGAAGCTGTTGACCAAGGTGAAAGGGCTTCTCCGAGGTTCTAAGTTAGGAAGCTTTCCTTAATCAGCATTTTGAGGAAGCAGCGCCGAGTCGATAGTTTACGGGTATTGGCCTTGAATCCCCCGACACACGTCGATCGATTTCAAGGAAAAAATGTATTTGGAAACTCTTTATAATAACCGAACGCTACATTATTCGTATTACTAATAATTAAAATTGTAAGGTATCAAACTTTACGACTTATCATTCTCTAAAATTGCCAATAATAAATAATAGCAACATCGTAATAATTATACACGAGTTTTTAATTTATCGCTTGGAATCCATCTTCTTCGTTTTCATTATTATAGATTTTATTAATTTATTTTGAATTATTTTCCGATACGTCTCGAAAGCGCCTCTGACGCAGAAATAATTTTGGTATGTCGGTCAGTTATGGAATACGAGTACGTATTTACCATCATCGATCAAACGATCGATAAAATACTTTTATAAATAATATCCGTTTTAAAAATCTTTTTAAACGATTAGGTTAAAACCAAGAGTTGGTAAACAACCAGGCGTAAATTTAAAAGTCCAAATATACTGCTTCGGAAATAAGTTTTAGCAAAGGGACGAATCGAAATCGGTCGACGATATTTGATTCGACCTTTTAAAAAATATATTTGGCTCGATAAATATTATAGTAGGAGGCGCAACGAATCGTATTTGTTTAATCGATCGACTTACATAAATAACGTTTCTCGCAATCTCGACGATACGCATTTTGACATTTATTAATTTCTCTAGACTGCAAACGCGTGTATCGAATAATTTATCAAGCGCGAAGCCCTGAATGCAATCTGGAGAAAAAAATGAAAACTGCGTCTCGGACGGGGAAACAATCTGTAATCGTTCACCGAAGCATCTCTCCAGTCTCTATGAACGAGTGTACGAGGAGCGATACCTTGAACGGAGCGCGTACATAAATTGAGATACGCGTCAGAGTAGGTGAGAAGTTCTGTACGGGAGAGGGAGCGAGAGGGTGGGAGAGAGACGGGGAGAGCGGCGCGAGAGAGGAGGAGGGTGTGTGTGGGGGGGGGGGGACAGGTAGAACACCGAGGAGTTTATCGGTGTCGCTAACGTTTGTCGTCAGCGGTGGCTTTGCTTAGCTGGCAACACCTGCGCTTAAGCTTTTAGTGCTATTTTAGCGTTTGGTGCGCGCGCGCGTGAATATTGTGCGCGGCAGCGCGAGGATTTCCCTTTGCGCGGGCGCATTTTTTATTTACCTCGCTTTTACCCTCGCTTTTACCCTCGCTTTTATCCTCGTTTTTACCCTCGCCTTTATCCTCGCTTTTATCCTCGCTCCATGATTATTTACTTTGCTTTCCTTCCGACTCCTTCCAATCGTTCTTAAACGCGTTCGCTAAGACTTTCGATCTGTGCGCGTGTTTTTTTTCTCCCGTTTCAAAATTTTAGTGGAGAAACGAGTGTCGCTACCTTTATTTCCTTGTAATTGCAAGTTTACAGTGGTGCCTTAGCGAAAGGTCGAATGCTTTTTTCTGGTATCACGTTGAAATCTTTTATCGTCTATTATACGCTTTATCAACTTATTTTATATCGTTCGGAAGAAAATATATTATTTATAAATTTCTTTGATAAACTGCTTGTACAATCTTCGTCCTTAAATCTGAATTTAATATCGCTTACATTTGTAGATTATCGAATAAAATTTTTCGGTGCTGAAAGCGATTGTGCTAAAAATTTATTTACGTTCTCTACTTCGAGTTTGATTTGAGAAATAATAAAGCGAAATATATTCTCAGCGACTCGTTTTATAACGCATAGTTTGAAGAAACGGTACGAGTATTTCACGACTCGTTACTTTCATATTTCATCTTTGCTCTTTATTCGCATAGGTTTTTTCCATTGAAGTCGATATCCTTACTACGTGCTTTTTAAGTTTGTACTCCGATAACAATTAATTAATGTCAATATTAAAGAATTTTTGATTCTATTAAAAAATGTTTCGAACGATACAATTTCTTATTATAGTTCCTAGATAAGTAGTATTTAATTCCTTATTCTGATTATGCGTTGAACGAATAATAAAATAATTACGTAAGTGTTATGAGAAAATTTTAATCTAAGAATTAAATTCTTAGAAGTAAAATATAAAAATTCAGAAATATTTACGATAAAAAAATAATACTTTCTTATTTATTTTATTTGAAAAAACAATCTTTTTTAAAATATGCATATTTATCAGAAATTTATAACCAGTAGATTTTCTTAATCTTAGGATAATACGAACAAAAATATTTTTTATTTTTAATGGTCACTTTAATTTTATTGTACGGAGATAGAAATTTATCTTATTGTACAATAGAGTAATAGATATTAAAATATTTTTTCAAATTTTTCCTACGTTTTAATGTATTAATTAAGATTTTTTAAACTTAAATAAGCAAGCACTCGATTACTTCAAAATAAAAAAATTATAAATACATCATAATAATAAATACATTCGAAACATCTGTAAATTATAAATTTCATAATACAATTATAAACTAATTTGAACTGAACTTTGTAGAAATCGCAACATGTTTTTCAAAATCCTAGTATTATGACTTAAATATAATAACAAATATTATTAACTGTAAGAAAAAGGAAAAATAAAAATTTTATTAAACAAAATAAAACGTTTTAAATTGTAGTAATTCAACATTTAAAATAACATAAAAATTATAAATTATTTATTTATATCAAATACCGTTGTAATATATTCAATACATAAATATTTATAACATCATTACATTATCTTAAGATAATTAATTCTATCGATAATTACTTAGAAAATATTTGTTATTATACGTGTACATAATTTATGAAAAGAATGTTGAAAATCTATGATAGTAGTTTAAAGGATTAATCGTATAAAAAATGCTTTTATAGTTTGCAATAGATTTTAGCATTTATACAATAAAAAATGATTTTAATACATAATAAATTTCAGTTTTATTTTACACGATGTTAATAAACATTCATTAAAAGTTTATAGTATTAAAAAGTTTAATGCGAATAGTTTAAAATTTTCAATTTTAAGCAATAAAATTTAATAAATTTATCGAATATCTCAATTTTTAGTTAAACACTGGCACAAGTTAAAGTTATAATTTATTTATTAAGAGTAAATTATGTATTTTTTTCAATCAAAGATCATCATTTTTAACAAAATTTTCTAATAATTTCTTCTATTTTGCATTAAATTCTTTTAGTAGAACGTATCTCGAAGTCTAGTCGTTCGTTCCAAAATAACCTTTCGAAGAATATTTTTTATTTAAAATAAGAATAACAGTAATAACGATGACAATGACAATAACGTTTCAAATATATTCAGTAGTTTTTTTATCTACTAATTACTTAGATATTACTTCGAAACTTTTAATTACAACCGCGTACATTCGCACGTTAATTCGAACATTTATAAAATTTTCTCGGTATTCGTTCATCGATCGTAATCGATTTTGCTACGAAAGAAAAGAATTATTTTAAAAAAATATACTTAAAATACATTTCGTAATTAGCTGTGATGTAATCAAAGTAAAAAAAATTGCTCGAATAAGAAAGCTCGTCAAGAATCTCACCCAAATAACATTTAAAAAAATGTCCGACGTGGGTAAACACGCGTTAACCGTTTATTACCGATTCTTATTTCTTCCGCTAAAATTACGCGGCAGACGTTACGTTTGAAAGAGCGTTTGTAACGTCGCACAGAGCAGAGCATGTATCAAAAATCTTGTTCGCTTTTTGTTGACGTCGTCGAGCAGACGAGTCGCAGGATAGATGAAAGGGGAACCCGCCGGGAATCCAGATGCTGATATGGGAAAAGGAAGGTTAAACGGCAGCATTTTCAACTCGACGTCGATCATCGAGAGAGTAAAATGCGGCGTACGCGTACCGTCGATAATGACGAGGCAATGAAACGAATCCGAAGGAAAACCACTACCGCTTAAATAAGAGCGAAACTCTCGCGCGGCCCAAGAAGATTTTCGCAGACTGTTCGCTTCCTTCCCTCGTCCATCGATAGCGAAACGCAGCCTTTCGCGATGGTGAGTATAATACGCCTACGGCCTTGACCGGAAGCTTCCGGTACTTGCCGGTACTCGCCGGTACTCGCCGGTACTCGCCGGTACTCAACGGTACTCAACGGTACTTCCGCCCTTCCCACCCGACGCTGCCAGTCCAAATTTATTCGAGTCGTCGATTTAGTCGCCGATTTCAGAGGCAAGTCGCTTGAAAACGCGGGTTTTATTCGCGAGTTTGTCAACGGCAACCTTCCACTCCTCGGAGACGAGTTAACGAAAGACCGCCGACTATCTTGATTCTGTCCGCATTATTTTTATTATCGTACCATTGATTTATCGCTGATTCAAGCTACCGCGATGCATCGACGGATTCTTATTAAAACACGCGAATGCATTCCTATTAACGATGGCGCATTCGGACCGATTTATCGGTAAGTATGAGTAATTTTAGGAAATAACGGAAGAATACAAGAATATAGAATGTTTGCGCTTCATCTATCGAATACTACGGTTTCCCGAGTCCGTAAGAAATAACGTAATTATCGTTGTACCGAACTCAATGGAAAAGTATTTGTTTTAAAATTATGAACTTATCGGTTTTTATTCCAAAGTGCCGCACCGTTTCAAATTGTTCGATGAAAATAATCTTTCGTTCGAATGCACAATTTTGTTTGCGAAACGTTCGTTTAAAAATAGATCTTTTACGATAAAACGATACATTTTATACGTTTTATACGTTTAATACGTTTAATACGTTTTATACGTTTTATACGTTTTATACATTTTATACGAAGCTTGCGCTATCAAAGACTCAAATTAATTAACGATTAATTTTAATTATTCGAAAAAACTCATCCGTATAGATAAGTACACGTAAAAAGGATCGTTTTTACCTGAAAGCGAATATATAAATATCGATTACACTTTTCGACGAAGATAAGCGGCTAGTGGGCATATCTCGAACGAATAAAGTACAAATTCATCGAGTTCGAAAAACGTATACGTGACCGTTTGATGCCTTCTAAAGATGTGTACCTAGTAACGAGTAAAATGGTTACATCGACGATAAATTGACTCGTAAGCGCGAAGAAACGAGCTTTTCGTTGGACCGAGATCCGTGTAAAAAAAAACAACGCGCACCAAACTCTTGTAACGACTTTAATTTTTTCTTCAACCGTGCCGCATTAGCATAATTATTGGTTAGTTGCGAAAGAATCTCAGCGGCTAATGAGACACTTCATCGTAAAAACGCTGTTCGTGAAACCCAAGAGAAGACGGCAACGCAATCGGGTCGTCGTCTCGTGCAACCGCAGCATACCCCAAAAACCGCGCTCGCTTTTTTTATGTAAACCCATCGTGAAAACGAACGACCCACACACACACACACACACGCCTAGTTTACCTTGGGAAAATGATACCCTTCGTAGATACGGCTGACGATTCTCGATCGTCCTTCTACTAAATATACGAGGTGTCGTTCTTATTTATTCTTATTTATGCCACGTCGTAACAGTTCCTATTCGAACCGAGGAACTAATCTTAAAAGTACGCGTAAGTATTTGCAAATGTAAGCAAATACGATTTATATGTAGTTAAATATTAACACGATATACGCGACAGGAAAAAATGTAGGAGTTGTAACAACTTTTATTGTGTACGATATCTCGCGATTACACCCAAGCATCATTTTTATCGTTTTATGGGCTTAGTATCATTCTATTCTTAATTCCATAGTATTTTTTAATGGAACAACATTTAGATTTTAACGATAAAACACCGATAAAATAAATAACGTAGTAAAGTTAATTCATTTCCGTGATATTCTGAAATCACAATATACGATACGAGTAAACAAGTTTTAGAAACGGTAATAACTTTATTCTAAATTATTGTACATAAATTTTTATAAGAATTACGAAGATATAATTTAAATAGCATTAAAATATATTTTAGTATTATTGCGTGGTATAACGAGCGGTAAATAATCCTACGACAAAGTGTAAATCCTCGAGTCATCGCATCGTCGTGTATTATCCGAGTACCGTGTAGTATCCGAAGTATACGCTTCTGTTTATAAGCTTGCTTTAATGGGACGCGAAACTCGTGGCAACAAGAATAATAAGATCGTTTTCGTTACATAGGTGCGACGACGAGGCAGTTCTCGACGCGTGACAAAAATGAAACACGGAACCTTGAGATTTCGGAAACAAAAGACGATACCGCCAGTTTCGAAACCGTTTTTTGGGCGGATGCGTTTAATCTTCTTTCTGATTTGCGCGCTTCTTTTAATAACTATAGTTATATTCGGTAGTGATTACACCGTTTATCATCTGGGATTTTTAAACCGTAATTTCGTAAGTGTAAGATAATAATGGCCCGTCACTTAGTTATTGTATTTATAACCAAGCGACTTGTCTCTTGAACTTGTGAATTGCGTTGAAACGCCTTTTAAGGTTTTTTTTTCGTGTAAACTGCTGCGTTGAGTTATATATAAATAATGTCGAATAATCAAATATACTGGGAATTAATTATATATATATATATATATTTATTTATGTATACGTTAAAGGAATATTGTACGTCTTAACGGAAAATAATATACAAACTCAATGCTTGTACAGATTGGGAGTAAGAAAACAATAAAAATATATTATCAAACTTTTACATCTTTGGCAATACAAAATCGATCGATCGCTTCGTTATATTTATTTTCAATATAATGCTTGTATTTAATTGTAAACGTAAGATGCTGATTTCTTAAAAATATTATTTCGTTTATATTAATTATTTAAATTTATTTTCAATTCATCAATTTGATTTTAATATTTGTAATAAATGTAATGATATTCAAATAGTTTAAATATTAAACAAATGAATTAACCCACTTTAAAGTTTTTTCATATTGTTATATTTATATTACACACAAAAAATAAAATAAACGAAATAATCTTTATTTAAAAATATTTAGGTATATCTTTTGATAAAAATATGCAGTTCTAATTAATTTGTAAATAATATTAACGAGATATCGTTCGTTAAATATTATTAACATTAAATAATAATAATTGACGGTATGAAATATTTTTGATGTCAATTTTGATTTCCAAACATTATATTTGAAATTAATTATATCTAGTGTAAAATACGTATCATATTTGCATTGCGAATAATGCATTCTTGTAAGATTTCAATATTTTATATTTCGTATTTTATATGGATGTATATACGGTACTTGATACATCGATCGCTACGGAGTTTCTAAAAGTCGAATACAAAGGGTTTAAAATGCAATTCTTGTTCCTCGATAAGGTACAAGGTCGATGTAAACACGGGGAGACTATGTATCCATGTTTACAAGTTAGTTTTCTAAGATGCAATGTTTGCGAAACATAATTTTGAAAAGAACGTTTTAAACTTTCCTGAACATATTCGTGTATACCAGAGTAACGTTTGATTGTATGCGTGTATAAACTTTAAAAATAGCAATAATAGCATACGGTTGAATCGTTACTTGCGAAAATAAACATAATTTAACGTTGTTTAAAAAAAAAAATGTGAATTAACTGTTTGAATTTGCAGGTGACCCACGAGGAGTTGGAACTGTATTTCTATGTGTCTTGCGGTGTGACTGCCTTTTGCATCATCCTGTTCTCGATCCTCATTGGAGTCCTTTTCGTCAAAGTCAATCGCCTCGCAATGGACGAGTGAGTTAGATCAACGCGAAAAACAAGACCAGATGATGTCAGAGTTCAGAGACGAAGCCGCGCACGTTTTCTTATTAATTCCGTGGTGCACTCGTTCGTAGGCTTCGCACTTGAATTCCTTGGCCGCATGATAAGAGTCGATCGAATCGTGACGCACTGACTCATAATCTCTTGCCTGTTTCTTGACGAAATCGCTGATAACTTATCTTTATTGCATCTACCGAGTGCTCGATTTATATTATTTCAGAACACTTACCTGTGCACTGAACTTTTTTTATTCTATTATTTCCCACTTTACGTTTCCTAGTAAAGTCTTTGATACGCGCGACAAAGATCTCGAATTTGCACGTGTTGTACGCGAAGAATAAAGTTGTAATCGAAATTAATTTTTTCGTTTACAAACCGATGGGCGATCTTACGTTTATTTAATAATATTGTTCTTCATTTCGGGATTATGATAGTTATCGTTGTTTTAAGAATCGATTTCGCGATAGTTCGCGTAACAAAATAATATGCCATCGAAACAAAAACTTTTAAATTAATTCGTTATGTATTTAAAGAGGTAAAATTTGGTAGAATTTATGAGACATCTCCTTATTTAAATGAGCTTCAACAATTTATAAACAATATTTTTGTAATATGTCTAAAACTTTTATTACTTTATTATTACCGTTGATCTTTTATGTAAAATTTAAAATAATAATTTTTACTTCCAGTCCAATATTTTTATTTGGTGTGTATGGCGGAACGTACAAAGCGAATGTAATAATTCTTTAAATAATGCTTCCACGAACAAAATATTTACTCGCGTTGCAATTTTTTGAACTAGAAATCTTGTTGAATTACGATTTTTTCGAGGACACTGAATCGGTTTCGATAGTTACAAAAATTCTATGCACATGTTTGTGTGCAAAGTAGCTTTAAACGATAAAAAGAAGTTTTACGCTATTGTTAAACATATAACGCTATTATTATATGTATAAGGATGGATGAATTAATCAATCATTTTTAGCCTATATATTTTAAACTATTATATTTTTAAATATTACGCAATTATAAGATAAATAAAGATTTACAAACGGTTATATATAAGTATAAATATACATATATATAAATCTTCAAAACTATTTCACGTTTTCTTCATTACAGATTACAAGTTTTAATATTAATTCCGTAAATTAATAAACGTGAAAAACAATATTTTAAATTAACGTTCAATATTAATATTTATGATAAAAGCACATTTCGTACAAA
Source organism: Dolichoris vasculosae (assembly GCA_018907195.1). Classification (NCBI taxonomy): domain Eukaryota; kingdom Metazoa; phylum Arthropoda; class Insecta; order Hymenoptera; family Agaonidae; genus Dolichoris; species Dolichoris vasculosae. Next base: position 854,351 of record JACCHY010000015.1, read on the forward strand.
GAATTATGTAACTTAATCCCAGTTTTTCACAATCATTTGGTTTCTGGATAGTATAATTTATTATAATAATAATCGATAAATTATAGTTTTAATTTAAAATAGATGTAAGTCAAAATTATATTTTCGATAACGAAAACTCTACAAAGGTTGACAATGGTATAAGTTTCGATACTAATAAAAATTATAACAATTGATAGCATAATTACATATTTAGAATCTCCGAAATAGAATATTTACAATTTAGAAATATGATTAAAAAAAAAATTGAAACGAAAAAACAATAATTATTTAAATACTTTTTTACAGTTCAAATCAATTAGGCAGACAGGCAAATATGATGGCTGAGTTCTGTTATACAAATCCGACGATTGTCCCTGGAGAAGAACTTTCTCGTCGCGGATTCTCGATGTACAGCGGATCCGACAACTTTATCGACGAATACGGATTACGGAGCAACAAGTATGCCGGATCGCACCATGAAACACGATCCAAGTTTTAAGTTATTGCATAATGTGATGAGCAAAGATCGTAATCGTACAACTTAAATATTTATTTTAAAGTAAAAATGTTCTTTTAAAAGAACCTTAAAGCTGTTTTGAGTTAAAAGATACTAATCATTTATCGTTATTTAATTTTTATGTGTATTTCACAAGTAGATTTCATTTGTTTTTCATTTAATGCACGTAAAATAATAAAAACGTAATATTTTACTATTTATGTATACAAGGTAAATTTTAATTTGACAGAGTCCGATCGTAGACTCGATAAATGAATATCAACATAAATATATTTTCAAAAGAAAGAAATAATAATGAATATTGATATTTCAATGCAATTATTAAGACTATTATTTTATGCTCCCATGAATTATAAAATTAATTTATTCATAAAATTTCCAGAAAGCATTTATGGCATTGTATCAAAGAATAAAACATAAAACATGAAAGAAGTTACATAAAAATAAAACAGAAAAAACATAGTTTAGTGCTTTCAAAAATACGATGAAATAAAAATATTATGGTTTAGATAAACATATTTAAACAATTCGTTTCAAATTGACATGTAGAAGTAAAATAAACTCACAATTTGATAGTGTTAAAAGTGAAATAAAATAATATTTTTATATAAAAATTTATGTAATTCATTAAAACTATAATATCACTATATGTTAGTTTTATGAAATTTATAAATACTTCTTTTGATTTAAGTTGACAATCGAATAATTAGATTTTAAAAAGTTTCTGTTTTACCGACTGTTTCTAAGAAACTACAGATTTTAATTGACAAATGATAAATGTCGCCACTTGTTGCATTCAACTTCTTTGTTTTTCTAATAAAAACTTATCTTTAGGATAAATTGTTAATTAATAATAATAATAATTATTCTATTGTTATGAAGCTTTTTTAGTTAAAAAATTAATTACTTTAAAATTAATATATAATTATTACATGTTTTAATACAGTCTATTTTTTAACAACTGAAAGCTTTTTCGAATTATTATTAAAATTTCACAGCAATTTTATAGTTGCATAAAAAAACAATTTTTAAAATGATATTATAATATATATATACGGTAAACTTAAATATTTACATTTTATGTTATTGTTGATTTTTGTTGTAAACTTAAATTGATTATTATTATTGGTAATTAATTGTGAATGAAAATTTTTATTTTTAATTCCTTTCCATAACAATAATATAATCTAGAGAATTTAGAAGTTGTTTAAAAAATGTATTTTTAATCATTATTGTTATTATTATGGTATTTAAATTTATTTAAATGATTAATATTGTCTATAATTAAATATTACGAGGCATGAAATTCATTGTACGAGCAATTATTGAATGAAAATAGCTTAAACCCATTCGAATAATAAATTATAATTATATTAAAATAAAAATGAAATTGTAAATATTTTTTATATATACAAACGGAAAATATAAAGGCAACAATTTTTTATTAGTCAGAATCAACTCTAATATTTTGTGAAAGAGGTTTATATATTCTAAATAATTAATCAAAAGTACATTGAAAGAGTCTTTCAGCGTATAATAGTCTGTATTACCAAAGACAATAATATTAGAAAAGCGTTTCAATTTTTATATAGTGCAAGTACCTTAATGTATTTATAGTATAAAAAATAATATATAATATGAGAACTATAATATAATTATTAGTCTCGATAAAAAAGGAAAAATTATAAAATAAATAAAATTACATTAATTATAAAATATCAACAAGTAAATAGTAATGTAAATAAAGTAATTCTTAATGAATCAAAGACTTATTTTTCTTTCATTATTCATGATTGTTTGTAATACGTATATGTTTCATATTGCAAAATCATGTATACATTAATCTTTGTCAGCTATTCTAATTTATATTATAGATTCATACTTATTATTTCGAATAAATTTAACATTCAGATATTTTACGTCATTTAAAAATTTCAATTGAAATACGAATATATTTTATATCTAAAATATAATTTTTTAATATTTAAATAACATTTAATCATTTTCATTATCTGAACTCATTTATTAAAATTATATTATATTATCGTTTCGATACATTACATTTTTGAAACGAGTATCCGTTTATAATATTTTCAGATATATATAAATTTTTCAAACTATGTCATGTTTTTGGATAAAATTGTTTTTTGTACGACGTACAATTATTTCGATTGTATAATTTATGCAAATCAAGAAAATTTCTATTATTATAAAACCACTGATTAAAAATGCGTTTTGTTATCCATCTTTTGATAATAAACATTGCATATTTGTAATTCATCGATCAACTTTTACTTTTTTCGGCAATTTGCATTAATAAATATAATTAATGAATTAAAATACGAATTAAAATTGTTTGTAAAATTATCTCGAAGTAAAAATTCGTAATTAAGCATTAAAATTTAATTAAAATAAAGAAATAAAGTTTGGTCTAAGCGTTGAAAATAATTTCGTGGACCGATAATTAATTATTTTAAAATTGTGCACACTGTTGAAAAGATCGAGTAATTTATCGGTCCGTTAAATTTTTATAATTGCATAAATCGTTTTTAAACGCGATCGCAAAAAATGTAAAGGAAGCCAGGACTTGATATTTTGCAGGATGCAAGATTAATGGACCATGAACCGAACGTCGGATTATCCGTTAAACACTCGAGCGCTGAACGTGGAAGTTACAAGCGACGATAATATATTCGCGTAAGAAAGGATCGCATTTCCTAGATAAAGGTGACGTCGAAAGTAGGACCCGAGGAAGTCCACTGGTGCAGGAAGCAGGTCGCAACGTCGAGGTGAGCGAGTTGTCTCGCGTTATTTACATGCGCTTTACATGCGCTCCGGGAAAAAATGTCCGGGTGGGAGTTACAGGAAGGAACTTACAGGAGGAGTTATAGAAAGCGGGTAATAGCGGACCGCGCACGCGGATAGGCCGTAATTGGTATAAAATCATCGAGCAAACACATCGGACAAGACAGCTCGAGGGGATGTGGGCGGTGTTACGTGCTGTTACCTTGGTTACATGACGCGCGTTCTCTCTCGCTCCCTCTCGCTCCCTCTCGCTCCCTCTCGCTCGCTCTCCCGCGCTCTCCTACTCCCTAATTCTCTACCTCTCTCACTTTTGTTTCAGCTACCCTAAAATACTCTGCTATGTTCATATACATTTATATATTCGCCTTCTTATTTCTGTTCATTTTATTTTTCTTCCTCCGTCTCAATTCTTTGTTGATGTTTTATATTGTTTTTGTCGTACTTTTCACTTCTTTCTTTCTCTCGCTCTCTCTCCCTCTCTCTCCCTCTTCCTCCCTCTTCCTCCCTCTTCCTCCCTCTTGCTTACTCTCCAACAGCCTTTTAGCGTATTCCTCTTTTATATTCGCTGTTTCCTTCTTTTCTCGCCAGTCGGTACTTTTCATATTTTTTAGATAGCGAGATTTAACAATATTTTTCAATTAAAAATATAAAATATAATATATTATCGAACTACGAATACAAAAGATGTAAATGTTTATTTTAATTGCTTTAGTTCTAACCGGTTGCAAATGCCCAATCTAAAACTTGGTTTAATGCTTTCATAATTTTTCTCTTAGGTAGTTTTTATTTATATAGTCTGATCGTAAAAACAGTATATTAATACTTTACGCGTAATTACAGTTTATCAGAGATTAAAGAATATTGAGGTATTGGGCTTTTTATTTAATATAAATTATACTATCGTATACTATTGTAAAATCGAATTTTATAAAAAATAATTTCCGTATTTAGTATTGTTCGATGCTTTAAGACAAGATAACAAAAATGTTTTCATTAATCTGGAATTTAATCTGGAAAAAATTTTTTTTTTAATTTATAAGAGTTATCGTATTTGTTGAACACATTTTTATATATTTTATTATCAATATAATTATAATTCTTAATTGTACTATTATTTTCTTTGCGCCTGACATATACTGCAAATTATGCAAGGAAGTACATAAATATACGAGGGGAACATCCAACTTGTAATTTTTTTATAATACACGTAAACGTATACTTTTGTACTATTTGAATTTACCCAATATACTTACGAGATACGAATGAATATAAAGTAATTTAATTTAAAATTTAATTGTATATTTTCAATTTTGTTTATTTGTTTATTTTTTCAAGTTAAAATAATATAAATTCGACATTTGTATTTGATACCGAAAGATTTTTAAACTTGTTTAATTTTGTAAAATTATATATCGTAATTTTTTTACACAGAAAATTTCGTTTAGATTAAAAATAAAAACTAAGCTTCTGTTTTAATTAACTTGTCTATAAAGTTGACACAGATACCGAAAATTTAGTTTTATTCTCATCCTTGGTTAGAAAATTTGTAAGGTATTACGTTTCATTGCGTTATTAATTATTATTACGTTAAACAAACTTATTTTCAAAACCAAATATAATTTTAAGATTTTATCCAGATTACGTTTGTTTAATTTTTAGCTAATATAATAAACTATTACGAATCATATCTAAACAAACGTGAACTAAAACTTGTCACCGAGTTTATATTAATATTTGGTAGTAGAACGATTAAAATAATAATTTTTGCTTGCGCATTCTTTCATAACGAAAAAAAAACATGTAGAATGTAACTTCGCATAGTCTAATTTTCTGCACATGTACGGCGGATGAAATACCTAATTGTAAATAATGTAATAGTGAAAAGGGGTGCTTTTAAGCTCCGCTCGTGAGCCTCACACTTGCCTACATTATAGCGGGATGTCAAAGATAACGAATACCCCCATAGAATATTGCCTGTCCAAGTGTTTTTATAGTGCACACAGTTCGTCGAGTGTTTGGTTTAATTCGAGCTTCTATTATTACCCAAAATCCGGCCAATGCTCTTAATCGAGGCCGGATTATTAGACAGTTTTATGGCACGCGGACAAATCGTGTGCATATGTCATCTTTTACCCCTCCTAGAGTATCCCAATAGATACCACACTAAAGTTACCGTAAAGTTCAATATGCCAAGTTACGTAATGTTTTTCCGATAATTCAATTTACGCGTATTTCGATAAAAAAGTTATTTTACGACTAATTATTTATTACGAGTGTTAGTACTTGCGAGTAATTTGTAATCGTAAGGCTAAGTTGTATAAGCGCTTCGATACTCGTCATTGGGGGAATATTTATTATTATTATTATTATTATTATTATTATATACAACGTAACTCAAACTTACCAACGTAGCAAAATTCTACGAACGCGATACAAGTTTTAAATTTCAATTTATTTATTCGATCACGGAACGTAATTACACGATTCTTTATTTTTAATTTTCAGTTTTTTAAATACTTTTTATCGATGTAATACCGTTGCTCCAACTATTCCATTTAACATATTGGTTATTACATTTTTCACTTTGAATAACAAAGTATTTCGAATTAAATTAAATTTACGTTAAAAATGGAATCTAAACAGAATAATATCTTCCAAATAATATAATAAATTAATTAGGTGCGAGAAGGGTAAAAGATAATTTTACAGAATTCACCGAGCGTTAACATCGATTAAAAAGAAATTGTTCGCGTTCGGCCGAAAAAATATTTCTCACAATTTCGCGTAAAACAATTACGAAAACTCGCGTCGTAAATTCCTCAAAGAATAAGAGAAGAAGAAGGCGGAAGAAAAAGAATTGAAGGAGGCCTTTGCTCCGACACTTAGCGACTAAATAGCCAAAAAAGAAAGTTGCAATTTCGCGCGAGTATATCGTATATACAACTCGAGCCACGGTGCGACCTTATTCCTTTTTTTCGTTTACGTCCCTGGTCTTTCTTTTTTTTTTTATTCCGTTCTCTTCATTTGAGATTGCCGCATATACACATACACACGCCACGGGGGTAATTGCGAGTCGCGAGCGAGGTTTTTTTTTTTCGTCGTTCGCTCGCTCCGCTCATAAAAATGTGAGACTTGAAAGGTTAAAAAGTTTTATACGTCCTCGGGCTATCGTTCGAGTCAACTACGGCAACTCTCTCTCTCTCTCTCTCTCTCTCTCTCGCTCACTGTATTTGAATACACGAACACGCGTACACCGCGAAAAAAAAATAATGAGACGATCCACGTAACGGGAAAATTCTTCAGGGCTTGTTTCCAGTACATCATTTCCTTGTCTTACATATTCAATTACTTATGTTATTTTTTTAAAAATCCCAATTTATTTATTAAATAAAAAATGTCTTTTAAGAATATGCCTGAACGAAACTCGAATTTGATATAATCTGATTCTACGTACGATGGAAAGTGATTTTATAAAATGCTAAACATAATAATATATTCGAGTATTTGTACATAAATGTAAGGCTAAGATTTATTAGCGCTACACATAATTCGGCTGATCGAATAAAGTTTTTATTTTATGGAGTTTAAAAATAAGACACACTTTAATAATTGTAAATAAAATATTTTTGGCATATTTAAAAATATAAAATGGAATAATTTTTTTTATAATCTTAAAAACTTTACACTCGGTATAAAATACTGATTATTCTATTGTTTTCGCGTTTACATAATACCAAGTTCAATTCACAATTTTCATTGTTCAAATAATAAGAAATATAAGTGTAAGCGTAATGTACAAAGCGAATACTTTCATTTGTAAAATTGAATAATAAGAATTAATTTTATTTTAATTAATTCCACTTTGATCTTCGCGTTATATAGACTTTAAAAATTAATTTACACGCCTAATCTTTATGAGTACAAAACTTAATTAAATCTATCGTTCCGCATATTGCTTACGACTCGAAAGATGGAAGAGACTTCTAATTTTTTATTTGCAATAATAAATTAAGAAAGAAATTGTGAAAGTTCAATTATATAAAAGCCGTAAATCAATTTTAATCTTTTTAATAAGTCGCTGTACAGCATGTTTTTACAAAATTAACGTATACGGTAACGAATTAATTATAAGAATATTGTAAATGATATTGTTTGCGATCGTTCGAATGGAAGTTTAAAAATTTCGCATTCCAATCGTTCAACTTTATTGTCGATCCGTGTAAACGCCATCGCGTCGCGTGTCTATCATTTCGTCTATAAAATCACGAACGAAACGTGTTTGGGATGGACCGCAAACAAGATCGCAATTACACTATGCAACAAAGCAACAAAGCAACAAAACATTTCTAATAACGCGTTATTAATTTTTCTCACATTGCACCGGCAACGATTCGCGGATGTATCACCGAATGCAAAATAAAATCGGTACCAAGTGGAAAATAAAAGAAAAAGAGAGCCTCGGAAATAATTATCCTCTCACGCCTCCCCTTAGGGTCCTGTGGCAGTCGCGTGGACTCGCCCCGGGTGGTTTGCCCCATACTCGGCTATATTTCTAGCCATCCACCCCCTCCGCCCCTCCGCCCCTTTGGCTCCCCGTGAATCGCCGGGCGAGCGTAACGACCGACAGTCCGCTCACGATTTCACCGAATCCCGCGTAGACGGTCGGCGACTGGATATCAACGACGCCGCCGCCAAACTACGAGTCCGCGAAGATTTTAACGAGAGGCACGCGACCGTATTATGTAGGTGTAACCAACTGTCGGTGGCTAACTGATGTCTCTCTCCGTGGGTCGCCGTCCAGACGCGGGTCGACTTCTTCGTTATTCTTCCTTGTTCGCGCTTTTCGTTTCCTTTATTGTCTTCCCGAGGGTGATTCGTTCGCCGATCGACTCCTTTTTTACGTCGGCCTCTAATAAACCCTTGGATCCGTAGTCGCGTTGTCCTTAATTGGGATAGGGGATGTATCACGATTGTTTTTGTTCTTCTTATTGCGGTATTCCGATGTTGTAAATTCGAGTTTTATATTTTTAAGGGAGAACTTTCACTCGATGAAAATTGCGCTGGCTCTTTTAATCTTTACGTAATTTTTTTTTTTAATTTGAGACGCTTTTTTGTTCATTTATTATCTGCATACTGTAAAGCGATCGCCTATACGACAAATATCGACTCAAAGACATCTTTATGTCAAGATTCTTTTACGCGTACGTATCGTTTTTATTCGACGTATATCGACGTATTTGAAATGTCCTAATATTAACGAAGGAAAACAAAATAACGCGTCAATCATTATTCATAAAATAAAAAAAAAAATTACGAGATTTTAATTATTCGTTGTTAGCCTCGTTGAATGCTACAGAAAAAGAATCGTTAATGCGCCAATCGAGCATGTAACTTTGATACGGGGTTCTTACATAATACGTTTATCCCTCTCTCGTGTATCCATTATCGTGCAATTTCTGATTTATGCTGACAATTAATCCCGAAGTAATAGAAGCGAACGAGAGTGTTGAGGGGAGGATATCTTTAGTCTGTCTTTTTGGGATGCTTGTACTACTTTTGATGGTTGATTCTTGAATGAGCGGCACGTGGCTCTTCCTTTTCCTCGTGTCAACCATACGTTACACGGTTATATAGCATTACACAGCGGGTGATGTGTCGCTCGCTTCTCTCTCTCTCTCTCTCTCTCTCTCTCTCTCTCTCTCTCTCTCTCTCTCTAGCTCTCTGTAGCTCTGCTTCCAAATACACACGTACGCATGTAAATGCGGATCGTTTCTTCTTTGATTCGGTCTCGTTGACGGTAAACGATGCCAGTGACTGCGACGTGCACACATGCTTCCACCCTGTTGTACCATTGTCCCAGTGCCCAACAATTACACGCAAGTCCAATATCCTGTATCCCGTTGTTTGTAGCTTATTTTTTCTGTCGCGATTGCGGGAACGATCGAGAGAACGGTTTTCGCTCGGCGGTGGATGCGTGCGAGGGGAAGAGAGACGGAGAGAACGAACGAGCGAAAACGAATACACAGTTTCACTTCCCAACGATTCCCGACTCGTGGGATACGCGGTTGTTTAATTCCGCGGGGGGCACGACTATGGATCCCGGGGTTTTTCTCACAAGTACACGGTTTATTCTGTTCGATTCAAAGAAACATAAACGAAATTTCGAGCGGCGCGATTTCAGTTTTAACGACTAGTCGATTTTCGGCTCCGAAAAAGCGCAAAATTTGCCATAATACAAATGTAAAAATCATATGGATTATGGTGTTAATTATTTAAAAGTAACGTTAAAAATTAGTTACAAAGCGTTCAACGTTTTATTTTTACGGATATATTTGTGAATATTTTTCATTTATACGTATATATTCTTTTAATAGTTATCATCGAAAAGTAAAATAGATATTGTTCTTATAAAACAATGTTATAAAAAGAATTTAAATTATAATTAGAAAAATTAATCAAGTTAAAAATATTATTTTTTTAATCCCTAAGAGACTGTACAATAGATACATATATATACATATATACATGTATACATATTGGATTTCTTGACCATACTTAATACAAATAAGTACAAGATAATAAAATTCAAAAGCATTTGAATTCTAAAATTGTTTGTTTTATGTTAGTATGTCCCAGTTTTTTCAATCGTTATTTTTTGATACAAATATGAAGCGATGTAAAAAATTAAATGTTGAATAAAAAATACTTTGTGAAAATATTATTTTTATAAGAAAAAGCACGAGTTCATTTTTCAGTTAATATTTCTGATTCCTATAACGATATGCTTTTAAAGAAATATTAAGAATTTCAATCTTAACTCTTATTTTATATTTCAATTAAAATATTTGTAATTCATTATCAAATTTCAACAATCAACCAATTTTACAATTTGTATTCCGCGAAGTAAAATTAAAAAGGCTGTTTACATTTGTTTAAAACAAAAAAGCTTTTGTATGCTATTTATATTTAATTAAAGCGTCGATTACGTTAATTCTATTATAAAAAAAATGTCCAAGTTATATAATTTTTTTAGCGGTAGTACTAAAAAATGTCTCGATCACTAAAATAAAAAATATTTAGTTATTACACATATATAATTAAAAATGAAAGTAAACTCTCGTTAAGAAAGAAATTTTATTTCGAATCGGTTGGAAGTAAAAGTAAACAAGTTACTATTTTATTTGTATCCATTCGTACGCTTAAAACAAGAATCATTTCTTAATATTATTCTTAAATAAAGATACGTCGGTATATTCGTAACGAATCAAAACTCGGTTTATCGGAGGTAAAGAAATAATTTGTCAGTTCCAGATAACACGATTCGGCACCGCGAAATCCACTCGTCGTTGTCACAGATGCACCGAATTCACGTAGGTGTGTGAACGCGTGGACGGTGGAGTGTGAGAGAGAGGAAGGGGGAGGGGGTGTGCATGGAATAAGATGGAAAGAGGTCGAGGGAGAAGGGGACACACAGAACAGCCGGTGGGATTTCCCCATAATCGGTGGAAATCCGACCGCCTGGCGCGAGATCCGCTTGGCGTGCAAATTACGTGGAGGGTGTCCAGGTCAATAATTTCCTTGCAGGTAGTGGTATCGAGCGGGTAAACACGAGGACCAGTCGACCGCCGACCAAGTACCTGCTCTATGGTGTGGCACTTTATCACCGTCGTAAATAAATCTCATCCAGATGGTAGCGAGCGCTCTTCTTTCTCTCTCCCTCCAACGAACGCGCACAATCGTAAATACCGGCGAAATACGCTCGAAATGGATGTGTATCGGGTCGACTTTGTTTGGAGGCTCGATCGATCGTAACATGACGGAAAGAGAACGAATGATAAAGAGTGAAGTGTCCGCCGTGGTTCGCGTAGTTTTTGCCATGTTTATAGTACGAGACTATGGACTAATGGATGCCGTTGAAATCCAAGACGTTTTTATATGTTTTCGAGACAACTCATTCGTTATTAGAAGCGAATTCGAGTCCCCAATTTTCATAAGGACAGAGGCACCCTCGAGGCGCACCGCCTAGTAATCCTGAAAAATTAGGGATCCTGTACTTGGCATTTTTTTCTTTTGCGAGAACTCACTCGATCCGATCCGACCGTTTTCCAAAATTAACATTTTTATTTTTATTTATTTTTGGTGTCACGATCATCCTTGCCAAGAGTAACGATACTCGGAATTAAGCTAATGCCTTAGATTCGTGAAATTTTATAAGAAAAACTTTTTCCAATTTTTATAAAATATAGAAGATGACTTACTTTGATCTACTAGGACTAAAATAAAACGAACAAAAATTTCAAATTTATATTTTTAAAAATATACTTTTTATCTTTTGCTTGTATTTATAAAATTTACTATAAGTTTTACGTTATTTATTTTTTGCTTAACCCCGTTACAACTGCATCTTTTTTTTGTATAATGGTTAATACTTTTTAAATGTTAATTATAGAATAATTTAATGTTTACTTTATTAGTAAAAATCTATTACCGAGTAAAATATTATCGGAATATCTTTGGTATTTTCGATTTGCAAAGATTCGAGTTATTCTATTGTGATTTAATAAATTTAAAAGAAATCTGTTGTAAAATTTGAAATTTTTTTTATTTCTTGCTTTTATTGTTTAGTTTAACGATAAAGAAAAAATGTAAGACTAAATAAGAATTGTTCGTCGAAAAAAAGAATTTAAAAGGATCTTAGTAATTTATAGTGTTCGATCGAAAAACGTATGCATTATGTACTAAAAATCAATGGGTAATTCTATTTCAATGTCTTTTACACATTAAATTTCACTTATTTATTAAAAAAAATATTAAAAATTTTTCTTCGTAAAACTTAAATTATAAATATAGAGAAAAATTATTATAGTAGACTTTATTTTTAAATATTGTAAATTTCATTTAATTTTTACGTTGTTTAATACATGGAATTATAATTTTTTGAAAATATAAAATAATTATAAATAAAAGTATATCTTCGATGAGGTTGAATTGCTAATTTAAATAATTCCATCTTGAACATTCGTGAAACTTAATATTCTTAGCTTATGTGAATAATGTCAATTTTAAATATATAAAAGAAACGTTAATTAATAATACGTAAATAAAAAAATACAAGTTCAGAGGAAAATATGATATATTTTCGGCGTAGAGACACCGGACTGCGCAAATTTTTACTTTTACAATATTTACAGGACTTATTTAATGGCCTAGTTCCACAGGTTATTGAAACTTTGCTATATAAATGTCACACTTGTACTTTACATTAAATATAAATATTAATTCTATATGTATAATATATAAATACATTATGTATATTAAGTATGCCATTATATAAGTACAGTTGAATTTGTGTAATACAATAAAATAATCGTGTTTGTTGACAATTTTTTAAAATCAAGTTATTTTATTATCAGTGTTGGGTTTTGGAATAAAATATCTCTGTTGTTTCGAAAAGGCAATTAATATAAGAATACAATTAAATTTTAATCAATACGTATAAATTGATTGAATTGAAATTTAAATCGAGGAGTTCACAAACGAATCATCTTTTTAAATAAAAACTAATCGTATTAAAATTGTACGCATATTCCATTTTTATAACGGAACGATCCTATAGTATGTAATATGAAACCCAACTCCGGTCTTGGAGACTTTAAAATTAGACTAATTTAAAACGCTAATGGTATTAAATAATTTACAGTATTTAGAACCTTTGTTTCTACGTGTATTATTTGCTTATTTAAAATTATTTAAAATTAGAACAGTGTGTGAAAAGTTACTAATTCTATTACACGTCAAAAAAGGTTGTTTCTTTGGTCGGTTGGCATAAGCACCGGTCAGTCTTCGGGTTTATGTAAAATATTTACATATTCTATATTCTCTAAAAATTAAACTACAAATGATAAAACTCGTCTATTTACATTAGAAAAATCTAATAACTAAAAACGCGTCGTATTTATTATTCTCGAATATTTACAACTGTTGAATCGATAATTAAAATTACCATTAAATATAAATGTCTCATTCGTTTTTAGTTAATAATTTTCAAGAATAGGAGAATAGAATCGCATGATTTTGGTTGATTGAAACGAAACGACCGATCAATTTTCTAAACACCATTTTTTTGTTTTCAAGACGGTGACGAATTAATTCGATCTCACTTCGCACGATTGATCACCGCGTCCAGCGCGAGATGCTTTAATCGAGTAATAATTATAAATATCATTTAATTTTTTAATCATTTTAGTTTTAATTTTTTCATTCGAAACGACCATTTTTAATATATTCGCAGTGCTCATTTCAGATTTAATAAAATTTTTATACTTCTGTACATTTCTTAATTCAAGATGGTGTCTAAAAGTTCGATCAGCTGTTTATCACAGCCTATCAAACTTTACGAGCTTCGTTCCTTTTGAATAATTTGATCCGTAGATCGAAGAAACGGATTAAAAATATTCTCATCTATACTATTTCATTTTTTTACGGTAAAAGTATTTTCTAATCACATTTCAAACTCTCGTTAACGCTTTGAATTTTAATATTTAATCTGTCCAAAACCACAATATTATTCCTTTATACGCCGTATAATTCTACTTGATATTCAGCGCGTAACTACAACTTTTTCGGATCTTACGCAAGGATTGTACGCAATGGATACGATCTAAAATAAATTTCACTAGGAAACTTCTAAAACTCTAGTTAAAATTCGAAGTAAATTCGAAGTAAATAAGTTCCAAGTAAATCGTTGGAGGCGATGCCAATTAAATAATATTTCGCAAAGGTGATACAACGCTTCGATCGTGGATAACTTCGTTTACAATAAATTCAGCGATATTCAGAATACCCTGAGTCTCTTGAACACCCGCTCGTCCGTGATTTCCTGCTGCGACGTCTGAGCGACGTCGTAGCAACTGGCCTGCTGTCAGTGAACGAACTGATGATGCGGCTGGACGGAGTTTGGGCTGTATTGCTGGGTGTTAGCATAAAGAGGTATGTCTATATGTTCGACTCCGCTGTCCACGTGCAGATGGTGGTGGTGATGATGATGCCTGACGTTTTCGTGAAGGACGTGATTCGGCGAGGTGTAAGCTTGCTCGTGGTGTCCAGGAATAACCGGGTTTCCGGGAGTCGCGGGGTTCGCGTAGCCGTTGAGGAAGTTGTTGAATCCGCAACTGGGGAACATGGCGGCACTGGCATCGATGCTCGCCACGTTTGGCGGGGATTCCAGAAGCTGGTGCTGGTGATGCTGAGGAGTATGGGGATACGCGGGGAAGTTGTTACCGATACTACGCGGTGCTTCTATCGCGTGGTTCACGTTCAGAGGACTCGAAAGATGAGTATCGGAGGCGTCCGAACTTCCGCAAGAACTCGAAGAAGCCGAATACGGCCTTCGTTGCTGTTGGTTTTGTGGACTGTGCTGGATATTCGTCATGGGACTCGGAACGTGATGCATAAGGTGAGGATGTTGTTGCGATGGTTGTTGGGGTTGTTGCGGTTGTTGCGGTTGGACGGCTGCTAAGTGATCGTGAGGAGTTCCTGAAATCGAAAGCAGGGTACATTTTTAAATTAAATTACCGAATTTATAAAGAAAAACTAATTTGGTGTTTAAACGCTGGGTTGAAAATTTCGAAAGGTTTGATAAATTATGACGCATTAAAAATTCAATTTAAGTAATCGCTCGTATGTGATCCAAACTTTTCAATATTACATTGATGTTGCAATTTACTCCCAGTAAAATAAATACAAGCCGTTAAAGTTCTTTGGGTAATAGTCGATTGTCGATTAAATCCAACCATAAATAAAAAGTTAATCTTTTAACGCGCAAAGTAAACGTTCCTTAGCATCGATAGGAATAGGTAGAGTAGTTAATTACGGATGATAAATAAAAAGGTCGGTGCGAAGTTGTTCCGCGAGGTTAAACGGTAATACTTTAGCACCGCGATAAAAATGAACAATGGTATAATAGGAAGGCGAACGTACCTCCGTATTGATAGAACATGTCGGGCGAGTAATAAGCGCTGTCCTCGTGCGATGCCCCGGCTCCAGGTTGAGTCGGAAAGGCCGCACTGGGTGGCAAACCGTAACCCCCGTGATTCGGTATGTAGTCCGAGCTAACGTAACCCGAGCTATCCGTGTACTCGGAGTCGGCGGTGGTCTCGGTGGTGGTCCTCGCGCGATAAGGTGACCTTGGGCTCGTGTGTTGCTGTTGCTGTTGCTGCTGCTGCTGTTGCTGCTGTTGCTGCTGTTGCTGCTGTTGCTTCTGTTCCTGCATGTCCGAGATGCCGGCGCCGGCCACCACCGTTGAGAGCGGCGTCTTTGGCAAGGGTGTACTCGGCGGGTTTCCCGAACAGACGGTCGAAGCTTTCTGGTCCGAGCTCAGCACGAGGTCCTTGGCCTCGATTTGAGACAAGACGTAATTGACGGAGACGATGCAGTGAGGCCGAGAGCTTCGGGAGTTGTGAACTATAGTTGCGTACGACTGCATCCAAACCCATCCACCGGTGCGGGTCAGAAACCTGTAGTATCGCGTTGTCACTTGCCCCTTGCATAATACTGCAACGGATAACAGAGCAATTCTTTTGTAATTCGATTCAAACTTGTTACCAAAGCTTAACGAGACTGTAACTTTCGTATCGTTTCTTTAATTCGTGCCTTCAAACAAATATAGATGATACATTTTTGATAGGTTATCGTGTTTATAATTTTATACTATCTTTAATGGTCGACGGTACGTACAAGAGTTTATACGTTAATAATCAACGTAACTTTGTTGTTGAAAGATTACAATATTTTAAACGTATCGAACGTTTACGTGCGCAAGATTATTTTTTATAATTTGAAGCTCGCGTTGATTAAAGGATTAAAAATGATGGGACAATATATATCCATGGATTAGAGAAAAATATACGTTATGAAAATCTCGTTGACTAATATAAAATAATCGTGGTTCGTTAGCAAAGTCGGGTTGGATTATTGAATAAAATCTGCCGCTGTTTTTTACGTTTTAACGAATCCGTTTTTCTAATTACCGTAATCAATTTTTTTAAAATACGTTCCAAGCCAGTGCTTGACCGTCGCGACGCGAAAATCTCTCCCTCGGAATCTCCATTTTCAGTCTAAGCTCTTTATACTTTGCGGCTGCTAATAAAAATAGTTTCCGCGCTGTGTTTGAACAAAGAGGAAAAAGAGGATAAACTCGCTCTTTTTCTTCCGCGGCGTGAAAGCCCTTGATATCCAACCTCGTAGAAACGATATTAGTGGCTCACCTACACAGCCTCGGAGGCATCCCTTTGAGGCTAAGCTCGTGAAACTGTGAGTCTGTTCAAACAATGATAACAGTAACAGCCAACCGTCTGTCTCTCTTACTACTTTCACGTCGCTCCTTCTATCCACTTATCTCTATTTTCCTACCTCCTGCATCTTCTCGCTTTATACCTCACTCTCTCTCTCTCTCTTCCTCTCTCCCTCACTCCCTCACTCCCTCACTCCCTCTCGCTTTTTCTCAGACTCTCACGTTTTATCGTAATTCTCATCCTTCTCAAACTTTTTGTTCTCTCCTATTATTTTTTACCCGTTTCTTTGCTATATCCTGACAATTTTAAGCTTTTTTGAAGTTTATTACACAGAGTAACTCCTTAATAACTTCACTTGATTTTTCTATTTTTGCTACTAATTCGTTTATTTATACAGAATATTTTTTAAACTTTTTAAATTCTCTTTCACGTTTGGTATTAAAAATTCACGATGTAAAAATTAATTCTAATTTTTTTCCAAGTTCTGCTCATAGAAAATGAAAAGTAAATAATTTCGATAAAAATGATTTTACACAGTTCGATTGGCTGGTTATTAAACGAATTATTATTTCATTATTATTATAATACGATGAAACCATCGTTATAAATAAAACTAAAAATTAGTAGTAAAAAAGCATACGCGTCCAAATAAATCACAACACGTTTTAAAGTTCCTTAACATTTTCGATGAAACGGCAATATTAATATTAAATCGAATAGAAATAGATTTATTTGCATAAATCAACGCATTAAATCCGTCGATTCGCTCTAAAAATCCTCTCCCGATATTTTCTATATTTTCGGTGAAGGACGTGCGCAGCGAGGTCGAATTCGGTTCGTCATTGTTCAATCAATAATACACATCGCACCCTGTTTTGTACTTAAATTTAACTATACACATGCGCAGTTTGATATTTGATTATTAAACGGAAGATGAGTACGCGAAACAAACTTTCATCGCTTTTCGCTCTCGTGTAAGATAATATTATATTATACGGATAAAATTATTTGCATTGTCAGTCGTTTGTAGCGAATTTCGGTTAATACAGCCTTGATATCTTGCTCGAACTCTAAGAATATCGTCACTATATAAATTTAATTATTTTGTTAATCGTTTATAATATTGGAATTCTCAGAATATTAATATTATCCTAATAAAAAATACAGTAATTTTAAAACTATTCTACGAACGCGTTGAATTTTACTTTGATGAAAATATCGATTTTTATCGTTTCCGAAAAGTGTTTGAAAATAGTATTTGATAAACTAGTTATCGATACATCGGCTGAATAATATTAAGTTTTAAAATACGTCGGAAATCGCAAAAAAAAATTATGATTTTATGTACGATTGTATTTGAAACGTCGACAAATAAGCCTTTATTCGTTGTATCAGATGCGTATAGATTTCTTATTTATTTTTGAATTTATCGGATAAAAAGCGTTATTTATTTAGTATAAACGTATAAAATTTGATCGTTCGCATTCGTACGTGCAATATTAATTTTCTAAATATTTTTCCATGTACCGATCCACGTAGAACAACTTTTTTAATTATTCTTACGAGTCGTTCTATTTTCCGCGAAAGAAGTTGTCGCCGTAAAAAATGTTTCATTCTTGCAGTCGCGAGTCACAACTTGCAATGTAGTACGAGTAGTAACCTCGAGTCTTTTCATTCTTAAACACGAAGTTAAAAATATGGAACTCGCTACGAGTGAGTATCACGATGTGACACGTAAGTCGCGAAAGGGCGTTTTCTCCGTTAGGCACGCGAGACACCCAAAATGAAAAATAAGAACGAGGAGAAGAACGAGAAGAAGGACGAGATGAAGAACGAGATGAAGAACGAGATGAAGAACGAGATGAAGAACGAGATGAAGAACGAGATGAAGAACGAAGGGTCGAAAAGAGCGCATAAGGAAGAGAGAAAATAAGTAGTAAAAGAAGCGTCTTGAAGGAAAAGAAAGTGGTCGGTCATCTCGAGGAAGCCGACGAAAGATCAAAGCCTCTCCTCCGTGTTTCGCGTACAAGGGCTCACCAGACTTCTTTCCCCTCTTTCGGTATTCGGTCTCTCTTTCTCGTTCTCGCTATGGTTGAAAAAATGGTTGAAAAGATGGTCGAGAAGATGGTCGAGAAGATGGTCGAAAAGCAGCGTCAGCCGCATGTGTACGTATACAACCCTTTTAAACCCTTGCGAACTCTTATCTTTGGAACCGAAGTCACCTTATAGATACGAGCCCTGCATAAAGGCGACACGCGGATAATATAGACGAGGTAGAAAGTTGCGATAAAAGAGGAGCCAACAGCTTTGCGATAAAGATGAACTCGAAAATCCTGTACGTCTATAAATGCTTATGGATCGACTATTATTCGTCGTATAAAATAATTACTTTAAAGATTCTTTTTAGTACTTGCTTGTTTTTTAATTTGTTACTTCCATCGGAGCTTGGCATACCAATTTAATTAATTCAAGGTGTAAAGATTTTCCAGGTTCGCGATGGTACGATACAAATTTGGAACGATAACTTACGTTCGTTATTTTATAACGAATATTAAACATATTTGAAATAGAATATATTGAAACATCGATGTATCGTCAATGTTTTTTATATTTAAAAAATTTAAAATCACTATCTCTGTTATTCAATTTTATCGTATATAATTAAATATTATTCCGTCCCAATTTGCCTTCCATCCTTGTAGGTGTATAGCTAACTTGCGTGGTCGATAAATATTTTATATTTCGTTAATAATTGGACTAATTATAATTGTTTTTAAATTTCCGTCAAAAATATTTGGAATAACGGTTAGATTTCTTTTACATCGAGATATAATTAATTAAGTAGACGTACGGTTTACTTACGTTGTAACGGTCGAAAGTAAAAAAAGAATATTAAATTTTACTTTCTAACTTTCGAGACCTAAGGTAATTTTATTTTTTATTATTTGAACGCATTCCAATGTTTTATGCTCGAAAATAATATTTTGCCTCTTACTTTTAAATAAACTGTATCGCAAAAATAATAAATTTAATCTTATTTTTAAACATTGAATTTACAAAAAGAAAACGAAGAAGGAAAACAAAAAGGAAACTTGATTTATTTAAAATTTATAAATTTATCGTTTTTGCGTATTTATTTAACAACAAACTGACGCACACAAACTGATTTAGATATATAATAATCTATCTTTTTGCGATATTTTTTTATTTTAACAATGTCAAAACCCGTTCGTAAAATCTGCTTTTACCGTGTGATTTATATATTAGATGCTGATGGCGCAAAAGAATCTCATTAAAAACGACTGCGCTTCTTGTACAATGCGGTACTTCGCATTGATATCGATCCTATTGTTTCCCAGTTTTCGTTAGTTTCTTTTGTCAGCGAATCTTTTCAATTTTAAGTATTCTATTATTAACTGTAAATCTTTTTTTTTCTCTGTTAACATTTTTCAAAATATCTGTTATTACTTTTCTCTAAAACCAGTTTAAAATTTATATAATGTAATTCATTACATTGTAATAAATACGTAACAAAGAACCTTGTTTCTTTAATACAACATATTAAATAAATTTGAGAAACTTCCGTGTAAAAAAAGTTATGTATATTCGAAAAGTCGATAACGTAATTATACAATGATATTTTTCGTTCGCAACTTCATTTTTCATAATTAAGTTGTAGTCTTCTCTTGCGTTGAATTTATACGATATCAAGAGCAGATAGAACAAAATGTATTAGACTATTGCTCAATAATTATGCAACACTAAAGAACGACTCAACAGAAATATTTTTCCTTATACAACGTAATAAAAAAAATATTTACTTACAAATTTGATGTGCTTGCTGCAAATGTACGGCATCGCTTACGTGAACGTAATGATAAAGCGTTTTATCTATGAGTTCTTGTGGTTCGTATCCAGTCAGTTGCGGTACGCTGTAACAATAAATTTATTTTCCAATACCTTCCCTCTTACGCTCGATATTATTCGAATAAACGCTTTAAGAGTATATAAATAACTTTGTCGTCTTTAAATTTAGTTCTATAAACCGAAAAATCTTTATTAAACGGCAAACTTAATCATATACTGTATCATGTTTATATATTTTATTATACCCTTGGTCAAATTGCGAAACCGATTCGGTAGATAGGACCGTCAATATTAGTTTCGACTAAATAAGGTGGCTGTCATTCGGTAATTCGAGAAGGACTTTAATGGTTGAAGTCGGGAGAGTTTTTTCTACCATCGAAATACTCAGTGAGTGAAATTTGATACCTTGGACTCTTGCATACACAATGCATTTATTGCTCGTACATTTGGAAATATATATGTAAATGTTGATTACTCATTTTAGTTAATTAACGTTCGAACAACCTGGTACTTTTAAAACGATTTCTTATTATTACAACGATAAAAAAATTAGATTACGCGGTTATAATTACTAGTTACGGACACGCGGACGTTAAAAATTTTACCGGTAACGCGCATTTTTTATCCATCGGTATCGGGTCGTGTTTATTTACGAAAACGTATCGGGAAAATCGGTTGAGAAACCAACCGATCGAAAGAATACGACAAAAAATGAAGATACCGTAAATATCGAATCTCGTTTCAGCGATGAAAAGTTAAAAAGTAATCGATAAGAGACACACCGAAGATAAATTTTAATCGCGAGATAATAACGATAAAAATTTGAAAGTGAATTCGAAGGCACGGTATCGTAAGAAATGTAAGAAAGTTAGGAAGAAAAGTTTGACGGCTTACGAAGAAACCGAAAGCCAATTCTTAGAGCTCTTTGTAAACGAGTCCAAAAAACTTTCGTAATTTTTGTTTAGATCGCGAGGGGTCAAAGCACTCTCGAACTGCCCGAGACATCGAACCCGCATTAAACAATGAAAGCAAGCGCAGATATTTTCGCAACTTAAAAATAAGCGAAGGAGCGAGGCAAGAAAGTATAAGGAAAACACAAACACCTACGCACCTGGCATCGAGGAATATGAGCTTCAGATCGAGGGAGGCCCGGAACATGAACATGTTGTGATGTAGTTTGATTTCCGTGTTGGCGCTCGGCGGCATCGAGTAGCCGACCGCCACGAGGCCGACGTTGTGGAGCTCGTAACCGGTGGACTTGTCGTATTCGGCGCCACCCGGCACAGTCACGTGCTTCAGCTTCAGGTAGCCGGAACAGTGGATCACCTGCGGACAGCGGCAAAGCCGGAACGCCGACATGTTTATCGTTCGGTGTACACGGCCGATGACACGATCTCGACCTCGCCTCCCCCGCGCGCCCGCAACAGTTTACAAAACACGACTCTCGTTTTTAGGAGCGTAGCCTTGGTTGCCAATTTGTTTAGGGACGTCCGCGAACGTAAACTTTCGCCCGACTACCGCCTTTGATACGCGATTCGTGATACGCGATTCGTGATACGCGATTCCTGTTACGCGATTCCTGTTACGCGATTCGTGATACGCGTGACTCCTCGTTTCTGGAAAACCAATCGCGTTTTTTCCATTATTCTATACGGGACACGGCGGATCGACGATTCGCAAATTTCCAAAATTACAATAATTTTCCTGACATTTTACTTTACTTTACGTACCCGAAGACGGTGAACGAAAGGAAGACTATAGTGGACCGGTTCGAGGGCCAATGATGTAGAAAGCCAAAGAAACTCGCACCCAATTCCCGGGAATTGAATCAAAATCTTCATCAATCTTGAAAACGCCGATCCGTCGCAACCGTATTCGCATTAAAATTCCCGTTTGAGATGAGATTGAACAAGTTTTGCAACGACACGCGTACACGCTCTCGTAAAATTAATTCATTTCGTATGCCTCCCGCTACATCGGAAGAACGAGAAGAAGAGGCACAGCCGCACGAGAGTAACCAATCGCGAGAGTAACCTTCGTCGCGAGCGCGAGCCAAAGGAAAAATATGGAAAAATAGGCCCAATTAAAGGCGTGCGTACATACGTAATTACGCTATTCGCGCCTCCCTTTAAAAATGTGACACTTCTATCCGACCGCGTACAAAGAGTACGACGATAACCGCGTGCGCATATTCCTGCGTAATTACCAATTCTCAAGTTGAGATAGCGGGCAATGCAGTCGGTAAAGTGCATCCGCAGCTCTCGTCTACGTACTCGCCGATTCTTCAAGTTGGATTTGTAAAGCAAATAAGCGAGCGATGCATACATAAAAACACTTTTTAGGGGTGATGTACCAACCCTATTCGCTTCCTGGCTACTTTATCCGATGCGTAACGTTGTTTTATTTCATCGCAACCTTACGGATCCAAATTTTTTTCCTAAACGATTTATACCGTTGATGATCGTTTTTGTTATTCGAAAGTGAACTAACTTAACTTTAAACATCGCGATGTTGTATTTTCGATTTTAATCTATTGTTAGATACTAAAATAAACATCGCTCGTTCGATAGCAACGAAAAATAATAACAACTTCGGTTAAATGTTTTTTGCGGTTGTACGATTGTACGATTGTAGTGTAGGAATCGCCAAGTACGTTCGATCGAATTACAAATACTAATCAAATTTTTTGATCCAGCGGTCAAATACGCTGATATAAAATTAAGCTATGCGATAATTAATTAATTTTATTCCGCGTACGTTCCTAAATAACATGGAAAGTTGTCGTTCGTTTGGCTGACGTATGGGTCGATACAAATGAAAAAGCTTCTTTACAAAAGAGACGAAACGAATTGCCGTTGTTGGAATCATTGCTTAAAAGAGCTTTAAGTCATTGAAATCCGGATGAGTAACTCTTTTCGTACGAGAGCTTTGTTGATTTAACGGTACTGCTTTCATTCAAGTTTATTTTGTTCCCGCTACTTACTTTACATACTCGTTCGAGGACTTATAAACGACAATTCCAAAATCCGGTTTTAATGAAAATTGGCGAAATTTTAGATAATATAATTAAGGAAAAAAGTACAAATATTATTAAAAGATTATACAATTTTACGGTACAAAAAAACGTAATTAAAAAGAATATAAATTTATAAGAATTTAAACTATGTAAAAGGATGACGAGATTTTGTATTCCATTGTCCAAACGATAAATTCCATTTGGCATTCTTGTCATCAATTACCGAAAAAAGGCAAACTAATCTCGAATACCACTCAACTCGGAAATCCTCTTTCGAGCAATAATTCCCCGTCTGAACCTTCTGTCTCTTTATCCGAATTTTACGACCTAGACTTACGCGAATGAATTCTCGTCCCCCCACATTTCTAGATTGCCCATATTAAAATTATTCAAATAATTTGCATACCCTCGAATATAAAATTTAGCTTATTATTATGATGCGTATACACCGAGTGTCCGTTAGCTAACGGACGAACCGAAGACGAACCGAGGACGAACCGAGGACGAACCGTGACACGCGAATGTATTCTAAACATTTTTAGATTTTTAAATTACCCGTTATTTTTACGAAGGTAATTATTTCAAAAAGACCGACCAACAACGTTTTATTCCGTAGCCCGAGTCGATACGGTTCCTAACTTTTACGACGTTTCGTTAGGAGCTCCGGAGCCGAGTAAACGAGTTTACGCTCGGGACGGATAAAAAATATCGCCGCGGTAATCGAAACGGTTATCCGTCGCGTGACTTTGGCGATAGCGACGTCGGCGCTAATTTCCAAAGCTCCGCGGAAGAGCTTCGAAAGCGTTTGGCAAACACGAGACCGAGACGAGCGACGCGGATGACATTTTGCACTCGCCCCATTTTCGCTCGTCCCGGAAGTGAACGCGCACGCTCGATTTGTCCGGGAAGCGTCGCCGCCAAACGGATCGATTCTACCCGTCGACGTCGCGCGCCTCCTCGTCCTTTCATCCCTGCGCGGAAGTCAAGCCTCGACGAGGCGACGAGCCCCGCAGAAAAGACGACGGCGTCACCGAATCCGTCGTTCGCTTCCTCGATCGCGCGATCCTTCCCGTCGTTTGTGGTTTTAGCGCGGAACTCTCGAACCTCGTAAAATTTCTAGAGCTGTGTTTATTCTTAAATTAACGCTCGCGTATCGATCGACCGGTAGCGATTACGGGGTAGCGCGAAATTGTTATTTCCAAACGAATAATGTACGCCTCGGAATCACAGCGAGCGAACGACGACGGCTCCTTCTAAAAATAAATTCGTACTCTCGCGGTTGAACGACATCCGGTTGAGAAAAAAGTGATTTCGTTCGGGAAACTGAAGCCAGCCATTCCGGCGTATAAGATAGACTTCTGCGCGAGGAAATGCGAAGGAAAAAAGAAAAAATAGACGTGAAGCGGCGCGAAAACCGAAGCCTCGGAAACACCGCGACGGAAGCGATTCTACCTGCGGTGAAATCTGTCCGATGGCTCGCGCGTGACCCTCACAATACGGCCCCTACTTACGCCCGACATCATCCCTTATCTCTCGCTTAGCATTCGGATTTTTATTCGTTTTTACAATTTCCTGTGCACCATTCTCCGGCTAATCTTCGTGTAAAATGTAACTCGCTGGGTCTCTTGTACGCTTTGTTCCGCGTTTTAATCTAAGTAAGCCTTTGTCTCGCGCTTTCCTTACAGCTGCTTTTCCTATTGCTCCTTTTCGAGTTCCGTACAGCGGAATTATCGGTATCTCCTACGCGGGAAGGTAACTTTCTAAATTTTGGTACTTATCATCCAACTTGTACAGCGTGCACCGTTCGAACTAAATATTAGCGCTGTAACGATACATTTTATTTCGATCGAACAAAGGTAAAAATTAACGAATTTAACTTTTACCGCGTTTGCGTAGAAGCGCAAAAAAAAGAAGCGGAAGGAAGAACCGGATATTGCCTTATTAATTGCTCGTACGCGATATATTGTAAATTTTTCCTTGAGAAAATAAATGGAAGGCTAGTCGAACGGTATTTGTCTCGAAGTATCTCGAAGTAATAATTCTCTATCCAAACGAAAATTTACCTTGAACCCAGCGGATGTGAGACCCGCGTTCCTCTTGGCAAGCACGCATTTCATTCTGAGAAAGAAAGCGCGCTCGATCTCGATGTCGCCGTGAGAATTTGGAGGTGGAAGCGCACCGCTCGGGAGACAAGAGCCACTCAGTACCGACGCCATCTCCTCGTGATCGTACTGGTGGATGTACTCGTAGATGCTGTTGCCCGTGAGCTCGACCTGTAATTACCGATACGAGCGATTCGTCGCCTCAGTCAATCGTTGCATAACGACGTTTCATTTGTTTTTATTTACACGTGCCAACGGCTCGCGACTCTTCGTACTTCTCTTTTATTACGAAATCGTCGTTTCACGAGTCTCGCATTCTTATTGATTATGAAATAGTTAACGGTAACAAGTTTCATTGAAATATTGTAAATTTGATATTATTCGAATCGTTCGATAATTTTTTATTATTTTTGAGTTTTAATAAAGTTAAACAAAATCGTATACCGAAAAAGCTGTTATCCTTATTAATTATTTTCTAGGCGTTGATTGTAAATATGTATAAATATAAAGACTACTAAGGAAAACTCGATGAATTTTTACGTTATCGTCTCATCCGTGATAAGAACATTGAGATTGGAAAGCGTTTCTTAAAACGTGGTTCTTTTTATAAATTAAAATAATCGATGTGATATTATATTTAAAAGTATAACCAAAAATTTATACAATATTAAGTAAAAGACGAAAAATTGTTAATTAAAACAGTAATCGTTAAAATTGTTGAAACGTTTTAACGAAATCCAGCGCGTTATTTAGGTTTTGATGTACAAAATTATTTAAACCGAAATTGAAACTTTCCTTCCTAGATGCATTTTCCAATATATTATTCAAGGTTTAAGCATAGATTCCGGTCGTTTAAAGTTCACATTTCGGTTCTGTTTGCTAACCGCGTGGGATTATAATACTTTTCCAAACACACAAATTTGAAAAATTGGGGTAAAAAGCAATTAAATTTTCAAAGCAATTAAATGGTAAAATTGGATGAGAGGTATCAGGAAACGAGTCAAGGCCCGCATCGATCAAAAGTTTTAAACAAAAGTTTAACACGATGGGTTAAGATAAACTTCCTCGACTCTCCAAATGCAATCTATATACGTATATTTTCATATATAATTCAATTTTACGATAACAGAGATTATTTAAAAATATAATGTGGGGATATCTCCAACCTGGGACAGTCCTAAAAGTACGCTGGCCGTTTCGCTGATGTACATTATTTTTCCGTCAGGCGCCACAACGAAGATAAATCCATCTAATGTCTAAAAAGATGAAAATTCGATCGTTAATCATCGAAAGGAAAGTCAGCGTGAGAAGTAATTATCGGCGAAATACTCACTTGAAACAAATGGGAGCCCAATTCTTTGATCGTTGCCTCTCCTGGATGGTTTAACGGCGGTGCTGCACCCCATTCATCTCCAAGACCTAAACATAAATCGTACGTCGTTGACAAGGGCTTTCAGCCATTCAAAGAAAAATTGGCATTTGATTAATATGTTGCTTATGCGTCGCTAAATTTGCTTTAGGCGAACCTCGAACTTCAAACATCGCAACGATATATAAACCGAATATTTTTAGCCTGCGAGGCTCTTGTTATAAACTAGAAAAACTTTATCGAGTACGCGGCTAATTTTTATTTATGTACGGGTAAATTATGTCCTTTTACCGATAGTTAAATACAATAAGGCACGTTGTTATTTCGAATCCGTAAGCGAAGGGAAACATCGTCCGTATAAACGAAACGGACGAATGGATTAATTAAAAACGTCAAAGTTCGTTAAAACTATCCGGCGTAACTCGTGGAAAATTTTGATTGCAAGGTAAAACTACGTATCATCCCAAGGGTCGGATGTACTCCCGATAACGGGAACCGCGCGAAGGTGTGTTTGTGTTATGTGTTTCGCACTTGATGCAGTCGCGTCTCGCCCAGCTCAGGCGAGTATTCCGTGTCCACGCATTAATTTGCGCGTTAATTTACGCGTTAATTTGCGCGTTAGCGAGCGGTAGGAAAAATTTTGCGCGGAAAATCTTCCCGTGTACAGGAGACAGTGTAGAGTTTGAGTGCAGTTCCGAACGACCAAGGGTTGATTCGCCGTCTCGCCTTTGACAAAGACTCGTTGAATTTCCGTTGCTGCCGGAAACCACTAATGGAATTACGAGCATCATTTTTTCCGTCTATCTTTTAATTATCTTAAACTCGCACATTTTATTAATTTTTAAACTATAAAGCGAACTGTCTCTTATCGCACGTTGGGTACAGAAATCGTCGAGATTTAAAAAAAGTTGAAATTAAAAATTATCGTTGTTTATAAATTTCGATGTCATTTTTCTTTGAAAAATGCTTTACTTAAAAACTTTATTAAAGAAGATCGATTAATAAGATAAAAATTCCATCGTTTCTCGATAAATATAAAAGGTAATAATAATATTTTTAATAAACGCTTTTTCGAATATTTATCTGTAACTTTGCTTTATTCTCTTTTTCGCGTTTACAAATGAATAATAATAATATTAAATCCATATACATACATTTTCGAGCCTTCAAAAACTTTTAACGTTAAATATAAGAAATATAATTTTAATTATAAAGTTCGTTCCAAAGAATTGTTATAATAATTCTTATTGAATTTTTAAGATTATTTGACGCTCTTGAAATTAAAAAAAATGTATCTTTATAGTAAAATTTTGATTTTAAATAGAATTATGAAAAATTGTATCGTAAATATCTTGGCGAGCGTATGAACCGAAATAGAATATTCGTCGCTGGTTGGAATTCGGAAATTCCAAACTCGAATAATTCGATCATCGGTCCCGAAAACGTAAACGCAGCTTCCACAATGAGTGGAAACATCGGAATTCTCTATAAATTTGAGACACGAATTCGTGCAAGTGCCAGAAGCACGTAACGCGTTTATAATGGAAAAGGAACGAGTGAAATCGATGACGAGATTTGACGAGCGGTACATTGATGGTGAAAACAAGTGATCGTACGGTGCATTGAAATCCCGATAAAATGTCGGCTTCGCGGGGACGTCGAATCAACAACATTTTATTCGTTGTTTAACGAATCCTCGCGATCTCCGGTGATTCGAGGGTCGGATAAGCGGGCCCGGATAATCGAATCGAAGACGCATCGACGCCCTTACGGTGATCGATCGAGATCGACATCTCTCGCTCGTAGGCTCACAAAGAAGCGCGAGTCGAGTAGACGTCGAGGAAACGTCGCGGTTCGGTTCGACGTCGGATTCTCGGAGAGAATGAGAAGCTGTCACGCGTGCCCGAGTCGTGTGGAGTTGTGCGGAGTTGTGCGGAGTTGTGCGGAGTTGTGCGGAGTTGTGCGCGACGCGTGTATTATCCGAGGAAAACATACAGGTACATCGATATTCATCGATAGTTTTCCGTCGCATTCAAGACCCTCGATTCCTCGCACTTTTTCCCTTTGTGTCTCGTTTTTTCTTTCCCGAGAGGAACGCGCGACCGCGTTCGTTAAACTCGGGCGCGTTATTCTATTCCACGTTTATCGTTGATCTCTGCGTCGCGACGCGCGTTCGAACCAACACGATGCTAAATGTAGTTTACTCGTTTCGAGCAATCGCTGATTCGTTAAACAAAAGAACTGTCTTCGCTACAATTTATTATTCGAGGTGCGATTTTTCCTCGATTCATAAAAATCATTCGTATTCGCCGAGCTAAGATAAAAAAATATTCTATTCAGTAAACGCACAAAAGGATTTTACACGTAAATAGGAATTTTTTTATTCTAAAATATTATCGCAAGCTGTCCCGAGCTGTAAGAATAATAAATCATCTCTTCCTTTTAAGATAAGATACATTAATTTGCATTCGCGAGTATTCGTTTAATAAAATATATAAACGTTGCTGTTATATTATCGATGCAGGCGTTTTTTTGAAACACCTTAGAGTAATTGTACGGAACGAATATAAAATTAAAAAGGAAAATGAAAAAATCCTGCATTGATAACGGCTCCGAGCAATAACTCGGGTAGGAGAAATTGGGTAAGGGCTAAATACGAGAAGCGATGATACCGAAAAATAAGAACACAAAAGGGAAATTCATCGACGAGAGCTCCTCGACAACGTCGACCTCCCGTGCGGAATATACAATATTCCCCGGTGAGAATGGCTCTCAGCCCAGGACAGGACACGCGTAAAGTGGTTCCGGCGGAAACTTGTAGGTCTCGCTCCCTCTCTTTTCATTTTTTACGCACGCTCGTGCGATCGGCGATCAGCTGTGCTTGCACGCACACGGGAGACGCACGGGAGACGCACGGGAGACACACGGGAACGTGTACGCGAAGAAGAGGAGCGGCCAGATCTTCTAGAGGGATGCGACCACTCGAAATTCAATTCGCCGATGTCTGAAAATTACGGGGAGAGTGGAAACTCCGGCGGGCGCCATTGTACCGTTGTAACAGCTCCAACAGCTCCAGCAGCCCCAACAGCCCCAACAGCCCCCATGGTTTGCTTACAAAGCAACGTCAGAGGACCAAGGGAGCGAGGCGCCCCGTATAACAATGCATTAAGTGCGCAATCACACCCATCTCATCCGATACTATTTGCCCTTTGCGTAGTCTGAGTGTCCTACAAGGTGGCTTCGATGAATTAACAATTGCCGGGCGCGTTAACGCACACGTAGCTTTTAATATGACTGTCCGTGCAAGAGTCTGCGATAAGTTAGGGAAAGAAAGGCTTCAAAGAAAGAGTCGCGTCTTTTTCTTTACTTCCATTTTATCCATTATTCCACTCCTTTGTTCTTACCACTGATATTCGGCATCTACGATATGCGCGTAAGAATAACCCGTAGCATAAAAAAACTCGTCGCGACCGAACAAAGAGGAGAAAATTATTTTGCGCTTTCGATCGATGGTAAATAATTGTTCACCGGATTATTTTTTTTACGTAAATGGAATATCGACGAGAGTAAATATTCTTTAAATACTACTTAAATAATACATTGCGTTTACTAAAATATAAATCTTTCGATTAATTGAAAGATAACGCGATATCTACATTTATACCGATAATTGAGTTTCCGTTAAAATAATTTAATAACGTTTAATAATTGTTAATTTTAAATTTCAATAAAATTTTAAGGTGTACATTCGATGGTACGATGATACGATGATTCTATGTTTGTATTTTTGTATCGAATCTATGTATTATTTATACGTCGATTGTATCGATCGGTAGAAAATATATTAAAATAAATATAATAAGGCAAACCTTACGATTTTTCGAGCTTTTTAATGATAATAATAATTTTAATATCCTTTGCGAAAATGTATACGTAACCATGAATATTAGCCAAATACAAAAACTTTGTAGAAATATCGTTTCTACTAAACCAAAAGTCGTAAGTAAGGTATCGAATAAGGTATTTTTGTGCGAATATAAATTAAGAAAAAATATACATCGTAGGAATCGGGGGTGTATAAATCTCTTTCGCAAGGGTATAAAATTTATAATTAAAATTTTTTATTATTTCTGCGTGATTTAAAGTCATCGCTGTAAAAATTCCAAAGTTTCGCACAAACGCGTTAGAAATGAGAGCTCCGTAAAAAAAATGTATAACGCTGCGCGACATTATTCGAACGCGTTATTCGAAGTTTGAGAGAAAAGGAAGCTTTATTCTCGATTAGATTGTCGATTCGCAAGCGCACGTCGGGAATACATATCATACGTACCGTCGGGAAACAAATTCCTGAGCTTGAGGTAACTGGTGGTAAGTCGGATGACACTGGCCTTGTCGAGCTGCGAAGTTATGGCGGCTGGAAGCGGCAAAAGCTTCGCCAACTCGCAAAACTCCTGATTTTCCTTCTCACGGCGATTCTTCGCCGCGTCTCGGCTCTTTGCCTTCATTACAACCTCCTGAGGACCGACACCTGCCAGGCCGATCGTATTGTTGTTGTTGTTGTTGTTGTTGCTCGTGATGTTGTTGTTGTTGTTGTGGTTGTGGTGATTGTGGTTGCTCGCGTGGTTGTTGTTGCTCGTGTGATTGTTGTTGTTGTTGGATATGCTGTTGTTGTTGTTGTTGTTGTTGTTGTTGTTGAGGTGGTGGTGGTGGTGGTGGTGATGCTGTATCACCTTCTGCTGGTGTTGCTGTTGCGAGCTCAGGTCCAGCGTATCCGTAAGCGAGCACTCTGTAATCAAATGCAACGTCCACCTTTACCATCGATCTTTTATTTTTATTTTTGGCATTATTTTTTATTCTCTTGAGAGTATTCCGATTGGTACCAGAAAAATGAAATCAACCTGGTTAAACTTGAAAATTTTAATTTTTTTCTATTCAAGCTTCTCATTTATTAAAAATTAATTATGTATTATAGAATATGCGAAATATCGATCGAAATCAAGTGAAATAAAATAGATGATCGTTAACGATAATAATTTAGGGAGTAGAAAGATATCGTTAGTCATCTGCAGGACTGGAAGCATGAAAATATGTCCTCAATTTCCATCTCAGATTATTTTAAAAACGATATAATTAATAATTTTATTAAGCTTACAACGATCGATAATTTTATTCTATATATTATTATTTTTTTTTAGAATTAATATTTGTGTTTTGTTTTTCTTTCTTTGTGAAGAATTTGTGGTCGAGTATTCGATACGTTTGACTGTAATGCGTCGAGAGCTCCAGTCAAATAATATACGGTATGTTGTACGTGGAAAGCCATTACAAATTGAGTAAAACAAATTTTGTGTACGGATCCTCTTTTACCGAGTTCATTATGCAATATTAAAAAGTTATTTAAGTTGAAAATTATTTCAAAAATACATTTAACTATTTTAACGGATACGAAATTATTTTATTCTATACGGATTTTAAACGACAATGTAAAGAATTAAGCGGAACGAGTTAATAAAATGTTGCGTTTAAAGTAACTATATAAATTATTCGCCGACAAAAATTACGGGATACGAAGGAGCGTATGTATTATAAATACAACTCTATCGTTGCAAAGAAATAGAGATTTTCGTGTTACTTACACGTAAGACAAGAGAAAGTCTCGCGACACTGGAAGTGAACGATACGTGGGAAAATTAACGGCTTCGCGAACTGGTAACGAAGTTGCGTTTACTCGACACCGATGTCGAAGTGCATCGGTGCAAACGACGTGGAAAAATTTACGTTCCGGGCTGTAGGCTTATCGATACGCCTTCGGAACTTTAATACCTAACTTCGATCGTCGAGTAAAACGCTTGTAAAACTAAGCGGTTCAGCTTCCGCTCCAACGATTATACGATCAAATTTAGCAATGTAGACTTTTATAAATACGGCTCGTGCGTATTTTTATTAAGCGGCAATTAATAGTTTCAGTTTTTTTAGATAATTATTAAACGATATTCATTCGTCGAGTGTGATGTATAAACAAAATCACTACAACGATCAACAAGCGGAAGAATATTTTATCCGAACTTACTATTCATTTTAGTATACGTGCATCAACAAAATTAAATTTGTTTTCGCTACTGCATTCGATAAGCTACTAAGAAATATTTACATGTAATTTATTATAATTAAAAAATGAAGTCTTTTGTAATTAAATTTGAAAAATTTGTCTATTTCGTTTGAATTGGTTTAAAAAACTAAACTCCCTCGTAACCAAAGTTGAGCTTCCGGTCTTATATTTTGATCCGTTCCATTCCACTTTTGGACTTTCATCAAATTATTAGCCGATTTATTAGCCAAATTATTAGCCAAATTACTAGCCAAATTATTAGCCAAATTATTAACGTAAAAAGGTCGTAAAGGGTGCTTTAAGCTTGCAATCTGCATAATAAAAATACGGCAGGTCGCGCTTGTAACGATTGGAACGGTCCTCGTTACGGATCGCGACCGCTGCCCTCGTTGTTATTACTGCGCGACAAAAGGGAGCAAACCATCATTAAAAGCGTCGACGAGAAGAGCAACCTAACGACGTTTCCACCCATCCGCGAAACTTCTCACGAATGGAAATTCGCCCTGAATAATACATTTTTTCCGCTTCTTTTCGCCATCCGCTCTTAATCATCCCATTCGAGAAGGTAAAATTGTTCACAAAATTCACCGATCTTGTTAAAATTCACTTTGAGCAGGATTTTCAAGATGTTATTTATAACTTATTTGTTTACAAAGTCGCAAAAATTGGTTCTATACATTCAATTTTAATTATCAATTTTTTTAAATTGATGCGAATTCGTAAGTTTTTGTAACTACAAATAAGAACGAAACGTTCGAATTTTGTTACCGAACGCAAATAAAAATGTTAAAACTTTGTTATATAAATTATTGCTATTCGAAAATTGGTATTCCTAGTTAGAATATGGTAATAATTATATGTATAACTTCGTTATAAATTATCGTTACAATGCATACGATTCTTACGAATGAAGAATATAAAAAATAAATTTCGGTTGAATCGATACGTTTTCATTTATATGTTTGGAAGGATATTTTCCAGAGTTTTCCACGTGAAAACTTTACGGTAATTTATAAAGGACTTTGCGGTAACTGGAACGAACCGTTAAACGCTTTTTAACGCCTGCCCTGTAATTCTTTGTCCCATCATTGCACAAGATACGCCAAAATAAAAAACTTTATCGATTGCGGTGGAACGATTGAAGGTATTTCGCATATTTGAAATCGAAGGAGAGTTCGAACGTTAATCGTCGAAAACGGAAGGAGAAACGTCCATTTAAAGTTGGAATTAGTTCGCGTTTACGAGAAGAGAGAGTTGAGCAGCGGAGGGAACAGGAGGGAAC
Source organism: Dolichoris vasculosae (assembly GCA_018907195.1). Lineage (NCBI taxonomy): Eukaryota > Metazoa > Arthropoda > Insecta > Hymenoptera > Agaonidae > Dolichoris > Dolichoris vasculosae. The sequence continues at coordinate 888,710 of JACCHY010000015.1, forward strand.
AGGAGGCAAAGAGAGAGAGAGAGAGAGAGAGCGAGTGACGAATACGCGTGCAGACTCCGAATCCAAAATAGTCGCTCGAATTTTTAAGTCCGGTCTCGGGGAACGTTTACGGCGACTCCGTACGTTTTCGAGCACAGGACAAATTGAATTAGCTTTGTCCGCGCGAGCGCTCGAGGAAAATGGCGTTTGGATGCACAAAGGCCTCGCAGGAATCCGTCGCTCGATGCCTAATTGCTCGCGTCTGCGCACCGAGAGAAACCGCTCGCGCGTTCCGTTCTCGGGCCGTATAACGCGAAAGATGAAAAACAGCGCGAGAGATGCATTGTGGGCATTCCGAGAAACGCCGTCGTTATATTATTGCGCGCGCGCAAGAGAGAAATCGCGGAGAATTACTGAATGCGCGCGCGCCTAATATATTTTCTGTCTTTCTTTGGCATTTCTTTTTTCTCTCCCGGCTCTCCCGGCTTTTTCCTCGGCTTTTTCCTCGGCTTTTTCCTCGGCTTTTTCCTCGGCTTTTTCCTCGGCTTTTTCCTCGGCTTTTTCCTCGGCGCGATCGTATCGACGAGAGGGAAAAGTTACTTTATTAGCGGGTGACGAATTTGCTTTACCGAGCACAAAGACTGGAATCTCGAGCGGCAAGTTCAGATGAGCGCGCTCTTTTCCATTTCCACTAGGCGGAAACTCGAGCGGAAACTCGAGCGGAAACCCGCAAGGGAATACAAAATCCGTGGGCCAAATTTTTTCTTTCGCGTTCGTCGGATTTTCTTCGAACCGTATCTCCGAACGTGATTTTTTCGCTTTATTTAATTACTCCATTATTTCGCGGGGCTCGGAAGACAGTTTTTAACCGGGTTTTGGAAGCTTGTAAGTTGCCTCGATTTTTTTTTAAGAATTTTCCGAGGATAACTTGGCACAGCGGTCAAAACGGTTGAAGCCTCGTTTAAGCTCTTTGTTTTTTACGGGAAAAAGTGCCCAAGTAATAATCGACTCATCGCAATGTTCTTCAATAGTCGTAAACAGACAATTTTTCCCCACCGACAAAGAATTTTACTTTTTATCGTGTCTTTTATATCAAATTTGAAAAGAAAAATTAATCTCGTTCGATGGTTCAACGATTTAAGGACTTTTCATTTTTTTCATTAACGCATCCAAGTAGAAAAAAATTCGTATAAAAATATTTAATTTTATCTTTTGAAATAATAAATTACGTTGCGATAATTGTAATATACACCAGCGTGTAAAACTTTAAATGAAAAATTTTTAATATCCAATCAGTTTTTAAAGTTTACAAATATTTATTTATATCGAATCGAAGTTCGAATCTTATCGGAACGTACGCATGAAATACGCATACCACGAATCGATAGAGAAACAAGAGCAACGATGACGAGCGATATTTCATTTGGAATCCAAGCATCGAATAGAACACGAATTTATCGAATGTTCGATCGATAGCTTACGATCGCAGTCGACGTCGGTTATCGTAGAAATCTAGCAACGTTAATTATAAAAGGACAAGTTGGAAAGTAGCGAACGGATGAAACGAAGGAAACTCCTTGATTGAAAAATCCTTGATCCCCTTGGATCGTTGGATGTTCGGACCGTCGCACGCGAGTCGGAGGAAACGGAAGCGAGTACCTTTCCTGCGTTTCCAGCTGGTGGCGTAAGCCTCGGCGGGCCTCAACCTCTTAACGCCCGCGGCCATCTTCTCCAACCTCAAGGTCTGCTGGTGATGGTGATGCTGCAGCATCGTCGGCTCCAAAGCCCGAGCACACACTTTCATGCTCGCGTTGTTGCGTTATCACCGCGTCGAGGTCAGGCTCATGTCGCGACGAGTCGCGCGTGGACCGAAAGTTTCCTCGTGTCCTCGTCCGTTCGTCTGCTCGGGTATCGAGCGACCGGGTTCCGAGCGGATTCCGAGCGGGTTCCGAGCGGAGGCGAGAACAAGTCGCGCCGCGCTACCGAGAAGAGTCCGAGAGAAAGACGGTCCGAGAGCCGATGGTCGCAGCAGTAGTCGATGTGGTCGGCTCACTTCGGTTTCGACGACTGTCAAAGCTCACTCGTGCTCTCCGCTCTCTCGGTCCCCGGCTTCGGTCTCTCTCGCTCTCTCGCTCGGTCGCCCTTCGCTCGGCGGCTGCTCGCAGGACGAGAGCGAGCGGGGAGCGGAGCTCGGGCTCGGGCTCGCGTGCGTGCCAACTGTAGGGAAGGTAAAAACGGGAAAGGTACCACCCTTGTGTTTTAAGCTCCACCCTTGGCGAAGGGCCGGGGGAGGGGGTGTGGGACGAGTGCTTCGAAGGATCGGCCCTGCGTCTCTCGTCTCTCGTCTCTCCTCTCTCCTCTCTCCTCTCTCCTCTCTCGTCTCTCGTCACTCGTCGCTCGATTTTTAACCGTACGCCGAGTTTACGAATGTACTCGCGACCGCGGTGTTTCATCGTTTTTGGTTGGAGTTCTTTGGCCGGGGTCGATACGAACGACGGGAAGGGCCGAGATGAAATCGTGCATCGGGGTACGTGGCAAAGGATTAAAAAGTTTGTACGCGTGCACGAAGAGACGAACAAAGCTACGTTGCAACGAGAGGCGCGAGGTCGCGTGTGCCTTAATAATTTTTAGGAGATTCTTAAACGGAGTTCCTTTTGGGGCAACGAGAATATCTTTACTTTTACTAAACGATTCTACCTTAATACTACGCCTCCTACTCGAGCCAACTTTATCTTAACTACGTTTTTTTTACTTTTCTTATATTGTCGTTCGACTTATCATCTTTTTAAATATTACGATGCGAGGAAATATATTTTATTTTTCAACGTAAATACCCAGTGATTTAACGTATCCAAACTTTTTTATGACGAGGCTGTAATTAATCTTTATTTGGTTAACATCGACGAAACTCTTCGCGTCGACAACGCAGTCTAAAATAAAGATTATCGTTTAAAAGTTATGTTTTTATTACGAATATGAGAAGCACTATCGTAACGTACATATGTATACTGTACGGGTGCCATAATACCCTTAAATTTTGTAAAAATGAGCATTGGAAGATTCGAGTTTAAAATGCATTTTAAATATTTGACGATTCTTTTCGATCGTACGAATATTTTTTGATAACGCATTTCGTTCGTTATAATGCATTTCCTTATTCGTAATAAAACTATGGACGTTTAATATAAACCATTTATTTTTTATAATAAAATATTTCTTAATTTAAAAATATATTTTTATGTTATTGGAATAATAATTAACGTGATTCGGTAAAAATTGTATTTGTATGTTATATATATATATATATATATATTGTAATAATTTTGTTTTGTTTTGCTATAGATAATAAAAAGATGCGGTTGAATTTCAGTAGCACGCTCGAAGTCTAATCAAACTTATACTTGGCTATCGTTTATTTATGTTATTTACATCGATTAAAACATAATTGAAAAAATGCGCATCTCCCGAAATTAGAGCGTTCGATTGAAAGCAACGTTCGAATCGATAGACGGGAACCTTCGCAAACCGTAGCATAGAAAAATGTCGATTTAGAATGAGAAACATGATTCCTGTTAAAAATATCGTATACTCGTATAAACATTTGATCGAAGAAAACGAGGAAAAAAGAGGCATCGCCGAGAAAATGGCGAGTATTCGATACTCCCGACGAAAAGAGAAAAATAAAATGGCCGATGGAGAGAGGTGAGGGAAGTTCCGGTTTCTTCTGAGTGCAACGAGGCGGAAAAGCGCTACGGTCGCGCTCGAAAAAGGCTCCTGCGCAACATCGGAGTATACGACCGGTGGCTACGTAGGGGCGGGGTGAGAGGTTGAAAAAAGGTGAGAGCGCCTCGATGGCTCCGATGGCTCCGATGGCTCCGATGGCTCCGATGGCACCGATGGCCCCGATGGCCCCGATGGCCCGAAGGCCCAGAGTGGGGGCCGGGAAAATACCAGAACAACGCACAGGAGCCTCTGGGAAAAGCCCAGAACTCACGGCGGGTGTCCGAGTCGTCGTTTGCTGGTGGCGTTACTGTTCTCTTAAAGAGCGCCACGGGAAGCCCCGGGAATTAAAAAGGAGAGAAAGAGAGAAATTTTCCTCGATGGCCGACCCCTGCATCCCCCTGAAAATACGTTCGGAGGAAGTTCATGGGAACCGGAGAACGTTCTTTGGCCCATGACTCATCCTTGTTCAATGGGATTTGATTACGAGCAAATTTTTATGGTATTGTCCGCTCGATGCTTTTTTTCAAGGTCGGAAGAAAACCGTATTCGCCGATACCTGTGACTCCTATCCTCGTAAATATCATCCGCGGAATCGTAAATATCATACGATGAAGAGTTTTATTATTACACCAACTCGATTTTTTCAACGAAAAATCATATGTTTATTACATAAGAAAGATCGTGTTTACGCGATGCTGCTGTAATTCGGGAAATGGCACGATTTAAAGAGGATGTTTTTATTCGGAAACGTTATTTATTACTTTTCTTCCGCATTTTTAACATACTTCTTTGAAGTTTTACCTCTCGCGTTTAATACTAATGCTTTTATTACAAAGTTGTAAACTGTATTCTGTTCCACTAGTCAAACGTTGATAAAGATTTATCTTGATGCTTGTTAAATTCGTAACATTCTTCTTAAAATAACAAGAGCTTTAAAATTTAAGTTAGATACAAGTGAACGATAAGTGCTCGTCTACTTAGGAGCAAATATATAAATTTAGGTTTTGAAATTTATATAAGTTAGACTACCGATAATTAGATTTGATAGATTAAATAGAGGCGTAAATAAAACTATTCTGTTTTTAATTGAAAATCATATTAATAAAATCGAAACTTAAGAATTTTTTTATTACACGATTGATTATGGGATCCAAATAACGAAATGGCTACCTTTTAATTTATATTAAATTTTTTTATTCTTACAACTACGAGCTAAAGATTGGAACAAAATAAAAAAATCGAATATTTTCTAAAATTAATATTTTTAATCGATAATAGAGCTTTAAAAATTAAACGATTAAAAGACTATCCAATGATATCGCGTTGATTTTAAAAGTAATACATTTAGTTAATATCGGAGATATAAAATCGATTTTTAAAAAATTTGACAAACGCGTAATCCATCGTTATAAAAGTAATAAATATCAATAATATTAAAACCGCTTAAAAGTTTTTCGTGATGAATAATGAACGATGTAAGTAAAGAAAATATGACTAGGAGTAGTAACTTGAATAAACGTAAAAAATAAAATTTGTTAGTCACCGAATCAACCATCGATCAACGCCACTACATTTTAAAAACTAATCCATGGAAAAATTTCCATTGACGTTAATCCATTTATTTAGCGTTAATTACAACCTCAACGGAGACTTATACCACATAATGACGTTTAAATGGAGCGAAGTGAAGAAGAATCAGCGAAATAATCCATAACATCAATCCAATTTTCCCCAGGTTCCGGAGCGTATCTCCGTAACTTGGGTCTGCTTACTCGGACACCTGCGATATGTCGCCTCGCCTCGCCTCGCCTCGCCTCGCCTCGCCTCGCCACGCCTCACCTCACCTCACCTCACCTCACCTCGCCACACCTCACCTCGGAGAAACGGGCCGTAGCTAAGGGGATTCCCCGGTCCTTCTCCTACCTTCGACGCGTGCGGGGGACACTCACGCAAAAGGGAAAAGGCTTCAGGGTGTCTCGGGTCTTTTCTCCCAATACGTAGCCGAGGTATGTACATAGAGGAGGAGGCCCGAACAATCAATGGTCATAAACATTCTGAAACTGTACTGCTGGTTCTTGACGCTGCGAAAAAAGTTTTTCCCAGCCCTTCGGACAAAGCTCGTAACGAGCGCGTGTAATTCTTCCTAAATCAGCTTTCTGGATATACTCTACGCTTTCGAGCTTTGCCAATACTTTCTCCGTGTTCGAGATTTTCTTCGATCGAAGCTTTCGTCGATCTTTCATCAGAGGACGTACGGCTACATCGGTATTTGCTTCGCGGAAACGGTTTTATTTCAACATCGTTGCTAAATGTGTAGCAACGTAGGACATTTCTTTTATTCGTTTCTCTTCGACTCGGCTCACTTTCGAGATTTTAATACTCGATTTATTTCGCGTTCGATTTTTCTACCGAACTAGCTTACAATAATATTTAAGATTTAAGATTTACGCGTTGGCAAAATTTAACTTGTCACAATTGTAACATTGATATATAGAACGTCGTCTCACAATTAAATAATATGCTCATAAATCTTCGATATTGCTACCTGCACTTCTACTCCATGTAAATTACAATAAATCTTGCGAGATATTTAGGATCGTATTTCATATATATATTGTATAATGATAATTTTATAACCATTGTTACGATTACAATTATAAAAATAATTTCTAGATTAGCAAAGCTACTATTATAGATTTTAAATTAAATTAAAAAAATTTGTTAAAAAAAGACGAGCTGAATTTATCTTTCAAAAGTAGGCGAAGGAAGGAACGCCATTACGCAATCTCGAGAACGAACGTAACGTAACCCTCGATGAACCCTTCCAGACTGTAATAATTATCCGTTGAAAAACTCGTTCTACAAAAATCAACACGGAAATCGAGTCTCCGACGAATCGTTGAAACAAGGCAAGATGAATAAGACATGCGTGCATGACAATCCGCACTTATCCTCTCCTTGAGATAAATAAACAAATAATCCATAATCTTCTTTTCCCATGAAAAATCAAAATTTGCGAATTCTTGCCTTAAAATCCCGGTACACGCTTAGCTTCTCAGACATAAGTACGCATCATCTTATTCCATTTCTTTCCTTATTTCTTCGCCTTCTTCCCATAACATCGAATATTTTTCTTTCCACCAGCATCGTCGCAGCCTTTCGTTAGCTTTTCTCTACAATCGCGATGCTATCTCGGTAAATAAATCCTCCTAACTTAGTTCGAGTCCCACGTATAGAAGTAATACGTTACGAGACAACTAAGAGGACGAAAAGGAACGAAAGTAATGTAACGGTGGAACGACTTAAATCTCGCTTCGAATACGGGAAAATCAAACTCCTCGTATAATATTCGATTAATTATTTATATTTTCTTTGGTACTTTCTCATTTTAATTTTAGTTTGCAAAGTTATTCGTTATAAAGCTAAACGAATACCGGTTTGATTTTTTATTTATAAACTCAAATAAACGATTGATTTTACAAAGCGTTACAATCTTCATATAATTTTTAAATTTCGAACAAAGTCAAATTTATTGAATTATACCGTTACAATTCAATTTGATTTTATCGTTATTATAATTAACTTATTGAGAAAGACATACTTGTTACAAGGATTTTTCGTTTTAAAGGTACTTTATTTGTTTCTTTCATTCGCGTAAAACTTTTATGAATGTAATTTAATTTGATAAATTTAAGTCCTTTCGCGTGAAAATTGAAATACTATTAATAATTCCTAAAAGAAGTAATTTTAATTGCAACCCAAGTAATTTTTAATTTAATATAATATCTTACCTAATAATTAAAATAAATATTTCTGATATTAATAAATTAAATTAGAAAATAATAAAAATTTTGCTTTACGCTTATCAATTTTTTTTCACCGTTAAATTTTAAGTTCAAAATTGATTTTAATTTGACTTAGATATTTTAGAAGATATATATTTTTTGGTACTTTCAGGTCCTCTTTCGTAATTGCTTTTAACTCCGTTCGCCACGGAACGAATCCGTATTGGCAAACCTCAAGAAATTTCGTACATCTCACTCACCTCTGTCATTGTAAAACAGATAAGGACAGATATAGACAGATATAGACAGATATAGACAGAAATAGAGGGGGAAAGAGAGAACTTACGAGGATAGCCGCTTAAAAGCACATGTTTAGTATTAGACCTATCCTACCTGTTATGTTTCTTTGTTTTAACCTAATGCTCCCGTTTGTCGCTCTCCTTTTTCTCGCTCTCTATCTTTTTTCTTTATTTCGTATTGTCGTACGTATATAAAGAACCGTTAGAAAAACGTGTACTTTTTTGATTTTCCGATTTTGTACAGTGACACGTATACGTATATATGTTTTTTACGCAAAAGGGTAGCAGTTTTTCGAAGTTACGGTTGAATTCCGCGTTGCCTAATTACACCTCTAGGCTCCTCATATTTTCAACACGTGTTTTGCATTCTCGCGGAGACGGACTGTGTCAACGAAGAATACGACAACGGTACCTTTTCCTTGGTAAACTTAGTCCAGCAGTAAAAGTCAGGTTCTAACCTGCCCTGTCACTTCTTGAAAAATGGAACAAGAAGTCTTAATCGATATAATGCTCTTTCTAATCTCTCTCTCTCTCTCTCTCTCTCATTCTGCTTTTCTTTTTTTCCGATTTCCAATCTCTCGTACTTATTAAAAATGCACTTGGCGAAAGATAAATGTAGATTAGCGGGAATCCGAGGTGTCACCGAACACGTGTTTCGGATTGTGGCTGTCGACCCGAGCTCTTTTTCTTACCATTGCTCGATACTTTATGACTATGGATTCGTAGAAAATTTCAATTTTAATGAGCCAACAACCGTGAATAATTCAAATTCAAGATTTTCTTTTATTCAATGGGTATACAACAGGTTATGTAAAACAATGTTTTTGTTTTAGAGATGACTTTAAATGCACGCCATTAGCATATAAATGGAAATTGTATGCGAAAAATTTAACTTAAAGAATTACTCTAGTTATTACATTATTATTTTTCATATTGATACAAGAAAATTACGCAATACCTTTGTTGTAGTTTGACACACTAAATGGGAATTTACGCATGCATGGATGAATTTATCTTAAAAGTTTAAATATCTTGTGACTATATTAATTGAAATTGAGATACTCTGTATATAACGTAATACTTCGAAATAGAGAAAAAGAAATGTGCGGTTATTACCTATTAAATAAGAAAAATGTAGGCTGAATTTTAATATTTAACATTTTTCAATGTTGATGCTTCTCGGTAGTAAACCAACATGTGTTTTGGCTTTGCGCTTATTCCTAAGCAGGTTTTACTATAGCAGAGGTAAATTCTTGACCTTGCACTTTAACAAGTGGCAATCGTCGTAATTTAGTTAAACTATGGAGTAAAATAATTTTAGAAAAATTTATTCAATAAAATTAATCGCTTACAATACGAAATATATCTCTTAATTATTAAAAATTGTAAAAAACTATTTTCATCTTATGATAAATAATATGTTCTCGTTGCGTGTTTAAAAACTCAAATAAAATAATAAAAATTAGTTGTATTATCTTTTTCTGTATTTAGATATCATAGCGACTGAAAAAAATGATAAAAATTATACATTAGAATAAATTTAAATATATATCTCATCCACTTCTAAAAAATATTTATTCACTTTTTTGTAAATTGTTTTTGTGAATATTAGTTGCAAATTACCTATTGCCAAAATAATAAAATGACAAAAAACCTTATATAAATAGGCTATTGTTAAAATAATTAAACAAAATGCTATTATATAAATAATTAAATTATTTTATATAAAATTTAGCGAGTAAATCTTTAAACAAAGTTAATCGCCCAAAGTTTTTTGGTAAACGAATGCATACAATTTTTAAATAAAATTATCGTTTCACCTTTTTACAAATATTTCAGTAATATTGAATTGTAAAAAAAAATTAAAACTGATTCATCCATTTATATTTTATACTGACTGATTCATACTTTTCACAAATAATTATGAAAAAATTCCAAAAACTAATTTTTAATAATTTTTAATCAATGGGTTTAAATTAAGTTTTAGTTTTTAGTGACTAAATGTGAAGAACAAATCTATTGAATGAATAATTACATAAAAATTTATATTATTCATTTTAAGACTTATTCTGGTATTTATGAAATATTTTCTATAGTAACACTAAAATTATAATATCGCGAAAGAAATTACACGAAAACATTTCTATATATTGGTCATTCTAAAAGACATTTGAATCCATATTTTTTAAATAAATATTGAAAACATAACTATTTTTTGTAAATAAATTTCAATAAATAAGGATTGAATCCCCATAATTCTAAAATTTTCCCTGTTAAATTTCACTCTATAAGTACGCATTTAAATGTAACTGAAATTTTTATTGATTCTCTAACAACTTTCAAAATCTTAAATTACCGATAATAATTTATGTACATTTTAAACATTTTTATATGATATATAATACTGAAAGTTTAAAAACTATTATTTACTATTTGTTTAGTATTATTTTACGATTTAATATAATATTTACTATAGTATAAAAATTATATTAATATATACGAAATGTTTATATCATCATTATATATTTAGTTTTTCTCATCATCATTTCTATTATTGTCATTATAATATTCGTTTGTAAAGATATGCTAGAAATTATTTTGAATTGTTTATACATAACTATATAATTTTTTATTTGTAACGATTATTATGATTTAATAGCAAATTTGCTTTAATAAACAATAGTTATAATGCAATTATAATGTTAAACAGAGTTTAAGGTTTATGAATGTTTTTTTTATAAAAGTTTTAAATACTTTTGAAAAAAATATAAATAATAAATTTCAAGCATTATTTTTGGTATGAATTTTAATAAATATGAATTATTTTATTTAATAAATATTCAAATTATTTCTTTCGTGAACATTAACTTTACAAAATTGTTCTACCGCTGATAAATGGAAATATCGTATATAATAATATTATTTAAAGTTAATAATATTAATACATGATTTTTTTAATTACTTATATTCGATTCATACGCTAAAAAAAAACTTTGAAGCTAATATTTATAACAGATATAATTACGATATGCGTCTATAAACGCAAACATATTTTTATATTAAATCATCAGATACAGTTTGTGCGTGTGCGGGTCATGCGAGAAAGAGACAAAGAGAGAGAAAGAGAAATAGCTGTTAAAATACAGAATAAAAATTATCACCATATATGTGTTTAAAGTAAATATAATTAAAAAAGTAGAAAATGAGGAAATAATAATTCTGATATATCAGAGATTCTTGTTGTCCTTTTCATTCATAAAGGGATAGTATGCAAGAAAACTAGACTTTATTACTTGTGTCTTTGTAGTAGTGCAGGTATATTTGAACATTCAAAATGATTTTCGTTTTATCTTTACAAACATTTTTAGTTTTTAAATAATTTTTTAATTACAATTTTATTTTTTTTACATATTCTTAATCGGAAAAAAAATATATTTAAATATTATTTTTAGCTATTTTAGGGTAAGTATCAAATTATGAGTCCGTGTTTCCTTTAGAACATTACGATGTTAACTATTGTACTATAAACGCGACAATGAAATATGTAATTTCACTATAAATATTTGCATCGTTGTTCAAATTTAAACTCTTTTGATAAAAATGTAGTCATCATTTAGCGTATAATTGGGTAAAGAACAACAAAGAGCGAATGTTAAAATAATCGTGTTCATCAAATAATAATAATAATATTAAATTATTTTTGTGGAAATAAAATTAAAAAAATTTAATTAAAAATAATATGAATATTTGTAAAGCATATAATAATGTGAATTCAAATTAATTTTATTGGGTTTGTAATAATAATTAAAAAAATTTTTTGCAATTTTTTTATTTTTTATCGTAATTTTTAACGATGTTTTAATATTTTACTTTTCTGGATAAAATTCTTACAGACTATACGTATTTTGTAAATAAAATTGTTAAATTTTCCGCATTTATTCATTTAAAAATTACTTTTATATTACTAATGAATTTATAAATATTAAAATATAAGTATATATAGATTAGTCGAATATATATTTGCATCGAAATGTTGAAAATTTTTTTAATCAACTATTATTATTTTATTAATATTTATCGTTACGTCGTAAATTTTTTATGCATGAAAATCGGAACTTACCGAATATAACATTTCGATGAATAAAAAATGAATTTTTAATAGATACATGTATCGTAACGTTGTTATTAAAAAAATGCAATATTTGATAAGACCGCTAAATGTATCGATAAACTTTTATTGGAAAAGCTTTTAAATATACGCTGGATTTAAATATACACCAATCTAAGTTAAGATTGTAAAAAAATAAAATTGTATTTTAGGTGAAACAGGAGCTTATTCATAGAATAGTCCAATAAAAAAATAAAACGTAGTCTTTAAAAAAAAATCGGAAATGCAAGTTTGGTCGTTCTTTACCCCAAAGGTTCGGAATTTCCTCCAACCAACCGCACAAGTGAATTCGGTCGTCGCGCGCGTTTATTATTCCACTCACGTAAACGGGATCCTTGTTTCAAGGACCAGAAAATGACGACGTGCGTCCGCTGAAAAAGAGCTGTGAACCTGAGACAAAAGTGATCGCGTAGGAATGCACCGAAAAGCTGGAAACCGAACAGGGAAATCCCTTCGTCCATTCAGGAGACACGCGCGAGTGTAAGCGCGAGACTTTGTGGCACCGCACTCGTGTAAAATGTCGATGCAAAAAAAGGGAAAAAAGAAACGCGCCCGATGATCGTGACTTCTCAATGAACGGGATGAACACTGCTCATGCCGTTAAAATTTGTTTGGGACGACCGATATTTGTGGAATTTCTCATTTTCTCCGCTTGTTTTCCGGGCTTGGATGCAAGCAACCATTTACAACCGGCGTATTTTCGTTGTTTGCCAAAAGTCAAATTTGCGGGACGATGAAACAGTAATCGATCAACTATTTTTCAAATTTCTAAAATATGTTTGTTTTCTTTAAATTCGACGGTAATAATAACATTCGATCGAACGCCAACCAAATTCTTTTATAGGCAAATTCATAAATATTCTTTATTTTGCATTCCGTTCGTCACTTACAAAATGAGGATTATTTTTTACTTACAGAGATTTCCTTTACTTTTTGTTGGAATTTTTATGAATAATATATGTATAAAATTTTAAAATTTTAAAATTTTAAATTAAATTTTTCTTATTCTTTTTCTTTTAAAAATACCGTTAATTTCCTTATAGATACTAGTTTTAAATTTCACGATATTTTACGTTGTGTTAAAATAAAAACTTGTATCGTAATATGGAAGGAATATTATTGTACGTGAACTTGTGAAACGAATAAAATCTGCGTTCATTTTATGTTAATATTAGCGAAAATCGATTCGCGTACGTATCGTTAGCCTAATTTATTATATTTACGATAATTATTTATTTCAACTTTAAGGTATATTAATTTTAAACGATATTTTTAATTATTTTTTTATAGTAAGTATAAGTAATAATTGCGATACTAATACTTATTTTACGTGTATATTTATATAAAAATGTTTAGTTAAAGTTATCTTCCGTTAATTTATGAAGTGGACATCTGTTTATATGCTCGTACCGATACACCTATACACATATATGAAAATTGATTAAATAAAAGTGATATCCTTGAAATGTTGGATAAAATTATTAATGCATTGATTCATTTAATTTGCTTTAACTCGAAGAATGTTAAATTCATGATTTTTAAATAAAATTACAATATAAAACTATACATATACCGATAACTTGAAATTATTAATATTAATCGTAAATATCAAATATTTGTTCCCTATTGAAATATTTTAATTAATTCATAATGTAATTATTAATACAGCATCAATGATAGAATATGAATTAACAATTTAGATTCAATATTCGATAAAAAACATTTCACTATTAACTATTCATGTACATTATGTCATGCATAATATTTGATTTAATGTTTAAGTATGTTTCCTTAAGTATCAACGACTATACAATAATTTATCGATTTCATTGAAGGGTTCTTTGTGTATAAGTTGGGGCAAATGAAAAATGTAAAAGCTCTATCAAAACATTACTTAGAATAAGATTGGTTCACTTGTGGGAAATTATCCGAGATTTTTGAAGTTCGGCAAAAGTTGAGAATAAACGATGAGAAAATTTTTTATATAAAATAACAAATGAAATTTTCTCCGATTAAGGTACATTTAATCGATCTTTCGAAAAGTATATGCAAAGATTTTCCGAATAGATTTGAACCGTGAGAAACATAAACTCGTACATTCAAACGTTATCAATGAACAAAGGTTATAGTATACGATATGTTCTGGATCGCTTAGATATAATAATGTGTCTCACAGTTCATGGCTTACGGTTTATTTCATAAATTTTATATGTATACTTCAGATATAATATAATAAACAACGTAATAAGTGTCAAGATTATGTAGCGTTGGTCTAATTGAAAAAATGATGCCAATAAACGATTATTGTTATTACATTTTCAAAAATGATATATACAACACATAAAAAATACAAAATATAATACTTAAAATTTAAAAAATGTACTAATATACAATGTGACGAATTTTACTGTTTAATATAGTATTTTAAAGTAGAATTTTAAATCTTAACGAAGTGTACAATTAATACGTAAAATTGGTTGGTCTAGAATAAATTTTATCAAATTCAAAATTTTATTTTCATGGTTACTTGTCTGATATTTTCTTTTCACGTGTATAAATTTATCCAATTGATTATAGATTGAATTATATTATATTATATGCAATAAGGAATTGTTTAAATAAAAATATTGCATTAAAAAAAAGTATGCCAACCGAACCGATAAAAAAATTAAAATGATCCATATACGAATTCTCTTAAGCCCTCATTGTGATTAATAATGATTTTTCCTTGATACGCTCTAGATTTCTCAGCATTATTATATCATTTATTTAGGCAACATCGAAGAGGGTGGATATAAAACTTGCCCACAATTTTATTTCCGTTAGATCCCAAAAGAATATTCTAGATATCATATCAACTCGAACACGATCGGTACTTAACCGATTTAATAGTTCTAAGTTCGCGTATGAGTTACAAACTTTGTTAAAATCTAATTACTATATTTAAATCGATATCCGACGAAGTGCGCCTAATCTTGTTACGTGTACACGATCGCATATTCGCGTATTAAAAAGTATCTCAATTTCCAAGATTTTGCGTGAATAATTTCCGACCTCGTTAAAAACATATTTTAAAACGAATACACTGTATCGAACGCTCGGGTGAATCCTGGAAATCATTGACCAACCGATGAGGGGTTAAACTTGGATTCGTGAAATCTCGAGTCCTTCGGTTCGTAATGTCCCCTTAGCGACTCGATCTACGGGATTCGAGGATGGCTGAGTTCACGCGCGTATCCAATGGGCGTTGCCTTTCAAGGGATGCGTTCTTTCTTAGCCTGAAATTTATTGTCCGGCAATACATACGATCCCTTAGCCCTTGGCCTTCGCACTCGCTCTTGCACCCGCGAGGGTAATCGGACCGAACTCGCTGATTGAATACACAGCAAACGTCGTATCAGTTGTTTCGTTGCAGTTACAATAATTGGATTCAACGGTTTATTCGTGATATTTATCTTCGTAGCGCGCACAAGATAATTGTATTGCTTCGATAATGCGAATTATCGTATTATACTAAAGATTTATTTCATCCGAACAAAATTCATTTATCTTTCATTCGTCTATTTATAGCGTTTTTATTTTTTCATCAAACATTGAAAATTGATTCTTTGCAAAATATATAATTTTGTAACAAATTCGTAATTTAAGCGTCGTATACAAAAGTAACTTAGAAAATAGCTAGATTTTTTAAAATCATCGTTATTTATACGCGTAGTTTAGGTAATTTCTAAAAATGTTTATAAACGAATGAATTGGATGATACTCGACACGGAAAGAATATAGATGAGTATACGAAGCGCAATAAAATAACGTATACTTGGCTTTGAGCGATAGTTCAATTTCTCTGGATCGATCTCCTTAGAAAATATCGATCTCCTTAAAAAATTGAACTGAAATTTTGAAATATTATCCAATATACCTAAGAAAGAAGCGCTCGGAGAAATTTGTATTCGGCAGCTTTTTCGCGTTCGGATAATTAATATAAAAAGGTCGCAAAGTTAATATAACGTACACTGTTTAAATGATCGTTCCTAGTTAAGCGATCCCCGATTAGTTTAACGAAGGCGAGTTTTTAACGAATCTCGTAGACAAAAGCACAAAGGCCCATTTATAAAATAGGAAAACCCTGGTTGAAAGATACGGGTAAAATCTCTCCTCGGAAGCTCCTCGGAAAAGAGCCAAGGAACAGCAAAAAGGAATACAAGTTGGAGCACCGATTGAAATAAAAATAAAAATAAAAAAGAGAACGATTGTCGAGGGTCGAGGAGGGGGTAGATTGGGAGAGTGGGAGAATCTCGCTAAGCCGAGAAGCCGTTGCGAACTCGCGCCCCGCCGAAAGTGCATTGAGACGGTCACGATCCGAACAAAAACGTGCACGCGTGCGACAAAACAGAGTTTCTACGTTTTCTATTCTCTACTGATATTGCTTGTCTCTCTTTTCATTTTTCTCGTTCCTCCATCGGTCGCTTTTTTACATATTTTTTTCCTGTCTCTCTCCATGCTCCGAGTTGCTTTGTCGCTTTGTCTCTTTCGGTTACGCTCGTTAGTTATATTTCTTTCGTTTTTATATAGGAACGCGTGGGAAGCTTCTGTCCCACTCTGCATAAATCAGACTCAATGGATTTGATCAAATAAAATCAAATAAATTTTGTTTCTTATTTATATGTTATAAATGACGATTTGTCCTTATCGACGGGTTTTAACTCCTAATAGATGGAGTGTTTTTTATCTGAGCTTTATTATTTATACCGGTACGAACTTATGATTTGTATGACGTTGAATTTTACTTCCTACTTTTTACTATTAACAAGTTTCTAAATAATAATGTATATTTATATTTATAAATAATTATTTTTAATATTACTTTTACGATACTTTTCAGCGATGTTAACTTTTGAACCATTAGTTTGTATACATTTTATTTTCGTGAATAATTGAATCAACTATTTAATGCAAAAAATAAAAAAATAATCCAAATGTAACATTTTGTGGAAAATGTTACGTTTTTGTCGAGAATTCGGAACATTTAGTTGTATTTATCCTCTTTTATAAATATATTTTATTAATCTTTTCGCAAATATTAATAAAGAAAATAATTATTTTATATAAGTATTGATTATAATTTAAAATATATTCAAGTATTTTAGAATATAAATATAGTTGATACAATTATTAAAAACTGTCTAAAGTATACGTATCATTGTAAAGATAAAAAAAGTCAATCGTCGCTTTCGGTTGAAAAATTGTGAATTTTTCGGAGAACAAAGATATTAAAATAGTCTTTTATTACGCTTTGAAAGTTCTTAAGTCAGCATAAGCGATTAACGATAATATTTGATATTAAATTATTATATGTGGATGCGCATGCTTGGTAATATATATGAGGATCATCGTGTCATTAAAAGCAATCTAAGAAACACAGTCGAAATAAGCAAGTTAGTCGAGTCGAGAGAAAAAGCTTTTATACACCATATTTGGATTACGATCATAGTATTATTTGACTTTGTTTGAACTTGTATTAGATACTCGTAATGGGACGTTTATGCGTCATAAGCTGCTATAATAAGAATATTATAAGATGAAACTTTTGTACGCGCGTTGAGTTGGTTGATGAAATGACTCGGTATCAAACTTGGATGGATACTCGATTCGAAGGACAAGATTTATGAGTGAATGCGTTGATAACAGAATTGGGAAAACTTTGTTTCTCGCTATTTATGTTGCATAAACTCTTAAGCATCACTCAACGTAACGTTTATTGATTTTTTATATACAAACTACAACTGTCAATCAATTTTCAACTTTCTTTATTATATAAATAATAATAAGTTGTATTTGATTCGATCGGTTCATTACAGCTTGGAATTATGTATATATAATACCTTGATCAAATACGATCTTTCGATAATATTTTATATACACACACCATTTATAAGAATGTTACAAATTTCAGATTTAATTTTCGAATGTACAGTTGTATATTAAAGTTAGAATTTCTAAACTTAAAAATAAATTTCATTATTTTTCTAATTTTTATTAGAGATTAATATGCATTGTTTTTTTTTTAATAATTAGTTTATAAAATAACTATACGTTTCAAGATCAGTAAAATATCAATCGTTAATATATATTTGATGCGTAAGTAATATAATAAAGATTTTAAATTTTTCGTATACATGCTAAGCAAATTATCGGACTTAAATTTAAAAAAATTTACTTTTATAGATTATTTTTTCTTACAATTTTATAAACGGGTATACCGAATATTAGAATTATATACAATGAACAAACATTAAATTTATCGCTACGTTTTAAAAATCTTAAAGTATTTATTCATACATTTGTATTTATAAATCTTACAAGAACAAGAACAAAAACCGACGATTTTCAATCGAATAATTTTCTTTACGATTTTAGTGTACATTTGCATCATAAGGTAGATTAAAACATAGCGCAGTTGTATCGACACGTGTGTCCTCTTGAATACATTCGGGTAACGATCTTATCAATCGGGGTACTCTTTTAATAAAAACTTTTACCGGTAATGGCAGAAGGGGAATGACGAATGTAAGTATAGCAAAAGTATTTGGTGCAAAAGAAAAAAAGGCGCTAGTCGGTAGTCGCTAATCGGTAGTCGCTAAAATGGTTGGGTCTCTTTGTCGAAAGATCGGCGATTGTACCCAATAACCTTGTGCCACGAATTCTTACTGGCACAACGCGACATATTAGCGTGACGTAAGATTTTCTATAGGCGGAAGAGACGCGACACAGTAGTGGTTTGGAATGATTAGCATAGCGATGCGTGTCTCCGCATAGCCGGTCGAGTTTATGCGTTCAACCCTAGGCTAAGTGTACCCCGGGCATCGACGCCTCTGCGAGTTCATTTGTACGTTGGGGGTTCGTGTGTGCGATGTCTGACTTCTCCTACATGTGTTTCGATATGTATGCGTCGGATAAGCGCACAAGTATCGCGTTCGTATGGCGCGTTTTGTAGGAACCTTTGTACGAACCTTTCTACGAACCTTTCTACGAACCTTTCTACAAACCAAAGGTTCGTTTGTCAAAAGGGTACCAATGAGCTTATACGAGTTAGAAGCTTTCAAAAATTTTATCCGATCCTACGTACGACAAGATAAAAGCACTTATTTTTTAATTCACGACGATCGTTTAAATTTTTTTATACTTTAATACGCGTATTACTGATTTTTTCTTCGATAAATGTGATATGGAATTGCGAGGCGAACCGTTTCGTTAAAAATTTACCGCAAAATATTTGAGTATCGACGATAGATTATTTTTAAAACGTGACAACGATTACGATTTAATATACGTATATTACCGAGATTTTTAACCGGTTCATCTATTTTATAAAATGATCGATTTTGATTCTAAATTACTGTTACGGAACAAACATTTTTAATATTCGTACGCACGTACGAATGTTTTTTATATTGTTTTTTATATTGTTTTTTATATTGTTTTTTATATGTCGAAATTAGACATTTTTATTTTAGAAAAGAAACGACGAAAGTAGCGATACGTAAATTAACTTTTACGAATAAATGAGGTCTTATTTAGAAGAATTAGACGATAAAATTTATTATTTTATTTCTTACGAGCTATTAATTCCCGATTCTGTTATTAGAACCAATAAATCAACTATGTATTTTGCATCTGCATCGATTAAATTCGAACTCGTTCCTTAATGAAAAAAATTAACAGTCAAAATATTTAATTTTGTTATAATAACAAATAATTTAATATACGATATAAAATCTGCAACACTTCTTTGGTTCTTGAGCTTATCGTTACGATAAAGCACCTCGCATTAAGATCAAATGAATTTAATAAACACACCCTGTAATGTATATCACACCGTACTTCAAATATAAAACAGAAAATTTTATCGACTTATATATAATCTCACGCGAATTTTGCAGAGGTTTTTGCGCGTACGAGTACATGAGCCGTAATCCGATAAAATGCGTGTAAGGTTACGACTTGACGTCTGTTTGTTGCTTCAACGCGGCAACATTGTAAGTACATAACAATGTAACAGTAAGTACGTTAAACTAAACCGTAACAATAAAGTGTATACAACTTCGTGTACCGTCTAAGAAATCGCTTTTGTTTTATTGCATTTTTTCAATTTTTTGCTTCTCTTATTTACTTTTGGTTTTTTCGGGAGTTTCGTGATAGTTTTTTAGCTTTTACGTTCGTTTCGATCGACATTTTTTTTATCAATATTATTAAAGGATTTTTACGGGTTTTATCCGTATACACACAAATCGGTAAGATACTTGGATTTGTTAAATTTTACAAAAATCATTAAGACACAAAATATTATATTTCAAATAATTATTGAATTTAGATACATTCAGATTTTATTTAGAAATATAAATCAAGTCTTATTTTTAGATGTTAAATTGTACCATTTTATTACACATTTTTACGATTGTTGGTTTTTATGATTTTGAAATGCCTTTTACTATGAGTAATACTTAATGCTTCTTCGGTAAATTCTTCATGCATTAGATATCGCTTTTAAACTGAGTTATTAGTATGTTTTAATTCGTTAATATTCAAATTGTTATATTTTCAATTCAAAATAGACGATCAAATATTTTGCTAATAAAAGTCATTTCGATAAATTCATCCTTAAAGATCAGAAAAATAACGATGAACGAGTATAAAATATTAATTATGCATTATTTTAGATCGGTAACAATAACCCAACTTTAGTAAATATTACATTAAATCTTCATTTTTTTAGTAGAACTATTTAAGATCGCATTATTTTTGAGTTTTTATTTGCTAATTTTCGATACAATGAAATAAGCTTTGGAGATTTTGAACTACATGGACGGTTGACACAGTCACATTAAAAATAATAGGTACAATTTGTAAAATTGTAAATAATATAAAATTAAAAATCTACAAAATATTTAAAGTACAACGGAATAAATCGAATGCCCTCAAACAAACTTCTTAATATAAATATTTAATTAAAAAATATTTATGTAACGTGTACTTTAATTGATTACGAATTATAAAAAGCTCAAATCTATAATAATTTTGCTATATTTTAACGATAGATAGCTATCGATCGATTTATATTATTTTTAAGAAAATAACGGATTTAAAATAATAATTTCAGCAATAAGTTAAAACCAAAAATTAGGAATTATTAATAAGAGAAAAAATTTCTTCGATAGATAAAAGATTAAATATAATCTTTTAAACTATCGGAGATAGTCAAAATTATTAGAAAAGATAAAAGAATAACGAAAGTAATTAAATAATAATTTAGAACACTACATATAAAAAGACGAATCAATAAAATCGACGATCGAATAAAAGTAAATTTTTATTAGTATACCGATATATCGTTCAAGTAACGAAAATAAAATTATTACCTTTCTTTTATATCTAATATTCACGTGCTATTGTTTGTCTGTAAACGGGAAAAAAAGTATTACAAAGTATGACCATATTTATAGAGTTCAATGACGTACAACCGAATGCAAGAAATCCAGAAATTTTTTATTTTTTGAGAAACTTCTCGATCGGTCCTTGTAAAATACGAAACTTCGATCCGCGTATTTAGACTCGAACGTTGACGAAGCAACTCGTTTTTCAGTAAGCAAATCGTCGATCGAACAGAAGCCTTTCGTTTTCGTGTTTAAAAATTCAGAACACTCGAGTTTTTGGGCCATTCGCGGATCTCGTTACTTCCGCTTATTTTTCGCTTTCTCCCAATCGACCTTTTGTTCTCTCAGCGTCTCGCTCTCTCTCTCTCTCTCTCTCTCGCTCTCTCTCAAGCACTCGGAAACATGTCGGCTGCGGTACCGTCGGTACTTCCACCTCCGACGTCATAATTCGAACCTTCGATTCGTAGTCTCGAGCGGTCGCGACGGACTCACTCTCATTGTGTACACGCGTGTTTTTCTTTTTGCGAGGCGCGCACACGAAAACGTACGCGCGCCTCAAAGCCGCGAGAGTGCAGCCAGGGAAAAGAGGAGGAAGGGAGCGAGAGAGGTGAGAAAACGAGTCAGCAAAATGCGGAGACCGACGCGGGGCTTCCTATAATATGCCAGGCGATGCAGTTTTTCGCGAGAGCCGAGAGCGAGGGTCGCTCGCTCTTGCAGACCTCGTTGTGTTTGTAACAGCCGTTGTTCCAAGTATAAAGATAAAGGAAACTTGTCCCGCTCGAGGAGCCCGTGAACTTTTCGATCTTGTTTAAATTTCGAATCGGGGGAAGAAAAGAGTTTGGTATGTAATCGATATTGTCTTGGCGTCACGGTATCGATTACGATAGAAAATTTCTTTCGCGGCACTTATCGCGATAACTTGTTGGCATTTTTTCGGTACGCGAAAGTTCGTTATACCCTCGTCTATCGTAAACAGAGTTTGCGTTATCGAAAAGATATTAAAACGCGTACGTTTCATTGACCAAGTGAACCTTTTCGTCGCGTTAATAAACTCGAAACTAACCTTTGTCTTATATAAGTTTTTATCGTGACTTGGTTATTTATTCCAAAGTTCCAAGTAAAAACGTTGATTTTTAAAAAATTATATTTCAAATAAATACATAAATTCCCTTTTTTTATTTACGCGCGAATATATTATTATAATGTTCCGTGGAATATTTAAAAAATAAATAGTATGTACAGGGAATCGCGATTAAATTGGATTTCACGGAACCGCAACGTTAAAAATTAGCGTAAAAGATTTCGTACCCGAAAGACGCGTTTGCACTTCGTAACGCAAAGAGAAGATAATTTTACTTATTTTTATCTAGCTTTTGATACGGTCGATCGTTTTGATCGTTTCGGCTATGTAGTCTGGGTTTCGCGTCACCGTATCTCTTACGCGTGTACATTTTGCTGTACACGTTTTTGCAGTATGCAAACTCGGTAAGTTAGGTACAGAGTTCCGAGATTTATGTGTTACGCTTTGCGACCCGTGATTATATTTAAAGATCCTTCTAATAATAAGTCAAGTAAAAATATTTTATATTTTGATATTTTATCTGCAAATAATTTAATCCGCCAGTTTTGCTCGACATCGCTTGCAACGTTAACATTTTTAAAAATATAACAGAAATTTGATCTTGCAATCGTCGGATGATACCATCATCCTTATATCTTTAGATAAACTTATCGTTCCTAATAAAATAACATCAAACTTTTAATTTTAACTTTTATACTTTCTTATGCATCGATATAAATGTTAATCGAAATTCGGCAATCATCAATATTATGACTAATGCTGTATATTTTATAAACAAGATATCCGTATAATGACGCAAAATTTGTTTGAATTCAGTTGTATCGTACGAAAGCTACTTTATTAAAACTTTATTATATTCCTTAAATCCGTAGATTATCAATTTATATAACTTCGCTCGAGAGAAATTGTTTTCAAAGTTTTCAAACAATTTTCAAACATGCAGGATTCCTTTAAAATTTCGATCAACATTTTAAAAACATCCGATCCCATTTTTTATCACGATTCCAATAACAGCGAGAAATTTCATAAAAGCAGGTAAATGCAACTTCACTTTTAGCACGTAGGTAGACAAATCCCGTTCAAAAAAATATTCAACGGCTTTCCGCGTCGTTACATAAAATTCAAAAAGCGTCGGAAAAATAGTGGTAACAAAAACAATAACGAAAGGAAAGAAAGAATTATTCGTCCCGATCTCTTGATCCAAAAAAAAACATTGGATTTGAATCATGTTGGGTTCACGGGAGAATCTATTATCGTATTCTCGCGCAATTTCATACGCGCGGGTATTGGTAACTGTGCATAGTACAAAAACATGCGTGAGAGAGAGAGAGAGAGAGAGAAAGAGCAAGAGAATAAACGAGAGTCGGAGCCGAGCAGATTCTATGGTTCATCCTCGATAATATTTGCAAGGATTTTGTCGTGTGTTACGGACTGGAGTATCTGCACGTGCATATCGCACATCCCGCTTTTATTTTTACAAAACTATCCGCTTCATTATCTTGCTACTACTTTTTGAAGTACTTGACGGAAATATGTAGTATTTAAATTAAATTATTATACTGTTTTCAGTGGTCAACACCAATTGGGGTAATAATACGTAATAATAGTTTAGAAAAGCATATTCAACTTTTCTGCATCAAAGTCGAAGGATTTTCACTTCAAAGAAGGACATTTATTTTACATAAAAATCTTAACGTTTTTAATATTTTATTTCTGTAAATATGAATAAAAAATATGAAATTATTTATTGTAATAAAAATATATAAATTTGAAGTTTTATCGCGTTTTTTTTAATAAAGGCTTTGCTTATAACGTCAGGTTTATCAAAGTTTTTTCTTGCTGAAAATAGAAATTAATATATCGTTACATCAAATTCCTTTACATGTTCTATAATTATTTTAATAGATGAATTTTGTGTCGAGTATGGTTTGCGTTTAAGAATTATTTATATCGATTTATTAATAGACATTAATTAAAAAAGGTATTTTCTTACAGAGATTAAAGAAATAAATAATTATTTATAAAAATTGCGATAAAATTATAGCATAAAAAATATTAAAAAGAAGCGATAAACACGTATTCATTTATTTTTTATCGTTAAGTTAAATTATCCGTTCGACTTTATATTGTTTATATTTAATTTATATTGGCATTATATAATTCTTATAATTCTTTTCATTAATCAGAAAATTTATCGCGAATAAGAATTTATTTGCACCGATTTAATAAAATTTTGTGGAAAATAAATCTTTTTGTTGAGTTGTACACGTTATAAAATAAAAACAAAAATGTATAAAAGTTTAAAATAAAAATTTTATAAATACTATCCTATTTAATTATGTATTTTAAGAATTTTATAAAAAAAAAAGCTACAACTTTAATAAATTGTTGATTTAGATAGATGTGATAAAAGTTATATTTAAATACGAAAAATGGCGAAATACTCCAAGTGGAATAGCATCGATCGTTTTCGGTCGATCTTTAATTAGAATGTTCCCAATTAGACGAAGACGTGTTGAACAAAAGACTCGATTCTCTCGATGTGCCAAATTATAAAATACACGCACTCGCGATCGCTTGGCAAATCAATCGGAAAACGAGGAAAAAGCAACCGCCAACGTCCGCAAACCAATCAACGTTAAATCAAAGCAACGAAACATGAAAGACGAACACGAAAGAGAATACACAAAAAAAATAGACTTCATTCCCAGTTTGCAGTAACCGGCGACTGGTAAGCGAAGTCGAAAGAAAATTAGCGAAGGTCTTCCGCTCGGATGCGCAATACGTAGGTTTTTTCCTCCCCCTCCTGCTCTTCCAGCCACTTGCTACGATGTATGTCTTGGTTAACTCAACGTCCTTCAAGAGCGGGAGATAGTAAAGGGCGAACAAATAACAATTAGTGTAACAGAGCAAGACCCTTATAGCGACCCCCTAAGGGGTGGAAGTGTCGTGTCGCAGTCGCGTATACCGACACGTGTCTCCTACTCTGTCTCCTACTCTGTCTACTACTCCGTCTACTACTGCGTCTACTACTGCGTCTACTACTCCGTCTACTACTCCTCTACTATGTCTACTACTCCACCCATGCTTTTCTCCCGACTACGGTTTTTCGTTTTTTCTCCGTTGAAGGGATGGATGTCCCGAGCCGTATATCGTTTTGTGCGTCGTGCGTCGTACGCCACACACGGACGAAGGCAATCGAGAGAGCTGCATTTTCCTTAGGGGTTGTTGCTGATTTGCGAGAAAGGGAACGCGAGGCATTTCCGAGTTGATCCTCTACGTGCGTCCGGATGGAAACGGAGAAGTTGTTTTTCTTTATCGTACTCTTGATTGATTTTCATTTTTTTACAATTACAAGGTTGTACACGAAGAGGAGCGTTTGCGAAAGCCGATAGGCCGACGGAGTAACCGATTCATTCATCTGGTAGTGTAAATACCGTTTTTCGGAGATTGTCCAAAATGCTTATTTCGTATCAACGTAAGATTGTAATGTTTGGGATATGTACGTGGGGAAACTGCGAATACGGTTGGAATTTGAAATCGAACTCGGTACTCAAAAATATTCTTGAATTAAAAACCAGATGAACAAAATGGGTACATTAGGAGCCAAGAGCGAACGAAGAGCGGACGAAGAGACGCTGAGGTTGCCCTTCCCTACCCCTAAAGTTCTGCGTCTTTTCTTTCGTCCCGTCTATCTTTGAACAGCCCCTAACCCAAGATACTTCAACTTGTACCGACGTTGAGTGTGAAAGATCGTTCGAGATGATGCGCTAGTTTATACGCAGGGTGTATGGATTAAGTGAATCTGAAATGGCCGTCGTTGGTTAAAATTCGTTTTGAAAGATCGTACCCGAGAGAAAAATTTTAAAAGTAAATATTTATCGTTAAATAAAATCACGAGAAATTGTATTTCCAGTATAATTGATCGACGTTTACTTAGCAGCGCTTTCGATACGTTTTCCCAGCAACGAATCGTTTATACAGCTGACTTTTAACTTTACGTTTTTCATCTTTTAGCTAACGATCTATCGGTAAAAATAAAAATAATGAAAATTAAAAAACAGATTTATTTATCAATTTTTTTTAACTTTACGAATAATTGACTACGCGACTAATTAATGTAAACATATTTTAAAAGATATGAATTAGTTTTTCTATATTTTTCATACATTTTTCAAATTATAATTTATTCTCTTATGGGATACGTAATATATTTCGTAATATATTTCATGATTCAACAATGATTTACGGTTTAATAAATTACGATATTTTATTACCCTTTCTTAATTGTCACGTAATTAATATAAATTTAGAGTTTAGTACTTTACGGTAGCCTTGGTTTTTGCAGATCTAGATATTAAAAATTATTATTATTAAGGATACACGATTAGTTTATGTAGCTTAATTTAAATTATGGTTATTTTTGTTTACGATAAAAATTCGTAAAATTTTACCTATGTACCAATGAAAAACTTTCCACGTTAAAATTATGCATTATAATTTAAATTTTAAGTATAAATATTAAATTAATACCGAATTAAATTAAAAAACAATACGTCGAAAATTCTTTGTTAAAATTGTTTAATCTTTTTGAGAGCAGTATTGATATTTTAATTCTAATAAATCAGGAACATGCGCTTTTTTAGATACATTATCGTTACTGGTGTAAGATTATTCCGTGCAAAAATGGATAATTGGCTTCGTTCATGTTTTTAGAGTTGGTCACGTTTTTAATGCCAAAGAATATCATGGAGTGTAACTTTTTTATATGCTTTATAACAAAGTAGAGTATCTTATAATACATTTCCGTAGCATTGTTCTGCTTATATTTAATCGAATTTCTTTTATTATTTTAAGTATATAGTAGGAAGTGTTGTAAAACAAGTATATATCCTTATACAAATATTATAAATGGAATATTAAATATAAATAATATATTTAATGAAATATAAGAATATATACGATAATTTTATTTAAATTCAAATACATTAATAAAATATTTTAAATTAATATTTTGTTGGCTGATACGTACATATCATAATACAAAATATTGTTATAATCAATTTATAGGTAAAACAAATAGTTATTTATTACATTAATCAAAATATTGAAAATAAATACGTGTGTGTATAATTCAAGGTTGAAATGAAATAAAATACATTCAATATTAATTATACGTTATTATTAGTTAATATTAGTTATATGCTATTATAATACAGAAGACATTTTAATTTTTTCGAGAGAATAATAATTAAAATTATATTCTGTAAATTTTTCCACTTATTTTTATACTCATTTATTAATTATATTTAATTTTTGTATATTTAAAAAATAATATATTAAAAATTTTCAATAATTTGTTTATCTTCCAATTTATTATATATTTTTTCTTTGAGTTGTAAGTTTACATTATTATATTTTAATTATAAATTACTTTCATTAAATGTTATTAATAATGTATTATGTTTTAATTATTTTTTTAAATTTTGTAGCAAAATAAATATAAACTTCAATTGTTTAAAGAAAATATATTCTTCGTTTTAAAGAATGTTTTAAATAGTTAATTTAATTTTAATTTGCTTATAAAATAACGCCACATTTTATGTTTGAAAAATATAATTATGTATATATATAAAATCATAAATTTTATTATTTTTGTTTAAGAGTTTATTTTTCTATCAAAAAAGTAAAATTATCGATGGCAATTTGATTGTGTTTTGTTATTATATAAAACAATACGTCATTCTTGTATTCATTAGGTTGATGAAAATAATTTTTTTGAACAAAGATCGATTGTTTAGTGTTGGGTAGTTTAACTCCAAGAGTTATCGAACAGAATGTAAAAGTTTATACAATTACGTATAAGAAAATTAAATTCTTATGATACTTATAGGTCCGTACAAATGCATACAAAAAATTTACTAGGTTCTTTCATATAATTTAATGCTCATTTTGTAAAATAATATAAAAATGTTAAGAAACAATAATTTTCTAATATTTCAATAATAACTGTAATATTATACGTAATTTATATCGTATCAAAAGAAAAACTTGTTTAATTATTTAATTTATTAAAAAATATTCGTATTAGAGTATCTTACTATGAACTTTTTGTAGATTTTAGTATAAATTTGAATTTAATACTATCAAAGATAAATGAGACTAATTAAACGAATTAACCATTATCTACTCCAATTTATTATTAATATCCCAAATTTATCATTAAAAAAATAGCTTTGTAAAGGTTAATAAGAATCGTGATTTATAAAATGAATTCAAACATTGAAAAAATAATATATAGAATTTTTAATCATATTAGGGCTTTTAAATAAATTTTTTAAATATATAATATCGATATAATTTTATATAAAAGTTATTATATTATTGATTTCTCCAATCTAATAAGAAACTATAATCGTAATAACTATCGGAGTAGCATAACTTATATTTTTGCCTTATAGTCGCATATCGATAAACTATAATTTCTTAATTTTACGTTATCAAGTTTTATTATTTTTTACGTGAAATTTAAAACTTTTGAAATTTATCGATACTTAATAGCACTGAGTTTAAAAAATGTAGATTCGAGTGTACAATTAAGTTAAATTTCATACTTTTGTATATTTTTTATATTTTGGCATTTTCTTGTAAAGTTTTCATAATAAATGTTCTTCGTATATATATATTATTTTTAACTATAATATTTTCTATAACAACCTGATAAACAGATCGATTCAACAAACATTGAGTTTTTGAAAATTATAATTTAATTATACCGTTAGTAAATATTAAGTAATAATATTGTATCAAAATGATATTTACAGTATCGACGACGTTACATTGAAAAATATAATAAAGCGAAACATAATTAAACTCCAGTAATATATATTTGATATTTATCAGAATTACTTTACTTTATTCGACTTTTCGATATAAACGAAAGAACGACATCCTACATTGGGTGAGGAAAAATATATTTCGTGCTAAAGTTAGCAAAGTTAAAAATTTCGCCACGTATCGTTTCTTAAACAGCTAATGTCTTACGATTACAATGTCTCAGAGCTATAATTAATTTACTCCCTGGAAGTAATTGCTAAACTGTTTCTCTTTGCGCATTTTTCGCCGTGCCTGTCAAAATCAAAGATACATGGAAGTTGAGCGAAACCCTTGCAATTTCCCGGGAAGCGCCTGCGCTGTGCGAAAGGTTCTTTCGTCGGTTCGCGGGCGTCACGCAAGAAATGAAATTCATCGGCGAAACGATTCGATACGCCAGTAAAGTTATGCTCCATTCTATACGCTCGCTCGGGCAGGCTCACCGAGACTTGGCTTAATTTTTGAGACATAAATAATATTAATATCGTCGACAGTTCGTACGAGGAGAGAGCGCGTCGAAGAGAGAGAGGTAGAGAGAGAGGTAGAGAGAGAGGTAGAGAGAGAGGTAGAGAGAGGGAGAGAGAGGGAGAGAGACAGCCGGGGAGAGAGCGAAAGAGAAAGAGGAAGAGATTGGGAGAGAAAGAAAAAATTTAATAATAATGCTTTTGAAAAAATCGCGGTCGAGTTTTTTGTATTCGCTTTTGCATAGTCTCGCTCATTTTAAGCTTACAGTGTAATTGTCGCGCGGTGGGAGTTCGAACTGAAACAAAACTCGCTTTTCTAGCGTAGAAATTGTATTGTGAATAGCGTTAAATTACCATTTTAGCGCCTTTTGCCATAAATTTCAACGGCTTGAATCGACGCGCGTATGGCGACCAAGTGAATTCGCGCGTAAAATTGATACGCGAAATACTTAATAATTCAATGCGTTTATGCAAACTTACCGATTCCGAGTACTAATTTTTACTAACTTACTAATTTTTAACCTAACATTTTCATTGTATTTTTAAACCAAATTAAAAGAAATTCTAAGAAAATTTTTTTCTCCGAGGATCTTTTTTCGTACAAGAATAATTTGTTCGCAAAACAAATTACTCCAAAGAATATTTCGATAAAAATAATCTTTTCTAAGTTATACAAACCTTTGAAACTAATGTATTTTTTGCACAAAAGTCCAAAATTGCGTTCTCCAAGCGCAAAAGTACATAATAAAATACGTAATACAATGGAAGTATGCAACAAAGAATCTAGCTAATATTGCTTTCTCTCTATTGTTTTACATTTCGTATCGCGTTTGGCATTCGCGTAATATTTGACTCGTGAGAATCTTCGATCCACAAACGGACGCGTAAACGAAATAATTTTCGAGCACTCGTTTCCTTGGGCGCAGCGGAACTTTATCATCGGTAAAATATCTCGATAACACCACTACTCAACGCACGTATCCCGAGAAATACGAGGACGATATTTCTATCGACGTCGATGCACATTATCTCGAGCGGTACTCGCGCAACGACACCGAGACTCCGACGATGTTTGATTTCCTCGTCGCTGTTACGCGTGCGGTCCGAACGAAAACGGAAGACTCGTCGACTCATCGGGAGCTCGCGTAAAGAGAAACAAAATTCTCGAAAAGAGTCGTTCGTACGCCGGACGCGACAACCGCGGCTGATTGTTTACGTTGACACGGACGTTAATCCGAGCGCGATCGGGTCAAGCACCCGGTGTCCGAGTTCGGGTGCATCCGCGAAAATCTGGCTCCGGTCGGACATCGACGGAGAGCGAGGGAGAGCGAGAGAGAGAGCGAGAGAGAGCGAGAGAGAGAAAGCGATCGCGACAACCTTCAACGCCTGACTCCGATAACAAGGATATGCGCCTCTGCTGACTCTGCATTCGAACGTACGGACGAAGACGCGAAATGTAGAAACCGATGGAGGAAAAGAGAAGCGCGACTTGGACGGCGGTTTTCTTTTTTCTCCGGACGATTCTCGATCTACTTGTAATTTGGGTACACGCGGTTTCGAATCACGGTTCTTTTTTTCCTAGCATATGTTAAACTATTGTCTTACAGTGTCAGAGAATTATGTATTTCACTCTTTTTAAATTTACAATTGTACTCAAAATGTTTTTGATATTTTACGATTGACCGACGCGAAATGGTTGACGAAAATTTTGTCGGAGCACCAGGAAAGATGTTGTTATAAAGAGTAGCATCGCATCGGTAAGAGTTTCAGTATTTCATTTCCGAAGTATTTTTGCGCCTGAAAGTGTCTTTTGAACGGATGATCGCTTAGAAATATATAAACGGTCGTGTCGAGTCCTTAACGAGTAATGCGCCTACTTTATATTTATTACGTCACTTACGATTGCGATATGTTTAATAATAACTTACCGGTATTACGAATTATTATTAAAAAAGGTCTATGAAGAAATTCCTACGCGAAGCTTCTTATCTTATATAAAACAAAAGCCGAGGAAAGAATATTTACAAACGGTAACGGATAGCGATACGCGAACGATCGATCCGCGTGGTTGCAAGTAATATTTGGGACTTCTAAATTTAGAGGCGAGTATTCGCGTTCTTTGTTTGTTCGTAAATAAATGTTAATCGTAAATAACGAAGAAATAACAAGCAGTTTTATCGCGTTAGGTACAAAATAAAATCGACGGTTGAATTCGTGTCCAAATTTAAAATTGATTTTCAACAAAAACGCGGAGCCTATTTTACAAGTTTGCAATTCCGCGTATTATTATTATTTCCTTACAAATTAACTTATAAGGAAATAAATTAACGCGCATTTAATTTATAACATTTAATTTAATACAATTTTTTCGCTCCGAGTAATAAAACGCGTATCCGTTGTTAACTGAATAAATTACGAAGAAAATTATTAATCATTTTATTGGAAGTAAGAAAACGAAGCTCGAGATGCGAGTTGAATGAAATTTGAGTTTACGTCCGGGACGAATGACGATTTCGATATGCCAAAGCAAC
This sequence comes from Dolichoris vasculosae, assembly GCA_018907195.1. Lineage (NCBI taxonomy): Eukaryota > Metazoa > Arthropoda > Insecta > Hymenoptera > Agaonidae > Dolichoris > Dolichoris vasculosae. Next base: position 921,044 of record JACCHY010000015.1, read on the forward strand.
GTAAGTACACTACGGCGAGTTCCAAAGTCCCACGTCGAAATCCTCGCATCTCGCGCTATGTAATTAGCTGGACCCCGCAACGGTTTTTTAGTGTCCAAATTTTTTCTTCATTTTTGCCATTTCGTTCGTCGACGATCGTTGCTTTTATTTTTCCCGCACTTTTTTTCCATGGATTTTAAATTAAAATACAACACCTAACGAATCGCGAGATTTATTTTTCTCGAGCCTCGATTATAATTCATTAGAGGAACTTATATATAATAATTAATCGGCGATTCGAAGGAGACGGTCTTTCGCAATATTACGGAGTACCGTTCGTTAATTGCGGTTTCGCGAGTTTGTTTTTCGTTTATATTTACGCGTATCCGTTTTAGCGATTTAAAACAAAACACATTTTACCGTTGAACCGACGTATAATTAGAAATATTTTATTCGAAGAAGAAACAATTTTCGAAAACAACTTTGGTAACGATAATTTCTCGAATCGATGAGTCAAGGAATAAAAAAGACGTTCTTTCGTCCATTTGGCTCCGTATTACAATAATGATGATGATGATGATGATGATGATGTTAATAATAATAATAATAATAATATTAATAATAATAATATAAACAACAACACAAACGTAAATCGTACGTGGAAACTTGGTTGTAGAAGAAAAGAAGAAAAGAAGAAGAGAAGAAAAGCAATAGCGAAAGAAAATATAGAGGATGACGGACTTACGCTTCATTCTGCACAGGTGGAATCGTAACGCCTCGAGAATACCAGAAATCCGAATAGATGAGGGATCCACGTTAAACGAAAAGGATTCCTTCCCGGCACTTGGCGCGTCGCATAATCGTCGATATATAGATCGAGGAGGAGCGATCGATCGCGCAAGGATTCGGAGCGCGAGGAGCGCGAGGACCGCGAGGACCGAGATGAGACGCGGCGACGAGAGAGAGGAGCGGAAACTCGGAAAACCGGCTGCTCAGACTCGGAGGGTTCTGGTTTTTCCGGGGGTGGTCGGAGAGATTCGGAGTGGCTCGGAGTGACTCGGAAGACATCCGCGCGCTAAGCTCGCGCAGCGCGGAAAAACTAAAAAGTCCCAAGTGCTCGAGGCGGAGGCGACACGCGAACGTTGTCACGCTCCCCCTCTACTCCCTCTCAGAGGCTCGTCATGTGAGATTTTACACGTAAGGGGAGAAGCGTCGTAAAGACCTTCGCACCGAAAAGAGAGAACGAGGAGGAACACGGAGGAATACGACTAATGCTCGACGTCTCGACGATCAACGGACTAGGCTTGTGTACTCTTTGTGCTCGTTAGTATTGCTGCTCGGTTGCTGCTCGGTTGCTGCTCGCGGTGGGCTTATACTTATACCTTATCCCTTACCCGCTCAGAGGAATTCTCGCTCGGCGTACAAAGAATGTAAATATCGTTTTATCGTTATATTGTATCGGGACTGGTATTTTTTTTAGACCGCGTGCTTTAAACCGAGCAGCGATCCTCAACTATTTTTCGTCTATGCGTTTTTATCCCTTCCTTCTATTTGTACGGTTCCATTACTTTTTCCTTTCAATTTTCGCCGGCATCTTTTTTATATTACGTTTTTCGCTCGCGATCGAGAAAACCTCGACGGAGTAATGTCGAATAATGTAACGTTACTCGATTCGACAAACGCAATTTCAACCCGTAATTTATTACGGTAAACTTACTTTTGCTTATATCGAAATTTTACAAATTATGTAATTCCGTTGTCGAACGTTCGAAACTACGATAACGTACTTTAGCCTTTAAAAATACACGGTAGAAGCGAAAATAAAAAATTACGGATATGGAATATTCGGTAAAAAAACGATTACGTTGCAGAGACTCGAATGTTCGATCGAACGATTAAAAGAATGCGATTAAAAAATGCGATTAAAAAAATGCGATTAAAAAAAATGCGATTAAAAAAAATGCGTATACAAACGACGATATTTTCGTTTAAATATCTTCGTTTGGCTGCACGAGCGTCCGTATACCGGAGACCGGTCGTATAAATCTGAATTAGACAGGCGAGTATCGGAGGCTGTTTAGGAAGTTTCAAATTTCGTATTTCCACACATGTCCGAACGATTAGCCGTGCGTCTCTCGCTTCGAAGGAGGTCAGGGAGTCAAAGGCCGCACAGCTGTGGAACGCTTCCGTGATCTTTGTGATGTCACCGCAAAAATGCGAAAATCGGAAGTCGGCTTTCGAACGCTCGTCGCTTCTAATCGAGAGGAAAACATTTGTATCGTTCTTGCGTTCTTGCGTTCTTGCGTTCTTGCGGCTTACCGCTCACGGAAAACCGACGTTTTTCTAACGATTTCCTTACGAGAAACAAAATACTGCTCTCTCCAATGAAATTGGACAGGACTAATTTACCGAGTCGAAATTATTTTTTCACGCTTTTGCGTTGTCTTTGTAGAAAATAGGTAAATTTTTATGCGTGTATCGCTCGTCGTTACCACAAATTTGTACTTGCCCGCAAAATGAAATTGGCGCAACGCACAGATTCAACCAAAGTCGGAAAAAGGGTTTTCGTCCTCGTGAACTGCAGGAGAGGGAACGACGGAACAATTGGGGAAAAATCGCGAACCGAGGAACAACCGCGCATAATTCTCTTATATATTTGCGTCCTCGTGTTTATTAATCGTGCGCCGGTTGGACTCTAAGGGTGTCTCGCACATCGACGTTAATCGCGCGCTGACAAGCTGATTTGCGTTGCGTTTCGGGCGCTATCGACAAAAATTTCAAACAACTTCTCTCTCTCTCTCTCTCTCTCTCTCTCTCTCTCTCTCTCGACACTGTTTAGACTGCTGTGGATCTCGCGAGCGTACTTCTATTCGGGCGGGCGCTCACGAGGAGCCAATAAAATCGAAACCCGAGCACATTTCGTTATTTTGTTTTCCTTCGTATCAATGCAGCCATTCATCACGTTGAACAAAAATTCGCTTCGTCCTACACTTTTTTCTTCCTCGTGCTTTTAAAACGAATAGACTTTTACGTTGGATCGCGCAATAAAATTTTATCGGTAAATAAGAGATCGTTGTTAAGCGATTTAACATTTTTACATTTTTATATTCATTGTGATATCGCGTAAATCGACTTTATCGACTTTTATATAAAAACCTGTGCGCGCAAAGAAATATTCGCCCGTTCGTTGATTGCCTAAAATTCTTCCTAATATCGTGATCCGTATTTTTGTACGGGTATTCGAAATATTTTTTAAAAAATAGACTCGTCTCGTTAAATGCTGATCGTATATTTTTATTTAACCATGGGGGTATTTTAATCGTATCTTATCGTATATAAATTTCATTTTGGCGTACAGAGAATATAACGATGCACGAGAATATTACGAATGATTACCGTTTTAGCCCGAATGCCTTTTCGAGTGTACGATATCGAATATTAAGTAACGTACGCGTATAAGGTGATATACCTAAGTGTAATTTACGTGTGTCGAAACGTATAATATAATAAATTTGTAACGATAAAAATTGAAGCTGATCAGTTTAATTCTTCGATTAAAGAAAATAATAAAATATATACGCTTTCGAATGATTCAAACTTTAAGGTAATCGCAAATTTATCGATTCTTGTATAAAATTAATCTTATTTTCTAATATATGAAAAGATAAAAAGTTTTCATTTTAAAGGATAGCGAATATTGAAAAGCAGCGATTTAATAAATTTTATCTACTTTAGTTTTATAAAAAGTTCCAAAAATCACGAAATACGTTGATTTAACTTTAAATTAATAAACCAAGTTTGTTAAAAAAAGAAGAAGAAGAAGAAGAAGAAGAAGAAGAAGAAGAAGAAAAACAAGAATGATAAGTTATTCTATTAATTTACGAGTTTTCGCTACGGTCGAGGATTTTTAGGAAAACCGCACAATCAGAGATATTTCTAGAACGGTAAATCGAGAGTGGGCTGAAGTACAAATTCGAATTACCTACTTAAGTACTGTTTACGCACGTGACAGGATGTTGTAAGGCACGCGACGACCGGGTATTTGCAAAGTTATTGGCTCTTGCCGTTACGTTGCAAATTTTCTATTATTAGATACCTTGATACACTCTCTCCCTTGCGGTCCGATTGTTAACAAATATTTTGTTTTTTCTCCTTCCTTTCACTCTCAAAATACAAATCCGAGTAAAAGATACAAAGGTTTAAACAGGAACGTTGACGTTCCTGCGTATTTTAATTTCAAAACGCGGAACAAAGTTTTATATTTTAAGTATATTTATGAGAAGGTTAAAAATATTTTATCGTCGAAGAAAAGTTCCCATTCATTGCTTTTGGCTGCAATTATAAATTTATGAGACATTTACGCGTGCAAAAATATAGGTAAGATGAAATTGCGCGTATTTACATAAATAATTAAAATCTTATATTTACGCGTACGCTATTCACAAAAATTAGTTATATTTTACATGTTTTTTAATTTTTTTAGAGACGGATCGTTCGAATCAACGTTTCTAGTTAGTTTTACAAAATTACACGATACATATTTACATAAGGATAATAGTTACAAGTTCATTTTTTCGTTATTAGCGAGCGATCGAATAAATAAAATGTTAAAATATTCGAGCTTCGAACGCGATATTGATTCGATCGATAAACCAACGTTCGCGTATCGAAGGATGACAGTTTGATACCAAAACTATTAAACTAATAATATTTTTTATGAGTTTAAAAATCTGTATAACTGTCCTGATCCGAAATTAATAAAACAAATAATCGTTTAAATTTTATATTATGTGTCGTAAATAAAAACTCTTCCGTTAAAAGCAATATTATCGTACGAAATTTGTTCTCGAACATTACGGCGCATCGATCAAAACTGAGAAACACGGTATCGAAAAAAATTTGTTTTATAGGGTTTATAGGGTTTACGATACAATGCCTTAGGTCGACACGGTATCCGTAAATTCTGCTCTCGGGTATTTTCCAGACTCGAGTGGTAGCATAATTTAACATTGTCGTTAAGCTTCGACGTTAAATTTGCCGAGGCGGATTGTCGTCGTGATCGATAATTGCACGGATCGCCTGGGAACGAACGCACCAGGACGGAAGATCCGCTCAAGAGTACGGACTAACGAAAAGAGATAAATGACGAAAGCGAACTCTCGAGAGGAAAAGTTTGGAAAACCCGAGAGAAAATCGAAGCCATCGTTACGAATTTCGGCCTAGTCGCGGTACGGACGTCCAGGGGTTAAAAGAGGAAGGCGCAGCTCGATCGGAGCTCGATCTCAGTTTGATCTCAGTTCGATCTCAGCTCGATCTCAGCTCGATCTCAGCTCGATCTCAGCTCGATCTCCCCGCTGCAGCTGCGTCATCCTTTCGGGCGTGGATGTCCTCCCACCCGGTTGCGACGGGAGGGAAGCCGCGCGGAGGGTCAGACCGGGAGCGTCGGTGCCGAGAGGAAGAGTCTGATCTCCGGTTGTTTGACGCGCGAGGATCACGTTCGTCGACAAATGAGTTCAGGAAGCGACACGCCCACACCCGGCTGCTCTTCCAGATTTGCTTTCCCGATTCACGTCGTTCTCGTATCCTTTAGTTGGTATTTAACGCGTTTGGTTAAAAGTAAATAAGAATAATGCGGGGGATGTAATACGGCTGAGGAAGTCCGGAGCTGGGAATTTTTCGAGAAAATCTTCTTTATCGTTGGTTCGTGATAAAAAGAAAATATCTAACTAAGCTCTTAATAGTTACTGTCCATCCAAAATTTTGCTCCTTCGATCGGTAAATGAGAAATGTTTCGTTTATAAATACACTTTTTATACTCGATCACAGGAAAGAAACGGTAATTGATTCTTGCCTTTAATAATCTAATGCTAATTGCTTTCAACTCTATTGCGATGAATTTTGAAGTACTTTTTACGTATAAACTGTAATCGATTGAATTTATATAATTTGTGATTGCTATTTTTTAATTTTATGCATTTTACGAATTTTCGTATTTTTGATTTACCGAATTATTATTATAATTATGTATACTCTTTAAATTGGAATTTGAAAAAAAAAAAACCGAGTTTGCGATGAGTTAATATAATGTTATTAATTATAGCGTAAACATTAATATGTTTCAAAGTAAATCCAGTTAACTTTTAATACGTGCACTTATTCGATTAGTTGAATATTTTAAGCTGCAACGATAAAGGAAAGATTTTTTTAAATTAAAATGTTTTTATATAAACAGAGACGCAACGTTTCTCTAGATATATTTGTAATTCTTTATTTTTCTATCTGTACTGCTATGTTTTCTTTTGACATTGACTCGCATTGTTATTTTTAAAGACGACTTGTACCTATTTTTATTTCCGTTTGTAAACATTTTTCTTAAACTTTTATTATTTCTTTTTAAAGAAATTTATTATGAACGTTTAAAGATATAATGTTTATATTTATATGATTTTTATTCTATGACTATATATTATATAATATATATTATTTTACATTACAATGGTTTGTTCAATTGATCGAAAATTAATTTTATATTAGCTATAATATAATTTATTCGTATTAAAAAATAATTAATAACATTTTTTATTATATTACTAAGCAGATACCAAATAAAGTACAAATTTTTAGAAATCGTATGAATATTATTAGAATATTAAAAGTTTTATTCTGATATCTCTTGATATTTTAATACATATTCGAAATAAATATAAATTATCGCTATTTAGCAATAAAATATTATTTGTTTAAATACGTTGATCGAACATTGTGTTATTCACTTATTAATTTATTTTAACTTTAAGAAAATTGGTTGGCACTCTTTTAGATTTAGAAAGTATAATTGGTACTTTGCGAAAAAATATATGATATAAAACTATTTTCAAATAAAGTGATACATTTATTTTTTAGGTATTATTTTATGATTAGTATGGTACAAATATTTGTATTTAAAAATATAAAATGTAGAAACAAAAAATTAATGTTATATTTAACTTTACGTATTTTTATGCTAAGTACTTTATAATCGATAAAAATTTATTATTTTATTCTAAACTATAGCTTAAAGTATAATAAGAATTTGTAATATTTTATACTAGATAAAATGAAGTTAGTAATAATTTTATTAAGTAACTCGCATATACAAACTTGATTTTAGATTACTTAAATCATGTTTTATTTCTAGTAAAATAACGAAAGCAAAAGAAACAAAAAATATATTCAAAATATTTGTATATCAAACATATCTTATCAAGACTTAAAATTTAATCGAAAAATGAATCATAATATTTATACTTGTTAGTTATGAAAAATGTTTATACTACACATAATATATAATTAAAATTTCTATGCTTATATCTTTAAATACCACTGATCTTAATTTATGGAATAGAATTTTTTCTGAATGAAGTTTACTTTTAGTTTTAATAAATAATTATTGAAATCATTTGTATGTAATAAATCAAACTTGTTAATACTTCGATAATATTTTATCGATTAATTTTCGTACATATAAATGTTTATTCAAATTCAAATATTTAAATTCGTGTATAAAATAAGTTTTTTTCAAACAAATAATTTTTTCCCGGAATAACGAGGCGAAAAAAATTACCTTTAAATTTAACAGATGGTATAATCTTTATATGTAATTTAGATCTATAAATATATTCTTTGAGTTCATTTCTTAAGACATTTCAGAAGTCTAAACTTATTTAAACAGTTTGTTTTACAGCGTACTTCTTATAAATTCGATATTAATTTTAATAATTTTTTAATTATTCTATCGAAGAAAATGCAATACTACTTCGATAAATGAAAATATTTTATATAAAAATTGTAATATGATTTCTTTATAAATATGTAGGTAGAAATGATTTAAAGAGATTTATTTTTTTTAATATTTATAAATACTAATAATATATATTTTACAAAATTTTTATCGATATTAAACTTGATATACGAATAACCTTTGTATCTTTATTATTTCAAGTACTTCGTTAATTTAACCTATTAAATTATTTTAGACTTACTCTTATCATTGGTATAAATTGATTTTGAAAAAAATGTAACGTTATATATTACAATTACATATTTTAAACAAATATTTTCGAGGATGATTATGAAATTAGTTTATAGTAATAGAAATATTATTTAATTTCTATAGTTTCCATTATTTATTTAAATGAAGCGATGCGTCATTTAAACGTTCAAGTCAAAATTTATATTATAAAATGATGTATAGGAAACACGATTTTTTAAAATATATATTCTTTTGTATTGTACCCATTTTGTTACATAAACGTTTCTACTAAATGCGGTATTACGCGTTCGACATCCGTACAATATAGTTTATTATAAAGGAAATGCAAATATTACCGATAATTCACGAGGTTTCGAGTTCTCGAGAAGCTCGCATACGTAATTGTCCTTGAAAATAGACAATCGCTACATCGAGGCGAGACTGCGAGTAAAAGGATCTAAAGGTGAGTAAAATAGGACGTGTCGGCGTTGGATCTCACAATCTCACAGAAGATGCGGGTCGTAATCCGATCTCCCGGGGGTTTTACTGCCGAGGAAACGAACAATTGGCCACCATACCACTCGTATAATTAACCACTCGATCGCACTTGCAACAGTCCAGGATGTAAAGATATTTCGTAATGCGGTAGCAAAGTTTTCTTGTTATTCAAATCGATTCGTGAGCCAACTTCTTTAAGGCACTTTGAAATTCTAATATTCGCAGGAATCGGTAGTCTTCAAATATACTCGGTATTCGGACCTACGTAAACTTTTATCGGAGCTAGAAAACTTTTTAGCTTTTAATCGAGGAACGTCGCTTTGTATTTTCAGTTTATATTTCACATCTTGTTTCAAGACTTTTATGATTTTCAAAATTATTATGGTATTCTTGTAAATTTAAGATGAATGATTAGTTGTAAATGAATTTATCTTGAATAATGAAATAGGAATGTACTTTAATTTTTTATTAAACAAGATGGAATTATGAGAGAATCATTATTTTAACTCATTGTTGGCCTGATTTTTGACGTAAAAAAATTTCAAGCGACGAGCGATTGTACCGAAAAAATAAAATAATAATAAAATTCTTCGAGAACTTGTAATAACTCAATCGTTTGATTATTCCTATCTAAATTAATTTACGATTTAAAGAGTTACAGATTAATAAAAATTATGTTTTGTAACAAAACATAGAATATTCAGTTTTTATTAATTTTACTTTGGCGGTAAACTTATCGATTTTAAAACGTTTATAGACGTTTTTTCGAAACCGAGTTTTTATATTTTCAACTGTGCGCAAGACAAAAGAAATTATTTTGTCATTTTAATTTATTGTTATAAGTTGTATGTATAATTGATAACGACATAAAGCATTAAAAAAAAATACCTTAAATATGAAAAACTTGTTACTTATTTTTCTTCTTCTTTATTTTTCGTTCAAAAGATGTTTTACGTTTGAGTGGCCGAGATTAGTTAGCAAAACAGAAACAATTTATCATGTTCGTGACTCGAGGGTATAAAAATGTTTAAACAAAGATTGGTACCACACTGATATTTAGTCGACAATCGTTAAGTTTATCTTGCGACAAGAAACGAAGGACTTTTTGACATGCAAAAGAATTGATTACGTAGTGGCACGTTTAACCGCACACTTTTCATGTTTAAATAATATAGGCGCATGCGACACAGCTTTAGTTGTAATAAACTACGTAGTTTTCAATTGTTACAACACAATTCTAATCGATATTCAAGAGCAATGTTTCGCTCGCAAGCAGTAAAATTAATACGGATATCGTGGAATTCGATAGTCGGTGACGATAAACGAAAATAAGAATGATAACACAATTATGCATAAGTTATTCATAATTAGATAAGTAATTACATTTTTTTTATATATAATACAAAAAATCATGTGAATTAAAAAACAAAACAGTTTATAAGAATCAAATAATGGGCATAAATCGAAGCAATTGATTAGATATAGAAATGTTTTGTTGTCAACGATTACGAGCTATAATCGTGTTTAAAATAACAAAAATCCATTTGAAACAACAATTTTTAAATATAAAAGAAAAGTAAATATACTCGTAATCTTCTTTGTAATAACTAAAAGTATCTTAAGTTATAATAATTCTTTTAAATTCGGATAATTGGCAGCTAAAATTTCTAGAATATTTTCTTTCGTTACGAATGTTTATTATGTTGACATTTATAATTGAATTTTTAATAATCGCAGAAATAACGGTTATCAAATAACGAAGAAAAAAGAATTTCAGTATCAAATTTTAATCCATGCGCAAACATGAAATTTATAAGTGTTATGTAATATAAAATATTGAAAATTATTTCAATTATTATATTAATCCAACGAACGTATTTTTAATTTATATTTAAAAAAAAAAAGAAAACGAAACGCGTCGAGTTAATTTTCGACCGCTTCAATAAACTTTGTATTCTAAAATATTGGCTGGAAAGTTTAGTTTAAAAATAACTGAAATTTGGTTAAAAAAAAATTGTTATCTCTGATAATTTTACCTTGGACTAAAAAAATGTGTACAAAAGGATTGAAAATTCTCGCGATCGACGAATTCCTCTTCCCTGCACGGAAAGTCTTCCATAGTTCAAATCATCGTCGTGGCACTATAAATTATCTCGGTTCAACACATTTCTCGTAAATGCACTTTAATCGCGGCAATGACGGGTGAACTGGTAACTAAACGAAACACACAATACAGACTCACCGCACTTTTTCTCAAAGGCGTACTACGATTAACGCGGAATCAACGAGCGATTATTTCATTTCGATCGGGTACACCTCGAAGAGCTTACTTTTACTTTTTCAAGAGCGACGTTCCAGACGCTCGAAAACGAATCGTCGGATTCCCGCGTTGGCTCCGGTCTTGAATCGAGTCTTGAATCGAGTCTTGAATCGAGTCTTGAATCAAGTCTCGAATCTCGAGCCTCGAATCTCGAAGCGACACCCTTGGATACTCACTCGCGAAAAATTGCTAGCCTCCTCGTTAGCCCCGAACTCGGTTGAAAAAATTGCACGGCAGGAGCGAAAACGTCATCGCGGAGAGAAAAGACGGATAAGTGCGTGGGCGGTTAGCGAAGGTTGCGTGGCCCGAGTTCGCGGTGTCCTTGTGGTTTAGAGGGTTGCTGCTGTAGTACTGAAGCTGGAGCACTAGGCCGAGCGCGCCCTCGGTATCCCGGGGGGTTGCGAATCGCTATCGGGACGTGACCAGAGCCCGCGACCGCCGATCATACTTCGGAGCCTCTCTCCTCTCTCTCTCCTCTCTCTCTCCTCTCTCTCTCCTCTCTCTCCTCTCTCTCCTCTATCTCCTCTCTCTCTCCCCTCCTTCTATCCCTTCCCTAGCCCTCGAATTTTCCGCCTCTTCTCGGTCTTCGCATCTTCGTGTCTTTGCGCCGTCGCTCACCCTTTCATCCTTCTCCTCGGCTTCGATTTATTTATTCGCTCTCTTTGCCCCTTCGTCGCTCCTCCCGCTCGTCGTCTCTTTCTCTTTCGGCTTTTGCTCGTGCAATCGAATGATTAAATCGCGACCTGAGATCTTTTTTTATACCCGTTTATATTTCGCTCCTTTCCCAAAGATTCTTACAGATTTTTTCGACGACAAATTTTAAAATTAACGAAGGTACGTTTTTCGATATTTTTCATATTTACAAAGTTCGATTATTACCGCATTTTACCGTATATTATGCGTAATCGGGTTTAAAAGTAATATTGATTAGTTGGACTCGCGAGAGAACGTAATTAAAATCATAATGTATTCTCGACGTCAATAGTCATTGTTCGTTTTCTTTTCTTTCGCTACTCGATACCGACATCGATCGAAAGAAAATTTATTTATTTATTTTATTCCTTAAATAACGATAAAGCGTAAGTTATAATTAATATTTTTCATGTGGGTACACGATCGACGTATCTACGCGGTTACCAAGATAACGTTAAAAATTGTAATTACAAATTTAGATTCTTAACGAATTTTAAGGTTTTTATGTACGATAAAAATGTTATCGGTTGAATAAATTGTCGAATCGTTTTTTTTTATTATCGTTTTATCTTTTATCGTTCTTTAACAAAAATCGACGCTTAAAAACTTTGAATACTAAATTATTTACCGACGATTTTTATCTCGATAAAAAAGTATCGGATGCTCGTTAAATATATTTTTTACGTAATTCTTAAATTTCATCTTATTATTTTTTAAATGCGTATTTTAAATCGATCGATACAATTTAACAATTTCGAAATAATTACGATGAATTTTAATTCAACGCATTATTACAAATGAATAATTATACGAATGCGTAATTTAATTTATAAGTTAAAAGATATACGAACGTAATAACGATCGAACCATCGATTCTCCCTTCCACTCTCGTTCAATTATCCGTTTCATTTACTTGGTAATTTTTCATCGCAAACAAAGCATCGAACGTTTTTGTAAATTGTCGTTGGAACGATTTCGTTCAACGATGCACATCTAAATATTATATTTACCGCTTGCGCATATTTTCACGAGAATTATAAAATAATCGATAGCGAAAAAGTATAATAAATATTGGAAAGGCGAGAGAAAACCGAGTGGAAAATACATCGGATGTGCGACGCAGACTTTGTCCAAATATCAGTCAGCGAATAATAGCACCGGTGCGATAAAAAGATAACGGAAATTTATGTCTATAGTTGGTCTACACCGAGTTGGTCTGATCGGCACAGAAGTTGTACGAAATTGTAGCTTCGCCTGGGAGAAAGTAAACAGATTGCTTAATACGTGTACGATCTATCGGATATTGCCCAAAAGAGAAACGAAAAGCATAAAACAAGATAAATTGGGCGTTCTGCGGATGGGTGGGGCCTACTTGGATTTGTTCGAGTCGCGAATCCCCTTCTTTCGCTCCCTAGTAACGAGCCTTTGGATAAACGAGGAACCTCCGCGGAATCGGGCCGCTCTTCCCCTTTGTTCCTTCCACGCTTTCTCTCTCGCTTTCTCTCTCGCTTTCTCTCTCGCTTTCTCTCTCGCTTTCTCTCCCCCCAACGCGGCTCGGGCTCTAATCGCTCGCATTAATCCGTCGTCTCGGGAAGCGAACGTACCAAATTCGAACGTCGTGGCCGAGTCCCGCAAATATCCCGCAAATATCCCCCAGATATCCCGCAGATATCCCGCAGATATCCCGCGAATTGCGTTCGGATACTTCTCCCGCGAGATTATCACGGTTTTCCTCGCGTGGATCGGTCCGCTCGAGTCGTCACCCTAACGAGGCGTAATCATCGGCTCGGGACCGGACGACCTACGCGTCCACACGTTCAACTCCGCGACGACGATTCGTGCGAGCTGCGATTACGTCCGCTGGTTATTGATTTATTTACATTTTTCCTACTAATGGGCTTTGTACGTATTAGATAATAAAGCCGGGGGTCGTTATGGGTTGAATGGCGGCTGAATTGATTTCGACGTATTCTCGTTTGTCTTTCCTCGGGTTAATATTCGTATTTGGTAGAGGTATTTTAGATTTATTCGACGAAGAATAACGATATTTTTGTTTCTTCGATGCGCGCTTTAAATTTATGGCCTACGTTTCAAATTTGCATTTAAATAATAAATAAAGCGTATTCTAAATAATTATATTTTTACTACAATTCTAAATGTGTTTTTTTATTGAAAATATTTCTACAAATATATTTCATTGCAAAATTAAATACATTGTATCAACAATATTTTTTTTATAGTAGATATTTATTTTAATTTATTTTGGAGAAGTGTTTCAACATAGTTTTTGCCTAATTATAATAAAATTATATCGAACAAAGAAGAAATATTTACGTAATCGATTACAAAAAAAATTAAGTACTCTCGTATCTTGTAATACTTACAAATTGTACCGTAAATATGTATATTTATTTACACTGATTTTACGAACGTAAGCATAATTCGATAAACGCGTAAGAAACGAACAAAATATACCGAAAGATTTATTGGTAAAGGTAATTAGATTATTGATTCAACATGTTCTAAATAATATTTGTTTTATTTTGATAAAACAATATATATTTTTACTTTGTACTCAAAAATGCGAAATATTTTGTTGATACAACAAGTAATTTTATACAACAAAATATTAAATTTTTCTTCTATTATCGGTAAAAAAAATTTTTGTCATTATTTTCGGTTAAATTTAAAATTCTTTTTAATATCAAATATATATTTTATGATTATTCTTTTCAAGTACGACACAATGGAAAACGGAAGCGTAAATTTATTTAAATACATGTAAACGAGCATACATTTATTTTTATTTCAAAATTGTTTCCTCTTTACGATTTGAAAACGACGAAAAAGTCGACGTACGCGTTAAAACTAAGATGTAAAATAATGCCAATATACCTTTTTGATTCGATATCGTATCGTATCGTATCGATCAATAGAGAATACGATAGATCCTTAAAAATACGCAAAGAATTTTCAATAAAAATGTTTGAGATAAAAAATATTCGTGTCAATGTCAATTTATATCTCGTATGCTTTTTAAAAGTAATAATTTTCGGTCATCGAGTAAGAAGACAAAACGAATATTCCATCAATTACGTATAATTAAAAAAAATTATAATTACGAGTTATTAAAACAAATATTACACTTTTGAAAAACAAGTAATTTACCTTTTGGAATACCAAAAATTTATATCGGTTGACGAACGTATCTCCATGTTTTTTAAAACTGCATTCGGGTGCGATAACGACATTTTATTTATTACATAAAATTGTTATAAAATACTTACGTGCTTTATGTAACGAAAACGACGAGATATCTAGCAATCGGCGTTACATCAACGAGTTTCAAATCTACCATATCATTCAACGAAATTTATTCCTCGTTGGAAAATCCTCGTTTCGTTCTCCATCGATTTAAATTTATTTAACGCGAGTGTTCGTACGAAAGGAGCAAACGAACCTTGGGTCAACACGAAACAGGTGATTTTATCTCGTTACCGCTTTGTTTGCGTCGATTCGCGTATACAACGGAGTCAGAGCCGTTAGAAAAAATACTTACCTCGTATCGAACGTCTTCCGTCCATAAGTCCATAAACGTCCGCGATGATTTTCTCGCGCAGCGGCGAAATTTGTTTTCTCGAAGTCAATTTGGCGAGTCCTCGGTTCGATATCGAAATTCTCGGACGCCTTCGAAGCTGCGTAACCTCGTCGTGCTCATCTTCCGCGATCCCCGAATATCCCCCCGAAGGAACGTCGCGCCTACGACCGACGCTCCCGAAGCCGCGAATCGGCGTTCAGCGATCCTCCGGTGCGAGGATTGACGCGGGGAGAACCGACGAGGGTTCGCCTGGGAAGAACCCAAACGACATTCCCTGGAGGAGAAACGGCGTCGGTCGGCCTGGACCGGCGGGAACCGAGGGAACCGAGGGAACCGTGGGAACCGTGGGAACTTAGCGAACCGAGCGAACCGAACGAACCGAACGAACCGAACGAACCGAGCGAACCGAACCAACCTCCGTCCGTCTCCGGGTTCCCGACCAAGGCAACGACGCGACTCGGGTGAACCCACGTGTAGAAAGGGGTGGAGCAGCTGCCGCGCGCACCTCGAGCAAGCGCATCCGCAGCTATATCGCGCGCTACTGAGCTCGGCGCCATCCCCGCGGCCTTTACTATCGCCTCACCTGCGTGGGTGGGGCCGCGACACACGCATGAATGGGAGTCGTAAAGTAGCCGCGAGTCGCTCGATAACGACGCTTCATTCTCGGGAGACGACGGCCACCGGTAGGCGCAGACGACCCGTCGAGCGCGGGATCGACGCTGTTCCCGTCCCCATCCCCGTTCCCATCCCCGTTCCCATCCCCGTTCCAATCCCCATTCCCCCGACAGGGACGATAACATCTACGTTAAAATTGATCTTTTCCAGATGGAACGAAGCCGCGGGAGCATTCGTTTGCCCTCGTCCAATTTGCGAGCGCGATCGATCTTGAATCCTCGATTTATTTTACGCTCCGGTACGAGCCAATAAATTGCAGCGAGCGCCTCATAATTTATTATTCATTTGGAAACGCGTTCGGGGAAAATCTTTGCGTAGAGTTGCGCCTAACTCTGGACTCGGTAGCGTATGATTTTTGCAGCTTCCGACTCCTGCTGGGATCCCTCCCCTCTTCCTGTACCGCTCCCTGTACCTCCCCCTGTTCCTCTCCCTCTCGCTCTATCACTATCTCTTTCCGTTGAAACGGCTCGGGTCGCGTTCCCCTTCCCCGCTTGGGAGTCGTAGCGTCGGGCCTGGCGATTGGACCTCGGCTCTCGGACGGTTCGATCACGCCTCCCTCGAACCTCGATTGGCCGAGGTATCGCCGAGCTTTGACCTGTGCGCAGCGTAGAGCCTCGCCACGCCCACTTTCCGATATCCCCTACCACCATTTTACCCTCTTTTTGCGCGAACGCGTCTTCCCCTCTCGATCCCTCGCACTCACCCCTATCGCTCCCCTCCCTCTTACTCGTTTCTTTATCTCTCGCTTCGTTATTTTGCAGCGTAAAAAAATGTATTTGTTTACGGACATAACTTTATTTTTCTTCTTCGTGTTTTTACGTTGATTTACTCGTTCCATGTTGGCACATCCCTGATTCCTGAATTCGCGTGTTTTATAAAGATTATGTACCGCTGTATGTACGATATGTATGTACGATACATCTCTCGGTAAATACGTTGGTTCGGTGCTTTATACTTTTATCGGCGAGTTGACTTTCGCTCGACTACATTCTACTTTGTAGGACTCTATTTATTAGACAATGATTCCACGTACCTCCGTTGTTTCTAGGACCCTGTAATTTTATTCACCGAAAGGTTAGATGATGCTCGAGATTTATTTTGTGCGCCTCGAGTGGCTTCCTGCAAAGAATAAATAAACGTTGTACTCTCGGTATTCATCCGATACTCCGGAAGCAATTAAAGTTTCTATATTTTACGGATGGGCCGTGACAATTTATCGAATCGACGATCGGAACTTGGTCTTAGAAATGCTCTTTTGGAAAATAAAGTTAAGGGAACGGAAGGGAACGGAAGGGAACGGAATCGAAGCATCGAGTATCGGTGGTTTATTTCCGATACGAAACTTTGATTCTTCGATCGATCGCCTAAATTAGATTTTCGTTTCCATTCCAGTCCGTTCTTTATCGTTTCGTAAAGTCAAATTTCACGGTCGACGCGCGACAACTTTATCGTTCCAATAAAGACGTTTAAGTTTACGAATAAAGATTTTAAAAATCTATTCGATGTATATATATTTAAAACGACGTAAACGTTTATTCGAGCTTATCGATAACCAAATGCGCGTAGTTTCCACAAATCGCTTCACTTTTATTTTTAAGTAACTTTCGTTCTTTTTCTAACATTCTATTTTTCGTTCTCGTATATGTTATTGGTTGGGTAGATTTTCTATCTTGGTAATTCATTTTCTTAATTCTACCCTGCACATTTTTTTCTTTTAAATTTATTTAACAACGCAAAGGAGAGTTTTTTCCATTTCCTTCGACGTCGGATTCTCGTTTATCGAATTCGACTCTTCGCTTTTCTCCGTTTCGTCGACTGGATATTTTTTAGTCGACGATTTGATTTTCTCGATCGAACGCTCCGATCCATCGTTGTCTCTTGTTTTATCATTATTTTTCTGTACGACTCGTTGTTTCGACAGTCGAATTATTAGTACTTACATTCGATTTCGTAGGCGAAACTTTGAATATCGTGGCAACGTATCGAACTCGTTACAATTTAAAAGGATGATTCGTATCATTTTTCCAAAGCACACGAAATAATTCTTGATCGAAAAAAGTTTTTGTCTTTCGAGTCGTTAAAAACATAGTTATTAGGGTCGGTTTTTGTTGAATCGTACGCGAAAGAAACGTAACAAGTGACACTCACGAATTGCAATCTCTCATCCTTTTTTTCTATTCTCTCGAGTACACTGCACCACTTTTTTTCTGCCTCAAATTATCTACACTTTTTACAACCGTCCCTTTTTTTTCTCATTATTTTTTCATCTTACTTTCTTCCGTCTTTCGTCCAGTCACAGATATCTCGCTCCTCTTTTCACTTTCCTCTCATTCATTTTTCGCCTCCCCATTCACCTTTTCCCAAGTCTACGGCCTCGTTCCATTTTTTCCTTATTTTTGAACTTACTCTTATTTATACGTTCGTGCTTACGTAATTCCTCTTTTCTTTCTTCGTTCGTACGCAACTCGTTCGTTTAATTGTTTTGTAGCTACGCGCGATAGAAAAATATGCCGCGTCGCGAAAGTAAAATATTTTGGATTATTATCGTTATCATAATCATACCACGATGGTTCGATCGATGGTTCGATCGATGGTTCGATCGATGGTTCGATCGATGGTTCGATCGATGGTCGTCGCGTTAGACTCGATGTCTGAGAAATATGTCTATTTTTATCGAATCATCATTATAAATTACAAATCAGTCGTGGAAACGAAAATGTTATTTTCAACCTTCCCTTTTCTTTGCTTTATCGCGGTTCCTTCGATTTTAAAGCCGTCAAAATTTGTACCAAGCCTTAATCGCGAGCGTTTAAAACTTTTTAAAAAAAAACCAATAGCATCGAAGGCAAAAAATAGCAGCTAAATATCGAGGGAAACCGTTAAATTTCAATCCAAAGGATCGACTCGATCGAGATGTAATAAAGGCGTGATTAGCTATCGAAGGCATCGCTATCGTTCGCTATCTATAAAAGGGCGATAGAAGACGCAAAATCCATATCGAAGGAAAAGCTCGGCGAGACACTCCGCGCATCCAATTTATACCCACCCGAAAATAAAAGGACGCGTCGCTTGGGTCGTGCATCGTCTCCCTCGACACCTCCCTTTAAAAACGTCTTTTTTTTCCTCCTCTTCCCGAAGCCCTCGCTTCCACCCCCGACGCGTTTTATCTTCCGACGCGACGCTCTCGACGACGTGGGAGGGCAAACGCGCGTTAGGGAAACGTCGAGACGTAAGAGCGAAGACCTTCCGAGGAAGGGGACGGAACGAGAGCATCCGTGCGTTTCCCGAGACGCGCGATCCGCGTCCGGAGGATCCCTCGGAAGACCTCCGGAGGAGAACCGAAGGTACGTCTCGTGTTTCCGTTTCGAGCGCGGTGAGCAAAATTTTTTCCATCTCGCGTTCTCGGACCGGTTGACTTTTCCTGACGCGTCTTGGGGATTCGCGAGATTGACGCGATCCACGACTGTATTTATAAATAGAATATAAATCGAACCGTGTATTTTGTTTCGAACGTCGGGGCTGGTAAACAAACGTCGACGGATACGATCTACGATTTACGTTGCGCTTGTGACGGCGTATCCGTCCCTAACCCATTCGATGTTATATTTAAATACTAAAGGAACGTAACTTGTAAGATAAATAACCGTTCCATTCCAACGAATAATATTTATCCGTTGTATGTAAATTATCGACATCTCCTTAGTTAAAGACCAACTCGCGTGATTTTACTCTCTTGTACGTTCTTGTATTTTTTTTTTTATGTACAAATTTATATTTTTTCGTAAACTTATTTTTCGTGTAAGATTTAAAAATTTTTGTTTCCCGTGAATTCGATAAACGCGATAAGAAGCTTTCACGCGTTATTCCAATAAGAATCTTGGGTAAAATCGAAAAATATTTTACATCGTTTACTTGTGTTCGATCATCGTAAAAAATTTGAATACGTATATTTTGCATAAAAAAATGAATAAAAAATAATTTTGTCAACGCATCGATGTTATCGGTGTCGAAGATGATTCGTCCATTTACGTTCCGTAGATACTCGATCGACTATAATAACAGATAGTATAATTAAAATGTATATTTGAGGTAATCGAATCGTGACTTGGTATAAAAAATAATAAACGATTGGTTTCATTTTCGTTAATTTCGTCAAGATTTTCCAACGAATTTTCCGAGTATTTGCCGAGTATTTGCCGAGTATAAAAATGAAATACCTCGCGTTAGTCTCGCCTCGAAATCGAAGCGAGGGTGGGAAAGAGACGAACGATAAAAGTTCAAAATTTTATAAAATACAGAAATCGAAGCATCGATCGTAAAGTTTTGAACGATTGGCTAATGGAGGTCGATAATTAGTCACTTTATCGGTGGGGAAAAATAAAAGGAAAAGGAAAACAAAGGAACCGGTAAAATTAAAAGTATGCGAGAAACCCGTGGGAAAAACCGGTTTATTGCACTTGTCGAAATCCGCTTTGCATGATTCCTCAAACTGTGTACACAGTCCTTCTTACTCGCCCACTTTGCCGGTGTTTCTTTCTCCGGAGCCGCAGGGGATCGTCGCGTTGCAGGTACCGAAAATTTGGAAATTTTATGGCACCCGGCAGAATCACGAACTCGGGCGCAGTTCCCACGAGTTCAACTGCGTTCATTACTATGCAATGCTACGGAGAGTCTCGGTTAAAAATGGCGATCGCACCTCAAAACTTTCCCTGCTTTTCCGCCTTTTCCGCCTTTTCCGCCTTTTCCGCGGCTCTGTGGGAGTAGTGCAATTGCGGACGTGCCGACGTCGACTCCTAAAGGCAAGGACGTAAAGAAGGAGGAAAGAAAGGAAAGAAAGGAAAGAAAGAAAAGAATATAAAGAAGAAAAGAGGAGAAAAGGAGGAAGGAAGGACGATCCCAATTTTACGGGTTGATATCGATACTCGTGGGATGCTGAGACAAGTGTCGGTTGCACTTGCCGTTCCATCGGTTCCTGGACTTGGACGAAATTTTTGCATAACTCGGAGAACGTTCCGAGTACAGGTGGAATCAAGGTTTACGATGCAAACGAACAAATATAACCTCTCACTTTTTTTTCTTTATTTTTTATTATTTGTCTTCATCGTTTTCTTACATCCTTTGCTCGGATTTGCGAATTTTTTTATTGCGGGTGTAATTGCGGACGGAAACGTTCTTTCCTTTTAATTTATAGATTCTTTACGGTCAAGGAACTTTGTTTATTGATGACTTTATTTCAATACTCTTTAACTTTCTTTAAATATATTCTGAGCCACCAGTAAACGAATATTTTTTATGTTTTTACGTTTTGATTTGAGTAATTTCATATATTTATACTTCGATGTTATTTTGCAAAATTGAAGAGGTTTTTATTAATTTATTTATTAATTATTTTGATTCCAATTCTTTGATGGACGTATCGCATAAAATTAAAATTTTTATTTCAAAGTACAAGATGATTGATCGTGAATATTAAGTATTTTTTAAACGACCGTTAAATATTTAAGTTAATTCGTATTACGTTTCAAATAAAAAATAGCAAAGATTAAAGAACCGAATCAAATTTTAACATAATTTTTTACGTTGAATTAGATTTTCGTTTGAACAAAATTATTGCAGCACTTAAAATGTAATGTGCAAATGTAAACGATATTATTTTTAATAAATTGAAATTTATATAATTGTAAAAGATATTTTTTTGTTTATGATATTTTGTATATGTACTTTTAGCAATAATAAAAATTATTTACATTTTATAAATAATTTTAACAGTTACGTGAATTAGTTGATTTATATTCATGTAAAATTACGTATGCGAGTATCGTAAACACGAACATACATTTCAAAAGAAAATATTTTTGTTTTGAATATAATTATTTTCATGTTGATCAATAACGTAAACCATGTATCGATATTTGAAATAATATGTAATATTATTAGGAACAGCGTAACGACCGGTAATTCAGGTAAGCGTGGAATTTAAAAAAGTCGGGTATTTAAAATCGACAATATTTCGTTGTGATTTTTTTCTTGCATTTTCGGACAAAATAAAAGGTTATCGATCGATATAAAGAATATATACGCTATATCGGATAATTATTTTCCTCTCTTCGTGTTTTGTATTTTCTGTAATCTGTATAAACGTTTTATATTGTATTTATTGCCATTGTTTGATTTAAATAGATTACGCACACCGTGAAAATATTGTATCGGTACAAAAATAAGAGGCTGATTTTATAAGAAATTTCTACAGTAGGATCGTATCAAAAAAGTTAAAGAAGAGATAAGCAATTATCTGTTTTTTACGTTTGTACAGCAAATTTACGATTTACATAAATCAGTGATGTTTGTTTCTCATGCAAAAAAATAATACACAAAGCCGAAAATAATAAACCATCTGTGTAAATATTTCTGCCCTTGTAAAGCGCAGCTGTTGACATTGCACGTACACAAAATAAGTTATTAGATAAAACATTCGAGAGTTAAAATTGTAGATCCGCCAGAATTTTACTCGACTATTGTAATCAAAGCGATTCTCGCGCCTCTCGCGTTAAATACAGTCGTAATTTAACTGTTGGGACATTTATTCGTTTTCGCGCCATCGCATGTTCCTTGATTACTGTTATCGGTAATTATTTACATATTTATACCGAGTATTTCGAGTGTTTATTGGAATATTAATATAGTTTTTATAATTCCCGATACAACAGACCGATTAATTTTCAAGTCATTAATCGTGATTAATTATACTTTTGTTATGATCGTATAAATTTGATTTAAGTAAATTAAAATTTTATATTACGCAAACAAAAACGCCGGAATATAATTAGACATAATTTTGCTGTTTACCCAAGTATAAAATGTATTTAATTTATTTCAATTTCGAGGAAAAGAACTTATATTGTTATTCTAACCTGTAAAGAATGCAATTGTACATGATTTAGTAGACATGACCGATAAACAGAAAGTTCTTATTTGTGGAGATGTCGAGGGACATTTTAAACTTTTGTTTTCAAAAGTAGATTCTATTAACAAGAAAAACGGTCCCTTTGATTATTTACTTTGCGTTGGAAATTTTTTCGGAGAAGACAACTCCGAATTAGATTCGTATAAACTGGGAATCAAAACGATTTCCATTCCTACGTATATCATTGGGCCGAACAGAGAAAAGGATTTAGAATATTATCCGGACATCAACGGCTGTGATATTTTTAACAATCTTACGTATTTGGGTAAACACGGACTTTATATATCAAGTTCTGGACTTAAAATTGCATATCTTAGCGGGGTTGAAAGAGATAAAAAAGATCCTAACGAACTTGTATCGTTTAACGAACAGGATGTTTTAGCTTTAAGAAATTCGTGTTTAAAAGGATGTCCCAGTTTTCGCGGAGTTGATATTTTATTAACTTCTCAATGGCCGGAAGGAATAACCAATTTAGTCGAAGATAAACCAGATTTCGAGTATAAAGGATCGAGGTTCGTATCTTGGTTGGCCACCCATATTAAACCAAGGTACCACGCTTGTGGAATCGAGAACATTCATTACGAAAGAGTTCCTTACAGGTAAATTTAATATAGTACTTTCGCTACAATTTTATTATTTAAACTTGTGATGTATAAATTTACACGTGTACTCTTATAGAAATCAAAATGAAAGCGAAGATGGCATCGATATAGCGACTCGGTTCGTAGCGCTTGCAAAATTGGCTAACACAGAGAAAAAAAAGTGGCTTTACGCGTTAAACTTAACTCCTGTCGAAAAAACAAGAATGTCGGAATTGATAATGAAAACCACCGATGAAACCGCTAGTCCGTATCCAAAATCCATGTTGCAAAATAACCCAGGGAGAAAAATAGAAGAAAAATCTCAATTTTTCTACGATATGGATTCTAAAGACGAGAAGAAGAAAAAGAGACCTAAAATAGAATTTGATCAAAACAAGTGTTGGTTTTGTTTATCCAGTGAAAATGTTTCTAAACATTTGGTTATTTCTATTGGAAAAGAAATATATTTAGCTTTAGCCAAAGGAGGAGTCGTCGACGATCACTTCCTAATTTTACCTATAATGCATCATCAAAGTTTATCCATTTTACCGGATAACGTTAAGCAAGAATTAAGGCTTTACAAGGTTTGCGAAAGAAATATAATTATTTATATTAGTTTTATTCTATTCAAATTATACATTTTTTTAAATATTGTAATTTTTTATTTTTTAAGGAGTCCATAAAAAAATATTATGCACTCAACGATCGAGTTCCAGTCTTTTTTGAAAGAAACTTTAAAACATCTCATTGCCAACTGCAAGCGGTTCCAATTCATAAGAATCAAGCTTTGTCTTTGAAAGACACATTTCAAGTAATTATACACAGAATTATATATTTCTAACTTATTAACAAATATTATACGTTATAATTAAAAATAAATTTATATCATTTTTATTTAATTTTGATAACGCATACGATAAGAAAAGAAGTGTAAAATAATATTTTTCTACTTCTTTTTTTATATCGAATCAAAATATGAAATAATTTAAATTGGAAAATATATTTGACTAACATAATTTTATGTTATCGTAGGAAATTGCTGGAATTTATCATATTTCGATGAAGGAGTTAGACGTAGATCTTCATGAAATTGCCCCACCAGGAACGTTATATTTTTATGCAGAATTACCGGATGGACAAAGACTGTTTTATCGAATAAAAAAGGATTTTCCATTGCAATTTGGTCGAGAAGTTGTTTGCTGCGATAGAATATTAGATGTTCCGGATAGATTTGATTGGAAAGATTGTCAGTTAAGTAAAGAAGAAGAATTTGTATTAGCGGAAAATATTAAAGCTAAATTTAAACCATTCGAAGTAAGCTTGTAAAAAGTTAATTTTTTTTAATTTATAATTTGTTATGAAATTTATAACATTAATTTGGTTATAGGGTTAAAGTTACATTAAAATTAATATTTAAAATATATAATTTTAAGCGGTACATTTGTAATATCTTTATTGAAAGTTTTTTTTAGCTACAGCTTTAGTACTAAAGATGAATTCACATCAAATGATTATTTGTATTAATAATTTGTACAAATGTTGTAAAAAAATGTAAATTCTTTTATAAATTATATAAAACACAGAGATTGCATTGTGGCACTTATTGTTTGTACTTGCCCTTAACAGTTAAAATTATTAAACTCGTGTGCTTTTTATCAAACAGTCCAGCACATCATTTTCCATAAGCTGGTCCAGCCCATTTCCTCTCATTCGTACAGCGATATCAAAAAGATAATCGTAACACTCGGTCCTGAAGTAAAAAATAATCATTTTTAAATAACGAATTAAATAAAAAACTTTTAAAAAGGTAAAGTAGTTTTTTAAACTACCTCATACTAACTTTGGTTTATAATAAAACTAATAAAAGTTT
The DNA here is from genome assembly GCA_018907195.1 of Dolichoris vasculosae. Lineage (NCBI taxonomy): Eukaryota > Metazoa > Arthropoda > Insecta > Hymenoptera > Agaonidae > Dolichoris > Dolichoris vasculosae. Next base: position 946,233 of record JACCHY010000015.1, read on the forward strand.
GTAGCGTGGTAACTAATTAAGATTTTATAAGTTTTTTCTTGTAGCTTTCGTACTTACATCGTTTTAACTTGTTCCCACGTATCGCCCCATACATAAATTCCATGCCTGCGTACAAGAACGGCACAGGTTTCTGGATAATCTCCGATTACTTGGTCCAAACGATCTTTCAGATCTGCTTCGAACGGCGTATTTTCAATGATTGGTACTACTAACACTTCGTCGTATCTGTAAGATCTTCCCAATTTTTGGTTGTGTATTCCTGCATCGATATAAATTTGTACCGTTGCGTTAGCACCGTAATATTCACGTAACAGTTTTTTGATACAGAGAAAAAATTTACCTTTGATCATTTCAAGATTTGAAATACGAAATTCTTTTCCAGGCCAAAGAAGCGTAACCATGACTGCAAATTTTGAGTGAGAGTGAATAACGGCTCCGGCCTTTCTGGAAGTGTAAGCTGACATAAACAACGGAGTGCATTGAGACTTTTTTAATTTTTTTTCCGCCGGAGGTAATTCCAGATCTTTTCCATCGATGTCTTGAACAAACATATCATTGGGTAAAATTCGTTCTTTTTGAACTCCGGATGGAGTAATATAGATCTTGTCTCTAAAAATGAAAATAATTTTTATAGTAAAGTAGTTTTGTAATAATTTTTCATCGAGTACGAGAAATATAGATATATTAAAAATTGAATTTATTCTCTATTTTATGCAAATTTGTAAAATTATATTTTCTTCCGCTATTTTATATTTGATTTTTTTTAACAATTTTTTATCGTCGTCGTTATTGTTTAAAAACAAAATTTATTATAATATCGATCGATTAAATTCTTACTCGTGTTTTATGGAAATACCTCCACCGGTTCCCGTAACCCATCCTAATTGATAAAATTGTCTACAAAGTTCTGGAATGAGGTTTTTCGGATGTTCCTGAGATTAAAAATTTTAATTAAAAAATCAATAAAATAGCTAAAAGTACGATATCGATACGCATAAATTTTTAATAACACAAAATATTCGTTATTATGTAACAATTATCGTGAATTAAAGGGAGAAAATCTTACTTTATCAAAATTTTCATCGTAATGATCCATTTGGTAATAATTCGCTATTTAAAAGTCTATATTAATTTAAACGAAGCTGTGTAAACACAAGCTTTTTACTATATTGACCTGTTGAAAAAATGTAAGAAAATCACTTCAAAAGTTCATTTTACGAGGAAGAGTAGAGGCTCGGAAACATTTAATTATACTAGCAGAGAGCAGAATATTATAAAGTTTATATTAAAAATGGCTTCGTAGTTTTCTTATACTTGTTTTCGTGATAAGCCGAACCTTCGATATTAAGCTTATCGGTCGATCGGAGTATGGAACTCGACACTGTGTATAAATTCGATCATAGAAGTCACGTCAGGCTTAATTGTCAATTTGTCAAAAGTATTTTGACTTTCTGACCGACTTGGTTTAGTCATGTGACTGTGTCACCCACTTGTCCAGTATTTAGATCAAAAAGGGGTAATAATAATTTTATTATATAATTATTATTAGCAAAAATTTAAGGAAACGTCGCGATCATTTTACAAAATATCGAGTGCTGGGTTAAAAATTTAAGCTTGTAAACGTAAACGGATTCCATCGAATTTCAAATTAATTTTCAGAAAATATATACTTTTCGATAAAGTGAAATTGTTTATAATAATACTTGTTTTTATTTCACTTTGCCGAATATACGTAACGCACTCTTTCACTCGCACATACACATATATGCATAGATTGAAAAGCACAAAATATAAAATAATTAATGGTCAAGTGATACCAATACTGCACAGTCATTTCGAAAAATCACCAAATCACAAGGTTACAATCGCGTTTTGTGCTGAAAATTGGTATTACTTGCACATCAGAACTGTATCCAGATTTAAAGGTATCTATAAGAAAGGTTAGGCTAGTTGCAAAGAGGAACCTAATCAACTGTGGAGCCACAAAAATGGCGAGGTTAATGGAAGAACAAAATTCGATTGACATGAACGATGAAAAGGAAACAATGTGAGTCACGTTGATTTGTTAATTATAATAAATGTATCCTGATACGCGCCTTCGCCAAATTATACATTTTCAATAATATATTTAATTTTTCTTACATTGCCTTCAATATATCGTAAATAACCTATTTTTGCATATTTGTAAACTTGCTTTTTAAACTCTTTTTTATTATGACAATAAGTGATTTTGCATTTATATTTTTTATGCAATGATAATTAAGTTATTCACGTTGTCGCAGATCCGAGCAAAATTTGTATAACTGGGTGGACATCACGCAAGGGTTCTTCGAAGCAATTACTGGTAAATTTTTAGATAACGATCTATTAAAAACAATTTTAATAGCTTCGTTAATTTTTATAATAATTTATGTAAGGGTCTGCTTTCCATCCTTAATATTATAAATTATGTTTTACGTTTTTTTAATGTACAGAATTAGAACTCGGAGAACTTCTCCACGATGATCTCTTTGGATTGTTCGACGCGATGTCCGCTATAGAAATGATGGATCCAAAAATGGATGCTGGAATGCTGTGCAATCGAGGAAACAATAAACCCTACACGTTCTCACAGGCGGCGATGACGGGAATCATTAAATTGGATGGTCTTACACCTTCGGAAATTATCGGAATAATCGATTCCACTTATGCATGTATAGTTTCTTGGTTGGAGGGTCATAGTTTAGCGCAAACTGTTTTCACTAATTTATATTTACATCAACCCGATCAAATCGTAGACAAGACTTTAAAAATATTTTGTTACGCAGTCTATAAAATTATAGGAGAGATTAGAGAATGTATAGTTAAGGCTTCGGTGTACGAAGAAGAAGATTTCCAAAGTGTTATGTACGGAGGTTATAAATTACTGCCTGATATTACGGAACAAAAACTTATTTCTATGTTGAGAGAAGTGGAAGAGGAACTGCATAGAAAGAGTCGAATAAAGCCTGTCGACGCCGAGACGGAGCGAGAGGTAAGAAGTAAAATTTGATTTATGGTTTATAGTATTTAATAAAAGAATCGGTATCAAAAATTTCATTTTTTATCCAAAAATTGCACGAATGCAAAATGCTAATCTTCTTATTTTAAACAATGGATAAAGTTAAATGTTAAATATTAATACAAAAAAGTAATTTTATTAATTATCGAGTTTATACGAAATATTGTTCGATGTCGTTTAAATATGTCTAATAAAACTATTCAACTTTATAAAAATAATAATAGTAAAACATGGACAATTTTTGTAAAAATATAGATTTATTTAATAGTATTGTTTTATTTTTAAATATATTTACAAACTACTAAAATACATTCGATCGTTACATTTTTTAGTACAACGATGGATTAGCTCTTTACGCTAGGATTAGATTTACAAAGATGTTTTATCAAATTTTAACGTTAATGGATAGAAAAGAGCAGTTGCAACAAAATTTAAGTGGCTGTCAACGTATTCTTTCTAATTGTTCGGATATGATTCAAGTTATGATAAAAACGGTGAATAGAGGAGTAAAGGCCGATGAAATCAGTAAGTTAAAAAATTAATATCGAATTTTAAATTTATCGATGCGATCGAATCGTTAATAATCGTTCCTTTTAATTTTAGCTAATCATCCTAACGTAATGGGTTTCGATCCTATGATTAACCAAAGATTGTTGCCACCCACATTTCCAAGATATACTAAAATAAAACCAAGAATCGAAGCACTCGAATATATGGATGAACTTATAAACCGATTTAAATTGGTTACAAAAATTACTAGTTACAACAATTTTCACGGTTCTTTGGTAACTATTGTCGTCAATTTTATATTTATTACGAATGTTCTTATTATTTATTAATATTTTACCTTTGTTTCGAAGGATTTTTTTCTAGAATTCTCACGTCAAAGTCCATGTATATTATCAAGATCAATGCTACAAATCGTTTATTTCCCAATGGTAAATCGTGTTCTTGGCTTTCAAAATTTTTCAGACGTTTTAAAAGATGCAGCGAGAAATTTTATCGCGCCACCTGCACTGATGCCAAAAAGCATACTGTTGCAAAATCATCAAGCAAAAGAATTCGTGGATAATTTTTTAGGACACTGTGCCAATGTTTTTGGAACTCTGCTGCAAACTAGTGGTCATAATCGAGCTAGACAAAGGGATCGACTAGCCTACTTATTCGAAAACTTTGCGGCTTTGCAAGATGAGGTATAAGAGTGTATATATTTTAATAAATTACAATAAATGCCTATATATATATATATATATAATTAGATAGATACGTATTAAAAAACGGTAGAAAATGTTTGCATTACGAATAAATTGTTTTCGCTTAATTTTGATTACTTTGATTATCTCGTACGATAAAAGTAACCAGGTTGAAAAAATTTGTAGGCGGAACGGGTCGATGGTTATCTGCATGCATTGTCGATGAAAGGCGATACTCCGAGGCCACATTTAGCTTGCTTCGGAACTTGGATTTTATATCATACGTTGCGGGTGATGGTTATGTATTTATTAAGCGGTTTCGAACTGGAGCTTTATTCTGTTCACGAGTATCATTATATTTTTTGGTATCTGTACGAATTCTTATACGTTTGGCTCGTGTCTGCGATCACAAGGGCCGATACGTTTATAATGGAACAAGATATCCACAGCGAGTCACACAAAGGTAGAGGCGGTAAAAAGAACGCAAAGAGTAAGAAGAAAAAAGCTATACCTAGACCGTACTATTTAGAGATATTAATGTATCAAGCCTTACAAAATATATGCGGAGGTTTTTACAAGGTGATTTACAATGTATTTTATAAAATATATATCTTATTCACTTTTAATTTTTAAAATATCCTGAAGTAGCTCAGCTAGCGAGTATCGATAATTAAAATGTAGTATGAAATAACGAGTCGTTAACGAATTAAAATTAATGTTTCTTTTAGGCACTGGTTGGTTTTCGCATGGATGGTAGAATACCGTTACCGGAAAGTCAATTCGATTGCGAACAAGTCCGATACGAGCATCGATTGTTACCCTTTTCCTCTTTGCTAACTCCACCTCCTGTTAGTTATAAAAAATTTATAGAGTGTATGAATGCTCAAGTAAATAAAAAAAATGTGAGTATACGTTATTAAAATTTTTTATTTTAAATTGATCGTATCGATATTGTATACAGCATTAAAATTTTCCATTTTTATAGAAGAAAGCTACGAGCGAGTCTCAATATTTCGATGGTTGTCGACATTTTCATCAAGCTAAGAATATGTTAGATCGTGCGCTAGAACTTAACCCTGCAAATTCGAACACTGTAAATGAGGTAAACTCGTTATAAAATATATAATATAAAAATTTAGAGATTTATAAAATGATTTAGAGATCGTATTTAATCGTTGCGAATTACGAATTGCGAATTAAAATGCAAATTAAATTTTTATTTAATTCAAATATATAAAATATGTATTTTATTTACAGATTAATGACTTATTAAAGGTTGCCAAAACTAATTTTATTGTATTGAAATTGTTGAATGGTGGACATAAAAAGGATTCCAAAGAACCGCCAGTTTTCGACTTTTCGTGTCACCAGCACTTTCCTATTATTAAACTTACATAAATTTCTTTTGTTTGTAGCAATACTGTTTTTTATATATTATATTTTTATATACGCATAGTTTGGTTCATTGTTCATTATTTATTTTAGTTAAAAAAAAGAAAAAGAAAAAAAAATAAGAACTTGCTAAGCAATGTGGCCTATTATCATTTTTTGCGTTATACAGAAAAGAAAATACGAATTAATCTTCCATTAACCTCATCAAATTTCCATAGAGATTTAACGACTTTATGCTGTATACTATGCAAAATATTTGAAATATTTGAAATATTTGACAATCTAAAAACAATATATAAAATTCACAGTTAGTGATAAAATTTATTGTTAGTTTAAGATTTAGTTAGTCGATTGTTAACAGATGTCTCATGAAAGACTTCCATGAAAGTTTGGATTTTCTTTAAAAGAATAAGTTTGTAAATATATTAAAGTATTCTAGTTATTATGTCGATCGATAGCGACCAAAGTCGCATGCGATTTTTAAAAAAGAAAAGGACTTCATTGGAGGAAAAATGCAATTTCTCCCCATAAAAATCCTCCGATCTACTTCACGAGATGTACAAATTTTTATTTCTTTTTTAGGTCGTATTCGGCTCGCGTAATAAAAAAAAATTTGTTTTTAGAATACAAGGTGTGTTTATGTTTGTGTTGAAGTGTCGACTATGTACAAAAATTTATTCATCGTACATTTGTAGATATATAGTTTTAAAAATAAATAATGTATTTTATTAACACGTGACGGTAATTGTAAATGTTGGAAATCGTTTTCTTTTACATGTAATACAAATCATTTGAATTTATTCACATTGTACTTCATTTTTTTTATATCTTAATGTAAAAGTTTTTAAAGGTTAAAACAATTTCTTTGCTTTATTTAAATACTCAAAGATATATCACAGTTTTTATGTTTATACGAATCAAATCGAATATTTAAATAAAATGTTAACTAAAATAGAAAGAAAACTTATTAAAAAACCGCAATTGGGTGGTTGGAAACATAAAATTACAGGAGTAGTATATTTAAATGGGGATTCGCAAACTGGACCGCGACCAAGGCGAATACCGTGGGAGAAAACCTGTACTCGAGGGGTACAGACTACTAAACTAGCGGAAGAAGGAAACCAGACGACTTACGAACAAGCCACTCAAATGTGGCGGTAAGTCAAGGCTCTTGTACAATCCGAGATAAAATGAAAGTGTTTTTAAATTTATTGTAAAAATAAAGATATAGGAACTTATTAAACGTGCGTTTTTTACACGATGTCTACACGATGTCTACACGATGTCTACAAGATGCGAATGCATCCTTTTATTTCACGATTATATAATAAAAAATGTATAAAATTTACATGTGCATATTTATTAGCTACAAAAATTGTTTTTTAACGAAAAATTAATTGTAAAAAGTTATGTTGCAATAATATAAATAAAAATACCATGTCTAGTAAAAATGATTTTCTTTATTCAAATTGGATCGTTTTTCAATGTTAGAATTAGTTGTACGAATGTTATACTTAAATCGTTTATTTTTTTTATTATATTTATGTACCGTAGGAATACGCGTATGTTTGTGTAAATCATACGATCGAGTACAAGTTGGAAAAAGTATTAGATTTTTTTTGCTTTTATCAAAATCTTACTTAAGAATAAAATTTATATGAATAATAAATATATATGTGTGCATGTTTGTGCGCGAGTGTATCACCAAATATACCAGATGACGAAAAAAATGATGAGATTTGTTTATTATTTTAGACGAGATTGTTACATTCCCAGTGTATCCGATAAATATGTGAGTGTCAAACCTTACACGCCGTACGATGAAGTGCAAAATGCACAAAGTCTTCTCTTGGATGTCGATGGCAAAGCGATTATCATTCAAAGATGTTACAGAGCTTTTAGAATTATAAAATTTATGAGATTGTGCGCTAAACTCTACAGAAAAATGGTCGATGATTGTAAAAAATTAGGGGAAGAAAAAGCCGAAGAAATCAGGTATATTAAAAAGTTTCATTTTGTTGGAATAAAACATATTTATTACGTATCAATTAAAATATCTATAAACGTATCTAATTAAACGCTTAAAAATTATAGACTATAATATTTTTATAAAAAAGGAATAAATAAACGATGCAAGCGTTGATTTAAATTAAAAATTTTTTTTTAGTGTATACCTATTAAAATGTTTATTAAAACAAAAAAGTATTTACTCGCATAGCATTTGAATATTATTATTATGTATAGCTTTAAAATTGAATAGAATAATTTCAGTATAGATATTCTATTTATTATCATTCGTAATCAAATCGAAACAAAAAGCGTTTTACGAAACATTTTTCATTCGTTGAACGAGTACTCATTTTTTTTAAATTGAATGTTTTACGATGTTTTACGTGGTGTAAATTTTAGTTCCCATGAGGATATTTAAACATTTCATGCGTATGAAATGTGTATTATTATGCGTTTTAGTCGTAGCTTTCTAAAAGTGTAGAATATGTTTTATATATTTTTCTGACAGGGACAAATGGAATATCAAATAATATTGATATCAAAGATTAAACGTCACAACCGAGTTGAAGTTAAAAGACAAGCGAAACCCCATAATGTAAAACACATTTGGTAGGCAGTTTAGGAAAATGTTCCAAAAAATGTTTTATAATTTAAATTGAAAAACTTTTAATTAAAATAGCGAAAGTTAAAAAATAGATCAAAGTTTATTTAAAAAGCGTTTAACCAGTGATGATTTGAATACTATGTTAATTTCGAGTGTTTAAAACAGTAAAACTTTCACTAAATTTTAAACTTTTTTATTGCTAAAAGAATAGATTTATTTTTTAAATATAAAGCTTTAGTATTTTAATAATAATTCACGTTTCTTAGTTTCTCCGAGAGTATCAATCTAATATTCAGTAAGTATTTCTCTTTCTTCGAATGTAATATTTTTATGAGTACTTTTTCAGAAATTAATTAAGAAATATATTCTAATTTTATAATTTCATCTGAGAAAGTTAATAAAATATTTTTTAAATATTATTAGATATAAAGGAAAAAATTTTTCTTAAGTTTTCATTTGTTTCTTCCTTTTTTCATTAAATAGACTGGATAAAATACATCTTTAAAGTCGTATTAAAGTATTGTTATTAATTTGTTATTAGATTTTGAAAATTCTTTTCTTTCTTCGTGAACTTTTAAATTTAGTTTATTTCAGTTGGAACAAAAATCCTTTAAAAACATTATATGGCAAGAATCATAGATATCACATATAATAATGATCGAATACATTTGATAAAGTTACCGTATACAAATATTAGTTCAAAATTCAGAGATTAGTTTTGATATTCGAAATCTACACTAATCCTTTGGAATTGTTTTTAAACTTATTTCTTTTGATGTATTTTTAACCAATCTTTTAATAATATCTGTATATTTTTAATAAAGATTTCTCCGTTATAATATATTAAATCAAATAACAAATATTTATATTATAATTTAAGTAACATTAAACCTTGAATTTACATACAACCGCTTCACTTTTACTAAATTAAATAAATATATTTTTTTTATGAACAAAAGTTTTATAAACTTTTTTAATATTCTCCTGAATTAGAATTTATTTAATTTATTTTTTTTAATATAAATAGTTTTCATAATAATTTTATTTAAATAATAAAATATACTTTTCTCAACAATGGAATTTTTTTCTATATGATATTTCATTGTATTAAATTTCGTATAAAAATTCTTTATTTATTATGAATAATTAAATGCATATTTATTTGATTAATATTACAAATACTTTTATTTAAGTTCATATTTAAATTTAAATTCGTGTACAATCATGGATCAGCGAAAAAAATAAAAAATATTTGATTATTTTAAAGAAAGTTTACTGAATATAATGAATATTTGCAATCTTATGAGTTATTATATTTTTGTAGCTTAATTATATTTTTCTCAAACATTTCGGTTCTACCGTTAACAAATTGTAGAAAAACAACTTTTGAAAATAAGAGTAATTTCGATGTCTTTTTTTGGTACGAAAGTTGTTTTTGTCAGCTTCGTTTACATATATTCAGTAGCATTTAAATAAATTTAAGAAATATATCCATTTATAAATACTAATAATTAAAACATACTCTATCGTTTTTTCTCAATAAAGCAAGTATTCTTACAATCGTTATTTCTTATCTTTTTGAAATTTTATATAAAAGTGAAAAAAATTAATAAAATGTAATAAAATAATTCTTATCGGAAAAAGAAAAATTAAAGAATCATTAAAAACTAATTAAACCTTGGTCATTCGTAACAGGGAATTTTTTGTTTAACGTTATTAATTTTCATAATATTTAAAAAATATATTTTTTATTTATGTTCACGTTGCACAAATTTACATTTTCTTAACGACCACAAATCTTTAAAACATTGAATTTGCAATGAAATTTTTAAAACGTGTTAATTACAGAAAACAACATTTCAAGTTTATTCTTTTAAATAAAATCAAATTTTATTTAAAAAGCAAGACTTAATCTGCAAATTTAAAAATGTAAAAAATCTTTTATTACTTTATCTACTAATACTTGGAATTATGTAATATTCGGTTATTTCCGTTGTTATTATATTTATCAAATTTTAATAATTAAATATTTATACTTCTAAAGAATAATTTTTTTATACAACTACCGACGAAAAAATGTTATAATCACTAATTTTTTGCGTAATGTTTTCAATTTGATTTGCAGAATAAAGATTTCTACGATTGTATAATCGGATGAAGTTATCAATTTTCATTTACGGTAAATACGTTTAACGTACATTTGTGTCAATCTTTAGTAAAAAAAATCGTTTAAATCTATCTTAAATAATAAATAAATTCGAAAATATATATAGTTTTGATCGACGGTACTTTACGAATGAGTTTTTTTATCAATGTGTAAATCATAACGAATATATCACTTTCCGAGACTTTTAGAACTTCGTATTAAAGTACATTCGAAGTGAGTATTTTTGAAAATTTGATTTTGACGATCAAATTTATTTTTTATTATAGTATCGAATATCGTAAAATTATCCTTTGAACTTAATTTCGATCGGAACGTCCGAATCACGGTATCCCAATATATTTGATTATATAATTTTATTAAGGTAAGAAAACTGGTTTACGATAAAGGAAAGATAAACGGTATTAAGAGTTAATGTAAAATCGTGAAACTATACCAATTATCGACAATACAACGGTCGATACCATTCTTTCTTTCTTTTGTCACGACTGTCACCGATTTCCCCTCTCATGATTGTAAAATTGCATCCTTCCGTATTGAAATTTCGCATTCGAAAACAATACCCGAAAGATACTCGATATTTTTGTCTTTCCAGGTACCTGACATTTATTCCCCATAATCACACCTAACGGCACTTTCGGCAGGTTAGCACATGCTTACCCTGTTTTGCTTTCAGGTACACTCCAACGTTTCCCTTCTTTTTCTCTCACTCTCTCTCTCTCTCTCTCTCTCTCTCTCTCTCTCTCTCTCAAGTACATAACATCGTTTCCACAATCGTATAATTTTTATTAAACTTGAACAATAAATTTGAGGAATACAATACACGAATAGGTTTATTTTCTTTCGTTACACAATACGCGTTCGTGCAATAAAGCGATAAAGTTGCCTAAAGAAAATTTGACGATACCATCGTTACCAGCTAAAAATTGATATCGACGATAGGTACCCTAAACAGTAACGAATTACGAAAGAAAAAAATACAAAAATGTTCGACTCCCAAGATTTTTGTTTCAGACAGCGATATTACGAGGACTGCCGGGCCCTTAATAACCCGCGTAACCTGACGGATCTCGATGCTCTCATCGGTTACTTCGAAGAGACCGAGCTCAAGGAGACCGAGAAGGACGCAGACCCCACGACTCGGTTGAAAAACAAGCGTCGCTTCTTGTTGCTAGCGAGCGAAAAACTGCGACACGATCGGGAACAGCGATGGAACAAGACGAAGGCGCGTTTCCTTTCCCGCGTCTGCGAACCGCGAAGATGGTTAGATTATAAGTACAAGCCTATCCAGATGCTGACGTTGAGAAATCAGGCCGCTCAGAAATTAATGGAGTTGTTTAATCTGATAACGGACTTGACCACCACCGACAGATTAGAGAATTTGTTCAAGGTGGATTATGAGCTATTACTCGCTAGTTCTACAATTTCCCGTATTTTATACATTTCGATAATAACGAACGTAAGATGCCGAGAGACGATAAGGTTTTGTTTCAGATTTTCCCCCGCGATCGATTACACGAGTCGTTTCATTTTAATATTTTAGAAATTATGAAATTATGAAATTATATCCGTTTCTTTGCTTTCCTTGATTGCACTCGTTTAATAAGCGCGAACGACGACGTTTTTAAAAGCTCGAAGCTCAACTTAACTTGGGGAAATCGCTCGAAAGAATAATAATGCCAAGTATCACTTTTATCTCGCGGAAGAAACGTTACTTTAGAAGCGCGAAAGCACCTCGGAAATTTTTGAAAAATGTCGGCTTTTACTATGAAAACAGTGTTCAGCTCGCGTTACATCGAATTAAAAATGATCCTCCTACAGCCATGGTAATAGAGATAATGGCCGCTATAAAGCAGAAACTACTTTTGAACGCGGGGTTTCACCGATCTATCTACCCTTTCCCTTCCTCTTACTTCTTACCCTCGGCTGCGAGAAGCTCGATTTTTATAAGCTTCCGTAGCCTTGTAAAAATTCCTGCGGTAGAAATACCTGTTTAATATTCGCGCAAAAGTGTACGACAAAATTATTTCATAAAAATCGTCACGGCTCGTAACATTTATTTTTCCATCCTCGACACTTACGTAATATAATATAAATCGTATTCGTACCTACGAAATTTAAGAAGTTTAATTTGCATTAAAATAAACCTCCTTTTAAATTATTCATTTTCGCAAAAAGATACTTCTAAACAATTACTATCGATGATGTAATCTTTATAAATATTAAATTGTTGATACGCGTTAGACGTTTTTAAATGTATGTCAAGAAAGAAAAATACTTTAAAATTATCGTATGAAATGTGCACGTGTTTACTTTAATTTCAAAATAATTCTCGGATTCGTCGATCGATTTATCAATCGTATTCCTATCGAAATTGTTGATACGTAATTAATAAATTAATCAAATTGATAAAAATTTTAATATCTTTTAACTATTAATTCTATCAATTTTATCATTAATTATTTATTAATTAAATGTGCATTCGCTATATTAATTTATATATTCATTGTTAGTAAATTTCACGTTTTCGTAAATAATAATCAATTTCATTAATATAAATAGCTAATCGTTTTTAACTATTTTTTATTTTTTTAAAATATCGTTATTAAAAATTGTAAATAATATATTTATAACTTACAAATTTACAATCTGTCTTTTTTATAAAGAATATCATAATAAAATATTTATTCGTTAATGGATATTAATTGAGATGTGACAATTAATGTGATGAAAATCGTTATTACGATGCTTTTAGTTCATTTTCAAATGTGCTAAATTTAACGTAATACGTGTATCATATTAATACGTAATTTGATTGTATTAATAACCTGGTAATTTAGTATAAGCTGTACGAATAATTATTATTTTCGATAATTGCTGTTTTTCTTCACATTTATGGGATATTTTTTACTACTCGTACTTCATAAAAAAAATTTTATAAAACTTCGGTAATATTTTATTATGTGCAGTATTGATATGTACGTATAGATTTCCATTTGTCGATGTGCATTCAATATTATGAAAAAAATATTGATAAAGTACAGTTTAATTCTGGTTTTCAATAAATATTTTTATATTAACGTCTTAAATAACAATATAGTGAAAGCTAGAATTTTATATTTGTAAAATGATTAAACGAGTAACCGTGTAATTTTATTTAAGTAATATATTTATGTATATTAAAAATAATTATTTTACATATTAGTCGTTGGAAAAGTAATTTTATTTCATGAATATGTAATTTTCTACTGAACAACTATGAATACATTAAATCAATTTTTAAATCTTTTTTTAATTAGGATATAATTATTTATTTTTAATATCCTAATTTATTACATCGAGATTATTTAAAAATATTAACACATTGTCTTCTAACCATAGAAGCACGAATTAAAGTATAAAATATTATTATTTTACAAAATGAAAATAAAAGAGTAATATATTTTTATTTTTCTAATATCTTGATGTTCATAATAGAGTTTAATTTTACTTTTATTTTAGCATAAAAATATTTTATTATAGTAGTTATGGTTTTGTTATATATAAAGTTTTAATTATCTCAAAATTGAAATGAAAATGAAAATTACGAAATAAGATTAAAAAATCATAGATTTAAATTATTATGCTAATATAAGAAACATGTTTTATCACAAATAAGTTTTATTGTATTAATTTTATTTTGTTTTATAAAAAACATTTTTATATGATGAAAATAAAGAAAAAATGAAATGTTATTTTTTAATTAAAGTTTTTTCTTAAAGCGAATAAAAATGAATAACTCAAAAGGAAATTAATTCGGTAATATGAAAAATCTTTCCAGGCGAGAGAATTTATCGAAACTCATGATTGTAAAGATGCAAACGCTCTTCGATATTTAGTCGATCAAGAAATTGTTATGCTTTCTAAATGTATCGATGAAAGTTCATTTGATTTCTTAAGAAAAAGAATTTTAGGTAATATAGTATGTTTAGTATGTTTAATTAAATTTTTTTAAATCTTTTTAAAATATTAATCAATAATTAGTCAAATATGAATTAAAAATTTTATATTAAACGTTTTATTTTTATCTTATAAAATGAAATTATAATGGATGATGTAATATTTTTATCCTTAAAATGTCGATAAAAAATTGTTTAATCTAAATACAATCTTTCATGTTTGCTTAATTTTAATTATTTATTAAGTATAATAGTTTAAATTAATTTTTTTAAATTTTTTAAACAAATCATATTATTCACAAAGAAGATTTATAAACATTGTATAGTATATTAACATATTGTATAATTATAATTCAGGGGCGCTTTTGCAGTTTATAAGAACTTCCCATAATTGCACTTGTAAGAGTGTAACGGGTACCGAAGTTCACTTACACGATTTGGCGATTCGTGAACCAACGGAGAAGATTCGTGTATTTTGCGAAGGTTGTAGAAAACTTATGCCCTACAACAAATTTCCCGTAACGTCTAAAAGGCAGAATATTAAAAAGTGTAAAGGTAATCGATTGAAATCACATTTACAAATGCGAATACTTTATTTATTCTATACAATATATTTTAAATCTATAAAATATACGGTGGATTCGCTGTTTTAAGCCCACATTTACATAATATATCGGATTTCATAATTGCCATAACAAGTTGAATTTAAGAGTATACGATTACTGTGTTAGTAAAATTTTTTTATACTTTTACCAGTATCACTGAATTTACACGGATTCTGTAAAAAAGATAAAATTAAAATATATAAATTTTTGTACACCTGTAAATTCTTTTGAAGTTCTTTGATAATATACCGAATACAATGTTATTATGAAAATTTGCGGAGAAAATGTTTATCGGTATTTTTTAATACGCGTGTATACGTCTTGGTCGATATTTTTCTATAAGTAATGAAGTGTTGCGCTTTTGTATTTTTTTTTAAAGAAATAGTTCTGGTGTGCGCAAGAAAATAGGAATTATAATCATGTGCACATATTTACGTTTATCGATTTAAACAAAGCTTGTATATATGTACATGGATAATAAGATAAATGAATATAAAATTCAGTATTGAAAGAAATTGTTAACGTTACTCTTGAAATATATTAGCATAAATTTTTCGAAATGAGTAAATATGAAAAGGGCGGAGAAAAGTTGAAACAAAATAAAAATAAATGGAACTTTTTATCATAACACCTTTAGAAAATTAAAAAGTTTTTTTATTTTCTCCATTCTTTTCATATTTACGAATTTTATTTTACTATTTACTGCTCCAAGGAAGATAAATACAAAGAAAATGTAATTTCTGTTTGTTCTACTCAGTGGGAATCTTCGATATTAAACATCTGGATATTTTGTCCAAAGGCGATGGAGATCGAATGACATTTTTTTAAATCGTAAATGATTTTTGTTTTGATATTAATTTTTTACAAATTAAAAGATATTTAAAATTATAATTTTACGAGTAAAAATATTTTCAATTTAGTCATAAATTTAATTTTATAAAGTTTTTGTTTAACATTTTTAATATATGATTTTATATAATTTTTTAAATTTACATTTCACTCAAGTATTTTTAAATTAAGGAAAAAGCTTAAAGCTTTTGCATTGTGTACTATTTTATTCAAATTTTTGCAAAATATTAATGTTCGATTGGATAATGATGAATAAATAACGTCATAAACATTGAACAGTAGATTATTTGTTATTGCTATTTTTTTTCGTTTTTACGTAATAATAAGTCTTGAAATACATTTTTTAATTATATAATTATATACATATAAATATATTTGAATAAATCAAAAAAGTGTTTTATAAATTATGCAAATTTATTCAAATTTAGTTACACGTCTATTTATCTGAATCTAAAATCAAATCAATGGTATATACAATAAAAATATTATTTATTAATATAAAAAGAAGAAAGTAAGAAATCTTGAACGATTGTAGATTTAGGAAGCGATCGGTATTTTATTATAAGTTAGTTTATGCTAATCGAAGCTTTTATACAACTATTTCTTATTTATTTTTCAAATTCATAATAATTTAAGAAGAATGAAATATATTTAAAATTTATTATAAACAATTTTAGTTTTTTTTTTAATATTAATTATGTTTCATATTGTCTTCAATCTTCATATAAATTTTGCTTAATTTGTAAAATTCTCGAAAATAAATTACTTTGAAATATTGTAGTTGTATTTGTAATGTAACAAAATCCAAATAAACCAATTACCGTTGTTACTTATTAATATTTGTAATCAATAGTAGATAACGCGACTATTATCCATTAAATATTTTAATTATAAAAATATTTAAAAAAAAGCATTATACGATTAAAGTTAGAAATACCATGACGTACATAGAAAACGAAGGAAAAATCATTTTAATCGGTAAATTCTAATCTTTCTATATAAGATGTGAAAGGAAGTGTTGATTCTCTATTCTCTCGCTAACTTTTCAGGCTGCGTTCGTTTCCTACGCAACCTACGCAGACACGTAGACCTGAGACCGTACGAGCAACTTCTGAAGAATATCCGGGAGGCGGAAGGTGCGGATAGTTTGGCCGAACGCGTTTCGGTACTGGAACTTTATCACCTCGTGTTCAGGATTTGGCACGAACGTTCGGTGGTCAGCGAAAACAACGATCCACACGAGCTGAGCTTCCCCCGCTACGAAGTGTGCAAACCCTGGAGTCCCTGGAACTGCATCTTGCTTACTCACGAGGAGGCCGAGATGCACTGCTGCTTCGGTGGCGGGGACGAATTCTATTCCTTCCACCTGCGACGCAAGATTCGATCGGCGCATCGCACCGCCAAAATTGATTTTCGGTTAGATAAATCGATCCCGAGGTGAAGCGTCGTATCCGGCGCGTATCCGGCGCGTATCCGAACCGGATCCGAACCGGATGCGATATCCCCAACGACTTATCCGCGCCTCCGCGCCCGATACGACGCTTACGTAAACTAAGTGCACAAGAGTGCTTTTACGAGTTTTATGTACAGCGATTGGATGTAGGAGTAGGTTATGGAACTATGGGAGCTTTATTTTATTATCCTATTTTCATGGGCTTTACCATTCTTTATTTGCTTATCGTACGGTTCAATTTAATAATAGCTGCAAACGAAACGCGATCGTGTTCCGAAAGTTGGAGAAAAATCCGATTGTTTTCGTTATTTATTAACGAATATTTTATAAGAAATTCTTGATCATAAAAATGCGTTTAAAATGTTTTTATGTATTTACTTACTCGATTTAGCGATTCAAAACAATTGGTTATACGATAAAAGTTTACTTCTACTGTTCTCTTCGATATAATGAAAATTATCGAAGTTAACGAATAACGTACGTTTGTTAACGGTTCGCTGAAATTACGTATCACTTTACAAGTGCATATTAAGCTTGTAGGCGAATTTACATACCAACTTCTCCACGTCGATACGTTATTTTTTTTTTAATATTTTATTTGTATCGTTAATTTGTGAATATTTTTAAAAGTAACGGTAATTATTTTTAAATAAAAATCTTAACCGCTCTTAATTACTACGTACTTTCGCTTGTAAGGATTTATGTATTTACGGTATATAAAACAATTAATATCCAAGTGCAGAACCAGATGAAATTTTCTCTTTAATGCACATGCCGTTGAGTCATATGAGATTCACGCGTATCGCGAGATAAAACAAGGCGAGATATGCAGTCGAATAAAAAGGATAATATTTTCCGCAACTCATTATTTACAATTAGTACTAATACGTACAAATAAGATCATTAGATTCCTTGAAAAAATTGCCGAAAAATATAGGGTGATAAGCATTTTTAGTATACGATCCTTTTCATTGAATCATGATCGGTGTGATGTAAGAGATATTTATACATTATGGTATTAAAAATAAAAGTAAAGAAATAACAATCAATAGTATAGGATATTTTAACGATAAATGTATTTTACTGTTAATTTTCGTTGAATTTTTAACCTGTAAAGATCCGATTATAATTCTTTTTGGTATATCCATTATCAGTGTAGTGTATTTTAAAGCATCTTTACGAATACTACGATAGTAAATTACTTCGTGTAATATATGATTATAATTGGGTATTTAGTTTGGCTTCTGCTAAATCATTTGCATATTTAATTAAAATAATAGGATTAGTTTTTACTCGATAAGTGGCTTAATATTAATCTAATAATATCGATTAATTTCTATTATAATAGTAATATAATAGTTATTTTCTAGAAAAAGAACGAATGCTTACTAAACAAAGTTAAAGTTTTGCATCACAATGTAAAAATTGATTTTCACTTTAAGTAAATTTTCAATTAAATTGACAAATTAATAATTACCAGATAATTAATAAAGGAACCCTAAAATTTGTATACAAATTCCGAAGTAAATTATTAAGTTAGGATTTTATATTTAAAATTCTGAATATTTTTTAGACAAAGTTGTTCATAATTATATAATATTATCAAAGTAAATATAATATAAAAAAAATACATCGATAGTGTGCGAGTATTGTTACGATAATTCAATGTTGCAATATTAGAACAAAATTTATACATATGCATTACGTATAATCGAAATAAGAAATAGATCGAAAAATTTCTTTTTATTTCATACGTTTGTGCAAATTAGTATCTATAAATATCGATGGAATTATACATTTAATTAAAATATTCATTTTTCGATAAACTCGTTATACCGCAATATTTTTCGTCGGCCTTTTTTGTCCCATCGAAAGTATCTCCGAGTATTGGTAGTTTGCTTTATCGTTTTCACCTTTGAAAACTGAATAATAATGGCTTCAAATTATAATCCACTTCAAATAATATTTAAAAATTAAGAAAGAAACATTAATTAATTAATTATAGATATTTTTTATTTAAAATTTATCCATCATAAATAATTCTTTTTAAAGATGATAAGTATAGAATTCCACGTCAAATAAACGTATATTTTTACTATTTTGCTCGAGTTATAATTATGTATTTTTAATGAATATCTTCTTAATTCAATGAAGTTTATTAAAAGTTTACTTCGAAATTAAAAATAATAAGTAAAAAGGTATACGATAAGGAACGTATACTTTTACCTGTTAATGTAGTTTTAATTAGGTTACCTTTTCTCCGAGGAAAAGATAGATGAGTATGTGTTTGGATAAGCTGCTGATACGGAAGCAAATGCATTTGAGTTATCGCTTTTTAAGATTATCATATTTCTACGATAATTTACAGCATTCGAATATTAAGAGACAACAAAAAATACATTTTTACTTGTTGTATTGCTTTTTAAAGAAATTAGCGTATTTATATTTGAACAAGCGGTCTTATAACGAATTTCTTGTAAGTTTGAATACGGGCTTACGAATTTTTAAATTTCGTTTTATATCGAGTAAAATTTTACGCAAGTCAAAACAATTCCGTAATATTAGCAATTTATTTTTTGAGAAAGAAATTTCCGATACGTCTAGGATATTTTGTGTATCGTATCGTATTTTTCAGATATTTCCAAAGTTGATTTTGTTTATATTGTTTTCAATAAAATAATTTTTATTCGATTCATTCTTGAAAATATCGATACAATGATATTTTTACATTAAAATATTGAACCGGGATCTAGTTATTAATATCAATTTAATAATCAATTTTTTTACATATTATATCGAATAACTTGAGTTTTGTAAATACATATAGTAAGACTCCAAAGGGAAAGTGTAATTATAACGTAATATTGTTAACAAGAAATAAATAATTTATCGTATTATACAGAGATATTTTTTTAAAATTAAAATTATGTTGTATACATTAGTATATTCTTACTTGTTAAATAAAATGATTGAAAGAATTCGTTAAACTAAATTCCTTTCGTAAATAATTTTGAACGGTTTTAAGTTAAGAAAAAAATGCTTAAGACGCGGCAAAAATATTGTTATTAAATTATGAATAAAATACAAAGAGAATTTAATCGTAAAGCCTGATACCGAAGTTAACTAAAATGCTACATACATGGTAGATTTGGGGTTCCAAGTGTGGTAATTATACGTATGACCAAACATTATCGTGATTACAATTGCCGCAGACGATTTGAATGCCATTACAGGCAACTTCAAACATAATCAGCGGTACATGTATATTAAACGAGAGGAAGCGAACGTTATTGAAATTTCAAATTAGGTGGAATAAAAAAATATTTATCGATTGCTGCAAAAATTTAAAAGTCTAACAATTGTAATGACAAAATCGAACTGTTATATTTTATATTATTATATATTATATTATACATCTGCAATAGTAAAAAAATGATAAAAAAGTGCTTAATATGTAAATTAAAAATTTTTACTAATAAAAAAGTATTTATATTAAAGATATTTGTTTCTTTATTTTATTTATTATACTTTTTTTCTTAGTTTTATTTATTAATTCATTATTATTGTTTACTTTAAAAAAATATTTTTGGAATATTTTTCTAGAAATAAATGTAGTAATATCAAAAAAAGCATCGCGTTACAAACTTTATTTATTTATAAATTTAGGTTTCAAAAACTGAAGAAATGATTTTCAGTTATTTTTACGATATTATGATTTTTTAAAATTATGTTTCACAATTCATGGCTTGAATTAACTTACATACTAATTAAAGTATCTTGAATTAATAATGCAAATTATATATCTTAAATTTAGGAAGTTACTATTGCGTGTCATTTGAGTACATATTAAAATTTTTTTGAAAAACTTGTTAATATTGTTTATAAAAAATAGCATTATCTATTTTCATCATTATGAATTGTGTACGTTTAATAGACATTGTGATCGATATTTATCTAATAAAATTGATTAAATATATTTTAATAGCTTTCTAACTATAGATATAAATATAAACTGATTATAACTCATGTCAGTGAATTTGTTACTTAGTTTTTAATTACAGAAAAATTGCAACTCTCTAGAATTCTTACCTTACAAAATAATGAAGGCATTTACTTTCTTTACAGCGTTCATTATCCTCCTAGTTTTCCTAATTAAAAGAAATTAAATTCGAACTTTGATGAATTTATTAAGCAAAAACTAAGTAGAAGTAAATTATTAGAAATCAAAATTAAAAAATCATTTTTACCTTTTATTTATAAAATAAAAATGAAAATTTACTCTTTATTAAAAATTTATAATTAATAATATTTTTGCATATTAAAAATAATTAGAAAAAATTTTAAACATGCTCTTACGCGTAAAACATACCATAAGTTAAAATTAAAATTAAAATGTAATTATATATTTTACAATAAAATATTATTTTACTGTGTCTTGTTTATAAGAAGCTATTTGTAAAATATAAATTAAAATTATAAATATTATAGAAATTTATATACAAATATACCGTTAATGTATAAAATGGAAAATGTTTTGATGATAAAATTTTATTTTTGAAATTTTTTATAAATAATTTTTATTAAAATTTTGAAATTAAAAGAAAATTGCTCGATCGAATATTTGTAAAGTATACCGTTTTATTTTCTTATTTTGAATATTTTGTTTTTTAGTATTTAAAAAATTAATATAGTATTTAATTAATTCTTAGAAATTTACATATTTTACATTTCATTTAATAAAATAATCCGTTAAAAGTTCTGTGATACTTGAAAAATCCGAAAAAAGAAATAATTCCACAAGCACTTCTCATTTAAAGTCGAAAAAATGGGGCAATCTAGACTTGCGATAGGCTATTAAGGATAGAGAATTACGTGATATAAAAACTGTTGAAGACTGAAATATTAATAAGGAAGGAATTACTTTTTTATTGATTATGCACAAAAAACTATAAATGTTATTATATAAAGGAATGTCAGCGATCTTGAAAATATGTAATCGAATACCGAAAAATTTTATAAAATCTTTTATAATACATTTTTTAACCAAAAAAATTAACATTTAATCAATTAAAGAATAATAATGTTAAATTATAATTATCGCACAAAAATTACTAGATAAAAACTTGATAATAAATTTGTTACAACGCGTATTCGAATCAGCAAGTAGAAATATTAAATCTAATTAAATATATAATTCCTATAATAATACATACGTAACAAGTACAGTTTATTGTATTAATTTTCGTATAATTATCGGTATGAGCACATATACCTCGATAGTACTTCAAAGTAAAGAAATTAACGTTAAATTATCCGCACAAAATTACTAAATTAGTTCAATTTGAATGATATAAATGTAACGGGGACTTTAGAAATCGACTAACGAATTAACGAGCGAAGATAGCGCGAATCCGACTCGACGCGATATTTCGAAACAAATAAATATTTATACGAACGAATCGATCAAAGGAGAGAACGATTCCAATATTCAATAACGCGTCTGCAGTTGGTTTCGCCAACGTTTTGGCTTCCCTTAACATCGCGACGACCGATACGAAAACGTATACGAACGATCGAACAACAAAAAGCAACAAAAAACGACAAAAATCATTTTAATTTCGTGACCTAATTAATACACGTAATTAGTACACGTAACAACGTTACGTGCGATCGAAACCCCAAAGCAATCGCGTAGCTTCGTCGCTTAGCGGGTTTCGAACGCGCGTAACGAATTCGAAGTCATATATAATTTTATAAATTTGTAACGAATGAAACAAATAAAAGGGGTAAATTAATTTGGTAAAAAATCAAAAAAGTCAAATTAATTATGCGAAAATTGGTCGGATCGCGTATTTGTAAAAAAAAGCTCTCGTTTAGGTGAAAATGCTTTAGGTGAAAGTTTGCCGTATGCAGGAACGTACACTAAAAATAAAAATAAATTGAAAATCGAATGAAAAACCGCGGCGGAAAATTCGAATAGTTTTGCGATCGGATGTATCTTATGGCTCGTTGGAAAGTGAGCAAGATGTAGTCCGCACCGAAGAAAACCATTGGAGATTTTAAATTAGAATCGAGTCCGGTGAAGCTTTGCGACCCGACTTGAAAAATATATTAAACGCGCGAGAAGCGAAAGCGATGAAATACCGAGGGAAAATGTAAAAAAAGAAAGAAGTTAAGAAACATGGGGAGAATTCGCAAAGAAGAAGTATAAAAAATATTAATCTCGGTAAGAAGTTAACTAAAGAACTTTTTCATCCGATTTATTTAGAATAAAGTTTTTTACACAAAGCGGGTCTTATGCTTTTATCATTCGTATACGCATATTCGCTGGGCATACGAAATCTAAACGGTACTCGTTTGTCTTCTACCGTTTCGCGCTTTCGAGTCCATTAAGTTAAGACGATAACGATTTGCACCCGAGCAGGAAAAGTGATCTTGAAGCATATATTTTTGTTGATTTATCGTTATAATTACGGAGTTAAAGTTTTTTCTAATATACTTCCTTGATAAATTACGACGAATATATTTGACTTGAAAGTTTACGCATTTTATTTAATCTCAACTCGTTCGAACGTATCTTTTTCATCGTTGCGCTTTTCAGAAAAAGCAAACGTATTCGAATTAAAAATCTTCATTTTTACCTTTTCTGATCTATCGGTTCGTCTCCGAGTTTCCGAAGAGCGACCGGCGATGTTCCAATCGTTCCGTAGGACATTCCGGCTAACTTGTACCTATCGATCCTGAGTT
The DNA here is from genome assembly GCA_018907195.1 of Dolichoris vasculosae. Taxonomy (NCBI): domain Eukaryota; kingdom Metazoa; phylum Arthropoda; class Insecta; order Hymenoptera; family Agaonidae; genus Dolichoris; species Dolichoris vasculosae. The sequence goes on from JACCHY010000015.1 coordinate 970,228, forward strand.
TCGAAGTGGTTGGATCACTCTTATGACGGAATCCAACGTTGAAATGTATCAGCGCATCGCAAAACTTAGCAAAATTGGCGAACTCGACTCAATGTATCGGATTAATCGGATCTAATGCTTTCCGTTGGAAATTTGAATACTAGTTTTCGCAATATTATCAAATATAAAATGTCGAATCACTTGGATTGTTAATCCATTTCTGTATCCAGACTATACAGGTATTGTTGGTCTTTTTGTCTCTCTCTCTTAATGTTCTCAGGACTTAACGACTGGACCGTAAAAAGCCACATACAGCGAATAGAATAAAATAACAATTGAGTAAAACAGCGAATGGGAGAGTCGATAACGAATATCGAACACTGGTTTTCAGAACGAGAATCAGAGATAAATTATCGACACAAATTTATACTAGTATTAATTTAGATTTAATATGTAACATAGAATTATAAATCTGTTTTAATTAATCGCGTTATTAATGTATTATATTAAGAATAAATTAAAAATAGAAATAAAAAATAATAAAATAAGTATTGTTTTCCATATATTTAAAATTTTATATAAAACTTTTGAATTTATAAAATGTATGGATTAATATTCTTTACTTTTCATTTTCACATTTTCATGGTACTTTAAATTTAGCGAGTCAAATAATAAAAAGTTTGTTCATCAATTTGATTTCTCCCTTTTTTATGTGTTTATTATTTCTCTTTCGATGTCTTATTGCTTCGAATTATTTTACTTGCCTACTTGGTTATTTCGTTCGATAACTTCTTTTTTTATGATCCAGGCCCAAACCTGAGGAAATTTCGATATTTGCATGCAATTCAGATCTGCGTCTGATATTTTAAATTATAAAATCTAGACTCGTCTGATATTTAATGGTCTCTTACCCTTTGGAACTGGCGTTTCCGTATTTAAATATCATATACGATTCGAGCACATCTGGCCTGTGTCGAGAATTGTATCCATTATATTTGTTTAATCTACTTCTTATTGGAAAAATCATTAAATTTCATTTCTATATGATGTCTTATAATGTAGCCGCGTCGTATACCCAAATCTTTTACTGTTTTATTTTTGATCGATTTTATAATAATTTTACATTGAACGTTATATAATTCTTTTATTAATTTTTTTTCATTATGCAATGTATCGTATTTTTCGAGTTAAATTATACTTTCATCTTGTTCTTGAATATACGTAGTTCAATATTAATAAAAAATATTTTGCTTTTCGTCGTAAATGTATGGAATATTATATAAGAAAAATGTATATTTATAAAATTATGTTCAACGATAATATTTAAGAAATTAAAAAATAAAATTATTAAATTTTTTTAATTCGTTATATTTTTTAATAAGAATTTTGTATATTTTAAATAGTTTATATCTAATTATTAATAATATATAAACTCTAAAAACCATAATTTATCGTAGAAACTAAGAGATTTATTTATTAAGTTAAGAATTTTTCAAACCAAGAGATTACAATAAAAAGTACCCCTCAAAAAACAAAAAATAAAATACACCTGTGTATTTAAGGGATATAAGATTTTCTGTATCAGTAAACGGTAATTCAAAATAAACGAAAAAAATGAACAGCTACTAATTTTGAAAATTCTATTTTTCTACAAAAATAAATAAAAAATTGTTGAAAGACGTTTAATAAATTTCAAACTTTCGTGAAATGTATCAACAAATATAGAATATTAAAAAATAGTGTTTTTGAGGAAACTTATTCGAATTGTATAACATATAAATAATAACTTTTAGAGAAAAGTTATATCGATAAATAAATTAATATAAAAGTTTTATGATAATTTAAAAAAATAATATATTATTAATGTAATAAATAAAATAATATTTAATTTAAGGTTTAATGTCGAGCTATATTATCAAATTTAGTTTAAATATTTACAATGTATTTACATAATTAACATTTTTATAACTTCTTACACTTCACTTAAAAACTTTAAAAATTAAAATATATTCGTTTCATTTAATTTATTTCAGTTTTAACTTAACATCTAATTGACAATATAAATACGCAAAATAACGTTATTAAATCAAGAATTAAAAATATAAAAGTATAAAAAAGCTAACAGATCAAAGATGTATTTATATTATTTTTGTAGATATTAATAAGTTGAAATTTTACAGTTGTAAGTTTCTTTTGTATCATTGTTCCGATATTCATTTTACCTCAAAAAAGTCTTTCACGACAAGTGCGTACGTAAACATACAGATATTACCTTTCTTTATTTTAATTTTGTGAATTTTATTAAGTATACGTCTTACATATTTTATATTTCATAGAATATAAAAGAAAATTACAATTTTATTTCGCGTTTATGCGTATCAATAATATGCGAGAAACGAAGCCTAATAGTTGAAAAAGATTCATTCGTATTTTTATTATTTGTAATATTTTATTATTGAATACGTAAAAAAGTCACATTTATGTCATATAATATTTTAATTAAAAGATTTACTTTCTTTAACACTTGCGTAATATGTCTCTAACTTGTAATATTATTTCACGTTCTTTTTTTATAAATAAAAATATCTTTTCGAAAAAACAGTGCATTTTAGAAATATTTTATCATTCACCATCGTATCGAGGAAAGAAGCAATTCTTAGAATATTTACTAGATTACATATATATTTCTTCAATCTTACTTTAACTTTTTTATGCATTATGTATTTATATTTTGAATACGTTTTTCTCTTTACCTCATCCCTTTCTTATACCTACATACAATCCTTTTTGGCTTTCAACGATATTTTAGTATAATTGAGCTACTTCCATTTTACAGGGCTCTTGCCGAGTTCGAGGATTTTTTCAATAAGAAAAAAAATGAAAGCAAACAGCAAGGAACAGGAACTTCGACTATGACACACGATGTAGGAGTTTAATAAGACATCGCCTACTTTGAAGGATCATTTTATTTACCAAATGTATTTCATTTTGAATAAAGTATATTTTTCTTGTTTATGAAATTTCACCAATGATTTAAAATAAATGAAGTATTGCCCATTAAATAAAGCAATTTTTATTCTCCGTTAGTTAGATAAATTTCTAATTTTACGAATATTTAAAATAAATTTTTTATTCAGCGGATGAAGAAAAAGGTTGGTAAGACTTCATTTAACGTGTATACCTTTATATATGCGTACGTATCTGTAATCGTACTAATTAAGTGCGCCTAGGATGAAATGTGAACGCTTTCTCAGACCAATCTATATTTCTCAGACGTAATAAGAACAGAGAATAGATAAATTATTTACTCGTTTTGTATTAAGCGAAAAGTCTTAATTATTCTACTCGATAGATAATATATTTGCTTTTGTATGTTGCAGTAATTATAGTTGGATTACATAAAAAACATATTTATTAAATACTAAATAATATCAAAATTTTGAGAACAGTAAAAACATGTGTACAATGAATTTTTTTATTCGGATGAAATTTATTTTAAGATTAAATAAATTTATATCTTATTAATGTATCAGGTATAAGGATTTCAACATAATTATTTTTAATGTCTTAAATTTTTAAGAATTTAAACACTTTGTTCCATCAATTCTATTTTTAAAATAAAAGTGATGTATTTTACTTTTCAAATTTTTTTGTTCATTAATATTGTGCGGTCTGCAGTAAAATAATCTTCGGTTTTTTACTTACGGTAATTACTGTAATTACTAAGAAATATTAAAAGTGAAAACGCTGTATTTTTTTTATTTAATAACTTAAATAAAAAAATATATATTATTACTCTATATTATAACATTTGGATAATGTCTAGTTAAATTAAAAGTCTTCAATATTTATTTTATATATTAAAAATCGAATATAAGCAAGTAGTTGATTAAAAATTAAAATTTTTATTTTAAGATAGCTTACAAATGTTAAAATTATTTAGTGCAACTTGAAATAATCGTTATCGACACCCGTGAATTAAGTTCGCGTTACTTCATTCGTTATCAAAAGTTACGTGTTTTATTGGTCTTATGAAAAGACTTATTTAAATATATTATAGGATTAATCTTATTCAATTGCTACTTATAAATATAGACGTGTGGGGTAGAATTTTAAGTTTCTTCTGTGTAGACGATGTTTTAAACAAATTCTATCAAAAAACAACACACTATGAATTTTGTATTTGTACTGAATTATAAATATTTTCATTATCATAATTTTATTTTTTTATTATAATTATTTTATTTATCTTAAGCTTAATAATATGAGAATAAATTAGTTTATGCGCAATACGAACTTTTGCCGCTTTATGAAATATTTGAAAGGTAATAATTAGTATATCACTAAAGAATTCTTTAATCAATTAATAAAATAGAATGTAACTCGATGGTTTATATTATTTCAATATTAAGTGATAAAAATGATTAAATTCTCGTAAAAATAGTCTTTAATATTCTTACTTTTACTATACTCGTGTACTAATTTACTACGTTGTAAATTATTTACCAATAAAATTCACATAAACAAGTAACGAATACATCGAATATTATTTTATTTATTAAATATTTTAAATTATAGTATTTAGATGAACCAACGATAATTTTTTAAAATTGTTTTTATATTTAAAAATTAATATTAATGTATTGGTTGTGATTTGACATAATTATACGTTATTTTTAAGAAAAAATATTTCAATCGATATTTTTTATCACTGAACGTGTTATATTTTAACATTTATACAATTTATAATCACAGTAAATAATATTTCAAAAGAAAGTTGTTGAAAATATTTCAGACATACGTTTCGAAATAAGTAAATAATTATCTTTTGTATAAAACTTTGTCAGCAGAATATATTATTTTTTATTTAATAATTTACTAGATCACTGATATATTTAAACATAAAAGACTGTCTTTTTTAATTATTTAAAAATTAATGGTGATACATAGTAGTTCAATGGTTACTAATTTGTGCCATCATCGTGACAAAATCTATTACTGTATACGATTATAGTAGAACTAAAGTGCTTGATAACTTTAATAAATATCGTCTGTTAAAAAGGAAGCAAATTATGATTAAAGTTTACTGTTATCTACTAGATGTAAAAAATAAATAATAAAGAAAATTATAATTCAAAAATATTATGCAAGCACTCGAGTTATCTTCTATACAAGGAAGGATTTACTTGATATTATATGAACTTAAGAAAAAGTTAACGAAAACAACTTATTTTTAAATTGAAAATAGACAAAACTATAGTTTTTATATAATATCTAATTTTTTCTGTATCAAATATTTAAATTCATGTCGGTAATTAAGCGATTAATAATTTGGTAGTTCTTTGAAATTCCGCCAAAGAATAATTACTATGTTTTTAAATGAGTTTTCTCTTAAAATATTTTAATGGAATTTTATCCTTTTAGTATTTAAAAGATATATTTCTTTACTTGAATTCTTAATTAATTTTATAAAAATTACGCTATAAATATAAAGTATTTATTGAAAATAACAAAATAATTATGTTAGGAAAATAAATTAATAATAAATATCTTCTGAAATCCTTTACTTTTTTATTGTATAAAATAATATCAATAGCCCATAGAAATTTCTTTAAACGATAATAAAGAATATATTTAAGAAAAAAATTAAAGTTAGAAAGATATTTAATATGTATATGCTATTTTACGTTGTTTAAGTTTTTACAGATTATAAAATCTAATAACGTACTTTAACGTACTTTACATGTTCTGTATAGAAATGTGTGTAATATTTTTATATAACTTTTTTCCATATAAGTATAAATTTAATGTAAATTTTTTATTATTTTTTATATATATAACAGTTTTATATAAAGCTTACACTGACAAGAACAATATTATAGATATGAACTCTAAATTTTGATGAAACTTCAAGGGATGTTTTTAGAGAAGATAATGAAACTTGTTTTTTGTCATTTTTTAACTCAGCTTTTAATAACAGCATTTTCTGGAAAGATATTAAGAAGAAAAATGATGGAGACAAATACTGATTTATGTCTTTAAAAATTGATCGTTCTAAAACTAGAATGTAAAATTTTAATTTTTCATATCAATAGGGTTAATCTCTTCATTAGTTTTATTAATACAAGTAATTATTTATCGAAACATTTTTACTAAACTTTTTCGTAAATACATTAAAATATAAAAGGTGAATTCATTGTTTATAGATAATTTTTCCAAAATATTGGAATTGACAAAAATATTTTATTTTTAACATAAAAACAAAACAAATTTAAGCGCTTTAAAAACTTGTAAGTTTTGGGAAGTTTATCATGCAGAAAATTAACGGATCTAACACAGCGATGAAAAAGCATCGTGCATTACATCTCACGTGAAAATTGCAAAAGAATTGAGATAAAGACAAATAGAGAGAGATTCTTTTTTTTCTAACTGTAAATTTCCTTCATTATTCGACTTTAGAAAGTTACTTTAAAAAACAAACTTTTTATATTTTCTTTGTCGTTATTTAAATTTTTTCGCTGTAAAAACAACAACAACGACAAAAATAGTAATAACAATAATTTTAGTTATCGGAGATAATATTTTACATATTTATAAAAGCTTAACTTTAATCTTTTATAATTATTTTAACTCAACTTTGTTAATAGAAAGAAAAATTTTTAAAAAATGTTTCTTACGCATTAATTACTAAAATCACGTATAAAAAAGAAAAACGTGTACTTTAAATGTATTTGTAAATTTATTATTTAAAAAATTATATTATCTTAGATATCGAGTAAACGTATATATATATTTATTTGAAGCCATCTTTACAACCGATCAATACAGTAATTAAAAAAAACTGCTAGAAATTTAAAATCACAAATTAATATAAGCATATTTATAAAATTACATAAACTTCTCCTTTTTTACGTGTAAATATAATTTTCAATCGATCGATTAAAAAATTGTATTCGATGAAACTATTCTCTCGAAATTCAAATAAAGTAATCATATCCAATTTTCTTCGGCGCAAGTTAAAAAAATTTTAATTTCCCCATAAGTTTATAAACGGTACGAATAAGCGATAATACATCTGCGAAATATATTTTGTTTCGTCGATCGATATCCAACGCTAATATTAATTTTCTACGTTTTTAGCAGAATCGGTGTCGATCGTTGAAAGCAGAGACACGCGTACATAGTTCTTATTTCGAGTTGGAATACGAATGAGAGTCTCGGGCTACTTATTCCTTCGATTCATTCGATATTTCTCTCAAAGTCACCCTTGTTATTTCCCTCGTTAGGCGATAGTACCCCCTAAAAATATTTCTAAGAGAAAGTATTCGCTTACAAGTTCCACCGCTCCACCCGTTAACTCCTCGAGGTTGGCTAGCCCCAATTTTACGAGTCATAATCATGGAAGAATAGGAGACCAACGATAAAGGAAGGACAGGAAGGACAGGAAGGACGAGGCTTGACGAGCCGCGAGGCGATCGACCAAGCGACGAGGAAGGCGTTCGCCTCGTTGCCGTTGACGACCGATGAACCAAGACCGTTGCGTCGGAGAACCAAGGATACCCACGTGTAGCAAAAGCTCTCGCCTCGAGTGCGCGTCGACGGCGGGATACCCGGTGCTTTTACGATTCGGTCGCGGGTCCTTTGGTTGTTCCGCTCGGTGAGCAAAGGATCATCCTCCTCGCGAGGACGAGGACGAGGATGGGACGAGGACGAGGAGCCGAGTAACGCGAGATGGTCTACGCCGTTCGAGGAAAGCTGCTTATCGAGGTCGATCTACTTTTCATCGTTATCTATTGCTTCCTCCCTCTCCCTCCTTCTTCCCCCTCTCGCTATCTCCATATATATATTTCGCTGTCTCGCTTTGTTCTATATTTTTACGTTTCTCCGAGTCCTCGATACCAAATTTTATTCGTCACGGAAAAGGATATTTTAAACTTATTTATGGATTCGATGGGTCTTGGATTTTTTGCTTTGCTTTTCCTTCGTTGAACCACTCGCGTGTGACTTTGTTCCATTTGACGTACGTACTCGAGTGGAGAAATGAGAAAATAGGATGGACAAACAAAAGCGACTCGAAAAGATTAGTTTTCTTTTTTACTATCCCACCATTTCGCCTCGTTATAAGAAATGTATTATATCCTATTTTAATCTTTTACGTTCAAGTAAAACCTAAATAACCATAAATAACGAGAATGAAAATATTTTTAAATTAACAATTTTTAATATAATATTATATTTGTTTCTAGTTTTTTGAATAATAACGATAATAGATATTTTGAGTAATGTTTATAAGTATATATATATATTTTTTTTTTTACGTGTAACGCTATTTTTGCGCACTACTTATGTTACGAACTTAACGAAATTGTTTTATAAAAAAAACCTATCGCAAAACTTTTCTATTAATTTATGCCTTCCTTTATATTTTTATTTTAAAAATAGTTGATTAGACTTTATATTTATCTTATATTTAAATGAATGGTACGTTTATCCAGTTTTTATGATTACTTCGTACATACTTTATTATTATAATTTTAATACTTTGCACCGGTATATTTGAATTTTAAATATAACTTGGAATATAAGTTACTCGTTCCACTTATTTAAGTATATACAATGTGATATCGTTGTTCCACAATACAGTATTCTATAAATATTATTTCTACTCTTGAATATGAAAATTAAGTATTATAAAAAGAAAATTATAACGCAATGAAAGAATTTTCGTACGAGTTCCTGTTTTCACGCATACATATCAATTTTATTTTATTACACGCGTATGTAATCGTTAGATGCTGAAACGATTGTAAAGAAAAATGTTTAGTTTTTTCCAAATAAATACAAATTATTATTTTAGTACAAAATAATTTATTTTATTTTTAAACGAAGATAATTTAATATTATTTGTATTATTACACCGGAGAACGTCGATTTGAACTTAAATTGCGATGAATAAAATTTCAGTTAAATATTGTTTGTTTAAAAAACAATAGCTTATATTTTATGTAATATAACTAAAAATACAACGAGTTAACTTGATTAAATTATCGTGACTTTAGATATTTTTGTTATATAATTAATAGCCCAAGAATTTAAGACATATTTTTCGTTTAATTGTCTTACCATGGCACAGTTGCTTGATAGAGAGTAATTTTTCAAATTTCTCTAATGCGCCTCTATTTTCATTGGTGAATTTATGGATGAACCGTATATTCCACTTTACTTGCAACAAATCCTCGCTTTACAGTTTTGCATTGCAAATGTCACCCAATACTTTAGAGATTAATTATTTATAAAATTAAAATGACTTCAAACGAAAACTTGTATCCGATTCATTAATCTTGAAAATGTGTTAAATTTATTTAATTTGTCTAAAATTATATAAGCTGCATATTTATATATTCGTAATAATTCTTCGTATCTAAATGTTGCATACTGTATCCTCGGCACGAAAACGTGCTGTAAAGTTAGTCATGGGGATCATCCATCTAGTTCCACACTTAAACCCGTGCAATTTCTTATCTTTTAGATTTACCACTAAGCGATATGTCTGGGTATTAAATTTTAGTTGTTATTAACTTTTAAATTTTTATTAAAATTTTTTAATATAAATTACTAATGTATGCGTTCATATATATCTCTGATTATGTTATTTTCACAGATGTCCGTAATTTTTTAACTATTTATCTGTATTATTTTATTTATTTTTATACAACTTTTTAAGACTAATACTAAATTACTAATAAAGAAAAAAATACTTTCAATCTTTTAAAACAAGTCCTTAGATTTGTATAATTTTTTTTATTTTTCAATGATTCATTTTTCTTTATTTGATTTTTTTAAAAGGTACATTTTTTAATTTTACGTGCAAAATGTTTATGTGATGAAAATTGATTTTGTGGTTAATATATTCTGCTTAAACCCATATACAAATTTCCTGCTTTTATTTATTCACATTCGTTTCTTATTCCCTTCTTGAATACTCGATCGATCCTAATTTACATCCGCATGTGTAAAACAGTAACGGTATCATTTTGTATCTGTAAAGTAGGTATCTTTTGTAATTAAAACTATTGTAATTATTTTTTGTAAAAAATTATTATATATTAATGTTTCAGAATAAATTTTTATATAGTTTGTATTTCACCAAATTATTTTAAACAATTAATATTTTATAATATTAATTTATGTAAAAATAATATTTTTTTGTAATAGTGATAAAAATAATTATTTAAATGATAATTTTTATGAAAAATGTTTCCTAGTTTTATTTTAAGTATATTTTATCTGATTGATTTAATTATTCATATATCGGTAATCTGAGTCTGTCTTTAGCAATTATCTTTGTGTCAAAAAGTACCAATAAGCTCAGTTGATATACTACAATACTATTATTTTAATACATACATTAGTAAGATTAAAATTAGAATTTTAAAACATATATTAATAAAGTATATAACTTAATAAAAATATTAACAAGAATAATTTTTTTATCGAATGTTAATTAAATTATTATATTATGAAATAATTTTTAAAAAATTCCAACTATATATTAAATATAATAAATTTAATCACAAAATAATTTATAAATTATATCAAAAAAATAATTTTAATTCATTCATTATCAATTAATTGATCATTGCAATGAAATTATTAACAATATTTTATATTTTTCATTTTTTAATACACTTTTACATATATTTCTATTACTTATTTTATGCGTAATAACAATGCGTTACTTTTATTCATATTCGTAATTAAAGGACTTCTGCTGTTTTTATTGAAATACACTGAAAATACAAAGATAATTCATACATTTCTCTTCTATGCGGTCATTTCTCGTTTAAATACAAAGAGGAGGTAAAGAAACAGAGTAGAAGCATTTTCGGTTTAAACAATGAGTCAGTATGTTAATGGTTAAATACTTGTAAAATTTGTCTTACATTTATAATTAATGAAGTTGAGTAAAATTATTATTATATTCATTTTCAGTAAATTTATTTACTTTTTTTTAATATTTTCTATTAAATATTAAATTAAATGTTACGTTTAAAAACTAATTCTAAATTTTTTATACGTTTATTTTTTATATATTTTTAATATAAAAGTGTGTTTTTATATCAATTATATCTTTGTTTTAATAGGTATTGATTTTTGGATGTATTTAATTTACGAATAAACTTTTTATCAAATTTTGTGTAATTTACTTTAAGTGTCTCTACCACAAACTTTCGTAATGATTTTGATTTAAAGTTGATTAACTATTTATTGCTATTGTTCGTATTATCTCATTTATTACAATATGATATTAAATATATAATTGTAATGACACTATAAAAATGATTTGATTTACTCTGTTATTTAATAAAAATTTAGGTTTAAAGTACTAATTAAATAAATAACTTAGAGGAAAATACCACGAATATCGATAAATCGATAAAAATGTATTATATAAAGCAATGTTTAATGATATTTTGAAAAAAATGTTAGAATTCTATTTATGATACATGAATTAGTACATATTAAAAACAAGACAGTTAATTTTACATAATTCAATAGATTATAAATAATATTAAAAATGATTTTTTTATAAATGTTTCAATACAGAATTTTTAAATTTATCAAATCTGAAAACTTTTAAAAGTTTTTATTTGATGTTAATTGTACGTATCACAAACTATATTTTCAAAGAAACGTAGAAATATTATTGTAATAATTGAATTAAAAGGTAAGAACATAATTTATATTCAATAGTTTTGCATCAATAACTGACATGTTAGTATCTAATTTTTAATTTTTTGAAAAAAATTTCAATATAGAAATTAATATCGATAATGTAGATAACTTTGTATTTATTGATTTCTATTATTCTGAAAAAGTTCAAAAGATGGCATTAATTAAATTCAATTGGAAGCTTATAAATTTAAAATAAATTATATTATATTATATCAAGTTAATATATTAATACTAATTCATTGTTGATAATGATGTATAAATTAATTGTGAAAATTATTATGGAATTTTGATGGAGTTTATTCTTCATGATAAATAATTGAAGAGTATGAATATATAGATAATATATTTTTCGTATATATAATGGAATATGTTTCTATATATAATTTAATATTATTGAACAATAACCTTTATGAAAAATTTCTATAATTGTATAATAATTGTATAATATTAGTGTAAAATAACAAATTCTTTAAGTTTAGAATAGAATATAATTCGCTTTTATATAGAACAATGTTTACATTCATAATTTATCGATTAATTTCATTTGTACCGACAACATACTGAAATTTGTATGAGTTTGACAGTTGCTCGATAACAAATTACTGATAATAATGATAAATCAAAACTATCAATAGCTACGATACCCGACTGAATCATTAACAACTTAATTATCTCCATATTTCAAAATAACTGTTCAAGTAGTATCAATTAAATTATATGTACTATAATATAAATTAAGTAAAAACATTGAATTTAGCTTATCAAATGTATGATATCGTAAAATAAAAGTTATTTAAATTTTTTAAGAACTACACGATCATTTTTAACGTTAATGATACAATTACGCTTCATCTCGTATAAAAAGATCATTAAAATTAAGGTAAAACAATTTGGAAATTTAAAAAAAATGTTAGTTTTTGAATTTGATAAAAAAATTCAAGTAATCAATTTTATTAACGTTTAAATATTTTTTATAAAAATGTATAAATGTTAATATTGTATTTTTAGATAAAACTAGAAAAAATCCAGACTTATAAAAAGTAAAATCTTTTTCTAACGAATCAAAATTTTAATACGACGATCGAAAAATTGAATTTAAATAAATTTATTCAAGACTATTTAAATCGCGATAAAATATGTTGGTAAAAAGTTTTGAAATTATAAGAAAAGTAAGAATCGATTTAAAACGGTTAAAAGTTTTTAATTTTCATCGGATTGAACCTACGTGAAAACAAGTTAGAATTATCGTTTTAAACAAGTTAATCAAAGTTAAACGCTTATTTAGTCTTATCAAAGTCCAACTATAATATCGGGAGGTAAGTTTCCGTCATTGGCACCATCGTTAAATACAGCGGACGCGTAAAGGGCGTAAGGAGGGCGTAAGGAGGGCGTAAAAGAGCCGAGCAAAGTTTAGTTTATTCGGGTAAAAAATATGAATTTGAGCACGCACGATGATGATTAACTCGTTTCCCCTTTGGTTGAGCGACGCATCTTCTTACCATTAACAAAGTACCGAGTCTAAGCACGCGTGCATCGGTACTTTGGAGCAGGGAAGGAAGAGCGACGCTGAATAATTATGAAGGATGATAATTTGCGCGGCGCCTGCGACGATGGCGACGATGGCGAAACTTGTGAAAGTGAGCGAGTGTCGCACATACTGTCGCGGTATTTCCGCGCTGGAGTCTGACACGCGTCAGCACGACTCCATTAAAACAAAGATTACCCTCGAGAATACCAGGAAGAGACTGAGAGAGAGAGAGTGGGATTATTTTAAAAAATGAAAATAAATATCGGAGGAGGGCAAAGATTAGAGAGGTACGCAAGTTTTTCTGCCCCCGGGGAATATGAGGTATTATTATTCTAAGTGTTTTCAGAGACTATGCGCTCATACCGCTCTGATGAATATATTACCAACAGGTTACTTCAATTTTAATCGATATTTAATATCAATGCCAAATACATTCGTTATAAACGCTCATTTAAGACAGTTATAAATTTATATATTCTACGATGCCCTTAAACTTACTTTATAAATCATTATTATTTTTAATAATTATCATTTTGAAGTTCGCGTAACTTCAACACTAGCAAGATTTTTATTTTTTATTTCGATCGAACGTTCGACCAATCTTAATATACCGTAATCAATTATCCATACAATGATGAACGAAATAGCTTTCCTTCATCGACCGATTATATTTTTTCTTACGATTGTGGCTATTTTAGTTGCATTTAAAATTAAATAATTAGTTTTATTTTCATCTTTTAGTGATCCGAGTTTGTTTTCTTTATATTTTATAAGAGGCTTTTGTATCTTTAAAGAATATAAGTTCACTTTTCTCCTTTAATTTCAATTTTATATTGTACAGCGACAGTCGATAGTTCAATATTAACCACTGCAAAAAGTCATTATTTTTATAATTACATTTAATTTTACCATAAGCTTAATTTTTATTTCGCTTACTTTTAATTTACGTGTAATTTACGTTTTTCAAAATTTTAAATCGACGCGTTTTCGATTATGATTTATTTACTTCTTACTTATTTAACGTGATGATTAGCTTTTCAACTTATAATTTATATAAAAGGAATTTAATTTTCACTTTTTATGCAAATCTATTTAAATATTTCCAAATTTAGTTTAATAAAACACCGATATACAATTGTTTTACAGTAATTTAGGGTCAACTTTGAGACATCGTTACTTCAATAATTAGCTTTACTATATTTTTTAGTAAATTTACCGTTCTTCTAAATTTTTTTATAGCTTAAATTTATATTTATTCCAATTATTATTTATAGTACCGTTAAGTATTAAATATTTGAAAATAAATCAAATAATTAGTTAATTAGGAAAAAAATTAAAGTTAAGTATATATTTTTACATTTATAAAGACAGAGATAAATAATTTAAAATAAATTTAATTATGTTAATATTTTTTTGACTACACTTAATTGAATACTCAAATTTTAAATTTTAAATGATATTTTATTATAGTGTGTTCATTTTAAGTTTTCCGATGTTATGTTGAAAATTAGTTTGCTTTTACTCTCATTTTTTTTAATATATTTGAAAGTGTAGCTACTTATCAAAAATGATTAGAATTATAAATATTATTTTTAATGGAATAATCACTTAAAATTTATTACTAATAAGTTATTTTATATCATAAAATACAAATATGTTATCACGATTGATTCATTCAAAGAAGCAGTTTTAAATTTATCTTATTGTTTAAAACATAAAATTTATATTATTATTATTTTATTATGATAATAAAATTCTTATTTATCTAGTATTTGTAGAAAATGAGTCGTATTTATAAAAAAATACGTTAGATTTTAAAAGAAAGATTGTATTATTTAAGCTTCGTGAAGCAATTATTGCGTTTTTCTAAATTTATCTTCACATTAACTGCGTTCATTGAATAATTGCTTAGATTCAAGATTAAAAAAGTTTTTCATCAATTTATTCTTTTTATTTTCGTACTTATCATTTTAAATATTCTTATATTATTATAATTTTATGTTATTACCAGTATAATTTTATACACCTCTAAAAAAAATAGTTTTTAAACATATTGAAAACCATAAATTCTCCAAAGACGGATATTTTCTTTATTTATCAAGAATATCTTTTGCAAATTATTTTAATCCGATCTATTATAAAACTCGTTTTATAAAGTAGTTAATTTTTAAATTAATACTATATTGAGATCATCAATAACGATTTTCGTTATAATTTTTTTTTTGCTTTCTTTAAGAAATTGTAGAAATTTATCTACTTTAAGGATGTTTTTAAAGCCCATGCAAATATTCATTCTTTATTAAATTTATTTTTGTTAATAAGGTTTAAAATATATATCTACAATTTTATTATAAAATTTATTATTTTTTTGTTCAGTATTTTATTTCTATGAAGAAATTTAATGTTTACATTTTTGAAAAGAAAACCAAACAGATAATTATCGTCACAAATATTGACTTCCGCAGTTCTTTAATAGTAAGGCAACTGGCAAATAAAAAAGTTATTCTTGCTATGTTAATTCTTTTTTTAAACTCAATTCGGATTTTGATATATAAAAAAAAGAATTTTCTATATTAGAAATATTTTCTATAAGAAAAGCATAAAGTAAAAATTATGTTAATTTTTAAATTATATACGAGTATGTCGTATTATTGAATAATTTAGTTAATTTTAAATAAAAAATTATTAAGCAAAAATTGATTCTATCGATTGCTTTCCTCTTATTTTTGTTAAATTTAAGTTTGATCGATGAATAAAAATCATTATATTTAATAAAATAAAAAGTGTTTATTGTATAAATATGAAAATTGTTTTGTAAAAATTTACAAATATTTCTGACGTTTCAAAAGAGTTTTGTATTACTCTATTTCAAATAGTTGATTACCTGAAAGCTTTAAATATTAGAAAAGATTTTTATAAAGGAAAATTAGAAGGAATTATATTTTATATTTGTAGTAAAGTAATTGTACATTTCTCATTATAATATCGAAGATAATATCAGTCTGGGTTTTATATAAAAATATATATACTGTGATTTTTTAATTAGCCTAATATTTATTTCTTTCAAATCGTATCTTATTTCTCTACAGTTTTCTGAACAGAGCGAAATATAATAGCGATGATGATGAATTTTAATTTAAGTACTAAAAGTATATCAATACCTAAGTATTAAAATTTTAATATCCTATGTTAATGCTTTTCTTCATTGCATTGATAATAAGAACAAGATGAAATTAATAATTTAGTAATATATGGATAATATCGTAATAGTTGCTAACAAGAAATACTTATGACTATATTTATTTAATTTAAATATTAAGTCGATCCATAACGATATTTCTAAATATTCAAGTTCTTTGAAATATTCTAGAATCAAGATAAGAAAGTATACATTTAAAGAATTTTTATTAAATTTAAATTAAAGTATCTAAATTTAAAAATTCTTATAATACTTTATTAATATAGTATTTAAATTTATGATATATCCTTTACAGCATATTATAGAATTTCGAAATAAGCATAGTAAAATTTGTTTTGTATCTTAAATCTTTAGATACTTTATTATTCACTTATTTTAATATACCTTTTAATAGGCTACATTATTAAGTTAATTACCTTTTATGAAAATCAAATTTTAATAATATTTTGTAGATATCACTAAATTAGTTTCTTTAAAACACTTTTTAAATTTGATGAATATGCACGGCTTAAATAATTAATACTCTTTATTGCGAGATTTATGACAAAAAACGGGAAAATCAAAACATTGAATAGCTAATTTACGAAATTTAAATTTATGTTTAATCGGTTTACTTGTAAATTGAGTTAAATTTTTAATTTATTGCATATTAACTTTTTTAATACATATGGTAATACATGTATAAATTTATTTTTATAAGTTTAAAAAAAAATAGTTTTTATTCAATGGTCATTAGTTAATCGTAATGTTTATACTTTAGATTTTTTAGAATTTAATATTGTTATATTAAAAAATGCTTCATATATTAAAATTTATTTTCTAATATTAGTATAGTATTATAATACATAATATAACAGTGTAGTACATTAGAGACTGTACATAATGGATTAACATAAGCTAAGAAACAGTTCTAAAAACTTGGGAAACTAGCAATAATTTTTTTTTATTTAGGTGAATATTGATTTGATTCTATTCCATGATTTTAAATTATTATGAAGTATACATTATTTCAATTGATATAGCTTTTTAAAGTTTTAGAAAAAATAATATATCAAATAATATTTTTTTTAACAATATTAATATTTTCCTAATTTTATACATTGATTTAATAAAAATGATCATTTTTCATGAATTGGTTAGTAAATGTTTTAAATATTTCTCTTTTTACGTTGCATAAACTACTACACTATGTACGAAATTAACATTCATTTCTTTTTCTCATAAAATTTATGAGAATGAATTATTACAAAATATTTTTTACACTAAATACAACAGACTTTTAAGTAATATGCTCCGTTAAAACTTAAATAAAAAAAAATATTTTTTCAGATGTATTTATTACTATCAACAAATTAAAAAATATTAAAAATCTTAGTTTTTAAACTGAGATGAGATATTAAACAATAAGAAAAAATGATGTCTATTTAATTTATAGATAGTTCCATGATATATAGAATAAAAACTATATAAATTACATGTACTATATATATATATATATACACATACACACACATAATAATAATTATTATTATTCGAATTTTTAAAAAATATTGCAATAATTACAATAATATTTTAATATAGTTTTTATATTAAAAATATGTATCAAAAGTATGTGTTTTTATGCAGAAGTTATTATAGATAATTAATAATATTGATTTTGATCGAATAGGTTAGGAACGATAAAATATTTTCAATTAGATCGTTAGTAGGGAAAATTGTTAGTTTTGGACAAGAGTTTATCAACTATCGATCAGCTTTCAAAAATATATAATTTTGATTTTTGATTAAATTTATGAATTTATGAATTAATTCTTCTTCGATTCAAAATATCAAATAAAAAAGATTTTACTTAATAATAAAAATAAGCCTATATTTTAATTATTAATTGTTTAAATAAAATCCTTTATTGCTTCTTTAATTATATATTACTTTGAAATATAACGAATTAAACTTTTTCGATGTACAACAAATTTTGAAATTAGAGGAAGATATATTTAATTATGGTTCATTTTTTCAATTTATAAATCTTCATCGCGACAAATTGAGTAAAATTTTTAAAGTAGAAAAAGTAAAATTGCTGAGATAAAAAAGCTTGTTTCTGACAGGATCTTATGGTAGTAGAACAGATGATAATTAGGACACTAAGTCGAGGAAAGAAGTTTTATAATTGTTAAAGTTAAAAGTCTAAAGGGTTTGCGTAAGAATTTTCCATTCTTTTGGTATTTATCTCATTTGTTCTCTTCGTCTCTCAATGCATCTGTCTCACATTCTGTTTTTACTTTTACACTTTTTTTCCCTTACTAGTTCGCCTACTATTTCTCTTTCACACTTTCTCGCTCTGTTTTTTTATTATATTTCTCTTTTCCGTTTAATTTGTTATAATACATTTGTAAATTTTATTCTCGTACAATTTTTTGTACATATTAAGTAAATTGTTTTTTTTCAGAGTAAAAAAATGCATTGTTCCCTTTATATATACATATATATAAATATTTATATTTAAAATTTCGAGGTAAATGTAGTTAAAAAAATTTTTGATTTAATTTTTAAATTTATAAAAAGATTTTATTTTAGTGTTTTCTATAATCATATTAATGAAAAATTATTTCAAGATTATTGGCAAATCTTTTTTTAAAAAATGCTTTGTTGGTCCAATATTGTTTGTTTCCGAATTATTAGTAATTTTAAACATAATTTTCTATATAAATAAGTGTATATATATAATTTTTAATTAATCGATCATACAAATTAAATTCGTGGAATATTCTTTTATAGACGAATGAAATTAGTTGAATATGAATTTATATCAAAGTAGTTGTTTTGGAAAACAGTCTTATTTTTATATTAAAAACGGCTATTTTTTATTCATGAATAAATTTATAATATAATAGAATTTCGAATAATAAAATTTAATTTTTTTATTGTAAATAAACGTATAAAATTTACTAAACCGGTCGAATATTTTTTGCAAGTGTAGCTCTACTTTGAAAATGATATTTCAAGATATATTAATTTATTTGGTTTTGAAGGATCTCGGACTTAAATTAAAGAACCATTAAGGGTATTTGGCAACTATTTTTACGTAAATTCTTATATCTCAATGATTTTTAGTTTAAATTTTAGAAAATTAAAAAAAATTCTACTTTAAGAAAATACTGAGTTTAAAAATAGATGTTTTTAAATTTCTACGTTTCTATAAGTTTCTAGGAACTTATATTTTTATTTCATGTTAATATAATTATAAAATAAATAAATGTTTAAAAAATTATCAAAAAGATAATGAAATGGTAAATTTCAATCATTTTTTATTAACATGATCATTATTTAATAAATTATTTATAAATTATTTTTGCAATATTAAAAAGAGTATTATTTCGTAGTTGTATTTATTACATTTTATTATTAAAAAAAATGTAAAAATAGCATAAAAAATGTTTGAAATAGTTTAAACGTACTTTTATTACTAATATTATATGCTATGTTTATTTAATTTTTTTGTAATGAAAACTCAGATTATTATTATGGTTATATTTTGTAATTGGAAAATACATTTTCGTACAACTTATCGTTTCTAGAAAATACAATGTATCATATTTTATGGAAATATTATAAACAACGACTTTTTCGTTTAAAATTATTATAATTCGTTTTATTGCACTTTATTCTCTAATAACTGACATTATTCTCAATTTTTGCTTTGTTATATTACTTCTTTGTTTGATTATATTATTTTTTATATATTTACACCGTTTAATCTACTTTAAATATTTTTTATATATCTAAACATGAATTTTTTATGGAAAAACATTTTTTTATAACTTTTGAAAAAAGTTAATACTTATATTTCTTGTTTATCTGAATTGTTTTAGCTAGTATATTGTATGTATATTATTTTAAGAATACTTGTAAAATGTTTTAGAAATTATATGAATCTTTTATTTATTAAATATTAGTATTAAAAAATAATGATATAACAATTTAGAAGCTGATATCTTATAAAGAATTATATAAAATATTAAATAATTTAAGTGATTTCATGCTTTATTTAAATAATCTTAGAATTATTTTGATACATTTTTATATCTTTTTACAAACAAAGTACAAAAGAAAAGTATAAAAGTATGAATTATCTATCAATGATTATTTTTTTACTTATTAAAAAATTTTGCTGATACTTCAAAAATAAATAGTATATTTTAATTATATTTTGAAATTTGATAATAATTATTGAATTAATATTCAATGATTTAATACATTCTTAAAATAAAATTACTTTGTTAAGAATTAAAATTTCACTGTGAATAAAATATTTATTTCGCAATCCTTTATTTAGTATCTTATAAAGTATATAAACAATAGTGATCAAATTATCTATTATTATAGAGTCTGAATTTTTTATAATCAAACGAAACTATATATTTATTTTATCTAAATACTCTTTTTTGACATTCAATTTTAGGTACGAAAAATTTTTTAGTTATAACATTAATAATTAATACCTATTCAACTAAAATCATTTACTTTTCCAAATTAAAAATCAAAATTTTCAAGAATTCAATATCTGAGACTAAATATGAATTTATGAAATAAATAATTTTAAATTCGTTTAAGTAGACTGACCTATTTTTTGAATGTCAGAGTAAGTAATTAAATTTTCCTTTCTCATAATGTGAAAATTAAATAGCCAAATAAACAAGTACAAAGGACATGTAAGAATATTTTAGCGTAAATATTTTCGAAGAATAATAAATAAAATGTATTATAAAAAAGTATTAATAAAATTAAATATCTGAATATATATTTTCTATAATTTTCATGTAGAGATTTTAATCATTATTAATATATCTATTCTTTTATTTGTAGTTACATACACAAATGAAATCATAAATAAATGAAATTGAAATTTTCTATTTATAATCTTTGTAATCTGAACTATTCTAATATTTTTTAACACAAAAATATGAAAACATACATTTTTAACAATTAAAAATGATTACAAATATATTTGACAACAGTTTTAAAATAGATTATATTAGAAAAAGATGAAGTAATAAAATATAATTCAAATTGAAATATTTAATAAGTCTTAAAATTTGTTAATCATATTATAAATACTATATTAACATAATATATATAAATGGATCATTTAAAAATATTGATTTAAAGTTACTTTTTGTTGTGAAATAAATGAATTTATGTATTTACATAATTGATCTAAAATTTTATATTAAATATAAAGTATTCAAATCGAAGTATGATTCAAAAATCTATTGCAAAAATTGTTTCAAATTTAGTTATAATAAATACTAAAAATACGTAAAGAATTATACGAAAACAATAACTTCAATTTAAATGCGATAATCTCTTCAAATATATTCATTAAATATTATCAACTTAAATTTTATAGTTACAAGATAATAAAAATGTTACCTTGATCTGATTTTATAGTAGGTTTAATATTTTAATTTAATGTATATGGTATAATAAACGTTTCGTACATAAATTGATAATTTATTAATACATTTTATTTAAAAAATATTTTCAATATTTTAGCGTAACTTTCTATCGAATAAATCACATTTTTATCAGTTAATCTTTGCCAATGTGATTTTTATTCAAACCTTATTTTTGACCTAAATTCATGCACTTAACCGCACACTACTATGAATAATATGTATTTTTAGCTGGATTCTTTTTTTAATAGTAAATCCTTTATATACTTTTCTTACATTACAGCATTCTTTCTCAATTTTTTTCATTTCTACAACGTCGTTGGTTTACTTTTTGCACTTTAGTATCTTTTCTTTTATAATGTAGCCACATTTATACATTTTAATTATTTCGTCTTTCGTTTTGTCATCCAATCTTGTAACGAGCGTATTTCTCTTACTCTCTCTTTAATTTATGAGTTCCACTTATGTCAAGTACAGTTTTTAAAATACGTGTATAAATTTTAAAAACAAACATGTGAGCGGTGATTTTTAAATTTAAATCTAAGATATTCATTATATTACAGGATACGTTTAAATAAATATACACGTATGATGTTTCCTTACGGATAAAAAGATAAATTTAATCATTTTTCAAAGAAACCATTAATTTTCGGAGCAAGCTAAACTATTTTATATTAAACTAATAAAAAAATGTTAGATGATCGGTAAAATACTACTTTTAAGGTACCTTTAATTAAATTTTAAGATACTTGGAAAAAGATATTAATCGAAGAAATATTTGATTAAAGAAAATCTTTATATTATTTTCTATAAAAATCTTATCGAAACCTGTTACAAAAAGGTATTTCACATAATACCTCTTTATAATATTTTGTAATTTACCTAGGAATTCATCTTTAAATTTTATATCTTTATGAGTTGACATTGTGATATATATTTCTTAGTTTGTTTTATATATCTTACGACATTGAGCATACAATTTTTTGCAAACTGCAAAAACTTACGACTATACACATTTTTCGATTTATTTCTGAATTTTAAATGTATTATGGTAGATGCATGATAAAGTATACTTTGTCTTCTGGGCTTTGCAGATTCGTGATTCTTTGGGCATATTCTTAAAGGCGGGTCATACATATTTATGTCATAACTATTATTTTTTCGAATAATATTTAATCCGTTTTATTTCGCTCTCGGTAAATATTGGTTTAATACATACGCTATTTTGTCCAATAGACCAATAATTTATCATCGCAATCCGCGTTTTCCGAGCCGAAGAAATAGTTCGCATAAAGGAATTTTTTGTTCATCGTACTCGAGAATTTCTGTCTCAACTCTCGCATGTTGTTCCGGCACATTGTCCCGGCACCTTCCTCGGTGTTGAGGATGGAAAACACCGAGAGGCAGAGTAAAGCGAAAAGGTTTCGAATGGCGACAAGGTAGGCTAAGAAAAAATTATAAGCAAACATATAAAATTAGCCGGACCCGGTCAAGAGACTGACAAAAGGGTCGCGCCTTCACTCCTCAAAATACGGGGCACGGGGACGTCCGCAGTCCATAAGAGACCGTATAAACAAACCCGCCGCTCGGAGCTCGGAGAGGCGAGGAGCAACGAGATACCCTTGCAGGGTTTCGCTCGGGGCGAGGTGCAATGATAGCCTCGTGCGCATCGCCACGGGGAGTTTCTCAAGGAGTGCACGCGTCGCCTTAAGGAACCTTTCAAGGAAGGCACGTGTCGCGCCAGGGATTTATTCGAGGAAGTTGCGTGTGACTCGGAGTCCGAGGAATCATCGTATACGTAGACGGACGTGACCCCGAAGATGCCGGCGTGTGGCTTATATATAAATATATATATATAAGGGGCCCCGAAGGGGTTATATCGAGGACCCCTCCAGGTATGCGTGCAGGAGTCCGGCTATCGACGAAACACGAGACGGCAGACAACAGAAAAGCAGCGAAAAGTGGAAAAACAACGATACGACGCGCAGAGAGTCGGGGAATTGTGCGACTTATAAACAAATAACAGCTTATCAAGGCTCGATCCCTGAGAGAGAGAGAGTAAAAACAAAGGAAAGCGGAAGGCGATTGAACTATGAGGAGGGAGGGCGAACTTTGTGAGCGCTGATACGACTTAGGTCCATTAGCAATAGAGACATCGTCGAGAGCGTTGCTGATATCAATATCTGGCATATATAGCAATATCTGTACGCGACAGCAGAAATGGTTATATAATTATATATCTAATAAATAAATCGTAATTGCGGTATCACGAATTTATTAAAGTCACATTTTAATCTCTCCCACGATGAATTTTAGAACTCCCCCCAAATCATCAAGGTCGTAAATGGCGTCGAATATCACGACGCGGACTCGTCTGAAGTCGCCTCGATGCCTGAGATTACGTCGGAGGATGTTAAAAGGAAATTTCTTTTCGACCTCCTCCAGACGCCAAAGATTTCGGAGATGTCGCCGTATCGTAGATAGCGCTGATGGAAATGCGCTAGTCGCTCAAACCAGCAGCTTTCCGAATTTCGAGGACAAGCATACCAGCACTAGAGACCTCGAGGAGTTTCAGGTTCGCCAGGAGGCAGCCATCAAGATACAGAGGTTTTACAGGTGAAGTACGACCTTGACAGATGAAGCGAGACTCGCCAAACCGAACTTTTGCGCGTATACTAACGCATTGCTTACAGACTGACGTTTTAAAAGACTTTTCCCATTGCCTGGGAAAATAATATCTGTTAATCTGTTGGAAAGACGAATTATAGAGATAATCGACTTGGAACTAGAATCGTTAAAGCGGTAAACTTGTGATTTTATAACTCGTTTAATTGTCATGTGCGTTACAAGGATACTTCAAAGTTTTAATTCAATGTTTCTATTTGTTTATTAAAAATTGATTAGTAATATTATAAAAAAATGATTTTTTTATAATAAAGAAGTTTTCATATTTTAGATTATCGTATCTATGTTTGGTAGTTATTCGTTAGGAATTTTTATGCGAAATGTATCATTGATCGTTATCAGATTCGATAATAATTTTAATAATTTCATAAATTTTATCGCTGTAAATTTTTCTTTTTACAAAAAGAAACATTTTCTTTTTTTTTCTTACAAAAATTTTATTGACTTAGTATAAATATGATAATTGTGTTTTATATATCTTATATAATTTTTCGAAAATAATAATTAACGATACTTTCGCTTATAATTAAATTTGATCTATTCTTACACTAGATTAGATTTATATATCAATCGAATAATTTTAGAAAAAGTAATTTAAAAATTCTATATTTATAATATATATATCTAAATATTAAACATATAAATTTTATTTTTATTGAAATTATTATTATTCTAATTTAAAGAATAGGTAATATTTAACAAATGAAATGATATTTTGATATTCAAAAAATAAGTATATAAATGAATGAAAAAAGAATTATTTAGTAATGAATCAATGTAATAGAATAATAGAGTTAAATTAACGAGATACTTTGTATTTGAATCATTGAATTTTATATCGTACAACTGCAATTTATATCACAAAGTTCATTAAACTCATCAATTACTAACTTATCCCTCGTTAAATAAGATAATGGCACTAATTTGTCGACATTATTTGAAATTCTTGGACCGTTCAAGCGAACCGCTCGTATCATTAGATCTTCATTGTTAAGGTATCTTAGTAACAACTCGCATGGTAAGATCCTTCAGGATGGAGGAAACGAATGTCAACCACATTAGAACGCATTTACCGTCTCGATTACCCTTCAAGCCCTAACACAGTTCAATTATTGTGGTGGATCGAGAAGCGATAAGAGCGACAATTGTATCGCCCGAGGTCAACTCATGCCCGCGATTGGAGCTTTGATAACACCGGGGGGGAGGGGTCCATAGATTCTTTTACGACTCATCGCAACGCTCATCCCTAAAGCGTAAAGCGTGTGGGTATTTTACATGGCTGGATCGTTCGTGTGGATGATGTCATCTGACAAGCAATTTAGATGGCGATAAGCTTGTATTTAGGAAGATGCCATCGTACCCAATACGGATTTCGATTTTAAGTTTGGTTATTCGTTGTGTCTCTGGATATTATTCAAGTATTTACATATTTATCTTTTTTACAATTTTAATTTAAAACCGTCGCTATATATATTATTTTTTAATTTAGCTAAAAAAAATTATGTGCATCGTTTGCCTCTTTCTTAATTCTAACGAAAATTATCTTAAAAAACAATAAAAATTTCTGATTTGTTTTTATTCATAAATTTTTTGAGGCAAAAAGTAAAAAGAAAAAGTAAAATTAAAAGTAGTGTTCTTTATTTTATATTAATGTAGCATTATAATTATAATTTGAAAGTTATGCACAAAAAATATTGTAATTTAAAATATTGATTTAAAACAATTGAAGAAATAAAAAACGATTCACAAGTGATTTAATACGTAAAATGAAACATTATCCAACTCAAGCTGTTTTAAACTGTGCATTTGCTGCTCTATATAAACACTGCTCACGTATTTCATGTATCACAAAAACCAAGTTTAATGGTTTCTCTAGGTAATGAAAACATTTAAAACATTTCTTAAAATTTAATTAGTCTTAACTATCAGTGTATTTTTATATTTTTTAACATATTCTTTTAATCATTTTTACATAATTTTCTATCTCGAATCAAGAATGTTAGATTAAAAAATTGATAAATTTTAAATTCATTTTTTAATTTTATGTGAAATATGATATTTATATGAAAAAATTTTATTTCAAATTTTACACAAATAATGCTTATTTTCGTATACGTATCACGTGTTACTCGTTTAAAATATTAAAGTTTATTATACATTATACATATCATTTATAGTAAGAAATTTGATAATATCGAACTTATTTGTCGATCCGAAGAAGCATATTTCTTATAAAGTTTTTTTGCTTTGTATAGTATTTAGTTTAAATTCTTGCACATTTACAATTATTATGATTCTCTATCGATACTACAAAAATAAAAAAAGTAAAATTATGTGGATAAATTCAAATTATATGGTTTGAATACTACACTAAACTTAACACAATATTATTACTCTTATTCATATAAAAAGAAGTATTTTTTATTCATAAATAATTAATTAAAAAATTATTAAATGAGTAAATTCAAGTATGCTTTCAATTTCTCATAATGCTTACGCTAACATTTGGTATTTTAATTTATCAGTGTATTACATAATTTATGTACTTCGTTCAATTTTTGATTATATATTTACATCTTTGTTGGTCATAAAGTTTCTGTAATAGTTTTATTAACTTTTATAGACTATAAAACTATTATAAAAAGAACTTAAAATATAATATTCGATATTTTTTTACAAATTAAATTATTTGTTGATGCATTACTTTAGGCTTTACAAGTAGATTTTGACTTCAAATTCTTAATATTAAAGTACTATAATATTTCTTTTTGTAATTTTGAACAAATTTAATTATTTCATAGAAATAAATTTATATAAAATAATTCCATGTATAATAATGACAGTATTTTTATTGAAAATTAAATTTTATACTTAAATAATTTATATTTTTAGTAATTACATATTTATAATAAATAATGTTGTATAAATAATTTATTTAGAATTATATTTTACGAATATATAATATGTATTTTATGTATATATATTATAAACTGAAATATAAATTATAACTTAGAATATTTAAATTTAATGTACAATACATTTAAAACAGGAATTTATTTATTTATGAATATTTTTGTAGAAGCATTTACACTCATACTTAGTCAATTTTATGTTTTAGGTTTATTGCATTTAAGTGATTCGGGCTTTTACATAGTAATGGTACATTTATTTAAATTGTACTTAATGTACATTATATTAAATTTAAAGAAATTAAATAATTATTTTGCAAAGTCTATATAATTACATTTGACGAAATATATTCTTCCTTTTTAAGTAAAATTATAGTCATGGTTTTTATTATTTAAACAATGTTAACAAATAATTAAAAATATATAAAATAAAATAAACGTCTAAGCAGAAAATATAAAATTGAATATAATAATTATTAATAAGTAAATATCAATTGTTTATTTTCATTTCTTTTTATATAGACAATAATTATATATATATATATATATAATTCAAAATACAATAAAAAATTCATAATAAAATGTATAACACAAGAAGTAAATCCAAATATTTCGTATATAATTTTAGTAACATTTAATGGTAAGTTATATCATAAGTTTTTAAATATGCATCTATATATTCCAGTACATCTTAAACAAATTAATTAAAATTTAATAAATATATATTAAAAATATAGATCATGTAAGAAAAATGAATATTTATTACATGATTCAATGTAATATAAAATAAATTATGTAAATTCTAAAAGCTTTGAAAATAAATTTTAGATTGATAAAAAAGAATATATTTTAATATTTATTTAATAAGAAATTTATATTTTAATTAGAATACTGTATAATTCTTAAATCTTTTTGAAAATGTTTTCTTTTATAAAATTAAAAGTTAAATATAGGATATTTAAAATAATACACTGCTCACCTTAAAATTTATAAAACGAAATACGTATTTAATTAAATATTTTATATCAATATTATACCGTTTTTCTCGTAGTTTGTTAGAAATATTCACCGATAACTTATGCATATGAACCATACAATTTTTTACACCATTCCTACAAATTCGACTTATCCTCTCATATACATAGTGCGAAGCCTTATTTGCACTTCCACAGCTATATCATGTAGTATTACTCTTCTACGGTATTCCCCTTCACGCAGGAAATATGAAGTCAGTTTATATCTGTATGTAGAGAAATGGTATAAATATTTACAGAGCTCATCGCAGTGAAATGTACCACGACGACGAAGAATTCAGCCGACTTCTTTCGAAAGGAATAATTCACATGATTACTCCAAACGATAACAATGGTTTGGAAAAGGATCGATCAAGGTAAAGGTTTGATAATGCGGAACTGAAATGCAAATGGTTAAAAAAATTATTATTTAAATTTTAGATTATGTTTTTTAATTGTATTTTAAATTTTGATCGACCTAATTTTCGAAGGATTAAACAGAAAAATTTAATAAGTTTACAGTGATTAATTGCTTTTAACTATAATTTTTATATTTGATAGAATTCATTTTTAAATATATTTAATTAGCATACTTTTTTCTATAATTACGTTAAATTTTTTATGTACCTTAATTGATTATTAATTTAGATTTTTATTAAAATGAAAAAAAAAATTTGAATTGAAAAAGACAAATAAGAAAATAATTTTTATATTTAACTGAAATTATGTATAATATTATTAAATTTATAAACAAATGTTTATATTTTTCTTTTTAAGTGTAAAAATAAATAATAAATTTATAATTATTTTCAAAATTAAATACTAAATTCATCAATTTACAAATATTATATTATTTGAAAACTGAAAAGTTAGAATAATGTAATCTAAATTTTTAATCGCACAAGCATTGAAATTTGTTTAAAAAATTAAAAATATTATTGTATTTTTTTAATATTTCAACTAATATTCAAAATTTCCCTATATTTTAAAAATTTTACATTGTTATAATGACATATAATGATATTGTTATAAAGAAACGGAAAATAAAAAGAAAATTCATAAAATTTATTTTTCAAAATGTTTTAGGTATATCTCGTTAAATTAAAACTTAAAAAATTTTGAAACAAAAGTAATATCGATAATAAAGTTATAAAATAAGAAAATATATTACGATACAATTTAGAAAGTCTTTAAATAGTTGAATTTTTAAATAGTATTGAAAATGAAGCATTGAAATATTCGATTATAAAAGTCCTCCCAAACAAATTCTTATCTTCGATAATACTTTTAGCTGCCAGTTGAGTCGTCGTACGGAATTCAAAAAGGCACGAGCTTCCGGTTACAGTGTAGATGATGCTTCGAATTTGGCACTTGTACGCTCTTGCCTTATGCCAATGTCCAGTTTAAACCTCAGCGAAGAGGGGAGAAAACGCCTATACCAAGAGGAAAAAAAAAGAATGTCGCACAAATGTAACGCTTGAAAGAGGAGGACGAGATCTTTAGGACTATCGAAAGCTCCAAAAGAAAAATTTTACCAATGAGGGACACACGAGCTACGGGAAAGTTCCTCGAAGACTTATCTAAGTTGATAGAACTTAAATGTACGGCTTATGAAAAAAATAGCGAGATTTTTACTTTTAAGTGTATTTTATAGATTATTCTTTTCTTTACTTACTGATTATTTACTGATTACTGGATTTACGAATGTTACTCAAAGTTGTAAGGGAGGATCTTTTAAACATTTAAAAGATTCATCTTAACTTATCAAATTAGTTTTAATTAATAAAAACTCGTCATTATTGCAAATTTTATTTTTATGTTTTCTTTTTATTCGATATTTTTATGTAATTTTTTAATTTATTTCTCTTACATTAATGTTTTCAGTAGTAAAAATCTTTTCTTATAATAGTATCGATATAGAATTCTTAATCATGTGGTATCGAATGTTAACTTTATGAGTTTGATTTATTTTATTCTGTTTTGCTTAATTTAATAGTCTTTTCTTATATTTTATTATTTTTACGAATTTTTAATCGTTTTATCAATTTTATTGTATGATTTATCACTTTCTTCGTACATATAAGTTGTACACAAATAAAACCATTTGCGTTATTTGCAATAAATATTTCCGTGGAATCGTAATAAATTAATTAGATGTAACGCTTGAAGGATAAAAATATTTAAGGTTTCAAGTTTTTTTAAATAAAATTTTTAATTTCATCGTAATATTTTACATAATATGAATACTTTGTTATAAATAGCATAAAGACTTTTATGACATATTTTAAAAATACCAAGAATCAAAGAAAACTCTAAAATTAATTTTATGTTTTCAAAGTTAAGTACGATTTCTTTCCGTAGCCAAGTTGAGAATAGTAATCAAAAGTTATTCCATTACAGTCTTTGCAGTTGTCACTAGAAGAAAGTTATATTTAATCTAAATGAAATTTATGTATAAGTTGGTAAACACGAGTTTGTTATTGAAATTAATCATAATTACGTATTTTTAACAAGCTTTTAAAATTATAATAAAAGATGATATTTTTTAAAGTACGTAAAAATAATTTAAATCGTTTTGTAACCGATAGATCGGATACGGTACATTTGTTTACGATAAGTTTTCGCATTCGTTTCGTTAGATTTAACTTGAACAATTTTTTTGAAATCTCGAGTTCCGATATTTAACGATAAAATAGATAATCGTTTAATAAAAACTTTAAAAAATTAATTTAATGTAGGTAAAAACTTAAAAGGCTATGCATCAATAAACATATCCTGAAATTACATATTACGAACATCACAGTATATTCGATTTATATTTGATGTATGTTCTTATAGATTTTACCTTGTAAAATTAGTATGTTCCCCTCGTTGTCTTCGCCCTCTTAGATTTTAAATGTACTTCGTCTCCATAACGCGAACTGAACGAAATTCCAGCGCCTCGTGCCTCGAATCAACCCAAGAAGAATAGGGTGAAAATGGAAACGCTGAACATTGAACGAGCCCGTGAGTTTCGCGACATCTACGAGGGTCTGATGATCGACGACAGCGAAAACGAAGCTCCAGGTGGGCAGAGTCGACGCGTCGAGTTGCTCTTTAGACTCAAAAAAATTGCCTCTCGATACACTTGTCCTGCCTCCTTGAACCTGGAGAACCTAATCGATCAGGAGATGTTCCTTTTGTCCTCGAGAGTCGAGTCATCGCGTCTCGAACATCTGAGGAGTCGCGTGAGGCTTGGCTTTCTGTGCTTGGCTCGTGGAGCTCTAACCGACGATAATCGAATCAAGGTAATCGATCCGGAAATTCTCGTGGAATTTAATTCTGAAGAGGATTCGTGTTATGGCCGATTAATTGCTTTTTAATTATAGGTTGAAATTTACTTTTACACCATTTGGCATCAAAAGCTTTTTTGCGCTCTTATGAAGTTAGAAGCTCGTTGAACAGTTTTCGTGAAACATTTATATCGGTGACTAACAATAGACAAACTAAAATCTAAAATTGATTCGAAACATTTTTATGCGTTAAGATGTAATAATTGTATAATGTAAGAATTATAAATAATGTTAATTAATCGGTATAATTATATAAAGTTTTGTATAAATTATCGAAGCGATAGTTCTTTTAAAGTTTATAATAATTTTATTTTTAATTTATTTAAACGTTTTAATCTAATCACTATTTCGATTACAATATTACGATATAAGCTTTTTTCCAAATCTGTATTAAGTATCGATACTTCTACTTTTTTATGCTTATCAAAGATGAAATATTTTTATTTTAATGTACGTTCGTTTATTTATCCGAAATACATTGTTTATATATATATTATAAAAAAATGTTTGACTTTTACAACTTATACTTTTCTATTTTACAAAATCTTATTTATAAAACTTTTGGACTATTTATTGACATAAAAAATGATAATACGTAAAAGAGAATACATTCGCTAATATCGATTTATGAGGAATATAAAATCTAACAATCGTATTTCTTTTTTATACGTTAAAATTTATTTCCTTTTCGTTACAAAATATTTTAATATAATAATAATAATTGTTTCTCCAAGGGCAAAATATTAATATATAAATACGATATTCTAACCAGGCGAAATCCTCCAACTGGACCAGACTTTGCCCGTCGTGTAGCAAGTTGAAGAGCTTCGAAGCCTTCGAGGTCGATCATCGGGGGAGACTTTCGAGAACGTGCATCGATTGCGAGGCACTAAGGACGAGGGATAGCGATTCCAAAGTCTATGCGGATGTCTACGAGAGGATGTTGAAGGAGCTTAGAAGAAGCGAGTCTTCGAGGTAATTTCGAGGCCTCTTAGCCAACACTTTTTTCTTTCGTAAGGTCGAGTACTTGAATTTCGCTCTGTAAATTTGAATTATGCATTACATCGAAACTGCGTACGAGAATTTAATGATTAGCTGCATATTATAAGATAGATGAGTCAGGTTTTGTAAAGTATTAGGTAAAGATACGTTAAGTAACCAATTCGTTTACGATAGTCATTTTTAAAAATAACCGATAAAGTAAAAATGACCTTGCGTTAAAAATCATTTTTAGAAACTGCATTTAACAATTTTTTGAAAAATGAAAAACGTTCGAGTGTTAACGATTTCTTAAGAAATACACGTATAAATTATAGCAACTGTTATAAAAGTCGGTTGAAAGATAAAACAAAAAAAGAAGTAAATTCTGTTCAAAGATGAAAGCTAAATAACGATTCAAAGTTTTAAACTCGGAAGTTTGTTAATCTTATAAATAATTATCAAACAGAAGATCGTTAATATTAGTCGATGAAATTGAGCATAATCAAAGGGTCATAGAAGTATTAACGCGTTGAAGCAATTATCCTTTATCATTTAGCTTATTTTATACGTATATTTCCAAGAATATTTTATTTCTATTTTTTTATATATAGTTACATTATTTTATTTATATTCATTATCAAACGAACTAAAAAATTTGTAATATAAATATCGCGTAATCCATAAGGACTTTTTAAATCGCAAATACAAACTAGTCTAGCTTCCGAAATACTCGCAGGCGCAGAAAATAGTTCGAGTATCATTTATACATATATGGACGATGATCGATCGCATGCGTAAAAATATGTTGTAACAAGATAAAGCTTAACTGCCGGAAATCGATTTTGAGCGTAAATTTTTTTATATTGAAAAGGCTGTGCTTTAAATAAAACGATCATCGGCGAAAAATCCGTCATACATTTGGATCGAATGCGATCGAATGCGATCGAATATAAATTCATCTCGCTCGTGATCATTTTACACGGAAAGCTCCCGAATATCCGCAAAGAGCAACGCTCGAAAAAAATTGCTTTTTCTCTACCCGCAGAATCGACGGCTCGAGCAGCCTCGCCTTCGTCCTCGGCGCAAAAGCTCTACGGCACTTGGTGAATAACATCTGGCACCGACGATCCGCCATCTCCGAGTGCAACGACCTTGAAAGTTTGCGGCTGGTACGCTTGGATTCGCGGGTGCCCTGGTCACCCTGGAACACGCTGCTAGTGACGAGGCTCGAAGCCAATGTCCACGAGGCTCTCGAGGAGGATTCCGTTGCGCATTCGGTGTACGACCTTGAACTCACGCGGAAGTTCCGCCGACTGAACTTGCAGGCGTGGCTGTACTTCAAATCTATGACCAAGACCGCCAAGTTCGGATTTTCTTTTTGAGTTGTTCGAACTTCGATGGATTTTTCGTTCCAGCGGTTTGATTTTTTCGACAAGCTGGTCTTTGAATATATTTTAATACTCTTATTATTCATCGCTTTCGATATTCTAGATTCTTATGTAAAAGTTGTTTTATCACGCGAGAAGTAAATTTTTTAAATGTATTAACATATTTAAATGGATCGACAAATATTAGTCGTGTATCAATTATAAATATGTATTGAATTATAAAAATAAATAATAAAATATAAAATTTAAATCGTATTGATCGTTGATGAGTTCTAAATAAAATAAAAAAAGAAGTTTAAAATTGATTTAGAAAAAATTTTCTATTCATCTTGATTATTTAAAAGTACTTAACGTTATTTTGTTTTCTATAGTTCACATTTACGTATACGACTTTATTGGTTTCTTATATTATCCTTATGTTTATTATAAATAAGTATACACGGATGAAATACATATCTTGAGATTCATGCAATTGTTACCGTGTAAGAAACATTTTTTCTTTATTTGGGTGATATCGCATGCATTTAAATGAACTGAAAATCTGTAAGGAAATCTAGTGAAACGGAAGTAAAAATATAGAGAGAAAGAGTGAGAACGAATGTACACAATGAAAACGATGTATCTATGGAGAAGGACAAATTTTCTCGATACGGTAAATGGTTTCATTCGAATGCTCTTTTTGGGTTTCTGTTCTAGCGAAAAATTCATTTGAATTCCTTGAAACGAAACGAATATCAAAATCAGTTATCAAAATTTTTTTAATTTCATTTGAAGTTACTTTTTCAATATTTTATTAAGGTGTTATTTCGTCACTGTATAAGTAATTTAATTAATTATGTCCCTTGTTACAAAGCACTGTTACATCAATTATATTATTATACGTATTTTATTAAATACATCGGATTAATGAATAAATAAATTATTATGTAAGTTGCATAAAGAAAAGCTATATATTTTATTTTGTTTTAATTTATGAATTTTGCATTTTCGAAAAAAGAGCCTGTCGGTTTTTTTACATTTAAAATATCTAGTCATTTGGTAAAAATATAATAGTATAATATTCGTAAAGTAAATTAATATTTACTTTAATAGTATTTTAAAAATAAAAGAATGGTACTTAGAAACTTTAAATTTATATTTTTTTAATATAATAACGTAAAATTTTGTAATTTAAATTTCAACTTTTACATTTATGAACTACAGAAAAATTAGTTTAATCAATTAATGAAAAATATCATATTATACATAATATGGAACATTTGTTTTGATTATAAAATATATATTGAAAAATAAAAAAGAATTAATAATAAATTTGTTTAAATAGTTAGTAATGTAAAACTATTAATAACGAATATAAATTATCTACGGTATTTGCCATATTTATTTGCATACACACATATATTTAATTAAATGGCATATATTATTCAAAGTAACTAACATATAATAATAGAAATCAGTCCCAATTCAATAATAAATGAAAATATATCCATGATAGATATTAAAAACTACCTATAAAATAAAGTTTCAAATTTATGTATTAATTTCCGTGTGAGTTTAAAAAAAATTATTTTTTAAATAATATTAATATAGTTTTAAACAATACAACGTTATAAGTCTGACATCAAATATTTAAGAGAAAATATTTATTTCTAGTTTATATTTTATTTTATAATTTTTATTTCACTGTAATATTAACGAATAAACTACAAAACGTTGATCTAAATAAATTTTTGAAATAGAAACAAATGAAAATAGATTTTATCCATGTTATTTTAGTGTTTTAATAAAAATTTTAAATTTTAATGTAATGGAATGTATTTTTTGTACTAAAAAAATCTGTAATCTTAAGGTTCCGTGTGTAGTATTCTCCAGAGCTTTATAAAATATTCGAAAGGTTGCAATTTATTAAAAATCTCATTCGATAATCAACGCAAAGTGTTGAATTAAAAAAAATAAAAAAGAATTCTAGTATACCGTGTACCAAAATACTATGTATAGTTAAGCTCTTATTTGTACCGAAGGGTTTGAAAGGAGAAAAAAGAAAAAAAAGTCAAGTACAAAAAAGAAGAGAATTTCCTTTAAGCTCCAAACTGAGTTGGTGATGGTCTATAATTATTGTACGGTCAAACCACTGCCGATCGTTTTTTGCGATCGAATTCTGTTCTCTTTTCTTTTATACCACCTCTTGTCTTGATTGGAATTGACCCCTTATCTAGTTATTTCGAAATGAAAAATGAAAAGTAGATGTAGAGTAATTAGAAAGTATACAGTACTTAAAGATTTACTGAATTTTATTTCATTAAGGTAAATTCATTTTAATTGATTTATCGATCCATGTTTTTATATTTATAAAAATGTGGTTAATAGATAATGAGAGTTGGATTTTTCAATTTAAGTATTTCTAATTATTTTAATCAAAATATTTTAAGCAAATAAATATTTATTATCTTAAAATATTGTATTTTTTGTTCAATGGTATTTATATTTGATATTATTTTGTACATACATTATCTATTTTTTTCGTTTAATTTAAATAAATTTATATATATATTTTTTACATTAAATATCATCGCAATAAAAATACATATAAATTTTCAGTCCTCATTCGTTAAATTTTTATAATTATTTTATATTTTGATAATAATCTTTTATTAAATATTGTTTTAAAATAAATTATAATGAAAAGGGAATTATTTATTTTTATTAATGTTATATTAATTAAATTTATATTAATAAATTATTTATATTATCATTTCTGTTACTAAAATAATTATACTATAATTATAAATTGCTGTATTATTAGTTACTGTATGCTACATATATTTTTAATATTTTTAAATACAAATATTTTAAAAACTCTTTTTTTCAAACTTTCTTTAGACGCAATTTTTTCATTTTTTATTGGTGATTTTATAAATAAATAAATATTGAATAGGGAATAAATAACATAAAATAATTTCACTACAATATTTTATTTATCAATTACGAGAAAACTTTTTGATTTTTAATATATGGAATGTATAGATGTACTCATTATATATAAATATATAAAATATACATATATTTATTTCATAAAATTTAATAAATACTTTATCTCAATTTAACGCTTTAATAAATATTTTAGAATATTTTAATATATATTTTAATAACAACTTAAATGTATTAGATACGTTATATTGTTAAGAATTAAAAATAATAAGTACACATAATTAACGTATGATTTTACTTAATTATTTATAATTAATATCTTTTAAAATATTCTTTCAAAAATAATAAAATAATATAAAGTTTCAACATTATATGAAAAAATTTTTTGCTATGTTATATAGGTTACGTAAAAAGGTATTCAAAGAAAAACATTTTATGAAAAAAATGCATTTAAAGTTTTAGTATTAAAGGGAAAAAATGTACATTATTATATTTGAGCAAGTATAACTATATTAGTTTTTTAATTTTCACATAATAGTTTTAAAAACGTTATTAAAATAGCAAATACAGATAAAAATGAAATATATGAATTTAAAAAAAATTATCTGCTTTACTAAATTTTGTTATATTTCAATATTTGCTCTATATTAACAAAATATTTTCAAAATTTAACAAATGATTTTACATATAATTAATTTTGATATGAAATTATTTTAAATTCAGTTAGTTTTATTTTAATTCATAAAAAAATAATATGGCGTTGAATAATATTTCATGCTAAAGTTATGTAAATTATTTATTGCAAAATGGAAAAAGTTTTTTGAATATACAATCATACCAGGGAATAATTGTTGATAGAATGTAAAAATATTTATTCTTTAAAAACGGCTAAAAGTCACATCTTTCGGATACTATTCATCTTGACAGCGAATCCTTCAAAATTATCAAAGGAAGCCTGTGGTTTATTTTCAAGAATAAAAGAAGACCAGATGGCCTACTTTTTCGTCTCCTGAGGTTTCGATTAAAGTGGATCCTTGATTCTCGACTATTCTCTCTCTCCTCTCTCTCCTCTCTCTCCTCTCTCTCTCTCTCTCTCCTATTTCTTTCTTTCAAATGTCTTTAAGAGCAATAAATAAGTCTGATTTTAAGTACGATATAGACAGGAATATATCAATGTCGTTAAAGAGTCGCATACTTCTGCTTTAAATGCAAATACTCTCAAAGTATCGTCTGCACTATTATCACTGTATATATGTATAAATTCACGAGCAAGTTAACGCAGTTGGTTAAGACTTCCAAGATTTTTCGATTAAGCGTGGCGGTTTGCAATGGCCTTTGAGCACAGTTTGGTTGGCCAGTCCGAGTAAGTATATCCATTGCCTCTTACCGATTCTTCGTTATACTCTATCCGATACTATTTATATCCTTTTTATTATAAGTGAGTTTGATATTTATATAACTTTTGTCAAGTTGGAAATCACGGATTTTCATTTATCGAATGGTAGATAAATTGGAATCTTAAATTTCAGTTACGTTATTGTATTGTACTTTTTCCAAATTTACAATATTTTATAAAAAATTATATAATTAGAACGCAAATATTTCTAAAATATAATACAGTCAAAATATTGGTTCGATGTACTAGAAATTTATTATAATGTTGATTATCATTTATCGATAAATATTATCTACTTTATCTTGGAACATATTTATGTCTGTAATGAAAAAATTTTTTTTTATTTATATACCGGTCATGGAAGTTTTTTATATAAACATATTTATAAATTAAAGTATTACTATTTTGAATAATAATAATACTATTAAAAATTTATTTATCGACTCCTTAAATATAAAAGAAACGGTGTAACACACAAGTATGAACCATTTTATATGATTTTATTAATTTAAATATAATTAATTAGTCAATTACAGTATAATACAATTAATATACGATATTTTTAATTTAATAGATATAAAATAAAAAATATTCTACTATTTCCATGTATAATTCTATATTTAAACTTCCTGTTTAAATTTGTTTTAATATTTAAATTTTAATTTTATATTACTTATATTTTAAGAATAAATGTATTATTAAGAAATATTTTTTATAATTTATACTCTATCTATAATTTTATAAATAGCCATTGTAATTTTATCACATTTCAAAAATTACAATGTTTATAATTCATGAATTTTATCTCCCATGTGTATATATATTTTATTCCAGTTATAAATCTTAGAATTAAAAATATACAAATAATCACGTATGATTCCAATAAGAATTGTACTTATCAAATCTGCATTCTTATTTAATTAATATGTTTTTGTAGGCATTTTCTTTTATTTATTTTTTTTATATATATGTATTTAAATATAATAGTATAATATAAATGTAACAGTAATTATATTTTATATGCGGATTATTTTATATATATTTTATATATTATATATGTATAGTATCTTACATATATTATAAATGTATGAGTAATTTACAAAATATAACAAAAATTAATGTATAATTGTCGATGCAATAGATAAATGAATTTCAAAAGTGTATTTTTGTATATTATTAATTTTGATATAAAGTGAGGCGTAATATGCAAAAAACAAAATTAAGTTACAAAAATAATCGTTTCATTTTACAATTTTTTTTCATTTTTTTAATTTATTGATAAATTTGAAAGATTGATATCTATCATTATATAATTAAAATTTTTTGTAAATCAATCTTAATTATAACACATACGAGGAACAAGATGCTTATGCGACTACACTAAATCAAACATTGTCAGATTTAACGACATAAATCGATTTGATTTTATCCAGTTGCTAAAGAATTTACTTATAATCAATGTTTCAGACAACCAACATTTATTAAATCCGATCGAATTTGGTATTTCTTATAAGAAATTTTTAAGTTTACCGAACTTATAACCGAACCCTTGCACGTTTTCCAATGACGATTCTATCATAAATTCTATTAAAATCTTTAGCTGGTTCATATTTTTGCAAAATAAGTTTCAAATATTTCAATGCAGTATGTACATATTTTAGAATATAATCTTAAAATTAACTAATAATGGTAAGTATAATCGAAAATGCCCAAAATAAAACTCTAGCGGATACTAGCGGAGTATAAAAAAATTGTCATTAATATATCAATAAAATTTTACATTGGATATTTCACGTTGATTTTGAATTGATCAACATTGCATGAACAAAGTTATTTTACGGAAGGTACAAGTTGAACGAGCGACAAAAGGGCTATTTTCGCTTTCGGATCGCAATAATCGTCAAAATGCACGAATAGCTTTACCGGGTTTAAGAAGTTGGCGAACGAGTTCGTTTACAGCCAACGAAACTGTTTCAATCACACAGGCAGTGACAAAGTACAACAAAGTCGCATCGGGCTTCCATCGGTCGTCGTGTCTACCTCCACGACCCCACGTACCGATTGTTCCGGCCGGCCTGTTCACTGCCTGACTTGGAAAATTACAGCGATGAATCAAGGGGAGGAAAAAACTAGCCCCAGGACACGATTATACCGACCTCTCTTTTCCTCTCCAAGAATTTTGGGCGGTCGAGAGGTTTTGCGCTTCTTTCAGTAAACTTAACCGAGTTTCTTTTTACCGATGTGCTTTTTTTGAAGCTGTAAAACAACGATATATATCATATTTTTAACCACTTTGCGTTAGAAATTAATAATGGTCTACCGTTTTACGAGTGCTTTTTATATTGCTTTATTTACTTTATTATGTAAGATTTTTAAATTATGTACTTTACTTAGTTGACTATAAATAAGTAATGCATTTCTAAATTTTTAACTCCTAATGACATTTTTCCATAATTATAAGTTAATAAAAATATAATATTACATGAAAATTACAGTTTTATCGTAATGCATAAAAAATTTTATTCTTACAAAGAAAATAAATTACATATTCAATTTTGTAAAACCTTCGTAAAATAATTTTTAATCTTTAAAAAGGGTTTTCTATAATAAATCTGAAAAGATAAAAAATAAAATTGAAAAAAATCAAGTAATTCGTTTTAAGATTTATAATATTTTGCAAAAATTATAATAAACCTACTTTCCATTTGAACGATTTACCAGTTTTTTCAGATATTAATTCAAATACGTGGACTGCATAAAGTTTATGTAGCATAAGAGGCGAGTAAAAGATACATCATTCACTTTATTAAAAATTGAGAAAAGTACTTTTTAAAAAATTTTATTAGCATTCGTAAGATCGCCACTTCTCATTTTACTATTAGTACGGAAATATTAAATGCAATTCATAGAAAATAAAAATCATTGTGTGAGTGTTTGTGTATTTGATTATATATATAACTTTTTTACATTACTATATAAAGTCGTAACACAATTTTTCAAAAATATATTAATCAAATAAATTTCGATAAAAAATTTTCAGTACATATATTTTTATATATTTTTACATTCCTATAATATTCGTTGACAAACATTAATAATTTTTATAATTTTTTACTTAAAATATTTATTTATTTAGAATGTTTGTGTTTATAATA
Source organism: Dolichoris vasculosae (assembly GCA_018907195.1). Taxonomy (NCBI): domain Eukaryota; kingdom Metazoa; phylum Arthropoda; class Insecta; order Hymenoptera; family Agaonidae; genus Dolichoris; species Dolichoris vasculosae. The sequence continues at coordinate 1,011,910 of JACCHY010000015.1, forward strand.
TAATTTTTAATAATCATTTCATAAATTAAAATCTAAGCATTACCAAATTAATTAATTATACAATAAAACAATATCATGCTCTATCATATCATACTGTATTAAATATAATCTAATGTTGCTTTTATTCTATAACTTCTGTGTAATGTCTAAATTTTTAAATAACAAACATTAATTTTTTACAATGTATTCTTTTATTATTGTTTTTGTACCAAACTTTGTTTGTTTTGAAATTCTTATAATAAAAGTTTGTACCGCAAATTTTTTAACTTGTTTATAATTTTTGTTACTATTATAAAATATACTTTTCATTTTAAAATACAATATTAATATAGAATAAGATTCTTCTGTATAGATTGATTAATTTAAAACCGATTTTAAAAAGCCTAAATAAATTCTAATTTTTAATAAGATTTTTAATAAGATCAAATAATAATTTGCAACAATTAATAGTTAGATAGTAAAATTTCTCATTAACGATTACAATTATTTAAGTTTTATAACTAAATTTATATGCTATTCAATTTGGAAAATTATTGTTAAAATTATATACAATCTTAAATTCAATATAATAGTTAAAAATAGTTTCATTGATATTTCTAATAATTATACCATAAATAATTTTGAAAGGAATTAACAGTTTATATATTACATTACCTAATTTTCAAATTTTTAGTTTTAAAATTTTAAGTTCATCTGTACTGATTCTTAGATTAAATATTATATTTCAATTACTTATACATACTTTAATGTAAAATTTTTATTCATGTGTATTTCATATGAACTAATAATAACATGATTAAATACTTAGATCGATGTGTTAAAAAGAAATTATTCATCTTATTTTATATCCAATAAAATTTAAATTTACCCTTAGTTTAATTAATTAAAATTATAATTAAAGTTATAACTTAATACTTAAATACAAATTATATATATTAGTAGTAATTAGACGTTTTTCACATCGATTATTGTCGATATGGTGTCGTAAATCAACTTCAATAAGTTTCTCTACTCCAAGCAAAAATGTTTTATAGTGTATAAATTTAGACAGAAAAGATCGATAGATTTTTTGTAGTTATTTGAAAATTATATATGAAAGAAAATTAATAAAAACTAAAAATATAATTTATAATCAAAGACCACATGACCTTTTTTTAAACAAAACTTGGATATATTGCTGAAATTATATTGTCTTTAGAAATACTTATCTTATACGCTACAACTAAAATTTGGAAAACACAAAATAGTTTTAATATTTAATTTCAATATATACAACGTATCTTTAAACTTTATCACTTAATCGTAGTTACTAGTTTACTTCATGTACACATTTGCTACCGAGTTTAGAATATTCGAAAGGTAAATGGTAAGACTACTCTTACGATTGCTGTTTACTTCTAAGAGCGTTGTTTGTGTTATTAAAATGGTGCTACCAAGTGTACGTTATTCCATAAATGTCAAGAATATCTACATATTGAACATGTATATTGAGATATATTTTTAATTCATCAAAAATAAATAATTATTTCTTAGATTCAGGTAATCAGATTTTTGAGAATATATTTGTCTATTCTTTTATTCTAATATTTTTTATTTTATTTTGATGATATAATATATTATTGAAAACTATGCGTAATTTACCTATTAAAAATAAATTATTTATTATTATATTTTTGATAAAAAAAATTATGAAAGAATATTTTTTTAACAAAGTTTGTTTTTTTTTACATATTCACATTTATAATAAGTATATTAAATATCATTCATAAATCATTAACAATAAAATTATTAACAATAAAAAATAAACGAAACAATACAACTTTCCATGAGTGTTAAATAATATTTGAGTTTCTCAAACAGTGATTATATGCTGAGCTATTATTTAAAAATTGATATCGACATTTATAACTTTTTAAAAATAAGGACTACTAAGCAGCCAAGAAAAAGATGTTTACAAAGGTAAATATTTTTTTGAAAGTTTGTTTTCACAATGAAATTTCTTTTGCATATGAAATGTAACAAATGACATAAAATGTTCACGCTTATGTCGGTTGATTTATCAAGGTTAATTGCTAAATTTAAAATGATATTTCTTACCCTTTTTATTATCTACCTCATTATCATATTAATTTTAAGTATTAATTTTAAATAATTATTACTCTTAATTAATTTGAATGAATCCACTTTCTTAAAATAGTAATGCATGTTTTCAACGATAATTTTAATTCGTATTTAATAACGGATATGAACTTTTGCAAATATATTTAAAATTAAATATAATAAAAAATTATAACATACATAGAAATTATATATAATGAAATATAATTTTATAATTTTAAATAAATTTATATTGGGCTAATAAGAAATCAAATAGATATTAAATTTTTCCAATATTACAATAATATTTCAAAATTCATTGTAAGTGTTTAGAATTAAATAACTATCAAATGAGGATTTAAGATTTCATGAAATAAAATGTACATTATTTATATTTCAAGTATTTATTAATATTACTTTAATTATATATTTTGTATTATTTGTATATTATATTTGAAATAAATATATATATTTAAATTAGTTATGATTTGCATTTTTTAATAATACCATAACTATTTCATATTTAAAAATATAAAATATCGAATAATTTCTTTTAGACAACTAAATATAGTGAATTCAACGTATTCGATTAACTAAATTAATATTAATTTATATACTTTGATATTTGGTTTCTTTCTAACTATCTTTTATAACTGTCACTAAAGAATTTATTTTTAAATTATAAGTTTGTAAATTGAAAATTACTGATAAAATTATCAAATATCTTAAATTTTATGGAAACGTATTGAAATTGAAAAATTTTATTAATTTTATAAACTGTTAACATTTTTTATTAAATTATTTTATAGAAATGTATAATTCTAGCAGAAAATTTCGTATAATGATACTACATTTTTATTGTTACATTGACAATAGTATTATCAGAAATCTGCTGATAAAAATGAAGTTCTTTTAAGCAAGATTACTCGATCCATCAAATGTAACTTGATAACTTATATATAGTAGAAAAAGTACATCGTGAAGGAAAAGTACAATAGTGAACTTTATCACGCGAATAAAATAATTCTCAGTTAAAAATAAATTAAAAAAATGATGTAATATATTTTGTTAAAATGGTAATGTTTATAATATAGTATAATTAGTATAAGCTATAAAAATGTAACAAATGTAATATATTAAATTTAAATGTTTCATTAAAACTACACTAAATAAATTATTTAAAATTTTGATAACATATTTTCAGAATTGAAATTAACGATGTAAAAGACCAAAGCTTACGAAGCTTAATGCAAATCCTCTACATATAATCTGAATTATTTAAGTGATAAATTCATATAAGTCCTTTAACCACAAGTTTAAGACAAATAAATTTTTTATAAAATAAATGCTTTTACATTTTAATTAAATAAAAAAAATAATAAAATCTCGTAAAATAATGTATTGAATTCATTTTGAATTGATTATATGCAAATTGATTATAAGATTTGTGTTATAAGAAAATCGGTATTTAATTTATCACAAAATAGACATTAAAAATGATAATTAAAGTATTTAATCCATTCTAATACAATAAATCAGTTTTGTAAATAATAAAATAATTAATTTAGAAATATTTGATTTATAGATGATTTATGAACTTTCAGCACTGCCATTTTCTATTTCTTTTCTGCACTCTCATTCTTCACTTTTATCAGATAATTTCTTTCTAGCTTCAAATATTTTCTGTAGATTTTTCAGTTTTTTTCTTTTTATTCGGAGTATATTCGCTCTTCTTTCTCTCAAATACTTTTATCTACCTATCTACTTTCTTCTTAAATTATCTTTTACCTTTTTTAAATTTGAAGTTCAACCTTCTTTCGCTTTATTATTCTTCCATTCTTCATAGCTAGTTTCATTCAACTTTGAAGTTATTTAAGTTTAAAAAAATTTATTATAAGTTATTATTATAGGATAAACAAAATTATTATTTAGTTTCTTAATTAAAACAATTATTCTAAAAAAGTAAACTGTCGTCATTAAATTTGAATAATTATTGAATTAATAATTAAAATTGTTTGAATTATTTATATTAATCGATAATTAAATCGCTTAATTATAAATGTATGTCTTATCGCAACAACAACAAAATTACGAGTGTTTTTATTTATAGGATCGTTGTATTTAAATCTGGCACTTAAATATAATATTTATTATTTTACGTACCTCGAAGCTTTACTTATCGATAACGATATTTTATCGAGATTTATAAGAAATTATACCATTAACGCGTTATTATTTTTCATATATTCATAGAAATGCAAACTATGTCGCGTTTTTAAACCAATTTATTTTTAAACCAATTTAAGTACTTTAAACGGATATAATGTTTAGTTTAATATACACGCATCTTTATTCCACGTAATTATAACGAATTCTTGATGTCACAAATGTATTATAAAATTTTAAAAGGATATAATATAATGCATAGACCATAATATAGTAATAAAACCTAAATATAATTTATTTTATAAAACATTTAATCTTTTAAAAAATGTTGAACTAATTTATGGCAATTTTACTACTTTTCTAGTTTATTCAAGTTGTATTCAAAATTGTAGCAAAATCGACCTGTAACATATAACTTATACAAAATATTTTTCTAAAACAAAATATAAGACGTTAATATTATTAACGAAAAATTATTTCCAAAAAAAAGGAACGTAATTAATTTGACGAAAGTATATAGTATTTGTTCGCATTCGAAGGTTACGAACTTATAAATTTTTCCGTATTTTGGTTAATGGTATTTCGTTAAAGTTGGCGATAAATGAATATTTCGGTAGCTCTAGAAAGAAGATTAAAAAGTGTTGTCAGTTCGTATTGGAAGAATAACAATGGTCCATGCGCTCGAAAGTAAAACTCGAAAAGAACACATACTCTTGTTTAGCATAATCTCCCCTCCTGGAGTCCACCTCTTTCATTCCGCCCTCATTCGATGCTGGTGGCTTTTATTTTCCCCTTTCTATCTTTTTACCTTTTTCTCCTCCAACGTAGCCTTGTACTTAGAATTTCGCCTTTCTTTCTTTCCCTGTTCTCAGCTTCCTCGCGGTGGGTAATAGCGGTGGGTAATAGCGGTGGGTAATAGCGGCGGGTAATAGCGATGGGTAATAGCGGCAAAGATTGATGCGGCGTCTCTTTAACTTTAGATTATGCTCTCCGCACTGCTCGTGGGACAGTGAGAAGTTGGTGTTGGGAGATAGTTAAACCGCGAAAGTTTCCATCGTCGAACTTTCGAATTATCTGAATTTGGGGCGGCCGAGCTCGAACAACTCAGGACAACTCAAGTTCGGAAGAACTCCTCGGGTTGGCGCACGAAGGAGTCGCAGGAAACATTTTCGCGAGTCGGCCGAGCGGACGCGCTGATATTACTTACGCATAACCCGAGCTTGGATGGTCATTTTTTTTCTTTGTGCACGCGAGTGGAAGTATCGACGCAGCGCCGCTCTTACGAAACACTCGCTCTTTTATTATATGCGCTGTACGCGTTCGGAATATAATAGAATAAATAGTCGTCGCGGACTACGGATGATTGATTCCTCTCGCGATACGATCTCTTTAACGGGGGTAAAAGTGCACCGTGTACTTATAATTTATTATTTCGGTCAAGGATACAGCGGTTTCAGCAAAGGTTTCAGCGACCAATTCTTTTACTCGGTTTTACAATCCTGGTATAATTCGCTCAAACGAATTATATATCTTTTCGGAGCTCCGTTTTTATCGACGATAGGAATCTAATTAACGATTGTTTATAAAATAAGTCGTTCGCTTTATTTCTTTACAAAACTGTAAAATCACTTTCACTTTTAATCGTATAATCCAATTTTTTCACGATCTTTGTTATTTTAAATATCGATAATGCAACGTCCACGTTTAATTATTCAATCTTATCTTTCGATACTTTCGTTATTTTTAAATTATTCGTTAAATTTATTTAAACATTTAACCGATTCGTGTTTTTTACGTGATATACCTATCGATAAAAATTCTGAGACTGTAGTTACTTCTTTCGTTGCTTTATAAAAAAATATTACAAGTGTAATATATTTATTTTGTATTAGGTTTGGTTGGTTTTTGAATTTAAAATTTTCCGATCTTTTAATTAAGTAATATTTCTTTTTTCAATTTTGCTACTTTTATTGGAAATATGTTTTCGTGATAAATTTTTATTTGCTCGTGATTATTTTTTTTGATATTTAACTTTTAAAATGTTTTTATTATTATTAAAATTATTTTATATGTTATAAATTTATGATTTATATTAGCTTTAATTACAAATAAATATAATTTTGTATGTTATTGATAAAAATCATTTTAATTCTAATTCCACTATAATTAAATATTATCAGTTGCGTGTCTTGCATAAAACTATTCGATCAGATTTTACAATATATTATTTTAAGAAAAATATAAACGTGAATCAAAATAAAATTTGTAAACTCTTCGTTTTTAAGCTTCAAATTTTATAGAATACGTTTTGTTAAAATATTTTAATAATTTCTTAAAATAAAAGTCTTAAAATGAAAATCTAAGAATATACGATACGTATATTTACGATAATTAATTAATACATTTACTTTAATAATGAAAATTTAAAACGTTAAATTATATTGTTTATTAAAGTATATAATTATCAAACAAATATTTTAAAAATTATTACGATATCAATTTTTATAGTATTAAAATATATGTAAATTTCTATCAGCTGTAGAATTTATGACCTGAATACCTGAAACACTAAAATGTGTTGCAGTGGTACTTTACTTTAGCATCAATTGAAGATATTTAAACGGTAGGAACTCCAGTATAAACTATGATCACCTCTTTGAACTACACATGCAATAAAAATAAATGTAACGTACGATACAATTCATTAATTCTTCAATATTATAATTTAGAATAGTAATTTATAAGTCAAATATTTTCAACTATACCAAATACACGTGAAATTAAGAAATCACTTGTATAATTAAACCGCAATCGTTCCTGCATTGTGTGTAAAAATATGTGGGTTAATTTTGTATCGTATCCATTAATAAGCAAAAGTAAACGTAACTTATTTTTTTGTTTGTTTAAGTTTATGCACACTGTTTTTCTTCGATCATCAATCTTTGATTGAAGTTTGATATTCACTCAAATTCTAGCTTTTTGTTCGTTATAGATTACCGATGAAGTAATAAACTTTGGTTACATTGCATATATATCTTATTCAAACATTTTTTTAATATTATCTATTTGTTAATAATTATTATATTATAAATTTTCATTGTGTACTAATAAGTAATTCAGTAAATAAAACATTGGAATTTATAATTAGAGAGTATATAATAATATATTAGAGAGATTACACATTTCGTGTAATAAAAGTATTTATCGTGTAAAATTTTTGTAATAAGTATTAAATATTCAGATTATACATAAATAATATTTTAATATGTTATAAGAAAAGTTACCGAATAAATGTTTGATAAAAAATTTATAATTTATACATATTGTAAATACAATTTATAACAAAAAATTTAAAAACGATTTATTTTAATGTAAAAATAACTTTAATTGTATAAATTATTTTTTCTTATTATTTTAATATGAAGTTCTAATAAAATAAAAAAAAACAAATATAATTTTCACATTTCTACGTTAGAATGTTATTGAATAAAATATGAAATTCAAGTATAAAAAAACTTTAAAGACGCCATGCATTTGTCTACATCAATTTTTATTTTAGATGTTTACTTTTTTTAATATTTCATCGTATTAAAATATCTCAGAAAAATATATAATATTTCTCTATTGAAATATGTAAAAATTATTCTTAAAATTTTGCAAATTATATTAATAATTTAATACAATTGAATTTGAATTTCAAAACTAAAATTTGACTTTCTGAAATTTTATCTCAAAAATAAAATGACATCTTGAAAATGTCTTAATTTTTAGAGTTGATTTTATGGTAATACGATATTTGTAAAGAAAATTCTTTTTGTAAGTATATTAGAAATTCATGGAAACGTATTTTGAGGATATAAAAATACGACAACTTCATTGAAATTTTTAAATTCAACAAAGTATATGCAGTTGGGTAGACATTGAAATATTATTATTATAAGTAAAACAATATATATGTATAGATATTGTTTTTAGATCTTTCTACCATTCAAGAGAAGTCTTCTATAGACTTTAGTCACCGTAAAACTTAAATATAACATAAAACATTCTAACTTTCAAATTAACGTTCTTTGTTTTACCAATGTAATTATTAATTTTATATTAAATTAAATACACTGTACAAGTATAATTAAAATTTTGAGCTAATAATTGTCAATACTGTTGAAAAAGTTGTGATCGAATAAAAAAATTTACGTTTTAGATTATTTTAAAGTCAAATATAAAATTTTATTGGAATAAGTAATATTTTATTGATTTACCATTAAAAATTGCTAAAGGTACTTGATTACATATTCAAACGATAAAAAATTATTGTAAGTAAATATATTGTATCCTAATAAAAATGATATTAAATTATTAAGACATATAATAAATTAATTTTTTTCTCTATATATTTGTAGTTTCTAAAATAATGATACGGAAACATGTTTAATTTTTTTCGATAATCGATCACAATCAATTTACATAAGAAAAACTTTGCTACGTGATTTTTATTACTCGCAGCTAGAATATTTAATTATAGTCAAGATACGATAACTATTAATAAAAATATTAACTTTTGTTTGAGGAATTTTTAAAAATATTTCCACAAAATTTCATTAAGGTATATTCAATAGTTTGAAGTAGGCGAACTTTAACGTATTGAAATAGTTAATATTCAGAAAAGCACGTTTAAAGTTTTAATCTTATATATTACTAAATGTAAGCTGTTTCATTTACATAACAAACTTTGTCGATTTTTCATATTTTAATATCCGGCTTGCTTCAGAAGATTATTAAAATTAAAACATTTCAATAGTACAATGAAAAAAATAATTTTATTCGTTTACACAACATTACTTAAGTATTAAATTAGCTAGTTTACGTAAATATTAAAAATGAGTTTCTCATGTTGATAAAAGTTCTATTTTAAAAATTAAATTGTATAAGACATTCTAATATAGATAATGTAATAAATCACTTTTCTTATAAATACATTCACCATACATTAAATAATTGTAATAAATGTAACGTTATTAAAATTTTTATTTATTTTTATTTAGTTCATTCTACAAAACTACATTTGTAGCTAATATTATATTTTTCATTAAGGGCAATTAACATTACCGATTACTAGTAGTTTTTAAAAGGCGTCTTTCTTAAAATTTTATAAGATTGATAAAGAAGTACCGTAATGATGTAGAATTTAAGAACGAGTATGAAGTAAGACATATATATATCAAAAAATTGTAAAATATATAGGTATACATTAAAAAATAAATATATGATATTTAATTAATTTTAAACATTTTTATTTTGTTTCATATTATAAAAACGAGCAATAGTTGTTCTACTTTTTATACAAGTATTTTATTCTTTTAACGGATAATTAAATAAAGTTATAATTATTGTTTTAGATTATTCTTAATTTTAGATAATTACTACTTAATCATCGATTTAATCAAGTTTCAATTATAACGTGTATTAAAATAAAATTAACATAAAACTTCAATAACGTATTTATTATTGTTAAAAAGTTGGTTTATACACATAGATTTATTTCTAAAAATAAAATTTCCTTCCTGTCAATAAAATAAGCGGAGTAAAAAAATGTTGGAAAACGCCTAAAAAACATGAAGTTGTAAGGGTAAGAGAAAATTGCCCCAAGATTTTAAAAGGAAGAAATTCGCCCTTCTTCATAGATTAATCGATTTTTCTCTAATTAATTAACTCATAAATTTAATCTTTTTTCGCTATATCAGAAGACAGTTTTAAATAGATTTTGAAGAAAGTAAATGCCTCGAAATATTTAATCAGGTTTTTATAAAGAGAAAAAATATTGTATCGATCAAATAGATTATCCGTCATAACCTGCTAAAATGTTAATTTTATTCAAAATGTTTGAATCTACGTAATGCAAAAACTTCGGTAAAAATAAGTGTTTGTATAAAACTTTATCTATAGATAATCGAGGATTATGTTAATTTTTTCATATAAATATGCTATCAATTTGCGCTATCAACAAGCTGTGACCTTGACACGAAGTTTACAATATGAAATAATATTTAAATAGTCGTAAAAAATAAGGTCGTTCGAAAAAAAGTTTGAACATGCGCACATTACTTCAACTAAAGAGCTTATATTTATAAATAAATTTAAAGGTACAAGCTTATAAAAATTGCATTTTCCAGTAAAATGAAATATTGTTGGAACATTTGACAAAAGCCTTAACATGTGAGATTTCTACTCGTAAGCGCTGTGGGTTTCTCTATGAAGCATAACCACGGGAATTACATGCATACAAATATTTTACGGGTGTTTTCATTCAAATACTATTTTTCGGTATATAATCGCTTTGTAACATAATTCCAATGTACATTGTACCTTAATATTGAATACTTATATATATATATATATATATAATTGCGTATCAAAATATACTTAAAAAATACAAAATATACACAATATATAAAAATATAATGGGTGTATCAAATTCAATCGTAAATGTTTCTATTGTAAACTTGACAAATATAAAGTAATATTTGCAGAATTATAGATTATCTATTATAGTTGAAAATTCAACAGTTTTTTAATATTATGTATCCATCAATATTTATTATTATAAAACTTTTCAGACAAATTTATTTACATTTAATTTAAATTATTATACTAGTATATATAATTTTCCAAATTTAAAATCAAATTTTATAAATAATAATTTTACAAAATTGTATTTAATTTTATAAAAAAGAGAAATATTTCTTCGAGTTTTGATACATTATAAATAAATGATATTTTACAATGCATGCATTATTAATGATGTATAATTTTTTGAAGTGATTAATTTTAAAACAGTTTCTATAAAAAATGTAGTAGAATGATAATATTATGTAACTTATTTGCTTATTAACTAATTAATAAATAAATTGAAAATACTTCTTTATAATTAATAATTCAAATAAAAATTTCTTAATTTAGTTCATTTGCAAATGAAATTTTGAAAAATAAGAATAAAACAAATTATGAAAGATTGAATTTAATTTTAAGCAATGTAAATAAATTAAAAATTTACAATTACATATTTGACAAATAATAGATATTATCGAATACATGTTTATTATTATTTCTTTCGCTATATCTATTCGTCCTTTTCTTTATTGCAAAGAAAAATTCAATATTTTTACATAGCTTTCAGATAGAATTTTTTTTATATTGCTAATATTTTAAATTCCCTACATTGTTTAAGTTTTCTGTTAAATCATGTTAGTAAATTTTAAAAAACATTTTATTTCAAGGTGACTTCATGATTTTTCAGTCTTAAAAAATTTCATGTTCATTTAAATTTAATATTTATTTTCTTATAAATACGTACAAATAAAATTTATTATAGAAATTGAAAATATATAAATTTAGTACATCTTTTAATTAATTTAATTTTATCAATATATTTTCATCGAAAAATTTAATTGAAAATAACATTTAAAAATGAATACTGTAAAATGGTTTTGGGAAATGTGCTAAAATTTTCTATATAAAACAAATGAATTGACTAATATAAATAAATAATTTTGTTATGTTTCTTAATACCATGGAAGGTTTCATTTTCAAATATAACAAAATTATTTATTAATATTAATCAAAAATTCAACGAAACCTTCTGTTATTAAAATTGAAATTGAAATAGGTATATTTTTTAAAAAATATTTATATATATTGAAATGTATTAAACAATCAATTTCATTTTTTACATCGTGTTTACAAACTGTTTATAGTTAAATTAAAAATATGATCTTTTTTAATAAACAATAAAAGTTTATACGTTAATTGTCGGCGAAACACGAATGAATAATATGGCTTAATTTGGAACGGGTAACCACATAAATACGACACGAGCGTTGAGAATTATTTTAGCAAATATGTGCAAGTTTATTACACTAATTTAACAGCTAATAAAAAGGGACGATCATATTTGTAATTAGGATTGTACCTTCGATTCTCTACGCTTTTTTTCACGATAATCACGGCTGTAATAATGCACAGTAATAATAGGATATTCGAAATTAGTTTTAAAATTTTAAATAAACATTTCGAATATTTAGCAATTTGCAATCATATTATTTAAACAAAATTTGTTTTAACAAAAAATTTATTTTAATGTATTTAGATATTTACATTTATCGCGTATAAGCATAATAGTAATAGTAAATACATTCACTCTTCAGATTCTTATTTTTAAACATGTTCGAACGAATATCAAACTTTCTCAGACTTACATCGAAACATGGATTTACCCTCTAGTGCCATGAAGTTCTAGAGATTCCAGTGATCGGATTTTGGTCTACCACGGTTCATCTTGTTTGTAATGACACTCTTGATCGCATTGGTTTAGAGATTCATTTTAATTAGTAAACTTTTGAAGTATATAGTAAAATATTTATTAAAATTTACAAATAATTCGGTTAGTTTTATTGATTCGAATACATTTGTCAATTGTTCGGATAATATAAAATTTTACAAAAATATATTTAACTAGGAACAATGAATTTTCATTATTCTCATGGACTAGATTTTTATTAAAAAATATTCTAAATTTTTTAATATATACAATTATATAATATATAAATGATATTAAGAAATCATTTAAACGCATTAATATCTAACCAAAAACTAAAATTATATAATGAAAGTTTTATGTAAAGATCATAATTATTTATATCGTTGTAAAATATTTTTAATTTAATTCGTGCGTTAATACCAAGTGATAGATCTATTATTGGAAACGTGATATTAAGAAACTTATAAAATATAAAGCATGTAGAATACTCAAAATAATGTGTCATTAATAATTAAATAATTTGATTTCATCAAAATCTTAATTAATACAAAATAAACGCTTAATTTAAATATTGATTTTAAAGATATCAACAAATTTTATACTTTAAGTGCAACATCGACATAAGTTTTTCTAAAAATAATTGTTTGTAAAAATAAGAATGTTTAACAATATTATAAAAATTCAGTATATTATTAAAACATATATTTAATAAACAAATCTTTTTTTAATTATATGAAAATAAAAATAACAAATCAAATTTCTTAATAATTTAAATAGTGTAACCGAATTATATTAATTTTGACGATTTTATTAATGAAAATGTCAAAAAACATACAGAAAAATATAAAAAAAACTCGTATTTTACAATTTGTGGTGGAAAATATCAGTTTTTAATCTAAATTATAGTACATTTGCCAAATTCAATCTTTCGATTAAATTTATTTATTGGAAACTAAAATACTTATATTCTGTAAGGTATTAATAATATTTTAATAGTATTAGCAACGATACGTATTCTGAAAAAAATACATGTAAACCAATCATTTTTTGTAATTTAATCAAATAATTTTAATACTTCTCGGTTATCCATGGGATTAGACTCTGGTGTACAGTTCCAAAATACAAACTTCTGTGCTGCAGTTTAGCGTTACTTCAAGTTATTGTAGTGGTAAGGTAATTGATATTACCCTTGGGAACGATGAATTTGAAAAATTTGATTTGCTATTAAAATTATTTATTAATTACTTAAGAAAATTTAGAAATAAATAAATCAAATACTTTTCCATGTTACATTTAAAAACAAAATAAGTACATAAAAGTACATTTTTTAATAATTACTAATATTACACAGTATATGATTTTCTAAAAAATTATGAATATTTATGAATAAAAGATTAAAATAATAATCGATGATTTTAACTAAATATATACAAGAAATCGTAGTCATACACGCGTTACAAGTTGGCGCATGCGCGCGTGTATTCCATTTATTACAGTTGCATTATTCAAAATAAAATAACATTATTTCTTTGAATTGTTGATGCTTTAATATTTTTTTGTTTATTTATTAGTATATTGATCAATATAAATTTTCTAAATAAATTTAAAGACTTTCTTATTTTAACGCATAAATCACTTCCGTTAAACAGTTTATAGAAAATAAAAAAATATTCTCTATAAATAAATACAATGTGTTATAAAGACATAATATGCGTAAAGACACGCTGATTTGTAAATATGCGATACGCGCATGCAAAAATGATACATAAATATAAAATACCTTTGGGTAAAAAGAAAGAGAGGCGGAAGACGAAACGAACAAAGTTAATTATATTGATACTGAAAATGGTTGCGCGATTGTTTGGGTTACCCTTCGTTTCCGTCGGGATACTTTTCCAACTCAAAACAATGCCCTGCTAAAATTAGTCAATTAACAAGAAATCGGCCTGCATTTGTTCTTTTATGTAAAAGGCAGGTAATCAGTATTATTCGATTGGGTTATCAATTACCTCTTAATATAAAAAGGTACGAAGTCTTAAAATTTGTTACAAGTCATTCAATGAATTAATGTCTGAAAAATTGTAATAATTTACAAAAAATTAAAATTTATGTTAACGAAAATTTGAATTTATTGGAAATATTAGATAAGAATTAAATAAGAATAAAATATACGCTTATATAAAAAACAATTCAAATATTGAGAACATAAAATTTCTAATTTTTATCAGAGCATTTTCGATAATTTAATATTAAAAATACTAAATCTATGATGTGGCTAGTAATCTTTTGCATACGTGAAAAGATGTATATTATTATTTCTCGATAATTACAGTGACCAAATAAGTCCGAGTATCTATTATCGATATTAGGTTGGTTAACTTTTCTTAAAAGTAATAAAATATCCGTGAAGCATGTGTTACAAGGTCATATAAAAAAACTTATATGTATCAACAACGTTAATTTCGTTTATTGATCTTTATACACAAAATACTTTACAGTACTCCCGTTTCGAAAAATTTATCGCTTATTTGTATTATTTTAAAATGACTTGCAAAATTAAATTTGATTCGGATAATTTTATCTTTCGTGCGGTTGTAAATGTTTCTAAATTTTGTAAATATTAATAGTACGTATTTATCGGTTAAAATTGAAAAGCAAAGCTATAATTATGAAAAAATGAATAAACGCGAAGAAAGTATCACATATAGTATATAAATACAATAACGTGGATGAATAATCCTTGCGATGGCCGATCGTATCTTGAGAGCCCAAATGAAAATATGATAATTGTATTAGCGGTAGAATAGAATTCACGAGACGACTGGTTCATAAATTTCTCTGTTACCGTAAGCGTCATGTTTCAGCGGGGTGCATTGGTCGCAATTACAAATCGTCGAACCGGTACCACTAATTAGATCGACCGCAGGGACACGCGTTGCGCTTCTGTAATTGATTTCGATGCGAATCTAATCCGCTGCTTCATAGCTTACGTAGCGAAAACATGAACCGTTGAACCGTTATTGGTTCTCGTATTGTACAATTTTTGTACGTGTAAACGTTGTAGATCTGGTTTTATGCAGGTTCTACCTTGTTTAAGGCGTGTACAAATTCAATCCCGTCAAGTAACGATCCTACCTTTTGATTATTCAAAGTCAAACCTTTCGTTCCAGAAATATTTTTGCATATTATTTTATCGTTTTAAAGTTATTATAATTATTTATAGATATGGATTTTTGCGGTTTGATAATTCGTTGAAGAAACCGATATGTAAAAAATACAAATTTAGTCCTACCATATAGAAAATTAAATAATTGAATAAATAAAACTTTAATTAAAATTTTATACAAAATCATATATCGATTTAAAAAATAAATTAATTTGCGATACATTTTAATGTATCGCTATACGTATTTTTAAATTTTAAATATTAAAAATTTTTACGAATGTTTCCTTTATTAAACGTTGCACCAACTTAATTATCAAATAATATAAACATTGTGATTTTTATCTACGAATGGATTCATACATTTACATATAAAGTAGTCAATATTCTATTTTTATAGCGTGTGATTATTTACCGTTGCGTCAAGTTTTAAATTTCTTTCTCTCTATCTCTTCTTTCTTTATTTATTATTCACATTCGCATAAATAAAATTATTTTTTTTCTTCGTAATACAAATTTATTGCGAATGACTCGCAGTTTCTTCGCAAATTAGAATGAATTATCGAGAAAAAAGATAAAGTGACGAATAAATCGTGTAATTGTTTTGATTCTGTATTTACATACTAAACATATATTTTGTTTCAAAAGCAGAATATCGTAACGCTTCTGTATAATAATTCATCAGAAAATTTTTTTCGTTAAAATATTTCATTCACGTCAAAGAATTGCTTCATTTGCATATAAGCGCCTTTGGTGCAATCAAACCTAAAGCAGTTAAAATAAATGGAGAAATGTCTCTTATAGATAGTATGCTGCTAGTAAAATTCGATTGTATTAAATACGAAAAGATGTATCCTCTTATATAAAAGAAATTAAATGTCATTACCTGCAAGAAAATACACCTGCTCCAGTGAAAGGTAATCTATTTCAAATAGTTATTTATTTAAAACTAATGAATTCTTACACTCTAGATTTTAATTATTCGATGATTATATTTTATTTAGATAACGCTAATCATTCGTTTACAATCGGTGCCGTATCGATCTAATCACATTCCAAGATGTAGCGAACAAAGAATACCATAAATAAATTTGCAGCCTTTAACCATCGCAAATAGTTTCGGTGTCCTTGGAACTTTTGATGCTGCCTTGTAGTTAAAATTTCACCGCCAGCTTCCCTTAAAGAAGTGGACCACATACATCTCGGTTCGGTTTGCGGTTGCTTCACGTTTCTGCAAGCTCTGCTCCAGACAGCAATGCATTCGATTGTTCCTGGGAAAGCTTCTACGATAGTGTTGGCCTCGTCGAAGTTCGTTTCGTTGTGGTTATTTCGAATGCTGCATTTGCCGAGCGCGTAGACTAGAGTTTATATGCAATTTAACCGAACTATGAGTTAGCTTAAAGTCGTAATGGAGTCTTTTGAGCATCGAGTCCATTTTAGATTAGTAATATAATTTAACTAGATATTACATGTGTAAGATTATAGCATACAAGTTACGTACTGTCGTCATCATTATTGATTTTTTTTATCAATTCGTTTAGAAAATAAAAGAAAAATTAACGTGTACTCTTTTTATAAACGTAACAAATGATCATCGTTTATTATAAAAAGTTTTAAATTGAAAGAAAAAACTTTACATCAACTCAGAATGAAGTTTCTAACATATTTATAACATAGTTAGGTAAATTTAAAATGATACAGTTTGTGTTTTATTAGACGAATAAAAGAAAATAAATGCACGGATATTAATTTGATTAAATAAATGCTTAATTAAGCGAATGTAATAAAAAAATTAAACGTTAATTTTATTTTTTAAATATATTTTTAGAGCGCATGAAATAACGATATTATTAGAGAAATAAAAATATACTGTAAATAAATTATTTTAAATACAAAATTAAAAATCTTATGACTTAATTATTATTTAGAATTATAAGTCTTAAAATAGAAATTATGTATTATTAATGATTATATTAAATGAAATTTTAATAAGGATACAAAATTTTTTAATGATCGGCATCTAAAAGGTTTTAATTATACGTAATACAATTTTTTTCGTTTATATACTGCAAGTCAAAATATTAGAAAACTTTAATTCAACGTTTGGTTTTGTACGTACAAATTGATAAAAACTGTAGAATTTCATCGAATAAAAAATACTAAATCGGTCATTTACGATCATTATATCAGTATAATCTTCTATTTTTACGCACAGCAAATGAAAAGTAAATTGAACTTTGAACAAATATTGTCTAGAATATACTATTGTATAGTAACTTTATTGGAAACTCTTTAATTTAAAATTCAAGTCGCAACCTATGTAAATATCATGTAAATATTATTGAATAATTTTCTTGTAGCGAAAATAATTTACATAAATTATTTTATAGATTCATCAACGTATAATGATATTTTATTTTCCAATGGTGAAAAGATAGAAAAAAGTTATAAAATGTTCTCGAATCGCAATTTGAATTTTGTAAAATTTTATTTTGAAATAATTACGGTAATAATCTTTTAAGTTGGAACATTTTCTTTTTTGAACTAAACCAATTTTTATAACATTAAATAACACCATAAATATCCGAGTATGAAAAACGAGTATATAAGTAAAATTAATCCCATAGGCTTAATTTACATGCTAAGTAAATAGTGCAATAGAACTATAGCTATATATAACAGTGTGGTATAATTATAATAGCCAAGTACCAGTTTAATAGATGTGCATTCAGATTTTCCAAGAATTCGCTCAAAACAATACGAATACTGGGCATTAGCGCTCGCATAAAATGTACATTATATCTTCAATAAACAATACCGACATTAAGTACATGTTGAACAATTTGAAAGTTCCAGGAACCAAACAGGTACCGAATAATATACCTGGCTTCATTTTGACATATGCATTTTACTCTCCCTATTTTGGGGCACAAAGCGATTGCGCTTTAATGGCAGCTGGTGTTTCATCAACCAGGAAAGGTTTACTACCTGTATCGAGGGAAGATTTTCCGAGGACACGTATAAAAGAAGGACACTCGTTCCATTAAAATCAGTCTACTTTTAGATTCCGTGAAATAAGCAAGTTTTTAATTTGCTCGACAAATTGACGATAGAGTTTTATTCAATCCTGCCTTATAAATTTTGTAAGTATCGTATTCTTATTATTGTGCATATTTTTTATATTTTTACATTTATTATAAAGTTGAGAATATCACAAAGAATAATGTTTAAACATACACACTTTTTTATTTTTTATTTATTTAAATAATTTTTTTAAAAATAATAAAGTTTTAAATATACATTCTTTTACATTGTAAGATTTTAGTTATTTATTTCTTTTGAAAATTAAAACTTGTATTTATAGTATTCTATTATTACATTTAAATTTCTTAATTTTGTAAATGTTAGTTTTAAACATAGTTTTTAATAATACGCATCGAATATTTAAATAAATTATTTATTAATTATTCTAATAAATAATCCATTTCTCGTTATTAACTTCACGCGTAGACTACGAAATATTTTTTAACGTTGCGTGATAATCTATTTATATGCATCTTTAATTTAATTATATATTTATAGCTGAGCCAAAACATGGGTTTTCAAGGATCGATGGTTGTAACGCGCGAAGCTTCGAAGGATTACGTAGTTTTGAGCACCAATCAATCGAAAAAGCTCTTATCCGGTGGCCAGATGAGTTGCAACAAGGACGCGGCTACATTCTGGACGTCCTCGGATAATCTCGTAAAGGAGCCGATGATCGAAGAACACACGCATACGTCGGAAATTGTCCTTGGCAAAGATATGAACGAGTGGATTAAGGAGTTCGTACAAAATGAATTTTTCCGCGGGAGCAATAATGTTGACGTTGGGTTGACGAAGCCGGAGGTAACGGAGGAGCCCAAATCCGAGAAAGTGGAGATGGATGACGAGTCGAACGATGTTGATATGGATGAAGATTCGATAATAGATGTTCCGGACATCGAAGACTCCGAGAAGGAAGAGGAAAATGACATTTCCAAGTTGTCCATTAACGATGAAACCAAGTCCTGCAAAGGAAAGAGGAATTTTAAGGTGTTTAAATTCATGAAGAAAGCGATAAAGAGACACATAAAAAAATAAAGCGGTATTTTGAAATATTTTTATAATAATAGCTTGTTGTGATGTAAAAAATGAGCGGTGATTACTGTTGAATTTATGTAATTAGTGTAAATAGACGTTTTTATAGAAATATTTTTAAATGTGTATATAACTGTATATTCATGTATAGTGCAAATGTAAATTAATGTGAATACTTCTGTGATGACAAAATTTTGTTGGTAGCATTTTAGGCGCCTGAGAATTAGTTTATTGTGAAATTGTAATTAATTTTGTAATAAATTGTAATTATTGAAACGTACATTGTCTATATTCTGGAAAGTTTATTCGAAAAAATTTTACCAAATCATTAGACACTGTTGTGATATACTATATTTTAATTTTAATGATGTAATTGGTGTTAAATTCTTTTATCATCAAGCATATTTTAAAAATTGTGATAACCTTTATAGAAAAAGCGTCAGAAATGATTACTTAATTCTTAGAGTTCTTACAGACTTCAAAAAATTGTACATATTTTTTGTAATGGTATATTTGTAAATGATTGCGTACATTTTAAATTATTCTAAAAGCATGAAGTTTATTTATGTACTATAAATAGTTCAATAAAGGTACGATTATTAACATTTAGTCACACTGTTTTATTTATATATATAACCCACAATTTTGAACAAAAAATATTTTTTATGGATATATTAAAATTAATTTTTTTTTTGTATTTCATATATTTTTGTTTTAATATTTAAAAAAGGAACTGTATTTCTAATTCTGTAATTCATTTATATCTTTATCTTTGTATCTATTTATATGACATTAAAAATATGTTTATTCTAAAAAATGTAATATTTAAACGAAGTTATTTAAAATTGTAATAAATGATTAAGAAATTGATTTTATTATTTATTTGATATTTTGTCAGTTTAAACAAGATAATTAATGAATTTATAAAAATTATTTATAATTTATTTGCATAACTACTAAATAGTATTTATTATGTTCCAGTATTATTATTTATTAAATTTTAATTAAATCTTTTATTTATTTAATTATATGAATTTAGCTTCATTTTTTAAAATACTTAATTTTGTATATTAAAACTTATTGTAAGATTTATAGTTTCACTTTAAAAGATCCATAATTATAAGTTTTGAATAGAATTTTTAAAGTACAACTCAATTAATTATAAACTTACTTTCGCTGGTAGAGAACGTAAATTAAAATGTTTAAAAAGTAAAATATTTCGGTTTGTAAAATAATTATTGTACACTAAAAATTTTCATTTGATATAAAATTCTATTTTTAATAAATGTTGTATGATAAAATTATGAAAATGTTATGTATATTCTTTTATTTGTTATTATTAATTTTAAATCATTAAATATATTCTATATAATAAAACTTGAATCTAAAATATTTATATATAATTTTTTATTATTGGTCAAAAATATATTGTTGAAATACTTTAAAATTCTTTTAATATCAATTATAAATAAATATAAAATTACAAAATATAAAGGTATATTTTCTAATTATTATTAAAATCATTATTTTAGAATGCAGTATCAATATTAGTAAGAATTCTTTGTAAAGTAAGTATAATTTGAAAGTATTTTAAACTTTTACTAATGTATTTAGACATTGTAAGGCTAAAGACTAAATTTGTGGGAAATCATATAGAACGATATTTTATTAATGTTTATCATTTTTAAATTAAAAAAATTATATATTTATGTCATACGACAATATATTTTTATTTTTTACGTATAATTACTAACTTTTTTATACTCGGATGTTAACCACATTATAGTTTTATTAAATGTTAGAAAAGCGTACCAAGTATATAAAAGTTATACATATTATATTTTTTTGTTAAAATATCTAAGAAACTTTGTAATTATAATTTTTACATCTTCATTTAAAATAAATGGCACTTGACAACATTGTCTTATAAGTAGTTATGTTCATAATAGAATATTTAATCAACGGTGAACAATACATAATTGGTCATGTTTGACATTAGAAAATATTTTCATATTGTAATAAAGGTTAAAATATTTGAATGCATTCAAACGCAAAGGCTTGTGTGCGTGTATAAGTATGTCGATGAATTTATTAGTATTTTTTTTAAGAAAAATGGTTATGTATATATATATATATATATATAAATAAATTATTAATATATAGCAAGTAAGATTTTCAGGATTACAATTGTAGAATACGATCTGAGTTGACGTGTTTACGCGTATATGCATTTGTTTATATGAATGCATATGAGAATTCAAGCAAATATGTACACAACTTTATTCGTGCAGATATAAATGTACGCATGATATTGTATAAGAAGATTCTTGAGAGTCTTTTGCATAGAATGTCAGTGATCTCTCAACCAGCGGTAGTACGAAATGGATGAATACCAGTGCCCATCTAAGAGTTTACCGGAACTGACATCTATGAAGTTTGAAGCTGCAACCATCTCCGACTTCCTTCCTACCATTCTTCCTTCCTTCCTGCTCTTTGTCTATTTTGATTCTGAAACGGGACTCGTCGGTATATCGGATATCTGATCCACTTTGCGAATTTGTGCTTCCGTTCCTCGGTAATCCGATGCACAACTTTCCTTGTCTCTTTAACAGATACTAGGTGATTTATTATTTCCGTATGATTGCGAAAGAGTCGGTGTTTTAATGATGAATACATCAGAGACGGATTTTATACTAATTAAGCATTAAGACAATCTGGTATGACAAATTTTTGAACTATATTATCGTGTAACATTCGTAAGTCGATGTTATATTTTATTACGGTTCAAAATATGTTTTACCAATTAAACTTTATGATACGCATATTATTTTTTAATAGTAATTAACTATATTTTAATATAAAACTAACCATACTTCATTTATATCGAATATTTTTAAAAACAATGTTGACAAATTTTTTAACAAATCTATCCTATAGTTATAATTAATTTAATTTAAAAAATTAATTTTAAGTATTTATTATTTATAAATTATACTTACGTTTTAAAATATATGTTCAAACACAAATTGTGTCGACATTAATTAAACTCGTGAAAAAGGACAAAAGAACTGTTCCATTTAATTGATTTTTTTAAATAGACTATACTAAATTTAAGCGTTGCACGAGAAATATCGAGCAATGAAAATATTACAGGACAATTGGCCAAAAATGCATTAACGGTTTAGTAAAGTAGTAAGGAAAAGGGCTACATTTTCATAATTATTATACCGATTAGACTATACCCCTCGAAAAGCATATTCTAAAGCTCCTACAGAGATAATATCTTTCAAGAATTTATAGAGAACAATGGTTGATAGAAGACGATTTTAGGTTAGGTCATTCGTATATAGTCACTGTAAATGTAGATATTATAAATGTAAATTGTAAATGTGAAAATAGAATAAAAGGTTTAAATCATTACAATAATTAGAATATTTTAGATTATAAACTTTCATAGTTTAAAGAACAAAACAAAATCATATAAACAGACTACCATTATTATAATGAGTTGAAAAAATTATTTTATTGGTAATAATTAAGTGAGAGTTATCATAATTAAGTAAGAGTAGAAATAGATCAAGCAGATAAAATTGATACATAAGATTACTAAAATTGGATATCGCAAAACCTGATTAGAAAATATTTCATTTGCACGCTATTATATTAACGATAGTAAATTTATTATAAGACTGGGGAATTTAATTATTTTCATTCTTAATATATAACGTATAACGTACAGATTGTTTACGCGATATTAAAAAAATTTCATATTTATAAAATTATATATAAAAATTATATATAAAAATTGAGAATGCCGTTTTTGATAACGAATCATTCGCATTTAAAATTTGATATTATTATTAGCTAAGTATTACGATATTAAAATTATAATACTACGTAGAAAACCATAAATAATAAACAATATAGGATCGATACATTATTTTTTTATCCAAGATTACTTTGAATAAAAAATTCTATTTTTTATATGGAAATTCCGTTATATTCTCTATTTGGTAAATTTAATTACCTTTGTTAATTAAATAAAATAATATTTATATATTTAGAAATTTTTGGTATAAATTAAAAACGTAGCGTTTATTAAAAATATCAATAAAATAATGAAATTGTTAAAAAACTAGTATAACTCTTAAAGATAAAAATACAAAAATCGAGGGTAAAAAATAGCGAATCTCGATTTTTTCTCAATTTTCAGTCGATGTTCTACCCGTGAAATTGTTCGTCGCGATTTCAATTCTGCAAACAGACCACAAATCCTTACTCAGAAAAATACGACTTCTCGAACAAAGAAAAAAAAAACAAAAAAAATCACCGCTCATATCCGCGCCGGGTTATACTGAAAAAAGGGGAATCAGTCAGCGTCCGTTCCGACTAACCAGCCGCCGAGTATGGGCGACTCTCCCTGGCAAGAGTTTGATACTTCCGCTCGATTACTAACGATCCTCGAAAGAAAACTGGACAAAGAGAGGGGGGAGAGAGTGGTTGGGAGGAGCTAAAGAGAGAGAGAGAGAGATGGTGGGGAGGGGGAGAGAGAACCGAGAAAGCCAACGATTTTACTGTCGATAAATAATACCCGAGTCGGAGTGGTGATTTATCGCGAGGACGGCTGCCGCGTCCTGGAGAAAGAAAGTGTGTGCAGCTGCCGAGGAGCTTTAGATTTTTCCTTCAGCCTGATAATAATGAGGAAAAATCCGTCGAGGTTAGCTGCTCCGCGGGGAGTTCGCAATCCGCGCACGTTTCCCAGTTCGATTTTGCCGGATGCTGCCGGTTGCTGCCGGGACGTCGGGGTTTCGTCGGGACTTGGTCGGGACTTGGTCGGGACTTTGTCGACGTTGCCCTTACGTCCGAACGTCTGCGGACGGATATATGACGAATGAACGCTTTTGCGCACGACGTAGTTTTGCACTTGTGGCTGCCGAGTGGAGGGATAATTCCAACTTTGGAATTTCTTATAATTCTTTGCGGATTTTTATGCGAGCATTGACGAATAGTACGGCTTTATGTGGAAAAGACGTTTTATCGGCGATCATTAGCAGGAAAATCGAATTGTCGAGTGCCGAGAATTTGCTCGTCCGTGGAACGTTTCATTTTTTTCTTTTCCAGTATCGAGTGCTTTTTCCCGACTGTTTCAGTCACCTTGGGTCCATTACGGTAGTAAAAGACTTTGAGCGGCAAATTAGGAAAAAAATTATTTTACGAGAATCAAACCACTTCGCTCGCTCCGAAGGATATTATAGTATTTCTTTTACGAACAACTTATTAACTTTCCGTAGTTAATTAACTACTCAAGACATACGTTTCACGGATCAACTTTAAAACGATTTAAATTTTAAAATGATTTCATAATCTGAGTTTATATTCTTCCTTCTCTTATTAATCTAATTTTTAATCTTCAAATTGAGTTTTCTCACTTTTCTCAACGTTATTCTTTTCACGGATCGTTTTTTGGTGTTAACGTATAATCAAAAATCTGACCTTTATTTCTTAATTTTCAAATTTAAGTAATATCGAAATGAATAAATAATATATTTTCTCCTCTCTGTGTCTGTATGTGCGCGCGTGCGTACGTATAAATCCACGTCAATTTTATACAATTAAAGTAAAATTTTTTCATTAGTATAATTATCGTTCGAGTGTCATATGTATTAATAACAATTTTTAGTACTTATTATATTATTATACATACGCGATGTATCAATAACCATTAAATTATAAATATTACACGTATTATTCATAGACCTAAATAGTTACTAAAAAACGATACTTTAAACAGATTTAAATCGCAGTTTATAAATTATCGTAACGAAAGATAAAATTGTTAAAAATAATGAACTTATCGATAAAACATTATAAAATATCAACAATATGTTAGAAAATTATGTAATGAAAAAATTATTTATCAAACGAGTGTTAGTTTTATAAAGATTATGCCAATTTCAGATTTTCAACATCGAGAATTGACGTAAGAACATAGTAGTCAATTTATATGATTATAGGTTACATAAATTTAAACGAATGCTTATCGATTTAGTTCATAGGAAGCGAAAAGGTGTGGGTATATACGTGTGTGACGAAAAAAGAGGTAAAGAAAAAAATATATATATAAAGATAGGAAAGTAAAGAAAAGGTACAGAAGAAGAGGCGAAGAGTGGGAACAGATAGAGAAAGATGGAGAGCTAATTCATAGTCTCGCGAAGAGTTTCCGAGATATTCTGTATCGGTATCGGTGTTTGAGCTTCTGTACCACGAACGAGAGTGAGCCTAGCTTTACTACACAATATATTCTGGAGAATCGCTCGAATAAAGTAGATGAGTTTGATAGCCTAATAAAATTACTTTCTATCTTATTTTTTACTTTTATTATATATGCACTTATTTTATACCTATTTTTGAAATATGCACTGAAAAATAATTATACATTTTTCAGCAATTTTTTTATATAATAAACTAATATAAATTTGAAATTTAGATATTTTTTAATTAATTTAGTATATAAAATTAAATATCATGTGTTAACTAGTCTGTTTTAAAAAAATATATTTAAAATAGTTAAAATTGTAGTGTATGTAAAATTGTAGGTGATATTATTAATTATCGTATTTCTGTTATTTAAATGTATTTACTTCTTTTATCGATAACATTTTTTTTTGACTTAAAATAAAATCATATTTAAGTAACATAAAAATAGTATGAGTTAATAAATAAATAATTATATTTTGGTAATATATATATATATTTTGATAATATGTGTAATATTTATACACGCTGATTTATAATTTATATATTATGAATAAGAAAAATTATCGCGCAATGTTTAGAAATAATATAATAACGTGAATATAAAAAAAAAGATGTAGATTTAATTTAATTCGATACCTATTTATTATCTATAAAAATATTAATTAACAATGATTATTTTCATAGAAATTTTATTTTTATGAGTATCCTATAATTAAATTATGTCTGGATTTTTTTTTATAAGTCTTTACAAATTTCGTATATAATAACTTCATCATTATAGAATAATTATGTTATATATAGAAATAATATTTATATGAAATATAAAACCATAAAATTATTATTCCTATATTCCTATACTATTTATCATAATACAAATCGATTTTCTATTTATATAAAATAGATAAATATCATAACATTAAAATATTACAAAGATTTAAAAAATTATCAATCGCACACATTTTTATATAAAATTTAATATGAATAATAATATTATGAAGAAGACTCCAATAATTTAATTTTTTTTAAATGCTAAGAAACGATATAACTGATTCTTATTTTATAGAATACTTTATATTGATCACATTGGAAAATAGAATATACAACAAAGATAATTTTATTTCAGATAAGTCGTATAAAAAAATAATATGAATATTTAATTATTAATAGGCTTCAATGTATTCTAGAATATTTAGCATATTCAAAATGTTGTGTTAAGCTCTTATAGGTTAAAACCATACTTAAAATATCAAAAATTTAAATTCTAATTTTTTAAAAATAGTTTTATTAATGTTAGATGATATTATTGTTTATTATATTCTTACTCAAAATAATATTACAATAAAGTATTTTATACAGCAGAAAATTTTTAACTAAATGAAATTTTTTAAATTATATTTTACTTGTTGGTACATACATTTGGGGAGAAAAATATATGTATATTATCTATGCTATTTGCAAACTTATCTAAATACGCAAATTTACGATATATACAACACTGAGTCCATGAAATCTGTGTTTAGTACCATAAAAGTGACACCAACAATTTAGGAAATATTGCATTTCCGGATGTACCAAACTTTACCAGAGATACTGGTGACATTTCCTAACTTGCGAATGTTTTATATTTGTGATAACATTGGATTTATCTAATTCGGTAGGTTTTACAAAAAAAGACCAACTTAAAGTGATTATTATAATATCTATAGATATTTGTAAACATACCTTTCATTATTTTAGATATGAGATCAATATTCTAAACGTAATATTCAAGAAAATCAATGGAATTTAAACTACATCGTAAAATGTTTATCGTTGGTTGCTTAATTAAAATTTACCTTCTTAAAAAAGCTTATTTTAGATATAAATCTAAAACTGCAATTTGTTATCTTCAGTTCTAAAATATTTACTTAAGTACATTTTCAACTTAGTCTACAGATCTTTTTAAAACTAGTGGAAATAAAAAAAATATATATACCGGAATCAATTTTAATAAGTTAATTAAGTTTCAGCATTTCAATTAATGAGTTAAAATAGATTTTTCTTTTTTAGAAATATTAATTTTATTATTTTATTTATTTTCTTTAGATGGTTTCTATACAATATTATTTCTAATTTATGTAATATGTATATTACATCTTATATATGATGTATATTATATAGTTATATCATCATTTTATAAATTATCTGTATAATGTGTTAATATTTGTATAGTTGGATTATAAATTTTTGAAAATAATATTTAAAGCCTAATAAAGAAATCTTTGTCAAATTTAGATTTACGATAAATTACAGGATTTCGAATTAAATATATCTTAATAATTACATCAATGAAGATCAAATTTTCAATATATTTTAAAGAATATTTAAATTAATACAACAATATTAATATAATAATTCATTATATCAATTTGCCATTAATCAAATTCATTATCTATACATATTTGACGATCGAGGATATTAGGCCATATTAAAAATTATAAACTCATAAGATTTAAAAGTTATTCATAATTTAATTTTCTTTTAAAAAAAATATTTTTTTATGCGAGTAATTAATATGAGATCATATAGATTTTCGTTTTTATCGTATATTACCTGTTTTAGATCTTTTCATAAATAGAGAATAATTTTAGAAAAATTTTCAAAAGAAAAGTTAAAAAATATAAAATTAAAGTTTATTAAATATTTAAGGTAATGTAATATTTTAATGGTAACATTAAAGTAATAACAGAGTTGTAATTAGAAAATTTTTTATTGAATATAGAATATTTCATAAGGTAAAATTATACACTGTAAATGTAATATTTCTCGGATTATAATTAATATATCAAACATAAAAGTGAAATATGTGAAATAAGTATTTTTTTTTAATTTTTGCCATAGTTAATACTAACAGTATTATAAATTTTGAGTCATATTAAAAAAAAATTTACTTAATAAATACATCAGTTGTGCTTATAATTAAAATTACTTATTTTTGTAGAAACTGAGTATTTGAAAAAAGTGATTTACAGCGGTAAAAAATCTTTTTCTTCGCAGAAAGTGCAGATCCAGTTAGAAGATTAATAGATACTTTGGTATTCGATAAAGTATAAATTCTAGCATTAGAATTCCAAGTAATTAAACAAAATTTTTTTGTGTTCTGTCAACCTAAAAATAAAATCACAAAAAATATATTTCACTCTGAACAAAAGCTGATAATGTATAAAAATATTAAAAAAAATTAGTAGCATTATAGAATGATTGATATTATGAATTTTCTAACTATTGATGCCGATCCGATTTCGAAAAAATTAAACTCCTTAGTTACCGGCTTCCACCGCTGTGCAAGTTTAATGCACAAGCTGTTTATAAAACAGACATAAAAGATATATAGAATATATTTCCAGAACTATACAGTTCAGCCATAAGTCTAGAATACAGCAGATAAAGTTAAATTTTCATGCAGCTGAATACCAGTGTACTTACTCGGTATGCGTAAGCACGAAAACCACGCGCAAGTCGTAGCTAATATTACGCTGAGAAGTTTTTAGAAATATATTCTAGAAGTATCTTCCACAGTTTTAGGCTGAAGCTAATAAAGCCTTTGGAAAATAAATAATATTCTGGTTAACGTAATGTACATTTTTTCAGTCGTCTATCAGAATCTTAATAGTTATCGAAAGAAGATATTGCATATATTCGCATACAGATATTAGATATTCGAGTACTTTTGTAACTTCAAATTATTAAATATGTTGAGAAATAGTTTCTTGTACATGAAAAGGTAGACGATGTATCTTACTACATAGGTTTATACTATTTCATGAAACGGTTTACTTCTACTTATTACATTTATAAGTTTTATTATAAATAAGTATCGAGGCTACTGAAATGTTTTCAGTGGATAAAGTTTTTGAATAATAATTCGCTGATACCGATGGATATCGAAATGAAAACGAAAATTTTTATTTTGTACATGATTTTGGTAAATTCTTCTGTTTATACAAATTAATTAAACGATATTTTTAAAACAGTTTTGCTAATTTCGCACCATACATTTATGTATTAGGTTATTCTAAAAATAACTTAATTTTGGTATAAAATTTTTGTAATTCCGCGTATATTTTCTAAGTTTTATATACATAGTTTATAAATGAAATCATCGATAAGAAAATTTTTTATAAAATATCATTAGATAAAAATAATAGCCGTATTATATTGTAAGGATAAAAAGTTAAGATCGGTTGTTTCGAAAGTAAAAATATATTTAAGTATGAGAAGGAATCAGCACAATATCGTTAATGCTTCCAGGAGAAACTCCAGTGAAATAATTTGGCGAAAGTGGTAGCGAAAAGGAAGGAAGTAATCATCGTACATCTGGAAACGATCAATTTCATCGCGTGGGTTTCGCGCGTGATTGCCCACAAGATTTTTTGTCGGCCCAGAAACGTCCAAAGTTTGGAAGGAGGTGGACCCGTTCAAAGCCTTATCCGTAATAATCTGGCTTGTCCGATTGGTTGATGTCTGGTTGACGTCCGGAGTCCAATAAAAACTCGAGTGGACAATTTCTCTCCCTTATCGTTCGTTTATACGTGTTACCTTTTATTTCATGTTACATTTTTTCTTATTGTTGTCCTTCGCTTAAGTTTATAGACGATAACCAAGAAATTGACGACTTATTAAACGATATACTTAATATTACTTAATATATCGGTATTTAAAATTTCTTTGCTTTCCTTTCAAATTCAATTTTAAACATTTTTATCGGATAGTATAATTCGTAATATTTACCAAACAACGTTACTATGTACAAAAGTTTTTTATCTCTAAATCAATTATAGTTTATTTATTTTTATTTGAAAATACGTATATCAAACTGAGAACGATACAAATTATTAAGTGAATTTGTTGCACAAGAATGCTTTTTTTAATTACATTGACTAGTTCAAGACAGTTATAAAAAGTTGTACTGAAATCAGTTTTGTCGATTTGTTATAAGGTGAACAATTACAATTTTAATTTTGTTTTATCCGGTGAATAATAGAATTTTATCAATCGTTATAGGTCAATTAAAAAAGCGTTTTATAAATTTTATCTTCTATTTACAGATTTTGAACCGATTTATATCGAATCAAATATATAAAATTTATTTAATATTAGATTGATATTATAAATATTATTTTAAATACACTTTAAATATAAAAAATTAAGTATTTTCATTTGAAAAATTTCCATTTATGAATAATATGGTATTATTATATTTAAAATTTTTTTATATTTTCTTAACTTTAAGCTTCTTATAAATACAAATATATATAATTATATGCCCCAAAATTGAATCTAAAATTTAATAAAATTAATCTTTGGTTTATCTTTAGAAAATATGATTTTTAAAAATACGTATGTATTATGAATGATTAAATTACTTATTTATTTTTTTAATTGGTAATTAACATTAGAGTTAAGAGTTAAGAGTTAATAATAAATTAGTATACATATTTAAGTTAGTTTATATGTTAAATTCTGAAGCTAAATCATGTATTTATTTAAATTTATTATATAAATTATACAGTTTAATATTAAAATTGATTTTATTTTTAAAACTATCAAAGTCTAATGAAATGAATGGAATAAGTATGCATATATTTGTATAATTTATAAATAAATAGTAATAAATAACAAGAGATTTATGTTTAAATTTTATCGAAAATATGAAACAATTTATTCAATACGATAAATGTATTTATCATTTTTAGATTTGAGAACAGTTGCTATATAGAATTGCTACATTTTGGCTAAGAAAGATGCTGTAACTTTATTATAATATTGAGATTTTTAAGATTTATAACGATGCAACTTGTATAAAATTTGTATTATAATTGTAAATAGGGTAAGAGATACCAGATAAATTTATAAATATTTAAATTTATACCAGTGTTAATTAAAGTCAATACAACATTATCTCGTTAAACATTTTTGTTAGCCATGAAAAAAGTCATTGTGCTGAAACGCATAAGCAAATGGACTATTAATCCTTGATAACGCAGAGTAGTTCTCTTGATAAGCAAAGAATGCGAAAGAGGTAGGTCATCACGTTGCCATGCTGCTCTAAACTTATTTTTGTGCGGTGCCTTTTACGACACGGTTAAACGGCACCTCGAAAAGATAACCTACCGGTGGTTTCTCCTATACAACCTGCCTTACAACCTTTCCTGAACTTTTATAGCTGATATCGTTATGGTGGCAGAAATGAGAGAAATATAGGAAGGAATAGATAGATAAATAAAGAAAAACAAGGACGGAACGAGTCATTCGGGTGGTGTGAGTGCGCATGCGAGCCTATGTACGTGTATATTTGTGTGCGTCGAGAAAGAAAAAATGAGAGAGAAAGACCGAGAAATAAAGAACGATGGAGTTTCCTCATCAGTTTAAAGAAAAACTGGAAAAGAATTTTATTAATTTATCCAATATTGCGATTTTATTTATAGAAAATTATTTAAATAAAAAATTTCTTGAAAATTTGCGTATTATATATATAACAAAAGTTATAAGCGAATACAATAAATCTTAATCATTTTTGTATTATAAAAACATGTATTTTACAAATTTATAACTATAAATTATCTATCAACGTTTTTATATTTATTACAATTGAATTTTATATACATACGTGAATAAATGAATACATACATTCGTTCAAGCTACGCACAAACTCACACACATATGCATATATATTTTGTTTATTTATTCGGCTATTTTAAGTTAAAATTTTTGCTAATTATAGAAAATGAAATAAAAATGAGTAATTAACTAATTGATTTATAAATCATCGTGTTAATCATTTGTTTTCAAAATCATATCATTTCCTTATCATCTTTGTACATATTAGCACGTATTTGTATTTCAACAGATTCGATATGATATACTAATGAATTCCTTTGGAATAAATAGTTAACTTTCAATAAGAATATTTAATTGGTATTTTTTGGAAAACCTTACAATTTAAATGTAACTGTCATTATTATCAATTAGAAAATTAAATTGTTT
This sequence comes from Dolichoris vasculosae, assembly GCA_018907195.1. Lineage (NCBI taxonomy): Eukaryota > Metazoa > Arthropoda > Insecta > Hymenoptera > Agaonidae > Dolichoris > Dolichoris vasculosae. The sequence goes on from JACCHY010000015.1 coordinate 1,045,053, forward strand.
ATTGAGCTAAAATTTTTATTTAAAAAATTTGACTATTCATGATTCTGTTACAATTGAGATACTTTCTGTTTTTAGAAGTTGATATTTACAATAAAATTTATCTACTGCGAACTTAATATACTTGGAACTTCTATGAAATTAAAAACAACATTACTTATTTTAATGCAATATATTTTTTAATTTGATTTTAATAACAATCTATTTTTTAAATTTATTATCGATTGAAAATAAGATATAAATTTAATATAATACAGTTGAAGCTTAATAGAGACATACATGACATAATTAAAATCTAAAACCTAAGATATTTTTTTTAAAAAATAAATCTTCGTCAAGTTTAAAATTTGGAAAAAATGTCCAAAATCGTCAGTTTTAGTTAGATTTAGTATCAATAAAGAGAGCAACATTATTTTTTTACATTTATGTCAAACCTATTGTGCATTAAATTGGTTTTTTAAAATATATACTTTTTTTGCTTTATACTATTTTTCTTTATTTCCGAATTTTAAAAATATCATTTAAAAAATGGAACAGCTTAAAATAAATAAAATTTTATAAATCTTTAAACACTTAAAATATTAATATAGATGTATTACTGAAATTTCTTAAAATTTAGTATTGAAGTATTTATTTAGGTCACTGATCCAAATTTACAATTGTATATTTATAAATTTAATATTGAAAAAAAAATTTATATTCTTTTATTATATAAATTAAATTTAATATCTTGAAATAAATAGTTAATTCTACAAAATTTATAATATTATGTATAAAAATATTTCAATTTCAAATACTTGAATTAAGTTCCAAACCATAATTTTTACGTGTAATATAAATTTAAAAAATCTTCAAAATAGTATAACTTTTGTGATCGATATACGTTTTTTATATTATCACACTTGATTTAAATATAAATATACGTGGTCGAAGGTGATATAAGTATGTATAATATATTTATTACAGTATTTTTCGAAAACAAATTTCATCATATAATAATTAATAGTTACAATATATACATATATATATAAAAAATTTTAATAATGACTTAATTATTAACTAAAAATAGATTTTTTAGTAATTACATAAAATATATGCGGTTTCATAATTATTGTTTAAGATAATTAATTCAGTAGCAGTGGCAAAAAGAGAATATTCCATAATAGTAATAGATATGCTAATCTTTTATGATTGTTTATTTTATAAAAGAAAAAAGTTCCTGTAATACATAAAGAATTAAAAATTAAATTATATACAACGATATAAAAAAGCAATTATATAAATTAGATTTTATTAAAGCAAGTTCTAATGAATTTCTTTTATTCTGTTTTTATTCTAATTTTCTTCGTTATTTTTGAACTTTGTAAACAGTATTGCGCAATGAGTATTAGTACCACATTGTATTTTCAGCTATCACGAGTATAGTAGTAGAATATAGAACTTGTATTAATTAGGTTCTAGTTTTATGCGTGCTTTACATTACAAGATCGTAAGTATGAGTGTGTGAGTACTTGACCCGAACGACTATACATATAACGAGAATACACGTGAAATTGTCTTTCCGAGTGAGTTGGCTTTAATTTGTCGAACACATTTGCATGAGTTACTTAATTTTTTTTTAAGACAATTTATTTGACTGTTTAAGTGAACAATTATACGACTTTAATAAATCTATACAATTAAATTGCTTTTCAACATTTTAAACTATTGTTCTTACGGTAGTTAAATATATAAATTCCAAATTGTAATTTGGAAATTTAAAGTAAAAATATTTAAAATGTTAAGAAAAGATTAGAATTCAACCAATTTTTCACTAATTACTTCATTTAAATGTAAAAATTCTATGTAAATTCGATAAAGGACATTTTTTAATTAGTTAATGTATTATTATTATAAATCACCATAAATTTGAAACGATTTTAAATTTTAATATAGAAGTTACTAAAGTTATTACAAAATTTTAAATTTTTTAAATTATATAGAATTTTATTATATCAGTGTTAATGTTAAAAAATTACAAAATTCATATTTTTTATGTATAATGAATATGTAATGAATATACGTATAAGTGAAAAGAAGGTAATATCTGTATCAATTATTATAAAAACAGTTCACTATAATTATTCAAAATTTTGTAATATTCGATCATTTTTAGAATATTCAATTACAGTCAGTTTCTTTTAAATTTTTAATAACATATAGATGAAATTATAATAATGAAAAGTAATTTTTTAAGTGATTAGAAAAAATAAAATAATTATATATAAATTTTAAGTCTGTATTTGATACTACTTCTTATTAAAAAAGTAGTATTCTGTCTATTCAATTGCTTCATACCAAAGTTTTACGTATGCGAATCGAACGGTTCAAAAGTTGAATAGTTTATTCAGATAGAATAAAAGAACTGAAAGTAATTAAAGTTTATAAAGAGACTATGTTGCTTATGTTTATGTAGCAGTACGAAAAAAGTATTTGTATCAAAATCTAATTAATAATCTTGCTTTAAATTTTTCAAATTTTATTTCACTATAACCAAAATATTTAAAAATTAAACGATAATTTTAAGTATTTTTTAAAATAAATTAAAATGTGTTTATAAATTTAAAAATATTTTCCAAAAAATCTAAGCGTCATTGCATTAATATTAAATTAATATTAATAAGTATTTGAATTAAATTATTCTATTATTTATAGATAAAAACTTTTATTATATCGTAATTTTTATAGAGAAAAGTCCGCTATTATTTATGTTCGATCTTTAAGTAACCGCTTATCATTTAAATTCGATTGATACACATTTGCATGCTGAATATGGATATAATTTCTTGTGCTGTTTGTAGGGATCTTGGAAATACTTGTAAGCTAACTCGTGTTATACGTACAAAGTACCTGGTTTGTAAAATGTCTAAACTTGTGAAACAGCAACAGTGTAAGATTCTATGAAGCAAAAGTTATTAAAATAAAAAAAAATTATTTTCTAATCATAAATGTTAATCGTGTAATTTTCATATTTTAAATATTATAAATCGATGTATGGTTTATAAGCTTGCATATATTATCGAAGTATCGTTATTTTAATAAAGTTATTTTTATTTTTATTCCTTGATCTACTAACTTTTATCTTCCAATTATTTAAAAGCACAAAGTTTTTCTTTTAGTATTATAATATTAAGTTTTAATATAAGTTTTAATACAAGTTTTAACATATTTCATTTCATATAATATTCATATTCACCTTAAATTTACATTTATATCATATATTTACATAAATACGGTTCTTATCACTTTTGTTCACATAAATAAATAATCTATAATGATATAGTATTTTCACAACGTGTTTCTATTTACTTAACGAATATTATGAACTTTCTAAACTTCATAAAAATATGTTTAAAAATATGTTTAAAAATATGTATTTATATCTTCGTGAATATATTCACTAATTATATATTCTTTATTATTTTTGTAAAGAAAAATATAATGTTATATGGTAAATAAAAAACTAGCGTAAAATAAAAATTTTAAATAAAAATCAAAAAATCATTATTGTAAAATTGCTTAATAAAAGTAATTATTTTTTACGACAAACTTTATATTAAATTTATTTATACAGACAACATATTAAGAGCGCGTTGCTTAATATACAGAAACTTAAAAGCTACTATTTATTTTCCGTGAGAAATATTTCAATGTTTATAGTACTTATAAATTTACTTGAAATAAGAAAAAGTTGGTTTATGCACTTATTATTAATATAGTACAACTCTCAAAATTGGCCTCACGAGTACAATAATAGGAAGTTTTCTTTAGTAACGGTAATATTTCTTACGTAATAGAAAAATTTAATAATATTAATAATTTAATAATTAAATAAATATTATTTAATCGTAAGTATCGTTTTATAAAAAGTTATAATAATATATACGTTATGTATAAATATTACCGAAGGTTAAATTTACTTAAGATACAGTATAAAGTTTTATCAGCGATGATTGGAAAAGGTTAATTACGATTTAAAAATACATGGAAAATATATATGGAAAAGATTTAGCCGATGTACGTATAATTATAAATTTTTAATAAGTAAAAAGCAATAGATTTTTTAGGTCGATATGATCAAATTGAAAACCTTAATTTTGACTATGAAACAAATTTTTCGATTTAGAATTTATCGATGTGATTGGTATCGCGAAAGTCTTACATATAAATTAAGATAAACTGCTGTATTGAATTTGACATTTGAAATTTATCAATTTTGCAGTCTGATTCATACGCGGAGAGCAAAAAATGTACACGTCATATTTTATAAAGCTTATTTATATAATAATTTTGTTGTAAATTCACAGTAACGAATCCACAAGTTTGAAAAAACATTGTTTTGGATACGCGTTTCTCAAACAAATTTATAATTAAATGTCAGTTGCATACTTACTGTCCTTATGTTATACGTTAAATATAAATGTATGTCGTCAACTAATCAAATGTTTTTCCCTAAAGAATCGCTTAATCTCGTTTTGTTCCGTTAAATTCCCCCGGTCGGGTGTTTAATCATTTTGCAAAACCGCATCGCGGTTTCGTGCACCAAACAACAATAAAATGTTCGTATGAAAGCCGACGGGCGGTCGCAGAAGAGTTGCGGGTATTTAAAATGAAAAATAAATTCGTAAATTACTATAGGTGTATATAGGACACATTTTCCCGGCACGCATACATATACATAATTCTTTCTCACGCGATCGGAAGCAGAGACAATTGCCGCGCATCTCGCTAAATAATTTAAAGTCTGGCAAGTTACCAAACGCGGCTTTGACGCAACGCGTTTTACCTCTTTTCTCTCTCTCTCTCTCTCTTTCTCTCGTTTTTCTCAAATACAATGAATAATGGATCGTAGAGGAGAAAAAAGTCTATTTCCTTTTTATTAATTTAAAGTGAAGAGTAGTATAAGCGCCTTATATTTTATTTTGATCAAATCACGCTTTTTTCTACGTTTTTTTTTTTACTTTTTCACGATTATAACGGAAATTCGAGTTTATATATAGATAAAAATAATATTCTAGTATTTTTAACGAAAATAGCATTTTTTTCAGGAAAATTATTCGCTAGTTAATTAAGTAATTTTCTATCGTAATTTTTTTAATTTACTTTGAAATAGTATTTAATTTTTTTTAATTATCAATGTTGATGAATTTTTATATTCTATCTTTAGTAGTGCAATCTACGATTAATATAAGTAATTACCAAACTTAAGAGATTCTCATCATGAAGTAATTCCGTTTTATAAACTTTTAAAGTTTTCATCCCACGGAGTTTAAAGTATACGTTATGAAACTAAATTATATTTATTCAAAATTTCTTTAGCACATAGATCCTGCAAATAAAATGACTGTTTTAAACGTATTTAATCCAAAAAAATTTTTTTATCGTTGTACTCTTTAGAAAAAAATACCGGAGTTTATTATAATTTTACACGCTTAATCAAATTCGAATGTTATACGTTTTTAACGCTTTAATTATAAATTAAAAATCGGAAAGTATAATTAATTTTTTATATTACATTTCATACGATGAAACGAATTAATTAAATTTGAAGAATTTTACGATATCAAATAAAAATGTATCAATATGAATATATATATTATAAAATAATGTATCGTTTAAAAAAATATATATAGATACGTTATTGTTAATTATATCTCGTAACTGTAATTCTCGTTGTTGTAAATTCCATCTTTTTATTTTGCTTTCGTTTAAAACACCGAAAAGCAGCGAGAAAGGGAAAGCAAAGGAGGAAAGCGAGGCGAGAACAAATGTAAGAATTTGACGATCGCTGGCGATAATACGGAGAACAAGAAGGTACGATTTGTCTATGGTGATCTATGGATGTACGGAGAGACCATTCGTTAGGTGCGATATACAGAGTCACGTAAAGGTATCGTGACAATCGGACGAGGAAAGGATTTGGTATAAGCGATAGCTTTATCCGATCTATATTCTCTTTTGTCATCCTCTTTCTCTCTTTACTGCCCTTCGCCTTTAATTTTTATTCGCGCGTGTTATACTCGGTCGCAGCGGTCACCGAGAATTCTCTCAAGCTTTTGATAAATCTTTGTCTTCTCGCGGAATAGTATATTGGATGTTGATCTTTCTACACAACTTTGAGGTAGGATGCCGAAATACCGTACATCTTCAACGTTACAAACATTTTCTTATACACTCGTTACTTCGAGGAGCGTCGGTTACGATATATATATATATATATATATATATTTCACTACGTACGTTACCTAAATTTTTCAACTATTTTTAACATTTTTATTCAACGTAACATTCAAATCTGTATTTCGTTTATTTTATACACATAAATTATTGGCGTTCTTTGGAATTCGGTTTGTTCTCGTTGACAAAATAACGTCGAATCCAATTTGGCGCGAGCGATACCGATTTACCCTTAGGAATGAAAAAACGAACGTAGCTGATGCGACGCTTACACTGTAAGCTAAAATAAAGAAGGTAAAATGCGTGCAAAGTGTCACGGAAGTCGAGAGTCTGGAAAGTGGAAAAGCCACTTGCCAACGAAGCGGATTAAAAAGGACGGTATAAAGGTAAAAAAAAAAAAAGGAGGAGAATCGCGAGCATCCGTCGCGTCGTTTAGGTCTAACGCTAACCAGGGAAAAGGAAACGGTAATGCATCCGGATGAGGAAGAATAAAATGGTGCTGGAGGAGCTTATAATTACTCAGAGTTCTCTTCCAGTGTCCTCGTGAAGCCTCTCTGATGGATCTTTCCCGTTCCAGTTTCCATTCCTTCGAATCCACCCTCCTTCCTCTCTCTCTCTCTCTCTCTCTCTTATCGCTTACCTATTATTCTTTTGCGTACGCGTTCTTTATCTTCTTCTACCAACGTTTTCTCGCCTCCGATCGCGTACGAACGATTCCTCCTTTCTCTTAATCTCTATCCTTTTCCACTTTTGCTATTCTCGCTCACCCAATGTTTTCTTTTACTCTTTGGGTCTCAAACTATCATTCGTCCATTGTTTCTATACTCTTCCCCCGACTCGGCGGTGCTCGCAGATTTTTTCACCTCATTCGCGACCGACGTGTTCGGTTTGCATAAATTTTTATAAAGAAACTAAATCTTTCGAATAAACTCGTCTAAAATTTAAGGACAATTTAAATAATTGAATGTTACAAAATAAGTTGAAAACGTTAACGAATTGTAGCTGTATAATTTTTCAATACGTAAACGTACAAAAACAACTCTTTCATTTGTTTATTAAACGGTATTTATAGTTCATTTAAACATTATCGATCGTGGAGGAAAGTCCATTAATCAATTTTCGTCTTTAAAATATAGGTTCTTTAGCTTTAATTAAGATTTAATTTGAACTTTAGTTTATACGATTATAATTAGATTATTAAAAAGTAACTTCAAAATTTGGAACTTTAAATCAAATATTTTTTTAAATTTTATACCATAAATTATTTATGTGTAACGCGACCTAATTATTTTGCCAAATAAGTATATATAAAAAATGTTTATCGTTCAAATCTTTTTGTTAGAAATTTGCAAAAGAGTATTTTTAATTTAAAAGAGAAGTACGACGATAGGATAGCGAAAGAATATCGGGGTAGAGAAAATAAAAAAATTAAAAAACGGGGGGAGGTACGACAAAAGTACGAGGATGGATAAGAAAAAACAAGAAGAAATAAAAAAAACTCGTACCGATCGAAGGAATTGCGGTAGGGCGAAAAAAGTTTTCGTGCGCGGATTCCTTCCGATTTTTTGACATCTTCCGAGACCTCCCGAGACATCCCGAGACATCCCGAGACATCCCAAAACACCGTAACCTTTCTTCCAATTTCGGTTGAACGTAACGTAAACAAAATTGTCGTTCGATCGATATTTTTTCCTGCGAAATCCTTGGGCTTTGAAAACGTTTGACTATTCCAACGGTCATTTTGCTTCCCCGAACTCCCTTCCATAAACCGGGAAAACGGGAAGGGGAATCCGCCAAGGCCGAAACTCATACGCGGGCTGGAAAATTTTAGCCCGCGTCGAGTGTTTTAAAAAAATGGTTTTAATTTTATAACTTTAAAAAAGGATTTTTATATTTTTTTTATCGTGCATATGACTTTGAAAATAAATTTAAAAAATACATTGTACATCACGAGAATTTTTATTTAAAATTTGAGCTTTCAAGTGGATTCGTTTAGCTTTTTTATTTTATGTTATATCGACTGCGGATGTTTAATATTTTTCTTTACGAAGTATGATTACTCGTAAATATACAAGGTATAGAAATTTACATAGGTTAAAACTAGTTACAAACGTGGACTAAATTAGTAACGTTTTTATCTTCGTGTATCTTTTATACACGAATGTGGTCTATACTTTTTTTTTAAAAATTACAAACTCGTATTTCAAGATTTTAATCTTTTATAACTTGTAATATTGCTACGGATTCGATAAATTTTTATAATTTATAGTATTTCTCGAAGCATTTGTAAGTAGTGAGTTATAACGAATGGTCGAAGCTTAAATTATAAATGGTTGGTGTTTCGAGAGTTTTATGTAAATTTTATCTCGCACTGCTTAGGAATGGACTGTTTAAATGAATATGGTATTCTAGCTTTCAAGATATATTAACATATAATTAGCGTTCTGAAATTATTTTTTCAAACAAATAAAAAATACAGATCAGTTTTACACAAACATATAATTAACTAAATACATTTTTGAACAATTGTAATCGAAATCAACCGACACCTTTAGCTATTTCCATAAACAAATTTATATTTTACCCATTACATAAAAATACAGATTACCGCGTGTAGGTACTTATTTTTCTATGATTCTATAAACGTATGTACTAAATGAAATTATTTTTATCGAATAGAAATTTATTTACATATTCGTGTAGACTTTGTTCTGTGTATATACGTATATTATCCAATCTTGAAAAGTATATTTTTAAAATGTATAAATATAAATTTATAAAAGTGATCCGAAGTTAAATTAAAAAAATCATATAATGTTTTATTTATTTAAAGATATATTAATAATTGTTTCGATATAAAAATATTTAACGTATAATAAATTAAATAAACATTATTAAATAAATTAATTTTATTCGTTAAATTAATTTCAACTCGAATGTTTTAAGATTGAGAAAAATTGAAGCTTAAAAGGAAATTATTTATATTATAAAAGATAAAATGAAAATTAAAAAACTATTTATTTAACACGTAGAATACGTATTTATTTAATTTTAATACGAGTAAGACACATATATTGAACACGCTTGTAAAGTTTTAGTCAAGTTTTATTTTAGTTCTAAGAACTTTTAAAATATTTATTTGTCAATTTGCATAATTATACTTTTATATTATATTGTAATATTATTTAAGTATAACAGTAAGATAAGTACTAACTTTAAATGAAATGTAATTAATTTCAGAATTAAATGTGTTTTTTATTTGATTTATGTGTTGTATTACAGATTAATCATATGTATTATATATTTAATATTATTATCGATCATTGCATCGTTCCCAAATATTCGAGTGAACTATTTAAAATCTTACGGCTTTTAAAACGTGTGAGAAATACAAAATATATCGCTTCCTAGTTTTAAGCTATTAATTAACAAGATAATAAATTTTTCGATGTAAGCTACGATTACTTATAGAAATTATAAAAATATTTTACCCATATAATTTTTAATGATAACAGTAGCTAATGTTTGTACAGCGATCGGATTCTTTATAAATTAATTTTAAATTTATGAGATAAATAAAAAATACCGATTTCATCGTAGCGCATAAGAAAAAAATGAAATTCAACGATACAAATTAAAATGAAAATTATATTCTAAAATTTTTAATCGACACTATAAATTTTTAATTTTATTAAATACATTAACTACACTGTATACTTTTATTTCTCATATACCTGTCACCTTTTATTACCTGTACTTTTAACTTAATATCATAATTTAATAATATTATACAGTTTATTTTGTTTTAGAAAAAATTAATTAATTTTTTTTGCTCTTCTTTTTTTATTTTGATTATCTCACAATTTCTTCTTAACCTTCCTCCTCTCCTCGTGATGCTTTCCTTCTTGCTCTGTATTTCATCTCAGAAGCCGACTTTACCAAGGATCTTGAATTCGTTCACTTAGCGCTCTTATCTCGTTATCTGGTTTGCCCATTCTTTTCGTTTACATTCTAAACTACGAAGGATTCGTTCTCTCAGCAGGTTTCGCAATAGCTATCGCACATTTTTGCGGACAATCCGAGGGCTTCGAATTATGGTGTAAGTAAGTAGATTGAACGCAGGGACAAAAGATGTCGAGAAGAAGAAAATGCAACACTTGTTAAACTTTGAGAGAAATGATTTTCGACTTGAAAAAAAATATTTCTCTCAGACTTAGACGCAAAGTTTTTTCATTCTATGTAGCAATAAGCTTATTAAATGGAAAAAATATTTTCTTTTTTACAAGACTCTAGTGATTCTTATGCTATGGGATCCGGCTGAGTAAAACTTTTTGTAATAATGAGAGCTTGCGCTTTTTAAGAGTTACGAAATCAGGAAAAAAATTTATTTACGTTACTATTTTTCTTCTGTAAGCTTAATTTGTTTTTGAGTTGGAAATATATAATGTAAGAAATGGATTATACCGAGGCACATAAATAATATTACTTACTTCTTTTTAATTTAATAATGATAAAATATCGAGTAGATTTCAGAAATTCTTACGTATACTTCTAAAACGCGTAAACAAATTTTTAAGAAAAATGGATGAACTATTTCTAAAAATATTAAATTAATACGTGAATATATCTAACGATTTATAAATAATATTATTTCAATCATCCAAAAGTTAAAAATTTATTAATATTTCAATGATAAATTTCTATTATACGATTATTATTCAATTTTCAAAGTATTTTTAGAAAAAACTTTTTACTTTTGTAAATTTAAAGTAAGTTATAATTTGATTAAAAATACTTTCGAATAACGAGAATTTATGTTTTTCTTATAAATCATCCAAACAAATTTAATACCTTTATATTATATTTCATAGATGATAGTATTTTACAGTTATGTGTATGTTAACTATGTGTTTGTTAAACATGCATTATACAGTAAAATTAATTTTTTTTAATAATATTCAATGATAATTTAACAAAATAAAATAAAAATTATCCAATTTAATAAAAATATAAATACTAGAGTCATATAATGAAACATATTTTTAACGTAGATTATGCTATTGAAATATTGAAAAAGTAAAAATACTATTAATACAAATATTTAAATTTTATCAACCAAACAATAACAAAATATGAAATAACTTATAAAGGAAGTACACCATAACGAATAAATTCATAAATAATAATATGAAAAAGGTATTGAAAATAAGAGAAAGAGAATGAAAGAGAGTAAAAGATCGGATGAATGAGAGCCAGCAATGGAGAGAGGGAGAAAGAGAGAAAAAGAGAGGCGTCTTCAACAGTAGAAGATAGTTGAAAATCTTTCTTAAATAATGACTAAATGTCTAGGGTTCTTATTTAAGTTGAAAATGTTTTTAACATAGATTGTTTATAAATATATAAAAGAATTTTTCTAGTTTTAAAATAAATCTAAAGCGATATTAATACATCGTAATTATTTAAATTTTTCCAAACAATAAATGTACGAGTGCACTCTTATATTTTCAATATTTAATATTAAAAATTATATTAATTAAAATTTTTTTTAACTACAACTACCTAATATTTACAAAATAATTGAAAAACATATATTTATTATCAATAGCAATTTGATTTCATAATTTAAAATCGATTTATTTAAACAATACTTGACACAACAATGTGTTTTTTAATTTAAATGATATTTAGAATTTATTATTTATTAATACCTACTTAAATATTTTGATTTTTTATTTGATATAGATTATTATATTAAACATATTCATAGTTATTAACATTTTAATTAGATTTTTAATAGTTTTTCTTTTACTTTAAATGTACTTTTTTCACAATTCAATTTTTTGCCACGTTTTAAGTGGAAAATTTGAGCCTCTTTTCTCATACTAAATCTGGGCTAAGTAAGTCTAGACTTCAAAGAAAGATTACAGTTGCAAGATTCAAAGCAGCCTTGGTTTCAGCAAGTATGGACATTTAAGTGAAGCTGTACGTAAAAAAGAACAAGTGAACTCAATGTTGATGAGTGTGAACTCTGAAAAAAGAGTAGAAAATAAAAACTGAATGAGGAAATTTCGCTTAGAATATTTGTTTTAATAAATCGAAAGTTTAAAGCGTGCATAAAAATTAAAGAAAGAATTTGAGTAAAGTTAAATCTTCACCCTGATAATATTATTTGCTTAAAAAATACTGTATTTAAATTATATTTTTTAGCATTTATTAATGTAATCCATTAAACATTTGTTTTCGTAAAATTATTATTAGTACTGAAAATCGTTAACTTATTATTCTTTTTATATTTTTTGATTTATTCATAACATTTTACATTTTTTTTATTCCGTATTAATTTTATTTTTATTAGAATATTTCCAGATCATTTGTTTTTAATTTTTATACTCAAGTTATTATTTTTTTTTCAATTTATTTATTGAGTTACACGTTGTATGTATTTTAATTGATAGAATTTATTCAATTTTGAACTCCGAATAAAGAGTGAAGTAAAAATATTTGTTATGATTTATTTTTAAGCACTCAATTTATTTCTTTTTCTTATTTTATATACATGCACAAAAAATAATTTATTATTATATTATAAATAGTAATTATAAGGTTCAAATAAATAATATTGAAAATTTTATATATTTTTTCAAATTTATACTTTTAGAATTACATTTTTTCAAATTTACTATTGTTTTTTGTAAGCACGTAAGATTTTTGTTAATTTACTTTTTGAGAAGCCTTAAAAGTAGATTATTTATTATGCTATGATATATATTAATGTTTAAATATTGTATTATTTTTTTATCGAACTTTTATCTTCGACACATTTTTTGTACAAATTTAAATGTCAAATGTTTTTGCTACTTGTCATTAAATACAAATAATTTAATTAATTTATTACTTTAATTAGACTTAATTTACTTTATTCTTAAAATCGAATAATGAATATCAAAAAATTTGATATTAATTAAAGTAATAATTAATCAAATATTATGAGTAGTTTTAACGTTAATTATTAATGATATTTTATTGATTACAATTTTTTAATTATGTATCAAAATAGATATAAGATATTAGATATAAATGTAAATATATAATATTAAATGGGTTTAAATGTATTTTTAATCTATTTAATTATATAAAAAATAAAAGAATATTTTAATAATTTCATTATTGCGTGAGATTTGTTCTATAATTCATATTTAATAAGAATATCGGATTTATGATTTAAAAGTATTTTATAAATTCAATGCTGCAATAATAGGTATTTTAAAAGTGAAATATTTTAAAGTGTCTTTTAAATACGTAGAACAAAATTTAAAATTTTTATGTTAATACAACATTTAGAAATACATTTCTGAAATATAATTTAATTATTTGATACGAATTTACTAATGAAATTAATAAATAATTATATTTAAAAATTTCATTATATCAACTGTTATTATATTTATATTTTCAAAAGCATATTGTTGCACATTTTATTTTGAGTTAGAATGTAGAAAAAAGTTTTTCGCGTAAATGTAAATATAAATGGCCAAGTGAGAGAAAAATACTTTTCCTCAGAAAATTGATTCTCGCATTATACCTTTATCGTAAACTGATATTGCTGATAAACAAGTACTCGCTTTTCTTTTGTAGAGCACGAAAATGGAAAGCTTTAAGCTTACAATGCAGTGATCTAGTAAATTTCTCAATATTGCTGTAACATTCTTTTACATCGTAGATTCAAAGGCTAGAATTTTGGCAGAAAAGGAAGAATTTATTTCGAACTATTATCTTTGATTTTAATTTTCTATTTATAAATTAAAAAATAAATATATAATTTTTTAATACGTATTTTCACATCTCTTTCTTTCCTTTCTGTGCTTGTGAATAGTTGCCTCAAGTCTTTTTTTTAATCTTTCCTTATTTTTTAATTTGTCATTCGACTTTATTGCTTTTTCTTCCACTTCTTCTATTCTTTTTATTTTATTTAACTCTTTCCACAATTTTTTCAAAATTATAAAAACTGTAATGTATATATGTATATAATTTATGTATATATATAAGATATTTTATTATCAATTTCTTATTCGACCGAATAAATTCAACTAAATACACTTTTGTAATCATTAAGCATTAAAAAAAGTTCTCAGCTTATAATTAATTACTATTTTATATTTTGTATTTTCTTCTTTCAAAAATATCATCGGCAACTTTTTGACACTAAATTTTTATTTTCTTTTTCCGTCTAATTATAAGTTCTGTAATAAATGATAAATAATTACGAAAGTTTTTTTTGAAAAAAATGTACGTTAAAATTTCACGAGTTTGGTTAAAAATCTTCAAACGTAAAATATATACTATATTATTCTATAGTATATTATATTATTACGTTTATATGATGTATTAATTTTTTAGCTTATTTTATTTGAGTAACATCTATAAGCTTTTGTATATATAATAAAATATCTGAGCATTAAAATATAGTATATTTGTATTATTTAGTAATGTTATTGTAACCCGGTAAAGCAGATATACTGTTTTATTTAACAAATAATTTGTTTTCTTTTTACAATATATATCTTTGTTTGTTTTTTCATAAACAAAAATTTTAATATAAATATTAAGTATAAAAGCAATAAAATTAATAATGAAAATTTAGGAAATTGTTTTAGTGTAGGAAAGTAATTAAGAACTGTAAATTTTTTCTCAATCAAATCTACAAAATTTTCTTAGAAATTATGTAAATAAATTTGTGTAAATATAGTAGAAGTATGATTTTTCTTTTATTATAAATATAATATACATGGTAAAAATATCTACATAGATATTATTATTGTGTAAGTAGAGTTAAAATAATGCAACGAGCTTTATAATTGTTAAAGTATTAAATAAAATGAGAAAAGAAGAAGAAGTAGACGGCAGTTTAATAAAGTTAAGAGGAAATTCAATATAAAAAAGAATTAAAAAAAGAATTAAAATGATTAAGAAGTAGAAGAGTTTAGACAAAAATAAGAATATTCAAGAATAAAAGAAACAACTAATGAATCTATATATAAAAACTTCAGATATGAAGAAAAATGATTTTGGTTCCTATGAAACAACATTAAACGTTAATAATAAAATAAATAAAATTATTGTTTTTTGAAATGATAGTTCACGATAACAAAGGTAGAATACTAAATAAAGGCTTAAAAATAATTTGATTAAAATTAAACTTGTTTCAACATCTTATATTTGATCCTTTTATTTTCCATTTCTAATCGAATTCTAATCTGCCGAATAATCATATAAGCTGTAAGAGGAAGAGCGACAGAAATATGCCGACGCAAAGTTACGCAGTTGCAATATACATCATATTAATTAATGAACCGGCTCATGATACAGAGTAATTTTTATTTGAATTTGCTTTGGTCTTATTTGAATCAATGAGTGTCATTTCTGTTTGACGAAATTTTGGCAAATATATAATTCATCGTTATTATAATTGTCTGAGTTTCATAAAAGTAGAATTTAATATTGAATTTCCATCTTATTAATTATAGAATTAATTTAGCATTTAATTAATTTAATTATTATAAAATTGATGTTTCAATAAAGAGGCAATATTTTGTAATAAATAAAATATAAATAAAATTAGGAATCTGTAATTGTTAAGGATAAAACAAGAATTACACTGTCATTTACGCATATACAAATTAAAATTATTTTGTCAAATTGAAATCATTATCGTCTTATAAATTGCTACAATATATTTATTAAATGAAATGAATATTTAAATATTTATTTTTTAACGTAAATTTACGACAAAATAAAAATCATTATACATAATCGAAACGAATACGTTACCTGATTTTTATATAACGGAAGAAGAAAAACTTAAGGTATTTGGAAATCAAGTATTCGAATAAAGCAATTGTATGTAATAATATTGTACTAATATTATAGAGTAATTAGGTCACTCAGATTAAGATTGTTCGTACACGTTTGTACCAAGGATGTAAAATAAAAAAGTAATGTATAAAATGATTATTAATTAAACTAAATGCAATAAAAACATTTTATTTTCTCTGTAAGATCCAAATGTATAAATTTAGGAAATACAATATAGTTTTTGGTTTCAATACACGTACTATGATTCTTTTAAAGTACATTTTTTACTTTATTACGAATAAAAAATTTTAATTTTGTTTATGCAATCGAATATAAATATACAAGAAAGGCTTTAATATTATTTTTTTAGTTATAATAAATTAAAATAAACGAATAATTGACTTTAAAGTTTAAATATTCTTCAAAAAAGCTGCTAATTTACTTTATCGCTGCGAATCGCGTTATTTTATGCCGAAATAAAAAATAGAAAAAGAACACTGAAAAATAACTAAAATATCAGATATTTAGATATAAGTAAATACAGATACGGAAGATTATAAGTAGTCAAAAAAGAGAATAAAGCACATATCGAAGAAATGAAGCTGAATAAACGCGACTAAGCGATCGGATAAACTTGAGTCAAGTACTGGAAACTATAATTTCCAAACTAGAGTAGAAGTAATGATAAACAAAGTCAGGCAAAGGAAACGGGATAAACCATCGATAAACCATCGATAAACCATCGATCGGTCGAAAAGTATTAATCAACTCTTTTGTAGATACGATCCGACCGTACGCGAACGATCGTCTCCAAATGCATGCATTAAAACACAGGGGTTGTCGATCGCACCGACAGGCGGTTCCGAAGTTGAATTACCGCTTGATACGTTCGTTTCGAGAGTGCGGGTGTGTGTTATCGGCTTAGCGGAGAGGGAAACATGTAAACGTCGCCAACGACTTTGTACTGTAATTTTGATAATTCAATTTTCGCGAATAATAGTATTTGCGATAGCGCAGATTTTCCGATTGCTATTTCTTTTTAATCGCGTTTTAGTACACTTATGATACCGACCATTGTATTTTAATTAAAAATGGGAAGGGAATTTTACGCTACGAGGCAGTGAATTACAGATATTGCGATATGTTATCGCAAACCAGGAATATTCGTATCATATGAAATATTTTAATAGGACTTGTAGATGGTTTTGAATGTTAAAGGAATATCAAATTTTAGATATTTTGCTTTGAGGTTCGAATGTCTACCTATAAATTTAAGTTACGAAAATCGATTATGTATTTTCATTTCTTTCCAGATTCTCTTCAATTACGAATAATAAAGTTTAATACTTTATTTTATAATTTACTACAAATAATAGGTATTACAAAATATTTTTTGAAAACCATATTTTTAAGTTAGCTTACAAAATATTTGTATTTATTTATTAAACGATAATACCATTCACTCGCTAAATTGATATTTATCAAGTGACTTTAATCGAGCAGCTTAAATATTATATTTGATTTATATAATTACATTTTAATGACTATTATATTTTTAAAGATATTAACAAATTATTAACTATTTGTTTTAAGTTACTAGTAACAAAATTTAAATAAAAAGTATTGGTTTTCTCAAAATAATATAAGATTTCATATAGTCTTCTTCAGCATTCATTTGTGTGCACAGAAATTCGGGACAGCTATTTAAAACTGTTGATTCATTCGTTAAATATTTTTAAATATATTTTAGGATATATCGGAATTGTTTTAAATAATTTTTATAATTATATTTATTGATATTAAATGTATAAAATAAATTGTTGCACGTAATTTAATTTTGATCAATTATACTTTTACTTTATATCAACTACTGAGTTATTAGAAATAATTATATCGATACCCTAATATAAAATAAATATCCATTAAATATTTTTTTACCTTTCCTTCTTTTTAAATAAAATTCAATAATATTTTAAACTGATCGATGTACTTACGTATGAATATAGATTTGTTTAAGTTAATTTTTATTATCAAACCTTAAAGATCTTTTAGAAACAAGTTTATGGAAATTTTAATTAATGGATTTAATTAATAGCTATTATTTTCTTAGTTTTTCTGTTTTTATCAAAAATTTTATTCTAAAATTTAATTAAATTTTTTAGTATTAAATAATGTCGTAAATTAAGCAGTGATAATTATTTGAATTTTAACGATCTTTTTAATGAAAAACTCTATTTTATAATTATTATTATAATATGAGTTTATTTTGAAAAATAAATTTTTATCCTTAAATAAATTCTCTAATTTAACAATTATTTTTATTGTGAGCCGTAATTACTAAATTAATGTCAAACTAAAGTATCGCTTGGAGCGATCAATGAGCATCAAGAATTAAAAAAGTTATTAATTCACTCATCTGTACATACTCTCAAGTTAACCATACTATCATCAAAGAGATACTGTATTTAATGCTATCGTAACTTTTACTTTAATTCTGTTATCGTAGATATTATAGCAACTTTAATTTTTTGCTGGTTAATTAGATAAAATTGTAGTAGCATAATTCTCATAGTATTCAATGTATTTTATATTTCTGATCAAAATATTTATTAATTAATAATTGATAATTATTAATTATACGCTAAGAAATTTCTAATTTCTTCAATTTCATAAATTTACTTTTCAGCTAAAATAACTGAAGCATATTTTAACGATGGAACTAATTTTCATTACTTTCGCAAAAATCCGCAATAGATTTATAAATTGTTCGTATTTATATTTGTTCCCATATACTTTCGACTTATGAATCTAAATTAGAGATTATTAGCAAAGCGTTAACGATAAATACAATTTCAATAAGTGTTTATTTAAGGCTAAATGTTATAAATATAGTAAAGTGATATTGCACGAACAAAAAATTTTTAAGTAAATTTTTATTTGAAGCAAATGTTTTATAAAATATAAATAATTAAATTTTTAAATTATTATATATAAGTAATATTATTCATATATCTCATAACCCATAATATAAACGTGTGATAATTTGAAAATATAAAAATAGAAATAAGAAAAAAGAAGTAGAGACAAAGTAAAAATATAATAATGATAATAGCGTTAAAAGTTCATGATTTTTAATAGATTCTATTCAAATGTGAAATAAATTAATAAATTCATCATCTAATTAAATAGATTTAATGCAATTTAAAATTTAATATAACAAAAAAGTATTTTACATGTAGTTATGTATAAATTGAAGCGTAACATTTTTAAATTTTGATATTAAGAATCGTAGGATTGAATTTATATTTGAATAATGGTATTAAATATTAAACGTCAATGAAACAATATTTCGAGTAAATATGAATCAATTAACAAATTCTGTATATTAATATACCGAATTAAATAATAAGTTAATTTCTTATAAGTACTATTTAAAAAAATATACGAAGAAAAAAAAACAATTCCAAAATTTATATCAACATCATATTATAAACAATATTTACAATTACAATATTTATTAGTTTAAAAGCATATTTCAATAAAATTGATTTACGAGTATTATCATAAATAATTTGGGGGATGATTTAATTATTACGAACTTAGTAACCATTCAGGTTTCATATTGTACACTAAAATTAAAAACTTATACAATTAAATAAATTTTATTAAATATTTTTTCTTTTTTTATAATACTAAAAGAAATGTATGTTATTAAAACTATTAACTCCTATAATTTATATGTTTTATGTGTATAATTTATGTTTACTATCTGTGTTTAATTTAACACTATCCTTTTATGTTTTATCCTATTTAATTTTGGTATTGAATAAAGTAATAAACGAGTAATTGAAAATGATGTTATGTATTTTAGTGACTGCTTAAAAGATTAGTAATATTTATAATAAATTTGTACAAGCGAATACGCATTTTCAATTATAAATAATACAATAATACAGATGAGGTAAATGAGGCAAGTAATAATCTATAAAAGCTTAGATCTAATCTGCGAATCGTAAGTGGAAAAACTTCTTAGCGGAACTTATGTTCTTCTTTTAGTTGTTTTTGTCCGAGTATCTATGCATTGTCGTGCACAGAATTGAGGAAGCCAACGACTATAGTTTTGAACTCTTTGAAACTTGTACATCCGATTGAAAAGCACTTGTTAGTTGACTCCAAATTTTCCTACTAGCTTTTTGTTCTACCTCAGGGAATTATATCATAGAAGTTGTTCTAATTCTTTATTTTTAAGTTTTATCGATGTTTAGATATATTTTCAATAGGGTATCAAAATGATCATTATAGAATTTTTATACTACTATTTATGGAAACGAGTGAAAATTTTGACAAACTAATAAAAAATATATAAAACTTTAAGGAATTTTTAGAGTTTACATTTTACAACAAAATAATATTTGTGAAATTTACTTAATTTTGGATAGTCTTTGTAATCATTATTTATCATTGAATGATCAGTGACTCAAATTATATTTATAATATATGCGATACAAATAAGTTTAGAATGATAAGTGAGCTAAATTACAAATATTAAAATGAAATTCAAATTATTTATTTTGACCTTTTTGTATGAACTTACAAAACTGTTATGTAACTACATTGAGATCTTTTAAAATTATTAATATGCTATTTTCACGTAAATTGGTTGATTCTATCGAAATAAATGATATAAATAATTAATATTTTAAATATTATTAATTTAAAAAATGAAATAAAATTATTTGTTTAAACATATAAATATATTAGTTGAAAAAAAATAAGAAAGATCTTCATTCCTTAAAAAAAGGAACAAACTCTCACAAAGATATGAATGAAAAATATTTATATAAGCGTCTTGAATTTTCATTTTTTAAATATTAAATGGCCTATACAATAAAAAAAATATAATAAATCGTAACCTTGTAACGTAAAAAAAACATTTAAAAATTTTTTAAACTCAGTAAAAGTCGAAATCTTTTCATGAAAAGACGGTATATTGCTTTAAAAGTTGCTTGGCATCTTCAAGTTTCCCGGCGTACGGTGCATTGACATTTCATTTTCGAGAAGAGGCAAACAGCTGATCCGACTATTCGACGTGACGACGATGAAGAGGTGAAACGTGAGCTGATTTTGTTAGTCGGTCGATCAACACTAAGGAAAAAAATGAAAGATTTAAGTTGGAATGCGAAAAAGAAATTTACGTTTACTATACTTTAGTTAGGACCAAAATCTTTTATAAAAATTTATTCGATTTAATTTAGTCTGTAAAGAATTATTCGATATATATATTTTTATTGCTGTAACAAAAGATTGTTACCTTGATTTATAAATATTAACGTGTGATAAAAGATTAAAAAATTATTAATCAAATTAAAAATGTCAAAACTTATCAATTATATTTTTACATCGGAAAATGATTTTTTATATAATTAAAAAATTTTATGTTATAAATATTAGTTTTCTAACTCAGTTTAAAAAGATGATCGATAATTTTTAAACACTAAATTTATGTAAATTAATAGACTGCGAGATAATTTATATGAAACGAACCGAACAAAACATATTTATATTAAATAAAATTATACGAAGTTAGCTATATAAACATATAAGATTGGATCCACATTTTTACATTTTCTATATATTGCAAATAAATAATATATAGAAATAAATTTAAATAGAAAATAAGATAAAATTCGAGTACTAAATTAAAAAAATTTTATATTGCCTTACATTACCAACATTAATGGCAATTAAAAATTCATGTTACCTTTATATGTCTATAAATGTTTTCGTAACCTCGGAGCATGCGAAAAGCTCCTCTTCACGTTTACTTTGAAATAGAATGAGGCTCGGAGTAGAGCAAAGGATGAAAGAGAAATACTTTTTTCTTCTTCGAGGAGGGACGAGGTAATGAAATAGCTCGATGTTCATTTACAGTTCAACGTCGCTTTACGATTTTTAATTTCGTTCGGAGGGATTACCCTGTACTGACACGAAGTAAGGGAGAGAGAGAGAGAGAGAGAGAGAGAGTGAGAAGGTCGAGAGGAAGAAAATAAATCAATTCCCTCAGCTTACTATTCTTTCAAAACGAATAACTGCAAGCAAGTGAAAAAGTAAAACGAAAAATGGATTTTCACCAAATATGAATGACAAAACTGAAATTTTATTCATTTTTATATTGCTATTGATACTTTTAGTTTATTCTTTTTTATTCAATTACTTCTTTGTAATTAAATATCAATGCTTCTGTTTATATTACTTTCATTAATATGAGTATAAATTTATTTTATACATATCAACAACTTTACATAATATTATGTTAATAGATGTTTTTTAATTACTAATGATTCATTTTATTTTTACAGGCTAATTTTCAATCTAATTAATAAAATAATTAAATTTTTTTTAGTATTATCGACAAATCTTAAAATATTATTTATTTAAACATGATAAATATAATTTAAGCATATATAGACTAAGATAAAATTTTGAAAAAGTGGAATGAAATCGTATTAAAATTTTTTTTATAAAATTATATAAATTTAATATTTGTAAAATCTATTTTTAAAATATTTATGTATAAGCTTTTGGATATTGCATATTAATTTGAACTTCATATTAATACATAATTTCAAATAAAAGAATGTTATTTCGTATTGTTTGATACAATATTTTTGTGCAGTATACATAAAAGTATTAATAAGATAAATAGAAAATTATTTACGAATATTATATTGCGTTCTATTATTATTTTATTTTATATAATAACTAATTTGATACAAAGAATAAATTTTGTCTTGCTTATGATATCGATAATAATTTAAAATAAATTTTATAAAGTTGTAAAAATAAATAATATGTGTGTATGTGTGTGTGTGTGTAATTGAATAAACTGAAATATATTCGGAACACCTTAAATTTCAGTTGTGTAGCTTAATTAGTAGATAATCTTACGTTTAGCATTGATTCTTTATTTTCTGCGTAGAAGGATGGACGACTATTGCAATGTTTTATAAATTAGATTATATCTATTTTTTGAAATATAATAAAAACTAAAGCTACGACTCACAATCATTAGACTGGAAAAAAATTCAAATTATCGATCTTAAAGCCTTTGTCAAAGTGATTTATAGAGAAAACATCGTAAACTCGTTAAAGCAAGTGCCACCATCTTTTGAACGCTTCATTCGTTATAATTAGTGTAGTGTATTATACATTAGTGACACATTTTATAAATAATTTATGATTAGAAGATATATTTTCACCTATTAACTTGAGTAACTAACGAAACTAATTTGTAATCATATCTTTGATATTTTTTTATAATAGAATATAAATGAGAAAAGTATTTATCGACAAAAGAAGTTACATTTTATTTGCTGAAAAATTGTTTTAAAAATATCTATAACTATATTAATATAGTATATCTATTAAAAAAACTAAGATTGTATTATTCATAATGTGGAGTTTAAGTTATGCTTACAAAATAATACTATTCTATACAATACATCTTTGTTGTAAATTTTTTTATAGCTACATGTATTTCAAAGGAATAATATCCATTGTGATTTTTTCTGTTTTATCATTCACACTTTTGTCATATCCTTCTTTTCGTATTTATTAAATATAAAATATAATAAAAACCGAAAGTATATAATTATACAGTATAGAAGTATTATATTATAATACAGAAGTTTTGTTTAGAGAATTAGTAATTTAAATTTATATAAAAGAAAGAAAAAAAAAAGATGTATTATAAATTAAAATAATTTTGAATCATTTGATTTTAATTGTAAAATAACTATTTATATTTTATTAAATAAATAAGAATTCAATGTTATTATTCAGTGTTATGTTAACTAAATTAGAATTCAGTTCTATTTTCAAGTTTTACCGATACAAAAGTGCTACATTATTATTCATTTACATTTATTTTTGTAGAAATTTCTCGATTTTTAATATAATATATTTTTAATTGATCGTATTTTTAACAGAAAATTATAATATAGAATATGACTACAATGTATTATAATTACCTTAATTTAATACAAAATAACGAAATATTTTTATTTTAGAAAAGATTTATTTTTTATAATTTTATTTAATCATTTTTTTTTTAAGTCTCAATTTACCTCAATATATTTTTTCACTTCAATGTCAAAATTAAAAATTTTAAATAATAAAATAAAAGATTTTTACTTTGTAACTTTAAAATATTCGGTGCATTCAATATTTCCATACTTTTGTTTGTATTAACAAAATAAGTATTTCGAGTCAACTTTTTTGACGTTGTTTTATTCCTTTTCATAAAATTAAAAAAATATTTTGAAAAAATAAAAAAATATAAGAATATTAAAAATATAATATTAAATAATAAATTTATGAATATAAAACAAAGTTAGATTTATTTAACTTAAATATAAAATAAATAATTATTTTATAAAGGAGATAAAAATTTTTTCTTTAAGAATTTAGTTACAATAACTTTATTTTTATGATTTTAATACATAAATGTTTTAATTTATATTTTCATACCTTAAATAAATTTTGTATAAATAAAAGTTTTTTTCAGAAATACCACATATATTTTTTTAAGTAATAATAAATTGTGGATAGTACACAATGGCTTCAGTTAGCTATTTAAATTTTTCAGGATTTATACCTAAATATTTTATTTGAAAGCTTATAAACGACACTATAGTTTTCAACTGTTTAGTTTCTATAAATGCTACCTGTCAGTATCACTTGTACCTGATGCAATATGGATATAAAAAATACGTACTGAATATTTACTACAGCTTTAACGGTATAATATTTTAACAAATAGCAATAACTTTTATTTAGAAGTACGTTTTCACGTGTTTTTGATGAAATTCACTTTTTTTCTCGCCTGAAACGAAATATTGAAATAATTTTTATCTAAAAAAGAGTATTTTAGAATTGTAAATAAAGTAAATTAAATTACGAGTGTTAATAAAAAATAAAAGAATTTTATTAGTAACATAAGCTTAAATATTTATGGATTTTCTTTAACTTGTAATTTCATATTTTTAATCTTAAATGTTTAGATGACTGTATTCAATTGTGTTATTCTAGAGAAAGCCTATAAATATTTAAATTAAGAAAAATATATGAATATTCCCATCAATTTTTTTTATGCAAAAGTTCATACTTATCATATATATAAGGGTTCCCATACAGGGATAAATATTTTGAAAAGATAGAGTTGGTTAAGATCGATCAAATTTTCCCTGATATTTAAATTACAAACAAATATTTTTACATTGGTACTTTAAATCTTAGAATTCATACAGCAATGAAAAATTTTCAAATAGATCGAGGTAGTATTAAGAGATTTAAATAGTTTTCAATAAACATATTATTATTCTAGGTTAAATCATTATATAAAGAAATGTGTAAATATGTTGATATTTGAATTATTAAATTCAATACGAAATCTAAAGTACGTTTTTTTCATATTGTATTCAAATTTAGAATGACTTAAATTTATATTATTATTACGCATTAGATTATGAAAATTGTTTTATTTTATTGGAACCTTTGAAATTTAGGTAAAACAATTTTTACCATTGCCTTAAAGTATGGTAAATTTTATTAGTTATATATAACTTTACTAATATAATTATATATATATCAAATTCTATTATAAAGAAATGAAACTCCATTCAACAATTTACGCATTGTGTATTTAAATCCATAATAATAATTTCCGATCCGTGTATAATATTTATAATATTTATAACAGAAAAAGAAAAAAAAAAGAATTTATCTAATACAAAGCTTAACAAAAGCATCACTTGTAAAATATAAAGATCGATTTTTTTCTCGATCATAGGATACATATCGGAAAATTTAACCTTCGATTTTCCGTTTGTGCATTTTCAGATTGGTCAAGGGCGCCAATTCGGTCCAGTAAAGAGGTCGTAGGTTGTGGGATGTTGTGGATGTCACGTTATCGCTCTTTGATCTCATCTTGCCAATGTTTCTACAAAGACTCGCACTTGACAGGACCAAGAAATAGATTAACTCGACCGCACTGATGAGACTGAATCCTATGAAGATGCCACATAAGCCTCCGATGTCGCCTACAAATACAGTCAATTGAAATTCATTTTGAGTTCGTTTATTTAATCATGAATACAAATTTTGAATACTTTTCCATTATAAGAATAATGCTTCTGTATTAACATTGGTAATTTGATAAGAAACGAATAACAATTGATTTATTTATTATGCAACTTCGAAATATCGAAGTTTATATTATAAAATCTTATATAAGTACAGGTTTTCTTAAAAATAGTATATCTATTAATTGAATCTTGAAAACTGTGAATGTAGAATTAAATACGCGATAAAATCTTGAAGCAGTACAATATCGATTTTTCGCACAGTATCTATCATTACAATCGAATATTAATATACCACTGTGAATAATACGTATTTTAATTTAAATAAATTTGAATACAATTTATTTTAAAATAATCTAATTTTATTTTTTGCTATTTCTGCAATACCATGACAATCTTAAGATTTGGAGATCAGAAAATATTTAAATGACTGCAAATTATAATCAGACTAAAATTAGTCAACATTATGTAAAAACTGAGATCCAACAACTTGAGAAGTTGGATACTTGTTCTCTTGATCGCTTATCGATACTTCAACATAATGCTAGACGATATCAAACTGAAATTATAATAAACGAATTTTCAAAAAATTTATAAAGATTTGGACGTTTATTTCAGAAACTATATTTCAGAGATTTAATAGAAAATTGAAATCTATATAAAAAACTGTTTATTATATTCTTTACAAATTTTAATGATATATTTTTTATTTTAGTAAAAATGTTTTATGATAATGGCATTCATTTATGATATATATAAAATGTAAGTAAAGGTATTTTATTTCAACTTTTTATTTAAAACATGGAAGACTTAAATAAGAAATTAAAGAATTATTTTTTATTGAAAATGTGATATTTAAAAATTTAAATTACTTATATATATATAATATTTTGAAATTTTATTAGTGATATTATAAAATATATATGTATACATTTTTTCTTTTTTTTTTGCAACTAATTTTTTTGAAAATTTAATATTTTATATATGATAAATTATTATACATTTATGATTATACATTCATTCATTATTGGATAATATTTAAAATATAAAATGTTTTCTTATAAACATTAAAAATAAATTATTCGCTTTAAAAATATTTAATTGAAAAAATCTATATTTTTTTGTTAATAACTTCAAATTATTATGCAAATATCAAAATTCATAAATGATTTATTTCAATTGTTTTGAGATTATACTCGCAATAATTATAAATAAATTTATAAATAATGAAGTAATTATTTTATCGTATTAATATTATTTAGTTTATCCAAATATTTAAAATTTTATTTCAAGAATATTTATAAGTTAGATATTAAAAGACCATAACCTAGTATAAAAGAAAATTTAAAAAATGTAACGATAAAGTATTAAAGAAAAATATTAATCATAATTATCACAGAATAATATTTAAATATAATAATAACATACTGTATAATATTTTATTTTATTTTTTTAATAAATAATTAAATAATATACATATATAATAATATAAATGGTAATAATACATCAATCCATTTAAATACTTTTAAATATAACGATATCTCTAATTTTCAAATAAATATATATAAAAAATACAATTTAAGAATATATTTCAAATACCAAAAGTTAATTTAAGTCTGTAAGATTGGATAATAAAAGTTTTTTTACGTAATACAGCGTTATCACTTTAAGATATGATAAGTGATTCATTATTAGCATAGTACATTGTAATACATAAATATATCGATTTATAAAATTTATCGCTATTTAAAAAATTCTAATATATGTTAATTAAAAATAAATCTGATTTGAAATTAAAACAGAGAATAAATTTTATACTTTAAGGATCAGATATTATGAAATTTATATTTTTCCTTACATTTTTTAATTTTATTACCGTTGTTATACTATTTTTATCATAAACGAATATAAAGTTTAATTTAATATGAAAATTTCACATTGATTTTATTTTCACGAGTTAAAATTAAATTTTATCGTTAATTTAAACTAAAATTTGTAGCTAGATTTCATGATTTTGAGTATTGATTTACAGGTAGAATTTTGCGTCGAGTCGTTAGTTACAATGTATGTTGTCACGTACGAATTGATAGATAAATACCGTTTCCATTTTCTCTTTATCTATAGACAATGTATTTTCGAAAAAAGAAGAACAAACTTACAAAGTTATATTTATATATAGACTTAAAGAAAGAAATTAAATTTTAAGAATTCTTAAAAATTAAATTCATTTTAATATGTAATATTATAAGTATTTAATACAACAGTTGTAATTTACATTTATGATCAGCGAGAGAATTACATATACAGATGATAACGTACCATTTTACACGCGTTCATTACGATTTCATACATCTACATAAGATTTTTAAATCCGAGAAACATAAAATAAACGAATCGAGATTTTTAATTCTGTTTATTACGTAACATAAACAGCCAGTAGAAATAAATGTCACGATCGAATGCTACAGAAACTAATGCAACTTCTAAAAGAAAAGTATATGCAAGTACCCAAGTTACCGAAAACCCGAAAACCCGAAAACCCGAAAACACGGCCATTGAAGCAGTGATACGAGAACGTTCGCTTTATCTTTAGCTCGGAGTTTAACCAGGGAGCGAAATTTTCTTGAGCCTGACTATTCAACCAGGAACGTAGCGTTGCCAATGAGATTTTTCGAAGAACTCGATACCTCTCGAAGAAGGTCGTCGATCGTCTATTCGACCAGACCAGTTTACCGATGCGACTCGCGACTCGATGGAGTGAACTGGATGAGTCGAGCGGAAGAAACAGCGTTCATCCAAGTTCTTCCATCTAGATAAATTCCCGCCTCTTCTTTTTCGCGCTTTTTAATCTATCTTATCGTACTACGTAATTTGGAAACCCCTATTATATTGATCACTGAGATTCATCGTTCGCTTAATCATACGATTATCAAATTTTTTTTATTGCACTCGATTTTATTATACGATCCGGGAAGGGTAATGGCTAATTATGAATATTATTTCTTTTGTTATTTTAAAATGAATATAAAATTAATGTATATTGTCGATATGAATTGTTATTATGTTAATATTTCTTTACTTTGGTAGCGATGACTTAGCGATACTAATTCTATTAACATAAACACGGCAATAAAATAATTAAACATTGTCGATTATACGCAATTAAATTTCTTCAAATTTTGTCATACAAAGTGAATAAATTAATAATTCAAACGTGAATTTTAACGTAGTAACAAATTTATGAGATGAACGTGTATATGAGTTAATAATTGTTTAAGACATCAAATTCAACGATGTTATAGCCATTCCAATTTTATACTCTGCGTTAACGTAGCGGAGAAGGTTGTTTGCAATATTCTAGATAATTGGTTTTAATTCCTTTTTCAATATCTTTGAAGATTGGTATTCGATTTTTAGCTTAGTTTTATATATTGACAAAGCTCTATTGAAATAATAATTTTAAAAGCGGAATTTAAAAAGATTATTTTTCAATTGTATTTTTATGCATTGTTTTAAAAAATATTTATCTCAAATTATAAGATTTTATACAGTTTTATGATAAAAAATTAGTTATGTATGTTTATTTTATTTTTTACAGTAGAAAGTAACACATGAATTTTGAAATATTCAAATTTATTTATGAAACAATTTTTTATTTATTCTATAAAAGAGAAATATTTCCGATTATTGAAAAATAAGATTTTTTCAGATTGTGATTATACGATATTAAAAATCGAAATCCAGAGCAGATAATTGAATATATATAAATATCGATGAATATCGAATAACATTTTTTACGTAAAAAAATCTGTATATGATTTTGAATTGAATGTAATAGACGAATAATATTTTATTATTCAAGCTTTATTTTTCATGTTATATATATATATATATATATATATATATTTCATATTATGTATGGATAAAATGTTCTGTATTTTTTACAAATTTATTTAAGTAATTTATCGTTGAAGTAAAAAAGTAAATTCTTTTATGTATTTTGTATATTTGAAATCTATATTTTTAATCTACTGTTTATCAAAAATTGAGTTTTTATCAACTAAAATTCTAATCAAATTTATAAAGTCAACGAGTCAATTTTTTAAATTTTTTTACAAAATTGAAAAAAATTCTATCATATGTATTTATAATTTTTATTTTTGTTATCAAAAGTCACAATTTATCTTTTCTTTTAGCAAATTTTTGTGAAAATAAAAATTAAGAAATATTTTCAACGTTTTCAACATTTTAATTTAAATCAAACTTTCGAGTTTTCTAATTTTATAAAAATTATAATAATATTTTATAATTAAAATTTATTTGAACTTTTTCTAAAAATATTATAAATTTAAATATGTATCATTAACAAATCGATTAAATCTGTCATTTATCTTTCAATTTTTAAATTACAGTCACTTTTCACAAATAATATATCGACATAATTTTATATATATTGTCATGTGCGACAAAAGGTGTTTCACTTCGATTATACCCAACGCCGTCTTACCCGAATACACACAACTTGAATTATAAGTCACGAAAAGCGTAGACAACGAATATGGCAGTTGCATTATCTGAAATCAGAAGTCGATAATAGAAATATAAATTAATCGTACGCAAAAAATTAACAAGATGAAATAAATGCATTTTGATGTAACAAAGTCGCAAAGCTGCAGCTAATAAAAGTAAGGTAATGAACTAAGAAAGCAAATCGAATTCGGAAATCCTCCAACTATCGAACGAGCAGATCTTTCGAGGGACTTCTTACAAATTGTACCCTACATGAACTGTTACAATATTAATTTTGTAAATTCGCATATTTATCTATAATATTTTATCTCTGCGTACGATTCAATTCGACTCTATATTTTGAGTTGGTTCGATTGTAATTACACATAACATTCGATTCAACTGCAGTTAAACATAACGATATCTAATGAAATTATTAATTTAATCTAAGTTTAAAAATATAAAATGTTTTTTATTATGTAGATGAATACATACAAAAAATAAGTTTCTTGATGATTCAAAATATAAATTCAAATTTTTTTACATGACCCACATTAATTAATTATTATAACTAGTTTTTTGAAAAATGATTTTATAAATTTGTATAATTTTGAAAATATTAAATTTAATAAGAAAAGATTTACATATTATAATATCAATTTTGCATAAGTAAATATAACCGTTAAATAAATTTTCTGAAAATTTTTTGGATAATAAATAAATAAAATAAATTAACAACTAGATTTTTGAAACTAGATTTTATTTCAAGTTTAATTATCTTTTATAATCTACTGTTTCATATACTTTTTTTTCTTTACTTTGTTTAGGCATTTATTTTTTTATATGACCAATGTTAAAAAAAGTATGTATGTGCGTGCATTTAAGCGGCAGATTAGGTATACGTTGATTGAGTGATATTTATTATATTGTAACAGAAGTGATATCTAAAAAAAGACTGTATTTTTTGTGAAAAATTAATCAAGTTAAAAACATTCGTAAAAATTGTTTATTTTTAATTCATTCGAATCAACTATGTAGACGTCGCAATATAAATATTTGTTTGAATTATTTTATTAAATGTACATACACCATTTTATTTACTACGAATACCCGTCATTTCAGAAAAAAATTATTTCTCTTTTATAGAATATTTGTATAACAATATATTTATTTTTAATAAACTAAAGCACTTGTTTTAACAATAGTTAAAGAAAGTTAAATTTCATCTCATAATAAATAATAAATTATGCCATTTAAAGATGTAAAATGTACATTACAGTATTCGAAAGGCATTAAATTTTCTTTCGTATAGATATGTATAATTTTAGATCAAATTATAAAATATTAAAAATGTCTATAAATACTATTATAATATAATTTTTGGAATCAAAATTTAAGAATATAATTATTACTGATAATAATAATAACGCAAACAATTTTAACACTTACAATTACTTATTTAAATAGCTTTATATATAAAAGTTTAAATCCTTATAATAATATGGATAAAAAATGTTTTTATAACTAATATTATGTTTTATAAATAAATTATTCTTCGAAAAAATACTCTCTTAATTAATCAAATTAGAATTGTAATATATATGTTTGTAAATCTGTCAAATAACGATACGAAAAGTCAAATATTATAAATGTAAATTTTGAACTAACAAAGCATTTATTCCTAATGATGTAAATTGAGAAGATTAACTTGCATAAGTAAAGAGATAAAGTTTAAACGTAGTTTAAATCCACATTTGTAATTACATTTTGTAGAAATAAGTGAAATATATCCAGTAAATCGTATGTCCAAAGTTTAATTCACTGAACATGAGTTTAGCTTTGTGACTTCGAAATTAAAATCTAAAATTCTTATTGAGCGAATTAAATGGGTACTGAAATATGTATTTGTTCACTTACTACGCAAAAACTTAACTACTGCTAAGAATTAAAAGTACAAAGGATCATTTTATGTCAAATATTTTTACTTAAAGAAACGATTTTTTAAAGATGTATTTTTCATTTTAAGGTTAAGTGTACAATAATAATATAATATAATATAATATAAATCAATTAATATTGATAGATTATTAGATTTTTAATAGGCATTTAATTTCTTATTTTTCTTTCAACTTGGCTATTATTATTATACTATTGATACTTTAAAAATTATTTAAAAATTGATTGTTTATGATTTTATTAAACGTTTGATAGGGCTGTTGGTCTAGAAGTCGTTTTTGTTACAAATAAAGTTTATCGAATGTAAAAACATTTCAAGTGGAACAATTATCATTATATATATAATATAAAAATAAAAAATAAATGTACTTGATCTTCTCCGACCAAATTTCCGAATAGTCATAACTGTACGTAGCGAGGGAAAGAAAGAAAAATAATGATATTTATACTTTAATAATTATTGATAAAATTATAAACATATTCTAAATATATTAAGTATTTTTAAGATGTTTACAGGAAAAGAGAAGAGGCGCAAAGTTAAAATAAAATGAAAATGTAAATTAAAATAAAAAAGAGGGGAAAAATGGCTTTCCAATATGAAGTAAGTTTTACAGGAAGAAATAAATAATAAAAGCAAAATTTATAAATTAAAGAATAAGAATGATTAAATTCTTCTTGGTTCAAATGGTATGGTTTCACGTGTTTAAGGTGTGTCGTGCATTGTTTTTTAAAATAAAGTCGTGCGAACTGTACTTAAAAGCTTATAAATAGAAGAAACGATAAAAAGTAAGGCACATTTTTTATTACATTCGGAAAAACAGTCTAATCAATCAAATCTCTTTCTACCGGTGGTATCTTAGGCTGATCAATAAAATAAAAGATTAAATTGATAGTAAAATCAAGAGAATACATAAGTAACGCGAGTTTTTTCATAAAAATATTTGTATTGAAATAACCTTTTTAAAGATACGCGAATCAAGATTTTATTTTTTAAATTGAATTTTACAACAAATTGAATTTATAATTTTAAAAAGTAATTTAATTTAATTTAATCGGAGTAATAATCATAATTCTGAAACAAATTAAACATTATTTTTTAGTTTTTTCACAATGATGACTCGACGTTATTGCAAGCAAAAATATTGTATAAAAAATATTTTTGTTTATGATTTTTTAATTATGCAATCCATATGTTTACATTACTTATGTTTATATAATTTATAACCTCTAGTTATATAGTTTAAATTATAAGACGAAAATAACATCGACATAAAGAAGCAAATTTATGACAAGTTTTATAGCAGTCCCCGTATACTACGAAAATATGGATATTCTAGAAGTCTTCTCTTTTGTCGTATCGAATATCTTAAGTACCGAAGCGAGAAAATGAGTTTAAGTGAGAAAATAGTCTTATAGAAATGCACGTTTCATTAAATTATAATAAACTTTTTTAATTTTCTGTAAAATAATGTATTTTAATAACGAATGTAAAGTGTAAAATGAAGTATAATACATAACGTATTATATCATAAAACGATTTTGGTATCTTAGTTAAGTAGTATTTCTAAGCTACTGTAAATCGTAAAATCCCGTGTGACGATATTGGGGAACATTTAAAGATTTGCTGCTCTTTATCTGAAAAATTTATCCGATACAATATCATTTGTTAGATTGAAAGAATATGATTGCATCACTACCAAATGAAAAACGATATTACATTCAGTTAAGACTATTAATAATAGACATATATATTACTGTTTTGTATTCTCATTAAAATCTACTGTGATTTAAAAAATATTATTCTTCAGCTTCGCAAGATGTCACTATTATAAATACAAAGAAAAATACTATAAACTATGAAATGGAGAAGTTATAAAATATCAATACATTAAAATATATGAGAGCAAAAAGCCTAATTAAAGATTATAATCGTATCCTTATAATTTTATAACATTGTAAAAAAGTTATATTTAAAGTTTAGAATTATAATTTTATTATAATTTGTATTATTAAAAAGTAATAATCTCATTAAAAAATTTATATGAATCTTATATCTTGTGTAATCTTATACGATGATATAAAATTTTTTTTTTAATTACATAAAATTAATATTATTACTTCATCTAAAAATCTATATACGTATATATATATATATACAGATATACGTTCTTAAAGTTATATAAGGTAACAAAAAAATATGAACTTAAATTGTATGCAATTACGTAGTTTAGAAGAAATTTTATGAAAATTATTGTCACAAAATTTATTTCTTATGTAAATATAAAAAAAACATTACTCTAAAACTTAAAATAACTTCTTTAGTCTTTAAATCTAATGATAATTATTAGCGCTATTAAAAATGTTTTAATTTAAAAAAATTCACTTAATTTTTATGCTTCTATAATAATTTATTTAAAAATAAATATTTACGTACGTAAGCAATTTAAAAATCTTTGAAAATTGTGTACAATCAATTTTTTTAAATATTTTTTAGGTAACTGAAATGCAATATAAACACTCACGTTCAAAGAAAAATAAGAAATATGGACTTGATAAATTGTCAATATTTACAGTTTATCTGAAATCAACAACCCAGTATTATATTATTATACCCCTCATTTTATGAAAGTGAAAAAATACAATTCAGAAAATCTTTTTGATGCAAGTATACTTAGTGTGAAATAATAAAAAATTATGTAAAAATATAATGCTATTTCAGTATTAAACTATTTGTTAAGAATGGAAAACATCGAGAGGCAGAGTAAAAGGAAAAGGTTTCGAATGGCGACAAGGTAGGCTAAGAAAAAATTATAAGCAAACATAAAATTAGCCGGACCCGGTCAAGAGATGGACAAAAGGGTCGCGCCTTCACTCCTCAAAATACGGGGCACATTGCGAGCGACTCGGAGTTACGAACAGGAAAGCGAAAGTCAGGTGTGGAGGACAACGAGGGATCATCGGTCTATAGACGGGCTTGCCATTGTGCTCGAAGGAGGAGGTGCGACCCCGAAGACGAAGGCGTGTGGCTTAAGGGGCCCTGAAGGGTTGAAACGCGGACCCTTCCAAGCATACGAGCAGGAGTCCGGACTATCAAAGAGCGCACAAAACGGATGCATCACAGAAGTGGGATAAACAACGGCATTACGCACAGATAGGGTCCGGGAAATTACGCGACCGAGAATTACGCGACATATAGAACAAAGGATGCCTTGTTAAGGTTCGATTCCTGGATGACGGTAAACAAACGAAGGCGGAAAACACTTGATCACGGAGTAGGGGAAACGAGCATATATAAGCGTACAGGACCCGGAGGCTGCAGCCTTATAATTTACACGGAAGCGATTGAGAAATCGTCGAGAGAGAGAGAGAGAGAGAGAGAGAGGTTGCTAACATCAACAGCTGGCAAAATATTATACGCGACAATGGGAATTGTCGTATAATTATATATCAAATAAATAAATCGTAATAATACCAATCAAGGGTAAAAATCATTTCAACCCCAAAACTATTAAAGTATTATATATATTCAAAAATTCATAACATTATCTGTAACATAATTTTAAAATAACTAATTCTATAAAGCTAATATACCTTATTTTTTAAACATAAATTTATTTTAATCGTTCACAAATAAAAAAATTTTTTTATTTTCTATTTTCCAAGAAAATTAGTTTTCGAATTATGTCTTCGTTCAAATAAAGCATAAACATATAATTTTATATACTTTTCTAATTTGGATTGATTTTTTCTTAATTTTTAAATAATTATTATCATAAAAATTTAATATTGTAATAATTTACTTCGAATAAAGAATTTACAAAAATCATTTACTTTTAATGAATAAATTAAGACTTCGTTTTTATTTTTAATAATAATGTATTTTAGCGTTTACTTTAAAATTAATATTCCTAATTCTGTAGAACTAAGTAAATTGTATTTTTACGAATTCAATTACTAAAGAAGTTGACAGAGTAATAGATTTAAATTAATATGTAATCCAATATATTTTATACGATATACATTACATATGTGTCACAACAAATTCAGGGATCTTTCAATTTTTTAGTATCTATTTTATTACTATATAAGTAATAAATGTATTATTTTATTATAACATTAATAAGCATGTAATAAAGAATTTTTACTTTTGCAATATTGATTTTGAAAATATTTTAACGGAAGAAATAAATATAGAACAAGAGAATGAAATAAAAACTTGGCGACCACAGAACGTAGGTTCGGAAAATTATAAAATGGATTACTTTTATTACCTTCGATATATTTTTCTCTCTTTCTTTTTTCTCTATCTCTGTTAGACTTGGCGAACGCGTATCTTGAGCCAAGTTTTTCCAGTCCCTTTCTGAATCTTCCCTTTCCCTATTTTCTTTTTTTCATTAATCACTCAAAGATTTCTTTACTGTCGTTTTTTTACGTTCGCACTTGATGTTTTCACTAAAATAGTATGAGTAGATTTTTTGATGATAAAAAATATATTTTTTTATTTTGAAATCATTTATATATATATATTAATTTAATCTTTTAATAATTTTTTATGTTTTTAATATCTTTCTTTACTTGTCAGGACCAATGTAATATTACTTTTCATTTTCATTAGATGCTATGGATTTTAAAATATAAGCAAAATGAAAACTAAAAAAATATTTTTTTGAAATATGAGATATAAAAATAATTAATAACTATTGTTTAAAATATATTTTTTCAAAATTATAAATTAAAAATTTTTTTAATGCATAATAAATTTATTAGATTTTATATCTTTATAGTATTTGAGATAAATTAATAAAATTAATTA
Organism: Dolichoris vasculosae; assembly: GCA_018907195.1. Classification (NCBI taxonomy): domain Eukaryota; kingdom Metazoa; phylum Arthropoda; class Insecta; order Hymenoptera; family Agaonidae; genus Dolichoris; species Dolichoris vasculosae. Next base: position 1,082,538 of record JACCHY010000015.1, read on the forward strand.
ATTAATTTTTATGAATATTTTATATAATTTTATTGTTTATATCATAAACATTTAATTAACATTTTAATAAATAATATATATATATTAAAATTATGGATTAAACTTTTAAATTTAAGGTTACATTTAAATTTTTTAAAGGTTGAATACTTTAATAATTATATCACTTTAAATAATTATATGATTTTAATAATATCTACAATCAATATGTTTATTGAGGATATTCTTATATTAATAATTATCTTATCTTACCTTCTAATAATTTTTCCTATTAATAAGTTTATTATTTTCTATTTTCGGGATCTTTTAAATATTATTGACTAGTATTAAATTCCTTTTAATATCGTATTTGTTAAAATAGAATAAAATTTTGTAGTCCCTTTTCAATTATGAATATTATTAATATATTGATTTTAATAAATTTTGATCTAAAAATCAATGCTTTTATTTATTTTTATTAAGACTAATAAATTTAGCTTTAGCGATAAGAATTATAATAAAAATATTCAAAACTGTAAAACAGTAAGTAATTTATATTAGAATTCTATGTCTATATCTATATTATGTTTGATTTGATCCAATCAAATTTTATCGGGCATAAATCACTCTAACGATTTTCTCAAATTTTCATGGTTGTGGAGAATAGAAGTTTACTTACTCAACAATTCATACCAATAGTATGCAATGTCCTGTTTAAGACGTAACGTTCCATATTTTGTGAAAAATATGTGCACCAGACTTTGATTTACGATGTTGACGTCTTTTCTGCAATGAGAATTCAAAGATCTCTTATTTAGATAAAAGAGCGATTACCAATAAATTGATGAATTTGGTGCATTAAAACTATATTTGATGAACTACATTTACTTTTGATTTTCCCGCAAACTATTGCATCTGTTTAAAATAATTCTAAGAGTGTATTCTATAATATTTTTTTCATGCAATACAGAAGAAATTATAGTCTAGATGAAGTAAAGATTTTAGGCATAAAATTTATATTTAAAGAATCTATGAAAGTCTTTTTTTAAAAATTGGTTAAAAATAATTTTCATTTACATAATCCTTTAAAAATATTTAATTCAATGAAAATTTGATATATATGAAATTACTTAATGTAATTTTATCAATTTATATTTTTGATATCAAATTGCAGTGGAAAACTAACAAAAAATACTATGAAACATTTCTTGATAAAAATACTAGAAATAAGTAAAAAGTAAAATTGAATTAATTCTTACAGGAGCAAAGTTCCTGTGTTATTTCTCAAACTAACACTTGAAGTCTGGAGAAAATAGCGTACGTCATTACACGATGGATAACAATTTTGGCATCGTAGTGACCATGACTTATTGCTTATCAAGTCAAATGCTTTTGATTCCTCACTTTCTGGGTCCATGTAATGCGGCATAACTGACCACCATTTTACTTTAAAATATAAAACATATTTATGTATTCATCAATGTAAATAATATTAATTTGAATTTTAATATGCAACATATATTTGTTCAATTATTTATTTAAAGGTTTCTATTCATTTTTTAAATTTAAAATGTATTAATTAATATACAAATATTGTTTTTTAATTTATATTGAATGTTGGGAGTTTCAGATAAATCTCTGATAAATTTGTATAAATTTCGCTTTTTTAAATTATTATTTATCAATCATGAATTTTTAGAGCTGCACCGACACAGTTTAATTTTGAATTAAAAATCGCCGTTTTTAGGCATTAATTTTGTCATTTCTTGTTTATAACCATACATCTTTAGAAGATAAGTATATAATAAAAATAACATTAAAATTTATATTTTAATTTTTAAATTCTTGAAAACTTAAATCATAAAAAATATATTGTCAGCATCCAATCGAATACTTTATTTTAAAGTTTTTATATATACATTATATATTTAATATTTAAATTGAATTCGATCTATGTTATTAATTAAAAAATAATTCTTATTATATTTATTCAATTAATATAATTTTATTTTTTTTTAATTTTAATATCTTTTTAATTACAGATTTTTTTTTAGATTCATTACCACATTTATCAAAGCTTTTATATCGATGGCTATCCATCAATTTAAATATTAGTTCTTTTATAGTATATATGCTTATTATTTTTTAATATTAAATTTTATTTATAACATTACATTTTTGCTTAATTAATTAATAAATATTGTACGTTTATTTATTATCATTGGCGATGTTTTAAATAAATTTAGTTCGTTTTCAAGGTTAAACAATTGTTTAAAATAAAAATAATAAAATAGAATTCTGAAAGGTTCGAACAAATTACAATTGTGTATAATATATTATATTGTGTTTCAATATATCAATATGTCCAAAATATTATTATTGATGGAAAAAATGAAATATACTAGGTTGAAAAAATGTAGACATTGAGATAATTTATGTTTTACTGTTTTCTGCTATAAATTAATAAACATGAACAATTACCATTTTTATTTTATTTTTTTTATTAATTTAATATCTATTATATATTATAATTAAATGTTTGTAATATATTTTTAATTTTATATCGATGGGACTATTTTTACTAATCTTTACTACATTATTACAAAAATTAAAATTGAAACAAATATTAAAATCAGTATTTGTTAAAATAATAAATAGCAATAGTATTCTGAATGAAAATTATTTAAATAATAAATGATATAAAAATAGTTTTAAATGATATTATTTAAGTTACTTACATTTAAATTTATTTAAACATTGGATATCTGTTATATTGCATATTCGATGGGTATCTGAAAATGAATGATAATTTCATATCTAATATGTTTATTCTAATTAAATTTTTATCATTTAAATGCTTATTTCTAAATTAGAAATAGAATACTCGTAGATTATGGAATCTTGTACCTACGAGAAAAAAAAATATTCTTTTTGATTTAGTCACTGTATCATGCACATTTAAACGAATGAATTTCACATTATGCGAAGCTTGGTTTAAGAAGACTAATGTATCATTGAGAGATCTGAATGAAAAGAGATAGAGAGGGAAAGAACAAGAAAGATTCAGAAAAAAAAGTCTCCTGAAATCGGCTATACTGCGTTGAAGAATATGTATTAATAATTATTTGTTATTTATTAGAGTTCTTTTTTATATAAATATAAAAATTTTGAATATTGTTGTCACAAGGAAAAATTTCATCATATTATCTAATGCTTTAACCTTCCAGTCAACGTAGTAGTAAATACTGGTTAGATATTAGAAAGTTTAAAAAGATTGGAGTATATACTCACATATAGAAATACGTATAATAATATATACATATATATGTTTATAATGTATAGCAAAGAAGTAGCAACATTATTCGTTACGGATCACCTATTTTTTACGTTGTCGTAATTTAAAAGAGAAGGAGAAATTCAATTAGGCTGCAGATATATTTAATGGAGTGGAAAAGGAAGAGGAAGAGGAAGAGGAAGAGGAAGAGAACAAATAAGAGAAAAAAGAAGTAATGAAGTAATGGAGAGAGAGAGAGAGAGAGTGGGGGGAAGATAAACAGATAGACAAATAGAAATTCTTAGTGTATTGAATGTGTGAAATTTCTTGTTCAATTTTATTAGTTAATAAAACGCTATATAATAAAAAATTTATTTACAACTTTTAGATTTTTAGATATTGATTTTTTATTTTGTCAAAGGTAACCATAGTAAAAAAATTAATTCAAAAAATTGTCAAAGCATTTTATTTTCTGTACTATATCGAAAATTAATTTAGATTTATATACATTAAATCGTACTATTAACAATTTACGTAATTAGTTATTTTTCGTTATTAAAGTGTATATTTTAAAAATACTTACTTAGCGAATAAAATGAAATTTAAATGTAAAAATTTTTGTATTCTATCCAATGAAAGTAGACTATAATTATTAAGGTAAACTATAATTATAAAGACTATAACTATTATTATAAAATATCAATATAAATTAACGGTAATATGTAGTTTTCTGTCAAATAATTAATGATTATTGATTAAGAATAATAATATTTTTTATAAATAAATGGATTAAACATTTATCTAGTGCCGAGTTCTTGCAATAACTTGTTAGACGATAAATTCAAATCAAAAAATTTTGAAGGGGATTATGACTTTCATTTGTTGGATATAAAATATAGGGATAAATTACTAATGATGAATTTGAAGTCGTAATCGTTAATATTTACCGCAAATATCGATCTACTCACCTACAAAACTATATAATATTAAGATTGCTTTAAAAATTTAATAAGAATCTATCAACCGTTTATAATCAAAAATATAAAATAAATTATTTATATAATGTGTAAAAAAATTAATTTAGCAATTTATTTTATATTATTAATAAATAGTATTTAATAAAAAAGTAAAAATTCTGAAAATTTTTTATTTTTATTGAAAAACAAGAAAAACAAATTTTTTTAAAAGAAATAATGCGATTTAATGTTACAAAATAATATATAATTTAGAGTGAGAGTATAATAAGAGTTATAATTTTGGAACTATTTAATTAGTAAAATATGTATTTTCAAATATTATAACATTTATATTAATTTTAATGTGTAAGACCAAATTTATATATTGATTTTTGAATAAAAAATGAAAAATGATCGTAAATAGTCAACAAAAATATGAAACTTAAAATTTAAAAGACAAGCATTTTGCTTTGTGAGTTTTGATAAATATGTATTTAATTATCTTGTAATTTGAAATATGTTAAACACATGTGTATATATCGCACCGTATATATCGTACTTACTGCGTGTAGGATAAAAGAAGGGTTGGCATCCGCATGTCTTCCAAATATCCTTTACTTTGCAGTCAACAATGCAGTCGCTGTACGTGTAAGCGTCGTGAAGCGCCGATATCTCGTCTTTAAAGATGCACTTGCGGTCGTATACGTCGAAGCGGCGAACCGCCTTTTCGGTGAAGAAGGAAACGGCATTCAGCTCCAGGAAATTCTCGGTGCCAGGCGCAATAAGGGTTTCAGTGACGCCCCCGGACGTATTGTCAGGATAATCACTCGGGTTGAATATCATTATCTGCGCGATGTGATAAACAATAGAAAATTTATTGTCACTGACTTCATAGAGAGAAATTGTAATCATCGAATAATCTTAAGGTTTATTGGGTTAATTTAATATTCCTGTATTAAAAATCATAATATGTAATACGCTTTCAAAAATAGTTTTCGATGTATAAAAGAGTCGAGCGTATTTATAATCGACGAAATTATCTAACCTCGTTCTTTCACACGATATTTTATTTATATTTTTTTTAACGAAACATATACCCTATATTAATTTCATCAAATTTTATTAAAATTTAACGTTTGTATAAAATAAAAATACGAATTAGACAGATTAAACGCAAATTAAAATTTTACATAAATCGTTAAAGTTTTATCATAGACAAAGTTCGTATCGTAACATTTCATTGTGAAGCTTCTAATTGTTGTAAGGATGTATATTAACCGTAAGAGATAGAGATAGATCTAAGAATATAAAAACTTTATAAAGTATATGAATTATGATCCCAGTATTATATGCTCTAGTTGTTTAATAATGTGTACAGTAAAAATCGTTTAATGTATATTTATAATAGAATTGTATATTCTAGATCTGCGAAGTTCACGAAACTTCTAGTTTTAAGTTTTTCAATAAAATAATATTAATACAAAATATTTATCGAAAATATTTTTATTACTGTGCAAGATATTTAAAAACATTGATAACAGCGGTACTTATTGCAAAAATAATTGCCTAAACAATTTTCTTCATTTTTTCATGGTACGTTGTATTAAAATAAAAAAGATTTGCTTGCAAATTTAAACTTTCTCAAAACATTATTACCACAGACCTCTAATATCTCATGTTTGCAGTTGTAAATTATAAAACAGTTTGGTTAAAATATTAAAAGATAGGGTATTTTTGAAAGCAAAGAAAAAAGTAAAACGTATCGTGTTGATATATCGTAAAATAAAAATAAACATATAAATTTTTTAAGTTATAAATTAATTTAATAAGTAAAATATTTTTCTAGTTTTAAATACTGAAGTCAGTTAATAATTCTAGTTACCTTAGTAAAATGTTGATACCACATTTGACAATATAATAGAAATTTAATTTTACAATTATTTTGGCATTGGTAAGAAAGAGCGAATATGTATATATTCATTTGAAATAAAGAGTAAAATATTTTATAAAGATTAATAGTTAGAAAAAAAATCATAATTACTTGGATATATGAATAATATAATTTTGTAGCGGTAAAAAATATTTATATTACAAAACCTCAACTTAAAAATTGTTTTCATATATAAGAGAAACTGATAATCTTTGTTGAAAGTCATTCCAATAATTCTTTGAAAATTCGAGATAAAATTATATTCTATATAGATATAACTTTAAATATAGTTTCGAGTTGTATTATCTTCAATTGTGATTCTTTTAATAGTTAAGTGCAATTGTGTAGGTCTTAAACGTTGATATAAGATTCAATTATTAAAATTTCAAAATGACAAAGTATAATAAAAATAATATAGTAAATCACGTTTTTAATACTTTATAATACAATGTAAGATAACTATTATATATTTCCTTGTAATCATGTATTAAAATTTCAAATTCAATTCAAAATAAGAATTTCTAATTTTTTAAATTAATCACAATTATACACATAGATTGCGAAAATCAATATCCACAATAAAACCGAGTATTTATCTATGTAATTTTAAGCATTTAATTTAATTTAAAGATTTGATAGCATTTTCAGACAATTATCTTCACTGTAAGTTACCTCTTGGTATAATATTATACTTTATATACTTTTAAAGTATTTAAATTTATTACAATAATAAATATAACCGATAAAAATAATTATATTGCTATTAGTTAAAAATGTAGTTAAAAATAAAAAATAATTTTTTATGTTTTACAGAAAATCGTAATTTATTTAAATATGTATGAAGTAACGAGAATTTTGTAGTTTTACATTCTTACCTTCCAACCAGTAAGTGGCAAGATTGAAAAAAAGTAGTCGTCCAAAAACGGCTCGATCAGAAACGTCAAACTATTCATCAAACTAAGCTTTTCGATTTTAAGTGGATCATTCATGTTATTTTTAGTCGTTTCTTTGCTAAAATCATTTTATTTGAGATTTTTTTAAAATATATATTTAGTTATATATATATATATGTCGATAAGATTTTTATAAGTTATATATTTATATAATATTAATCTATCAAGTACATGACAACTTTTTTAATCATAACATTAAATCACAAATTAATAAATTAATATATAAGTTAATAATACCAACATAGATACGTTATTGACTTGAAAAAAGAAAATTGAATTTCTTCCACGATTTTATACTATTTAATTACCCGCTTTTTAAGGCCATTCATATTTATGAATTCTTAGTTTTTCTAAGTATTACATTCATTTAGTCCATAACATTTTTGTTTTCGTTTTTAAAAGTAAAAAATTCAAAATAATAAATGTCACAGATGATATATCATAAATTAATTATTAAAAAGAAAGTAGAAAAATTTCAAAATATATTAATAATAATAATAAGAATAATAAGTAAATATTTAAAATTATTATAAATTACATCTTATTCAAGAAGATTTCAAACTTTTTATTAAACAGCAATTCATTTTTTGTTCTAACTCTAGTTATTATTTATAGATAATATTTATATATGTGTGTTTGTTTATTTTTGTTCAATAATATTTTTCAAATATTTAAAAAATTTTTATTTTATTCATTGCGATTTTTTGGTATTTCAAATAATGGTATGACTTACTGTTTAATTTTGAAACGTAATAAATTATTAAATTTTAATGATTAATTTTTATCAATTTTTTTTCTTATTTATAACTAGAATATAATATATTCATATTCTAATTAAATATAGAATTACTTAATAATTTTTATTTATTAGTATTAATTAGTATTTATTAAGTATTTTAAATTACTGAAATCTAATTAATGAAATATAATTGAATTAGTTCTTACTTTTTAAATTAATTAAGTAAGTCATTATTATTTAAGTGCACTGGTATACAAGTTCTTTTGCAGTTTTACGAGAAAGGATAATATATAAAAAACTTTTTCCTTTAGAATGCTAAGATATCTTATCTTATTAAATATCAATTTTACCTATTAACATGGAGATCTTCGTACTCGTGGACATAATTAAATAAACAGCAGTATCCATCTTGAGTCTTACGAAAAGAAAAGGTTTTTGAGCAATTTCTAAAAGAGGTGCGATAACGACACTTCAAAATTATATCACTGCATTTTGGTGTTAGCTGTAAAATCCAAAAGATTAAATATTTCAACGATATTTTAATTATAATAATATTTCCATTATTGCATTAATTTAATATGTTTTTTTAAGTAGTTTAAGATATTCTACGTTTTAATACAAATAAACGTTAGAATTTTAGCACTGATTTTAAATTTTAGAAAATAATAAAAGTATGTTTGCATTAGAAGTGTTGAAACTACTGACTGATATATATCATAATAAAGTATATAATATTTATTGGCAATATTAAAAATAAATCAATAAATTACTTGAAAAAACTGCTATTAATTACAATCATCATTTTATTATGGTTGATATAAAAAATTCATAAAATCATGTGTATAAAATAATAATAATAAGCAAATATATTAAAAGTACTATTAATTTTATTTCTTATATTTATAACATTATTTTATTCATTATATTTTAATAAAACTTTCAACTTAATAGAAGTCATATTTTTATCAATGTTCATAAATTTATCGATCGTTAATTTGAAATAATTTGATATGATGATATATGCATATTTATTTTATTTCATAGGTAGCTAAAAAGTATAAAATTCTTAATTCGTGATTTAAAATATTATAAATCTAATTTTACTATATCAAATAAAATATAAAAATGTTTAAAAATTAATTTAACAAACCTCTTTCATTAATTCTGTTAGTTGATAATTGCCATTGAAGTACACATTCAGTAAATCTTCTAGTTCATTCTCATTATGACCACGTGTAACGGAAGACTCGTAAAGATTTCCCAAATTATGTAAGAGACTCAAGATTTTATCGACTGATAATTTAGTGATATTTAAAGCATAACTTTAGGAAGAATAAAAAGTTCATTTATTTATTTAAAAAATATAATATAATATAACAAATGAAATTTTATTACAATTTTATTATTAATATTTCTTTATTAAGCCGGATTTTGTTAATGTTACAATATGTATGTAAAAGTATTATGTAAATATATTCCTTTCGTCGAAATTAAAGGTATTATTTTTAGAAAATTTATTAGGTCATGTGTATTTCATATATCTACATACAAATATGGTTTTATTTGTTTCGATATATACACATATATATATATATATATATTTATGTACACTGTAACTCTATTTTTATTTTTTATTTCATTGTAAAAATGTTTTGAATTGGTGTTTTCATTCATATTTTGTAAGGATTATTTTCTTCTTCAATAAATATTTTTTCATTATTTTTATGACTGTAAATATTATTAAACTGTGAAAAATGTACTTCGAACGGTATAAATTTATGTTTCAGACCAGTTAAGTTAAGGTATATTGCTTTTTTCATACTATGTTTTGTTTTTTTTAATGAAGATTATTTACAAAATAAATCAATTCCTAAATCTCGATGAAAAAATTTTGATTAAAGTATTTTTTCATATAAATGCTATAACTTAAAATTTTTTATATATCAAAAAAATTTATACAAAACTTTAGGATCAATTTATTTACAAATTAATATGAAAATAATTAATTGAAAGTTTAATTAGAATATAAAATGTATATCAATTGATTAACTTTGATATCACTAAAAGTTAACTCAAACATTACTTAAATCTTTAAAGGTAGCCAGTTTTTAAAATTTTTACAAACTTATAAATCCATAATAAAGGCTTTTAAATTTTAAGAGAATCTCAAGATTTGAATTTTCTTTTATAGATTTCATAATTTAAAAATTGTTACAAATATTATATAATATAAAATATAAATAAACTACTATTATTTCGAAACTTATCAGTATCGAATTAAATTTTTGTTTTAAAATATAAATTTTTATATTTCAATAGTATAATATATAATTATTTTATAAATTAAAATTTGTTAAGATAGTTGATATTAAATCTTAATTAAAGTATTTTTATCGACATTTTATTTTACTATAAATTTGTTAATAATATACGTTTTTATTATAGACTTAAAAATATTCATTTAAGTATAACTACTCGTACAATTATTTTATAATAATCTTGAATTTAATAATTTTAAATAAGATTATAAATAAATATACCACAGCAATCCCATTAAAAAAATAGTTCGTATATATAACGATTGTCTGGTATATTCTTATTTAGCTTATTCATGCAATCTTCTTAATACACGTTAGGTTTAAAAAAGATTCACGAGTAATTGAAGCGAAAGAAAAGAAGCGTTTTAGTGACAGAATGAAAAGAGTCTTCTTAATGAAGATTTTTGGCAATGATAGCGACAAGATGTACTTTTACAGAAAGTATATACTTAAGAATACAAAGGATTTTTCAAAATTTAGATGCTAAGTGGACATTCCGTATATTAAGAGATGTTATCTAAAATTCGGGTGAAAACGAAATTTCCGAAGTTAATTTTGTACTCGTTAACTTTTTCTTCGTGTACACTAGAGATTTAAGTAATTTGAAAGAAAATCTTATAAACCGTATCGAAAATTTTTTCATTATTTAGTGGCAACTAGAAGGAAATATTATTCGCATCATTTTTGTCACCTTGACTTTTAAACATAGTTACCAATTAATTTGACTTTACAGTGAAGTTTATTCATTCGTTTAAATTTCTTTAAAAATTTAGACATCACCGCAAGTAGTACGAAAGGATCGCATCGCACAATTTTGATTAGTTTGAATCCTACGTACACATTTTCACACATGTTAAATTAAATATTTCACCAACAAGGAAGACGAGATTCAACGATAGAACTTCATGTTCTATTCGGAATACTCGTCGATACAATACAAAGATACTATTGCAGCGTCGGTGAGTGACTTCGGTCGTATCGAGGGACTACATGCAATTCAATTCTAATACCTCGACACAATAGTAATATAAGTATAGTATTGTATAACGTTACATAATGGAAGCTTGAGGAAACTAAGTGCAAGCGTATTGACAGCGAATATTTTTAAAGTAACTTAATGTTAGACAAGAGCATCTGTTTCACGTGCTTAAAATGAAAATTCAAATATCTATACATTACGGTAAATAATAAAATAATTTCTTAACTGTTTTTGTAAATTATTCCAATGTATTTTTATTTTATAAGGCTTTAATAGTTAAAAACATTCATGTTGTATTTTCAACTTTATGCCTGCGTGGTTGTCAAAAGGAAATTAGTGAGATCATCGACGTATATTGGCGTTGGATTTTTTAATACAATTCTAAGTTTTTAATACACTTATGCAATCTTTTAAAACTTATATCTAATAAATGTGTTATTCGTATAATTTTTTAAACGGAAAATAAGATATAAATTTAAATAATTTATTTTTTACTATGATATTTAAGTCTTAGGAGATTAAGTTATAATAAAAATATGTAGCAATATAATTAAGAAAAGTGTACAAGAGACTACACGAATGTATGAATATTTTTAATACCTTATATTTACATTTTCAGTATAATTGCATTTGCCGAAACATGTACATTCTTATTTTTAAGATCATAAAGTATGCAATTAAAATTATTTTATTCTTATTTTTGAACAAGAAATTTTTATTAAAGCAAGTCACGTAAAATATAAATATCGTAAATTTGTACAAATATTAATTTATATATTATTTTATTATAAATTTTAGAGAACTATGAACTATAAATTATTGTAGAAATACATTGGTAATATTGTAAATTATATATATATATATATCGTACAAGTATATAAAATTTATAAATTTATATACTAGTCCATAATAATATTATGAATAATCATAAATTTCAAGATTACAAACAAATATTTCAAGCATTTAAGTTACTTGATTATTTTTTAAACGAGTGGAATCAATTATTTCTAATTAAATATTTGAAAATTATTTTGTATAATAACCTAAATAATAAAGCACCGCTATAAATTTTATTTTATAAAAAATTTAAAGAATTTTTTGGAAATTTTTAACGCTACCACTTTGGTTTTTATTATATCGTTTATTTTAAATTTAATATATTAAATATTATTACGTATAATATCAGAAAATTAAAACGAATAATTAGAATATTGTAATTGTAAGTCATGTAATTAGATCATATAATTATTGAAATTAGATTTCTAAATTAGTATTGGAAGGTGTTTTCATCCATGGGAAATTTGTACAATTTACGTAATCTAAATAACGCGTAATCCAGTTCATTCGATTTAATATTTTGCACGTTATTATCGAATTCGCGAAACTGTCGTTATCGTTTACTTTACAATTATTTTTGCGCGTAACCATCTTATAAGAAGCAAACAATTACCGATCGCATTTCGAGCGATTGAATTTTGTATCGTCCGGATTACAATCGATAATTACGAATTATCTGGCTTTAAATCATCAATTACAAACTCAACGAAAATCATTTTCCGTCCGCGTAATATTAGGAATAATAATATGACTTCCGCTTGTCGAAAGTATTCGCGCGCGCAGATGAAAAGAAGTTTCCTCTAATTATCCCTTCCTATCCCGCCGAACGTAAAAATAGAACTGCTGTAAAGAGTAACGAAAGGAAGGAAAAAGAAAGCGAAGGGATAATCGCAGGCGACGCTTCTCGGCCCTCCGTTAAAAAAAGAGCTTTTCTTTTACGAAGTGGCCGATCTCACCCCAACCGTGGCTTAATAATGCCGTCGAGTAGCAAACAATGGGTGCACGAGGCCACGGGAGCAGAACTGGAATACCTGCCGAGTTCATTGTGTTACTCTGTGATTTACTTTGGCTTTCTGGCGCGTGCACGAGTGCGCGTATGCGCGTTACGAGGATACAAAGTACAAACATGGCCGTCGGTGTCGAGCCGGTGTCGGTCCGGTGTCGGTCCTGTGTCGGTCCAGTGTCGAGTCGGTGTCCACCCGATCCCGACCCCCTTTAATGTATGCGCTCGCACCGACCTTCCCTCGCAATTATGCGGTCAGCCTGTACAAATCGCATTTCCAAATATTTATCGCGCGCTCGGCTGCCGTTTGTGCATTGCGCGGAGTTGCGCCGATTCCAATTCCCTTTTCGTGTTTACCCATATTCTCGGAGTTTTCCTACTTTTGCGGGCTTTTTGATCCTTTACCGCTCAATGTTCATTGTTTGCGGTGCGCGATTCCCGTCGAATTACGATTATCCATCGGAAGCGTTTTTTTTGTGAAATTTAAGCGCCTTTTTTAAACGCTGGCTGTAATATCGAGCGACCGACTTTCGACGTTTTTCGATTATTATACCGATCAAATTTAATTTTTTAACGCGCTCGAGGTTTTTATTTTTAATTGACGCTTCTCGAAATTTCCATTAGTTTGGAAATTGCGTAGAAATAACGGTTTCTCCTTCGTATCATGTTTTATCGGAAACTTATTCTTCGAAAGAGTTTGCGATGTTTTTTGTCCGTTTATTAAAATCTCGAGTATAAAGATCGGATAAGAGAAGGCGATGATCATTTTATTTTTAATAAGTCGTAAATTTATAGATTTTAACTGGGAAAAGTATAAGTAAACGATTGAATGTTTACGCGCGACAAATTTTTATCGTTTTATTTTATTCGTTCGGTTCTCTATTATCCAAATTTTATTTTCAATTTACTTTATATTCAAGTAACAATTGTCAAAGTTACTATATTACTATGGTATTTATAGCAGTTCTATTATAGAAAAATGCAAATACGATTTCTTAAAATTCAAATATATATTGTAATTATAACAATGTACATGTAAATTGAGAAGTTATTGTATAAATCACTAATATATTAAATTTTTATGCTTTTAGAGATACTTTACAACCAAAACTAATTTGCATACTCTTTCGCGAATTAATTAAATTTTTATGATTTAAAAATTACTTCTAAAAATATACTTAACAATGTCTGAAAAATGTAATTTACGTTAATTTACAATTTATATGTCAGCTTAAAACCTTTTACACCGAAATAATAAATACTTTATCGAGTAGTTGTATACAAATAAAAAACTGTTTTAATACGAATTAACTAACTATTTGAATACAAATTTAAGCTTGAAAAAATTAGCGGATTACTAATTAAAATAATATTTTTTAAAGTCGAATAGAAACCTGTAAATTTTTTGATCGTTATTTTATAAATTTTCATTCTTCGAATTATTTTATTTATTTGCAAAACTATTGAAAAAAAAAATATTTTAACTATAAATTTATCAAAGTTTTATATAATTTTGTATAATTGATAAATTTACCATTTGAGAATTTTCGTACTTTTTTTTTAGATATTCATATATTATTCATAAATTGTTAATGTTATTTAATTTAAATAGTTATAATTCAAATATCGTAATAAATACATTATGATTTTTGTTTGAAAATATTTTAATATTCTAAATTTTCTACACAGTTTTTTTATTTGTTGCAATAAAATTTTGTATTTTTTATAATTGTCGGTATTTTGATTTGTTTCTAATTTTTATGGATAATCTCTGTGGTGGTAATTCAATTAACAAAATTGTCAAATTTGTGAATTTCCAGCCGAGATATAAGAGTAGGTATGTTGTAAATAAAAAAGACAATCAGTGCAATCACAGATAATAATTGATTCAATCGACTGAAACTTATACGTTTTAAAATTCAATTAGCTCGCCAAAATTTTGGTCGGGTCCTGTGTGATATAATTTAAATTCGTATTTGTGCTTACATTTGTTGGGCGAAATTCATCGCAGCTCTTTGACTGATTCGGTTGATACTGCATACTGATATCCCTGGAAAATAGATATAAATATGACAATCAGACAGAGAAAAATTCATTTGAAGTTAATTACAAATACAAAGATCGATAAAAAGTAATTGACATCGACAAATAGAATATAATTATATATTTATAAATTATATTTAAATATTCTGGTTCTGTTATCATAATTACCGAGTATAATCTAATTTTTATTTATTATTAATAGATTTAGAATTAAAATTTTAATAGTTAGGATCGATGGTCAATGATTGATAAATTTATAAGTTTTGAAACATATTTTGAAAAAAATCTTTTAAATTACTTGTTAAAATTCTTATTATAAAAAGTATTATACAATGATAATTATTTAAACTTAAATATTTAGTAGATATTTTTTAATGAGTTTATTTATGGAATGTGATATTTTTTTGTACTTTATATTATAATTTACATAAATATTTTGACATACAAAATTTTCATTTTTGAGAATTTGACATTTATGTTTTATTTTCAAATATATTTTTATTTTAATTCAATATATTTTTTTTAGTTAGTTAAATTATGAATATTTAGATCGCGGTTGTTTTCATTATAAATGCACAATAAACCTTTTAAATTTACATAAATACGATATTTTTTAACAGGATTTTCTTAAATATAAATTATAAATTTAAATTATTATTTTATTTAATTCGAGAAAGGAATTTTTGTTTTAGGTTAATATTATTGATTTTTTATTTTGCATATATTATATAATTAAAAGTTTAGTTAATATTGAAATAACTCTGAATTATAATTTTATAATTATTTTATAATTAGTAATCGATATGTAGAAAATATTTTAAGCTTATAGCCTTTTTAAATTATTTGATAGAAATAATTTTTAATATAATATTGTATTTAATATGTATTAATTTATACGCATTTAAAACAATAGATATGAAAAGTTCAATGAAAAATACATGGATATGTATCAGATATATTATATTTAATTTATGAATAAATAAATACATACGTATGTATACAATATTATACTCAAATATATTGTTAATTAAAGTATTTTATATTTTTATAATAAATATTAAATATAAAAACGAGCATGTTTGGCTTTTTTACAAAATTTTTTCATTCATGATATAAAAATGTTTAAAATAAAATATATGTGAATAAAATTAAAAAATTTTTTAATATTTTCTTGATATATGTTGTTTTTCAAATTAAATAACAAGAAAAGTTATCGATATATGAAGTTTAATAATTTTATTTACTTTAATTAAAACATTTTCTAATTTAAACCTTAACAGATATAAAATATTTTCAATTGTTATCGTACGAATACAGAGAAGCTTAGTTATACTAATACAAACGTCTTTCAAATATGGTCCGAAAATCGGTTTTTCTGACTCGCTGATTCGTGAAAAGCGAGGATTTGTGATAACCCAACTTCGATTTTTTACCTTTAAAATACGTTTGTTCGTATAAAAAATGAATAACATAAAGTTTTTAGGTGATAACGGACATTGAATCTTCGAGAAAACACTTATTTACAATGTTAAGATAAGTCAAACATTAGAAATTATTTATATTTAATTTTTTTATTTTTTATATTTTTAAAATTAATTATGTGTAAATGTATACAAAATTAAATTTACCAGGAAAGTCTAAAAGGTTGGACGGATAGTGATCCGAGTCCACTACGGTAACAACTGGCTTATTTTTATAATCTTGTAAAACATTCCAAATGATTACTCCCAAAGTAGAGATCATTATTATATGTAAGGAAATCCACATTAATCTGAAAATATAATGAAGTTGATAGTATGCGTATTATTTTATTTGGGATACGGCTAATATAATTTTGATATATATACATATATAATTTTATTATTATTTATTATTAATATAATTTAATATATGTGTAGTTTGAATATGAAATTTAAAAAATGGAAACAATTTTTAATATAAATATTGCTTTTTAATAAATGTAACTAGTAAAAGTACAAGTAACGTAATTAAATTTTTCTTCTGTTAATCATATAATAAAGAGAAAATGCTTATGAAAAATTCAAATATTACGAGAACGAAATAAATAAAAAATAATAAAAATTACAAGGTTAACGTATTCGAGTCTTGATATTAGTTGCACCATAGTTTTGACAAGCGCGGATTAAATAACGTTCGCAGATCTTGAGAATAGTGGATTAAATAGCATTTCAACGCCTTGAGAATCGCGGATTAAATAACTTTCCAACGTTCAGGGAAAGGCGGCTCGAGTAACGTCTGGCACCTTGAAAAAGTGGATGAGAAATCAGATAAAGTTCACTCGTCTGAGGCCTAATACGAACCAGATATTTTTTCTTCTTTTATTAGGGTTTAAAGGATATTTTTTCAATCAGACTTTTAATTTTAATCTATTCTTACGATATTTATCGTATGTCGTTTCTTTTTATTACTAGATTCTTATACACGGCATGATTTGATTTAGTAATTTACAGAGAACGACTGTTTCTACGTTAAAATTGTATACTTAAATAGTCTTGTACTATTTTAGTATTTAGTTGTCTATTTTAATATGATATTATGTACAATTTTTTTTATATAATATTTGAATAATTAATTTTGTATAATTAATAAAATTATACAGATTTTTATAATGTATAATTTAACGCGAGTTGTTCTTTTATTTACAAGATTATCCAAGTAATTTTTGTTCGGTTTAATGTATTATTTGTAAAAATGTATTCTAATTTGTGAATTATTTTTATTAGTTTCTGCGTGAAATGGAATACTCTGATAAATAGATTGTATTAATATGACATAGTTTGTACAACTCTAACAGCGTTGTGATCTCATTTCTTCCGTTTGGTTTGTTTGGCTTGCTTCTGTCTTGCATTATGAAAAGCGAATGACCTACCGTTTACTTTATGGCAGACCTGAAATCCTCTCCCTCGGGGTGAAAACGGACGCGTACAAGAGGCAAAGATAGATAGAAGCTTCAAGTACAATACAATCGTTGAGCCACGAACAAATCCCAAACAGAATCCATAAAATTTTGACGCGACTTCTTTGGAGCACTGGAGGCACTTCAAAATCAGTAGAGAAATTCCATTTGAAATGCAATAACATGTTCATCTATTGTTAAATTAGGTTAGCTAATATCGATAACAGACAATTATTGTCTCGTATAAAAGAGCATCAAAGCGATTTTATAAAAACATTAATAAATTCAATTTTCGTAATATTCAAATTTAAATACGTAATTATAAAAATGAAAATAATAAATTTTCCATATTATTTTACGTAAAATGGTTTAATTTGTTATTTTTTATAATAAAATGAAATTATTAAATTATTATTAATGGTAATAATATTATTAATATTGTTTTATTGAAAATTCGTATATTAATTTAATTTTATGCTTATTTTTTATAAGTCACGTATCAGTTGTGTGAAAATAATGGAATCTTTTGGATTTTTATATAAATGGAGTTAATAATAAATAGTTAGTAAAAGTATTTGATGAATTACGTGCTAATTTTATAGTGGTTAGTATCGTAATCTATTACAGATTAATTTCTATTTATTTTTGTATTTTTGTTCGAGTGAAGATAAGTGTACGTTAGCTTTATAGTTTATTAAACAAACTTTTAACTTTAGATAAATCTATAACTGTAAATAAAATAAAAAATTTTTAGAATTTCTAACTATATATATATTTTTGAAACAATTTTGAAATTTATTATATATTACAAGAATAAAAAATACATTCGATTATTTATATAAAATTATATAAAACCATAATACGACAATTTAATTTTTGTATCAAAAATTTTATCAAAAAAAAAAATAATTTGAGAAGCGAAGCTAACGACGAAGAAAGAAAAATATAATTTGTTTTATGTTTTTTTGTCGCTCCAAGAAAATATTCCTTGTAATTTCAAATAACGTCTTCTGTATATATATGAGCATAAAATATCAATATAAACAGAATTTCTTTGAAATATTTTTTTCGTTTCAAAATTGAAAATCGTATTATTAAAAAAAACAAGCGATGGTGAATTTTATATTAAAATTGATATAAATATAGTTTTATGTGCGCCTATAATTGAATAAACAGTAATGTATCTCTAAGATAGAAATGTAAAAGTGCATTCAAATATAATACCTAATAAAAGTATATTAATTCGTCTAAAACGAATAATTTTTTGATACATATTTTTCGAGCAATAAAATTAAATTTAATCAAATTCCAAGCTGTAATTTTTTTATACCGGATCAGATTATTTTCTAACACCCACTAAAAAAGGAATTGATCTATGTACCAAACTGCTTAATTTACAGCGGAAGATGGAAATTCAGGCTCTATGTCTTAGATGCGTAAGGATTGCCCTTATCCTCTTCATCAAGTCAGTCTTCGTTCATCTGCACCAACTTCTACAATAGTATAACGATCTCATTGATCTCGCGAAAACTGTGCACTGTAGCAGGAATTTCGCGATGGAGTATTGCATCCGTTATAACAAGTATAAATTATATTAATAGCACACAGGGAAATAGAGAATTAAATTATTAACTCTGTTATAAAACGCTAAAAAATAAGATGACGAATACTATTCGATACATGGTAAATAAATACGATGAAATACTTTTTTAATATATTTACGAGAAAGGTAAATGTGATATTCAGTTGGTATTTTATTTTCGAGATCAGAAGAATGTATCATTAACACTAAAGTAAGTACTTATACCTGAATCACCTCCATAGCTTCTTCTTTTCTCATCTTATCAGCGACAGTTTGAATACTCTTTAGTAGTGATAAACTTTTTGACTGAGTTCATTCGAGCTTGTGTAATAATGTTTTTTCGTGCTTTTAAGCGAATAATGCAAGACATCGACTTTTTGATTTCTAACGCTTTGACTTGTTGCGTCTTTCTCTCTGTCACAAACTTGAAACAATGTTTTCACGCTCTCAATTTTTTATAGCAAGAAGAAACATCTTTTCTAATTAATCTTGCTGATTGGTAATTTGAATATTTTATTTGAAACATCTTACGATAAATCTATTATAACTGACAATATTTCATAAAAATAACTCAAATTAACGAATAAATTAATACTGCTTCTTTTAGAAATTCGGAATGTTGTGTATTCAATTAAAGCTTTGTTTAATCACACTTATCTTGTATTAAAATTTAAAAATATTTTGATTCATAAATATGTAATATTGCAATACATCTATATATCTATAATAGTAACGTAATGTTTAGTACCATTTCTATACAAGTTTACGCCAATGGAAGAAACGATTGAATTATGGTGCATTAGTGATTTCATAAACTACGTTATATACTTTGCTCGTTTTAAAATTCTATGTAATACGTTATATGATTGATATTACTAGATTCGATTATAGACTTGGCAAGGAAAAATTAATATGAAAAATTTTATCAAACATTTCTATAAATGAAAAAAACATTAAAATTTCATATTTATTTTTTATACATATTATATGAATTTGTAATAAATATAATTTCCTTTAAAATTTTATGATTAGTAAATATATTTATTAGAATATTTAAATTTATTTGACAAAAAATAATTATCAATCTCTATCATATATTTTATAAGTATATTCTTAAAAAATAAGACGGTTGAATTATTTAAAACGTTAAATTTATAGAATATTACATATAAAAATTATAATACACATTTTCTAAAATTTGTGACCTAATATTCATATGTGTTTCTTAAAGTGTATTATTGATTTAAAAAATAAAAATTTTTAAATATATTATTATTTTTTCGAAGAATTAATACAGTAATTCTGTAGAAAAGATGAATAGAAAAAATTATATATATATATATATATATATTGTATTACTAATAAGTTGCATTAGTAAATATGTATTTAAATATTATTTTATTTATTTTTTGTAGATATTTATAAATAAATATTTTATACTTAGAATTTAATTTAGAACGAGATGTAATATTTTTATTTATCGATACAATTCATAAATTTATGTTTTATACGAAGAATTTGATATTTTTATATTTTGACTCTTACGGTTATTAAAAAAATATTCAAGTTCAGAATATACATTATAAATGAATTTGCAGTTTTTGCTCAGATACGATGCGTTCTTTTCTTAAAAGATACTTTGTCATAAATATAAAAATTTGCATCATTAAAAAAAAGACTTATAGTAAAGACATAATGTAAAATATTATAAGAGAAAGTTATAATACGATATTGCAATATACCATACTATTCTATACTAGGATAATTTTCAGGTTCACGTTTTTATGGAAATATTTATTCTCTATTTGAACGAATATCGCACATAAACTTTCAATTGCTTCTATATATTTGAAGGAATGGATTATGTTCATATCACGAGTGCATCGTTTGGAAATAGGAAAAGATCCGTCTAATCCCTTTAAAAGCGAAATAAAGCTTCGAAAGTCGACGAGTACGGAGTATGTCTGTATTTACCTCTCGAACCACGTGCGGTGAATCTCGGTGATGTATTTGTAACCAGTGAGACTAGAGTTTTCGCAGTACAACTTCAAATGTTCGATCAAGGCGTGTTCTTTTCTGTTTTTGCTTGATTCATGTTCTACGACTAGCGAGGAAGTCATCCAAGCGACTTTAATGCTGTTGGGTTTCCCTTCGGTCGCGCGGTGTCGAAAATTCTCGCGCCTCCATATCGTTTCGCTCACACTGACTATGTTATTCCTCGTGTTATGTCCACTTTCTGCTTCCATCACTATTGCGGATATTTGTTTGAACTGCAATAACGAGAAAAACTATTGGATGAAAGTTATTTATTTTATAATCGAAAAACGATTGGGTTTGGACAAATTCCGGGGATTCCTTTTAAAGCAAGTACGTACAGGAATTCAAAATATTGAAAGAAAACAATTTAGAAAAAATGTTATTTAGAGTATGTTAAAGAATTATTTATAATAAAATGAAATCATTTTATACATACACATATGCATATTTTTGTTTTAAAGTTAGCGAATCATTTACATCAATTTTTTTTAACGAATGAAAATCTTGAGTCTAGTTTCTTTACGATCCATAGAGAAAATTATATAATTCGAAAATATGCAATAAATAATTAATAAATTTTAATGCCCTTAACTATTTATTAAAAATAAAGTATTTAAAAACTTTTATTAAATAATAAAGTGTATAATTATAACCAATGAATTAATATAATAAATAAATATAGTTACTTCGAAATTTTTTTAAATTTAAACTTATAAGTTATTTTACTTTCTATTTTCTTCAAAATGAAATTTTTTGCGAGTTAAAAAATATTTTTTTTTAATCAAATCGATGAAAAAAATTCTATATTACGATTATTTTGAGTTTTATAAATAAAATAATCCAATTTAATACCTCAAGTATAGATTACCTAAATTTAAAATTTTCAAAAGTTTCAAAATAAACAAATAATAAATAATTATGAAGATAAAAATTTTTCGAATTAAAAGTGAAAAATAATATTGCTTATAAAGTGATTATATATTTTTTAATAAATTCAACGTAATAAAACAGCAAGGTTATGAACACAAACATGAACATAATATTAATAATATTAATTATTTATATAAGTTTATTTTATAAACTAAAAATTTCATATAAATCGTTTGTATAAATATTAATGCAATTTTCGTATTATACGTAAAGTAAATACTTTAAAAGATTCTTAGTTTGTTTTCTAGTTGAAATTATTTACTTTTTGTAATTATTTACGGAAGCTTCATAAATTATTATTGTAATTAATATTATATATAAATTTAAAATTAGAATTAAAAATGAGGAGTCAGATTCTAAATATACATTACATGATGTTATATCATAGGAAAATATATTAAATAATGGTTTCATCGTAAACATTTATTATGTAAAGTACTTTTTGTTAAAAATGAAATCAATTTTCATGGTAAAATTTAATATATCAAGTTGTCAGTAGAATTAAAAATTAATGAAATACAGGATTAACAATTTATTTTATATTTAAAATAAGTTTTATAGGTATTAAATATTGATATTTTTATTAATTTAATATGTTTTATAAATGGTTTTTGTTAGATATAGTATTTGATTATATCTTTTTATAAATTAATTTTTTGATCGCTGAATTCTTTATTTTGAGATTCAAAGAATATCTTATATGAATTTTTAAACAAACTATTCTACATAATTTAAATAAAGAAGTAAGGGATCGATAACTCGGGTAAGATTTGATAATTTAAAATTTGTTGTTTTTTTCAAGATATTTTTAGTTTTATCATACTATAAAAATTTTTATTTTTTAATTTACGTACGCACCTGTTTATGATTATAACAAATATTCTAAGTATAAGTGCACTTAAATTTGTTAGATATATTTATATGGAATATCACATTTTTACAGTATTCATAAATATGATTAAATCACGAAGTTACCGTATAATTAAATTCACATAAAAAATTATAATTATATGATAATTATAAACAAAAACTTTTAAAACTACTTTAACATAACTTAGTCGTATAAAATAAGAATATACGAATATTAATTCACCAAAATGATGGAATTCATTTTATTTTTGAGTATTAGGTGATTATCCTGATTTTTCTCTTGAAGTTTAAAAAGTCCTTCTCAATTAACAATTTCTAAATGTCGCGGTTTTAACTTTTATCTATCGTCGAAATATCTACTCGGGTATTTTGATGGATGAATGGAAAATTGATGAGATGATATCGTCTTAGTTCTTGTCATTTGAAGTTGCTATGAATAATACGATAACACTGCCAGAATCTCGATGAGTTCATCGGCAACGTGAAATTTTGCTTAATGTTATATACATGTATAGAAGTAAGTGACCGAAGCTTCAAGAGAATCATAAAAAAGGAAGTTTACGTCGTTTTAATGACACTTTCTTCTTTTTCTTAAGCATTTTGAAATGTCTTTAAGTTAAGAGTTTTAACGTTCAATTTTTTTCTGCTCTTTTTTGTTCTACTTTAATCGAGTTTTTAAATTTACGAGTTAATGTAAAGACAAATTAAAGAGTTTACATTTTTCTTGTACATTATTTTATGATTTTTAAAATAATTTTTCTCTTCTTAGAAATAAAAATAAGGATATTAAAGATTTTAATTATTAAAAATTAATGGTATTACATTTAAATTTTCATAAGTCATTTACCATGTGTATGTCATATAATAAATTAAATAATATTTATAATACATATATTTTTTATGTATTTAAAAATATTTCTTAAAAGATAAAAATTGAAGCATAAAATTTTTGTAAGTAATATTGGTTATCTTGTCTTATAAATATCTAATTAAAAATGATGAGAATTTTATTTATGCTTCAAACATTAGAATTTATCACAATGTCTATATTTTAATTAATGTTATAAAAATAATAATATTTCATGATTACGTTGAAACAACTATAGTTTAAAGTAGAAAATTTCGTTTATTTCACAAAGTTTGTTTATATTTTAATAGTGTTTTTATGTGAAAAAATAAACACGTGCGTATTTTTATGTTTCTGAACTTCACCATAAAAAATTTACGATTTATAAAATGTACTTATTTTATTTATTGTATCCAATTTAAAAATGTTATTTAAATTATTTTTTTGAAACATCGAATTTTTTTTAAGTTTTGTAGAAAATTGGAAGGTTCACTTATTTTTGCAATCTTTTAAAAGATGTTTTTCGATAATTTGCTCTTTAGTTAATCGCGAGTAAAATTAGCAAAAGCATTAAAAGATCAAGACACATGTTATAGATGACCGACAGTTATATTTATAAAAGTATTTCCTTAAAAAATTCAGACGAATTAAAATTTAATTAACTCTTCGTACGAATAATAATGCTTTTCCATTCCTATGTAGAAAATAAACATTTCTCTATACCTTATTACACCTTTTAATTTATAATCGGCAGCGATACGTTCGGTATAACAACAACGATGTAATAAATCTTATTTATCGTTAATAGTAAAAAACACAATATTACCACAATGTCGTTTATCGCAATGTCTCTTCACGTATACCCGGAATCTTTAAAATGACAATCCGATTACAAAGAGACGCCGAGCGAGTAGGAAGAATATAACTGTACAGTTATATAATACAGTTTGGTGCACTCCCAAGAATAAGCGAAACTCCCGAACGAACGTCTCGTCTTGGTCCCGTCGTTTGCCTTATGAGCTCGTCGAACGAGGGAATTTCATCACCGGTGCTTTTACTACCCTCGCGTAAGTCGGGGGTTGATTCGCTTCTCTTTCGCACCGCACTATCGACGATGTGTACGTCTCTTCCACTCTAGCGCACTCGATGTATCGAAGCTCGAGAATTGCGATTACCCTGGATCGGTTTTCGCTCGTAACGACACGGAAATCCGCGATGACCTTCGCGATGCTTGATTTTCGCCCCTCGGCTTTTCTGTTTGCTCTTTTCCGAACGAGTAATCGAGGTAAACATCGGTAAAACCGCGATGCTCGGGTTTTTATCTCACACGCACAATCGCTTCGATGTCCCTCCACAATGGAAGGACGTTGTTGATCGGAACGTTGTTGTCGACGTTATTTTTATTGTCGCGTGCATTTCAAATAATAATGCCGCACGGGGAAGTTATTCTTTAAATTATGAATTAGCTTTGCATCGTAATCGCGAGATTTCTATAAGCTTTGTGAAATTTAAAAAAATCCGACGAAGAATCGCTGTCGTAATTTTATACAAATGCGAATATATAAAAGGAAGAGTGTAAAATGTTTTTCCGTTTTTATGCACTTAATGCTTTAAAGAATGATTTTTTGTGGTAAATTAAAAAGAAATTTGTATTGAAAAATTTTTAAACGTAAAAATAGGCTTTGACGTTATAAAAAATTTATAGTAAACGAAAAAAAATAATTCTTTGTTTGAAAATATTACGTACATTTTTAAATTATAAATCCCACGTGTTTTTGATGCTGATATATTTCATAATAATAGATTAAAATATAAAAATTACATTAAATGCTTTAAAATAAATGAAACTCCTGTTATCGTTATATTTAATTAACCATTAAAAATTTTTAATAACAATGATCCAAAGGTCATGAATTTTTATATTGAGATGCGTGAAAATAATAAAGTAAAATAAACTTTATAACGGAGCTTCGTTCCAAATGTTTTAATAATTATTTAAGAATTATAATGGTTGAGATTTTTTTATCTTAATTACTAAAAAAATTTTAAAAATAAAATTTTATTAACAACGAGAATTATTAAATATTGAACGAAGATACACATTTAAATAGCTTTTAATACGATTCTAACATATGAACGTTGTTACACTGATTACAATAGTGTTCATTAATTAATTATTTATGCATAGAGAACGCCGAGAGTTAATATTTCCTGGAATTGTATATAAATATGTTGTATAATTTAAAACGATACTTTTGCGATTTTGGTTTCAAAATTAAAATTATAAAGAAAATATACGTATAACATAACATAATTGATGTAATGTATTATTTACACATAATAATTTCTTAATTTTTCTTGTTAAATATTTGATTTTTCTTTGTTTGAGAATTAATGTTTAACACATTTGCAAAATAATCATCATAAGTGGTAATTATGTACAGCAAGTTTCTTTGTAAAATCAACAATGGTAGAACAAGAGAAAGATAAATACATTTTATATCTTTGTACCGTTACAATTGATATTATTCAAAAAAATACTCTTAGATAAATATTTATGAGTGACTAAAATTATTTGTAAGATTATATTTAACGGAAGTTTGGATACTATTTTAGTGTTTGATTTTCTTGTTATATTCGAGTTTCCCATTATTGCGCAGTCAATCTTTTGCATGACTTGCAGTCTAACATCGATTTTTTGTTGTATAAGAATACTTCGTATTTATGTCTTTCAGCGTAGCTTTACTTACTAGCTACATTAGAGAGAGACAGAGAAACGATCTGACAGTTTTGCGAAACGCTTCTATACGCGTAAAGTCAGCTAATATCTGATATTCTTAGCGTCTTTTTACACTTATAAAATACTGGATTGTTATATTTCTTATTATTCTCGTATTATATGATATTTTATTTTGATTTTCTATTCGTATTATTTAATTTATTATTTCATTATTTTCGTTTACTTTTTAGCTCTATTTTTGTAAATTCTTTTGGTTTTGGTACATTGGATATTATTTTTTTCTCTTAATATTAATCCGTTTTTTTGACGGTATTGAAGAATTTTGTTTATATTTTGGTATTTACATTATTTAACAACATTAAACCATTTATTTATTATATAATATAAACTCTTTTGAATAAATGCCATTTTGTAATACTAATAATATTAATAATACTTAAAAATTTAAATAATTATTAATATTATATAATGAAATAAAAATGTATAAATTTTAAAAGCAATCATTATTTTATTATATAATTCGATATAAATAAAAAGTGTATCTATTTTATAAGATAAGTGCATAAAAAATATGTTGATATTATAATATCGCATCAATACATAAATTTTCAAATAAATTGTATATTTTTTTCGTTATTTATAATCAAATAGTTACATTTTTTATACTATTACATTGCTCACGATTTTTTTTAAATTATGGTAATATGTAATTTTAATTACATTTTTCATACCATATTAAAAGTATACGAGTTTCTTATATTCGATAAATCAATATTTATAACACGATGATGTATTAACAAATGATAAATGTTTATAATTCACATTTATTTTATATTTAGTATTTATATATTTAAAAAGGTATTACTATATATATTTGAAAAATAATTATAATTTCGATGAAAATATTTTTTTTCATGAATCCTAATACAAAAAAAGAATATTTTATTTATAAATTAAAAATATTTTACATTTTCTTCTGTAAAAAAAAACATCTGTATCACGCTAATGTTAAAATAAAAGGTTGATTTTTGATAAATATTCAACGTTTTTTTTATTTTTAAACTATAATTAAAATCATGTTTTATTATTATAATAAATTCATCGATAATTTAATTTATTAGTTCAAATAGATTAATACTGCTACTGTTTATTGTTAGTTTGTAATTGATATAATTTTATATAATTTATTATTTTCAAGTTTTAAAACATTATTTTTTAATAGTATTTATCATTCTTAAAGATTATTATAATTAAAAAATTATATAGATGGGAAAGAAAGCCTTTATATTAACTGTTATTAAAAGCCAGATGTTTAAACTCTATCGTTTATTACTAGTTTTTTAGATCAAATAGTTATTCGAGTAAAAATCGTTATATTATTTAATTTTCGTTCAAAGATTAGATTTATTGCTAACATCAAAAGTACATTCTCTACTAATTTGAATTGAAGCGACAAAGCTCATAGAAAAGTCGTTAGTAATGTTCACTGTATAAGTTTCAAATAGAGACGTTATTAAAAAGAATTCGTGAGCTGTTTGTATATAAAAATTTCTCGAGTATTTGCTGCTAAACTCTTATAATATGTGACGATACTAATTTTTTTACCGGCATTAACTGGAAAAGTAAATACCGGAAAAGTCTCTATAGATGTATTATATAATTTTATTTTCTATAAAATTATGATTTTAATGAAAATTTGTTTATATTAATTTTTAATAGTTTTCAAATGATATAACACCATTTTTAAAATATAAACCAATCTAAGAATTATTATTGTACCATATATTTACATAATATACAAAATTGAGGAATTTGCAATAAGTTATATAACCTTTACGGTTTTTTCTTTACTTTTTTACAGAAATTATCGTGTATTATTATTTTATTATTGTAATAAGTTTTAATCAAAATATATTTAATCTGTGAACTACTACAAATGCTGGTTTAAGTTTATACAGTTAAAATATTGTATTTCTTAGAATATCTAGATTTAATGAGAAAAATTAAGCAATATTTTCTAAATGTATTAAGATCAATTTTATTTAAAGTTTATTTTAAGATCGCCGTTTATTCATCGGTGATTAAAAAAATATAATTCGGCTAGACAAAAGAAAAATTTTATAGAAAAATGCATTAAAAATGTTAATAATTGTATGTTATAAAATAAATAAAGTGTTATAAAAGTGCTATAATCATTTAGTAATTAAAAGTTACTTTAATAATAACTTGTTTTAAATAAAATTTTTCTTCAATTTCAATATGAAATTAAATTTAAAGCGAGAAAATATTATATAATACGTTGTTTTTAAATGGCGGTTAAAATTCGTTGCACGTGAAAAATATAAATTTTGTTAGCGTCGGTTATTTCAAGGTTTCAGTTACAAGCGAAGGAGAAAAGTTAGCAAGAACGATTCCAAACGACCGTTGCACAAAAAGGATCGAAGGTGGGGAAAATACCAAGAACAATTTGAAAATTAAAAGAGGACCAATCACACGATTTTAAGGCGAAAAAAATAGTCCCGCGGTCGATTTACTACTCGCAAGAAAATAGTTACTTTGAAAGCGACCGTTGGTTAAAAGAGCTGGAAGGGAAAGGGGGAAGAAATAAGTCGTTGAGTGGCCGATCGACTACGCCGATAGAAAATAGGAAGTTTGGAAATGACCGTTGGTCGAAAGGGCGAAAAGGGGAAAGGGTGAGGCAGAAGGAACGACTCGTAAAGAATTCGAAATCAAAGAAGTAACGGTCATGTGATTTTTTTCAGGCGTCGGTCGTTTCGCCTTCGAATTTTCTACGCACCCGCGAATCAGGGCAGGAGAACGCGACGGGGTCAAAGGAGAGGGGGAATATAAACAAAACGTTGGAGGGAAGGAAAAAAGGAAAAGAAAAGGATGTAAGATTATACTTTCATCCGTGATCGCGTTTAATAAATCTTGTATATAATCATTATATATGAGCGAATCGGCGCTATCCGATAATTAAATTTTGTTTATCGCAAATAAAATGAAAATAACTGTTTGGTAGTTTGTTTCTCGTGCATCTCATTTTTTAGGGTAAAATATGAAGCGTAATTTTACCTACGTGGAATATATCCGCTTTTGCGGAAACGTCAAGTGAAACATTTTCCGAGTTCGGCACAAAAGTACACCTGAGATCGTAGATTCCAGCAGCCGACAGGTAAGCTGTGTTATCGCAAAGATTAGCGAAGAGCAGCGAATTACGACCGAATTTTACTCGCGGGAGGGATTAGTTCTTCTCGGGGAGGAAATGGCCCGACACATTTATAAATTATATCTAACAACTGAGAGATTAATATTGATGGTTCCGATGAAATGTGTTTAAAAGTAATTGAATACTTTTGGTAACTATACGAATAATACTTTTGTTACAAAATTTAAATATCAAAATTTGATATGTAATAATAGACAAACATTGAAATTGATATTGATACACTTTCCTTGATGTAATGATATATTTTTTTAAATTTATTGTTCCATGCTAAAATTAATAATGCAAGGAAAAGTAAATTGTTTTGTATTATTGAAATTATATTAAAATACTTATAAAATCGTAAAGTATTAAAGATAAAATATATTTAAGTTTATAAATATTTTCTATTGAAACTACGCGAAAAATATATATTAATAAAACTAGTATGGAAAAATCGGTAACAGAATTGAATATATTATGTTTAAATAATTTTTTTTACTTAATTATCTGTTACATAATAAAAAAAAGTAAGAAAGAAATTGATTTATTAAATCAATTATTTTTCAATTGTCGAGGCAAAAAAATATATTTTTGCATAAAATTAAAAAATATATCTATAAATACGTCGTTGAATAGGTTATATCGTAACTTTACCTATTGTAAATATTTTAAAATTCAGTTTTCTGTTATCATTGTATTATTTAAAAATATACCATTATAAAAAAATAGTTAAATTTTATAACTTTGTATCGATTTGTAATATAATAATATAAGTGATAAGAATGATTTAATTATATTAATAAGGAAATATTTATTAGCTATTTTTAACAAGAATACTTAAAAATTATTAATTAATAATTTAAGAATATTTTATTATCTATCCATTAAATATAAAGCTACTTAATTATAAAAAAATTATCGATGAAACAAATTTATATATTAAAATAATTTAAATAATTGGAATACTTCCAAGATCATATTTATTAATATTAATGATAAATAAATTAATATTATATTAATTACTGGTAAAATGAATACATTGTTTTTAACCAATAAATATTCATATATACATAAAAATTACCTTTTCAAGCGTATATAAATTCTCGTATTCATAAGTTGCAAAATCTTTTTACCAATAAAATAAATTGCGATAGACTAAAATCTTATTATTCGTACTTTCGAAATCTTACAGTACTTAAACTAAATAATGGCTTCCAAAGAGACTTAATTAAAGTTTAAATTCCCTACATAAATAATCTAAGTAATTCAATATATGCAGAAGTAGGAAAAAGATTGCGGCAATATCCGGACTTCTTTTGTGAACTATCGATTCACACCATTACATTACTGGAAAGGCAATATTGTAAAGAATTAACATAATCTTTGAAAATAAACAATTATTTAGACATTTTTAAATATCAAATTATATATTTTTTAAATCACGATAAAAGTTGTACGAATAAAAGTTTAATTATATTAATGTTGATTTCTTCATCGCTATTTATTAATTTATCATTAGTAATATAAGATTTTTTAATCAATCTCTAACTAAAAAGCTTTATTATTTCAAATACCTCAAATATTTATAGAATAGTAATAAATATATAGAAATAAAAATAAATGTTTATTATTTAGATTTTTCGTAATTCATAAGATATAATTATATTTAATATTTACTAGTTATCTATATTTTTATGAGTTAGTGATTTTTTTTAGATAGTTTATCGTTTAATTTTATTATAAAATGTTTTAAACATGGTTCAAATCTTAGAATTCTAAATTTTTCACTGTACATATTCTATTTTATAAATTGTTAAAAAAGAATAATAAAATGTCTCGAATAATGGAATAAAAGTTGTACATTGAATTGAATTTACTTTGAATTTTATCAATATTAATGTTAATGTATTAAAATTATTTAAAATATTATTGTAAGTGTAACTATTATATTTAAGTCAGTAGTTGTCGAACCTTATCAGAATATACCAAGAGTAGTGCAGCTGAATGTTTTAATTAATTAGTTTCAAAATTAATTTATTTACCCGATATGATGCAATACGCCAGACTCGTTTCGTTTCACTTCCATGCAACCCGTTTTGGATTGCCTCGAATAAATTATGTGTTCCAACCTGTGCCGATTGTTTAAGATGCTTGATTTTAAAATTTGATTATTGTTTAGTCGCAATTTCATATATAACTTGTTTAATTGTTTAATAGCATTTATTAGAAATTGAAAATACGTTTTTGTTAAATATTCTGAGATTGCAGTAAAAAGTTAAGGAAAATAGTTAATTATGTAAGAGATCATTTAAATTTATCATTAAAATACTTATACTACTAGCTTACAATTTTTATTTAAGTTCATGATTTTACAGTGTTTTTGTATTGGAAATTTATTTTATAAGTAACAACGAAGTAACAACGATATATATATTCAATTGTTTAATTATAATATGCACTTGTATTAGCTACTTATAATTGTAAAATACTTTAAAAAAAATGTTATATTTCCTGACTTTACCTGTTTTAATTTTTAAAAAGATTAATCGAGTTGACCTTTAGAATTAATATTTTAACACGTTTACCTCGTAGTTAATTGAAAAGTATTATAAATTTATAGATTGTTTCAAAAGAGTATATTCAAATAATGCATAATGTAAATACAGTTTAGTAAAATATAGAGCAATTATAGAATTCTATATAAAATATTTATTTATCAAAATTTTTAATAACACGGATGGTTTTTATTTTTATTAGAATTAAGATTAATTACTTAAATTATGTCGATTTAAATAGTTTAAATGGGTAATTTTATTTGTATTAAAAAAACGATATGCATTAAGTTCATAGAATATTAATTATCAAATAATTTCACATCGGATAAACCTGTTGAAACAAAGACTGTCAACCGATAATTTTCTTTGACGATGCTTCCATGAAGGCATTGCTAATTCATCCGATTCGTATTTAAAAATTAATCTTTCTATTCGATATAATGTTTTCTACAAGTTTTTTTCTTTTATAAGCTTTCAGCTGATAAACAAGTTTATATTTTATGATATTCGGCGCACACACACACACGCACGCACACACGAGTATTTTTTGCTTAGCTTTCTATTATTGTATTAGTGAAATATTGATTAATCTTTTAAAACGATATAGTAGATTAAAAAAAATTTTAGTAAAAAATTACAATTTTATTCTAATTGTTTCTCTCATACTATTATTTGTGTAATTTTTTGCATTTATTCAAGTAAAAATTATGCAATTGTGGACATTATAAATTATTTTTTTATATACCTTATATCTAATCTATATTAAATTTTTTTTTATTGAAATAAATGTGAAAATAATGCTTATGTGTATATGTGTTTGTGTATCTATATTTATAATTATAAAATGTAGTAGAAAAGTAAAATATGTAAAATAGTAATCTTACGTAAATCTGAATGATAAAATTAATAATATTATGAAAGCAAATAAAAGACTTATAAAAGTAACCAAAAAATCATAATTGATTTTTTATAAATAAATGTTTTTTATACGTTCTGCCTTAGATTTATGAAATAAAGCTGCTTGAAAAATTCGTGACATTATTTGTGCTCAAAGTACAAAACTTGTATCTTTCAGTATAGATGAATGAGTAAGTTACATATATGCTTACGTACATATGCATAGGTCCATGAAACCCCACTAATCTATATATACATATAGATATACATTTGAATACTGTTCAATATACATACTAACCTCAATTAACCTCAATATTTTTGGTCATTTAAATGTATTGCTTTAGGTACTCTATATTTCAAAAAATATTGTAAGAAGTAAACAAAATATTAAAAATCATGACTGTAATTCTAAAACAAGTAGAATTGTAACATAA
This sequence comes from Dolichoris vasculosae, assembly GCA_018907195.1. Classification (NCBI taxonomy): domain Eukaryota; kingdom Metazoa; phylum Arthropoda; class Insecta; order Hymenoptera; family Agaonidae; genus Dolichoris; species Dolichoris vasculosae. The sequence continues at coordinate 1,116,563 of JACCHY010000015.1, forward strand.
ACCTGAAATTTTGCAATATTTGATAGTACATAGTTGATATTTTTCTATAAATAAGTTGATTGTTTTTTTAAAGATGCAGAACTATTTAATTAGTACTTAAAATATATTTGCATAGATTTTCTAATTTTTGAGAAGAATATTAAAATTTTTTCGGTAAAGTGCTTATTGTAATATTAAATTTCACGAGTGAAAAAATGTAAATAATTAGATAAAGAAAAAAGTATACGAGATCAAAAGTATTGAGCCTTGAATAATTTTGTTAATGCACATACCAATAAAACAAGTGCTTTACACATGACAAGTTTTCTTTTCTGAAATGAAAATCATTTTGCCTAATACTATTGAGTAATTAATATTATTTTATTAGTATTATTAAAATACTTTATTTATTGTTGCATCTCGTATTTATGTATAATCAATTTAAATTTTGATGCATAATTCATAAAAAAGTAAATACTTACATTTTAAATTTATTTAAATTACATAAACACATAAAATATTGATATTGAATAAAATTAAATTAGTATTTTCTAATTAAAATATTTATGTTATAAAATATTTAAATATTGTTCTTATATTTATAAATATTTAACATATTATTTAGAAAAAAGAAAATGATTAAAGTTTGCATGTTATTGATAAATTCATAGAGTAATGAAATTTCAAATAAATATTTTAACTATAAACTAATATTTGAAAATACGATTTGAAACGTTATTAAATAGTCCGCAAAGCTTTATTCTTAACGACTTTACACAATCTCAGTTCAATTGTTAACACCAAATATATGCATTAAAATATTTGTTTATTTGAAGATGTATAAATCTAAACTTTTTTAAACTAAATAAATAAAATTGTAAATCATATAATTCTACAACGCAATCATACTGGTAGCTAAAATATTTGAATAAAGATTCCTTCAAAGCTTGCCCAAACTCTCGTAAAAACTATAAAAAGTTTATGTCCACCACAAAAGGTGGAGTACGTCGAGAAAAACAGAGATACATAGAAAGTCAGAGAAGTTTTTCACGCGCATATGTGTGTATATGTCTGTGTTTACATGCTTAAGGAAGATAGGGACAGTGAGAAAGAGAGAAAGAGAGAAAACGATAGAGAAAATGTTAAGAGTTGAAGGGTGAGGTTGCATTGTGCGATAAGACCGTAAAACTCGTTTTTTATTTTGCACTACGAGTTGCGTACGAGTTTCTTAAAAGAGAAATAATATATTTATATATTTAAAGAAAAATCTTAGGCAAAGAATCACTGCACTTCGCATTTAACTTAATGTATAATATTAAAGCAATGTTTATTGCACTTTGATTTTTACAAACATTTCAATTTTTTAATTATATTTTTATATATTTATAATTCGTTTATTTAATAGCTATTTATTATTTATTAACGGAATATTATTCGAAATGATATTTTAGTAGTCTAATTGAATAAAAGAATCTGTATATTCTGATTAAACGCTGCCATATATTGTATCCACGTATTTCATTCTTTGTTCGTACAAATTTTCATGTTTATTGTACGTAATTAAAGTTTTTATTTGGATAGACGTACCGAATTTTACCCACGATGAGACAACTTTATTTTTTATTTCAATCAATTGGATGCCTTTTAATATTGAATGACATACATTTAGAAATCGCGATTCTCTTCACGTTTGTCATAATTGTATCAAAGTCACACCATCTGTTTTCTAATATGAATAATAAAAATCTTTTTATAAGCTTCATCGTATCTAACTTTACAAGATTAAATAAATGTCGATATTAGAACAATTACGAATTCATCGAACACATGATATGTAAAAATAAATATTGGCTCGGTACTTTAAACTGTTGAAATGTGCTGATACGTTGACTTCGTTATAACTTGTTTCTGTCCAATTATAACTAGATGTTTTATTGCTTCGAATATAGTTGTATTTTTAAATCAATTTTCAGATATTATATCGATTTTAAATGTTTATTACTCTTAGACTAAAATAATACTACTCTTACTTAGATTTACAAGAAATACATTTTTTTAATTTTCTGAATAATATGAGTGTATTATAAATAACTATAACTATTACCAGGCAATATAATCATTATTGTAATTAGATTAGTATTTAAGTTTAATTTGTCATTTTGGTACCAAATCTATTTAAAAAACAATAATTTTGTTTCTAATATAAACATTATTTCTTAAAATGAAATTATTAAACATTAAAATTTCATTGATTTCATTAATGTATATGTATAAAATTTAGATGCGTTCGTGAATCTATGTTCAGATATCTATGAATGCATGTATTTATAATCATTTATGCTTCGACCGATAAACAATACACATTTGATTTATAGCATTTTTCTAAAGCTATTTTTTTAAATGCCTATACGTGCTTTATAAAATTCGAGGGAACATGAATAAAAATAAATATTTATTTTACATACATAAAGATTAAAATCCAATTCTTGTATATTTCTTATAAATGTCAGAATTACACGAAATATTAAAAAAAGTAATTAATATAATATTAATTTAATGAAAATTATAAATTATTATCCAAATATATGTATTTTTATTAATTATATTATTCCTGTCATGTATAACTAGAATTTTAGTTATAAAGAGTTTAGTATTTTAATTTTCTCAATATAAGCCAAATTTATTTCGTTTATTTTTTCTCCAAACTATTGTATAAAAAAAGTTAAAAATGTAAATAAATATGATCTCGTGAATTTTCACACAGGAGGTTAATAGGTAAACGAATAATATTGTCTTGTAATATTATTTATATTTTACACAGTCTTCTATTTTGCTTTATTTTATGATTGGAAAATTAAAGGTCAAGTAAAAATAAAATGAAAATAATTTTTAAAAATTTTATTCGAGTATTTGATGTATTATTAAATATACTTATCATATTAAAAATTTTATTTTTTTTATTAAAAAGCTGTACTATTATGTAATTGCTGAAAACCACAGATATTTATATTTCAGATACAAAGTTATTTGCATATACATACTTGTCTATGTGTATATTGCCTATGCGTGCGTATAGTTTCAAATATATTTATATCAAAATATGGGGTTAATATAGTTATAATAGTTATAATTTTTTTAAATGATGTAAGATAATATAAAATATTCAATTAAATTTTATATATAATATAAAATTTTCTTTTTATTTGATTTTTTAGGAGATAATAAAGTTTTTAGTACTTTTCGTGAACAATGTTATAAAATATCGATTAACAGTGAATAATAAGTTGAACAATTTAAGTTTTATAAAATGAAAAAATAGAGTAGTAATAGAAATTTCTATATATTCATTTTAATACTGATCGAAAATTGCTATTTGTTACGAATATTTAATCATTGGCAAAGTAAGAGAATATTAGTATAAATCTTAAACATTTTCAAAGAAAAAATATTCTACTAAATTTTGTATTGCATAAAGTCTATTCGTGAGTATGAGCGATAAAGTGGAAATAAAATAATCATGCTTCGATATAACATCAGCTTATATATTATAACTTCCAGACACGACAGAACTCGATTCGTACGTATACCAATATTTGTTTTATACAGCAAATATTATTAACCGGGTATTAACCGCGCGAATAGTGATGCCATTAGGCAAGACTGCTTGTATGTGACACACGTAATTCTCTTTAATAAGTCAGTGCTAGCAGAATTATGACCGAATGAGAGATATTCAATAAAATCATAGTTACGAAGACTAGCGAAAGAGAGTTTCATGGCCAATTTATACCCATCGAGTTGACAAATGTGTGAGCGAAGCTTTTCTAGCTTTGATTCATGATATTTAAAATACCATTATATTCTTATACGCCCATACGCAACTCATATATGATTTGTATGGATTATAAATGATTCAGCGTATTGTACCGATCGATAAATTCATAGATTTGATTTACGTATAAATGTTTGAAACGCAGTTTATCAATTTCAATGAAAAATTATTCAGTTTCAAAAGTAGATCATTGAATATAATATATTATAAATATCACAATATCGAAGCCCAGAAATCTAATTATAAAAATATATTTCGTACTATTGATAACATCTCCAAGATAAGATTTCTAAGCTTTGCATATAATGAATATAAATTAGACGATAATTTATCGGGGTATAAGAGAGACTCGTGGATTATCAACATGTTTCTTTGGGAATTTGTTTCTCTGTTTCTCTTTTAAATATAAAAATATATGGATCGTAGTTCATTGGTTATTATCAATCCTGAAAACAAATCATCAAATCGCAAGAAATCGTAATTACATCAAAATTTATGAACGATAATTCCAGATTATACGGTGGTGATAAGCGACTATCGACTCGTGAAAACTAATCATTTGGGCTACGGAGCGACGGAATAAAACGTAATATGACATTAGTAAATAACGTACTGAGATATATGTACGTACGAGGGGTGTTTATCGACTAGATACATAACTGCATTCTTCGAGATTAAATAGCAAAGGAATCATCTCTCTTGGTATAACAAGGATAAAGCTTTTAAATATAATATTTGAATAGTTACGAACGAGATGAGGATATACGTAAAAAATTAGACAAATCTTTGCGTATGTAATATCAAGAAATTACGTTTAGAATATTTTAAGAGTATATAGAACGAGTTGAAAAAAAGCATACGGAAATAATAAAATCACATAAAGGTGTTTTAAAGCTTTTCATCAGACCTGAAAAGAAAGTTTTAGATCTATTTATTTCAAGGAAAAAGTAAAATAAAATTGCGATATTACTCGAAACAAGGGAAACTTTTCATGTCCTAATTATTATTCATATTAACTTTTCTACAGTTTTCGGTGATGTTGCGAAAAATATTTCACATTTTTCTCACGAAAAATCATCATCGTAAGTTTGTGAACTTTAATAAAAAAGTTTAAATATTTTGATAAAACACGTTCGATTAGTAACGTGCAAAAATCAATAAGCAAATTGACCTTCAAACTTAGCAGTTCACACAAGTTCACAGACCCTTTCTTTCCGACTAAAAGTTTCTTTCGATTCAAGACGATACATTATCCATTAAAGAAGTTCAGTATTTATTAGCATTTAAAAGTCGAGGTTGCAGAGTCAAAGGATACTCTATACAAGGTTGAACCGATTACACGACAGTAAATGCTTACTTACAGTTGTGCGAAAGGTTAGAAGAACTTAACTTCCGTACTCTGTTGCAACGCAGACTCTTGCATATTCTTGGATCATGATATCGCTTTGATCGAATATTCTTTCTCTCTTACGTTGCTGTTGGATAACACGTTCAGCGAACTTTAAGCTTTATCCATCCGACACGTATACAGACTTTTCTCTTTGTCACTTTTAAATTTCACATCTTTCGCGGCGTTTCTTTTTCTCGACCGAGATACCCGATCAACGTCGGATGGAGGATCTCTTTTTTCATATTCTAACTGAAATAGAATTTTGTTGATACGAGAATTATTTTAAGTTATTGCTTAACTATATAAGAATATAATATTGGCGGTTCTGGATATATAACATATAACAATATTAAGCTACAGTTTATAGAGATAAAACGTACGACTTTGTGATCTTAAACGAATTTAAATTTTACGAATTGTAATTCTGCGTGGTTTTCGCAAATTAATTTCCGATTGCATGAAGCATTTTTATGATGTATGTAAATGTTATAAAGGTAAAGGTTATACGAAAAACGAATAAAAGCGTTAAAACTACGGATACTTTTGCTTTTACATGTTTAGATTTAAAAATTAAAAATGTATTTGAAATATAAATATTATTTTACTTCAAACACGGTGTAAAAATTTATGAAATCACAAACATTTATAAGGATGTATGTTCGGAAACTTGCATTTTTATACTTAGGAGCTTACAAGCATAAGAGCATCAAGAATATGCAAATTTGTATATAAAAATAAGGCTAAAAATGGATGCGCACTTGCTACACATACGCTTCTGTTCTATACGTAGTTATATTCACACTTTTATAAACTTACACATCAAAATTTCACGTACCCATATATATTCTATATATATATATTTGTTATATTATTCTATAAGGAATTGAAATGATTATATTTGATGTGAACTATCCCAAACTCACCGTATCTAGTTTCTAGAGATATATGCTTTCGAGTTTAGTCAATTTATATTGACGAAACTAAAAGTCAAGATTCGAGATGGTACGACGTAGTTGATCGAGTATTCGCACGAAAATATAAAAGATATTTTGTTTGGCATAAATCTTACTTTTTTTTATTTTAACCAGTTATCATCAAAGTAAATATTTCGTTTTATTATGCAAAATAGAATATAAATTTAATCTGTAAGTATTCAATCATTTAAATACGTATGAAACTGAAATTTAAATCTTTTTAAAAAAAATATTTTTGTATATTTTTATAGAAAAGATAAAAAAGGAATGTAGTTATAGAATATCGTTCAAAAATGATAATTTATGATGATAGTTACATTGATACTAAAATGTTTATTTTATAGTATTTGAAGGATGGAAAATTGTAAGATGTAAATATTGTATTATAATTTAAGATAATTCTCGGTATTTATTAATTTAATTAATATTTCTAATAAATAAAAAACTTAAAGCGTGGTATTAATAAATATAATGAAAAAAGCTCAGACAATTTCATTGTTTTCTATAGAGTATTTAATTGTTTGTAATAGGAACAAATATTATACTAGATAGTGACAATAATACTGTAGTAGAATCAATAGGTTAAGTAAAGGATGGTTACAATGTTGAGTTTATTTTAACAAGGTTTATAATGCATTATTCAAAACAATTATTAAATGATTGCTCATAACGTTAAAATTACTATAAAATATTTTCCCACCAAGTTTTATCACATTCATTATACCATTGAGTAATATTTGAAATGTGAAACGAATGTAATTGTAATCGATCGTTTTTCAATGGTTTAATATTCAAAACCGTATTTATGATAGATAATTGCATATAAATATGTATTCCTTTAATTAACTCAAGTATTATCGCATACAATCAAATTAGGCTTAGGCAAAAAGTAATGGAATATTTAAATAACGCCTATAAAATTAAGAAATATAAAGTGATAAAAGATGAATAGATAAGAAAATTTATAAGAATACAGTAAAAGACATCTAAATACATAAAATATAATATTTTATTCTGTAAAATTAGAGATATGACTAAATATTATTTATTCACCTTTCGATTATGTATCTGAAGAGTCAAGTTATCACGTCAAGTTGAACTTTACTCATCAAAGTTGAGAGTATATGAAATATATATAATGAAAGAGAGAAAGAGAGAGAGAGAGAGAGAGAGAGAGAGAGAGAATGATCAATGTATATAATAAATCGGCTACAATCTAACTAATTTATAAGTAATGTAAATATAATTATATTTATTAATCTCCACGTAATGTTAATTATTTATTTATTTTAAGAAATTAACTTAATTTTTTATAATATTTTATAAATTTATAAGTTTAAAGTTCCGTAAGGATTTGTTCCTTATTAAAAATTAATCTTCAATTTCTTATGAAACATTTTTTTATTTGCATACATAGCATTTAGATAGCATTTACTTTTTTTTAGTTCTTTTGATATAATTAACTAATATTGTAATAAGCATATTAACCTGCACAATACTCTAAGTAATAAATATTTTATTTTGAAGTATTCTTATTACAATTGTTACGTATTTAAAATAATTACATTTAATACATTTTTTGTACTTTGTAAATTCTAATTACTAAATATTAATGCTATTTATATACTAAATAATATTTAATTTAATATAATAGAATTCGAAACACTTAAAAATAATGAGAATTAATTTCATTATAATGATGAAATATAAATGGTTCTTATTCGTGTAGAAATCTTTATATTTAAAATAAATGCAAAGAATTTTATCCATTATTATAAAATTGCATATGAAAAAATTTGTCGATATCTATCTTAATTTTTATTTAATTGAGATGGTTGTTTATATTAGAAGAAAGAAGAATATCGAGTAATCGTTAAAAAAGATAATCAGCATATTCATTTATCGATATATTGATACCATAAAAATATGTCATATAAATAAATATTCATAAAGAATAATTATGGTTATCTCGTTCTGAAACTTGTTTTTTTGCTTTATAAAACTGTTGTATATAAAATTAATAATAATTAGAAATATTTTTTATTAATCTCTGTCTATAAAATGTCCGTACAAAATGTTTACAGTTAATTACAAAATTAATTTGAATTTACATAATTGTAAACTTGAATTTTTTAATAGCTTTAAATTGTAACTTTAATTCAAGTTTAAAAATAAAATTACAAAATATATATTTTTTGGTAAGGATTTAAAACTAAAGAATCTAATAGAGTATTTGAATAAAATAAAAATGTTTTCACAACTGCCTCACAACTGATGTAGAGAGTTAAGTAACTTTGAAAACTGAAACATTATAACAGATCTGTTACAGTGTCGGTGTTTCCGGCGAGTGAACTGTTTGTGAAAGTATGCGAACTTTCGACTGTGTCAAAATCATTCGTTGATTTTCGTTGTGGAATTAAAAATTTTCATTTGTAACATATAGCTTTTCGAATTTGTTCGTATGATTATTAAACTTTTAATAATATTCTTAACACATACATTTTTATAATATATATTTCATATTGTAGTACAATTACACTATGAATACACATAATTTTTAATTTGATTTTGTAAGTTCGTAAGAGTTAAGTTTTCTAATAATTTATTGATCTTATTATTATTTTATTGAAGCATTACAAAAATTTGAAATTATAAAATTTATATGTACCTGTAAATTTACATAATTATTATTGATCAAAGATCGATAGAATATTGAATGTACTAAAATTAGTAACGTGTCAATTAAAAAATGTTAATTCAAATATTGATTTTGAACGGTAATTAATAAACTAGCTTTTAAATTTTTGAATCAGTCCTAAAGTAGTATTGATTCTTATATTTTCTTGTATAAACATAATAATTAAAGTGTTGATCCTCGAATATTTGATGTTGACATTATCTAATGTGTACAAAGCATAAAGCACCATTTAGCCACTACGTTTAGTAAACATAAGGTTACCCCAAGATACAGATAACTAATTACAATCCGATTAAATCATCTTTCATAACGTAGATTTATTTTAAGAGAAAAACGGGAGTTTACAAGCGATAAGGATATTTATCGAATAATATCATTTGAAAATAAATTTAAAAAAAGTATGGATAATGTTTTACAAATTTTGCATTATTATCAATCCTATGTTATAAAAGCATACAAAATGACTCATTTCAGGTATAAAATATTTTGTAAGCGAAAATAGTATTCCATTTATATTTTTATTTTTAATCAAGCGGATGCGATAACTAATATAATTTTACGCTTGTGCAAAACTATGGGTTAATTTTAAAAGTAGATTGACCAAGAATGGAACTTTTACCGATATTCTATATATTAAAACTTTTTATATAAAATCCTAACTAATGCGATATTGTAAACGTTTACTTTATCTAAAAAATATGTATTTTTTACATATACTTAAATATAATATATAATGACAAAGAGTTTGCCAACTTTATTTTTATGATTGGAGCGATGAAAAAAATTAAATTAAAAAAGATAATAGAGGAGCGTATCAAAATATTTCTTATTTTCAAATTAAATGTATATCTTATTTAAATTATTTGATAATTTATTTTTATTTTACTTCACATTTAAATTTTAATGGTTATTTTTAAAATTGAATAATAACTTTTTTTTTTAAAAAAAACATTTGTAATTATTATATAAATAAATTATTAAAAATTAAGTGAAAAATAAAATATTTGTAATGTTAACCAAAAAAATATACTTTAATTTATAATTGAAATATATTTTCTTGCTAATCATTATATAAATTAGTATGAATACTTTAATTTATTATATATATCAGAAAAAATAATTTTAATCATAAACATTACAATTAAAACTATATAACATTAAATGTAATAAATATTTTTTGTAATAAAAAAGTATAACTAGCGGTGTACATTCTATTTAAGTTAATAATATCTAGAATACAGTCAGGTAGGAACAAAGTTTACACAGCGCAACTCTACACTCCAGTAATTAAGTTAGTAAACTGAAATTCGGTGGAAAATTTTAAGCATACGTAAAAGTGTCTGAGAGCTTCTTCTCTTATTGCAACTTGAGTTTCTAATACTATAAATGATTTTCCACTTTATATGTACATTGATTTGTAGAAATTATTAATTATTCATAAAATAAATTACTAGTTAAAAAAAATATGTGAAATAATTTATGACACAGATATAAAACATAAATATGCGTTATAATTTATATATATATATATATATATATATATATATATGCATGTTACAATGCTAAATAAAATAATAATTTTATTTTAACCAAGAATAATTACAAATTTCTACTATATTTACATTTTTTAAGATTTTTACATGTTATATTTATTTGAAATTCTCTTTAGTACTAATGTTTTTAACATTTTATGATTGAATGAATTTTTACATCTTAGTATTATTAATAAGTATAATGTGATTTGTTTTTTGTAAAGCCATATTCCTCGTTCTTTATGTATTTTAGTAAGTTTTTTGGTTCGTGTACATCACTTATTATCTATTAAGAAACTATCTGAATTCAGAATCAATTTTATCATACGGTAGTTGTTTTTAATAAAAAAAATTATGTATCTTTTTCTTAGTGATTTTTAAAAATAAATACAAAGAATATATATAAATTGAAGAGGTTGATTAATTATATAGTAATTACTATACAAAGTGATTTTCACCAAAATATATATTAAATATCGATAATAGTTTTAAACATTAGATACAAAAATACAATTCCTTACCTTGCTTATTACATTTTTTCAGATAATTTAAAATTTTTGCAGAAATATAAAAAGATTTATATTTTATTTTAGAATTTTATCAGATATAAATAATACTAGGTAATAAGGAACTAGTTTGTTACAAATTCTGCAAACGATAATTTTTCATTTCAAAATATCTTATATGTTTCATAAATTTTGAAAGTATTTCAAAATTTTTTAAACAACTATTGTTGAGTAAACTTCAGTTTTACGTGGATGGAATGAAGTAAGTTACCATACTTTCAACACATTAAAAGGACCAGAAAAATTAATTTCTATGAAACTACAAACTTCGATGGATTATAAATAAAGCAAAAGAGGGCTGTGTAAAAAAAGGTAACAGTAAATCAATATTATTCACTCAGTGATAATTATTAAGTATAATGTACAGATTATCGTATTGTAGAATAATTTTATTATAAGTAGTAAATTACTTTTTTGGATAAATTCAATAGAAATATTAAAAAAATATATATATATCGTATATCATGTGTTAAATATATTTTATGAAAAATATACAGAACTTTTTTACATTTTTTACAAAGTTTATATTAGTTTATTCATTTTATTTGTAAATTAATAGAAATAATTTATATAAAAAGGGATTAGATTTTTTTATTATTATATAATATTTATATACATACATACATATATATATATATATATATATATTGTAATAATTTGTAAATATAAGTTTTGAATAAGTATGTAAAAATCAATGATGTTACGAAGTAATATTAAATACAGCAAACAAAAAAATGAATAATTAAATTTATGATTCAGTATTACGTACTGTTTAAACTTCCGAAAAACTCAAACCAGAAAAGCCATCTCATACTGCATTCATCTTCTTCTTTTCTATCAAAGCTATACGTAAACTCTTGTGACTTCATCTCTTCATTCCTGTCGCTGTCTTTCTTTCTTCTAAGCGTGACCATAAAATTCAAGATGGGTGAGAAGGAGCAAAACGTGCTAGACATCACAATAGCATCATGTTGAGGTGAATGCGAAGAAAACTATGGCCATTTTTCGAATCATCGGAATCGAACCGTCAAGGGAAAGATGAACCTTCGGTTGTTTGGTTTGTTGTATTCTCTTTTTGAAAATGAAAAAAATGGGAAAAAAAGTATATATAAAATTTATTTAGAGTAAGAATTGTAAAGAAAAAACAAACTAAATGTATATTCTTATTTATCATAAATCAATTATGTAACATACTAAGTAATAATAAAATTATAAATAAATATATGATATTTGTATTGTAAAATTATACGTATTAGCATAAGTAAAAGAAAAAGAAATAAATTTTTTTGTCTTACTTTGTTAAAATATCCACTTTTTATACCTTAGAGAGATTCTAAAAAAGTGAATAGTGATAGGAAGTGACATCTTCTTAAGAAGATGTGTTGGTAACTCGTTGGTTACGAATTTTCTAAAAAGGTCGTAATATGCTTGACTTTTGTCTAAGAAGGGCAAGAAACAGAAACTTGGAGAGAATCGAAAAGTAAACGAATGCTCAAAATAATCTTTTTATATGAAAACGTACGTTGAATACAGTCGAGAAGTTCCTGTAATATTATTGTAACAAAGTATATGCTCTGAATACCAGTACACAATTTTTTCTATTGGTTCTCGAAAGAAATTTTTTCAACTTAATTAATACGATTAACTTTCACTCCGAAATTATTACAATTAGCTACCAAAATTGTAAATTTATTAAGCTTATGAAGTATTATGGAGCTATCAATTAAAATATAAAATAATTAAGATTTGTCGGTAAGCTACTTTGGAATTTATGGAAAAGAAATGAAAAAAATTCAGAAAATGTTATGGTATGTTATTATGTGTAAGAATTTAATTATTATTATTTATTTTTTAAAAGTAGAAGATATATTTAGAGTTTTTAAATAATGATTAAAAATATTTAAAAGCCATATTTGCGTTAAATTTAGTATTGCAAATAGTTGCTTACATTAATAAAAATATTTAAAAATAGTATTAATAATAAATTTTAATTTATAAAATTTAATTATAGTAAAAATTATGTATTAAAATTTTAAATTTAATGTATTTTAATAAATATATTCATGCTAAAAATGTAAAGCAATATTTGTTTGATATAATAAAACTGAGGAAAATCTGCTAATATAATTTGAATTGGTTAATTATATTTATCAAAAAACATAATTTTAGATTTAAAATTAGTGTAAAAAAAAAATTTGGTACGCTATTTAAATTTTTTGATTTAATACATTATGATAAATTAAAAAAATATTAAATTTAATATACTGATGTAAATTTTAATATATAATTGTAATATTAATAAGTTTATATTTTTAGAATGAATGACTATACTTAGATTAGAGATTAATATTTCATATACTTATTATTTTGTGTTTCTTATTTTTAAACCATCTAAATATAAAAATAATAGTTTAAGGGCACATATAGAAATAAAAATTAATGTATATCAGAAATAAAAAATGTAGTAATTATAGTACACTTTCCCTAAAATATACATATATTTATGTTGTAAATAAGTTAAAATTATACGATGGTAATTTATTATTGAGTTTATCTTTAGTTTCTTTTCAAAAAATGAGAGTGAAAGGATGAGACTGGAAGAAAAAGAGAAAAGAGCATAGAGAATGAAAAACGAAGTAGCTGGAAAGATTATCTAAATTTAACTTTTTTACGCATTATGAGTAACAAAATACATAATAGTACTCTTTTACTACCTGTTTCTGTAATATTCCTTATTAAATTAATATTACATTAATTTTAATGCGAAATATTATCATTATATTTATGTGATCGATATTTTAATTTTTAAATTAATTTTATATCGATAAATTGTGCGTTATCGTTTAAATTGTTTAAAATGATATAATATTTAAAACAAAGGAACAAAATTACTCGTATCGACAGTAATATAATTTTTTGATGAATTAAAATATGTGTAAACGATTGCTCTATGCATTAAAAAAAGAAGTTTTTTTAATTAAATATTAACGAATATGGTTACAGGAAACTAATTAATCGTTTGAGATGAAGAAATAAATAAACTGTTTTAATTGTGTAAACGAAAGTGGGTTGGTGTATTCGGATCTTTGTATAATTGGAAGGGTTTATTGATCTTGAACCAATAAAATAGATTTATTTACTTGCCTTTTCTAATTCGACGCGGAGTAAGTGGTATGGCGAATATTATACAAACAATCGATTTAGTAATCGAAAGGTAATGAAATGCGCATCTTAAGCAGGGAGTTTTGTTTGGTGAATAAGCTTACCTTAGTAATTGGGCAGTAAATCAACATTACATTTTATGACAATCCTTACAGAGAAATAATGTTCTATTTATGTTAATCAGAGCTAAATTTTTTTTTAAATCCTTCGAATTTGCTTAGAATTTTTTTAAATACTTACAGTTTTTCATAAATAGTTATCGTTAATGCAAAGGTTAATATATATAATTATCGCAGATTTATTCCATATTTTTGGTATCAAATAAATATTATAAAATGTAACACCGTGCATATTTATGTTAACCATAAGACTATATATTTTTTAAATATTAAAATATGTTATCTATTATACTAAAGTATAATTCTAAAGTCCATATTTTTCATATAAATATTATCCATTGCGTAGATAAGGTTGAACGGTAATTTCAATATTTTTAAGTTTAACCGTTTCATTTTTTTAATATTTCAAATAAAATGTACGGGCTGATTATAACATAATATATGTTTATTTTCCGAACTATCAATGTTGAAGAATTCTAATAATTACATACTTAAACGTACATCTCGCCATTTTGAGTTTTGTACAGCGAGTATTATTGTTAATTTATATGCTTTGTATTAAAATGAGTACGTGTATAGTAATGTACTTTTGTAAGTATATAGCGGTAATACTTTTTCATATAAAGAATATCCTGGAAGACATAAAAGATTTACGACCAAGGCTAGTCTCGTACGGGCTGTCGAATCTCCGGCAGTGTACAGTGGGTGTAACTCAAAATTTCATCCAAGATTTATCGTGTCGAACGGTGCCGATGTCGTGGAATAACCGAGCCCATGGATCCGATGTACCGCAGTTTCTTGCAGCCACGTCGGGATGAAGATGCATTTTTGATGGCGATTTCGCGGGCTTGAGAGAGAGAGCGAGAGAGAGAGAGAGAGAGAAACGTTCGTGTCGGTGCCTAAACATATCGAATGACTCGCCGCTTTTTACTGTCTTTCATTGAAATTCGTGCTTATCCGTGAAATATATGTTCCTCGAGGAATCGCAAAAAATGAGGGAGCTATACAGTCCAAGAAGAAACATCCAAAGCAGTTTTTGAAATGTATCCGTGCCTGGGGATGGTAACTACGTATATTGGGGTTCGCGAAAAGTCTGATAATGGAGATAAAGTAATCGAGGAGTCTATGCTTCTGAGCATTTTCCTTTACTATGCAAGAAATTTAGAACAAATCCAATAATTTTATATAATTTATTTTTATATTATAATATCCACAATGTGTATGTCGATCTTGCCAAGATATTTTATGTTGTATAAAATCTTACATCGTATTTATAAAAAATACTCGAGTAGTTTTTAGAAATAAAAGTACTTTTAATTAAAAAAATCTGCTTACATTTATTCAAATAAAATTCTATAAAGTTACTTTCTATAACATAAAATCAGATTGAGATCGAATCAAGTTGTAAATAAGTTTAATTTAAATTTTCATCGAATTTAATCAAACTTCTAGATTGATAAAGATAAATTATTTTTCGACTATTTTTTTTTTTAAATAAATAGCAATAAAATAGCTTATATATTATATTTGATAAATTTAATATTTCGATATCATTTTAACTAGTGAATTTTCTAGTAATATATTTTATACGTATATTAATGTTGGTTTTAATGTTTTTGACGTAAAATTTATAATTTAATAATATATATATTTATAAATAAGTTATTTTTTAATTAGAAAAATTTTATGCAAATTTTGAATAAATATAATGAAGCGCTTCTAAAATTTATATATTTGACAATGTGTCTGAAATAAATGAAATGTTTAATTTTTCATAATGATATGGTCTAAAATTATTATAATAAGAAGCTCCCTGGGAAAATGAATGAAGTTAGTTAGTTAAACGCGACACATGAATTCTTTTAAAACGAAGGTTCGATAAATTGTTGAATAGAAATTTTGTTTACTTACGATTAAATAAAGTTAAATCTGAAAATAAAGTTGAATCGTTAGAAATCTTAAGTATATCACTCTATAATTTTATAAAAAATATATTTAAATGTAATTTATTTCTAGAATTAGCTAACATTATTTAACTTTGTATGAATATTAAACTTTGATACGAAATTTTTTTTTTTTAATTTAAATATACAAAAGATTTAATTAAATATGAGATTCATCGTAAAGTGTATCTTTGATAATAAATATTTTTTATACTCGTGTATCATTTCGTAAAGATATAAAACTATAAGCTATTTTGTAAAAGTTTCAAAATTAATTTTAGTGATAAATAATATAATAAAATGAATAAATCTTTTATTATCTATGAATAATAGTATCTTAAATTTAATATAAAATTAATATAATTATTTGTTTGCGTTATAAAGACTTCTAATGTTTATAAAAGATATTAAATTTACAAAAGTGATAAGTACAGTAAATTGATGTAACATTTTATATATAAAAATACATGTTAAATTTCCAATATATTTAAAGAAGAGTTTGAAAACGGCATTTCTTTATCGAGTCATACGACTAAATTATATACCATTTTTAAAAACTAACCATACCTGAAACATTAATAGAGAAAGCTGATTATATATGTATATATACATTAACCGTACAATATTTTTGCTCCTTTGGGGAGATGCGTTAACACACCCATGCAATGGCTTAACTACTTGGTAGATAATTGGCCAGTTGCCATACACTACCCTTCCAGTAAAGCTCCAGTATGGATAGAGAAGTAAAGATTGGTGTTGCGGATTAACAAACGAAGGAGTTGAATGTAACGAATTAAAATGAGCTCATAAATTGAAAGAAAGCGAGTCAGAAAAAATGTCAGTGAAAGATTAGCGAAAGGTTTAAGATTCATTAAGTAAAGTAAGAAGTTGTGAAATTTCGATTCGAACACGCATTCGCGGTAGGGGCAGATAAATGCGTTCAGCTTGTCACAAAAAACTCTCAAGAGTGTTTATAGTTGATACGGATGGTATACTTTCAAGCCAGTATTGTAGACAGGCTGTTTAAAAGAGCGCCGGTAGTCTTTTGAAATGTCTGCCAAGTGGCAATGGGATGCATCCGTACTTCCACTGCAGAGAACAATTGCTATTGTCAAGTGAAAAGACGGAAGAATGAGACATTTTTGTCTAGATTAAGTTGGGTTGGGATGACATAAATCAAAATATTTTCTTTTTTAAAAAGAAGTTTCACTTTTTTTATAATAATTATGTTTCATTTTCGATCGTTTCGGGTAACTCGCTCGACTCATTAGTAAATTTGTATAGACTGATCCTCGGACACACTCGGAGTATATAAAGGAAAATAAAGGATTCGCTCGATATATGCATTAATTGTACAGTATTATCGATGTTTTAGAGAAATGTGTTAATACAAAGGTATAACTGCTTATTATAAATAGATCAGCTCGAGAAAAAAATATAGGGTATGGATTAATTTAATAAATATTTAAATTCAGATTAAGAACAAAACAATTTATATTATTTCTTCAATTTTCAAATAAAATAGTAAACAATATAAAATATTGAAACATAGAAAATGTATTCAAATTATAGTTTAGTAATGAGTGAGCAAACGAATAAAATTATATTTTTCAATATCTACATATACATAATTAAATATTTTTATCTTATAATTACGATTATTGAAAATAAACACGAGATACACCGAAAAATTTATAGATGGAAGATGTTTCATATATTGCAAATTTTCATATGAAGTAGAACATTTTAATATTTATTTTTTTGCTTCATCTATTCTTGTATTGGAATTGCAAGTTTTGTTCCATAAAAACCAATCGGTTAATATCATAGTAACTTCGAATGTGAATATTTTTTTTCAATCCATTTTTTATTAAATAAAAAATTTATGCTTTACTTTTTATATTAAATCTTGATGTATTTGGATGTGTGGAATCGATGTATATAGGGTATGGAATCGATTAAAATATATCTCACTAGTTTAATAAAGTTCATAAATCGATTTACATTAACGAGCGAAAACCTTCATAAATTTTTGAGACACTTAAAGCTCGTATCCTTTCATTTTTTTTCGTATCATTCGTTCGTTGAGATTCGTGGTATGTAATTTTGATGCAGTAGTACGTCTTTCTTTTTTTTCATACGCTCCTCTTTTTCTCATAAATTTCTGGGAGTCGTTTTCAGCAAGCGCAAAGTCTACCCTCTAGCTAGGAAATAAAACTCGACGAGTATCGAACCTACACGTAGCGAAAGATTTAATTTTACCCTTTTCATACTCTCTTTCTCTTTTTCTCTCGTTTTATTTCTCTCTCTTTCTCTCGTCTCTTTGAATCGGACACACGAAAATATTCGCGAGCCTGTAGAATTTAAATAAACTCGTGAAATTTTCTTTTGTTCGGAACTAGTTGCTTATCCATTTTTTCGAATAGCTTTGTAGTTAATGCATGACATTCAGTGACAGAGTTAAAGTAGATATTCATCGATCGAACAATTATTTTTTAGCGATATCGTTTAAAACAAATTTTTTTATTTCATATAATTTTAATAATTATCGAATAAATAAGCATCGACAGATCAGTTTTTTAAGTAATTCAATTTTCAAAAAATTTACGAATATTTTCATCGTACACTATATAAATTTAATTTTACCGATAAATAATAATGTCTGAGTTCGTTTCTGTACGTTAATCAGTCAAAATAAAATGTATATATTACTGCAATAAATTTTTAAAAAAGATGTATAAATATAATATATTAAATATAAAAATAAAACAATATTTTATTCACATAGTTTGTAACATGTTCGTAATAATTTTTTCAGACATAAATATTTTAATTTTCATTGAATCCTAAATAATGTTTTAATACGTAAAAAATTTTTCTTAACACAATTTAATTTTAAAGCTAGTATTCATCGTCTAATTTTAGATTAAAGTTTTATCGTAAATTCTATATTTATTACTTAAATTTTATATCCAAGTTAAAAAAGTTGTAAATATTTATTCAAATTTTTTAGTAAGTGATATCGAAAATAGAGTCTTCGAGTTTCACGAGTCAATGGTCTATCTCTTCTATACATACTACATATTTTCTACTATTTCATTGTCATTTTTACATCGCGAAAACGTATCGCGCATTTTGTTAGGTCGACGAAAATCAATTCAATGACAGAGGAAGATCTTCAATTCTATATCATCCTCCACTTCTGCTTTTTATCATATTCTCGTGTTCTCTTTTTTTATTTTTCTGACACACACTTCTCACTATTTATTCTATCCTTATTTTTCTTTGACTCTTCTTTGATATACCGCGAGAAATTCCCAAGACTTTTTCGTTTTTCAGGAGAATCTGTAAACCTGAACTCTCAAGACTTCATTCTATGGACAAGGGATAATTCGTTTGTACGATTTGTACGTCTCGTAAAATGAAAGTGCGCTTTAGTAGCAAGGCTGAAAATAACTCTTTTTATGTGTCCCGGTACTTCTAACATTGGCAAATACTAGTCTTGGATACGAGAATGAGCTTTTTTGTGGAAAAATCATGAATTGAATACAAAGCGAAAGAAATTCAATTAGATAATAATTTATAAATACTTATGAAATGTCTTACTTTATTTATTATGATTTCACTTATATAAATAATTGAACGTATTTTTAGATGAAATTCGAACCGAATGATTCTTATGTATTTTCTAGTTTTATATACATATCATATATATACATATATAGATACATTATCTTACATTATACATAAGAAAGAATCACTTTCTTATAATAATATTTAAAACATTTTTAATTTCATTTTATTTCAGTCAAACGGTACAAGCTACCGAAAAAAGGAAAAAATTTTTGATAATTTAACGATGTAATTTGAAAATATTGAATTATAAATTTGAAATATTTATTTTAAATATTTTGTCAACGAATTTTCGTTTAAATATACAATTTATTTATGCTGAAATAAAAATTAATTAAAAAATGCGACCTATAATAGATCTAATAAATTTTTATCAACTGGTGCATTATTTTGTAGATTTATCAAAAACAACATTATTTATTTGAATATATCCTATGCACATTTTTACGATTCAAATCAATATTCTATGTACAACAAAGAAACGGTAATAATAGTTGAGCAAACTTTCTAATTTGGTAAAGTAATGGAACCGTAATGTCTACTCTGAGAATAAAAGAAGGAAATAGATAAGTGACTAAGGTAGACCATAAAATTGCTAATATAACATAAATCTTCATGTAAACTCTAGATATACATTTATCATCAAGACTTTTCTTCGTTCAGCTAAGATTATATTTTTAGATAAAATTAGATTTAAAGTGACTTCGAATTTTCAATAGTGACTTAAGGTTGAAATTACATCAAAGACAAATAGTGAACCAGTTACTAATTTTAAAATATGTGAGCTTTCTTATGGAATTAAAGTATTTTTAAATTCAGCCGTTTTAAATTTTATTTGAATACAATGATATCAAATAGTAAGGTTCGAATATTGAAATGTTTAAACCTTTGACTGCAGATTACGAATACATATTAAATCACATACGACGATTCATTAAAAAATTATTTAAATATTTTGTTTATCGGTAGTATTTTTTATAAATTATTTTTAAATAATTATACGTAAACACAGCTGTATTACTTATATTTAAAACTATCGTGATTATTATTTAAAATTCTTATCTGAATTATAAAAAATCGGATACAGTTTTTGTTCGAGATACATATTAAAGTTAATACATACGATTAAATAAATTTGAAATTAATACTTTATGTTAATTATAGATTATTTATCGCTCTATTGTTCATATTAAAGTACAAAAGAAACTATTTTTACTAGTAAAAATACTATTAGAGAATATAAAAATGAAAAATTTTGCATTTATAATGCTATTGATGCAAGTGAAATTATCATTTGTTATCCAAGCTGTTGACGCTAATTTGTGCTAAGTCTCTTTACGAAGTAATTGTATGAAAACCAACTGTTCTTTTGGAGTTTTAGCGTTGAAGCTTATTCTCTGCTTTCCGTTATACTAAAGCAGAACTACTGCTTCTTCCGGTTAGCTATATTGAGTATAAAACTATTTGATTTGCAAAGGTGAAATTATAAATTTGTTAGGAAGAAGGAACAAAAGGAAGTAATTATTATGGTTATGGTTTCACCTCGTTCTAAAATATAATTTGCTACATTCTTTGATAAATTTCTTTATTTAATGTAAGCTAAACAAACCGATTTTATTTTAATATTGCTGTCTTTTTTACGTATGTTTTTAGATAATGATATAAAAATTAACTACATGTTGATAGAAATATAAATGTTTTAATGTTATATAATTTTCATGAAATAATTATAGCGATGAATTTATTTGAGCGTAGGTAATTAATTTTTTTTCAAATAAAAAAATTATTTAATATTTTTATAAATACTTTTGAATTATCAGAGTATGTAAATATGAATCATGTAAATTACGTTTTTAACTAGAAAATTTTAATTAAAAGAATATATTCTAATACTTAGTCCATGGATTATTTAGATTGAGATTGTTAGCTCATAAAACATCGGAGTAGGTTATTACAAAAGTAATTTGGTACAATATTATTCGGATGTAACGAGTTTCGATTATCTTCACCTCAGTATGGGTTAAGTAAGTTCCAGGGCTAACATAAAATTGTATCAAGAATAAGTGCAAACGGGAGGGAAAGAGAGAGAGAGAGAGAGAGAGAGAGAGGAAGAGATAACGAAAGAGAAAAAAATGAGAATCGTCAATTAATGTAAAGAAGGGGAGGGAAGTAACGTTGAAAAAGCAAACGATAATTAGTTATCAGCGTTATCAGTAATGATTGCCGATTATTTTAATTAATTTTTAAACAATATATTACGTAATTCTTTGCAGTTTTATAAATATGTAAGCACGAATGATTATTGCTATTGTAATTCAATATAAAAAATTAACATTATTATTAATCGTTTGATTTTAGTCTCTGCAATTATAGGTTAAATTTAATCAAGACAAAATACTTTAACTCTAAGCGGGATAAATGTAGGTACCGTTGTAAAAATAAATATTATTCTATTTTATAGAGCAAAGAATATCATGTAGCAAAGTAAGATTGTAGTGCATCTTTTAGCCGTTAACCAAACTTAATCAAAAGGATAGTATCCATTGTTCTTACCTTCCCCTAAGGTATTCCCGTACTTAGAGGAACTGGGCATCTGAGAAATCAGTTCAAGTGTCTGATCTAATGGAGTTCTTCCTTATTTTCTTATCTTGACTTGTATTCAAATGCGTTCACTATACTTATTGCATCTACCGCTTTTAAGATCGTGCTTTAGTTTCTCCTTGGTTAACTTCATAGTTTCAATATAGTCGTAATGCAAAGATTTCGATGAATCGGTGGAAGACGATACCCGTTATTAAATTTTAAGGACTCGAATCGAGACTTCGAACTTTTATCAATCGGTTTATAGTGGAGTTGAAATTACTTTGCAAATTCGAAATACATATGCTAGTAATAGAAAAAACTTTGTTTAATATATTCATATTTCTAATTAGTAATTCAACGATAAATAGTTACTAAAAATTTTATTTTTTGAGAAAGGTGATAATAAGGATATTGTATATCGATAAACGTATGTATCAATATAAATGAAATATTAAACGTAGTTTAAATTTCATTATTTCTAGGGTATGTATTTTTATGATACCATGCTTTAAAAATTATTATTATAAATTGTGGTAATTAATTTTACGCGAAATTTAATACGAAAAAAGAATCCTTTTTCAAAACATTTCGATTTCTTATAAATATTGTTCTCAACTTTAAATAATATTTAATCATTGTGGCAAAGGTTTAAAATTTTTTATCACATTCAAGATAATACCACGTACCTATTTTCTACTTTCTAAATAAGCAAGATATCCATATTACCTGTACACGGGTTCATTGGACATAAATCATGAAATGTACAATGTATGCATCAAGCGCCAGTTGCGTTCTAATGAATTAATGCGACCTTCTGTTCTGCCCGATAACGAGGCATCTTTAGTATCTTTCGCGCATTATAAAAGTTCCATAAAATCATAACTGACATCAAAATTCGTGATGAGCCATCGAAGCTTGTATTACTGTCGTTTATTTACGATCAACTTTTTGCTTATTCGCATTATTCATTTCACTCTCTTGTGTTCTCCCGCTCTCTCTTTCTCTCTTTCTCTCTCTCACACACACTCTTACTCTCTATCGGTCTCATTTTCTCTCTTCTGTCTTACCGTATTTTTCTTTTCCTTTATGTAGACGATATAAACCTAGTAAAATAGGGGGTAAAATCTTCGAATAATATGACGAGAATTTTTTATTACCATTCTATTGTGAAATTAATTATTTAAAAATAAATTGCAATATATTTAATTACATTCACTCATTAATACTTAATGTAAAACAATATAATTAAAAAAATATTTTAAATAATTAAAAATCGACGTTATTCTTTAAGATATAATTAATACTGTAATAAATCAAATTATTTAAGTGCTAAGTCGTGTTGATTTTTTACATAGATATTTATTTTTAAAATCTTAATTAAAATTGTTATATAGATTTTATACTGGTTAGTCCTGTAAGTTAATAAAAGATGGATTGTGATTTTATGATATATAAGAAATTTATAGAAGCTGGTATCAATACAGTTTCAAAGTAAAATAATATAGGAAGAAAAATAGAATAGATGTACCGAGTTTATTATATACTGTTAACTATTTTAACTTTACTAACATTAATTTAGATATTTTTTAAATAAATGATTATTTTGTTAAAAAAAGAGGAATAGAAATAACTATTATAACGGTCATCGTTAAAAAATTAACGCACCGAGTTAAAAGAAATTGCATAGTGAAAAGCTCTTATGAAATCGGTAAAAAGACCCTTTCATGCAAAAAATCTATATATTTGATTGAAATTTAAACTCGTAGCTCTACTCCGTGAGTTGGAAAATCATCAAAAGCTTGAAACTTGTTGCAAAATTGCAGGAAAACCTATTGCCCGACTGTAGTTGAAATTTTTCGTAAATGTGAAACTATCTGTAGCCCAATTTTATCCCGCCTGTTTGTAACCAATTGGTCTTTGTTTTATTTCGACATAGTTGACAATTTAAGGAATATTTCAAATTCTTTTACTATCGTCCAACTTATTTAGTCACGACTATTCCGTTTATTTTTAGCAATACATTTTCAGTTAATTTTTTTGAATATTTGCAATATAAAGATTTATTTATAATCAGCAAAATCATTCTTTTTAAATTTTTGATCGATTTTCAGCAATGAAATTAGTATTTTATATTATGTATTTTAAATTGTACGGATTCTTTGTATAAGTAGAAAATCGAATTTGTCAAACTTGTCTATGTGATTACAATACCCTGATGATAAAATTATTAAAAAATGCAACTAAATTACTTTTAGTATTATGTTATCTTTCTATTTAATTTAACATTTTACAATACCTCTTAAGCTAAACATATAATAAATGATATAAAGCATCTGAGCTGAATTTGAATTTAATGCTGAATCAAATATTCAATATTACGTATAATAAGTATATGATGAAGTATTTTATATCTATTATACTTTTATTTAATTAAAAAACTGAAGAAAATTGTTTTTATTATTTTTTAATAAATTTTTATAATTACCAACATCAACTTTGAGTACTTAGTTGATTTTTAAATACGTGATATACATATTTATATTAAAATAATTTTTAAAAATTAAAAGTTTTATATAAATATTTATTGTATAAATTAGATAATGTATTAGTTCACGTAAAATTAACTTATAAATAATATGTATTAATTTCTTTATTTTAGGTACTTTTTTGTATTTTAAAAGATTTTAAATTTGTTAAAACATATTTTATGTTAATTTAATTTCAAAACATATTTTATCTATTTTTAGTTTTAAAAAGTAGTATATGTAGAGATTTTAAACTAAAGCTATAGTAAAATTTATTATAGTTATATTTTTAATTAAAACAATTTGTATTCATTATAAACTTTATAATAAAAAATATCAAGCTATTTATTCATTTAAATAACTTTATAACTTTTGTAATTTCCAAAATTTTTCACAAAATAAATATTTAAAAGTATATCAGGATTCGTTGGTAATATCGAATATAAAATATTTTACTTTATATTTTTAGTTTCCTATGCTGTGTAAAAATTTGTATTTTTATATTGTAGTGTGTAAAAATTATTTATCATCGATTGCTAATTATCTATTTACACGAATGTAATATGAATCTTTTATATTTATATCATAAATTCATAAATTTATTATAATCGAATAATAATTTGAGTAATAAAAAAATTAAAGATAAATATATGTATATTATGATTATTTAATTTATTTAAAAGTTATTATGATTTTAATATTAACATTGCTTATCCTTTATTAAATCAGATAATATAAACGAAAGAAAAAAATATTAAGGATGTTTTGAAAAATGTATAATTCATGTTAATACCATTATTTTGAACGAGTATTGTTTGAAATCGATAACAAATCTTAGAAGTTATCAAGTAATTCTAACTCTTGTAAATAAGTGGTATGAAAGAAACTTCCATTGAATTAATTATAAGCTACTCACATCTACAAGAAGTAAAATACTCTCGTAGCTGCTCCATAACTGTAAGAAACTTCACTCTCTTATTAGCTTTCTCAGTTGGAACTTTAATGAACATCTATATAATATTGGCATGTCCATTATCTGTATAAATTTAATAATATTTCATTGAAATAGTTATGAACAATTTTCAATAATACATTGCAGGCATTATGTATTTTCTTATATGTTCTAAATATGTAAAACTATTCCATTTTTCTTTTATTATTTGAAACTCGAAAGTACATAGCACATTATTCTCACACAAGAGTTTGATGCACTTTGTCAGAACAATATTAGTACTAGTATTAATCCTTTGAGGCTAATATACAACGACTCAACATGGATTTATTTCATTATTGTCTATTTAGTTTTGAAATGTATAGGTTATTCTATATATAGTATTTCATTTAAATAAATCATTAATTAATATTTTGTTAATTGAAAATTATAACGAATAATTTAAATAGCAGATATCGTACAATTATTTTGTGAATTCTCATATCTTGGATTGAAGAATTTCTGAGAAAGCAATGATAAATATAGTAACGATTCTTATTATCTTCAAATTAAATATATAGGATAAAATAAAATAAAGTTTCATCTCTCTCTCTCTCTCTCTCTCTCTCTCTCTCTCTCTCTCTCTCTCTCTCTGTAACTCTTTATACGTACATACATATACATAAAAATACTGAATAGCTATAATTAACAGGAATTTATAATAAATTTTAAATTATAATTAGTATTTAGATTTTACATTGATAATCATTGATATATACAAGTATACTAATTAATAATTGATTCCAGATTTAAATGCACGACCAAAGTTCCGCACATTAAAACCTAAAACATAATAAAGTATTAAATAACTAAATTAATCATTAAAAACATTGAAAATTATTAAAAAATAATACTTATTATTTGATTTGAATTTGTCATAATAATATTTTTTGAATATTATGTGAAGCAGTGCATTTTTGGAGTTACCACCTTCGTTTAATTGTGTACAGTATTGGTGGTGGGAATGGATTTTGGCAGAAGTATACCGAGCTTGATGTATATGGAGGACCAAATGAATGCCAATTTAATTACGCTTTTTAAAATGATTCGATAAATCAGTGGTTATTGTATCAATAGCAGTCATTCGAACATTCGAAAAGGTTTATGTTATATATAACTTCATTCTTGCGAAAAGAGATTTCCTTTGTTTTAACATGTTCATGGAAAACTGTAAGATTGCGATATCAAATTTACAGATATTTTAAATAGCTTTTTTAAAATAAATAAAAGAATTTTAATTTTATTACCAACAGTTTACAAAGCAAACGAAGACTGTCTCTCAATTTTGCAAATTCAATAACGCAAATAATATTACTCATACTACTATTACAGTAACATTACTTTTATGTTTTTACGTCGCAGTCGGCTTATTTAATGCACCGAGAGTAGCTTTTATTATTTTGAATATTTAGAATTAGATGTATCAGTATAGTAAAAGTTTTAAGATTCTAAGGGTAAAGTTTTTAGTGTTCTCAGCCGTGTGACAGTCTAACAAAAATGTTAAAGTATCTCGCGTATTCTAATACTACCCGTTTATAATTAGAAAATAATGCAAGAATGGACGGGAAGAGAACTCTATCTAAAATATCGGTTCTATTTTATTTTTAGGTTAGTTTAGATTTTCATAAGAGGTTTCATGACACGCATTGTCCTTATCCGTGTTGCTAAATAAGAAGCCGATAAAAAATTAGTAGCTAAGCGTTCGACTAATATTTTTTAAAATAATTCGGAAAAACAGTTTGCGTTTTTTTTGAAAAAACTGAGAGCGAGTTTGGCGACCCGACTTTAGACTTTTTGTGCATTTAGAAAGGTTCGTTGCATATTTTTACAAGGAATGCAAATAAGGTAATATGGACTGCTTTACGATGGGAAACTCTGGCTTAGACAGCTAAAGAAAATCCAACTGATGGTGATATATATTTTTAGATGAAATTTAGAATAAGCACCTTTCAACATTATCTAGAATAATTCGAATCAGCAGGATAAAGATGTTCCCAATGTGTATCTAATTTATTTAACGATTATGACTGAATAAGAAATACGTAATCAGTCTCTGAAATTAACGAAAAATGAAGGTAAATAAATTTTGTCTTATCATAAAAATTTTATTTTTACTTAGTATAGATTTTATTAATTAACTCATGTTTTTTTGAACATGGTTGAATATTTAATAGTTGCCTTAAAACGGTGTCGAAGTGCGAAATACATCGAAACAATATTTTTGAATAAAGAAAAATGCTTAAGCAAAATCCGTGCGTTGGCAAAAAAAGATGTACTATGATATATATTCAATTTGAAAACTGATACAGAACTGAACTGGAATGATTAGGGATATGTAAATTACAATGCAATTGCTTGTGTATTTGATCCCTTTGTCAATATGATTTGGAATAAATTAGAGTTATCTAATGATATATATATAACTAATAATATTCAATACCATTGAGCAACGTAATATCACTATATACTCTGACAGTAGCATGAATCTACTGATTTTAAATGAGGCCGATGTTCGTACATGAATATTATATTTTGATCATAGCGACAATTATAAATAGAATATAAAATCAAACTAAAGAATCTACGAAAAAGGGAATTCAAGTAAGTTATAAAATAGCCTAGACATTATTGGAAATTTGGAAATTATCAAAATAAAATTAAAGTTTTATTTTCTAAAAATATAGATAGCGTGGATTTGATAAACGAAGTAACTCTTCCGTTACTTTCAATTTTTGTAAGCCTTACTTCACAGGATATGAGAAATTTGGTCTTGATTTTTTAAAAATTTAAATTATGTAGTCTAAGATTCATCTGTCAAATCATCAAAAATACTTATAATAGAAATTTATTATTATAGATTATAGGGAAATAAAATGAACAATCGCTCGAGTATTTGTTTAACTTATTTCTAAATAAGAGCTGTCAAGATATTGCTAATTCTATTATTAATAACGTAAACTATTTTAATGTATTTTTAATTTTATACGTAATAATAATTTTATCTTTTAAATATAAGGAATTATTTTAAATATTTAAGTTTAAAGTAACGTTATTTTTAATATTGTAGAAAAGATTACAAAGAATCACGATAAAATAAATAGTAAAAATAACATTTTTATATAAAATGTGGAATATATATCACTTCTTTTATAATTTTTGTTATAAAAAGATTATATTTCGTTACATATGAATTGCATTATTCTCTACAGATTAAATTCAAGATTCATAGAAATTACTTTCAAACAACACGAGCTCGTGTAAAAATATTTGAGTAAATTTGCGTTACTTTTACAGTTAAATAACAATAAATAAACAAGTTGTTCATATTGTAATTAATTTCATAAAATATTTCTTTTCGAGTATTTTTTAATGTAGTAGTATCAAATTTTGAGACATATTTTTTATTAAATACGTTATATAATGTTAAGCAAGTAA
Source organism: Dolichoris vasculosae (assembly GCA_018907195.1). NCBI lineage: Eukaryota > Metazoa > Arthropoda > Insecta > Hymenoptera > Agaonidae > Dolichoris > Dolichoris vasculosae. The sequence goes on from JACCHY010000015.1 coordinate 1,145,925, forward strand.
CGACACATTTGAACAATTAATATAAGATTCTCGAAGCATTTAAAAAATATTTTACATGTTCCACATCGAACAATATTTTGGAATTTTTATTTTGAAACTTTATTTCTCACTTTTTTTTGCATACATTTTTTTATTATTTCTGCTTTCACTGCTCTTTTCTACCATTGTTCTTTTTCCTTCATTTGGTATTCCGTTCATTCGTTCATTTTAAAGTTTCCCTTTGCATGTTGAAAATAGTTAGAAGAACGACGTAACGTAAAGAGCTCGACATACTCACACATATGCACGAACTTTTGTGTTCATTTTCACTTTAATTTTGCAGTATGGAGTTCAAGGTGCGACATGAATTTCACAAGAATCGTTTGGCATACGGAAGAAAAGTTTGTAATGTTTGTGCGAATATTCTGCCATGTATTCTATGTTAAATATATATTTGTGAAGAAAAACTAGTGAAAAACTAAGAGATGCTGTGGTGTGACTTATATTAATGCTTTATGTCTATTTGTATTATTATAATATAAAAATATTTAAGTGCTCACAATAATTCAATATTGAATTTTTTTTTAAGTAAGTTAATTTTAATACTAAGTTAATTTAAATCTTTTCTTTTTAGGTGGTGTATTTCTATTATTATGAATACTAATTCATCATATGAATATTTTATTACTGTGTCTATCAGTCAATTTAAGAATGGAATAGTAAAATTTCATTTAAAAAATTGAAGTAGATTTTATATAATATTTACAACAAATATCCATTTCTAAATATTTATAAGTTTTTTTATAATTATTAAGGCATGGTAAAAACAAATTAATTTGATATAAATGGAAAAATTATATAATTTACATGAAAATATGGATAAATATAATCATTAGAATGATGGAGTTTTTCCCTAAAATCACTTACTGGCCTCATCGATGATATGACAAACTACTCTGACCCAAATTCACACGTATTTCTTAAAGATACTGTAACTATAGTTTAAACATGATCAATTTTTCAATCAGAAAGAAAAATAAACTTATATTTGTAGAGATTAGAGATGGTCTTCATATTATATATTATTGAACAACACCTATTTAAATGCATTCATGACTAATCTTAATATTATTCTATATACGTATATAAGAAAATAAATTACTATTTATTCTACTAATTTAATTTAACTTTTTAAACTTTCTAGAATCAAATTCTTTGAAAAGAAAAATTGTAAATTATTTTACATTGAAATGCTTTCAGAGGATATTGAAAATTTTCCTAAATTTTTCATGAATTTCTAGATTTCTTATAGTTGACTTGAAATGCCCGTATATTTTAGATTTTATACTTAAATATAATTTATTCTAATTTATTATTAAAATATAATATATACTACTTAAATAGTGATTTAATTGTAGATTACGTTACACAGGTAATTGTATAAGTTTATTATTGAAACAAAATTTTATTTTTGATAAATTGTTATAATATAAAGAAGAATGAATTAAAACAATGATAATTGTATATATATTTTTCTGTAATACTTTGATTAACTTTACTACCACTTTTATATTATTAAAAATACGTAAATATAGATACTGAATATTTTATTGAAAGAATTTTTAATTCTCTTTTCTTTTGTTTATAAAAATTTATATTTTATGCATGCTGATATATAATTCAGATTTTTGTATGCTATGTATTATAATATTTTTAATATTTCTTGTGCATTTATTTGTAAAATAAATTTTTTTCTAAGTGTTCAAAAGTATGATTCAAATATTCTTTATATGCAAGAAATATACTTGACTCAATTTACGGTTATTTGAGAAATATAAATTTCTTATAAGAATTATGTACGTCCTTCATCATAATTATTTCATTCATAATAATTTATGTTAATTTATAAATTTATTATATTGCAAGGTTCGACTATTATAAAATTGGACACTCAAATTATAGGAATCAAGATCAGGATTATTATTAGAGTCTCTATTTATTAATATGATGATAGTTGTATATATTTGACGTGAAACGAATCAATGAGATAGAAAATTGAATTTGTACACTGTAATTATATCAATTTTATTTTTGAATTTCCAGTAAAACATATCTTACAGCTTATTTGGTTTAAAATATTTACAATTACGACTTTTAATACAAAAAAAGAATTTTCTTACAATCTAATACATATTATAACAAGATCGCAAAGGGATAATATATAAGCATAATAAAATTATTTTTCAGCCAACGAGATTTTTAACAATTATAGAACTGTGATAGCTCAACTTTAGTTGATAACTGCCTTATTGAGACCTAAAAAAATACGTACGTTTAGTAATACAGTTGTTTAATTTTACGCAAATAGTTCATCCAGATTAAATTCATAAATTTTTTTTATAAAATATTAAAACAGTAAATTAATTTTTTTTTTTGCATTTTGTTCAGTTATAATTAAGGTTTCCAAATTTATAATTTAAAATATATTGTAATACATACTTTGAATAAAATTAATTGTTAGAAATATCAAAAATTTTTCGCTATTATAATTAAAACATATTTAAAATAAATTGTGAATATTTCATATCTTTTCTTTTAAATACAGAAATATAAATAATTATAAATTTATATTTATTACTTTAACTTGAAAGCATTTACTTCATATTTTAGTTATTATACATATTATTTTAAAAACTTTTTTTAAAACATACTAAAATATTTATTTCATTTTGTTAATAATTTAAAATAAGAAGTATTTTTAATTATTAAATTATCAAAAAACAATTATGTATAAAATTCAATGCAATAAATTTTATTATTTATAACTGTTTAAAATTATTTAGTCTCAATAATAATATTAATAATAAATAATAAATTTTAATATTCTTCATATGCAAAGTTTTAAAAAATAATTAGTATTTTATTTGATATACATTGAATATACGAATGTAAAACAACAATTTTAAAAACGTTTTTCATTAAATTAATTTTGCTTGTACATTGCCAAATTACTGTAATATAAATTTACGAAATTTCTTATCTTTTAGATTTACTATGAATTTTTATTTTTATAAATATTGACGTATATACAAATAAATAAATAGCATTGATGCGAAATTATCGAACTCGATAATACCTAATCCATCCATGTTTGAATTACGATCAGACCACCTTCTAAGTTTTAATAGCTTGCGTTATAAAATACAACGTTCAATTTGTTGGTGCGATTTCTTGGAAGTAGAATTTTCCTAAATTTCAATCACAGGCTGGTAAGAGCCAACCCATGAAAGTTTATATCCAAGGAGAGTGTAAATAATAGGGGAATGAGAAATAATGGAAAAATCGTGTATGAGCCAATCACGTTACCAGAAGTCACAGCTTGCGAATATTCCTTTTTAAGGCGTCGAATGTGCGCAGACCACTTTTAAATTAAACTTAATACTATTTACAATATTTATTTTTTATACGTGCATATGTACAAAATATACGCATAAGGTTGAAGTTTCTGATTTCAAATTGGTTACGTTTTTCATAATAAATACAGATTAAATTACAATTAAAGTGAACCAAATTGTTCATTGTTTTTACATAAAGAAATTTAAATATACGCTCAAAGTACATGTATTTTATAATATTTGTATTAGAAATGCACGAGGAATAAATACAAAATCAATCGATATATTTGCAAAAGATTATCGCGATTATACGAAAAATTCAAAAATATTTGAGAAATTGCAATGAATGCTCTTTACTTAAAATGTCAATCTCACTTAAATTATTATTTCTCAAGAATAACTAATAGAATTTGCAAGTACTTAAAATTTCTCGAATATTTTGATAAAATGTAAGAAATATTCAACAATAATAGAAAGATTATATGTTTATATTTAATGTATTTGTTAAATTTCTAAATATTTTAACGTGAATATCTTAGAGTTTAATATAATATTTTTGTAACTAATAAATATAAAATTTTAATACAGATTTATTTATTTTTAAAGATAATACGCATTTTATAATAAAAGTAGTTATATTTATAACGATATAATAATAATAAAATACAACGAATTGTAAGATAAGAAATATAAGCCATATTAATTTTACATAATAATATATAAAAGATTATTACGTATATAAAATCCATAAATTTTATATATTATTTCTTATCATCAAATATTTCGTAAACTAATCATTTACATGAAAATTCTAATAAATGCAAATATGAGTACTCATTATAAAAATTAGCTTTTTTCCTTACAAAATTTTTGGGCATTACCATAAAATATAAATGATTATGTAGAGATGAATACATTACGAAAACTTTTATTAATTGAAATGATATTTTTTGCTAGAATGTTTTTGTTTCATGGGTTAAAATTACTATCTCTATTTCTCAAAGAAAGTTTCTTTCTACAAATATTGAATAATCCATTTCTTGGGGAATTTTTTAAACTGTCTTTAAAATTATGACAAGTTTTTTAAATTTAATTTAAAACAAGATTTTAACCAAAGTATACAATTTTATAAATTAATACATCTTGTACGTAATAGAAACTAAAGTTTAATTTTAATCATTCGATACCTTTTTTGTTTATTTTTTATTTTCTTATTTTAAAAAATCGTATTACACGAATATATATCTTTATATAATTACAAGATAAATATTTATTATACATTCTTATGAATCTATACTATAATGTAATACATGATTGCATTCATCTCGATGTTTTTACATTTTTTAAATTATATTTTCACATATACAATGATAATTTATTTGATGATTTTCGTGTACAATACCTTTGTTTATTTTAACAAGAAGCAAAGATAACAAGAAGGAACGTGATATTTACATATAAAAATATATCTTATGTAATACTGCAGTCGATCTTAACATATATGTGTATACAGATCTGTTAATTTCACTTATTTAATTATACGCCTATATTTACTTTGCCCTTATAATATAACTTTTATATAACTTTTTTGATACGTTTTTCTGATAAAATTTTGTTTCTAAAACGAATGAGTTTAGAAAATTCTGTGAGCTTAAAATCTTATTTTATTTATATTTTTTAAAAAGATTTTTTTAAAGAAAGTTTATATTTACAAATAAATAAAATTGTTTTGAATAGATATAATAATTCTTTATTTAAAGAAATACTTAACTATATTTAGTTGTTTCATGTATATAACATTGAAAAATGTTTAAACATCTTTTAAATAAATATATCTAACAATATATGATATATTTAGTGTATCATAAAAAATGATTGCATTTTTAAATTATGTTTCAGTGAATATAAATATTATTGCATAACATTTATTTATCATTAAATCCTTAAAAATTAAATTAAAAGTAACTATAATAATATAATAATAGATGTGATATTAAAACAATATTATTTATATTAATTTTTTTAATTGTGTAGTGATACCTTGTTTGTTGAAAAAAATTGAATTAATTATTATTGAAATAATAGTGAATTAAATTTATAAATAATTATATTTATGTTGGAAATAATATTTTGCTTTCTTCATTTATATATATATATATATTTCATTTTTCAGAAATTTTTTATCTTTAATAAATTAAAAACAAAAGGTATATTAATTAAAAAATAGTCTTATGCCATAATTATTCAATTTATTATGTAAGAAATCAAATTCATTGTCTAACAAAAAACGAAAATAAAAAAATTTTTTCTGTTATTTTTAAAATTGCAAACTAAGACTATATTTAATATGTATGTAGATTTTATAATACAAAATATATCTATATAAATACACTTTTCATAATATATTAAAGAATAATATTGCAAATAATTTAATTAAAATATTTAAAATGACTAATAATTTTGAAAAAAACTTATTTTATTTAAATAATTTTCTTAAATTTGTTTTTAACTATGTCTGCAATCTAATTAAAATAGTTTAAATTCTGTTCTTACATAGAATTTTAAATTGGCATTTTCTAAATTTCATGAACTATTCGTCTCATAAAAATAAATGTAGGTGGTGTTGAATAATCAAATATTGTTCAATTACAAGTAGCATTTTAATATAACTTATAGCAGTTTTTAAATGTTAAATATTTAAAATGATAACAAATTACAATTAACTTCATACTTTTTAGGTATGAAATATTAAATTTTATTTATTATTAAATAAAAAAAAAAAATATATCGTTGTATATAATGCCTTATGTACATTAATAAAAATTGAACGGATTTTGCCTTCAAATCCATAAATTAACATTGTAAATATGTTTTCAGATAGGAAGCAAGAGTCTGTCGATAATAATCTGACGGGCAATAATTTTTATATATATTTAATACATTTTCTTGAATTTGTAACTTTTATGAAACAAAAAAATATATATGATTTTTTTCTATTTGAGAATAAACTTTAAAATGATTTTTTTATAATAACAGAAGAATAATGCTAAGAAGGCATAATTTTTTTTATTACAGGTTTTGAAATATATTACAATAATGAAATACATTTATAATAAATCCCTAAATTTCTCAAGTGTCAATTTTTATTTTTTACAATAGTTCAAATAAAAAATATTTATATATATACGCACATAAATCCATATTATTTGTTGATATAAAGATTTCTTATTAAAATTAATTCTATTCGATTTTAACAAATTAGAATTACACCTTCAAATTTTTTAAGTATGTATACATTATACTTAATAATTTATAAGCTTCATAAATATTGGTATAAATTTTTATTTCATTTTCCATAAAATAAATAAATATTTTATGAAATAATTGTAGTAATAATTAAAATTAAATAATATAAAAATATAATTATTCATATTCAAATTTAACTAGATTAGTAATATAATGTAAAAATTACATTTAAATATAAGTGATGCATTTAAATATTCTGCATTCGAAATAATTGAATTAGTGAGTAGATAACTATCACCATTTTTTGGTTGTTTTCGTATAAGATATAAATAATTTTTTAAATTAAAATTTTTTAATAATATAATATTGCATTATCAAACATCACAATTAAATTTTTTTAAAAATGTATACATTTATTTTTTAGAAGATTTTTATTTTAAGATTTTATTTGATACATTAAATTTTACTATTTTAATTTAATATTTTTCTTTTTATCTATTCTCAGATTAACTCATAGAATTATGGGTTTTATAAATTCTATTGAATGACTGACATTAAATTTCAATTAAAAAAATCCAGAATTATATTACAAAATCAAATGGGTAACTGAAAACTGCTGGACATAGGAATGAATGTAAAATTAAATCTGATAAATATTTAGTTGTAGACTTTCACAAATAGGATTTTAGAGACAATATCGTTATGCGGTTGATTCCTCTAAAGAATATTTATATGTAAATTAAATTTGAATAAAGTAAATGACCATGTACTAAATTTAGATAATAAACTTTCTGTACTATTTTATTTAAATACTACTAAATTAAGCGTTACATCGAGAGACAAAAATTTTGTTTCCGCTAAAATCTCTGAAAAAATCAATCTTTTTTGGAGCAAATATTTGATCTACAATTATTTACGGCAAATAAAGTTTTAAATCATTCTCATTCATAGTTCAATTCATGTTTGTGACAAAAAAAATCGCCTATAATGTTCTAAATTAAAAATATATCTATTGATTCTAAATATATTAAACAGAAATAATTTACAATCAAATTTACTAGCCCGATGTATAATAATAATACTAATATCAGATAATCGGGATAACAATGTTTAATATGTTAAACATACATATAAAGAATACGGGATAACAATGTTTAATATGTAGTTATTTTTAGGATAATAAGTTAGTACTTATATTAGTAATCGAACGATCATATTTATATATTTGAGATGAAACTGTAAGAAACTTAAATATTTTTTAATACACAACATACAGAAAATGAATTCGTAAAATATAGTTTATTATTTTTAGGATGTAAATATCCAGGCTGTGGTTCAACAGAGATATGCAAATAAAAAATTATTTAATTCTTCTATGTATGATATGTCAAAGTAAAAGATATGAAACGAAGGAAGATTAAATATGAAGAGAATTTGTTGTGTTTAGTATACCAATATAAAGAAAAGATTTTAAATTACGTAATCGTTAGAAGTAATTTATATTCGACTATTCAAATAATGTTATTTAAATGTTAAATACTAATTTAAACACTTGAAGTACGATTTGAAAATGTTTAATGTCCAGAAATCAAATTTTTGTGACCTGATCTTATAAAACTATTTTTACATACACGTATGTATAATAAAAAAATAATATAATAATCGTCAAATGTGAGTTTCATTTAAATTTACCACTCGAAAGTATTTTTGCCTTATCTTTTAAAATAAAGTATGAATATAAAATTAGACCATAGCAATGGCAATGTAGTAATCTCTTATAAAAATAAAAAAAATAGGCAATTAAGTAAGAAGAATATAAACAACGCTTTTCTTATATTTGAGAGTAAAAATAAAGCAAAGGAAATTTCATTAATAAAGCTTAAAAGAATATGGAATACCAGAGGCAAATATAAAATTTGCATTTGTAATGAAACGAAGGAATTTTATATCGGATAAAGTTCGATATCTATTCAATTATGCAAGTATTTTTAAATTTACTGATAAAGAAGTAATTAATTGTGACTAAACATCTTACTGGAGTATAATTTTTTTATTAATAATGTTAATAATTAAATCTAATTGTAAATAATATTATGGATGATATGTAATAGCAAATATAAATTCATATTATTTTATTTTAGAAAACGATGATTTTTCATAATGAATTCATAATTAAATGTATAAATATCACGTAAAATTAATTGTTTAATTAAAAAATAAATAATAAATTTATTTAATAAGAAATTTTATAAGAAGTTTACTATTTTAAAGAATTACATTACGTAGTAATGAGAATAATCATTCAGCTTTAAGTAATTTAGTCTGAAATAATAACCATTATATTAATATTATATTATTCATACAGTAATGTTCAGTTCATATAACAATAAAATTGAATATATTTATTAATTTAAGTTATTCATGTTAAAGTTTAATTCTTTTAAGGATCGTAAGATATATTGTGATCGATAATATAGTTGTAAGAATTTTAAAAATAAGTGATATGTTACCTTTAATTTTTTATGTTTATACGCTTTAATATTATTTATAATTTATTATTAACATGAATTTTGTGAAAAAAGATAATAGTAAAAAAAGATTCAACAGCAATTTACTACAACAAGTTAAAATTAATTTTCTTATTTATTGGTAAAATAATAACCAAAATCTTTATATGTAAATAAGATTAATTAGAAAATTTGCATATTTTGTTGCTGCTTATCTATTTTAAAAATAATATTATAACAATAATATTTCTTTATATATTACATCAGTAGAAAAAAGTTATAATGAGGTAGATATTATAATTTTGAAAGTGGACAGTATACATTTATTTTACATTTTTTTATGATAATTATGCTAAGAATATTAAATTGAATATAATTTAAAAAAGAAAAATTTATAAATGAAATGAAATGAATATTAAATAATCGCTTATATATTATTCTTTTTCATTTAATTATTAGTCGGATTTTGTATATTTTATCTCTTGAATGAAAGGTATGGAAATATTAAAACAAAGGCGAAACTCAATTTTCTATCTCTTTTACCGAAAAGCGTGACTTCGTCAAGGAGTTTTTGTTTTGTCTTTCTCTTTTTCTCTCCGGAGCGGACGACAAAGAAAACAAATTCTTCTTCCTAGACAACAGGTTGTTTTTCTTCATCCCCTTCACATTGGCTTAGTTACAGTAAACTGCCGAGGTTACCCAAAATAAAGTAATAAGATGTTGCCTAATCAAGATCTTGGGAATTTCTACCTCGAGTTTCATAAAAGGAACCGCACATTAACGTTGATGCTTAGATTACCTGTACATTCGGATGCAAGGGCACAACTGAGGTATCACCATGAACTTGCAATTAGCTCAATTGTCGGTAGCTTTTAAACGTGCTTTGATTTAATTTATGCGCTACTTAATTACCCGACGACTCGCTTATAGCTTTATATTTTCCATTTTCCATTTTAATCAAATAGTTTCGTTGATAACCGAACTTACTACGACCGTACAATTGTCATATTAGTGACCCGCGATCGTGATTAAAGACGAGTGAATCTACGCAGCTTTGGAGTATTATTTCATTTTACGTAACACTGATAAAGACAACTCGCAGCTAAACTATCGAGTTATCTGTGAGTGAAGATGCTATTTCTAAATATTTATTCGTCACCTTTCTCGTCCAAAAAAAGCGTCTATTTGAATTTAGATACGTAGTTTAGGATTGTTGAAAACAGATCATGAGTCTAAATATGTTTACGCGCTGTATCAGTTGAACTGACAAAACCTCAAATTAATCGAAGATACTCTGTATAATATGTTGATAAAATTTATTGTATGATAAAATATCAACCAGTCGAGTGGGTTTCGAATTGAACCATATACCATGAATAAATTTTTCTTAAAAATATTGCAATACCGTTTATTTATACAGACGCGATGAATTTTAATGTATACGTTAGATTAACGTATATCAAAACTTCTTGAGAAAAGTTTTAGAGAGATACATGACAATGCTAAGGATATTGTTATTTAAAGAATTTAAAAAATGCGTATTATCCAATGATTCCGTTAAAAAACTATCGAAGAAATTGAGTGCATTTAACGTTAATAATAAAGATATACATTTTTCAATGAATTTTTTAAAGTCGAAATTTATTTTAACCATCTTCGATTAACGATATACGTCGAGTAATAAAAAAACGAAGCAAGAAAGGAAGGATTTTTCAGAAGATACCGTAAGAAGCGGAATAGTGAATCGTGTAGAAATAGTTAAGCGTCCCGATTGATTTCAAACTAAATCCAGATAATCTTAATCGTACAAGTCATTATAAGCTTCAACTAATAATTAAATAAATTATAATATTTGATAGGGAAAGTTTAAACTACAGTAATTTTCTTAAAGCTAATAATAATTTTAAGATGTATTATTATATCCCAGCGACAAACAAAATATCATTAACACTATAATTATGAGAATATATCACAAACAATTTATTTAATTTATTATGTGCAATATTGATACATCTAATTACAAACTATATTATCGTGAGAATTTATAGAGATTATACTTTTCATTCAAATTTTACCTTTCTCATCTCTTGAACAGCGATCATTGTACAGTAGTTGATCCAGTGGCATCATACGTATAATAATAATAAATTTTTTTTCTAAAACAACAGTCGTTTCCTTGGTTTTCTTAGTCACACGATTAGATAAAGCGCAGTTTAATCATGACGGTGTAGATGTTTAAGTGGAAGTTTCCGTGAAAGAATTCAATGCCTCTTCGGTATTGCTTAAATTGCATTGAAACTTCAAGCGGGTGGATATTCGTTCGATCACCAGTGGTTTTCTCTTAAGCTTCGATCCGATTTATACGTCTATAAGCAACTACGCGAGTTGTAATTACGGTTTATCGTATCGGATTAAAATAATAGAGATTTCTTTTTCGTTCTCAACTTGATTTTTTATTTCACCTATCGCTACTGTACAATTCCACTGTACAAATTTTTTTTTCTTTTTGTGCGCGTGTCTTCTTATTTTCTTATTACGTTGTACTCGTTTAAACGTTGAGAAAATTTATTCCAACGATTATATCGTTCACACAATTATAAAATATTTCCCAGTTAATCAAACGCGGATATTTCTACAACTTATTATATTCTTCATAAATCTTTTATCGTACTTTTACAATGTTTAAATAATTTCATTTATAATTATAAACAATATTATTTAAATAGATTATGTAATTTTTCGAGCCAAATCGATCATTTTTTCTATTTATTGCTGCACGTATAATTTTAATATTATTTTCAATCTATACCACGTTGTACGTATAAATTGTATATTTATTATTGGAATTATTTTTCTTTTATTAAAAAAGTACGTAGCCATTGTCTCTCTCTCTTTCTCTCTCTATTTTATGTTTGTAAAGGATACGTGCACCGATACATTTACTATATTTTTAAAATTTTTTATTTTTTGTTTAAAGCTTTTAGTAACATAAAATAAACAAGTTTTTTAACTGTTGCATTGTAACTTATTTAGCGAAGTTCTTAATAAGATGACAAAATATTTGATATTGAATGTATTTATATATTTTTTGAAGAAGTTACTACCGTTTCTATTAAAATAAAAAAATGTATGAAAAAGTGGTTTATACAAAAGGATTTTTATTTATCCTTCTTATTTGTGCTAAAATACTGCAAAATTGTATTATAAAATGGTTTAAAGGATCAGAATATGAAAAACATAGCGAAATATATAGTTAAGAAATTCAGGTAATTTTGAAATATTACAAGAATATAAAAATATTTGTATATGTATAAGCTTGTACGTGTTTCGGTATTTTTTGTATTATTTTTTCAGATTACGCTTGTATTCTCCTATACCTAACGTAGGTATTCTGTTTTCGTTACACATTATTTCGAAAGGTAGAAATAATAACATTTTTATTTAAAAAAGAATAAATCCAAATTCTTGAATAATTAAAAATAAATTCAAAAAGAAGTTAAAATCTTAAGTTATAGTTCGAACGCATAAAATTATATTTAAATGTTTATAGCATACTTCCGAAATACTTTATATTCATTGCAATATTTTCAAAAGTAATAATTTTCATTTAATAGAGACATATAATATCGATTGTGATATTCTAGAGAAATAAAGGGGCACGAGATAAAAAGTAAATTGAAAATCGGAAGCTTTGCGTTTTTTTCCGCTTGCTATAGGGTCAGAGCATTTCGTTGTACCCAAATAATGAATGGTCCATTTGTAGGCTTCCGGGGTGCATACACACATTCATGCAACGAGGGAATAATGGAGATGTGTTTCATGAAACTCGGAAACGGTGAAAAAGCGACGCAACAGCATAGCGTACACTAGAAATAAAAATACGTTGTCACCTGGCGAATTTGATGAAATTATTTCATGCTATAATTCGCGAGAATATTGAATCGAAAAGATTTTTAAACCTGAAGCAAATTTTCAAGTTTGTTTCGGATACATCTCTTTTACATCTCTTTGAAAAAGACTCGAATACACTTATTTCTTTTGAATACAAAAAGTAAATTGCTTGATAATTGTACACGTGACGCCTAGTTTATCAACCGATAAGAAATAAATTAATAATCTATTTATAATTTAATCGAGTCGTTGAATTCTTTTAAACGAAATTAATGATTGCGTATATTTACTAGAAAAAGTAAAATTTTATAATTATTCGATAATGATTAAATAGAATAAATGTTGTAGATTTAAGATATAAATTTGAGATAAATAGTTAGCTTTGATTTTCGTATTTACGTATTCGAACGTAGAGTACTACGGATCGAAAGAAAATTTTTTATCAAATTAGTAGTAATGGTTTAAACATACGATTGATTATTCTCGCTGTTGTATCAAGTTTCATGCTATAAAAAATTAAAAAATTGTATTTTAAAATCAAATTAATTTCTTTATAAATACTTAATTATATTAACACTTACAATCGTTACGTTCGTACACGCGGTATTCTTTTATATCTAAAAATTACCATGTAAATATATTATTCGTTGTTCGGTACTACGAGGTATAAGTACGGCGCGCGATCGATACTGTAAAGTACTCTTTATAATACTAAATTTAATTTTTATATTTCGAAGATTAATTAAAATATTACGGAAATGTTTAATAACCGAATTTTCCGTTCTTAAAGTAGTTTAAGGAAGTAAGACAAGTTCTTAACATATACACGATTAAAAGCGATCTTGGGTACGAAATCTGTATTATAACTGAATATTTAGTATAATTTATCGCCGATCTCGTAAAATAGAAAAATCAGAATCTAGAATATCGCTGTAGAAAAAGTTATAAACCGAGTTGTAAACGTATCGGTCAGTTAAAAGGTCGCAACTGTTAGCAATTTTGATTTCTCGTCTAATTTATGGAGTCACCGGTGCTGCGGAGCAGAGCTCAGAGTGAAGGCTCGAGTATCTATACGCACTTTCGTCGCGTTCAGATCCGGTGTATGCGCTCGGTTACGTTGTCGGGTGAAACCGTTATTAATTCGATAAGCTTAATCGATGCACAGCTGCAACGGCCGTCGCGTAATCTTCCCTGGCTCGCATCTGCCCGACTTTGTCGATCGCACTGCGGCCCATTAAGGGCAAAATATTCCGCCGGACTCAAATTCCACTATCGAGCTTTTTCGAAGGCTAGTCTTTGAATTATGTTGGACTTTGAATAGTGCGGACGATTTGCGAGAGTTGCGTTTATGCAAAATCCGCAAGTGCATCGCTGTTTTTGTGGATTAAGCCGGCAATTCGGATTTTATCGAGACGAATTCGAGTCCTGATTTTTCAAGGCCGCGTTCTTTCGATCATCTTGCATACGCCGGTTTCGCTTCTTTTCGCGTAGACAAATTAATGTGAATTTTACGAGTGGAAATAATAATCCAAATTTTGACGACACTTCACCGTTTATTTGCTTAAAATTATCCAGCGATTAACCGATTACATTTCTTGATTTACACGATACGATTATAAGAATTACAAATATAAGATAAATTTCTATTTTTATCAAAATTAATTATAACTATAATTAATTCTTGTAATTTAAAAAAGGTATATCTATGTAATAAGTTTAATGTATTTTAAAACTTTAACCTACTTATTTCATTATTTAAATTTCAAGAAATCACTGTCCGATAAGTTTGTATTAAGAAAAGCTAAAGAAACCGTAATTTGAAAAATTGTAAATAAAAAAATTTCTTTAAGTGAAATATTCTTTTATTACTTATAATATTTATACCATTACTTATAACAATAATATTTTATTAATAAATTAATTTTCTCGTGTTGGGTGATACAATAACAGTAAATACTTACGTAATATTTATAAAATATTTTGAAATGTATTAAAAATATCATATTAATTTGAAATTAAAAATTTTAAATTTTATAATTATTCGTAAAATAATTCAAGAGAAAATACGAAGACTTTATAAATATATTATTTATTAGAACAAACAAAGTATCAGAACATGTGCGTAACTTTATATTTTCTTGTACTTATATTTCTAAATTTATATCATTAACTTTTCATCCTTTTTGTTTTTTTTCACAAAAAAATAATATTTTGTGATATATTTTTTTCTTCGACAAAAAGTACATTGATATATACAAAATATTCATAAATTGGTAAAAATCTAATGAACGGTACAGATTGAACTGGATACTTAAATAATACCATTTCTCTTTTAAATAATTCGTCTCGTTTTTGTCTTACTCTTTTATTTTTTATTTTTCATCCTCTAATATTTCAATTTCTTTTTCATTTCTGCACCTTTCTTCAAAATACTAATGTCTTACACTTTTTGGTCTTGTTCTTTTGTAGTCCATAACAAATGTTTCTTTCGTTGCCGCTACAAACAAGTTAATGTCTTGTTGGTGATTTCTTTACTCTGTTGTGTATTAGCACGGCCAAGTCTGGAAAAAAGAAACGAAAGAATACTTTTCAATTACTTGTATTAATAAATTCTAAGATAATGTAAAGCAATAATTTTAAAAAATTCGTTGTATGCCATTCTTGGGAAATAATGACTGGAAACATATCAATTTAGAAAAAATAATTTCTCAAGAAATATGATTTATTTGTTTTCTATATAAAAAATGAAGATATAACTCTAGAAATTAAATATTTCATTTATATATTTCATCAAATATTTTATTTATAAATATTTTAGTACATATTTTTTAAATTAATTACTTATAAATATCTAACGATACCAATAATAAATTATATTTATAAATTATTAATAAATAAAGTTTGTAAGATTCATTTTTTACATTTAATTATATAAAATAAAAAATATTTATAATATTAATTTTACCTCATTTATTAATATAATTAAATGAATATGAAACTATAATCAAATTTTAATAATACTAAATTAACGAGAGTTAAAAAATTTGATTTAAAAAATATCGTCATTTTTGAATTATTGTAATTATATTAAATTTGTAATTAGCAATGACGAGTAAAATTTAAAAATTTGTATTATTACAAATTTAAGTCATAGAGCAATACATTTTAATTAAATTAAATGTATAATGAATTGAGAATTACCGAATACTAAACTTCAAAGTTTGTGAATTTACGATAGGAATATTTACTTTTTGTCATTATTATTAAATATTTAGCTTTGATACAAATTCAATTATATGTTATGAAAATTAAATTTGCACTTTTAAAGATATTCACATTGAAAACAAAATAACATTGTAAAATATTATGATCTGGAAATGTATAAATAATAAAAATTTCTTAGTTATTCTGTTATACTTATCATTCAATAATTTATCATTTATGCTTTGTACAATAAAATCAGAATTTTGATGTATCATTAAAATTGTTTTAATTACCAATTAAATATTTGTAATAAAATAATGCATGAAATGTACTTATTTTATACGATAAAAAATAAAAATATATATATATATATATATATATATATATTAGAAATCTGTTTTAATTTAATAAAGCTATAAACAATCAATTCTTATTACATTGTATTATGGCTTACTTCAAAGTGAAAAGTTTTAAATGAACATAATCAACTTTTTTCTTCAAGATACGTAGATTCTTTACGAAGTAAGCTTATCTCGTGGGTAGCTGCTTCAACAACCTTGTTTACAAATAAATGTAATCAGAAAAGTTTTTACGAGAGATAAAATCAATTTGAACTTGAAGTGACTTTAAAGCTAAGTCTTTCGGTCGTTCAGTTTAAGAGCACAGGTAGGAGAATTAAAACATTAAGTACATAATTTCACAAAAATTATTAGTAGTTTCTGTAAGTTCGTTTAATAAATGCTGTTATTTACAAATAAGTAATAGAATTGTGAATACTTAAAGCTTTAAAAATTTATATTTAAAATATATTGTGATAATTAATTTTATAGTTTAGAAATTAATTGTATATTCCATGTATTCTTTAATTTAAAAAATTCAATTTTTATAAAATCACATTACACATAAAAAAAATATATATTATATAATTATCCACATTTGTTTCATATATATTATAAAAGAATTTTGGCATGTTAAGTTTAGAAAAGCAATTTAAGCATAAATCATTTATAAAGTTAAAAATTTTTTTTTCAATTTTAACCGTATTTTTGGGATTTTAATTTCAAACATAGGCTAACCTTTAACTTATACTTTGGTTAAATGATTTTAATGATTTTAAACGATTAGTTTCATCATCATCATCATCATTATCATGATTATTAATTATCGTTTTAATCACGTTATTAATAAATGTGAAAATCTTGTTTCAATATCGAAAGATTTATATTTTGTGGTCCTAACTATTTTATTTCCTTCACCCTCTCACTCTAGTTTTAATTTCTATCTTCTCTTTTAGTTCATAATTTTTAGTCTAATAACTGCAAAGTAATATTGAATTTTCACAAATCTTTCCAGCTTTTCATTTCTTCATTTTTCAAATGTTATCACGATAACCGATTCAGAATTGTAAAAATCGTGCAATGAAGTAAAAATAAATTTCAATCAAACGCAGCCCTAGAGAACGGAAAAAGGATCGTACGTGAAAACAAGAGAGAGTGAAAGAAAATGCGACCAATCACGTGCAAACGCGCGAGACGGAAGTGCAGGGCAACGTCGCGACGAGTATAATAGATATTTAAATTCTGCGGTTCACAAAATTCAAGTGCGAGGGAGAAAGCAAGAGGCGCTGTGTCATCGGGTATCGATAGTGTTTTATCTATTGTATCGGAAATAGAAGGTCTCTCGGTCTGTTGCTTTGTTTCGTTCAGCTCGTTCTTTTTTTTTTTTGCAAAGCTTGGGTTTCTGCGTATGAAAGCGCAACGTTTCATGCATAAAGATTCGATGCTGCGGAATGGATTCCACCGAACTCGATTATATTGGATAAAAAAAGTATCCTAGAAATTGGATGTTTTAGGGCTGGAAGGAAAAAAATTAGAGGAAAAACTTAGATGTATCGATAATAAGTTAAGTGAGATTAAAACTTTGGTAGTATATTGTTTTACAACTATCATTTATTGTTTTAAACTTAAATATATTTATATTTTTTTTACTAAAATTCAGTTTAATCGATCAAATAAATAAAACGTTTAGAATTATTTCGAATAGTTATTTTTAAAATATTTGTTAATTAATATAGAAGTGAAATTAGAAAATTGATTTCAAAACTGAAATTCCATCTTTTTCAATAAATAAATCTTAGTTATTATGAAATTGAAATATGTATTATAAAATTCTTATAATTGATATTGATTTAAGTTAAAATATCATTGTTTACAATTAATTTCTGATGATTAACTCTAAAAAACGTGTAATTCTCAATTGCCTCCTTTTCAGCTCATACTAAAGTAGACTTTATGTTCATAATTTGAAAAACTCATAAATATTGATTTTTATTTGTTTCATAGACTAAGAAAATTATTCTTTGGAGAAAGTATGAATATTACTATGCGATACATCTCAATTCATTTAATTTGAATTCATGAATATTTATTAAATATTTGACAATTTTTAAATAATTATAAATATATTAGAACAATCGTATTTCGATATAAAAAAGGAATAAAATTAACTTTTATTTGAATACGATTTATGTTATGTAATTTAAACTACGAAATAAAATTATATGTGTACTTGTAATTATCATTATAAATTTTGTTGTAAAAAAACTGTCAATTTATAGCAAATTATAAATTTAATTTAAAATTATGTTTATAACAGTTATAAGATATTTGTATGAAAATCTAGTTCCTTTGTAATAATCTACTCCAATGGAATCGAATAAATATAAATTGACTCGTATCAAGAATTGTTTGTTAAGAGTAAACATGTTTACTCTTTTTAGTAGTTCAAATATGAAGTTATAGGTAAATTTTCCAAACATCCTGAAGCTAATTAACGTGTGATTCAGATGATGTTTGTAATTGGTAGTAATAATAAATATTAAATTTCACATCGTGAACAAATGTATAAACATATATGTACGAATCATATAATAAAAACGAGTTTAATAAGCCAACAATATTTTTACTTTCTCTATTTATACGTGATTTGGACGTTAATTATTTGTGTATTTTTATCATAAAAATTTTCATCATTTCTATTGTTTAAACGTTGCACAATGAGAGAAGTTCTAAGATACTGGAAATTAATTGTATGATAGTTGGATTTGATATTAATTACACAAGTTTCTTGAATCATAATTGACTATTTATACTATGTCAATTTTTAAAGCAATTGTTGAATATATTAATTGAATTAATTATTTTAAGAAATTCTGATAAGATATAGTATAATTAATTTTATGCAACAACAACTATATGGAATATCAGATAGATAAGAAGAAATGTTCTATAGAAATACTTGTTTATAAATGAACTTTAGAAAAATGATTGGAAATTTTTCTATCCTTTTACTAGATTTATAATTATGAACTTTTTATACTATGCAGCTGTTTTAATATTGTATTATCTATTTATGGATTGAATTATGTATTTGTATGAATATTATGTAATATTTTAATATACATTAGGTTAATATTTACTACCGAATCATTATTATTTAAAATATAACTTGCGTAGAATTTTTATACCTAATGTTCACTAAAATGATTGGAATAAACAATAACCTAAATTACTTCAATTATGGAGTATATTATTTGTTCATAATATATTTATCATTGTTCTATTTTTTTTATTCATAATTTATTATTAATTTTTATATATAAATTCTTAATTAAATTATTTATACTCCAGTAAAATA
Source organism: Dolichoris vasculosae (assembly GCA_018907195.1). Lineage (NCBI taxonomy): Eukaryota > Metazoa > Arthropoda > Insecta > Hymenoptera > Agaonidae > Dolichoris > Dolichoris vasculosae. The sequence continues at coordinate 1,165,843 of JACCHY010000015.1, forward strand.
GTTTAAATATTTTTATACGAAGTTTGAGGATTTAATGTGAAAACAAATACAAAAAGAATTTTCTTTATTTTCTAAAATTCGTATAATTAATATATATTTAACGGATATATCAATAAGCACAGCTTAAAATTTTTTAAAGGTATAATTTAAGTATTTATTTACTTAATTACTAATTAATATTAGATACCATAGATAAAATGAATTTTTTAAAATGAGTAATGTTTATCAGCTTTTTCAATAATATTAGGAAAATAAAATTAGGTGAGATAGATATTTTAGTATGTTTAGAATTGGAATTAGTATATTGATATCAATAAATTATTTTAATTAATGTTTTTTGTAAGTTTGAATGTTTAAAATAACAAAATTATGATTAAATATAAATTTTGAATAAAGATTTTTAAAAATGAGATATTCAGAACAATTTTCAGAATAATATAATTATAAAAACTTGCCAAAGTTAAGAATTTAAAGAATAATGACGCGTAGAAAAGTTTTGTTTTGTATATTTTATAAGAGTAATTAAAAAGCAAAAATTAAGATAAGTAAAATATTTCATCGAAAGATAAAATATATATGTTACATATCAAGTCATTATAAAAATATCAAAATATAAATTCCAGTGTCCAAGAAAAATAAGAAGAAGATACAAACATCTTATAAATTAAAATTAAAAAGTTTAATAAATAAATTTCAGGGTATAATCGAATGTAGTTCACTATTATTGATAAGAGATTTTCTATTTATATTAAAATGTATAAAGCAAATACATTTCATTTGTAATATAAAAAAATAAGTTAAATATTTAATCATGAAAAAGTTTATTCATATAAAATTTACAATAATAATATCTTATACAATATATCGATATCATTTTTCTTACCAATCTTGATTTCAAAATATTAGATAATGTTATTGATTTTTAGAAAATTTTCGAGGTCTTATTTTTATAAAAGTTTATGAAATTTTCTTGATTTTGCTGTTGAAAGCAGAATTTTAGAAAAAATAAATAAGTTTGATTCGATATTTACGATTAATGCGTTAACTTTGGGTTACTTTATTTATTTATTATTTGACAGATATACTATTACATGTATCAAAACATTTATCAATACGTGATCGATAAATGTACAGATTTATTCATTTTTAATTAATCTTAAATTAATAATAGATAATTAAGTTAAAACGGATTACGTAATGTCAAGCCGAGTTCGAAAAGCTCAAACAATTCACAGAAATCATAACGAAATGGTACGAAACATCATTTGGTAGCATAATAAAACCTAATTCAAATATTTATAAGATTCTTCGCAGATTATTGCAGTGTATTAATTAATGTTTAAATAAGTTTATGTATGTTTAATTTTACGAACTCCATTCATCATTTTTGTTTCTCGCATTAGTTGCGAGTAATCGAGCCGCGATAATTGAATAATACATGAGTTTTTCCACGTGTATGCCCGAATGCGTTATAATTACGGGGATCGTAATTTCGAAGTAAAATCAGGATCATCCGTTAAAACTGGCACATCGAAAATTATGAGCGAGAGCCGCTTCACCGTTTCACCGCCTCTCCTCCTCACCTCCTCACCTCCTCACCTCCTCACCTCCTCTCCTCCTCTCCTCCTCGTTGCTCACCTGGCCGAGCTCGCGTTCACCGATCGCTTAATTAGAGGGATAGATGTTCTCGGCCAACTTCGTTATGCACTGGGAAAATTAAAGTGTCCGCCATCGATCAACGTAAGCGGCTTTGTTCCTTGTCGCCAATTTGTTTGCTCGCCCATCGAGATTTAACAAACCGTGAGTACGTCATGTATATGTAACCGCTTCCTCCGCGCGATGCCGTTAATAACTATTTTTTTCCCTTTGTTTCTGCGCACTGATTTCGAATACGAATACCTCGATTTATTTATTGTATAATAAAGTCTATCAATGAAGTTAAATATTTGCGTATTTCCCTAATTTTAAATTATTGCTCGTACACATTACGAAGGCAATAATTCACCAATTTTTACGATGCGTAATAATTCAAGATGAGCTATTTACAAAAGCTTTTCATTTTAAATTTTCCACGTGAATCGATCGCTTAGTTTGAAAATTGAAAAGTTCGTTGATACAAGCGAATAATTTTGTTACGTTTCTTTCTTTAAAAGCACGAGGAACATTTTGAAATTTTTTTTTTAAGAAAGTTGTTAAACTTTACTTAAATTTTATTTGTTAAAATGTTTAATTTAAAAGAGCCTTTCAACAGAGTTTAAAATGTCAACAGCTTCCTATACGTTTTATTCCAATCACGTATTTTATAATCGAAACAAATATTTATATTCGATAAAGTTATTGTGTATTAAATTGTTTTTAATTTTTTTAATTTTTATGATTCGTTCGAGTGTAATTTAAAATATTCTGTCTCGAGATCATTCGCATAAGATATCGATCGATCGAAGGCGAAGAATTGCGGTGATTCATACTAAATTACGTAAACTATGCATAATATTTTAACGGTATATGTAGTTTATCATTTATCTAAATTGAAAGTTTATCTCCGAGTCGTAAAAACAGTTTATTTCGTTATACAATATTTACTTTCCGCGAGATACTTTTGGTATATTTCTATTAAAACTGTGTAATAATAATTACCCAGTTCCACTTTCAGAAATTGCGATCTACTTTTACTCGCGAATATTGTGAACGATATTACTTCACCCACAGTTAGGAAATTAATTTGGTTCATTGATATTTAAGTTAACTCGACTCACCTAGAAATGGTAAGCTTCGTTAATTAGTATGAAATTATTTGAAAATCATTTCCCTAAGTGCTTATTAAGTAACGCGACGTTTCGTTTGCAAAGAGAGTTTTAGGGTTGAAAAGCGATCGAAGTTTAACGAGGCTTTTTCGTTTATTCCGGGTGTCTTTTAGGTAAATTAACAGTATATACGCAAATCGCAATTCCGCTTGGTTCGACATCGTTCCATCGCCGAAAATTCGCTCTCTCGCTGCGAACAGATTCGAGTTTGGAAAAGATCGATACTCACTCGAGGACAATGTATTTTTTAGGATTAATCGCTAGTTTCTTTGGATTCTCCACTCGAATCCACAATTAACCGATAATTGAAAATGCACGATCAATTTTTATAATAGGAACAGTCCATAAACTTGGACAATTGGAAGAGCATTGCTGGCGTAAAGTAAGTTTGCTCTCCTCGTTTGTAACGACTTGGCTTTACACGGTTCTCGTTCTAAACCAAATAAACTAGCGTTTATTTACGCGCCGGGACAATTGCAGCCTACCCGTAGTCTACCCGTAGTCTACCCGTAGTCTACCCGTAGCCATCGATGCTTCTCCGCACCCCAACAATTTCTCGTTTGGATTCGCGCATTAGGCTCGAGTACGCCGAGGCACAATACCACATTTAATTATGCGCGGTGCGTTCGGTGGCCTGTCCAGAATGGCGAATTCGCTGCGACCGCGACGATGACGTCGTTGGAATGGAAGAAGGATTCGCTCGCGGTCATCCGGACTCGTCGCTTACTCGCGATCGATGCTCGCGTGCATCCGGTGACGGTGAATCTCTCGACTCTCGCATTTTTCAGGCTTTTCTCGCGGCTACTTTTTCCCAGTCACGAAATATCGGTTCTCTTTTTCTCTTTTCTACGGCCGCAATTTGAGCCGGTCAGGACGGCGGTTTCGATCTCGCTCGGTTGCCCAGGTCACATATAAACCGAACCCGAGGCAAATCATTCGCTGGAGACATTTAATTTCCCGCAGGCTTTCTTCCAAAAAGTCCGGGAGAAGGAACGAGAAGCTCTTCGGTTATCCGGGCGTCGAACGATTCCTTTTTCCGACTTCGCGGCCTCCTTACATTTATTTTTCTCCGTTCCTCTCCGTTCCTCTCCGTCTCTCTTCGTCTCTCTTCGTCTCTCTTCGTCTCTCTCCGTTATCGCTTGGTCGGACTCGGCTCTCCGGAGGCTCTAGTCTTTCCGACCTACTTTTAACTCCACGCATGTGTGCGTGTGTGGTTCTCGTCTCTATCTTTGCTTGACTACTGTCAAGCTGTTGGAGCTTAAGCTTATTTTATTCGCTGTCGGGACAGAATTCGGGCTGTCTCCAACTGTTTTCAACTGTCTTATCGGGATTCGAATCATTAATTATTTTAAAGTTAAATTTTTAGTTTTAAGTTCCATTCGCTTGTAGAGATAATAACTTCTGATTTTATTTAAGACGATACAGCAGCTTATAATAATTTTGATCGTGAATTTATTTTTTACGAAACTTATTGATTTGTATAATAATATAATAATTTAACTATATAAATACGTAATATAAAAATGTAATTTTTATTTCAAATAAAATAAATTCTTTTCAACTTCATTTGATAATTTGCAAGCAAATTTTGATGACAAGTTCATTAAATATAACGATGTGAATTATTATTTTTAATTCATATTTTATTCAAAGGTATCTGCTTTGAAACTCAATACATTTAGAATTAGCTTGAAATACTTGTTTTTATCGAAAACGTAAATACTTTATTGATAGAAATCGATAAATTAAAAGAAATTTTAAATCTTAAGAAAAATGTTTTGATTATATTATGGTTAGTTAGGTAAAAATATTTTCATTATTATTGTCGATGAATAAAACTTGAGTTTTAGAGAAATTTAGAAAAACTTAGAATTTAAATCTTTTTCACTAAAGCGTGAAGTATTTAATACATATTTTCAGTAGCTTAAGAGTTAAATTATTTATCGTATCTTAGCACTATTTATTTTAGTCTCCGAATGAAATTGTATATTTGATTCTCTAGATCGTATGCATTTAGATAGCAAGCAAATAGTTACAATATCATATTAATTTAAATAATATTATACAGACTATTATGTAAATTGTAAAAAATCGACCATTTTAAGGTATATTTCTTAATTAGAATTTGCATATTGTAATTAAAAAAAGTGTTCTTTTAACGTAAAATAGATTTACACGTAATTTCAAGTAACGCAAAAAATTTTTTAAAGTTAATCAGGAAAATTTTAAATTATATAGCAAGTTTGCATATAGTAACTTGCATATTGAATTTTATATTTTATAAGCTTGAAAACATATGAAACAATTTTGATCGTGAAAATATTACTAATAAAGAAGTATGGCTTGTCAAAACTTTAAAATAAATGAAATTAATTACGTTGAATGAACAATGTTATGGACATTAAAAATAATATTGTAAAATTATGATATACGCCAAAAGACTTATTAAAATTTTGAATTTAATAATAAAAGGACCGTATAAAGTAATTATTAATTTAAAAGTTTAAATACATTTGATAGTTTGCGAGAGAATCGAGACTTTGTCTTTCAAAGTAATTTTTACGGGTAAATATTGAGTCTCAAAATATTAATTTTATTTGCGCCAAATTCGCTTCACAAAGGCTCATTGAAATACTGACTTCTAGTTTGAGAATATCCGTCGGAAATAGTGGATGTCGAAATATTAAATCTGAAAATATTAGAGTGACGTAAATTTTTGACGACAGAAGCTTTTCTGAGTTCCAATCAACGAATTGAAATTGTTTTGTAGTTATTTTAATTTTAATCGAATTATAAAAGTAAGGTTAATTTATCGTTTATTTAATATTTTTAACGGAGAAATATTTTTATTTTAGCACATTCTTTAAAAATCACTAATTGTAATTTTTTTTTCGAATATTAGATTTCAATTTTCCTTAAACTCTATTGAGTTGAGATATTTTAAAATATACATTTATAGTTATTTGTCATAGATAAATTAGACATTGTATTTTTCTCTACAACTGTACTATTAAAGTTTGTAGAATACTTTAAAAAAATGATTATTTTTAGGACTATAACTTCGGAAAATAAACTTTCTAGTTGGAAATGTATTTTTCTTAAAATTGGATTTTATTTTATTAGAATATGAAGTAACATTTTCGTAGATTCAATTTATTTTAAGGAATAAATTCATAAAATTTTATGTAGATAATATATAAGCTTTGATTCTATATCAAATACTACTTTTATACTTGGTAAATTTTTGTTTTGTATAAGCATTTGAGATTGTTAACTCGATAAAAAAAGTATTTTTTTGTTCGTTTTAAAATAATTAAAGTTTACTAAGAAAGTAGAGACCATTTTTATTGCATCTTTTAGAGCATATTGAAAACACTTTTCAATCTTAAAATCATCATAAAATATTTGATTGCATTACATTTGACTTCCATAGGAAGTATTTTTCTGCTAAATTTATTTAAGTACATCGTTTCATTTTTATGCGCATATACATTTAAATGCGAACAAATTTCTATCTGTAAGAAGCGTTTTTCACCTTCCATCCATTTCTCTTCATTTTAAGGAATCGTTTCTAGTTTTTTCATTTAATTGAGAACAAACCTAAAAGTATCTTAAAATGCAATGTAAGCAATATATTTTACATTTTTTAAATAATTCTTCAAAATATATGAAGAATATATTTTAATTCATTTATTTTGTAGATGTAAATTCTTAGAAGATATATTTAAAGTCTATGATAGGATATTTCTATATTATATATGAGATTTTAATTAAAAGTGTATTTTAAGGCTCTAAAATGGAAACGAAATATTTAGAAGTAATCTAGAAATAAAATTTACAAAAACTCCATTTTTCTAGATTTTAAAGAAACTTATAGTCTTAAAACTAAAATAAAATGGATTAAAGTTTTAATAAGTTTTTAGGTGATTTAAAACTTCAAATAAATCTCAGATAGTATTACAATAAAAATAACATATTTAAATAAAAACTAATAGTTCTTGTTTTGAAAAATCACTAAAAAATTTCGGTAGTTAGAATAAATAATTGTGAAAAAAATGTATAAAATGTTTTGATCACGCAATATATACGTTTAATCATATTTTCTAATACATTTTTTTTAAAAATTAAAAAGAAGTAAACTATCAATTAAATAAGATTATTAAAAAGTGAAAAATATATTAGTTTATAAAAAAAATAATACGATTCATATGCACTGAATTTTTAATTAACTTTAGCTATCATCCAATATTATTTTAAGTCGTAATGATTTAGAAAAAATTCCGATTTCATAGAAATCTGTTCATAAAAATCTGTTTTTTTTTTATCAAAAACTATTATTTATTACAAATTTTCAAAAAAATTTATACACAATCTTCATAAGATGTGTAATACTAAAGTTATATTAAAAGTTTTTCTTTTAAAAAATATTTTCGTTGCATTTCAACGGTTTATATTTAATGTTTATAAATTGTGTTATGTAAATTTATTATAAGTTTAGAGTACGTAAAAATACTAAATGAACACTTTCAAATATGAATTTATATATAAAACTAGATAAAATATTATTTCGATTATTCATTGCATTTAAAAATACGTTGAACTTTCAATCTGTATTTTTATTTTTAATATTTATTAGATTTAGTATCAGTAATGTTACTAGAACATAATACGAGAAGTTAAAATTATATAAAGGGATTATGGAAATAAGTTCGAACATCGAGGCAGAAATTGAACTATTGATCAATTTGGATTTATGCATACATTAAAATGTTAGATCAGTTGAAGTAGTAGAACAAACTAAATGCTTATCTATTGGTAAGTAGATGAATAAATCAAGAGCCAAAAACAGAGGTAGGATAATTTGAAATATGTAGAAAAAAAACAGCTTAATCCGAATACATAATTAGGCAGCCATAATGTTATTTTTAAGATTGTTTATTTCAATTTGAGGTTGAAGCAATCAATTTTGCAGTATTGATACTTAAATTATATAATGTATGGATGATTTAATTCTATTAATAATTTAAGTTTTTAATAAATAAATTATATAAATTATATTATAATAGCAATCAAGTATAAAAAACAATATATTATTTAGATTCGAAGTTTAATTTTTAACGAAGATTTTTATTTAGTTGATATTGAAATAGATTATTTGTACAAGTTGTTAAAGAAAATTAATGTTTCTCATAAATCATTATATTCTTGGGAAGAAACTCATAAAATTTTAATTAGAACTATTTATTAATATTTTTAATGCCTTTATTGCCTTCATATTTAGAGATCATTATTTATATCTGTATTAACTTTTAATTAGCTAATCTAAAAACAAATTTATAAATTTTGTAGCAATCTTCTATTATTTTTTAGATGTGTTTTATATAAAGATTACTTTACGATATTTGTTTTATCAAATATCTGTGATCATTAATAAATATCGACAAACGCGTGAATTTTTACATAAGCCTATTTAATAAAACTATTACAAATATGTAATAGCACTACGTAAAGCTTGTAAAAATAATACTTTTCAAATAAAATATTTAGTTTTCTAATGTAAAAATAAGCTTTGGTTGTGCACTGAGATTTTTCATAAATGAATTACAATGTAAAAAATTCGAATCAACGAAACGAAATATTTTGGCATAATATTTATATCTCATTGTTATTTATGGAAAAAAGAAACGTCCTACGAAATTTTACGTAGTTTTGTAAAAATATTTTGGTTTAAATATGAAAAAGGAACGTGTTAATATTTAAATATTATTTAATATTATATATAAATAGTTTTTATAGGTGAATAATTGATTTTCTCACAAATTGGAATGATAAACCGATTTTGAGCGATAGCATAACTCTATAAGCCTCTTTAATTAAAACGCTCGAAACAAATCTGCTATTTCGTATCTTCTTTATCAAAAATTTTTTCTTGCCGTTTGCGTTTCCTCGCGTAGGTTCAGATAAATTTTCGATCGTTTCCGTTGCGGCATTCACGTAACCTAGATTTCTCTATCAACCTACGCTCCGGAGGAAGCAATAATATATGGAGGGCCACCGCCTTCCTATAATTGCAAATAATGGAATTACAAATCGATAATTCAATCGCGTCGTGACCGCGTGAAACGATCTATCAGCGTGAAATATCAAATTTCCCTTATCGTTCGCTGTTCCCTGCAGTCATACAGGATGTCACATGCGTATACATCCATGCGTGCATCTGGCACTTGGCCTATCCGTTCGCGCTCTAAACTCCCTACCCGTTCCCTATCCGTTCCCTACCCGTTCCCTACCCGTTCCCTATCCGTTCCCTACCTGTCCCTACCCGTTCTCTACCCGTTCTCTACCCGTTCCATACCAATGCGATAACGCGACATCAGCTTTTATTCGCAATAGCGTGGATACGTCGATACGCTCGATGAAAATGTCATGCCAATCTTTGGAGAGAAAAAAAGAGAGAAAGGGTCCGAGGAAGGAGCGAGAACGAGATAGAAGTAGAAACAAAGCAAGAGATCATCGGACTATGGTATAAGATAAATATTAATTTGCCTTTTTCATATAAAGTCCATGAAAAAGCTTTTTGAATAATATTGATAAATCGATTTATAAAAGGACTTTAAATACTACGGTTTAAATACGAGAGTAAGGTTTAATGCTACGTTTAAGTTTACTTTTAATGTAACCTAAAAGTTAAAATATTAATCCCTTCGACACAAAATAATAATTTTAACAAAAATACAAGTTTTTCAATAACTTAATTCAATAACTTCAATTTTTAATAATCTTAGAATTGGTTATACTAGTATGCCCCTTTGTGCCCTTAAAAATATTAGTTTTTATTTCTTATATTCGGGCGCGTGATATAAAGATATTACAAAAATACCGATGTTAAATCTTTTTCCGATCAAAAAACTTTCCAAGTTATAACTCTTCAAACTATAAGTATCGTCAATTTTACTGTCCCTCTTCAATGTTCTTTAATAGATTTTTATATCTTAAGAGTTTCTTTTTAAACATGTTTACTATTATATTAAACTTTTGATATATCGATTCTTGTAAGATTTTTTAAAGATCTAGTGTTTTTTTTAAGCATATTTGCTTATATTAAAGATAAATCTATTATAATCATTTAATAGTATATATTAGAAGATTTCTTACATAGAATGTGAGTAATTTTTTTAGATTAATAAAATATGTTGTTATAGTTGTTTCTTATATAACTTATTTTAATTGTTAAAAATATTTTTGTATAAAAATAAAATATATTGAATAATAGAAATTTGTTTAGAACTAAAAATAATTCAGATTCAAAATAATTTATAAATTTAAAAACTATAAATATATAAGTAGTTTACAAATATAATGTATATTTAAAAACTAATAAAAAATTTTACAATTAAAATTGAAACGCTACATTTTATAATTATACTTACTTACTTTCAAACATATTTTATTAATCGTATGTCAATTTTATTAAATGATTAAAGTATATTTGGTCAAAAAAGAAATAATATTTAAAAATATAATAATTATTAATTATTATACGTGATACGTATAACAGAGAATTAATTATTTTACGTGATACGAAGGTATGAAAATAAGAATTATTGGCATATTTTAACGAGCTTAAATAAATAAAAATAATTAACTTTTATAAATAATGAAAATATATATATATATATTGTTATTTAAATAGAATATTTACGCCGTAAATTTGATATTACATTGAATTTAATATTTGGCAGAGATAAATATCAATTAGTATCGTTGTTCATATAATAGAAATTTTATATCGATATTTTTAATAACATTTACCATCTATAATTGATTAAGTATTTAAGATCCAAAATAATACGTTTACATTTAAAAGTATGGACTACGAAGTAAAATTTAATGCGTTTATGGAACAGATATCGATAAAAAATCTGGTAGCATTCGTAATATTCTCGGGAAATCTAAAATCACTGATGTTTGAAATTTACATAATTATGGTAGTTATGAAATGTTAATGGATAAATGCGTTAGAAATGGTTTCATATAAAATTATTTTATTTGCAGCCAGGCTAGGGTAATATATTTAAGAATACTTTTACGACATATGCCGAGATATAAGAAGGGTTAACGGTTATTGGACTAGTTTTGAGGTTTCGTCTTTATAAATGAAGAAGTATCGAAATTTTCAATATTTTTAGTAAAACATAGCTCTATCAAATTCTTATGCATCTTAGTAATTATTTAAACTTTTAAATGTGTATGTTTGTGTGCGTTTGTACGTGTGTTTGTGTTTATGTAGCTTTACTATAGATGTGGTAATCGTTTACAAGTTTTTGTCGAGTAATCTTGCCTCCTTTACAGGACCTAATCTTTCTCTTCTTTTCCTTTGCACCAAAGTCTACCACCAGCTTCAGAGTTCGTTCTCGTGGCAGGTGTTGATAATGGATACTCGGTAGTATTTCGAATAATGGTATCGCTCACCGTTACGTTACTTACCTTTCTCAAGTGTTTCCAGTTCATTCTTACGGTTCATTGTTACATGTAAGATTTTCGTTTGTTATGTATTCTTTATACGAATTGTAGGATATTCAACTGCAAAAATTCGCATTCTTACCCAAGTTTTTAAAATTAGACAAGCTTTTCAGTCGTATCACGATTTCCATCGAAAATTTCTGTTTAACATTCTTCAGGAAAAGAATTTGTAGTAAGTAATATTTCTTTTTAAAATTTCAGTACTTCTTTGAATTTATAAAGTTGTCTCGATTTAAAAAAAATTTACGATCTTATAATCGTGTGTAGAAAGCTGCTTAACTTATTTCACAAGTTGTAATCATATCAAATTTATTTGAATTTTAGACGTTAGTTTATTTATTATTTTTTATTTATTTTGCATCTTGCTTTAAAAAAATTGTTAAAGCAATAAAATAATTTTCAAATACACTAATCATTATTAATTGATTTGTAATCGTTTTATTTTAAAAATATTTTTAAAATAATAATCATTTAGAATCAATGATCACATATAAATCATTGTTATAGCATATCCGATAATCTGTTACTTAATTATTATGATAAGAATTTTACGTAGTTGTATGTAGTTATATATTATATAATCTATATCAAAACATCCATAAAAATGTGAATATGAATAAGATGATTTCGAAGTTAGTATTCTCAGAAATTATTATTTATGATTTTAACTTATATGATATAAATACAAGAAAATTATTTCGTATACTTTGTTTATAATTATGCAATAGAACTAATAAATAGTACATATTTGTGTACCACTTAAATTTAGTTTTAGTTTTATAAATAATATTGATGCATGTATCATCATTCGTGTATATTTGTCGATGGTACACTTCATCTTATTTCATCATTACAACTTTAGAATACATTAATAATTCATATATTTTTTGATACATCAAAATTTGAGATAAAAACCGTGTAGATGTGATTAAATGTAAGCTCGAAGACGGAAACAATGATAACAGTGAACGATAAAAGCCGAATGTAAGTTTGAGAGAGTTATAAAATTAGTCAAGATAAAGAAGAGGCAAGAGCAAAAGATAGAGAAGTAGTAGGAACTGAGATAGATAGATAGATAGACGGACAGAGAATGCGAGAAAGCTAGAAATTCTCGGTACACTCTGTGAGGGATGGACGGATGTTAACGTCAGACTTGGCTAGTATGTGATATATAGCAGATAATAGTGAAAGCATACGCTTGCCTTTATGAGGTACATAGGATGTGAACGAGCTTCCGGTTTCTGCTAGATGAATATTCGAGTAGAGTCAAGTCTCTAGAAGTGGGAAATACGAACGTATGAAATTCGCTATTGCTATAAATTATGTGTTAGATGGAGACAACTTTTTCAGTCTCTTGATCTATGGTTTGAAGTAACTTATAATACTGTTTTTCAGAATAAATAAACAGTCAAGCCAAAACAATTTTATAACGATACCCTCGTGTATGCAGTTGAGTTATTATTTCACTTTTATATTGCGTAAACATAATTTGTAAAAATATTTTGTGCTAAATATTCTATTTAATATAGCATTTTAATAATTTTTTTTTTCGTAATTTAAATTTCTGTTTATATATTTCTTTTCGTATTAACAATAATTTTTAAGTAAAAATTCTTGTATTTTTATAAATCAATCCGTTATTTACTTACGGATAATATTTATAATCGTATTAGTAGGATTTATACTGCATTTATTGAAATTTTCTTTTTATTATTGTGCGATATAAATTGCTAATAAAATGAATGTAAATAATATAATTTATAAAATACTTTTTGAATAACTTGATATTAATCCGTTTCTAGTATATGGCCTATTATATTCACAATGAAGTAAATCTACATACTAATAATACTTCGATTTATTTGACATATCTGATTTAGTAACAGATGGTTATAGTTTAGAATAAGGGAATTCAGTATATGACAGTGAGTTGGTGTTAATAATATCAAGAAGTGACAGCTAAATGAATGTTATAGACTTCTAAGGTCAAATTTAAAGAACTTATACTCAAATAGAAACTTAATTATAATCGAAATATTCTCGTGTATATTTATTTATCAGAGAGTAGATAAGAAATATTTAAATTTATATTCAATTATTTGATAAATCATTAAGAGGTATTGTTACCGTAAGCCTTGTAATCTTAAAATCTCCTTTTTTCTATAAATTATATTAGCAATTAAGCTAATTGATTTATTTAAAATTTCTCCTCTTACGAAGCATGAAGACGATCATTTAATAAATTACAGTATTTTTCTCGATTATAAGTGACATTATATCATTACTCGCATATTTTCTATAAAATACTACTCTGTGAAATATTTATCAACAATACACGTTTATCGAATATAAATTTCTTATTAATAAATTAATAATTTTCTGTATTTTATTGTAAATAGACTTCTATCGATGTTTGTAGATGTTACGTTACGTTTTATATTAAAAATAATATTATAAACTGACTTAAATTCATTAAAAATTAGTTGATTTATTTTAATTTATCAAAAAATTATTGAATAATTAGAGTATTAATGAATTTACCTTGTGTATACGATATAAAAATGTTTTATCGTATTGCATTAAAATAATTCGGTGGGGAAGTTATACTCTTTAATTTGAACTTTTTATATCTTCTTTCTAAAATAGATGTCGATGTTTTATTTTGATAAAAACATCCTCTTATTAAACGAGTGTATTAAAACTATATAAAAATTTGTGTATCAATTTTCACTTCATTTTTATCTATCAAATATCATATAAATAAAAAAGGCTAAATAGTATTATTCCAACTACAAGAATTATAGTTTTAAATAAAATATTTATTCGTTTGCTCGATGCTATCTGGATTAAAGTTGATATGTTAAAGTCAACTGTATTTTTTTTTAATAACTGAAGAAAAATGAATAGTAAATAATTTTCAATACAATAATTTGTCAATCGATTTCTAATCAATGTAAATCAAAATATTTTGTACATTTTTTCTCAGTAGTCAAACTAAACGGATATAAATACTAGTATAAATGTACTGTAAATAATATTTTATATATCATAAATTATTATGGTAACGTAATATTATAATTTATTGTCCAAATCTTGTAAACACGGAGTTTCAATAATAATATATTATGCATCGATGTTAAAAATTTTCTCGTAAAATTTTTTAAAGATTTTGTTATCAAATATATATTTGAATAAGCTATACAACTTTTTAAAAATTTCATTTCTTAAAGTGATAACTTTATCCGATAATTCAAACTATAATATTTTTTTTATAGTAATTTGAGTGGGAATTGTAATATTTAATTTGCATCTACAGGTATAATTTTCCAGGTCAAATACGTGGCACAAAAGTCCATATTTACTACTTGATATATTTCAATTTTATAAGACATTACCTGTCACATAATCATAGTATTATTAAAGATCAATATCAATTTCTCTTCTCAAAATATAAAATAAGTATATTTCATATAAAACAATGATGCATATGAATAGCTTACTGTATTTAATCGGGTAATTTATTCTATTTGTTTATCTGTGACGAGTGAATACTTCTAATATCATCTAAAATATTTTAGTTCTGATTATTATTACATATCTTTATTATTATAGAATTCTGCTTCGGAATTTCGCCCTTCGGTGATTTTTCTTAAAATTTTAATTAATGCGTTTCGCTGAATTTTTTTAGGATTTGGGTAAGCTGATGGTTGAAATTGGATTTTTTTTCGGGATGTAGGTTAGGGAAAAAGATAGATTTAAAGAAAAAGTAGGTATTTTGTAGTTAAAAATAAAATAAAACTAATTAATTAAATAATTATTTTGTAACTGGTTTCATCCGTTTGTAATCTTAAACATAGAATAAAACAAATATTTTCAGCAGCGCATATCGGTAACAATTAAAAAAATTACACCGAGCATAAAACAGTAACGGTTTTTTGTAACAATTAAATAATTAGAACTAACAAATAAAAAACTCAACTTCAAAAAAAGAGGAAAGAGGAGAGAGAGTGGAAAATAAAAATGGAAAGTCGATAAAGTATTGATAAAAGTAACTAAGATCTCGGATTGGATTATTGGATATCCGTTAACAACTTTCACTTACTAGTTTCCGGTTGTTGTACTTCCAATCAGTCGCCAAGTCGACGACGATCAACCGCAATTTAATGATGCGCTTGAATTTATAATCACGCCCTACAAGTTTGCACCTACCTAAAAGCATCGTTTGGTTCTTGGCATACGACGGTATATATGAGTTACTGTATACGTGGACTTTAAGGGCTTCCGTTCCCTTCGCTATAATTTGTTCGTACGATGGTTGCGAACGTGTTTTCTATAAAATACGACAGTATCTCGTTGCAGCTACTTAGAAAAATAATTATTATAAAATTTTTGTTGTCGTACAAGTATATTTCCAGATTTTATTATTAACGTATTTGAATTGCACGAGTATGGAAAAAATCATTTTACAAATACATGGAATGTACGAGATGGAAAAACAAATTTTTCATGAAATTAAGAACAAAAATTAAACGAAAATTCTTTGGTTTTTATTTGAAAAAGTAATTCTCGAAGAAATAATATTAATTTAGAAAATATAATCAATAGTGTAATAGCGAATATTTCAAGTATAAAATAGAATAGAATAATCCGATACAAATTGGTATTCATATTTTATATACATAAAAAAATCATTATTTTCAAACGAGTTTTCAATTTTTATTCATAAAACCAACAATTTATCTAATAATATAATATTCAAATTATAATAATGAATTATAATTTATTAACGAAATACAATTAAAAAATTATATTATATAATCATTAACTCGTGTTGATTGATATTCTATAAGTCTATTCAATGTATTCGTTTATTTTTGAGTAATACTAATTTATGAATTTAAGTTCATTTTACTCGAACTCAAAAATAGGATTAGTTTTTTATTAGTAATTTGTATTTGTGTTTTGCCGCTTACATTTAGGAATTGCATTTAGGAATTTTATATAATATTTATATAAAATATAGTATGCATTGAATATATTTTTAAAAACATTTTTAAGAATCAGATTATTCTTGTCTTTTTCTTATTTAAAATATTATATTTATGAAGATTTGAAACATAATATAAATAAATTATTATTTCTATAATAAGGTACCTAATTTCATTAACGAGTATTCCAGAAATATAAATTCGTATATTTTATTTTACTTTATTTGTTTTTAAATATTTTAATTTTATGATTTTCATGTAGACAGTTTATTATTCAAAACATTATGATAGCAATTTTTTAATAGCTTTTTGTAAAATATAAGATTTTTACACTTTTATTCATTATAGTATTTTGATATTATATTTTTAAAATATCCTAAAAATTTAGTATTTTTCCCCAATTTAATATATATAAAGAATAATATAGATTTAAAAAAATTTAATTATTTAAAAATATACTATTACTTGATATCAAAGATGTACTATCTATTTTTACCTTTGATATATATAAATATAAATATATTTAAAATGCAATATAATATAAAATTAATTCCTTTACCGAGTCAAAAGAATGGAAGTGATTCAATACTTCATTTTTTTATTTTATTTAGAAATTATAAATTAATATATTATTATATAATAATTAATGGCGAATGATAAATATAAATTAGGACAGTTTTTAAATAATATATTTAATAATATATTTAGTAATGTACAATACGTGTTAGTCCTAAAAATTAAAAACTCGAATAGTATAAAAATTTAGTTATTATGAAGTTTAATGATTCTTATACTAAAAATATGGATTAGATTTAAATATTAATTTATATGTAAAATATTTGTAATGTTTTCTAAATATATTTATATTATTTCAGTTATAAAAAAATTTAAATAAATTATTTAAATAAAATTAGTATGATTTTATTTTGAATTTAGAATACTTATAAAAATAATATTATTGAAGCAGAAAAGGTTTCAATATTTAAACATGATCTCATTTTTTAACTTAAAGTTGTTAAATTACGATTTAAAAATTGATAATTATTTATTAAATGTGTTTTTTTTAAGTAATTACATCAACTACATTTCCCAGTAACATCTTATAAGTGCTGAATATTTATTTTCTAATTATACTCTTAACGAAATATCTTTGAAAATCATATAGATCATATTTCAAATAAAGTAGCTTATATTTATTATTTGAAATAATACTTTTAATGTTACTTAAACTTTCGAAATATACTTAAAACTTATTTTCACTTATATTCATGACTCAAAATTTAATGAAGTAGTGTACTAAATTTAATATCGCATGAATTCACTTTCTTGAAAGTTTATACGTTCTTGTACTTGAGGTGCATTTATGTATGCACTAAGGCGATTTATTTTTAGCGTAAAATCCATCACAGTTCTAAGATAGTTGTGTTTAAACAAATATATTCTATGTTTATAAATCAATGGATTTTATATTAAAAATTTTACGGAAGTTCATTTGATCTTGTTACACGGGTTAATGATTTAAATAAAATACAAATCTCTTATTGTTAGTCGATGATTCAGAATCTGATTATCAAAATGAATGAACATTTTACTGTAAAATAATTCTTTACTTCAAATTTTGTTTTATAATACGTAAGAACTATACCAGTAGTGTAAATAAGCATGAAAGAAAATTTCTGAAAAAATCGTTACTTTACAATTGTGTATAAATTTGAATTACAACTTACTTTAAATTATTATAAGTTATAAAAGATTATAATTAATTTTTAAATGTTAATTAATTTAATGCAAACATTTTTTGTAATTTATATAAAAATGTAACCTATAATAATCTCTTAGATATTCAATCATTTGAAATGCGGAAATATTATTAAATTCAATATAATAAAAAATTAAATAGTGATTAAAAAGTTCAATTTTAAAGATGTTTTTATTTTCAGATTGGATTTTAATATTACTTAAAGTTAATTATACTTTAAAAGATCTAATCTGTATTTTAAAATTATTTTATTTATATTATATATGTTAATATGAATTAGAATATATTAATGAAGACGGTATAAACAAATTTTATATTTTCTGAAAATAATTTATTTTCATAATTTTAATATAACAAATATTTAAATATAAAATTTAAATATACATACATTTAGAAATATGTTAATTGTATATTAATTATAGACTACATTCTATTATATATTGTACATTCTATATTATATATATTTTGTATTATAATAAATTTAAGACGCGATTATATGAATTTGATATGTTCTTATAAGGTGTAATAGATTTTTAAAAAATTCGAATTGATACAATGAATGAATTTTATGGTTTATAAACTACTAAATATATTGCATCATTTAAAAAAAAATGTTATAGTTTTAATTTGCAGCACTCGATAAAATTATGTATATATAACAATATTGTATATAATAATGTTATAAAAATATACAGATCAAATATGATGTAAATTATTTGCAAAGTATTGTATATTTTCAAACAATTTAAACTCTTAGTAATCCGTCATAATTTTCTAGGCACGTATAAATCCATAAGAAAAGTTTTTTACTCATAAATTTTTAATCCGCTTCCGTTAAACCAGAAAATTTGACCAATCGCGATAAATACCTTATTTCTCCTTCCTTTCGTCGCTTATTTTTTCCATACCGTTTAACGGAAGTTCACATTTTTTTTTATTTTTTCTCCCTTATCTTGCTGCGTAGATTTTACGCTAGCCCAGAAACTTTTCGCAAGCTTCTTATATAAGTCATCAAGCTTTCTGGCGCTCCTCTAAAAACTCATCCAAAACTCAGATTAGATCGCAGAATGAAAATAAGAGTGCAAAGTAAAAAAAACGAGAGTACGAAGAAGATCACGGAGTTTTGGGCACCACATCATGAGCGATTTGCGTAAATGCGTTGTTAAGGAGATTAAGTATTTAGGTCAGATTTGATACCAATAATAGTTAGTTTATGAATGTGCTGACAAAGATGGTTTTCCTCATTGTTATTTTTGCAATGTACTTATTTGATAATGGAATATCACATTTCTTTCCTTCTTTTACTTATGATTATAATTTCACTATAGAATTATATAAATTTATGCTTACCACGTTATTTGCAATAGTTCTAATCAATTCTCATTTATTTCTTCGCCGTTGGTTCTTTATATTGGATTTATAGATTATATTTTAATATAAAATAGTTCATAATAATAAATTAAGTGAATGTTTCGAAAATAAGTGTTGAATTTTTCTTTGGATCACATAATATTATATTACTACCGAATCAATTCTTTATTAAATAATTATACATATATACATTATAATTTAATATGTTAATTCGATTATAAAAAATATGAATAAATGTGATAAAAAATTTAAGTAAAAAATTTTTTAAATAATAATATATTTAAAACACCTCGGGATATTATTTTATAAAAATAATTTTAAATTATAATTTTTTTAAGAGAGACTAAAAGAAGCAATAATGATCAAAAAAATTTACTTTTATTAATTTTAATATTTGAAATATAATATAATTTTGTGTATAGCATATTATAAAATTAATATTAGTTCTAGTATGTTAATTTTTTAATTATTAATAATAAGTAACATTTCTATAACCAATCAAGTATTTAAATCCCGTTAAAGTTATTTGAAAAATATTTTTAATGGTTTAAAAAAATTTAGAGAAATAAGCAATGGATACCTTAGAATTGTCATCTGGAGAAGACGAAGCTGACAGTCAAATGAACGAGCCAGAAATTTAGGACTGATTTTGAAACCCCATTGCCATCGTGTACTGCGGCTGGCAGTTCACCTATAAAATGACAAGTACAACATTACAATAACATTGTCACTTTGATTTGTTGAAAAATTAAATATTCATCAAGGAAAAGTAATGTAAATACAAATATTTTGTACTTAACTAATATGATAGACATTATGAATATCATTTAATTTATGTATTTATAAATATTTGTATATCAATTATTGTTTTGCTAAGATACTCTTAAAATTTAGATACATATATATATATATTAAATATATAGCTTTTGAAATAATAAAAAGAAAAGAGTTCAAAAAAAAAAAAATTGTAGTAAAATATTTGTTGAAAAATAAAGAATTGAAGAAGCAGAAAATTTCATAGTATAAGACAAAAGAATGTTATAGTTTATTCTATATTGTAAAAATTACATAAATTTATATAGTTTAAATATGTGGCTTAAATAAGAAATGAATGAGATCATAAATAGATGTATCATATAACAGTGAATGACTTTTTGATAGATCAAGATGAAGATGGTGAAATAATTTGAAATTAAATACGAGTGAAGTAAGATATCGCGAAATTTCTGAAGTAGAAAACTATTAAGTTTAATATTTGGACCTGTTAATTTTATTTAAATAAATAAAGTTATAGAAAATAAAAAATCTGAAATATAAATTATGATTGAAAGAATTTTTACATATAAAATAATATATAATAAATTTGCATGGATGTGTATTCTCCAACTTTGTCAATTCTCATTTTCAGATAATTATTGTTACAAACAGATTATAAGCATGAAAATTATTCCGTAAATAGCAAGTTGTTAATATTTTTTAAAAATGAATAGCTTTATCTCTACGTAATAAGCTTTACTTAACTCCAGATTCCATGTTTTAAAATTCATTATATCCGTCTACTATTCTAGATTTGATTCTTCTAGAATCTTAAAATTGGAATTACTGCAATTTCAGAAAATTATATATCATTCTTCAGCTTACTATCAGAATGTAAAATAAATTTTTAGTCTGACAAGTCATTATTTTTCTCGAAGAAATGTAAGATAATATTAGATAATAATTTCATTATACGATATTTTTTAAAAGAAATAATATTTATTGTAGTAATTTTATGCTGATTAATATAGAAGACATCAAAACAATATTATATTTGAAAATAAAGAAAATTAATTTTGTTCATTAAATACAAGAAATATATAGAAATGCATTAATTTATGCATAATACTTTTAAAGTTTATCGTGGTTCTAAAAAAAAGCTACATGAATATTTTTAATTAGTTCTCGTTAAAGATCTATAAATAAGAATTCACAACATTTGGTCGATCATTGGTTTACTACCGATAAAAAATTCTATCTATTTTTCACGAACTATTTGAATTAATCAGCTAATACAAATCTCACACTACTATGCAACATCACATACGAACTTTTTTCAATATAATCGAATCAGTGCGATAAATTTGTTTTTGTTTGGCATAGAAGTTCGAATTTGTATGTTTTTAGAGACAAGGTATTTCTCGACCGAATTTACCCGACCACGAAACAGCATCTTTCTTTCCCTCTTTAGATAAAAAACGCACATAGATATGTGAAGAGGCGAAGAAAATTTCCGGGAAAGTGATGGATGGAAGCAGCAACCATCGCGAGAAATGAGAGAAAGCGAGAGAAGGAAAAAGAGATAGAGTTGCAAAAACGGACAATGAGATCTAAGTCCAGTAATTTTTTTGGATGGTTACCGATAATGTTCTGTATTGTAAGATGAAATCAACGTCGTTGCATATTTTTTTAATTTTTTGTCACAGTTGTGAAATATAGATACTTTCAAATTCAATATATAGCCTTATTTTTGATCTCTGAAAGAAATATCACAATTCAAGGCGTAGAAAATAAATTATGCTAATTAGCACTTTTGTATGCAATTTTTTAAATTAAAATGTTATCATCTTTTAGATAAGTTTCGCCATAAAGAATAAATATTAAGAATTAGAATTAAATTGAGTTTGCTAAAAGTTAGAATATACCGGTTCAATATATTTTGAAAATCTCATTGAAATGTATTAAGCACTTATACATACGATATTACCAAGGATGAATACATAGTACCTCCTGGAAGGTTCGCATAGCTTAGAACTAATACCTGGAGAATGTATTTCTCTGTGATTATAGTGTTCGAAATTTTGCATGTATAAGAATCTAGATATCTATAGATTTCGTAATTCTCCTGTAAATCTTTATGAGAGTTAAAATCAGTTATGATACAAAGTCTTATGCGAGTAAAATATTAAATTTTAGCTGAAAAGTGTTTTTTTTAATAAAGTAAACGGTTAGAATAAACGAAGATAAAATAATTGCTTTTATTTATAATATTTTTCGACTTTCTAGTCGATTATTTTTTATTCGTAATTAAAGTTACCTTTTGAACAAATTTTTAAATCGTTTACACTTTATATTCTTTTTATTGTAAAATCTAATAACAGTATGTACAATAAAAATCTATTTTGAAACATTCGATTTTTTTTATCATGACACGCTATCGTCTATTCGCGTACATCTATGCATGTGTTTAAATAGTAGCTCAAATATAGAGATAATGTTGAATCTGTATTTTATGATTAGGCTTTGGTTGGATTTTAATACAGAAAAATAAATTTATTTGATTTCAATGTTTCTTTTCGTGAAACAAAATTATTAGTGTATAAGAAGAATGTATTAATTATAGTACAAATCGTTTTTAGTCAAAATATATAAATACTAATAAAAAATTTAAAAACAGTCTCATTTTTATAAATTTAAAAAAATGAATGAAAGAATGTATAAAATTATGTATTGCATAGGTGCATTTTGATATTTTTAAATGGATATATCGCTACTTCATCGGTGTTGTCATTTTAATTGAAAAATTTTCAAAAATAGTTAATGTTATCTATCAAATAGAATACAACAATAACGTATATAATTTTTAAATGAAAACAATGTATAAATTATATTAAATCATATTTTGTTCTCTGATAGTTTTTTATAGTTGCATCGTTAATTTATATTAAAAACGTTACAAGAATAAACTTGTAGAATTATATATCTAAATAAATTAATATTAAATGTCAGTGGTATTTATATTATGGAAACTCATGTTACTGTTGGATCGTTTATTTTTGACAAATACGAGTAACAAATTACATTTAGTAAACAAATTTTCGAAGTTCCGGGAAGTCGGATAACTTGAAATAAAATATCGTGCTTGGGAAATGTTCGTTACTTTCGACCACCTGAACTACTGTATTTTTTTTCTCTTAGCTACCGATAAAATTCACCACCGATCAAATTCGTTCTTTCGCTCACCTCTTTAATATGATAAATATATTCTATAAATACATGCCTGATTTTCATTTTTATTTTCATAAAACTGTGAGTGTGACTTCGAGCATGCTTTTATCTCATTGGACATTATTTTCTACTCTGTACATGTGTCTATGATTATATAGTTTTTTATTTATCATTGTGATATAATATTTGTACTAAATAATTTCAAAATTTTAAAGATTTTTTTATTACGAATAGAAAAATTCGTAATAATTACGAACTTTTTTGTATAACAGTCTTTTATATTTTTCTATGTAATATTATTTATATGATGAGTTCCGAACATAATTTTGATATTATAGTAATATGAAAGAATATTTACCTTGAATTTATTTATATTTATTATGCTTCAAAAATATTTTTCGGTATATTTTACAAGTATTCAAAGTACGATAATAAATTTAACAGGTTCAGTGAGTTTATATTTTAAGTATATTATTTTTATACCAAATTAACAAAGGTGAAAAATAATTTTCTTTATTAATTTTATTAGGTATTTTTGGAGAACCCAGTGAATCGTTGCAGTTGGTAATAAAAGTAACCGTGTATAATATATTATAAATTGACAGGGTGAAATCATACATGAATATGTGAATTCGTAATAGTTTTATAAAATTCTTTATGTCAGAACATTTCGCGAATTGTATTTTATTCATGAATATATTAAAAGAATCGTTAAATATTATTTTCAATAACAATCTATATAAGATGTATTATCTAATAAATTTATTTTCACTGGACTTGTTTTTAAGGTCTCGAATAAACTTATAGACTTAAAGTTATAAATTGTTGCTGCAAATAAATAATGAAATATCAATAAATAGTAATTAGCTTATGATCGATTCTTTTTAACGTTTCATCAAAAATTACTCTATTCGATTTTATTTGTACTATATGCGGGTATAATGTCAGGGTTGGCAGGGTAAAATGGCAGGGTAAAAATTTAGACCATTTTTCTTGCTCACGTATTTTTTTAACTACGCATTCAAGACATCGACGTTTGGTTGGCTGGAATTCGCTCTTTCTCTTTCTATGTAATGCGATAGAAGAAAGTTTTTTATTTGCCTTACAACTAAACTCACGTTCGTCGCGTTCGAAAGCTGCCAAATGGGTTTTATAGCAAGTCATTGTAACCCCTTGTGATCAGACTTGTGTTCCTTCCGAGATCGACTCGAGAAGTGATGGATTCACGAAATCGCATTTCGCTCTTACTTACTGAAAAATCTGGTTTTAAAATTACGGAGGATCAACTAGCTGTTTGGTTAAAAATGTGTATTCGAACAAATATTATAAATCTATATTGATGAGAAAGAATGAGAGAGAGATAATGGGATGGGAAAGGAAAAGAGATAAGTATTATTACATGTGATAAAACATGAAATAAAATTGATTCTAAACATTGAAATGAATTCATTATTATTTATATAAACAAATTTATCCAATTTTTTTAATTAAACTAATTCATTTTTAATATTTAATATTAACATTTGTAGTTTTATATATTATACGAAATTTTGAAATTTCGATAATTAAAAGATTTCTGGAAATATTAAGTTTTGTATTAATTAATTATTATTAAATTTACTTAGATATTTACTTCTGTAATCAAGTATTAACTATATCAATTATAATAATTCTTACAGAAGAATGACTTAATAAATTAATTATAATTATTAAATCGTTTGAAATGTATTTTTGAAACGAATAATCAAATAAAAATATGTAACTTTATACTATTGATTAAATCAACTTCTAGAATATTTAATTTATACTCAAATATTGAAATTTAATATAAGATTCTAAATAATTATAATTGAAGTACAAAATTTTTATAAATAGTAAGAAAAAATGTAGGATAAATATCGGAAAAAATGTCAAAGTGAAATAAAGCGAAATAAATTGACAGGTATTTAAAATAAAAAATATTAAAGTAATTTCAATTTTTTTTATATACATTTTTAACACTTTTAAAAGTCTATCAGTAATTATAAAACTAGATTTATAACAACGTTTTTTACTATGTAAAGTAAATATTTTGTTATTTCATATTATCGATGAAGTGTTTTAGTTTATGTAACTTAAATTATTTTCCTTTTTTTATTTTATTGCAAAACGTCTGCGCCACTATTTTTGTTTACTAATGGGTACTCAAACTTTGTACTTTTTCGTTCTTCAATTTTTAAAGTAGAATCTGTCAGGGCCGATGCATTTTTATTTCTTCGTTATTTCATTAATAAAGAAAGTTGCTAAATTTATGTAAATAAATTTATATTATTGATTTAGAAGTAAAAGAAAATGTAAATATAGATAAATTTGAATGAACTAGACTATTTTGTAATATAATTAAAATTTTAAAATAAAAATGATGCGTCTTTATAATAAGAAGAATTTTAGAATTTATAACATCAGTGTTTAATTTTATATATTTGGTTGATTTGGTTGATTAATCTTCTATTTAGTATAATTAATTTTTGTATAAAATATTTACGTATATAAGTATAACAGAAACGTAACTATTGAACGCAATTATCTACTGTTATATACAAGTACTATTTACAATTATCTTCAGGAATGTGCTCTGATCATAGAGTTTATAAAAGAAAAATTACATAGATCGTAAACATTTTCGACCAAGATATTTTTCGATTCGTCTTTTTAAATGCTTTATCTGTTCCTTGTCTTTCTAAAACCATTCACTGTTGAGTAAAAAAGATATAAGAATTTTCTCGTTTGCGTATTTCTTACATCAGTATTGTAATACTTTTTTCTCCGATCGTTTGTTTATTTTAAATTCAGGTGGTATTTTATATTTACTTTATTTTCTTATATGTTTCGTATTTTATTATGTTATATTTATTTATTATATTTAATTCGTTATTCATCATAACGAAATTAACAGGGTTACAAATATTTTTATTTCAAAGAATTTTTCTAATGCTAGAATCTAATGAATAAAAATAATAATTCAAATTTGAATTATGGATTATTGTCAAAAAGAATTGTACTTTATTGTTAACTATTTACACATGCAGATACATATATTGCATTTAATCGTATCTAATATTTTATAATTTTATAATAAGTAATATTTTATATTTTATATTTTTAACGGTCCTTTTCCAAAACAATCAAATTTAATTCTTCTAAAACCGGTCAATACTATCATAAAAGGAACATATTAAAATCAAATTAAAATGAAATGTACAAAATTGACTAAGTACTATAAAATTTTTAAATGTAATATCAGTACTCTAAAATATAATATTTAATCTTTGAACTTGCTTCTAGAGTTTATACCTATAATGATTATTTACTGTAAGGAAATTATATCGAAGCTGTAAGTTTATATGTTGCACATGTAAATGAACGAAACACATAAGAATAAAATAATCATTTTTTTCTTTGTAAAAAGAGTAATATTGGATTAGATTATATTAAAATTAATTTTTATAATATTAATTTTATAATTTTTGTGTTCCTTATTCAAGTATTGTTAAGCTGATGTCAAAAGCTTTTAGATTTGTTTCTAGATTCGCTTTTAGATTATTCTAATTGCAATTTAGAACTTCTCAAATTATTAAAATATTTTAATTAGGAATTAGTATTACTTGCTATAGATCACAGGAAAGTTACTCAGTAAGCGTATCTACATAAAGGAACATAAATGTAATACTATAAATTATTGAAGTCTAAATTAAAATTAGTATAATCATGGCAATTTAGTATAAGTTGTGTTATTGAATAGAATTTGGAGTAAAAATTAGGGTCGTGTTTAAGAATTATTTTGAACAATTATATGTTTGTCACATTTTATACATTATTCTCAAATGTTATATAAAAATGGTTTTTTATTTGAGAAAAAAATAATATAGAAAATATTAGTAATATAATAATAATTACGGGTTACGTAATAATCGTAATAAAAACGTATTCATCAATATTGAATTTACTATAAGTCAATAAAAATAAGCAATGGGCAAAGATAATCTAAAAAGGGATAATCGATTGGCATTAAATTAAGAACTTTTCGTTTGCAACTAATATCTAGACATATTTCTTTTCAAAAAAGTCCATAAATCATTATTGGAAAATGCGGATTAGGTATGATTATTTGCCATTCATGATCCCTGAGGCGGATTCTCATCCTATTAGATAGATTCAATATTAGTTACTTTACGTTTTTTATTTATGCATTTCTTTTTATCAATAATTTGAGAAATTAATTTTGATTCTGATTATGATTCAATAAGTTTTAATAATATTTGACATATATTACCATTTTGATAACCTGTGAGATTTTCTAACATTTACATTTAAAAGTAATCTTAAAAATCCAATTATTAAAAATAAATATTTTGATTTATAAAGCTTGTAAAACATATATAAATCTTATATAGATAATGTACAATCTTCTGTACAATATTGTATTTTATATTTTATAATATTTTATAGATTATATATATTGTTTGAAGCGGTACTTATAATTGCATTATTTCTAATTTTGTATACATTTATACTTTATTTATTTGCATGAAATAATTAGCACGTATTTAATTTAAGAATACTAAATACTTAATAATGACATTAAAAAAATTATAAGATGTACGTTGCTTTTTTTCAAAAATATCATCAAGTTTTACTGTATTTTTTTGTTTTAAGAAAAAATAAAAATATGTTATTTTAAAGATTAAATTATTTAACTCAAATTACCCTTAGTTTTAATGTTAAAAGTCATATTTGCGTTTTCAAAATAAAAAAAGTTATATCACGAATAATTCTATATTTGTAGAAAAATGTTAAAACTATAAATATCGGAATTATATGTTGTAAGAAAAAGAAAACGATGAAAAGGATAGAATCAGTTTTTTATATATCTTGTGAATCTCACTAAAGCTTATTAAGATAATTAAATTAATTAAAACAACTAATCGCACGCATCGAATGAACAAGAAAACAGTAATAAATGTAAAATTTAAGTTTTAAGAATTTTTATGGAAAGCCTGTCTTATATTCTCAATGATTTTTTAGAAAAATTCCTTATTTTTATGATTATTAACATTTTATTTTTGCAAATTTCAACAAACTATTTCACAATATTTCATTATTATATAACCTTAACTATATAGTGGTTTCGTAATAATTGAAATTTCAAATCCACAATCTTATTTTTTTTAAATAATCTATTATTCGTACATTATTTGTATTTTGAAAATAACGTTATTAATTAAAAATTAAAAAACTTAATATTGAAAGTTTTACGATTGTAAAATGTATTTACATAAGCAAATATCACTAGAGAATTAAAATTATTTATTTCTTATAAATTTTTGAAAAGCTCTTTCTTTTATAAATCTTAAAATACTTTTTTGAATATTTAAGAATTATACATTTAGTTATTAATTACTTATAAAAATGTTTAGTATACTGTAGTATATTTTTTTAGAATATCATACATATGAAAAATTGAATCAGTATATATTTAATATAATTTGTTTTTTACTCGAGTATCTACAAATTGTATTTTAAAAAATGATTATACGTAATATTACGATACTTTCATTCATTTTAATTCTCACTAATCCACTTTTATCTCTAGTGTAATAAGAATTAGTTTCGAGTGTATGTCATCCATAAAGCTATATTATAATTTACATATAAATTATTCTAAGTTTCGGTACGTTCTGGTTATAAGATTAAAAATTATTAGTATTATGTATTCATACTAATAGTTATTTAAAAATAGTAGAAAGCAGCAAATAAATTAAATTATTCTTGTTATTTTAAACATTTAAGTAGTTAAATTAAAAAAATTATTATTATGCTTAAACGCAAGTAATTACGTAACTGTTTCAATATTTATAGAAATCTATATAGATATTAAGCAATTTTCATACAACCTTCGTAATAAATCAAATAAATTTTTAAAAGAAAAGTATTTAATATTTTCATTTTTTATTTACATTACGTATTAATAAATATTTTTGCTGTAAGTGTATGTAATGTAATGGACTTTGTAACGCAAACTTCATTATACGCATCATCGATCAATTCGATATTCGAGATTTACCGATACGTCGTTTTTGTAGGAATATCAATTTTAAGTTAACATAGTTTATTTTTGTTATTGCATTATCAATTGTGCATATAACTAAATTTACGTTATTTTACGATCTATACAAAATAGGTATTATTTGTAACATTGTATGAATTATTTTTTTTTTTTAAATAAACAAACTTTTTAGTTTAAAATTAGCAATTGATGGAAACCATATTATGAATAATATTTAGAAATAAAGTTTAGCATCGTTGGATTAATTATATTATGAAATTGGTATACACGAATTATTTTTAAAAATTTTTTCGTAAAAATGAAATTATATTATGTCAGTAATTTTAAATTGGTACGCTCACAACATCAATCCGATAAAGTAATTAATTGTGAAAATACTAAAATAATTATTCAATTGTATAATTTCAGAAATTTATTTATTTTATGATTTTTATAATATTCATAGTTTTTAAAAAAATTTGAGAATGACAAAAAATGATCTTCTCTAATAAGTTAATTTGTAATAATTCAAAGATGTTTAATAAAAATATGTAGTAGGAATAATCTACAAATAAGTATAAAAATACTCTATTATTTTGGAGTTGGATAAACATTAATAGAACTAAGTGTCAAATAAAAAATAAAAATACAAAAAAACTTTGTATCAAATTTTTAATTCGACGAATGTATATTAATTTATCAAATAAATAAAGTAAATTATGAAAACGGAGAATATTATATAAACTTGTGACAAAAGTCCACTTAATTAATAATAATAGGGATAATACGTATTTAAATGGTTTGATACAGAAAGCCAGGAAAATCGAGTGAATGGTAAAGAAGCTATATGAGTGTAATTAAGCCTATCAACCCGAGCATAATTACCCGAGAGCCAGCATTAATATTCAGTGACATTTCTCACTTAGTCAAGGTCCCTTATCTATGAAAAAGGAAACTTAAGCCGGAAGTCAGTCAGGTGTAATTGGCTTAGGGCGCAAGCATTGCTCAACCGTGGATTTGGTTTGATTAGCGGCGCCGGTAATTTTCAGCGACGCGGCATTTTAATTACTGCCTATATTTGCGAGCTTTCCATCTCCAGGGTACTTTTGGGGCTTTTCGTTGTTAGCGAATGCCGCGGAAGTTCGTCGGTAACCGCAGTTGGGTGACAACCACAGACTACGACTTTCGCGTGGAATGTCGAACCGCCTCGAGCGAACCGAACGAGGGACGTTCGATTAAATCCTTAGCGATTTTTGGGAGTGGAAATTTTACATTGTGAAAATTAACCGATAGCTTTTTAAGGTCGAGGTAACGCGTTTTTGGTCATTTTACCCTTCGTTCTTATTAACTCGCTTCAGTATACGAATTCAATTTTTCCCTATAATTATAGCAAGTTTTATCGAGAATTTTACGTTAGAGTATCGATAATGTGTTTCGCAAATCAAATCAATTATTCTTTATTATTTTTTAAAAATGATTTATAGTTGTCTCGATAAAAGATACAGAGACATGATGATTCGTAAATAAAAAGATAATTTAAATTTGTAATCCATATTATAATAATGAAATAATGATTGTTATCTTTATAGATATTTATAAAGTAGAAAGGCAATCCAATTTTTTATGTGTATAGCGATTGATTTTAATTTCGTACTGTAATGAATTCTTTTATTTGAAAATTTTTATAGATCATTAAGCAATAAAAGATTTCGTGTATTAGAAATACCAAAATGATTCTGTGATGGATGGTTTCATTAAAGAACGTGGATTTAGATTAAAGACGTCGTATAACGAATTAGTCGATCGATTTTATTTAAATTGAACGAAAAGTCATTTCTAATATCTTATTTTAATAAATTATGTATATTACTTAGTTTTCGCGATAGTATGGTATAAATTATAACGTATAGCTTAAGGAAAACTTAAAATAAGATTAGAATTCTTGAAACTGTACACGTGTATATCATGGCAATCAAGAAATAATTATAAGTTTCAAATTTGTAACAATTGAATAACTATATAATATTCATAAAATTTACTTTAAACGTATCAAAATACGCTTCAAAAATAGTGGTAATGGTTTGAATCATGAGTGTTATTTAAAAAAAATTAAAACATTATTAAAATATCGATTCTTGAAAAGAAAAGTTTTATTGTACACAAAAATCTAGTTATTAAAACTACGGAAAAAATACAAAATAAATATAATATAAAAATACATTAAAATTTCATTGTTTGATCATAATTTTATTTTAAGCTTCCTTTTAATATTCGTAAAAGATGAATCAAGCGTTGTTTGACTTTGGAAAAATCCGATTATTAATTTATTTTTTCTTTACGAGTTAAGTATAAAGTTTACGTATACATTGTGCATTTGAGTAGTGTCTAAATAATATGCAAACGAATATAATAGAAGGCATTAATAAGTTGTCGTTTGAATGTGCATATAATTTTAATAATTATTTTTTTTTATAATTTGTTATTTAGCTGTAAAAAATTTGTGTTATATTTAAATTAAAAATTTACTCTTAATTAATTAATTACGTTTTTAATTAAAAAATAATATTAAAATAGTGATTTTTCATCGATTAATAACTATATTTTTTTAACATATTTGATCAAAATACGATACTCATTACGTGAAAAATTTTTATATTTTCGAACGAATATAAATATAAACCAAGAACACTAAACATTTTAAATGGTTTATTTAGTAGATATGACTGAAATAAAATTTTTCCATGTTCAAATACTATAAAAATGACTGCTTAAAATTCTAAAAGACAAAATAAAATAGCAGAGGATAAAATGTTTTTTTTTCTATATTACCGATGCATAAAATAATTGTTGGTTCATTGTACATCGATCCCAACATCTTTACCATTCCATGTTGAAAATATACTTGAGAACCGAGGGACTCGAAAATACCATTTTAAAATTGAGAGTCAACTTGGCTACGGGATTTTCTGAACGAGGATAAAAGTCACGATTAATGAAAGCAGACCCTTTTCGCGTTCGAGGGAAAGGACGGAGGAGAAGGGCACTTTTCTAGATACGGAAAAAGTCGATCGTAGCGAATAGCCAGTCGCGGCCTTTAATTGGCATCCTTCAATCCAGGCTCGAGTTCCGCTCTCGAAAATCCTCTCCGCTCCGCCTTTATGCTATCGAAATTCACACTGAACATACTCGAGGAGTGAAAAATTGCCAGCAGATTACCCCTGAGCTGTTTGCTGTTTTCTTTTCCGTTCTCGTTCAGAATGTTTGTTTAAAATACTCGCTTTTCTTCTTACTTTCTTTTTTAATTTACGTGAATATTATTACGAGTAAGAGGCTTCATTGATTGATAAAAGACAGTAATCTTAGTTCCACTTTTCTTCTAGTCGTCGATAAATAATTTGCTTATTAATTATTAATGAACAATAACCTTTAATTGTAAACGATTTTTTTATTTTTAGTTTGACAAAAATATGTTTGTTAGAAAATAGGGAATTAAATGTACGATCTTTTCAATACATTCCGAAAAATTGATCCGATTTTAATTTAACATTTATATATTAGAAAACATTGTAAATATTTACATAAAAATAATCAAAATAATAGTGTTTTTTTTAAATATCGATGCAGGTAAAATTCTTGATTTCGAAATTCTTTTACAAGCGTCAACATAATATCAAATTAGTTTGATATCGTTATGCTAATGACTGTAATTTACCGTTAGAACTTAAATATAAAACATTATGAATTACTTATCTTATAAAGTATATTATAATTATTATAATCTAAATAAATAAATATTTAGCTTATTAAATGAATTATTAAATGGATTATTATCCATTAATAATAGCTACTTCACACATTTGATGTATACTGGCTCTATTATAGAATATTATATATTATATATGCCAACTTCGCAATAGCACTTGTAAAGTGCAAAGTTGTTTAATTTATATTTCCAAAACTAGCGCAAAGTTACAAGTAATGAGTTACATAATTATATTTATACTTGTTGCGACTATTTAAAGAAAAAAATAGAAATAATCAATTTATCAATTTATTGATTCATGTAATTTTGTAATAATACTTAAATTTTTTACGCATCGTAATTTGAATACGTTATTTATAAAATACATATCATTATCTTTTTATATTACTATTTTATTTTATGTTATTTATAAATTATTACATTTTCATAATAATAATTTATTTTTATATAAATTTCTATGTTTTAAACTTACACGTTCAAACAGAACATTAGCATATTTTATATATATAAGTAATTTATTGAAAAATCAAATTTAATTAAAAATATTTTCAGAAATTAATTTTTTTTTATCGTAGATATTATATTAATATGAAGAAATATTGGTCTTTTAAATCGAAACTTGCATTAATATATGTATGGTAATGTTCTTACTTTTTTAATGTATATCTATATCCAATCGTGAACATACTTATTATAAATATAACTTAAATATTAAAAAGTAAATTTTAGTAGAATCATAAACTTATTTTTATTATTTATCCTTGTTTTTTAATAATATTATAGATCTTGATGAAGTGTATCATAATCTAATAGTTATACAAGATTAGAGTGAGCTTTTAACAGATCATCACACATTCGTATCAACCTTTATTGTAGAATTTTAATTTATAAAATTTCCGATCACGTAGAATATTTCAATACAGATATTTTTATAAAAGTTCATAAGAATTTTTTCGTATAGTTTATTTTATGATACATTGCATTGATACTTAATATTTTATTAGTAATTTTATGAGTAATGTATCACTGTATGAGATTTTTTAAATATTTCTATAATGTACTTGCATTTATTTTATTTTTGAAATTAAAACAATATAAAAAGTTATATCTCTTAATAAAGCTAAAATTAAAAATTTTATTGTTAATCTTTCCCTGTAAAACTAACTTATCTACTAAGAATAGATTTACAACAAAATCTTTTACACCTTATTTTAATTCCATTTTCAGTTGTACTTTTGTTTAATTTTATATCAATGTAAGCATTTTAAATATTTTTATATTAGTTTGATGCATGAGTTTTAAAGTTTTTAAAAGTAATACTGCTTTAGATTTGAAAAGATTGAATTTTTACATTCTGAAAGCTTTATAGATTTAAAAATAAGATTCAATAGATTTCAATGTAAAAAAGTTTTTAAAAAGTCTAATTTTTAAAATAAACTGAACGCCTGAGATTTTTCAGAGGTGAAAAGTTTTAGTGTAAGTAATACTTAGTAAAGAGAGCATACCTTATCAAAAATATGGTTATTGAACTAAAAATAAATGATTTCAAAAGAAATTTATAAAGAAATTGAGACATTTTCAATAAAATTTGGTATTATTACATTACCAATCAATGCATTAATATTTAAGAATTCAATAAAAACGATAGTTTTAACATAGCGGTTTCTTTATAGTTTAAAAAATAGTGACTAAAGAAAAAAATATTATATTCATAATAGAAAATTCTATATATTTTTACCAATGATTTATAAAATAACAAGCAGATTATTTATTTTACGGTTTATACAATAAAGTTGAAATTTGGTGATTAATCGCGAAAGAATCGATGTGCGTTTTATCACATTTTTCAAATCATCTGCTTCAAATGACATAAAACAGTTTTTTTTATAAATAAAATCGAATAGAATACAAAAAGAGAACGTAATATTTATTTAAAACATCAACTTAATACAATACATATTAGAGACTAAATGTAAAACAAAAATTGTTCTCCATATTATTTAACACTTTCAATATGCTTTTATACTAATTAACTTTTTAACATAAAATTTTAACAAAAAGAAAT
Source organism: Dolichoris vasculosae (assembly GCA_018907195.1). NCBI lineage: Eukaryota > Metazoa > Arthropoda > Insecta > Hymenoptera > Agaonidae > Dolichoris > Dolichoris vasculosae. The sequence continues at coordinate 1,201,185 of JACCHY010000015.1, forward strand.
AATCAAAACGATTTAAAAAAATTTAGAATTGTAACTAAATACTTCATATTCAAAATTATATTTTTGATAGAATTACTTTATATATATTTTATATCGTAAAAATTTTTTGGTTACAAAAAATATTTTACATAAAATTTTTTATCATGACGTAATTTTTCTACAAATATGTGTTATTTTACTAACATCCATTGTTTTGAATCTCTTTTTTTAAATTTCCATACGTCGTTTTCTACTTTTTCATGCATAGAATTAAGAAAATTTCGATGTTGGTTCTAAATCGAAAATTAAGCGAAAAGCCTTTTTTGTACCTTGAAGAATGTTTTGTGTAACAAACTTTTTGTTATAAAAGACACGGAATTTTAAATATTTTTTAAAATTTATATATATTTTTACAATTTATAAAATTGAAGAAATAGTAAATTTTTTGTATTACATAAAATATGTATGTATTGTTACATAAATATATAACGAATCATTAATTAATATTATTTATCAAAGTAGAGAACAAAAAACAATAGAAAAATTTGAAAAATTTAAAATCATGAATTATTTTTGTATTATTTTTTTACTTTCTGTGAAAAATCTGAATGTAATGTGCATTAAATTTATTTTGTTGAGTTCTAGTAATCTTTAAATTCATTTTTATGATTACTACACTTGTGTAGTAATATTCTATATTTCATAATTTGAAGACAGTTAAATTCAAATTTATAATACAGAATTCTAATATAATTTTTTACATTAAGCCTAAAAAATATAATGAAATACTCTAATGTAACAAATAAAAATCTTTTACCAAATATAAAAATATTATTTTAATTGTATATTATTATTTTTATATCAAAAAACCAGAGAAGAATTCAATAAATCGAATCATGTATAAACGGTTTTATATTGTGATACTAATTCTTAAAATTTTAACTCAAATAATCTAACGTGAGTTTATAAGAATCATTTAGATACGATTAAAAATGTGAATTTTATTTTAAATAAAAAACATATTTAATTTAAAAATATAGATCATAGTTCAATGTAACGAAAATATAGAATATAGTATATTTAATAAGCTTAGTATAAACAATGGAAAAGTATATCGATGTAAAAAATACAATACAAAAAATCTAATTTTTGAAATATTAAAAAAATTTCACGATAATTCATATTTTTTGAAAGATGATTGTTAGAGCAATTACGAATTAATTTTTTAACAATCTTAAACCTTATTGAATATTTCACCGGTTAAAAATAAACGAAATACCTATACAATAAATTTTGTAATGTACTCCCAAGACTTGTGCAACAATGCGTAGAGTATGAATTATTCGTAAGCCTGAAGCCTTGTAAGTTACCGTGAGCACGAGTAAATTTCTCATTAAAAACAGGAGAACGCTCAAGAGTTCTTACGCAGCGCATCCGGTCTGAAGGGTAAAAGCGCTTGTTCTCATAGAACGGCCAAATTGTCGGATTACGTCCGTCCATTTGGCGCTTTCCGCCGACGTGCAGTTAAGCCCGACGTCTGCGCTCATGCTGACATCAGAATAAGGAAAGCTCTTTCTCTCCCCCTCCCTCTCTTTCTCTCACTGTATTTCTACCTATGCACCTCTTTTTTCCCTTAAACGTTGGCGCTATTTATTTATTTTTAAGTTAAAGTTTAAATGATTAAAGTATTATTAGAATATGTATATTATGATACGTTGCACTCATTTAATAACCATACTAAAAATATTTTTAATTCATTTTAAAAGATTATCAGTTCATTATTAATCATCTTTTAAATTATTTTTAAAGATTATTTTACTTACATTCTAGATTCCATTACTCATCATTATCCTTCTAATTACTCTTAACGATAATAACATTTTCAACATAGATTTTGTTTTCATACGTATTTATTTTATCACTGTGAAGTTAAAAAGTATTTATGTTCGATATGAAATTTGCTTGGTATTTTATAAAATTTATCACACGTTAATATCTGGATGATTTTATTCAATTTTCCTTTAATACAAACACTTATTATATATATATATATATATTTATCGATGAATCTACGAAAAGAACTTTTCGACATTAACTAGGTTTTTATCTATGGTCCCATAAGGAAATATATTATAACATGCAACTCTCTGTCGCATTAATTTCGAAGTAGAAGTACCGCAGAGATAGATCGCGAGAGACTTTCCAATTTGTTCTCGACATAGCTTTCGAAAATATAATCACAACGCATATTACATGGATGACTGAAAGACCGTCTTCTCGAATACGGTACAGTCAGCATACACGAAACTGTGAAAATACATTGCTTTTACATAATAGATTTGCAGAGAAGAGTTAACTTTACAACCTTGAAATTTTGCCAAATTTCGATACAAAACGTTGTGTTTTTAAAATGTAATAAGGTAAAGGTGTTTGCAATTTATCTACATAAATGCTTTATATAATATAAAAAAAGATTTCTTTTTATTTTTTATATTAAATTTGGATAAAAAATACAAAGGGTTTCTATTTGAAAAATTTAATTTTTGGATATGGACTTTTTTAAATTTATAATTTAATTTGTGATTTTAAAGTATCGTGTGCATAATTTACTCCGTTTGAAATAATGTATACAGTATAATTATGAAAAATTAAATAAAACCAATCAATTGGAATGTACAAAGTATTTATGAATACATTAAAGTTTTATTACTTTAAATTCTTTAAAAATAATCCGAATATATTAAGATTTAAAGATATTTTAAATATTAGAAAAAGGCAAGGATAGTAAAAAACAGCTGCAATATTCTCAGGACCGTTAACAAAATATCATGAAATTTCACATGGAGTATTGTATTCGATACATTTCCTTAGCTAAGGCCACTTTTGCGCAGTTTTTATGGATTTTTGTTAGTTTTTCTACCTTACATCTACCACAAAAAAATATGTAGATATATTTTATGGGTAAGAACAACGAACATCATATCAAATAGAATATAAAGACACAAATTTAAAAAATACGAAAATTCGATGTTTGTACACAAGAATGTAATATTTGTAATATATTATAACAAAGATAAACTTAAAAGCTATTAATCCACGTTGAATTTGATATGACATACTTAGACGTTCACAGCGCAGTTCACGTTTATTCGAAATCGGCGGATTTATCCTTGGATAAGCGCATCATCGAACCTTTTTCGCGTTCGGCGGAGTCTCGTAGCTAACATACTTCGAAAATAAGTTTATAGCAGAGTTAAGAGAAAACGGATCGAATGGTAAAAAATATTTGAGGATGCAATGGAATGCAGGCTTCGATACTACAATTCGATACACATCGAATTTAACGAGTCCAGTCGGCGTATCGATTTCCGCTTCGAGTTCGATTTCGATCGCGGATTACGAGAAAGAAAGACGGTACCCCGAGGGTAACGTGTTATTCTGACCGCGTCTCAGTTAGATTCCGATCCGACGATCAGTTAGATCGCGACAATGTAACTCGTAGCTTTCTTGGCCTTCACGGTACCATTGGTGCGAAGTACTCGTCGGATGAAACTTCCACGACACTCGAAGCATCCTTTCTCGAAGGTTCTCAAAGTTCCAAATTGATTGTATGCTATCATACGAAAGTAACAATGCAAGTTGCGAGATAGTTTCCGCTCTCTTTCTTCATCCGTGCACGTCTCTTGCTGTTTCACCGGTGAATATCGCGTGAATTTGACGAAGGATTCAACAACGACCTCCTTTGGTCTTCCATTAACGGAAGTTCTTGTTTCCATTTCTGTACACGCGTTCTGTCAATTTAGCGATCATTGAAAATCAGTTTCATACTTTGCCGAACTACGTTCTTTTCCTTTTGATTTTTGAATCACCAAGTCATTTTAAACGTATTGGAGTTGAACACTCATTTTGCTTGCCATTTGTTTTAATGTACGTATAAAATTAGTTGTTTATCTAGTAAGTTGAAATCTATTTAAATTTTCATGCTACCGTATCAATTTTATACATTTTTAATACAATAAACGTTTTGAAATCAATGTATATTTTAAAATAGAAAACTTTTATTATTATAAATCTTCTAATCATATATTGATTTACAATTCTCATATTCTATTTTTTATATTATGGCTTATCTAAAAAATAAAACCATAATCACGATTCAGCATATTCATTTGTTATCCTGAATTTCGATTACTACTCTCGTTAATTGTTTTTTAGTATGTATTTAAATATTATGTTTTAAATGTTGTAGTGATTTTGAATTTAAATATTATATTATATATATATTGTAATTGAATAATATTCAACAAAATCGTATTTAAAAATTTGTTGCTCAACTTAATACTAATATTTATGGTTAATGATTAATTACATATTTTATAGAAAAACTGCTTCTTTACACCAAGTATAATTTTTTATTAAAGACAGTTCATAAATTCGATTTAAATATGTTTGAGAAATTAAGAAATATAATTTTTCGATAAATTTGGGCAAATTTTTGTTATATAAATTATTAAATTTTTTTCGATTTACATAATATTTCGAATAATTTTTCAATTAGAAACATAGTTTTATTAATTATATACTTAAATCTATTATTTGGTTATGCTTTAAAAAAACGTTACTGACTTCAAAAGTTGTAATATGTAATAAAAATATATATAGTAAATATTAGAAAATTATTAGGATAATTTTTATCCGTATATCATTTAAAAAAAATTATAAAAGATCGAAAAAAATAGACGATTCGAGTTATTGTACAACATTGAAGAAATAGTACACGTTTCCGAAAATTTAGGTTTTAAAAATATACCCAGTATCTTTTTTTGTAATATAAAATAACATTTTAATACAATGTTGCATATAAGTAAATTTAAAAACTGAAATTTTTCTAATTTAACATTGCAATTTTCGTCCACTTATAATTACTATGTAATAGAATTTTTTATATTTTTTTAAATTGTATCCATATAACGAGTTGAAGCAGCAACGCGACAAAACAAAATGTTTAGCTTATTATTAATCACTGTAAAATAAAAGAAAATTACCAACAACTGCAGAAAGTTTGAAAGCCATTTTAGCTTGTAATGTTACGGACATTAGAAGATCCTTAATGCGTCGTGTAATTTAAGGTGCGAAAATTCAAAGAAACGTTCATGTGGAAAAATGCGCATAGAGCATTAAAAATTAAACTTTAGTGGTCTAACCAGTTGCACTGTTCGAGCGTACCTATGTACACACGCATTCACTCGGTTGAATACAGCAATGCACAGATACGCCTCCATCCTTGTCGTCGCATTAGTATGTTCTTTTTGTCACTCCTGATTTTTTGTTCATCCGAGCGTTGTTGCGGAGAAAAAAGCTGGTCGTCGGAGATTTAATATGCGTTTCGCGTTTGCGCGTATACTTGCACGTGGCAGCACATAAGCGCAAATGAGAGTAAGATACATTTGAATTTCCAGGGTCGCCAAAAGTATTGCCTCATCTCAGTCGTCGTCGTCGTCGTCGTCGACGTTGTTGTTGCCGTTGTCGTCAACGTCGTCATTCACAGTCACTGCGAGAAGGAAAAGAAACCGACGCTTTCGGTCGTTCCGCTCGTAAATGACCAAAAAAACAGTAACAACAATAGCAGCTATCCTTTATAACGCTTATAGTCCGTCTCCTTCTTTCGCTTTACTTCCACTAACTTGTGCTTAGTGAATTCACATTTTTGTGAATGTAATGCCAACATTAAGACATTTGAGCGCACTTATCATGAGTCGAATTTTTTCACGCGGACGATACGAGTATTAATCGAATACATATATATATATACATTTGGATAAACTACTAAAATAGATAATATATGTTTAGAACTGGTAGCGAATAAAATATACAATGTTAATATCATATTCGTAAAGTATCATAAAATTGAAAATTTAGTACCAACTTTCTTAATATTACTCGATAGAATATTTCATATTTTTTTTAAAGTTAATCATTTCGGTTCAACAGTTCAAAATTCAGAGTTTGAATTTTTAATTTATTCAAACTCTTCATAAATATCTATTATTCTTAATTTTAGAAAAGATTACTTGTGTATATATGTTCTTGCGTTATTTTTTTTACCAATTTATAATTTATTTTTTAAACTGAAAATATATCAAGAAAATTCTGTTTGATTATTTGTAATGCTTAATATTATTTTTGTTTTTAAAAATTTATAAAAATTTAGATGTATACGTTATTTACCAGTACATCGTTATTTTTTTCTGTTTTTAAATAATTAAAACTATATCGAAATTTTTTCAAACTAAATATTTCAGATTATTACTAACCAATTAACCGAAGTGATATATAAGTATAAATTATAAATACAAATTAAAAATTTTTAAATTAAAAATATAGAAGTTTTATATTCTACTCTTATTTTTAACGATAAAACTAAACAGAATTTTTATAAGTAATTGCAGACTAATTTACGAGTTAGCGAATGTATATGTATGTGAGTAGAAAAGCATTCGTAAATATTTTTTAAACATTTCAGTGTTTATAAAAAGTCTGCTATCTACGAATTTAATATTTGCATTTCACGCTTCAATACATAAAAATTGCCATATTTTTAAATACTTTATTTCTGATACATATGCATTGTAAAATAAATTTATTTGATTGATAAAATGAACGTTTATTTATACCGATTTATGCGGATTACAAGTACTGAATTGTAAAGTCAATACTGCGTTTTAATAGTAAATAATCTGTATTATATTTTTTTATGTGATTTATTTTATAAAGTATATTATTATTTTGTTATGAGTATAAATATTTTATTTACTACACAATAAATTATAGTTTTTCAGTAAATTAAAATTGAAGCCATTTGTATATTGTAAAAAATTATGAGTCGCGATAGTATAATTTTGATAAAATATTTCTAATTTAAAACATTTTTATTTTATAATTAAGACACACGAATTCTACAAAATGATTCGTTTAGAAAATCATTACATTTTATATATCAGTTATTTTATAAATATTTTATAAATTTTATAAATTCATATTTTATAAATCATTTCTTTATATGAATTCATAAACTTGAAAAGGTAATCTAATATGAAAAATATAAAAAAGAAAAGAAGATATAAAAAATATTAAGAAGCTGAAAAGTATAAAAATATGTAATGCAATAAAAAGTAAGAAAATATAAAATCTTCATAAAAAGTTATTAAAAACATAACGTGAATGAAAAAAGTTCATGTATTTGATTCAAATGTAACAAATAGTAAAGGAAAAACAATAATAAGATTCATAGAAAAAAAATAATTAAAATGTTTAAACTAACGCTTTTTACAATTGCTGTTTTAATTTAAGATAAATTTATGTACAAAAAATTTTATAAACGAATAATATTTTTGATCGTATTAGTAATTTTTTCTAATTTTTTTATTTAAGAATAGTAATAAGATATTTTTATAATATTATTGATTTATAGAATGTTTCCTTAATTTGAATATTTGATTCTATTCACCTCTTTGTTTTTAAATACCTGGATTATAAAATAATTGTTCGTATAAATTTACTCTACGAAAAATGCATCTTTATTACATTATAGAAAGGTAAATAATGTAAATACAGAAATATTGAAAGTAAAAGGTAAAATGTTTCAGGATAAAATAAATTTTTTAGAATAAACGTTACGTAGTATGACAAATGTGGCAGAAATATAATAAATTATTAAAAAATAGGAACCGGCTCGCATAAAACCACCCAATGAAAACGAAGTTACATGGATGGTTCGTACGAATCTCGCGTCCTTTTTAATTCATGATATCGTGTCGCTCAGAGTCGAGGATGGACGATTCGTATGAGATGATGCTAAAAGATCATCTTAGCGTTTTTGCCGTTTATCTTAAAGCGCTGCAGCACGCAAAAGGATTTTCATAGCGAATGAAGCCAAGATTATGGTCTCATTTAACTTTAACGAGCGCTGAGAGAAATTTTATGATATATGGTGTAAAAGTCGATATTGGAAATGACTATGTTTAAGACGATTTTGAATCGTACTTGCAACGATCGGAAAAATAGGTATAAATATAAAAGTTTTTGAATTTAGAAGATGAATATACAATTTATTCAGGACCGTATATTACATATTAAATTCATAAGTTGTAATTCATAAGTTTTGGCATCATCGTACAAGTTTTATCCATGATTGCTTTATAATGTGAATTGATTAGCGCCTATACACAATATATGCAGTTTAATAGTATCAAAGATTAAAATAGATGCTTCTGGTTTAAGTATATAATCTTCGAACGATTATTCCATCTACTTTAATCTTGTTCGATAGCTAAGTCAGTAATCGTCATCTATATACTAAAAAATTGAGAATATGTATAGTGTACGTATACTTCGGTTATTATTTGAGTGAACTCGTTATTTAGGTTCTATAGTTCTATTAATTTTGTTATTGAAGTACAGTATAATTTATTTGCGATTTAAATAAAACACTTTAATAATCAAAGGTATATTAATTTTTATTATTTTCACATGCTTATATATTTAAATATGCGATATTAACGTTTTTTGTTTGAAATTCTATGAGATTTTTTATTCGTGTAATAAAAATTGAGATGGTTATTTTTTTTGATGATGCCCCTAAAATTTTATGTTCGAGAAGGTAGAATTGGAAATCAGATATTTTGATTATTCATATAAAAAGAGAAGTATTTTATAAACTAAAATAATTTTTATTCTACGTATACTAATACATCATAGAAAAACTTGACATCGACTATAACAATAATATTAAAATGAATATTATTTATATATTAAATGTAATTTATTATATTATATAATAATTTATTATTGTATAATAAAATTTTTAATAGAGTATTGATAAGAATTAGTAATAGATGTAATAAATCTAAATTATATTATGCATAATAGCATTTTTCTTAGTTAAAATATTGCGAAGGTAAAACAAAAGTTGAGAAGTGGAATCTTGGATCAAGGTAAGCAAAAATAAAAATATGAAAATGTTAAATTTTCTGGTTGCTATGAATAAATCCGTGTAAATATCGCATTTAAATTTTTTGTTGATTTGTAGAGCATTTTGATTTTTAAAATCTTACGTTTCATTTTTTAAATAGTTAAGTATCGCATAGGAAGAGTATAATACAGTTAAGAGGATAGTGAATGTTATTACCTTTAAATAATTCAGAAATCAATACAATATTTGATATAGATTATGATTCGATAAAGTATTTAATCGATAAATATAACAAACAGTTGTATATTTTCTTCGCATAAGGTAATTTTCTATCAAAATGATTCGAAAAGAAAAATATTAGTGGTATAAAAATTTAAATAGATTCATAAATAACATAAATAATCCTACGAATAAAAAAAATTGAAGAAAGAAATCACGAATACATTTACTAAAAGGTTAACTAATGATTCTAAAGTAAGTCTATTTAAATTATTCAAAGGCCAGTTACAAATGGAGAAATTCGTTTTTAGTCGATAACCAAAAATCCCTCACCTTAAACCCTCATGTGTTTTTACTCGTGAAGTGCTATCTTAAGTGCACCAAGCCCTCATGAAACGGAATCCCGCCAACAACTGGTAATGCATTTGTAAAATTTCTACGAGAACTTTATCGTGGTTGCAACTTGTCTATCTCTCTCCTTTTTTATCTTTGTTTATATCTCGATCTTTCAATGTATTTTCTTTATTCACCGCTTTTAGTTCTATATGGTAAAAGTATAAGGTATTTCAGAAAATATGTTCAAATCAGTAAACTAGTATTATTTGCAAATACTATAATTTTTCTAAATCTAAATATTTTAATGATTATTACAGCGAAATAAATATTTATTAATATATATTATAACGCTGATGAGAATGGCGAATCGGATCTCTCGACGTAGCATAAATTGGTTATTATGAATACAGCGTTTGAATTCATCAATGCATCTTCGATATTTATCCTTTTGAATAAACTTGTAAATTTCACCGTTTCATCTTCCTTGTATCTTCTCCTATTTCTTCTATACCGTAGGTATTGTTGAAACACATTTTTAATAAATCTTCCATGAAAGTCTCGTGCGTAACATCGAATGAGCCGATTGTGGTTTACTTGGAATACGAGTTTGGTTTTCCATTTTCGTACATGTGTCATTAACGCTATTATTAACGTTATTAGTTGCTTCGATTAAGTTGAACCAAACTTCATTGGTTCTTCTTTTGATTCGGTACCAATCGAGAGGTCTATGAATTTTACAGAAAAATGAAGATCTTATACGGTTCTTCAAATTCTAGTACTTACATGCAGTTGAGTAATCTTTTTTCCAACGCACGAAACTGCTTCATATTTTTTAAACAGAGGATTGCTTTTTGTCATTTAGCTTTAAAAAAAGTAGGTCACCGTCTAAAATCTACTTTCAGTCGTTTCGAAAAAGATAGATGCCACGATCGTATTAGAACAGGATTAAATCAACGCTGTAAGACATCGCTTGAAAAAAAAACTGAAAGTGAGAAAAATGTATCTTAAGAATGTATCGATTCGAATTTTTTGATTTGTGCTTCACAATAATTGAGTTACTCTTTTTTTTGCGTAAAAGGAAAATTTTTACTCCCTTTGTTGGCATTGGTATGTAAACAAGGCAATCAATATTTTAGCTATGAACAAAATTGTGAATTAAAATTAATTGTATCGAATAAAAAATTATCTTTTGAAATTTTTTAACTATTTTTTAATTTGCAATTTTAAAGATGGATGAACACAATATTTTCTTTGTATTTATATTTATTAAATTTATTTTGTATTTACCTATTATAATTATTATTGCTTATAATTGAAAAGACGATAATCTAGTTTCTAAGTATATAAAGTAATGTAAATTTTGATATATATTCTATTTATTTTTATATTTAAATATATGTTTAATTTATTTTATACTTATACTTTAATTATTATTTGTTTGTATAAATATATCTTGAGGTTTATATAATATAAACCTATATCTTGATGGTATCCGAACTAAGAAAGAAATTGTCTTGTATTATCGTAAATAAATAATTATAATACTCGTCTTATAAAAATATAAACATTAAGATCAATGATACGTAGAAAAGATTTTAATATATAAAGCGTTACTTTAAACTATCATAAATATTTTTATATTGGTATTACGCTTTAAGAAAAACAAGCTCACTTTCAAACTATAAATACCATCTTCTGTGATAAAACTTGACAAGAGCTAAAGAACAAGAAGATTCTACGCACATATTGTAAACACATGAGTAGTCACATACATAAAATCTTGGCTTTTTTACTCGGTTGAACTCTCGACATAAAACAAACTTGTCAAAGAAAATGGACGCTACTAGTTTTTTTTATAAAATACTACCTATCACGCGTAACACAATTGTACTTTAACGCGTGTATAATATTATTTTCTAATTCATACTGTTTTGAAGAGATTATATGGTTGTGTTATGACGTATGCTAAATTAGAAAAAAATAACTCGAAGAAGCTACGATAATTTAATTATATTCCAAAGATATCGAATGAAATATCCACTGCTCTTCTTTAGTGTAGCAGAACAAATTTTTGGATTTCCTTAAATGGAACAATTAATTCTTTGAATTATTTATATAAAATGGCCACGTGTTTTTCTACGTAATTTAATATTTTAAATCCTTTTCTGAATACATAAATTTTTAAATTTTAAAATTCACAAAAATTATTTAAGAGAAAGTGAATTTGACATAATAGATTCTAGAAGATATATTACAATCTACCTTAGCTTAAAATTATTTCACATATGGATTGGGATTCTTGGAGTGTGATTATTTAATTAATTTCATAAATTAAAAATTTAATTTATGCGAAGATTAATTATTTAAAATTGAAAATGTTATTTAAGAATTAGGGCCGAATGTAAAGAAAGAATATTAAAACAATCTTTAACTATAAGTATTATTAATTTTAATTCGTTATTGTTTTAATCAAACTTACATGAAATGAATAAAAAATTTGTATAAATGAGTATAAAAAATAGATAGGCTTTTATAAATATATTTATATAAAAATACGAACAATATTAAGAGAACAAGAATTTTTTAAATATTTTAATACATTTAAATTTATTTTAATTCTTAAATGTCATTAATAGAAGTAAATAAACTCGTTTTCCAGTATAAGGCAGTTCGGGTTATATTAAAATTTAAAAAATTTTTTATTATATATCAATAAAAATAAAGGATTGCACGGATTCTATTTTGATTGGTTTTAGCTACTTAAGCATTAAGCATAAGATGCAACTTTTTAGAACTCTAAAGGAAATGTGTATTCGGTCAATATTTTGTGATACATATTTAAGAAATATTTACTTCTTCGTACCGAGTTTTTCTTTTTGTAAAGGTATTAATTTATAGGAATAAGGTATACTTTAAAAATAAAATTGCAAATTATAATTAAAATTGCAACACTGGTCAACTTCACTCGAACTTTTCATATGAAATCAACGTTTTAAACATTATTGTGAAAATATTACTTATAGCTATCCAATTTTTATTCTAATGTATTTGAACATAAATATTTATTAGTTTTATAATTATATATAAAATCAATTAATAGTCTAAGATTATAGGTAAGAATCATAGAAGAAATGTAAAAACTTAATATTTTTAAGATAACTAAGATAAGGCTTCAATTTTTCTCATCAATGAAAATTATTTTTTTCACCTATTAAAGTTCCTAAAAAAAATCATATTTTAAAATTTCCACATAATTTTTTTTTGCTCATGTATAACATATTTAAATTTGATTTTTCAGTAGCTTTATTATTAGATTAAAGTTGAGTATTCCAAGTGTTATGATAAACTTTTTTATTCTTATCTGATATTGATCAGTAAGAAAAATAATGTACTTTTACAGCTATTTAAAAATAATATTTGTATAGATATCGAGTTTAATAGACTTTATTATATATGTAATAAAGGAATTATAGATTTTTCCGTGCTCTTTGTTTATACTATATAATGTATTTATGAGAAAACAATATTATACCAAGGATAATGTTTGTCAAATAATTTAAATAAAACCGTTTTTAAATAAATTTTGCATTACATTGACGCGACAAGCTTAACAAGATACAAGAATAATACAAGAAATAAGATTTTCAATGTTACAGGATAACGGAACTATCGTTAAAAATAGTACAGTAACAGTTTTAGATACGATCATCAGTCGTCTATACGTAAATTATAAGAAAATTATAGAGATAGAGATGAATATGTTGCACAGATAGATTCAGAAACAGATTATTGTCAAATAAATTATGAAAGATTACGATCTAAGTAGAAGAGTATACCATTATACAAATGTTTTACAAATATGATGATTTATATAATTTTAAATATAAATATTGATAAATATTATGTAAATGTAGATACCGAAGACCGAAAGTCATTTGCATACATTTCGAGCAATAAGCGTAATATGAGAATTTTAAAGTTTATAAAAGCTGCGTATGACGTACATTAAATAAAATATGCATTAAACATTGTTATGCAATCAACAAATAGAAGTTGACAGATAAATTAATCGATGAATCGAATCAGTTCTATGATATAATAATAAAAAGTGTCGTAATTTAAAAAATGCATAAATATATAAATATGTATGTACACGACGTTTGTAATTTTTTTATTATATTATAATATAGTCATCATATATGTAATATCATCTAGTTTATCAAATTTTCTTATATATGGATTTTTTTTAATTAAAAATCCAAATTTTATAAACACATTTATTATATATGTCTAAAATTTGAAAATAATAATTATCTTTTTAATACGTCAATTTTTCATTACGGTAAATCTTTATTAATGTTCTGCAATGTAATATCGTGTTTTCCTAAACCGAAGCTCAATTTTTTATTCAATTTAATCAACGTTTATTTCTTTAATTAAATAAGAACATGAAAAATGAACTTACCGTTAAGAACGTGTACCGCAACTGTAGCTTTAGCTTTTTCAGGTACAACACAGCTATAGTTTCCAGCGTGACGTGGTGTTGCCTTTTCCACTATTATCGTACTCACGATAACTTGAATTTCCCTGCCATCTAAATACTCGGCAGTTCTATTTTCACTGCAATTTATAATATACAAGGATCTTTCGTTAACGATCGTATAGTTCTTTATTCGACTTTAGTGTGCTAATTAAATGCTATAAATTTTATTTATCGAATGTATATATAAGTTATTTTTAAATTAAATTCGGTAGCTAATTCATATTTGAAATTGTGGTTTTGACAATTTGACATCGACCAATTCTTTTAATAAATTTTTTTAACTGTAATCGTTGTGAATTATTATTTTTATTTATTCTGAAGATAATAAAAAATTTATATTTATTGATTTTTTATTGATAATTTATTAATACTTGACCATTACTATAAAAATTATACTTTAAAAATTAATAAAAACATGACAATATGAATAAGAGGTAATACGTTTAAACTTAAAAGGCTTTAACATTTTTATAAAAATATATATAATGAGTAATATTTTATGTTTATATTATCTTTTGCTTTTCAGTCAAGTTATTATAATAAATACAAAATTATCACTTCACTCATCATTAAAGTTTTACATTTAAATTTTAATTTATGATATTTTTTTAACCAAAGTTTATAATAAGTTTAAAACATGTATCGATCTAAAAATGCATAATATAGTTGCGTAAGTTTAATAAACGCTTATAAAAGTCTAATAAAATCACGATTAAAATAATCACAATATTAAAATGGTAATAATAGATGTAAAAATGTGAATATTCGATTGATTTTATCTATTTAAATTTAAATCTATTTTATATATTTAATATATAAACTAAGATTTATATCGATTTAAAAATTAATTTAGTTGTATTTAGATCGTATAACATTACATGAATAAATTCAATTAATCTTCATATTTAATTACCTGCCTTTGATCGTACAAATTTTGCCGAAATGTCTATTCAAAATGTTTTATAAAATTCAATTAACTTGTAAAATCAACTTCGACTGTAATACTACTCGTAAAGAAAAATGAACAAAGAACTGAATTTGTAGCATTTTAATATTTACCTAACGTCTTCGTTGAGGATTTCATCTCCTCTGGTCCAAATGACAGTTTCATTATATCGTTCTGGAACGTCTCGCGCTTCGCATCGTAGACGTAAAGCACTACCGGCTTTCAGGTGCCTTTCTCCGGACTTTATTCTTCCCGAGTCGTCCATTATTACAAGTATCGGTGCTGTAAATTAAAATGTAAATACGTCATATTAAAATGTATTCGTTATCGTTGAGAATTTATTGGATGGACAATCAATTTTTCAATGCCAAACTTATAAATTTATGAGAAAAATGTTAAAGATATATAGAATTATAATTATTTTACAGTAATATATTTTCAGGTTACAAAATATTATAATTTATATACTTGCTATAAATATTTTAAAGTAAATTTTTAGAATTAACAAATTAATCAATCAACTACTTTGTTACAATAACGATCTTCATAATACTTTCAAATAATTATACAATATGTATTACTTTTGTAATTACTATTATAAACATTTATAAAAATAGCATTAATAATATTGAATTGATGATACCAGAATTTTATAGGTTCTATTTATTTTATAAATTTAAAATTTGTTAATATTTATAATTACAAAGTTACCATTAATACTTATCATCATTTTTTGAAAACCTAACATAATATTTATCGCAATTTCTTTATTTATTACTTTTGATTATTATATATTATTATATATGAAATCTTATTTAAAAAGTTTTTAAATTATTCGTAATAGAATTAGCGAATTTATAATTGAAAATATATTGACCTTATTATGAGCTTTGAATACTTCAGATTGAATTTTTTGTGATTCATTAACACATTAAAGCTGGTTTTAAGAATCTGACTATGCATAAAAAATTCATAAATTAGAACTAAAATTAAGACACCGTAAAAGATTTGAAAATTTCAAATATAATCTGCAATTCTTCAAATTAAATCATGGAATAATACTGTCATTTAAATGAAAGTGAATTTTTAAAAAAAGCACCTCTACTTTATAAAGACTATTATGTTTCGTGTAGCAGAAATAATACTTTTATGTATATTCATAATCTTATTCCTCGTTAGCTTATAGATAATATATGACTGTGTAATTCGTATGTATATATATATATATATATATATATATATATAAGATTGATCCTTTAAAAATATATTATGAGATTATTACTTTAGTTTCGAAGATTTATTTTTTTATGTAGCTTACCCAACAATATTATAAGTATTAAGGGAATAACTAACATATTTCTTAAATCATTCAATGTTCATTATTAATATTTTTTTATATTTAACATTTAGAGTTTAGTTTAAGATTTTATAGAATTATTTTTCTTTTAAGGTTGAATTATTAAAATTTATAATAGCACTTCGATACACGATTTAAATTTGATAATTATATTTAAATTGTAATATATTATACAATATAAAATTTATTGTATCATTTCATGTTATTGCATCAAAATTATGTAGAAAAATAATACAAAAATTTTTTTCATAATATTCAAAATATTTTTAAATTTATATAGAAAAACTATGAAAAAAGTTGCGTTTTGTTGAAATATAGTTATACTTATTTTTATTTTATAATATATAATTCATATTTTACATATCATAATAATCATTATTATATTTAATAATATAAAATTTTGTAGTCAAGAGTAAAAAACAAGTTGTTGTTACGATATTAAACATGAAAATAATGTGCTATTTATATTTTTATTATGGAAAGAAGCACTAAAATCATACTACATTCTTCATGTTTATTAAATATCATAGCATAATTTATATTAGTGTATATATTTTATATTTAGTATAAATGGCGTCTAAATGTTTTAAAAAAACTTATTTGTATTTAATAAATGTGGATACTTTTTTTATAGAAATAAAATCTTTTATTTGATTTCATCAAGTGTTTTTAATTGGCTAATACTCTATCTTCTTATCGATAATGTTTCAAACGTAAAGATCAGGTTTTTCATAGGAATTTGTAAGTCTACTTTAACTTTTAAAAAAAGTATTAAATTCAATGTAGATGAGAATAATGAGAAGATAATTAAGAAAATAGGTCATAAAAGGACTCAATAAATTTTTATTATATTATCTGTAAAAAAATTTATTATAACTTCTTCATATTCATTAAGAAAACAAAACTAAACGATTACAACACTTACTTCTTAAAGTTAATATGATTACTGTATTTGAGATTTAATTAATCAATTTTGATTATGCATCCCAAATGAATAACTAAAAAGATAAAATACATTTTGTATTCGTCATTCTACATTTTCTATTCGTACTGTATATATGCTCGTTTCTATGATAATAAAAAATATTTTACTATTACATGTTATTTACTATATTTTTAAAAATATAACTATCATTATAAAATTATATGTAATTGTAAAAAAAAGTTTTATAAAATAAGAAATTCAATATTGGTAGTGTATTAATATTTTTCGTATCAAATACAGAATGAGAAATCATTACGTTTTAGAAAACACTAAGTCATGTAAGTCCATAAAAGTAGTATTAAAATACAATTTCATCAAATATTTTATAGTAATACTAAATATATTTTTCAAATTTATACTTTAATATGAATTATTACTAATGTTTACAACCGAGTACAATCATTACTTGGATTTAAGTTTTCTACACAGGGATAGAAATTTTATTTACATTAAAAATACATTGAATTAAAACTATTCTCATATAAAAAAAATAAAAACTGTCTAGTTTAAAATAAATCAGTAATATTTAATATTAAAAAAAAACGTTATTTTCAGAATGATACGTTTTATATAGAATTTATATATAATTGATAAATGAAGGAGATAGATAGATAATAAATTGATTTTGAAATTAAACATCGTTAAATTAGTTTATGCGAAAGTAATATGTGTGCATATTATACATATCCATATCTAAATTATATTTTTGAATAAATTTTATTATAATTTAAATATTATATGCAATTATTATCGTAATCATTTTATATTGTAAAAATATAACGATGATTATTTCTTAAAAATTATTTTAATTATTAATTTAAATAAAAAAATTTATTTTAGAAATCAATTAGAAACATTTTGAAACTGGAATTCAGGTCTAAATTAATTATTAATACTTATTTATATCTATATAGATATATATGTATAAATATATTATCGAATTCTATTTTACAATTTTACATTTATAACTTAGAATTTTTCTGAGAGGCGTTTAGTTTGCTACTATGCAAATATAAGTTTTTCATCTTATGGGGGGTTTACCCGATGGCTTATGTATTCAAAACGTAAATTCAGCGTGTTATGAAGTCCACCTCATCGGAACGTAAGTTTTTATGTGCATTGTTATACTGTTGCGATAGTGAAAGAGAAAGAAAAAAGAAGAGTGTATAAAGTGTTGCAATTTTAAACTTTACTGGAAAATAAAAATACGCAATTTCGTTTTTATTGTTAAAGTAATTTGGTCCTTGAGCTTATGTTGTACTATCTAATTAAACACCGAAGGTATCACTCGACATGTATATTTTCTATATTTGAAAGTCGAGATTTCGAAATTCAAATTATTTTATTTCGTGGACTTTTTAAATTTAGACTTTTTAAATAAGTTTATACACTGCTGTTTTTTATACTCAAACTGATAGCACATGAAAATTAGTTAAAATGATTATCGTCGTTATATTTCACTAGTTATCGTTTATAAATTTTTTCTATTATTAGTCATTATACGAGTATTGAGTATTAGCGAATAAAAAAAAGAAAATATATACAAAAAAAAAATATTTTCTATCGATATCAATTTTTCAATGTCTGTACTGAGAACAGAATGATCAGATCCACGATACGAAGAAATAAATGATGATAGTCTGCAAGAATTAAGGGATATATAAAGGCGTGAGGCTTTTAAATAAACTTGGCAGGTGATTGGTCATACTAGATATGTCAACGAGGGTGGAATTTGATTGATCACCCGAGCCGACGATAAATTCGTAATTATCCTCTTATGATACATGTATATGTGGCTCTGCATCGAGTACAAGAATTTTTTTCCGATTTCAACATTTAGAAGTTTTTAATGGGAGTTAGATCGTTTCTTATAATTTGTAATACAAGAGGTCTTACGATATATAAAAACTATTTGAGATAAAATCAGATGAACTTTATAACACATCTGTATTTTTACATATATTAAATAATGTTATAAATTTATCGAACCTGCACTTATTTATCAAGAATTATATTTCTAATTGATTTAAAATATCTTGACAAGTTAAATTTTGATATTTCTAGTCCATATTCCTATAAAAGTTAACAATTCATAATGTAAGGTTATTGTATCATTGAAAAAAGACTTCATATTTCTGCTGCATATTTCTTAATATACTTTGCACGATGTAGATATAATTACTTTATGAAACATGGTTGAATAGAGAAAACAGTGAGAGCAATAAGCAAAGAGAAATAAGAATAATCTTACGTTGTTTAACTTATAACAATAATAATTACATTAACGTTTAATGTCATAAATCGACAACATTTTTGTTTGCCTCAATTATAGTATGCATGGAAAAATTCGACGTATATTTTAAGAGAAAGAACAAACGATTTGCAAAAATCTTAAATTAATTAAATTAATCAACTGCACAGTTATTAATAAAGAGCAATTATTTTAACTAGATTTTATTCATGTATAAAATTTTAAAAATCATAAAGTAAAGAAACGGTGTAGTCATTTTCATCGAGAAGAGAGAGAAAGAGAAAGAATATTATATAAACTGATAGAATGTTTAATTAAATTTCTATTTTGATGGATCGAATGTATTT
The DNA here is from genome assembly GCA_018907195.1 of Dolichoris vasculosae. Lineage (NCBI taxonomy): Eukaryota > Metazoa > Arthropoda > Insecta > Hymenoptera > Agaonidae > Dolichoris > Dolichoris vasculosae. Next base: position 1,221,119 of record JACCHY010000015.1, read on the forward strand.
ATTAGTAATATTAATTTAACTACATGTTTTGAAAGTTCTATATATTATATTTTTATATGGAATATATATTACATTTTAAATATATTATATTTTTTTTAGTTATCGGATAAATTACTGTATTTCTTAGCATTAATTAAATTATTTATAAAATGTTACTGCTTTATTTGGATTTGTTTATTTGAATTTTATAGTATTTACATAAAGATAAATTAGGGAGAAAAATAATGTTAGATAAAGAATTTGCTTATTAATATTCAGAGTGGACTTTTGCTAATTATTTTAAATATCTGAATTTAAAGAAATCTAACATCAAAAAGTTGAATTCATTAATGAATATATTTAAAGAAGAAAGACAATATAATTTTCTTTAACTTTATACTAAATTCAATCAATATAATCTATTTAAAATTGAATTACAATGAACTATTTTATATAAATTAACAAATTTTTATTATTGTATTAATTTTATTTTTTTTTCTAGTTACATTCGTTTAGTTTTATAATTTTTTTATATTTATAAACTAAAATTTTAATTATTTAATTTATTTTAATGATAACAAATTTATATATAATTATATTTACTTCATATATTTGTCTAGTATACTTACAGAGCTATTTATAATTCAAAAATATAAAATAGGCATTTCAATACAAGTTCCTATATTATCGTATGAATATAAATTTTAATGAATTATTCATTCAGAAATCTGATTATTTGTTGCCTAGCTTTATATTATAAAATATATTATATAAAAAATATTAAATGTAAAAATTAATTTATTTATTATTAATAACTTCCATCTAAAAATGTATAGAATGTAATTCAAAAATAATTACAAAATGCTGATCAAAGGTTTAAAAATTGTTTGATGAATTCTTCAACATAAGCGTTGATATTTGCAATTATAACGCGTAAGTATACTTATAATTTCTAATTTTTATTACGTGAAATAATTGATATTTGATTAATTTTAAAAATATCGATATAATTAAAAAGCACAACTTAAAAATCGAAAGTTCAATATTTATGTACAGTATTCTAGAGATGAAGTAAAATAAAAGCATGGAAGATATTTTGAAATGTAAAATAAAAATATTGAAAACAAATTTATAAATTTATAATCTATTGTTATTAGAAATAAATGATAATTATTCGCGGAAGACAATAGATTAAAAAAGCAAAGTTTATGAATAAATAGAAAAATCTGATATAAATTAGGTAAAAAGACGAAAAATCGTAAATTATAAACTAAATTTTGGAAATTCGATAAAGCCATATGCAGTTGGAAGAAAACAAAATAAAGTTTAATTAATAATTCTTTGAATCGTTTGAAGAAATTACTAATAGAAAGGCACTGCATTGCGCAGAAGTTGGCATAAGTCCGGTTTAATAAGAAATTTAAACTTCATTGTTAATACCGAATTAATTACTTTCAACTGTCAAGAACAAAAGGAGGAAAAGGATTGCTACCACGTTCGCGTATCGCCAAAAACAGCCGGTTTCCGAGCCATTGTTTTTCTCACTCTTTTCTCTTTTCGGTCTACCCAAGGAAAATCCTTCCAATCTCTTCCGTTTTCTATTTTTTTTCCATTAGAACTCGGAAGGTGAGGCATGTACAAAAATTCAATGTAAGATACGATGATAAATACAAACGATAATAGCGTATGCAATTCATAAGCTGTAGCTACGATCGGCGGATAGAAATCGAAATTTTATGCAAAAATATATTTACGTATGCTTGACCTTCTTTTGAGAAATCATTTCGTCTTTCTTTCTTTTTTTCTTTTTTTTACCGGTACCTTGAAATTTTAACTTTGATAAAATATATGATTCGATGTAATAGTTATTCTAATGCGCTGAGAGTTTGCTAATTGAATTCTTATTTATGTTTACTGTGATTCACGTGCATGTTTCGTAGTACGATTTCTTGGATATTATTGCTCGATGACTGATACAAATTTAAAGGTAACAATTAATGCATAAATAACTACCATATATAAAGAGACATTATGATCATCGTATTTTTTATTATTTCATCGTATCGTAATTTTTATATGCGATTTGAAAATTAGTATAAACAGTATAAGACGCATTATTACAAATACGGTAAAATATTATATTATTAGGTTTTAATATTTAGAACTAATATTTTTTAACAGTGTACAGATTTTTTGAAATAAAATTTGTTGTATGAAGGCAAAATGCTGAAAATATATTAAACAATATATTTATACAAAAATTATGCTTGAATAGTATAAAACGTAGCTTTAAAATAATATTCTGTAAGTTTTTCATACTATTTTATTATTCATATTGTATTATTTTATATATTTAAAAACGTTATTCAAATTTAATAACGTACTTTTAGCAAATTTATGATTGGAATATGTTAGGAAAATTTTCATTACATTTACAATTGATTCACATTTGATGAATTTTTTTAAATATTAAACATTGTGTACTTAAAAACATAGTATCCTATATATTTTACAATTTATTAGAATAAAAAAATAAAATATTGCCTTTGTACGAGACACGTATCTAACAAAAGTGTAATTCGGTATTTAAAAAGAATATTTGCACACATGAAATAAAATTGCAAAAGATAAAAGGTACTAAATTAAGTAACCCCGTCTTTATATTTTATATTAATTGTTAATTAAAAATTGTATTTTATGTAGAGTAAGCATTAATATAGTATAAAAATAAAATAAGAAGAATATATTTCGACTTGAATATTTTATCTAGTAATTACTTCTTTATTTTATTTATCAATTTTATCGTTAATGCTTTAAAAATGAAAATATTTCAAAAATATTTATGTATTTTAGATATATTTATTGGATTATTTTTAATTAACTTTCTTATTAGTTATACGCGGACAAATTATTTTTTTAGTACAAAATACGTGATACTTAATATTACATTTTTATTTAAAAATTTATATTAATGTATGTTAAACAGGTAATGAAAATTACAACTGTACTATTAATCATAATGTTAGAACTTTCTTTATAAAAATATGACGCATTTAATCATGATGTAACTTTACATTAAATGGGATAAACTAAATGGGAACTTATATTATTTAAAAAATAGAACAAGGCATTGAGTTAATTTGTAAATAAAGTAAAAATGAATTATGATTTCTTAAAAAAGTAGATATTAAATTAAAATCTACATTTATTCAAAAATTAAGATTGAGTTCTGCCCATATTATTATTTATATTAGAAACTTTGCGGCACTAAGTAAATAATTTGTAGATATACATTTTTATTATCAAGAGTTAAAATTTAAACATTATTCACAAATTATAATCAGTAGTTTTAAATGACTAAATGACATTATACAAATTTTTGACTGCCATTATGTTTTTTGATTAGTAATATTAATTTTGTATTGATATTTTTTTTGCATAAAAACGATCGACTATAATAGTATATATATTTTAGTACATTAATGTATAAAGATATTAATTCGATAGTAAATAATTATAACAAATTTTTTTTAATAACAAATGTTTATTCTCGTAAGTTGAAGAAAAGACTTGAAATATTTTATTTAAAGTGAATCTTGTATTTGTATCATTAATAACGTTACGACTTCTTTTGATGGTTGGTAGAAAATTCAATTTCTGAGAAATATTATTAAAAGCTTATAATATGAAAAAATTACTACGTAAAATAGAGTATTGTTAAACTGACAAGTTTCGGAAATTACATTTTCTATGAGTATATCTACGATTCTAACTTAGTGGCAGTTATTACTTTAACAATATACCATTGTTAGTGCTACAATATATTACTGTGACGATATCATTTATCAAAAGATGCTTCACTTTTATAACCAGAAAAATATAAAACACATAGATAACGTATTTTTAATTGTAATTAAAATTGACATAAGAATGCTTCAATGACTCTGTAATAAACAGATAAACATGTAATAAAAATGAAAGTATGACGTCTTATTTAACAATTATAAGAAATCAAATCTTTGATTAAAAAGTAAATATTTAAAAAAATGTTCAGTCATTGTAAATTTTCTAACGCTTCTGATTAACACTCGAATAGTGTCGATCTCATTATTCCATACTTAAGTATCATTTAAACTCTACAAAGGCACAACAGTACAATCTCAATAATTGAAAACACGAAAGTTCAATAATCCCCTACAAAAGATTTCACAGCTCAAGTTCATTTTACCGAAAAAAGAAAAAATGGTATCGATGAAACTTAGAATTTCGTTCGAACCATTTCTTTCGGAACATGATAAAAGCTCGATGGAGCTCGATGGAGCTTTTATCATTATTGTTAGTCGGGGTATCGAAATAATCGTTAATTAAGATATTATTCGATATATAACGTATTGAAATAACCCTTAATTGGGTTATTGGTTACGGCCTCAATTAAATTTATGAAAGAGCGTGAACGCGCCAAGCGACAAAGTATGGCAAACCACAAACCGCAGTGAGCCTATATGTGTCGGGGTATGCTCGTGTTAGCCGCAAATTTTCCTGATCTGGGTTTCCACTAATTTACAGTAATAACGTCATTTCATTTTATACTTCGTCACGCTTCTCTTTGTTAAAGAACGAATCAAACAATTTTTACGAATATAAACAGTTGTTATGGTAATTCGATGTATTGTAAATCAAACCTTTCCATGTTTTCCACATATCCTTATCGTAAAGTTATTAAATTTATTTTAAAATTCTATAATATAAAAAAATATTTATTATTTATGTTTATTTATTAATTTTTTTAATCCTATTTACATTAAAATTTATAATATTTTCTTATCTGAATCTTATCTTAATATGAAAAGTTCAGTATTGACATTTCCGATATTTCTTTTATTATTCTGAATAAATATAATTTTAGGTAATGAAAGTATACGCTATGACTTAATATATAATATGTCAGAAGTAGATCGAGTACAGCTATGCATTTCGTAAAATCATTGTAAAATATATTTTCGAAATTTAAATAGGAAATAAATTTGATGTCGATATTTTCTACCCTACGGATATTTTATAGATTTTTTACATTGTTTCTTAAGATAAACAAAAACTGATACATTGCTTTAACTTATTAAATTTGATATGAAAATTAAGATGATGTTATTTTTTATTCACATTAAGATATATACAAAAAATTTAATAAATTAGTTTATTTTGCATGGTTATTGTAATAAAACATAAAAAATGTCGCAAAAAATAGTTTAAATATTGGTTTTGAGTTTTGCATTTCGTAAACATAAAGTTGATTGAATTAACATTGATTTTAATGAATATTTTTATATATAATATTTTTAAATATTTTCTAATATTAGAATGGAATATTATGGAAAATTTATTATAAAATTTTTTTTTAAAGACGATTAAAAATTTTTTATAAATTGTTTCATTATTATTCTATTATATTGAGTAGAAATAATTTCTATTAGGCTTTATTTGAGTAATAAGTCTATTTATTATGAAAATCATTCAAATTGATTTATATTTATAGAATAAGTTTTTACTTATTTTCATGTAACTTATAATTCAGAAACTATTATAAAATACTATAAACCTTAAATACAAGTTTGAGAATAACCGTTGTTTATAAAATCTTCCTTTTTTTTTTAAAGGAAGTATATCATAAATAATTTTTAGAAAAAGTTTATTACTAATTTTGTTTTTAAAATACTAATACATACTATTGCGTTATATACGTCTTCAAAAAAATGAAGTTTTGATAATTTAGAATTTCAAATGCGATTCTCTGAATATCTAATATTTCAAGATAATCATATATTTATAATATGTATTTAGTATATTGCATTTAATATTTATAGAGGATAATACATTTGTTAGTTATTTTACGTCCATATAAAATATATATAGACTGTTTTATGGATGGCTATGGCTATTGGTATAACTCTTTCAAATTATGCTAAATTCAAATACACATGAAAAGGGCTTAATATAATTTACCATTTATTAAAAACCAATATCTGTTTGAAAAATATTAATTAATTAATGAAATTCACACATATATATATATATGTTTATAAATTTCAAGAAACTAAGGACAAAAAATTAATTTTTAATTAAAAGATTTAAGTTTTACTCGTATAAGTAAAGAGTAAAATATTTCTGATTTTTTAATTTTTATTTAAAATCATTTCTTAATTAATAATTTTAATTAAATTGCATCTTTATAAGAAAATGGGTGTCTTATTTATTCTTACACATTTAATTACTGTATTAATAATTTAAAGCTAGTCAGTATTAACTTCCTAAAGTAATTAAATAATTAAAATAAAAAAATAAGTATAGGAATTAAGAATTTCTTATTTTAATTATTTATCAAATACATAATATTATGGAAAAAAAGAAAGAATTGAAGTATGCAATAAAAAAAATATTGTAATATTAAATTTAATGTATAATATGAATTTTATATATTTATGTAGTTATCGGCAAACCAACGTTTAAGAGATCTTATAAGACTATTTGATTTATAAATTTTTTGCCAGAAAATATTTGAGAAGGTTAATATATTTATTGATGCAGTTTTATAAAGAATAAATTATAAAGATATTAGTTTCTGTTTCAAAATTAATTTCAATTTACTTATATGTATATAGACACAATAAGAACAATAAAAAACAAAGTTTAAAGTAAAAAATTCATCAAGCTAATTCATAAAATTAATAAAAAACTATGATGCGTATTTTAAATTAGCAAATAAGTCATTAAATACAAAATATGCAGTAATATATTATGGCTATTATTTTTATAATATCAATTATAAAATGCTTATTAAAAGAGTTCAACTATAAATTTATCAAAATGTTTTGAATTTTATACAGATATATTCAAAATATAGGAGTATATTTTCTTTTTAAACTTTAATACTTTTTAAGGATTTTCATCTTTTTTTTCTATTTTCAGCTGCCGGTTTATAATTTAATAAAACAAGTATGCTTTTAAAAAAGGAGATTAATAGCAATTAATAATTTAGCTGAGATTTGATCGGTAAATTTTTCTATTTTGATACAAAATAAAAAAATCTTTTTCTTTTTACATTTGAATAGAAATTCAAATTTTAGAATAAATCCAATTTTTCCTAAATAAATAAAATCAACAAACTTTCTCCGTTTTTTGAATTTTATAATAAATTTATTTCATAACAAGATTAACACTCAATTTTTTTTCTAAATTTAATTTCATTAGTCAGAAAATTCAAAGAAATACCAAAAAATGTAGGAATATTATAACAGTATGATGCATTTATTATTTCACCTCATTTGAAAATTTTAATTCGTGAATTGATAATGATTTTAATTGTTACGATACTGTTAATAATATTCTAAGATTATTTTACAAATATTATTTTTGCTTGAAATTATAATTCAAATATACAAATGAATATTTGAATTTGAGAAAGATTAAAATATTTCTATTTTATCATTTAAAATTTTGTATTAAATTTAGTTAATTTTTCGTTTGTACAAAATTACGTAAGTGAATAAGTATATTAAAAATATTTTTAGAATTTATTATTTATTTGCTAAATACATAGAATTAAATTTAAATCAAAACAAATGTTATATTTATACTTAAATTGATTAGAACTGTTTATTCAAACCAATAATTTTTATTATTAAGTTAACATTATAGGTTTATTACATATATTCAATTAGTGTCAATAATATTAAGAAAATCTTAATTTTTAGAAATTCATAAGTACATGAACAATGTATCTCTAATTTTTGAAAATCTTATATTTAGTATCTATTATTATTTATATGTTAGAATAAAAAATAAATATAGGTCAAATTTACAACGTATACAAAAACAAAAATAAAACATTAAAATCTAATTGTGTTAGAGCATAATATAATATCTTGGTATATTATATATTATAAAAAATCATACATATTGTATTTGTTTATAATAACTAAATTATACTTTTTAAAATAGATTATACAAAAATATATTGTAGAAAATATACGGCACAATTTCTGTAATATTTTACATTTTTAATCAAGAACATTTTTTACAATTGTGTATATATTTTGGTTAAAATACAAGAAATTTTAAAAAATGTACAAGAGACCAAAAATAAAATATAAAATAAAATCAAAATAATAAAATTATATGAGTACTGACATTTACTTATTATATTATATAGAATTAAATTTGATTAAAAATATTAAAAAATATATTTGTATCAAATTATTTATCTATTCATTTTTTTTTATATTAATAAAATGATATTATATTTTAATATAAAAAATTTGCATCCACGATCATCTAAAATTGAAAGTTATAAAATATAATATTTCATTTGAATGCCACAATTATTTTACCTATTTTTATAGAATAATATTACTTTATGTTCTACTTATTTACTATAAAAATTGCGTTTTCGTATTTCTCGCAACACTTGACCACATACGTATTGACTTATTACAAACATGTATTGCATTGCGATTCGCCTTTTGCAATGTACAGATGCCAAATTCTGGGAATAACGGAGAATAAATGTTATGCGGCCGCTACTAATAAAAAAAATTTTTATTATAATTAAAAAGCCATTTATTACTAATTTTAACCCAGAATATTAAAACTAATAAGAAGTATGAACATTGATTTGGCAAGTGGAAAAAGTAATCTAAAATTTTTTTAATTTCATGAAATTCTTTTTACTGTAAGAATTTTAAATTTAACGCGAAAATATTCATTCAATATTGAAGGATATTTAGAGATTTATGCTTGAATAAAAATATAATATTAAATATAATATATAATAATAAGATTAAATATTCTTGTATTAGATTTATTTAATTTAGATTTTTTACCGTTAAGCAATAGAAAATTTATTAACTCGATAACTATTACAGATTAGTCATTTTTGTTTAACATTTGACACAGATAGAAATATTGATTAATAAATTTAATGAAAATTATATATCGCGACTTTAGGCGATAACCTACATTTAATTTAATATTTTTAGTATCGCATACATTTTTTATTAAAAAATAAGTATTCAAAGAATAAATCTTTGATCAGCAATTGTTTCAAAATGATGTAAGCTTGTAAATTTGGTAGGCTACAATGAAAAAGCCAGCAATTGAAATTATACTTAATATACTGTGATGACTTCCTATATTAATAATAATAAACTTTGCTATTTATTTTAAATTTGTTTAACGATTTAAATGTTATATTTTTTAACGTATATATCTAGGTTTAAATTATAAAATGTAGTTCGGATAAATTGCATTTTAAAGTATAAAAATAATTGCCTAATAAAACATCAAAATATGTGAAAGATTTATGTTTTTTCCTTGTAGTCTAATCAGATCATTTTGAAATTAGCATTTTTATATAAAGTAGAATTAAAAAATCCTTTCGTTTTAGCAACTCATTCGTTTCGATTTTTCATATGCTTCAACTTTTATTTTTTATCGCGATTTATCAAAGTTATTCAAATCGTACATTAAGAGTTTTACAATACTTGATAGACTATATAATTATATCCATAATAAGATAATAATAATTTTTTCGATGCTTAAAGTCATGTTAGATAATATTCTATTACGATAATTGATAAATTAATTGTAATATAATATTAATAGTTTCAAAAAATGTTAAAAATTGTATACGCAAATGTAATTTTTAGGTAGATTTAAAGAAAATGAACATATAAAAGAATTTTCTATAATACCGACACTATTTATTTTATATATGATTTTATTAATCATTTGGGTTTGTTAAATAAATATGTTCTGGATTAAGATATTTAAATTTTTATCAATGCTTAATGAATGAATAATAAAAAATACATAAATTTGCATGTAATCCGTGAAATACATGTATATAATTTGAAATACTAAGTTTTTCTATTGTTTCTTTTAGTTCTTTTTTTCTATTTTCTCCGGTAGCCTTGCGTAATAATATCCAGTGGTTCAAGATACTAAGAGGAAATGCAAATATGACCACGGCTTGGAACATCAACCTCTTACTTTCTTCCCTGTGATGTAAATCTCACTAAAGTCTTGGTTTATGCAGAGTCAAGCGATATTTGCATCGCGAAATTTTATCGTGTCAAGTAGAAAGTACTTACTCACTCTATAATTGATCGAATATCTTAAAAATGTATCGCTATCATTTCCAACTCATTTAAAAAATATTATGTCTTATTGTTTCATAATCCTTCTTTTTCAAATTTATTTTAAGTTTATATATTCTTACCGTTGATGAAACAGAAGACATTAGAAGTCAATTATAATTTATTACGAATTTTAAATGTTCATCTCCTTTACGAAATCTAAATAATCGACGATTGTCGCAATGATATTTGGTACGTTAGTTTTAAAATTTTAATATTTATAAAGTATTCGTAAATTTATAAAAATTTGCGCGTTGAAAATAATTATTTCATATAATTTAAATGATTAATTTTTAGATTGAAAAAATTACGATAGGACAAAATCTGAAAAATCAAGATATTAAACTTTTTACAATCTAAATAACAAATCTCGAAATATATAAAATTTTCAATTATAACAATTTTATGATTTTATTTTCTACAATTTCTTTGTTTCAAGCCGAGAGCATAGAAAGCTGCAAAAAGGAGGGACATAGGTTTTACTTCGTATTATTCAGAACATATCTTTTTATATACTTTAAAATTTTTAATTGAAAAATACTTGTATTTTATTTGTTTGCACTTTTTATATTTTTACATTTGTTCTTGAATTAAATTATTACGTACAAATTTTTTACTTATATGTAAGGCAATACATAAATTATTTCTAAAGTTTCAGAAATATTATTTATGCAACTTAGGAAATGAGTTATATATATTTTCCGTGGTTTATGTATAAAAAAAGGGATGCAGAGAAAGAAAGAGAGAGAGCGAAGAAACAGCAGATGTTTAGGAGTTGTTTCTATTTAATTATTAGATCGCTTTGTAGTAAGCTTACCGCATACGTGCGATATATAGATATTTTCATAGTTAACTAAATTTACAACTACCTTTACTTATTATTACAGTGAAATTTAGATTATATTAATGTATCGTACGAATCCGTATAAGCGAATAGATTTACTTAGTAGTAAAGTAATTCTAAAATTTTACGTATCTGTTATAAATTATAATATAAGATATCGTCGGTACAGTAATTAAATCGTTATAAATAAATTTGATTATACGAGAGGAAAATGTATCGAACTAAGTTTTAAGATAAAAAGACATATAATTTTTTTTACTCTCGATCTTCCGTATGTCATGATTATATACATCCGTGAAATTGGTTGGATAAGATGCCAAGTATAACGGCAAGTGATATGTGATCTCAATTTAGCATTTACTGTCGAAAGAACGAGAAATCCTCCAAATACATCGTAGCGAAGAGCGAATATTGTCAAGAGACCAAACATGTTCCACTCTAAAGTGCGATATTAAATTAACGAGTGTCGCAAACACGTGATATTTCGGAATCGGGAGTACAATTACCTCCGTACGTATACGAGTATATGAAACGCTTCGTCAAAAATGAACCTAACATAAGGAAACGATACGAAGGATCCATCAAAGATATGTACGAAATAGTTTACGCTTAGCAATATTTGGTAGAATAATTATCACACATTTATTTTCGTACTTTTTTATTATATTTCGTAATAAATTGATTATTGTCTTGATATCCAATAATTATTTTTATTTGCTTATTATAACATGTTTAGAAAATTATATTAATTAAATATTTTTTGTATCCTGATATCGTAATTTACATCTGTAATCGATATTTACATAAAGTTTTTAGATAACGTATCGAATAACCAGTTGAATAACGTTTAATATTTATTATAAGTTAAGGTTTAATTTAAGTAAGTTCGATAGTAAAAGAAACGGGTGAAAAAATGACTAATAATAATTGTCCTCATTGTATACGTGGTACATTATTTCTAACATAGTTTATTAGGATAGAGTATAGCTATGTATAATAAATTTAAGAAATTCAAGCTAAATTAACCTGAAATAGTTCGAATACGCTGAAACGACTTTCGCTATACTATACACATTAAGAATTTTTCTTTAAATGTTCTTTATAATTTATTAATTTATAATTTTGTCCTTTCCAGTAAGTTTCATTCCATTGTAAAATAAATGTCGAAGCACTTTTTGTCGTTAGCAGTACAAGTTCTTCCTTTGTCATCTAGAGAATTCGTTGCTACTATATGGATACACATCCGTGTCTTTAATTTAGCTCATTTCAAGAGTAGAGAGAAAAATCAAAAGATCCCGTGCACCGTGAATCACCTCGTGAGTTCCGAAACGAGAACCTGTACTGTTAGAAATCAAAGGACTTTACTCCCTTCCATTCTCGCAGTTCATTGAATTTCACGCTTGAGCAAGAATTGCGGTCGGTCGTAACAATGTTTCTCTCTCGTTTCCTCTCGTTTCTTCTCGTTTCTTCTCGTTTCTTCTCGGTCTCCTCCCTTCTCTCTCTCTCCCTCTCTCTCCCTCTCTCTCCCTCTCTCTCTCTCTTTCTTTCTCTCATTCTCGTTTGAGTGTTCATGTTATCCTACTTCGTTCACCGAAGACGACAACGACGAACTTCCGCAGAAGCACAACCACCGAAAAGGAGCCATGGTGTTCAGACAGATAATACAGAGGAAGAGAAGGTAAGAAGAGGAACCTTTGTTCCATTCAAGTGTCTCTGGATTGGATCGGATTACTATGTTTTCTCTTATTAGAAATCGGTAAAGGAGAGGAAGAAGTAGATGAAGAAAGAAACTAAGAGAAGAAGCAAGATAATGAGAAAAAGAGCGGGAGAGAGAAAGAGAGAGAGAGAGAGAGAATCAATGAGCTTTACAATTTTAAAAGATACGAGACTTACTTTAATATAAAGTTCAGTAAAGGAATACATGAATTTCATTTATTTAATAAAAATTAGGTTTTAATCCTATAACACTCCTAAATGAATATCAAATTTCAGATTTATAAATGAATGTATTTTCTATAAAAATCTTATATATGCGTATAAAATATTTATTAATTATTTAAATTATTAATTTCGTTCTTTAAAATTCATTTAACGAAAATAATAAATTGATTTAAATTTTTAAAAGATGAATGAATATAATTATCTATAAAATTAATAGTAAATAGTTAGTACTTTTGTACTTTCAAATTATAATCAATTATTACATAAATTCACTTACGGAGGAAAATATACACTATAATAATTTTTATTAGATTTGAATCTATGCTATAATGTAAATTAAATTATATTTTATAATATCTCTAGATTTTATAAAATTTTTACTTGTATGAAAATAAAATAATACCATGATTTTAATATCTAATATAAATTTTATAACTATCAATAAATGTATTTATAGAAAAATTTCAAATACATTAAGCATATTAATATAGAAACAATATTTTTAATCTTTCGATAAATCAATTCGGTAAACCTATTAACTTCTTTATGTAAGAACTTATACGTTGTTTCCATGAAAATAAAAAATGTAAACACTGAAAAATAATAAATGTACTATATTTTAAAGATTTTTTAAACTTATTGACATAAGATTGATAGATATTTAATGTAAATATTAGATATCAAAATATGTAAAACGAAATTTGAATTGATCAAAAGTGAATGATTAAACCTTTGAATTATCAGCACTTAATTATATTTTCTGATAACTAGTCTTATTTTATTTTTAACATTAAGTTATTAAAAATTTTTTAAAGTAAGTAGCTGGAATATCACTGACTGAATTATTCTTATATCAAAATGCAATGTGTGGCATTTTAATATTAATTATGTAATTCAACTATTTCTCTATTCTTCTAACTATTTTTTGTATGAATTAAAGCAAAAAAATTAAATAAATTAATAGCTTCTAATAAAAACGAACTACTATTTATATTTTATAAATTGATATTTAAAAAGAAAATAAAATTTATAATAAATAGATAATGAAAAGAATTGCCTTGATCCAACATAAATCTACCTTCCTATTTCCAGTTCTTTTATTCGTTTTCTCATCGTTTTACCTCAATGGAAGATCAGAAATCTATCTTTGATTATAATTCAATTTTCCATTGAGCATTTAAATTTTATAGTTTCAATTAATTTTATTACATTTTAATGGTATTTTAAAGTAAAATATCATAATGAAACTAAATTGCATTTCATATGATATAGCCAGTACAAATTTTTAAATAAATATATCTTTTTTTCTTCAATTTAAATTCATATAATTTATTACTATTAATTTTAAATTATGTAAGCATATTTGCATATTATTTACAGTATATATTATTATTAAGTATTAAACTTAATATTAATTAAGTTAAGTACAAGTATTAAACATTTTATTATTAACAAAGTAATGAATATGTAAACTCTTAATAAGTAAAAAAATAAGTAATCAACGAACATTATGATTAATAAATATCTCGTCTTTTTTTATTGATTTAAATAGTAATTCGTTTATTATTTTCTTTGTATAATTTTTCATTGCCAGGAGTACTTAAAATCTTATGATTTTATAAAGTAATATTACTTTCATACTATTTAAGCAAATCTAATTATATTTAACTAAATCTAGAATTCTATTGAAGTTCATTAATCTCCGTTGTTCTACAATTTTTTAAAAGTATTTTAATAACAATAAAATTTCATTAATTATTTTATGATGATTAAAGGAAGCAATTTATAAAGTATATAATTTCAAAGTATCATTTTATTAAGTTTTACATACATTATTAAAAACATTTATATCTAGTTTCGATGTATCACTCTTTTTTAATTATATCTAATTGTATTTTTAAATATTTGTTTCCATAGTTTTAGTATATATAATCTTTAATGTATATATTACGACTGCCTAAATTCTATGAATTTTCTCATGCATATATTACACGTTCAAAATATGTTTCTTTATTAAATACTTGATTAATCTCTATTTAAATACAATAACATATATTAAGTTTTATTTATTATCAATATTAAATATTTTGCATGCATTAAAAAATAATTTAGTTATCGATGAACGTCTTGTTTGAAAAATGAAGCATTTTTTGTATAATTTTGTTACAATGTGAACGAGTATAAATTAAAGTATGTATTTTAAAGCATTATAATATATTCAGAGTATATTATTTTTTTAATCGTTATTTGTTAGTACATTATACTATTTATGAAAACGCATTTATGTCATCGATCAAGTACTTTAAAAAATTAAAGTATAATATTCATGAAGAAATTACATCCAAACCGATCTGATCGATAATTTTGATTATTACTAATTTTTCCATATAAATAACTAATATTAAGTATAACTATTTTGATACTTTTGGTTATAGCATAGTTATCCTTTTTCTATACAATAAATTAACGATAGATATTTTTGTTTGAAGGTCTTATATTTTCGAAGCTAATATTACATTTATAATGGAATTAATTATTGAAATAAATAGAACGTGTTCGTACCATTAAAAACATTAAGTTATCTTTCGTATTTTATGAATTTATTCGTGTCTATTGGTTCTTATTAATTCACGAATAACCTACAGGAAATTATTATATTTGTGACAAAAAAGTTGTATAGAAAAGTATATGCTATTTTGAGTAAATGAAAAATTATTCTACACAATGGTTTGTTTAACGTTAACAATAGTTTTGATCAACTATAAATTTGATATAAAATTTTTATTCTATCTAAACGAAAAGCGCAGAAGCTTATGAGCAGTGGCCTTGCCAATATCGTGTGGAAGTTAGAGAAACTCGATGGCCTTCTCAGTTCCAGTTGCGATAGAGGAAATCTATAAGAGTCTTCTTGGTCTCGGGATTTCCTATACTGCGGGGACAGGGCAAAGGACGAGTATTAGAGCAAGTTGACGGCACTACATTGACCTCTTTGATACATTTACGAAACGTACTTCGAAACTAATGGATAAATTGAATTTCTTAGACTGTTTCAACGAAGATAGAGGGAGAGAAACTGAGAGGTACACCGATGAAAAGAGGTGGAGACATTACGAAGGAGGGATGAGGAGAGAGAAAGAAAAAAAATTTACTCAGTGACCGTAAGCAGAGGTGGTTGAGAAAATATTGAATGCAGAAAAAAAACTTTCGTTGAAGAGTCTCGAGTTAAATTCAAACAGGAGTTGTATTCTCTTTACATTAACAACGTTAGTTTTCTTTTTTTCGCTCGAGAATACTAATGTTCAACATTAATAAGTTTTGGCTATATTTCGAAGCTTCTGTAAAATATCTTATATGCATATATATATATATATATATAGATATTTTTAATTAAAATTAAATGAAATGATGAGCAAAGAAATTTTTTTTGATCAAATAGACCTCTAAAATTTACGGCGTTTTAAAAACAAAATTATTACATCTTGATTTAATTAATTAACTTTATTAATAATGTAATTTATATTTCTTATGTAATACGATATACTTTATTGAATATTTATTGAATTTTTTCGCGTATAACTTACACGAATAAGAAGATATATTCGAAAATTATTGAAGCAATAATTTTATTGAAATTTGAAATCTATTCGAATGATTATTATATATAAAATATAAAATAAAGCAAATAGTTATTTTCAATATTCAGTATTTTTCCGGCCATTTATTATACAATAATGAATGTAATATATAGAATATAGTACTTGAGAGTAAAATAAGTATCGTAGTACATATAAGTAAATAAATTATACTTTGATACTTATACATGTAGCGATAATTTTTGAATTAGATAAAAATTATATTACAACCGGAATAAACTTGTATATTTGAATTTTTAAAAAAATCGCCTAATAGTATAATACGTCGTTTTACTTTATACACAATTTTGGATTTTTATGTTCGTGGTGTAATAAAAGAAAAACATTTATCAACGTACCCGTTACGAGCAGGTGAATTTTCTTCACTAACGGAGGAAACGTCGCCACTTGGCACTCATACAATCCGGAATCACGTGGAGTTGCATACTGGATTCTCAGTCTCCAATTTGTTGGATATCTGGAAAATGTATCCAAGATTGTCCCAAGTTATTTATATTCCACATTTTTATACGTTTTATAAATAAAACATTTTTATTAACAATGTTTCTTACTTGAAGTGGAATGAAATAAAATATGTCGTGTAATATAATTTTATGATTGTTTTTAAAAAAGAAATTCAGAAAAACCGTTTAGACCGAGGCTATTTATAAAAGATAGGAAAAATTTATTCGTGAGCGCTAAAACTGGCAAATAATTATAGAATTTTGAGGAAGGAATGGTGAGTTCCGTTTAATTTAATAACTAATGTATTATTTAAAAGATACGTATGACCGAGTATTTTTGTATTACTCAATTTTGTATATTCCTGAATCATTGAGCAATAGTTTAAAAATATGAAGAAGTTAGTAATGTTTAATATTATCAACGTTTTAGATACTTCTATTTTGATAGTGGTACATCTTACATAAAGTGCAACCTCAGAAATTCGTAGATTTTAAAAAATCGTTTAAGCGCGTGACATTAAATAATTTGGAAGCTCACTCACCTAAAGAAAAGGCTGATTCGTTGATCGATACTGTAAGCGTTGCGACCGACGGTGAGAAGACGAATAACGTCAGCGCTGTGATAAGACCACGTGACCTGTGAACAGAAAACCGATTGAACAACATGTTTAGACTTCTTCCCGAACATCACCGAAGAGCACCACTTTATACTTTTTCA
Source organism: Dolichoris vasculosae (assembly GCA_018907195.1). Lineage (NCBI taxonomy): Eukaryota > Metazoa > Arthropoda > Insecta > Hymenoptera > Agaonidae > Dolichoris > Dolichoris vasculosae. Next base: position 1,238,887 of record JACCHY010000015.1, read on the forward strand.
TGAATATATTTTAAGAGGATCCTTTCCGTTCCTTCGATACATTTTTCCTTTTTAAAATATAGTTGCGGAGTGTCTTCGAAAATCGAAACTATTTGAAGTTCGAAGTTGGGCTTATTCTTGATTATATGCATGAATACCGATTCTTTTACCAAATATAAATTCGAAAACAAGTATTTGTACAATTAATTTCTTTCATACTTTTAGACTTCCTTAATATTACGAAATGTTAATTTTTTAATATTCCTATATATAATTCTAAAAATAGAAGAATATCGCGTATATATGATAATTAGTTAAAGTTCGTATATCTATAAAATTAGAAATTTTATGAGAGTAATTAATTTCTTTTATTTTTTTCTTCAATGTAATCAAGAAACTGTGACAAATAATGGAAATTGCCAGGTGATTTGGAATTAATGCTAGTAATAGTAGTTTCAAAATTAATTGAAATGCCAGTCGTTCGTTTTTAACGTTAAATAGCTTTTAAATTTTTGCAGTACATTATTGTTATATCTATCATCTGATATTTATACTATTTATAGTCTATAAATGACGTTGTACCTGTTTTTTATTTTATCACTAATTATAAAATACTAATTTTTTTATTATACAAAAATATTTAATAGAAAATATATACGTTTCATAATTAAAAAGTTCAAGAAGAGCTTTGTAATGAAAAAATAACTATTTTTCAAGTATATTTGAGCGAATATAATAAATTAAAAATATTAAATTTAATAGATTTTATATAAATCAAGTAAGTAGTAATGCGTTTAAACGTTTAATATACGATTAAATCTAAAAAATTTTATTTACACTTATAATTTTTAAACGATTTTATAACAATCTATAAATATATTAGAAAATTAATGAAATAAAATAAATTTTATCGATTTAAAATCTTTAAAATTATAATTATTACAGTAATTCTCTTTTTCTATTACAAGATATATGAATTATATCATTTTTATGGTTATTATTCCTATCATTAAGATTATGTGGGAATTATTTATATAAAGTAAATGTAGGAATTATTTATATAAAGTTATGTATATTTAACATATTTCGTATTGTTTTATTATACTTAAAATAGTTAATTATTCAAATTAAGTAAATAAAATTCTATCCTAAAAAATAAAAATAAGACGGGTATAATGAAAGGAATAATAAATACTAATGAATGCAAATATTTTTCAGTCATTGAAGTAGTCTTTCAACTACTTTTAAACAATACTATGTCAATATTTGTTTACTCAAAGTATTATTAATGATTTTTTTCTGGTTGTTTGACTCGCGCAGACACGTATTTTCCTAGCTTTTATTCCTTACGCGTTTCATTTTCTTATTCAAGAGTACTGAAAAGTTTCGATTAAATAAAATGCTTGAAAGCGCTCAAGGGACATTGAAGAATATGGAGGAGACTCAAAGCGGATTAAGAAGAGAATCCGTGAAAAAGAATATAAAAAAAGAATTGAAGATTGAATGAAAAATGAAATGAACGCTGTAATAATTTTGTTTGAGTTTTTGGGAATGTCTTATTATTATTCTAGTTTATTTTGATAAATCTAATTTTTGAATATTAGAGTTTGTAAATGATATATTATTGTTATAAATAAGATTCGCGGAATAATTTAATAATTAATATACATAGCTGTATAAATATTATGAAAGAGAATATAATTCGTATCGATTTGATCGGTGGGTGACTTTTTAGTTTTGGTAATAGATGAGTAATATGTTCTATTTTATACCAATTGATAATAGTACTATCAATATTTTTTTTTCGTATTTTTAAATGAATATTTTTTAAAAATTTTTATTTTTCAATATTTTTAATCGTTAACTTTGCATTATATTTTTATGAAATTATATTTTACACTTATGTAGTTTTATAAAAATATTACTATCTTGAACGAAATTTTATTTTTAGTGCTTATATTCTTTTATTTCTGTTATATATAACTATAATGCAATATTAAAATTTATGCATCATATGTCAAATATCATTATATCAAATAATCAGTGATTATGTATTTAATATTAAATTTTTTCATGTACAATATTTATCGTAGTTTTAATCAAATGTTTATATTATTAAACAGTCAATTAAAAAATCCAAGTATATTAATATAATATTTCCACTTATGTATTCTAATTTATTATTCTGGAATAGATAATAATTAGTTGGAAGAATTAAAACTTAATTAAATATTATAGATATGCCGATTTTTTTATTTTCATGCAAGTTAAATAAAAATATTATTAATTAAATTTGATGAGTATATTATCAAACGTTGCAATTTTATTGTAATTAAAATTAATTTACAACTAACTAATTCATATAGAATTTTTTATATTATTTGTATTATGCTAAATTATAATTTGATACATAATAAGCCTTGTCATAAAATTATATAATTTTTTATAACTTTCAGAATGTGAATATTATCTAAAAATTTTTAGTAGTATTTTTTTTTAAATTTCATACAATTTCCAATATCTAACATTTAACTGATTACCTATATTTATATAGGCATAATTTTCAAATAAAAGTATGTCATATGAATACAGTTTATAGTAGTACCTAACAAATAATATATATATATATGTTTTTATATTTTATTTTCGATTCTTAAAATCTTATTTCGATTTTTTATTAAAATATAAAAGTTTGTCCTTTTCATAATTGTAATTAAATTTTCACACCTTATCTTATATATAAAATTTTTAATTTTATAAATAATATGATATTTTTTTTGTTTTTATCTTTTTTTTTTAAATATTAACTAATTCAACCATGAGTTCAAATTTTCAATATTTTCTTAACGTATATCGAAATTTTGTAACTACTTTAGGATTTTATTTAATAATTGTACTTAATCATAGAATTTGAAATAACTATTTTAAAAAATTAATCATAAGGAATTAATGAATAATTTATAAATATTTTCATAGCGTCGCTCTCATTATTTGTGAAAAAAATTTCGGTAAGCGTAAATAGTAAAATATTCTTTTATTTTAGTTTAAAAGGACAAAGTTACAATATTTATCATAATTCTGACTCTAAATTACTTCTGAATACAACAATCTTTTAAAATAATTTTGCACTTGCATCTTCTAGAAGTAGGAATAATTTTAGTTCGACTAGTAAAAATTATAAAATAAATGATTTCGAAATTTTTATATTAGATAAATATGTACAGTTTTGGCATTTTGAAAATTCTGTAATTCATGTTTTAAGTACGTTACTATTTTGTTAAAATATAAATGAACAAAGTCAAAACTTGATTCTCTATACATAAAAAAATAATAGTAGTAAGCAAACGCGTGAAGTTTATGTTTGATAGAATTATATTCAAATTCATATTTTATTCAAATATTATTTAAATTTATGAAAATTAATAAACAGATTTTCAAAGTTTATAAAATAGAAAAATATAGTAAAACACAAGAATAATCGTAGATTAAAAAGCTACTTTACATATTACTATATATTTATGAACGATAAACTGATGTATTTAATACAATATAATCCACACTAATGAATTTTACATAACACTGCGTAATATGCATACACTTATACACACGCGTATGTATATTTCAAGATCATTTTATTAAAAGTACTTATTCGGATTAAAAAAGTTCAAAATAATATTTTCTAAAAATAATTAAACGTCCATTACTAACATTGAATTTTGTTTTATTGTACAAGTACTATTTACACTGAATATTTTTACTATGCATTTAAGTATCTCTTATAATATTAAAGACTAAATAATAACATTAAATTATAATTAATTTTATTATTCATTAACTAAAACACAAATTAATAATTAATCAATTTTATTGTTTTGGTATATCATGAGTTTTATATTAGAAAGTAAAAAAGTACATAAACATATTAAATATTCATAAAAAATTATATTTTCCTTAAATATATGTTTGGGTACGAAATGTATTTTATAAAATAACAAGTATAAGATAGAAAAATTTTAAGAAAATTAATGATAAAAAAATATTTGTAAATATTTTGTTTAAACTTAATAAGAATGTAATGAATTGGATAATTAAGTGTTAAAAACTGAGCATAATTAAAATTAGAAATAAGAAAGTAATCCATAGAATCTTACAAATAAGATTAAAGCTAAACAAATAACAGGTACAATTAAAGATTTGATATCAAATTAATTCGGTTTTGTCAACAAGATTGGCATAACAAGATATTTCATAAATAATATTACTAACTTTAATATATATTGGTTTTTTTCAAATATTTTTATACATCATCCTTTTTAATGATCGAATTAATTTTGAATTGATTATTTATTCGAATAACTTGGATATAAAAATATAGAAATTCAATTCATATTATTTTCTGAGTAATACCAATTAATATATTCAATTAAACTTGATATTGACACTTAGAATTCAAAAATTATTTATGGAATGTATATTTTATACGAATTTAAAGATAATTGTATTAATAATTACTGTGATTACCATAATTTACTATAGCAGAATACAATTTGTTTCATTCAAATATGTATACGTAAATCGAAGAAAAATATTGGATTATTTTCAAGTGACAATTAGAGATAACTTATTTAAATTCTGAATATAAATATATTGGAATTTGGTTCAATATATCGAAAAAGTAGATAAGAAAAGATAATAGAAGCAAGGAAAAATTATAATAACCAATCAACTAAAAAATATTTCATATATACTTTAATTTTAAACTAATGTACACAGTCCTATCGGTTGTATTTTTTATATGGTTTTCTCGTGTGTGTAAAAATAACTTTCGTTCGGATCACGAATTCACAACAGTACATTAACTCTTACATTTCGGTGTATCAGAGCGACTATTTTTCTTCCTTCCTTTAACGTAACGTAGGATCTGACAATCGTTTTTTACGTGTATATGAATCTCTTCGTTTATATTCGCTTTGGGAAAAATCGTAAGGTACGAAATTCTTCCTTTGATTTTTCCCAATGTATCGCATTCTTTTTATACTACTCTTGGGTGAACTGGGCAAGAGCGGAGGATTGGATTTACTATAAACTGATGTTGTGTTAAATGCGATAAAAAATTTATCCTTTTCTGTTTCAATCATTTGATAACTAAAAAGCTTCGTATTATAAAATTAATTTTACCTTTCTAATTACTAAAAAGTAGTTTTAACAATATTTTTATCAAGTGGTAATAAGAGAAATAGAAACCAAAATGTAGACATAGTCAATAGTATAATTAATAATTAAAGTAATGGTTTTATTTGTAATAAAATAACAATATTAAAAATATTATGCAAATGCAATCGGTAATTAATGTTGAAATTAATATATTTTCCACGATGATTTATCAATAAAATTTTTAGTATCGATGTAAATTTATGGTTACTATAGTTTTTGTATTAATTAAAAATGCAATGATTTAATTTATAAAATTAGTATGCAATAATATATTGGATTTAACGATAGATTCATCGATAATTAATCATTGATTGTTTATATTTTCATGGATATGAAATTCTTAACTTTCCAAAGATATAAGATTTGTACACAATATTTTTATACTTCCAATTCACGATATGTCTTTACAAATTCATATTTCACGTAATTAGAATATATTGATTATAAATGATTGTACTCGTAAATAATTATCTTTCTTGGTATTCCGCAAAATTTAAATAATGAAATGATTAAAATGATTATATATGTTAATAAATATAATATATATTATTTTTAATATCATTTTTTTAATAAAAATATTTCAATATAAATTATGGAGGAAGAAATTATATTTACCAGAAGATAAGTTAATTAATAATTTAGTTATGAACAAATCTTTAGAATATTTTTATATAAAAATTGAAGCTCAAAATTTTAAAATCTAGGGAGATACGTTTTTCATTTTACAAACGTCAATAAAATTTTAAGTTTCGCATCGGTACGAATTTAATTAAATAATAATAATTTGTACTCTCGAATGGCTAATCGTTACCCTTGATTGATATAAAAGAAATCATTGTATTTATTTCGATTAAGTATAAAGGGCCCAGGAGAGTTTAGTAGGTTATTAATTGAGCTATTCATAAACGTGGCTACGTAAGTTCTAAAACTGGATTCTCTGCGAAGTACTCTTGTCCCGAGAGAACAATTTCAATAGGTTAGGGTACTTTGATTCATACTATTGAATATTGTTCGGAGAAAAGTTAAATAGCTTAAGCATCAACTTTTTCGCATCTATTTTACGATGGTTCCGTTTAAAATATTGACAAAATAAGTCGTTATGTCACGAGGTAATTAAAGACCTACTGACAAATATAATACTCAATATTTTTTTAGAAATGCAGAAATTTAAGAATAATTTAATTTGACTAAATTAAAAAATAATGTGGATATATTTGTACTTTGTAAGTACTATTTTATTGGTTTAAAAATTACTCATCTTGATTTATGTTTCACAATTCAATAACTTATTAATTTTTTTAAATTTTTATTATATTAAATTTATACGATATTTCTAAATTTTTCAATTGTTAATTTTTTAAATCGGTTAATTTATATATTTAGAAAAACAATTTATTATACAGTACATATCCAAAAATACATTTTGAATTAATTTTAAGTAATATTTATATATTTTAATTATTATCTAAATTATTTCATGATTTTTGTTTTAAAAATTGAACAAAATTTCATGAATTATTAAAAGCATTCTGTACATCGTATTTTCTATATTCAGCTTTCAAACTCATGTACTATTTTTATCATTCATTTGTACCTATTAATTATATGTTATTTAAGAAATTACAATGATTTTAATTATTTCAAGCATTTAATTTTTGCAGCCGGGAAATACGATAGAGGCTATTTAAAATTAAATTAAGATCTAAAATGTTATTCTACTTGCAATACTAGAGATTTTTTATTTAAAAAGAAACATTTACTTTGTTTAAAATAAAGAATAGAAGAAATTAAATTAATGATATGTGAATCCGAAACATTCGTAATATCGTATGTCGAGCCAAACAAATGTAATTAATAATTTTTGTATAATTATTTTATGTATATATAAAATGAAACATTTTTGAATAACTGACAAAATTAATTACAATAGTAAAAATATATTATAATTTAAATAAAATGATATTTTCGAGAACTTTCATATTAAGAAAAAATCCAAACAAATAAAAGTAGATAAGTTCTCAATTAATTAGAATATATATAAATATTTATTATACATGTCTTTGAACGTATATTTTAGCATACATATTTAATATTGTATTTAAATAAATCCTATAAATATAAGAGAATTTTTATAGCTCTTAGAACAAATAAACATATTGCATCTTTTAAAAGTCATTATTTAAACATTGATAAATATTAATAATTTCTGAGTAAAAAATTTAAATAATATTGTGTTGTTTAATATATTAGTTCCAATATTTTACTAATAATGAGCATCAAAAAAACATTTTTCTCTTTCAAATATATCATCTTCAACTATGCAATAAATATATTTTTAAATGAAATAAATTTCACATACTCAAATATTTTCATAAATTGAGTTTAGATCATAATTTTTAATAACCTTATTACAATTTTCTAATAATTAATCGTCAATTTTTCCAAAGTATAAATATTTAATTTTTTTATTTTAAAAAATATTGATGATTAATCAGACGAGGTAGTAAATATTAATTGAATTCTATTAAATAACATTTATCTTTGTCTTTGTAAAAATAAATCCTAATAAATAATACTACAATGACGAGTATCACAGTTCCATTGTAATTGTTTAATTATGTAGTACATTAATTTTAATATATAATACTACGATTATTACAAGTACAAATATTAAATGACATTTCGTAAATTATTTACTTTATGAAAATACGTTTGTTATATATATATTAGAATTAAAATAACGAATGATGCGGATATACTGTAAATGAATAAATACATCTATACAGTGTCAGTTCAGTTTTACTGCTATTCGGATATAACAATCCATGTACAAAGTAAACTGATAGTATGGGCATGTTACAAGAGTAGTTTATGAAATGGCAAGTTATTACGAGAAGTAAAATTGATTGATTAAATTGATAGAAACAAAGACATTACAATTAAATGTTGATTTTATTAATACAGTGATTTTATAAGTTCTCTTTTTAAAACAACTTAAAAAAGAATAAAAATTGCGCTTTCCATTTAAAGAAAAATTTAAATAAAATCATTATTTTCAATTTTAGAAAATAGATAATAAAATTCTTTTTCTATTGTAGCATATTTAAGTATAAAGAATTCATTATTTATTCAGATTACAAATCAATGGAGATAAAATACAAAAATAATTGCGATATTTTCTCCTATTAAAATTTATAAAACTAAATAACATATAACTATTATTATATTTTATTTGAATTTTCGTTATTATTTAAATGTTTGCTTTCGTTATTATTATAAAAAAATAAAATTTTTAATTAATTATTCAATTGACAAAATATTATAATATTATTATAAGTAATTATGACTTTAAATCAATTTATATTAATTTCATATTTCAAAGTATAATTTATAATATTTGTAATTGCAGATAAAGATAATGAAATGTAATGTTGAAAAATAGTATATTGATATTCTGTCAATTTTTATTTATATTTTTCTTGTTTATCAAATTTTCTTTGAATTAAAATTTCATATTTTCAAGTTTTGATGATAAGGGATTTTATTGATCGGTAATTTACAATATTTAATAAATATCGGCAATCAAAGTTGCATATACGGGATTAAAATTGAAAAAAATAATAAATCTCTAATAGCACTCATTACAGTTAATTTATATGACATTCTGAATTAATTTTTGATTGAGTTTTAGTTTTTAATGAGTCACCAAGGAAAATATGTGAATAAGTGAAGTGATTTACGGATAAATGTAAAATTTATTTTGGAGTTAGTATTAGTCATTTATTTATCTATCAAAGTCAAAGTATATTATTAAATTTTTATGTAAACACATTACATAAATATAAAATGAAATTAATAAAATATTTACTTGAGTTACTAATTATATTATACTAAAATATTTCCTTAAAAAATTAATAATCTATCAATCATTTTGATTAAAAAAATGAAATATAATGTACAATAAGTATACTTTGATCTTGTAATTGATAGTTATATAACCTTATTGTTTAATCACTACTGAGTTGATGCATAATGGTTTAGTATTTCATATAGATCTGATTACTGTTATACAATATTCTTATCTCATTGTGTAAAATACAAGTTATTTATATCTAATGAATAATTATTTTTTGTACGAATTCATAATTTTTTAAATATAAAAATATGAAAATAAACTAATAATGATGAATATAAATTGAATAAATTTGTCAATTTATATTTATAAATGTAGTAGTAGAGCCTATTAAATTTCATTGTCAAATTTAAATTATATCGAAAAGTAAATAAATGAAAAATTGTTTTTAACACATAAGATTTAAAATGATTCTTTGGAGTAAATAAATGTAAACGTAATAAAATTACATTTCGACTTTGTAATTCAATTGAACTAAAATACAATTTTCTTTTTTCTAATGAATTGAAAAGCTTTTTTATTATCATACGAAAGCTCATAAATTGTAAATAAAAATGGGTTATTTATTTCAATCTGTTTTTTGATACTAATTTGAAAATGAAAAGTTTACTTTATGGTAAATTATATTTATGTTAACACTGTCTATAATTAAGAATAAATTTAATTAAAATTTAGATAAATACGTAAAGATTAAACATGCAAGCAAAAGACACACTCAAATACACATATATAATAAACATATATCGCAAAATGAAAGGTGATGATACTTATTTTTCAAGAATACAGACAGTTCAATAAATTAAATCATACCATACCATTACTATATAAGTATTTTGAAGAATAAATATCTCAATAATAAAAATCGTATTATTAAAGAAAGTTATCCATAAAAAAATGTTGTAATTTTTTACAAATGGTTGGTATTGTTTTATTTTATTTTCCTTCGGTTTCATTTACATTTCTTAATATTTTTTATGTTTTGAAGTATTGGATATTATACATTATTTCATTTTAAAATTAGATTTAATTGCTAAATTTAACAAATAAATATGAAAATAAAGAATGGAATAAAAATTAAAATGAGAATATTAAGAAACTAAATTTGCCATAATATTTGAATTTTTAAATTTTAAAAAAGTAATAGACTTGTTCTTATGAGAATTAACAGATGCTAATAGGTATAGATTACTATGATCACTCATTATTTAGCCAATATTTAAAAATTAGACATTAAATTTTCTGCCCAGTCTTTATAAAAAACCATTGATTTTGTTATTATAAATATTTTGTTATAAAACATTAATAATAGTAGTTGATTACTTTAGAAAATTCAAATATTTAAAAATAATGCAACATAATAAGTGCTTTAAACTTTTTGTTAAAAATCTAGAGTTTTTTAATATTATATTTATCTGTACTAATTATGACAATATTAAATATGTATAAATTATATTAGTAAAAGAGGTTTTATAATATGATGACTATTATAACACAATTTACTTTGATTCTCACGAATATATATTAGTAATATGGATAATATTATATTAATATATATTCAGCTTTCTCGAAATAAATACTGTAAAAAATTTTATAAATAAATATAGTACTTATTTATCAAATGTATACTTAAAAAAACTTATTCGTATCATAAAATTAAAAACGGGAAATTATTTTTTCTTATAAATTTCTAACGACTGAACTTTAATACCATTACATTACATCTTAGCTTATAAGTTAAAATATACTCATGAAATACGAAGTCAGCGACTCAGTCAATTTAATTAGATAAATAAAAATTATGTACACATTTAAGTACGGACTCGTAATTATAAATCTTGATTTAGCTAAACGATTTTACTTTACTCCTACCACGAATTTCTCAATGGTTGTATATTTAAATTGCCTACGGTTACTTACCGTTTTGTTTCCCAACATGCCGATCTCGCAGTCGAGTACGACAGTGTTACCGATTCTTGAAGTCACGTTAACTTCCTTCTGACCATCCTCGAAATATGGGGTATATTTTCCAAGAGCAGAGGCAATATTTGGCTTTACTAACTTGGTACCGATGTAACCCTGATTCTGTAAAAGAGCGATCGTCTGTTCATTTCAGAACTTTCTCTAATTTATACTAGAAATATTTCGATACGATTAAAGATATTTTGTAAGTACATTTCGATACATCAGTTTTTTAATTATAGTTATTAAATCCATAAAATTACATATTGATAAATTTTTAATAATTAATAAATTTATATGATTTATTTGAATTATATGTAAATTAAGTAAACAGAAAGTATTTAAATATGAATGTGTATAAATTAATACACATTTTATCATAAAATTCAATAAATTAAAAATTTTTAGGTTTTCCTAAAGTCAAAAAAATGTTGTTCACGAGCATCTAAAAAATTGTTCCATTAAATTTATAATTTAAACTTTGTATATTATTTTTTTACATATTGCTTTATATTACTTTGATACCATTAAACAAATTTAATCGACAAAGTTTAATTAAATTATAAAAATTTTTCTTTACCATGTTATTAACTTTCTGTACGGACTTGATCTCGTGGAAGGTTCCACCAACGAGATCGTTTCTCGTTTTAAAGGCAACGCCCTTATTGAGTACCAAAGTCGTAAGCTGTGTTGTTCTTATCGTTGTTGTAGATATCGTTTTCGCTAAAGAATTCAGAATTGTAGCGTCTACAAAAGTTGTCAATGTTTCTGGAGCTGAAAACTTTTGACTCAACGTATCATCCCTGGAAAGTTTACTCGTTATCATTTTCTCCAAAGAATAATTCGTTGTGTTATTGATAAGACCAATCAATCGTTCTTGATGCGGTGCAGTGGTCTTGACTTCTCTCTTTGTCTCATCGGTTAATAAGTCTATCGCTGCTATTAACAAATAATTAAGATTTTACTCGTTAGTTTAATAGATTATATACATCGAAGTAGAATATTTTATTGTGTTTTATTATGTACGAAATCATTGTAAAGATGATTTAGTATATTTTTAAAGCATTGTTTTGATTTATATCAATGTTAAATATGTAATATAATCGTAAATCAATGTAAGCAATTTGAGTTTTATTTTATCAAGGACTATTAATCTCGAATAAATATTAAATGTAATAATTTATAATATTGACATACCAAACAAATTTAATCGCTTACTATACTCAAGGATAACACCGATATATTATTTTCATGTATTATGTGCAAATATTTTTGAAAGTAATATTAACGTACTAATATTTGAATATTTTAGAATAATTTAGAAGTAAGTTCCGACTTGCATATTTTTAACAAATGATAATAATTGCTCTCTGAAATATATTAATTTTATGGTTAATAATTGAAATACGGATTATCTTTTAATATAACTGTTTGCGTTAATATATTTTGTTTCAGAAGATATAATATCTAGTTTAAAATGCTATCATATTTCATCTACCTTTCTGGTTCTATATTTAATAAGTATATAACTCGTATATCAAGACTTGAGATATGGCAAGAATTGAAATAGTGTAGAATTCGTGTTTTCATTTTTCGAACTGAATTTATTTAAAAAATTCGCTCGACAATGTTGGGATAAACATAAAAAAATGTCAAATCCATTGAACCTCCATGAAATTTGTGATCAAAGTTTCTATGTTAGGCTGTAAACATACTGATATCCAGTAATAAACTTAGACTTACTTGACGGAGCCGCAACAGTAAGCTCTGGATTCCCAGCCAAGTGATCGCTGTTCGTAATGCTCGTAGTCTCATTTATAGCAAGTGCATCGACGTTCGACGTCGTCTTCGTCGCTTTCGTACGCTTCATTGCTATGTCCTCTACTCTCGTTCGATGATCCGTGCTCGAGTTAACAACACTGGACGCCGACGTAACATTGATCTGAAGAAGGTCCGTGACATCACCTTCCGTCCCTAAAATACAAATAGAATCCGTCGTTCAATACACGAGGCATCGTTAAAAGTAGAGGTAAACAATATTGCACTGTTGACTTAATTGCAAGTAGCTTCGATTCAATGCAAATGCAGAGGTTGTTGATAATTATGCAAAGTAGAGATTTTGCGTAAGGAATAAATTTAGATTAATTTAGTAGTATAATAAAGACCAATTCAGTTGTAATTGTCCAACAATTATAACGATGAAACTTGAATTACTGGTCTCTTAATAAATCTATCTATCGTTTTATGGAATTCAGAATTAAGGTTAGTTATTTCGAAATCTATAGACAGGTGTATTTCACGAATAAAAGTATCAAGTATATTTAAATAAATATAAGCATTTTTTTTATAAAAAAAAGTTTGATGGAGTTAATATATTAGTAGAAATCATCCAAATATTTAGCTTTAGATATCAATTTTTTTTAAATAATTGTTTAAAATTATTTCAAATTTTTAATTTGCATTACTTATTGTTTAGGATAGTTTGAAATATTTTTTAATAATATATTCAATGTTATTTATTAGTAAATAAATTAATAAGTATAGCGACTATTATATTTTGTAATTTTTATAATTATTTTAAATAAGTTTTATTAATTTTAGACTTTTCGGAACAATTAATCACAAAAGTTGAAAAAAATTCTAAGTAGTACCGATGGACTTCTGTTTGTTACATCTAATAATTTGTAATTTGAAAAATAAATATACTTAAATAGAAATGTTAGAAAGATTGTATTAAATGATATCTGTACAAAAAATATTTTAGGGTTTTAAAATTGATGAAATTACAATATATCAATAAATGAAATCATTAGATATAATCAGTTTCGAGCTCACATTGGTATTTATAATTTTTAATAAATTCTATAATATTTAATACGTAATTTATAAAAAATTTACTTCTAGTATATTAGTAACTGAAGTTTTCTGTATAAAGAATAACAGTTTTGAATGTTTTATTACATTGTAAATTTTTTTACCATGAAAGAAAGTAATTTTGTACATAAATTATAAAACTTTTTGTTAATAATAATAGATTACATGCTCTAAAAATGAAAATATTTCTTTTTATGAAATACATATAATTTCTTAATTATTTAAAATAAAAGTGTAACTTTTATTAAGAAACGAAAAAAAAGGATTAGTGATAGAAATTAGCAATTAATATCAGAATAGAATAGTATAGAATAATATAAGAGAATAGAATTTTCATCCAAATAGTTGATTCAAAAACAAGAAAAAGCAAGAATTTACCGAAAAAGTAAACAATGATTATTTAAATTTTAATACATAACCTGAAATATTAAGCCACATATTATTAGAAGCAGAGTAAAATTTTTTTCACTTATTTTAATCAAACTCAATCGCTTAATTTATAATTTATATTTAAATAGTATAAACTATTTATATAATTCATATAAATTAAATTTTTAACAATGAAAATATTTCAAGTTCGATTAAATGACATTAAAAAATTCGAAGTAATAAATAATAAGTCAAAAAGTAAGTAAAATTAATTTATAAAAAATTTAACAAATCATAAAAATAGATTTCAGAAAATAAAATCTGTATTGTAAAAATTAAAGAATGCGTCGGATAGAAGTTTTAAAGAAGAAAAAGTATTAATAGTAATTTTGCAGCGATTAATTGTACAAATAGCAGGAATAGTGAATAAATGTATTGAAAGAGGAACCTAAAAAAGAAAGCAATAGAACAAAATCAATTTAATAGAAATAAAGTATTTCGAATAAACCCAAATAGAAATATAATTATCAACGATAAAACGGTAGCTCATAAAACAATATAGAGTAAAATGTAAGATTTATTCAAAATACTACAAACGAAAACAAAAATAGGACAATTATATGAATAAAGAACAACAGAATTAAGGAACATTAATAGTCAAATTAAAATATAAAACTGGTATACCATAAGACATAAAATATTAATTTAGTTGGATTAAAAATAGATATTTAAAAATTCTAAATATATAATAAAAGGTATAAAATATAGAGATTAAGAAACTAAATTAGAATATATTCAGAAAGCAGGTAAAAAGTGATTGAAGTGAAATAAATGGAGCGAAACTTTTCCACTGGAGAAAGCTGGAAGAAGAGTAGATTAATAATTTAAAAAAGAGAATATTAAAATGATGAGAGATGAAAATGTGTTTTTGAAATAATAGAATGATATTTAATAAGGATAAAGAAATATGGAAATATGTTAGTGTACTTGATGATAGAATTATTAAAAATACAGGCAAGTGAAGCAAGTGAGAAAAAATAAAACAAAAGCTAAAAGTAGAGTGTTAACTTGAAAACCAATTGTATGAAAATGAATACAAGTAAAAGAGGAAGTCTTTGAGAGGTATACTGAAACTTAAAAAAGAAGTAAATTTCAAAAAATATATATAAACAGCGAAAAGTTGGAAGAAAAGTGCCATACAACGAAAAAGCTGATACTAATGACACGCAACACAATTTTAAAAGAAACAATTAAAATTTAAACGTGAATATAATTAAGAAACAAATAGAGATAAATGTTAATAATAACTGCAGATTATTATCCAAAGACGGTAAAATATAAAACCGAAGTATATAAAAAACGAAATGACTGCAAATAACTCGATGTACGCGGTATTAACACATAAATAAAACGTTAAATTTTAAATAACATATGATTGATCACAAATAAAAATAAAAAAAACAAAAATTTTCTGATTGAAAAAATGAATATGGAAGTTTAATTATATAATAGAAAATAGAAAGCAATATTAAAAAGTATATTGAACAAAATCAACTAATATTTTTATAACGTAAATTGAAACTGAAAGGTCTAAATATATAAACATTAATTTTAGAAGAATACAAATAAGTACCTAAAAAAAATGTTGCAAAAATGATGCAAAAATCAAAAAATCATACATACAAATAAAAACGACAGAAATATGTAATACAAAAACAGTATTAAACTATATGAATAGAATAAAAACCAAAATGTAAATGAGAAAGTAAAGATAAAGAAGATATATATGATATTGTATAGTAAAAATACTCGAAGGCAACAAAATAATATAGAAATACTAAGAATAGAAAGAAGAGAAACATAAGGGATGAGAAAGTTGAAGAATCTAGACGCAGAAAAGACGTCAATATAGGATTTTTTTAAATATAAAACACTAGAATATAAATAAGAATAATAAATTATTTTATAACAATTTAAAAAGATTTAAAAATCAATAAAAAAAGTTTTTATATAATTTTATTCATAAAAAATGCTGAAATCACATGAATTACTTATATAAATAAATCATTTAAGAAACTTGTTTAATAAAATTCGAAAAATAAAAACTTTTTGTTTAAAAAGAAAATAAATGTTAAAGTTTGTTTGATAGTATATCAAAAGATAATAAAAAAGAATTTATAAAGTTCTTCATTTTATGTAGCCAACGATATTGATAGGATTGAATATGATATTTTACTATTTAAATTAAACAATTTAAATAATAAGTAGATTATGAAAAGATAATACAAATATTTTTAGGATAATAACATGGTTATCGATATAATTTTAAGTAATGAAGAGATATGTATAACAAAAGCACTGAATTTAATATCATTTTATGTATATTTGAACTCTTAGACGTTATATATATATATATATATATATATATACAGCAGGATCAAGGGATATGAAATGTAGTACATGGGAATTAAAAGAATAAATTCAATAAAGTAAAGAAATAATTCAAAGTAGTAAAGTCAATAAAATATTTGCCATACGTGTTGTAAAAGAAGAAAAGTTTTTAATATATAGAAAAAAAAGAATAGATACAATTACGATCACGTAATATACAGTTATAAATTATTTAAAAAGTTAAATGGAAAGAATAAGATATAAATATTACATTGATACCAAAAAAATAAAAAGGTGAACAAAATAATAAATATTTAATAAAATAGTATAATAAAATAGTATAATAATAAAAAATAATATATATGCAAAATTTATATTATATTAAGATTGGTGTAACAAAAATGGAAGAAATAAATACTAAAGCTTTAGAAGTATAATATAATACCAAAAAGTGAAAGAAAATACTGACATGATAATGCATAATAAAAGAAAAGAATGGATACAATGTCTAAAGAATAAGCGGGAAAACTTAAGGAAGAGAATATTAAAAGAAAGAGATTAGAGAAGATGAATTTTCAAGAATTCTAAGCTGAAATTATGTAAAAAGTAAAAATATAATAGATAAAAATAAAAGAGAAAATTCAAAATAAATGAGATATAAGAAATATTATCGAAAATTTGAACAAAAAAGAATGTTTTTTACTTTTTTGACCGAGGAAAGATAATCTATGTTTTGGATTAATCTAGATTTATATATTTCAAAATGCAGATAATACACAATCATTTTTTGTATTTATTGTCTTATAGAATTTTTGAAATTAACTAAAACATATTTGTTATATCGATATCAAAGATTATTCATTAGTCTTTTGTTCATTAGATTTTCTATAAAGTTAAAAGTAATATATGTAAATATCCATTAAGAAGAAACTGTTGAGAGTCAGCGAAGAAGAATGCGATAAAAATATTGGCGTATTCCAGTTGCGGATATAATCCAATTTTTATAGTGATTGGAAAGAGGACACATTTTAAAAGATTGGATTCTATGCAGAAATGTATTGGTTCATTATGAATTCTAAAATTTTTTGTATTAATAAAGTGTACGCGAAAGAACTTATTAAATTATTAAAGTTTTCTATATTATAATATTGTTTACACGTGGAATAGAATATAACTACAAAAATGATAATTTCTATCTTCGAATTCTTAATTAGATATATTATTTAAGTAATGTATTCGATTTCGATTATAAGGAAGTCAATAATTTTAAACAAGAATTAAGCGAAATTTAAAAGATTTGAATTCATATTATTTTATTTTACAATTTGTATCAAAGATTTCTGACCTTGTAGTTTTCGAATTATTATTTATTTTTATCTTCAATAACATACTTTGAAATACACTTTTAATAATATAAAATTTGTTTTTCTTTATCCTGTTTTATAATATTGTTTTATAAAAATTGTCAAGCTCTAACTAAATATATATTAAATTTAGTTTCTTAATAGTTTATATAAAACTATAGATAAAAATATCTTTTATAATTTATGCACAACTATGACGTAAAAAACAGCATTTTTACGGCTTTTTTTAAGAGTTAAAGATACATTTTTTAATTTCAAATTAAACATTTAAATTATAATTTATAAAATGATTGCTTAATCCGTGCTTATTAAAAACATAAACATGATTATACAGAATACTCACGAGTGTAGTACAAATATATACCAAAGTTGCTATTCGACGTGAACTTGTAATAATTATTTACCTCTTTAGCGAAATGTGCATCAAACGAGAAATTATCAGTCTTTTACATTACTTTATAGAAATAGACATACTTAAATCAGCAATATTAATTCGTACGCGTATACACATATACATTAAAAATGAAATACAGAAATAAGTGAATAGATTATCAATGGACTTCCGTTTCTTTAGATTCATTATACAAGTTGAACGTATTGAAAAAATTTGTAAGTGCATTGTAATATTGGGTTGGACGAAGCTTTGATTTACGAAATCGAAAGAAAGAAAAAAAACTTGTTAATGCGTACCTACTTTATAATTAACGGCAGTAAAGTCGCACATTCTTACTATTTACATTCGCATCGAGATAGATCGAACAGTTACCGATCGCATCACACGCACGACAAAGTTAAACAATCTCGGCGAACTCTAATAAATGAACTTAAAATATATATATTTACCTGCCTCGCTCCTTCCAGCAGGCTAAGTTTTCTACAAAAGTCATAACTCAAAGCCCCCGAAGAAATACAGTAGCGTTCGTGTGCGCTCGAGTTTTACCGAGGGAAAGTCCCAATAAGTTAATCCCCGAGTCTTTTCCCGGACTGCAGTAAAAGACTCCAGTGTGGCGGTGCACCTTACAAACGCCGAATCCCACCACTGGAGCAATACTCTCTTTCACGTAGCTCGGGCAAAGGGAAGTCTGCCACTAGCAGTAAAAGGTAGCGAGGTCGTTCCCTCGGGAAACGCAACGACAAACTTTTGGGAATCCATCTATTCCCTCTACTTCATCTTCGCGCACACGAACACGTAGTACACGAGGAGCGCTAAACCTAAAACCTGTATAGTGTAGCAAAAGCACTGAAACTGATTTCGAAGTAATAGTTCGGACTCGGGTTCGGGTTCGGGTTCGGGTTCGGATTCGGGTACTTTCGCATTGAGGCACCGAGAGAAAAAAGGCGAACGAAAGAATCGAAGAAGGAGATTATATGTGATGCAGCGTTTTTTTTAAAGCTTACTCTACTTCGCTTCTTTACAAACGATTTCTGGTACAAACGATTTTTAATTAATGCCAAAAGCGAAGTAAGTTCGTTCCTTGATGAATCGCTTACGATCCTTGCAGATTCAACTGTGACTTAAATATAAATATATAAACTTAAAATAACGAATTGAAATTCAAATTACAATGTTAAAGATTTTACTATTTGATTATAGTATCCGTGCATTTAGAATTTCGCTGCAAATTTTTTTATTCGTGATAAAATAACATAATTTTCATGCTCTATGTTTTTAAATTCTTAATTAACTCTTTTTCACAATTCGTATAGTAATGTAGAAAAATAATGTATAGTATACTTCAGAAAATTTTTTTAAATAATTCAAACACATTGCTATGATTCACTTATATATCGAATGCATCATTGAAGTAGATTCAATAAAAAATAAGAAAAGAGGATTGAATGCATATGAAAGATAGAAGTAGTATATTATTGCGGATGGAATAATAGTACATATTTTGCGTTTATGCCGTATGCCGCTATTAACGATTGCAATTTCTAATGCCGATAGATTTCGTATTTTATATTCATAACTTTCTCGTTGTCATCGTTATTAATATTATTTTTAGTGGTGATTGAAATATTTAGAAAAGGACTTACATTTATTTAAATAATTCATAATTATGATTTTATTGAGAAAATCAAATATTTTTATTATAGAAATGAAAATAAGTATACATTTTAAAATATTTGTAATTTTAAGATGCAGCCGTTATTGATTATGATATATTATGATATATATATATATATACATATGTATAATAGAAATAATGTAAAATAGTAAAACTTTTTATAGTAATATAATAAATTCAGAAAAACGTTATACAAATTATTGTGTATATTACATTATCTTTAATTTTTAGTTTCTACATGTTATAACATTATTTTATCATATTGTTCTTGTATTGATTATAATTCTTATATTTTTCTAATTCTTCTAATATTTTTTTTACTTTTTTTACATACTTAAGATTTTATATTAGAACTGTGCGATAAAATGTGTCATATTTATTCACCTTTCTTCTTTTTTTTGTTTCTTATATAATTTTTACTTAATTCGCTTAAAGCGCCAACAAAATTACTTAAATTTAAATGATAAATAAAAAAAATTTTAATTTAAAAAAAATATTAATGATAAAAATTATCTATAGAATAATTTTGTTAATTTAAAAGAAACAACAAACATTACATTTATGTGTATAAATAATAGCAAATTTCAAATATTAGTTTTAAGTAAACATTATTTAAAAAAAGTAAAAAAGAGTAAAAATGAAATTTCAAATTTCTAATTCTTATAAAAATTACTTATGAGTAATTGTAAAAATATTACTAATTGATTAAATTACACTACATTTTTATTACATAAAACGGATTAATTTCTAAAAAAAAATTGCTTTTATAATTTTAAGATTTCTTATATATAATATAGTTTGCAAACTACATGGATATAATATCTGATTTCACGTTATTTCTTCTAATTTCATAATATTCTTCTTGTCTTTTTTGTTTTTCTTCCGTTACTCGAACTTGTTTCTTCTTCAGTTTATAAGAGTTCTTATGTAACTTCCGGTCGAGTACGTTTCTGAAAATGTATGATAAGATCTTCGAAACCCTCTTGTGTCAGAGCTTATATTTTTATTTGCTGTTAAACCATCTGAGATTTTTAACGATTATGTATAAAATGCTACTTGTGTAAGCATTCGATACATTTGTAATAATCCATACCGAATTGATTATTATTGATTGGTAATTGATTATGAACCGTTATTTCGTTATTTGTTTATACGCAATCGTTAATGTTTTATACGAATATTTGAATTTAACGATTTTCACGAATTCAGCATTATTAAATCATATGTTTTAAAATATGATTTCATATCATTTAAAATTGTAATAAAGTGTATTATCTTTAAATAATTGAAAAAGCTATAAGTTTTTATTTCACTGCAGTTGATATTCTAAAAGAAATATCACTATATTATATTTGTTAATAATACCATTATTATATCAATATTGTACTATTTGCGATAATTAAATTTTATTATTTATTATACTACTATTTATATTATTAACTATTACTAATTTTGATAATGTCGAAGGATCCTTTAAACTCAATCGAACGAAGCGTTGAAATACTAAACTATTTATTTTAGCCTGTCTAAACCTAGAAAATCGTTATTTTATCCATTATAAGGAAAATGATCGTATCTATCAGATAATTACAACCGAAATCGTCGATGATTCTTTATTAAAATTCAATTTATTAGTGTATCCTATAGAAATATTTTACGTATGTCTCTAAAGATACTACTAAAGCAGTATTTTTTTTATTAGAAAAGAATATATATATGGTTCTAACTTATCGTGATCTAACACGTCGCATATTAAATTTGAATTTTTAAAGTAGCGCAATTCTCGTTTAATCGATAGATATTTGAAAAGGAGTCGTTCGCTATAATAAAAGTCTAGAAGAAGTTCGGTCTATTGTTTGGGAGACTGAGGTTATAATAATTATCGTCGATCTTGTTAAAAATGGCTTCTAATACGTTTTACTAAGCTTCTAAACTATAATAATAATAGTAATAATGATAATAATAAAAATAATGATAATATTTGAGTTAAAATACAAAAATGTAGATGAAAGTCTGTCGTTTCGCTTTCTAAATTCGATTGTAAAATCCGTAGTTGAAAAGTTTGCTATTAGCTATTAATATTCATTAATTTTCAAATCATTGAATGATATCTATCTTTAGCGAAAGACTGCTATTATAATAAAATGAAAACTAAGGGAGTTGTAAGAGAGAAAGTCTTACAATTTTAGTAAAATTGATAAGATCCAAAGTACACGAAGTAATGAGAAATGTTGTCCTTTGAGCTTCTTCCTTTACTAAATGGACGTATTAGATATACCTAAATATTCTCACTTTGACTTTTCCTTAAATGATACTTTACACGCTTTCATTCGTTCGGAAAAGTTTCACACCAAATTAGAAATAATAGAAATTTATTTAAATATATTATTCTTGGAAATATTATCTAACTGGTGATCTAAAATCTAATAAAATTTAATTTAATTTAAATTTAATTTAAATACCCTTTTACTTTGGTGCATAAAGAATTTGTAGTTTAATAGAATAAAATTATTTGTATTTTATTTTTTTAAATATTAATATAGCTATATTATTCTATTTCGAAATCATTTCAAAGTATTCAGAAATCTTTTTCAGACAATTTTAAAATATGAGGAATCATTTGCGTCGATGAATCAAAAAATATATTTTATAATTTACACTCGCAAATTTTTATCCATTTTTTTATTCTTTTAGATTACATATTTTATCACTGATACTATTTCTTCGAGAAATTGTTATGATAACTTTTTTACTTTCGATACTAATATCTGGAATATATGGTTGCACCTGAAGAATTGCAGTTATATCAATAGTGCAATGTAAAGAAAGTCTTCCAATTGCGTACTGGAATCGCATAATCTGAAAGTTTATAGTAATGGCTTTTGCAAAAATCAATGTTGTTTTTACCTAAAATAGATGATTCGTTTATAAAAAGAGAAGATGGAGACAAAATACGTAAAGGCAATAAAAGCGACGGATGATAATTTCATCGACAATTTAAGCTAACTATTAAGGATATTTATATATTTTTAATTTGTTATCAGGGGCACTTTTTGATATTATTATACAAAATTAGAAACTAATTCAATTTGCTTTTATAAATATATAGACCTATTTTAACAGTTCATACTATATCTATTATAGCTATAACACCCACATAATTTCATTAGTTCGTATTATTAGATAAAAACATTTAAGTTACCAAATTTTTTTAATGTTCACCGTAGTAAAATTCGAAATTAGTAACCTAATAATTTGAATGAGATGAATCGAGTAAATTAGTTTCAAAAATTTAGAATGTTATACATATAGGTATATAATTAAAACTACACGAATTGAAAAATATTATTAAATTACAATTATTTTTTTTTCAAAAAAGCTTAAAAGATTAATTTAATTGGAAAATATTTTTAAAAATTAAAAACAGAATTTTTCTAAAAATAATTGTTAGAATTCTATTTAATTATTTTTGAATTATATTAATCTTGAGATTGATACGAAATTATTTAAAATAATATATAAAATATATTTAAATATAAATAAACTGATATTAATTAGGAAACATAATGAAATTATCAATTTGCTGGTCTTTCACTATAAAAGTCTCTGAATTCTATTTTCATTTAGAAATTGATTATCTTCTCCATGATTAAAATTTAAAATGAAAGAAAAAATTTTACCTTTCTAATTATTTAGAAGTTTATGAAAGCATATACTTAAATTTTGCTATTTCTTTTTTAAAAATTAGATAAATAAGATTAAATGTAATATTAATATGAAGTTTAAAATTAATTTGAGATATATTTGAAAATAATTCACTAGAATTCATATAATTTCAAATATTAATTAAAATATTTCGCTATAATACTGCGAATGAAAAAATACAATAAGTTATAATTATCAAAGTATACATTACGATTAAAAAATAATTTTGGAATTTTTAAGATTACTAGATAATTCAATTAAAAAATCTGGAGTAACAATGTGATTACGTTGACAATAAAAACAGTTTCATATAAGATAAGTAGTTCAACACTATTAATCACATCATAAAAGAAAAAATTACAAATAAAATATTATAACGTAAAATAAAGTACAAAAATATAAAAAGTAAAAAATATAACAGAATATAATTTTAAATAGTTATTAATTAAAAACAAGTAAATAACCTTTTTATTAAATTCAATAGAAATTCTTTTGCTGTTTGGATAGTTTAGTAAATAATTTTTATCGAATAGAATTATATTTAAATACTCGAATAAATTCATTCGTTCTTCTATTTTTATTCATTAAAAGATTCAATTTAATCACGTTTTCTAGATATTATGAATATCAATTGCGATATTCTCAGTTTAATAGAAAATTAATAATTGGCATTTTATTAGTCGTGAAATATTTTCGTTTGATAAGATATTTTAAATATATTGAACATTTTTGCAGATTATAGTCTTTTCAATCTTTGAGTCGATCACTCGCTGTATATTATAAATTATAAATTTAGTGGAACGACAGAAAAAATAAAATGTTCAAATTCACGATAGAAAATTAAGTTATTAGAAAATATCATTTTCAATAAGTAATTAGGGAAATATACATCGTAAAATAATTTGGGAACTGTAGTTCCAAAGATGAATTCTTGGCAAGACAATCAGTTAAAGCGTATCGCCTTTTCTTTCCCTCTTTTCGTATCATCCAAGCCTGTGTGAATGACGCTGATCCAATTTCGCGGCTAACACTCTACCGTCTTCTCTATATCTACGATCTCGTTGCGCATTTGTCGTTGCATCTCTTCCACTTTTCCATTCTCTATTTCTTGAAAATTGTGTAGATGTTTGCTCTTTTTTCTACTTTGATTGTTCGTAGTTTATTTTTACTCTTTCGTCGAATGTTTCTTCTTTGTCGTTTATTTACTCGATAGGGAAAATACTTGTTAATCTCGTAAAAAACTACTTTATTCGTATACGAATATGGATATCAAAGAAGTTGATTGAAATACAATTAATTTAACGTACGTAAAATTATAAATATATTTTATTTTAAGATCGCTGAGTATTTCTTTTAGCTATATCGAATAATACTAAAAAATTATAAACAGATTATATTATACATTATAGATTTTAGTGCTTGATTTACATAAATACATAAAAATTATTGAAAATATGGGTCGTAGTATTATATTACGTTTCAAAAAGAATATATAATAAATAGTACGTATATGTTTTCGAGATCTATACGACAAAATATATTCAGAGTCCATAATTTAGGTTCATTTTTAGAAAATATTCTATTGAATGAAATAAAACAAAATTTGCCAAAGGCAATTTAATCGTATCAAGTATTCGATCGAAATAAAAGTAGAATAAGTTATTAGCTTTAAATTATTGAATGATTGAAATTAGAAATACTAATTTTAATTTTTATAAATAGTCAAATTACAAAGTCGCTAAACGAGCAAGAATAAATTTTCTTAAATAATTTATTTCCTTGTGCATAAAATTTTTAAAATTGCTTAAGAATTTTACCTTCGATCGAGCAGTATAAAAATATAGATCCGTAAAATCGAATTCCCAATTTATATTTTTATTAAGCAGAGGAATCAAAATTGAAAATATAAGTTTTTTGAAATCGCTTTAAAATGTAGACGTCGCTACCGATACTTTTTTATTTTTTATTTAGTATCAATTTTGTAAAATTGATTGGGAAGTATAAAATTACTTTATTCGCGAATGGTCGTTAGTTCGTTTGGGAGAGCGCCAATAAATTTTAATAAGTATCAAAGGTTTGGTTCGATTACCCCCCGTTAGAATTTCTTATATATTTAACCGGATGAAAATGTGGAACATCTCGAAATGGATCTCTTGGAAGGTGTTCGCGAGTCCGAACCGCGAGTCCGAATCGCGAGTCGGGATTTTCGTCTCGTTTCCTCTTACTTCTTACATCTTATTCGATATGCGTGCGCCTTCTATTTACGCGATTCCACATTTTGGTAGGAGGTTCGTCGCTCACCCCCTCGGTATTCGTAAGCGCAGCCTCCCTCGTATACAACGGGATATTTGCGGTGATCCTGTTTACATAAGTGGATATTGCCGCGTGCCGACAGCGGCCGAGTGGAACTGATGGAACTGATGGAACTGATGGAACTGATCCAACGTTCCGGAAGCAATTTCGCTTCATCGTGTACTAGGCGATGACCTTATGCGCGCACTCATCGATCCGACGAGCCTCCCGTATTTTCCGTGCCCCTCTTCATTTTATTTTTATGACTTAAGAACAGTAGGAGAAAAGTACGGGTTGGATGCTGGAAAGGAGCTTTGGTTATGTCGGATCTCGAGAACCGGGAGACACGGGACGATACGCGTCTTATAGGAAAAGATCATTTTTAAAGCGGCTCTTCTTTTACGCTAAAAATAATTGAATTGAAAATAAAATTTTTATTTGGAAATGTTTTCCAACGATAATAACTAATGTATTTCAATCTATGTACCTGTTTTTATGGTTAATTCGAGTCACCTATTTTTATTCTGCTTAAATTTTAATAAGTATTCGGTCATTCCGAGAGTCATGAAAAAGCTTTGTGCAATTTTATCTTAGAATAGAAACTGAAAAAAATTTATATTTTATCCTTTTCGCGATATGAATAATTATTGTTATTTCAAACGTTTCAAAGTACGCGACTCAAAAAATATTTTTTTAATTTATACCATTTATCGTTATTTTTAATATTTACGATTACGATCGAAGAGTTGATACGTTTGATTCGTAAATAATCGAATTCATATTTTAAATATTACGATCAAAATTATTTTATCCGTGAATTTTATAAAGCGTTGTTTTATTTCTTTAATTCGTTAAATTTTTTTAAAGAACGTTTATAGAGTTATAAATGATTCCGAAATTATTAAAATGATGACGAAACGGTCATCGATTCTTCATAAATATTACTTATTCTTTCAACGATAAAAATCAATACGACATCGATATTTTATAAAAATATATGCGTTGTACCGTCAAAATTCTAGATAAAATCATAAGAAGGAAGCCGATAACGCGATTGAGAATCGGTAGGTAACAAATTTATGCGTATCATATCTACGTAAAATGTAAAATATGTATTTTCAAATATATTTCAACGATAAAATTATGAAAATTTTCAAATTCATAATTCTTATTGTAACGAAAATGTAAAGCATCGCGTCGAATTTTCCAAAGATCGATAAATTTTGAATTTTCGAAAGTGATCGTTAAATACGATTCCTATGAAATGCCGATGAATCGGTAATAATAATTCGTTATGAATAGCAATATTGATAAATGATGTTAGGATATATTTCTCGTCTCGGAGCCACATACCGCGTTAAATCGTAAATAAATGGTTGCCTATCTAAAGACATAAATAATTCGATAAGCCTCCGGAGAAAACGCTAGTTTCGTATTTCGTTAATAAATAATTTTCATACCGCAAATCCTCGACCAGCTATCGAAAGTCGCTCTCGAGTAACTATAATAACTATAATCGCGAAATTGGAAAAAGCTCCCTGTTTTATTCCTAGTACCTGCAAAAACCACCAGTAAAATCGAACGGGTTCCGTATGATTACGCAATAAACACGCACCTGCTGTCGTCGCTAGTATGATCAACAGTATGGCGAATCTGCCCAGAGCCGAGATCGCTGAACTCATCTCCACTCGTTATAGGCTCTCGTATTTCTTTCGGGCTTTGATAATAGGCGCCTCGGCGTTTCGGCTTCGGCTCTGCAACGGTGAAATAGTGGCCGTCTTGTTTAGCCCTCGGGTGTCTTCTTCATTCTCCTGCTGTTCCTCATCCTGTAACAGAGGTACGCAGAACGTCATTGCTTTCGATCTCGTTACTCGCATTAGCGCTTTATCTTACAGCGTTAATTTTACGATGGATTTTACGCGAAAAGGGGCCAATCTACGTATAAAGAGACCATTTTCTTTCATTTTCTTTCTTTCGTACCTGCCGTTGTTCTCAAAGTATAGTTATAAAACATTAGCAAAAAACCATTATTGCGTTACTTTTAGAATTATTTTATTGTATGGAACATTATTTAGAAAACAAATTACAATGAAAAAATCTTTTAAAAAAAATACTACTCGTTTAAAATACTACTTACGTGTCTCTAGAGGCTAACTCATTACTCGTTACAATATCGATCAAATAACTCGATTGTTAAATTATTAAAAAATAAATATTAATAAAATCTAACCACTACCGTATATAAGGGAGACTTTTATATTTTATATTAGTTTGAAATAAAATATGCAAATATATAGAGTGCTTTTTTAAGAGCACGTTCCGTCAAGCATCATTTAAATGTACATGAAACAATGTGAGCTGATAGTTCAGGTGGAATTCGGAATGAGAGATCCTTTTATTCTATAATATACATAAAATAGCCCAATTATTATTACTAGCTTCAAATTTAATGTTTCTTTTTTATAGGTTAAAACAATATTTTCAGAAATATTTCCATTATTTGATATAAATTTAAAATTTACATATCAACCTTATTGGATAAATTGGTAATTAAACATTATATTTTTAAATGATTATTTATATTTAAATTATGTAGAATTAATTTCATGAATTTTATTTAATAAAAATGCTTTTTACGTATATTAAAATAAAATTTTTTTCAATTTGATAACTATAAATTAATATTTTAAAACTAATTCAAAGTTTTATTCTACTCTTTAATAATAAAGTAAATATAAAATAGTATAATAATGTAATTTATTAAATTCTTATATTTTTTAAAAATGATGTTCCTTTATAAATCTGTATCTACGTACTCGAATAATTATGAATTATTAAAATATGTTTTTATCACTTATGAATAATTTTAGTAAAAATATAAATGCATCGCTTACGAATTTAGTATGGATTATTTCATATTTTGACTTTATATTATAGAAAACTTATTTAGATTTAATGAATTTTTTTTTAAAGATCTTATATTCTCTAATAAATAAGTTAGTAATGTTTTAATCTTGCTAGTCATTTCAATTAACGTAGTATTAGTAATTTTTATTAATTATGCGAGAAATAATTGAATGTAAATAATTTGAATTTTTATGTTATATTTTTCATTTCTTTTCACAAGTTTTCTATAATTGTTAATTAAGTATTCGAAATAAAAAATTTATAAGTTGTCTATTTATGTCGAACTATTAAAAATATTTATTTATGTTCTTAATATTTTGATTTTATAAGTAAATAGTTATTATAATCTTATCGATAATAATGTAAATTTCTTTATTGCATACAATTATATCTGCAATTAGAATTATACGAGTAACTTTGTTTTATAATACAAAACATTAGTTTTGCCATAAATTTTAAATGTACACGTGTACTATAATACACGTATCATCGTATTTATCAACTTTTACCCATTGAAAAAAGCGATAGTTTTATATATGTATCACTTAAGACATTATTATACCATTTTATTTAAAAAAACACCATTTTCTAAATTAATGTCAAATCAATATAAAAGTGTTTGATTAGAAAAATGAGTATAAAAAAAGTTAATATTTAAAATGTTTATATCGACATAAATTTTCTATAAAATTTAATATAACTCTTTTATTTAACCGAATGTAACCTAGACAAGTATTTTAAGAAAAAATTGAGATCAAATACGAGCGTAACAAGTTAAACAAATAAAAGTTAAAAAAGTTACTTTAGAAAAGTCAGCGTAGAATAATATCATGGTGTGAAATGCAAATTTATCTTCATATATAACCTAATTCGAAAAGTATGAATACTTGTTCCAAGGTATTTTCAATGAAACAACATTGCGTACAGGCAATGCTTTCAATGTAAACAGCGGGTTCTCCCATAATCATAAAATTCTCTGATTCGATTTACGGAATCATCGCGCAAACGTCTACCCGTAGATTTCTGACACCAATAAAATCTCCATCTCTTGTCATTGCTCACGGGAACGTGGTGCGATTCGCATACAAGTCATCTATATACTCGCAATCCCTGTTGACCCTAAAAACCTTTCCGCCTCAAACATCGTAAATGGGACAACGTACGTTCGTAAAGAAAAGGATGAGCGACGCAGACTTGCGTGGCAAACTTGAAAGAGTAAAATTCTCGTTCGCGGTTATAAGAATGTAACTAGAAATGGAAACAGTACCAACTTTTATACGTTTAGCTTTTGAACTAATTTTACTTAGTTTTCATGCCTGTGTGGAATATATCAGAGGTACTTTATACCATAGTTACGATAAAGAATAAGTAGTTCCGATCTGGGTTTCTACAACTATTATAACTTTTCGTTCAATTTATATTTACTCATCGAACTCGTGAAAGTTTCATTTGATTCTAATTTAACGTTGAAAGTATTTGAACGAATAATATATTTTTCATGAAAAACGAAATTTTCACGAAAAAGTATCAATATTCTAGTTATGGATAATTATAACCCAAGAGAACTATTTTATTGATAAATAAATAGCCCAGAGTAAAATATTTTATTAGCTGAATTCTATAATTTATATGCTTTCATATTATTTATTATAATAATATTTAGATAAGTCAAAATTCGACTCATATATATATATATATATATATATATATTAAACTAGGGCTCACCGTTTTATTAATCATTATGTTAATTTTAAACCAATTTTTTAAAGTATGAGAAAATAATTGGCATAAATTAAAAAAATATTACGGTATTTATCTTTTTTTAATTCAATAAGTATAGATAAATTTTCACTTATTAATAAATAATCAATTTTAAAAGTAGCGTATATTTAAAAATTTACTTGATAACATTAAAATCAAAAGTTGAAAATTTCCTGTAAAGAGATTTCTAAATGTAAAAAATGATCTTAACATATTTAATCAGACGTGAGATAATTTTTCCAAGTTTTATTCGATAAATGTTAACAAATTACCCACGATTAAAATGTTTTAATTCACAAAAAATTTTCCTACCTCGACAAAGAAAATAGGCAAAAAATATATTGATCTCGAAGGTACTATAATCGTTACTCTATATAAAACCAAAAGCATATCATAAAAAGACCACTGTTAAATGTCATGGACGACCATAGACCAGACTAGAGCCAATCGAAGTCAACGATGCTCTTAACCTATAACTCAGTTACCACTCGTGTCTGTTCTTTATAAAAAAACGAAAGAAAATACACCCTCGAGAATTGTAAGGGTAGTTTTTTAACACCATTGTCTTGAGAATACAAGTTGTTATGTTTTGTCTTTGGAAAATATCAAACGTATAAGCGTGCAAATGTCAATAATATTAGGTTTCGAGTTTGTAAACATATTAAAATTAGAAAAAAATGTTAACTGAGTTATTGATCATAGGTTGTAAACATAATGTGCAATAATCGATGACGTAAACTTGAACAACTTTTCCATAAACAATTGTCCTGTTGCATGAATACTTTAAACGTGAAAAGGGAAGAGAGTGATTTTATAAGATAGAAAATTTGGGAAAGAGAGAGGGGCAGAGTGAGAAAATGAGAGAGAGAGAGAGAGAGAGAGAGAGAGAGAGAGGGAGAAGATTGAGTAAAAGCGAAGAGGCAAGGGGTAAAAAGAAGGTAAGAACATTCATAAGTATTCAGGCAATTGAACAACATATTTTTAATTTAATAAAGAATCATTTAGCGATGTCATATATATTCATCAACATAAATCACGTTACATCGTTTCGTATTTTTATCAGAATTCCGTTTAAATATTATACATAAAATTAATTTCATTAGTTGATACTCGTTTATGTATATATTGTGTTTATTTTACATACAAAGTAATGCATAAATTCAATTATTAAATTTGATAAATAATATTTTCATTCGTCAATGTTAATGTAATAATAATAGTTTAGTATGATATATTGTACTTTAAAATATAAGATTTTATTCATATTTTCCATCTCAACAATTCATATTATATTAACGGAAATAATCAGCGTATTTGATGAGAATCAATCGCAGATTCTGTAGTCATGTGTTAGTATTTATCGAATCCACGTCAGCTTATGAAAAAGCTATTGTTTTTTCTTTGATTCAAATATCAGAGACATATTTATTCACCTAATTGAGTATTTTGAATGTATAACATCAGAGAAACGAATAGAAATGAAAATCGATAATAATAATAATCATTATTCTAGAAATTGAGAATCGACGATATTTAGATCGAAAGAATAACGTAAATTGAGAATATGAACGACAAAATATGATATATTTTGTTTTCAAGGTATAAAACAAAACATTTAATTTGACATATTGTTAATTCAAATTTGGAAATATATAATATTATAGTATTAATTCACATTTTTTGCAAACCTGCGTATATAATTCAGTTAAAATATTGAATAAAATTTTTTTTTTTATGTAATATAATTTAGATTTAGAAAAAATTACTTTGATGAATTTAGAATTAAAAGTATGAAGAAAATATTTATATACTAAAGAAAATATAAAATTTTTTTATACATTGATAGACTAAAAAAATATATTCGAACAAAAAATATGATTTTCAAAAATTTATGATTTTTATATTCATTTTTTCAAAATTTTTAAAAAGGAACTATATAATTTATTATTAACTATAATAAAATATTCGTTTAAATATTCAAAATAAAGTGTAAAGAAAAAAAAAGTTAACAAAAAGAAATGAATGAAGATAAAAACTGGTAAAATGATAAAAAGCTTTGGATTTCTACTTTAAAAGGGATTTAATTTATATTAATTAAAACTAAATTTTGACAAGCACTTTTATTTACATTTTTCTGTATAATATGAAATTTTATATATAAAATTAGCGTACTCTTATATTAATTTTTGTATTCTATAATTATTACAGAAGATAAAACAATTATTTCTATAAAAAAGTATTTTTATATACTAATAATTAACGAGTTTCCTTATAAATAAATCGATTAATGCAACATCGAACTATGTCTAAATATGATGAATAAGAGCATAAAAAATTAATTTTATACAATTTTTTGAATATTGTTCTATTTTAGACAATCCTAGTAAAAAATACAATTAAAATTCTAGACAACGTAGTATTTATTGAAATGTCAAATTAATTTAAAGTAAGGCTTAATTTATTTTAAATATATCCATGCACATAAATTTAGAATTGTTAATTTTAGACAAATTTTAAATTATTGTATAGAACATTAATTTTATAGTAATAAATTTAAATATTTAATGTAATATAACAATAAAAATAGTTTCGAAAAATATAATAATGACTAAAATATATAGAAATTAATTAGAAGAAAGGGAGAAATTCCGAATAGTTAATGTCGATAATTTAAGCAAGATTTTTACTTTCAGTTTCATATAATAATTGCTTTTCAGTTTTGTAGTTATTTACTTTAGATCATAATATTTTTATTAGATAATCATTTAGATATTAAAATTTCCATTCTTTTTAAAATAAAGTTAAAATCTATATTTTATGTACATATATACAAATTCTCGTCAATATCGTACATTATGGAAAATTTATATGTGGAATAAAGACTTTTATTTTAAATAATGTAAGTACTATAGAATTTTTGTAAAACTTATAAAAATTTATGAATAAATGATATAATTTTATGAACTTTACTAAAATTACTTTAAACGAATAAATACATATAGTTCTGAAATAAATATACAAATTTTAAAGTTATTCAATATTTTTAAATTGAGTAAAATAGTTTACAGTATAGATAAATTATAGTTCTATGTTCAAAAGAAAAATTTAACATTTAACCGTGCAAATAATATTTCTATATCTTTTACGCATAAAACGTATTTGACATATATTTTATGGAAATTAATAAAATATATTATTCGATGATCAAATTTTATTAAAAAATAATTAATTTGCCAAAATAAAGTTCTTACCGTGTAGTAATTTTAGGAACAATAGTTATTTTATCTGTATTAAAATACATAATAAATTAACGACAAAATTTATAAGTTTACCGATTTCGTAAAAAAATTTATCTAAATATTTCAGGTTTTGCGTAAGTCAGTAGACATCGCAATAAAAGAAACAGATGAATAATCCAAAAATAAAACTAAAAAAAAGGAGAGACACGAGAGCAAGAAAAAAGTACTTCCATTGTAATATTTTCGCCCGTTCGGATGATGAAAGTTTCCCGAGTTTGAGAATCTACAGAAGTTACAAAAGTAGACATATACCAGATTTGCACGCATACGAATATAAGTGTAAAATGTGCGTGC
This sequence comes from Dolichoris vasculosae, assembly GCA_018907195.1. Lineage (NCBI taxonomy): Eukaryota > Metazoa > Arthropoda > Insecta > Hymenoptera > Agaonidae > Dolichoris > Dolichoris vasculosae. The sequence goes on from JACCHY010000015.1 coordinate 1,273,277, forward strand.
GTTTGTTCTTTTAGTCACATATATATATACATATATACATATATAAATTTATGTACGTATATTTATTTACATATAACAGACGTTTAACTACAGATATTATTACACCGGTTGCAATTTATATTTCATTTCTGTACCGGATAGGTCATTCTCGTCACTAGCTATTTTTCTACTGGTAAACTTTTTCCTCTGACCTACCTTCACCTATATATATATATATGAAGGATAAGAAAAAAGAGAAAATGCTAAAAAAGCCAAAAACAGACAATACAAGAGAAAGAAAGAATTTCACATGGTAAAAAAGAGCAGCGCGAGTGAGGCAGAAAACGAGAAAAAAAACGAGGAAAAAACGAGGAAAAAACTAAAAAAAAACGAGGGAGGAGGGAAACAAGGGCAATAAAGGGGTGGAAAGTTATCATTTTGACGCACCAGGGAGCAGACGGGGCGATTTATCACCATGAAATGTTACCCGCCGCTTACAGAGTTGCCATTCCCTCTCTTTCGCGGCTGTGCGCAGCTTCGATGGTCCTCCCCGCGTTATAAGCAGCACCGAGATATATATCCCGGAGTGCCTCGCGCACCCCAATAGAGTCCGATGTTTATTTACTAATGAACGTTTAAAGGATGGGGCGGAGGAGGTCGAAGGCCGCAGCTCCGAGCGAGGAATTTCGCTAAGGCATTCCATGTGTAAAAGTCAATTTGGGATCGTGACTTTTATCGTCCTTTCTCGAATCGGGGGAGGCTTTACGATATTTATATGACGTTGTCGTCGCGCTTTGCAACTTACGCGAATATACACAAGGATATGATAAAATATGTGTCGCTTCGTTGCATCGATGCGAATATCGTTATGAGAACTCGATACGATGTATTAAGTATCGATGTACGCTGTTTAATTCAAATTGTAAAATCTATCGAATTGAAATTTTTATATATATCTAAATATTGAAAACTCAAAGTACTCGATAGTTTTAACCGCATTTATTTTTCTCCATCGGAAAAACTGAAGCTTGAGAAAACTATTAAAATATTATGCTGTTGGTTAATTTTAAACGCAAGTGTATTTAATTAATTAACAAGAGCACAAAGTAGCTTCGCGATTATTTTATTTTTATTTGCGAATTAAATAACGCTCACGTTTATTTTATAAATGTGATTTATAAGAAAAAAATATTTAAAACGTGATAAAATATATGAAAATATTAACGTAAAGGAAACGAATAATGTTATAAAAATAAGAGTATTATTAAAATTGCAATCAAAGCGAACATTTTAATTATATTTGAATTTAAATAAAATGTTTAAATGTATGGTATTTTTGCTGTCAAAATAACAAATTACTAAGAGAAAAACTTTTGTTTATATATGTCTCAATTAAAGGTATTATCGTTAATAAAAGTATATGAATTTCGAATAAATTAGTTAAATTTTAATTCGATGATAACTATATCTTTATCTGTCATTATTTACCAAATTGTTTTTTTATAATATTTAAAAAAAATAATCCGCGATTACTTAAAATCGGTATTTTGAGAAATAAAAATTCCGATATGACGATAGGAACCGATACTAAAGAAGAAAATTCTTCATCCAAATATTTTTTAACGAATGAAATTATCGTTTTACTATTCAATTATACTTAATGTTACGATTACGCCTTAAGTAATATATACGAGATTCGTACAGTATAAAATGAACCATTTAAATAGAATTATCGAAAATTGAATCAATCCAAAATATTGGATTTCAATTATTCCTAATTATAGTTTAGAAAAGTATGGTAGCAGCAAACATTAGATACCGTGAGTATACAGTCAAGAATCAGAAAGACGATGTTTGAACTATAATCGCATTCTTGACTCCGTATATCTTACCAGACCCGTGTTTTCCCACTTGGTAGTACGTTCCTGGAATTTTCGTTACGGCGAAAATCCTCATCGTGTCTTGCGTAAGCCGCTAAAATCGGCTGGATTTTCCGGATGCTTGCGAAACCGCATAGCTCCTTTAATTATATCATTTTGTATATCGCCGAGCATCAAACGTATCAGTGTGAAAAAGTAGAGTAGAACCGTTACGACGTAATTACATTTCCAGATTTTTAATTTTTTTACCGAATTTTACGTTCGGTTCTCCTCGAATTCCTTTGTTTCGAATATCTCGCAATAACGTTTGGAAAATATTGCGATCCTCTGATGGGATGAGACAACAGAATTATTTATATCGGAAATACAGCGAATGTTCAGCGCTCAATTATGCCCTTGATATACTTTTATTCGCCGTTAAAGGATTCAACGAGAAGGAAATTTTTTCATTCAAACATTCAACCCATCGGCCTCGTAACTCCACATTTTATTTTTAACGAGTCGCAGAATAGAGACGATATCCCACTTCTCGGACGTTGACAGCAATCTATCGCTTTAATCTACCAATTATCTCGAATAGATTTCGCATCCGCTTATTATTTTATCCGATATCGTTTAAGCCTTTTTATCATGGATTTATCGATGACTCTCTTCGGGGATACTTGGTTCATATTTATTTCGTTCGCAGAAGACTTAGAAGGGTTATCGAAGACTTTTTTAGCTGTCAGCCTTCGAGTATCGATTTCCTCTTTGGATTTGTATAACTGCGTTATCTCGAGAAAAAATGCACCGCTGATCGTTAAAACTTACCCTTCGATTTCCTTTGGTTTCCACGGAAATACTAGCCACAACGCCAATGAGAAATACCAAATACGTTTGCCTTCCATCTCTTCTTCTTTCGGTTTACTCACTTTCAATAACTATTGTCAGTCGAACGGACGTTTATCCCGATATAATTTCTCGACTATCCACCCGAGTGTTGAGCGTCGTTCTGGCTTCTGACATTTCAACACTGTTTAAGTTGCACCAGGAATTCGAAAGACCAAAAATCTACCCAGTGTCTGCTTTATTCTCTGTTCCTCCGATTCCTACCACCGACTCGGCGCATTCGTATATTCATTGCTCGTGCATTTTTAACGGTGTGGCGTGGAGAATCCGTGAAATTGAGATGTCTCTACTCAGTTTGCGATTCTACAACCGACTTGTAAAATATAATGTTACACGATTATTTAATTTATATTGTAAGTTTTATTTATTAAACAATTAATATCAAACTAGCAACATTTATTAATTTTAAATAATTTTTTAATAATTTTTAAATAATTCTTTTAATGTTATGAACAAAATATTATTAAAGATGCTAATACACGATTCCCGGTTTCCAAATATACATTGTACGTAAAAATATCGTTATTTCACGTTTAACTAATATTTAAGTAAGAAATTTTTCGTTATATTTGACATTAAAAAAATTTAAGAACTTGAATAGTTTTTATTTATACTATATTACTTATATGACATTTAGTGGGATGTAGTTTAAAATTTTGAATATAATTTATATGAGGTCGTTAAATATCGAATGATATTTAATAAAAGATAAGTTAATGGATACTTCGTTAAAATATAAGATAAAGTTAATAGACTCATAAAGTTAACGACATTTTTAGAAATTATCTATGTAAATGGATAATTAGTATAAAATATTCTTAAGACATTTCATATTTTTTAGCGAAACATTCTTTATAAATTCAAAATTTAATTTTTCTTAAATAATAGTCTTATATAATAGGATTAATCTATTGGATAGATTTAAAAAATGAGAAGAATTTAACTAAAAGAACTAAATATTATTATTATACGTCGGTTAAGAATATTCAAAGTTCATTAATTCATACATTTAAAATATTAAACGTATCGAATAGAGTAGAAAATAATTGATTGAAACGACTAAAGATCTATTCTGATAAAAACAATAAGCAAGCATTTTATTTAATTAAGTTCTAGAATACAATAGAAGAAGAAATTCATTGAAATATATTAATTAAACTACACTATTATTTCAGTTAAAGAAATGAAATAGTCCTTAAACCAAGGAACAAAATGAAACATCGTATTAAATTAAACTTAAGTCAAATACGTTGAAATGAAATACCCTCGATGCATTTAACTTTAAGTAGAAAATAATGTCATTTCTGTATTCATGATGTATTGGAAATTTTTCATTTATATAGTAACAGTTAAAAAATTTTAATTTATTAAATATTTATTTCATTATGGTAGTCGTATTTATTATAAAAATCATAAGTCATATTTTTAAAATCAAAGTTGCTTTATTCATGAAAATAAAATATTTATATAATTTCTGTTTAAAATATAATAGATATTATTAGTTATGTCATTTCACACATTACAGTGAACGAACACGATGAATTCAAAGGCATTTTATTACTAATTTATTAAAATTAAAATAATGAAATAAAAGATATTATTCTATTAACATATCAGAATAATAAATTAAAATAAAAAATTTGTTGAAATTTAGCGGTGTATACAAAATATATATTTTTAATTCACGTACACTGAGATTTATATTTAAATTTTAATTATTAATAAAAAAAATATTTTATACTTTTAAAATAAAACGAATTTTGAAAAAAATTATTGAAAAGAAAATTTTATGATAAAAATTCTAGATAAAATATATGCAGTAGTAAAGAATATTCAACTTAAATTTTTATTCTTTCAAGTAGAGAATAGAGTGACGTAAATATGTTATTTCTTTGAACAAGTAAGAAGAATTAATATTATTCCAATAGCTTGTATTATATTTATAGGTTTTAAAATTATTATTTGACTTATAATTTTTTTAACAATGATATTTATTTTATTTATTTTAATATTTATAATCTGATCATATATTAACGATTATATATCGTTATTTTTATTATTTATTTTATCGAAAAATTATTATATTAATGAAATCTCTATTTTTCTTATTTCTTGTATATATTTATAGAAATATAATATTAATTGCATGTGTTGTATATATGTATATAAATTCCCATACAACATCTTAAATAACTTTCAATTCAATTTAAATTTCAATTTAATCTTGTTATATTTTTTGTATAAATAACGAATTTGAATATAAATATTTTCTTTATAGTAATCAATATAATAAAATACTATTGAATTTAAGTTACATTATTTATTAATATTGAAATCATTATTGTATATTAATTATATTTAAATAAATTAAAAAATGTAGATTTGCTTTGATCGAGATAACCGTATTGTTTAACAATAAATTATTAGTAAAAATAAAAATTAAACTTTTTACAAAATTTTCATCTCATCTTTATAACGTTTATACAAAATATTTATACAAAATATTTCAATACAAATGATAAAATAAACTTGTTTTATATTAGACGTTATGAATATTTAATAAGCGTATCTAAAAGATATTCGAAAAATATGGAGTTGATTTCATACGAATATATATATATATATATTTCTCTAACAAATCTGAAACTTATATTTTTAAGTATATTTATTTTTTTTTATAGATAATATTTAAATTTATTGTTAAAATCTTATTTATTTGATAAATCTGAATACACGGTACATTTTTTTTTATTCTCACAACATCTTCAAATAATTAAATTTCCACGTATATTATTGGAAACTTATTGAGTTAAAATAGTAACAATTATTTAAATATATACGTTTAGCACCTTTTATTTAAGATTAATTATCTGCAAATATTGTAATACACTATCCAGCTGACAGATGTAATCATATAATGTGAAACATAGCGCTCATAACGACCACCTGTTTATTTACTGTACCCGCCAATAAACCTCGAGTACTTAACCACAGATCGTGCAAACTTTTAACGAAAAACGTGTATAACTTCGAGCACTGTAAGCGATATAATAAGTTTTATTATTATTTACAATATTTACATTTATAAGCGTTAAACTTATAATAAATCTTTGAAATTATTAATTTAGGTATTTAGTTATTAGGTATTGGATTTTAGATAATTATAATAATCGATATTTTCAATTTTGTTTACCGAATCCATAATATATTATTTTTAGGTATTTAAAATTAAATATATTACACACATAATTAGAAATTACTCATCGGACAAAAACAATTTTCCGATGAGCGAATTTATTGAAGTGGATTTTCATACATTGTATGAACTGTGCATATCATCGCGTAGCATAAAGAAATAATTTTGCAATTTAAATATTCAATTAATATTTTCAATTATTAATTATATACTAAAGTTATAAATTTTATCCGATTTGTATTTCTGTGATTAATTGAGATTTGAAGGCAGTTAATAATTCTCCTCGTTATTTTTTTCTTATTTTGACACTTTCCGTACAAATAATTGATCTTCTTAACGATCCATGTTAAAACTATTAATTATGGAAATTTTTGAAATCTGCAATCATTTGTTATATTAATGGTAGTAACGGAACCAAGAAAACGTTTCTTTTATATTTGTGTACCTTTGTAAATTTACGTAAAGGTATTCTTTAATTGTTATTAAATATTAATATGTATAATATTAATTATAGCATACGATTAAAATATTTGTTTATATGTATATACATATATAATATATATATATATAGTATTTATTGAAACTATTAAATATTAAAGAATGTAAGAGATAGTTTTTATTTGAAATAAATAGTTATCTTTTAAGATCGAAATGTTATAAATACCTAAGTAGATATTTTATTTTTAAAATTGTTCAATTGTTTATAATCGATCGATCAATAGATTTTCAAATAAATATATATCAATGATTTAGATATTAGAATTATTAAAAATTTATTTATTATTTATATTTAACGATTAAGATATAATATCGTCATGGAGGAAAAAATAAAATATATCAATATATTTTCCAAAATTGAAGGAATAATTATTAAAACTTTAATAAAAATATATGGGAGTTAGTAAATGTGTGTTTGTATATTTCTTTATTAAAGTAGAAAATATATTATTTTTTTAATACATCTAAATTTGTGTACTAGTTTCATTAGAATCCAATATATTTATTTTAACGCATGTTCAAATAAAGGGTTAAAATATTTATTAAGCAAGGACGCTTTCAAATCATTGATTTTCATTCCGAATAGAGTTGATTTTATGTACTTGCGAACAATTGTGTATAAATCGCAAGATGATATTAAAAAAGTCGCTATTATCATTAAAGATTATTATGCTCGGATAAAGACGCCGTTTCTCTCCGTATTCCCCATATCAATGTGACATCTTTTACCGACAGTCTTCCCGCGGGTAGCGCCAACAGCTTCACGAAGTCGCAATCTACGACATGAAGCTGTTTCGTATTCGGAATGTATGCCCGAGGCAAACTCGGTGCTACTACTAACGTTGATGCAGGTGTCGGGAGGAGTGGTCCAACATCCAGGAACTCTTCTTCCAAATGAACACTTTCATGACCGTAATCTTTCGTAATAAGTGAAGTTACAGTACGACCAGGAGTCATAGTCTGGCTATAAAATTCGAAGCTAATGGTCTTCGCCTTTGCGGATGTTCTTAAGGATAATTTTCTGATTCTATTTACTTTTCAAGGACACGTAACCTTTTTACCGCTTATCGATACAAATAAAGGATATGCTTGTATACAAATCTTAACGACGGTGTTCTTCTTACGTATTTACGTATTCAAATTATTTTAATGCATATTTTAAATATATATTAAATATATAAGTTGCGTAGAAGATAAAAATCTTTCTAATTTTATCGTATGCTCTTGATAATTTTTAAACCAAGATTATTAAAAAAATTTATTCCTTTATATAATGCGAATCTGATTTTTTCTCGTGAAAAATAAATGAATCATGTAAATTATCGGGATTAAATTTTTAGAAATATAATTGATAAATTTTTTTTGCGTTGTGTATAATTAGTTACACAAAATTTTATCGTATTTGTATAATGAACTTACTAACGTGTTTGACAATGTCAATTGAAAAACATAAAGTAACATTTCATTTTCCTGTTTTTCATTACATGATGTTTATTTTTGGAAATTAATTATATTATGTAAATTACTTCGTAAAATCAATTGGAATTCGCAAGCTTCAAAATTGAAATTATATAAATTTGAGTGACTTACAAACACGTATGGGACGATATCACATATGTAAACCTGAGTTCGATTAATTTATAATTTAATTGATACCGATTGTTAGTTATCCTGATACAAATTAAATCCTCAGATTTCAACTAGTTATGTATTAATAATAGTAATAATTTTTTTAAAATTAATCGTTATTTGGATGTTTTTGTCAACTAAAATGTTTTTTAAAATAAATCATTGTAATATTTTTATTGATTTAGTTTAATCAGAGCACAATGCGATACGTTGTAATAAAAATATTTTACTGCATATGTGATTTATCGAAAATAAGTTTATATTATTCTAGCGTTACACGGTTAACCAAATTTAGAAGATTACTTTACTAAAATCTAAATATACATTCTAATTAACTATTTACATATATAAAATATTTTATTTTTAAACATGTATCTTTATTATATTTGTACTAGCTTCGTAGAAAGGAACTCGCCTTTCTTGTTGATAAAACTTGCTTTTATGTTCATCATAAACAGTACAAGTAAAACAGCTAAGAAAATGTCATAAAAAGGGAATGGAAATTTAACCATCATTCATAACACACTTTTATTTTTTCTTCATTACTTAAAAAACAAATGAGCTTTCACAAATTTTTATATTAAAACCCATTTTTTCAATTTTTTCCGAGCATATTAAAAATATTTGCGTATAAATTTCATAAATTCTTATAATATACATGTTGGTAGAAGTATTGCAATTTTTTTTACTGATTATATAATAAATTGATTCAAATTGTTTCATCACTGGAATCCTGAAGTATGGTATTGTCGATTTCTTTTTTAATCAGTATTTATATTAATCTCCTTTCTATTCGTATGATGAATATAAATAAACTGTAATTATTACCGATAAAACTTGGAGGCAATATACAAGGAGGCAATGTAATGAAATTTTAAATGAATTGTACAAAAAAATTAAACCATCTAATTATGCTGGAGTTACGATTTATATAATTTTTTATTAAAAATAGTTCAAATTTTTTTTTGAAAAGCTTAACTTATAGTAGTTTTTAAAAATTAGCTTTTAAAAAGTAGAAGTGTAAATGTCGCTTATAACATTATTGATAGCTCCCATTTCTTAACTATGAGTTTCTATTATATAATACAGTAACGTTGTTTATATTCAAGGGTATAGAAGAATTAGTATGTTTAAAAAATTTATATTTCATCTGTGACAATAATGAAATCATAAAAAAAATATATTAAATTCAGAAAACTGTAGCTAGAAAAATATCGATATAGAAATAAATATAAATTTTATCACTGCTATTTAAGAATGAAATAAATACAATATGTACATAATATTTTTTAACCATATATTTAATTGGAATAATGATTCTGTGTACAAGAATACTTTTATTAAAATTAAATTGGTTCAAAAATTTAGAATATTAAATAATTATAAATGGAATCTTTATTTTATCTTGTTTCATAAAGCTAATGTAAAACTATTGAAAAATATGTATTATGAATATTAAAAATATATATAAGAATATAAAAATTCTAGATTAAGATAAGAAAGTAATATGGAACTGATTTTTAAAAAATTTAACGTAACGACGTATGTTCTTAAAAAAAAATATTTATTATTATCATCGTTTTAAATAAATTATTTTATGTGAATTTAAATACTTTTGAATTGAAAATTATTTTCTTTATACAATTAGTGAATAAATGGTTCGATGTTTTTCTTGGAATTTTACGCTCTTTAATCATATTTCTAACAATAATAATAAGTTTTAAAACATTTATTATTTGTATGAATACTTGAAAATAAAATTTTATAAACTATCATCATCATTTATGAATAATCTATGAATAATATTTTTACTTTGTATTTAGATAATTTTTTGAAATGTACGAAGGAATTTTGAAAACCTGAGTTAGTCAACTTTTTACTTTATATTAATATTATTTATTTCAGGGACTATTTTAAGCTTGCACAATTTTTCTTAATCTAAAAGTTTTACGTTCCTTGGTAGCAGCTCCGCACGTTCGAAATCCGTGTAAATTAATGCAGCATAGATCCTAAGGCTCGCGCAAATGTACATTAACGAATTATCGCAAGCCATAATGCAGGATTTTGAAAGGTTTAAAAGCTTTTAAGGTATAGTCTTTTGAGAAATGCTATATAATATATAAATTCAAGTGCGACGTACGTAATAAATTTTTTTCATCAGGTGACAGTTTAAGCACACTAGAATTTTTTTTAAATTATAAATCTATGTTTTAAAGAAAATTTACCTTATCGATCACTACTAAAATTTAGTTATTTATTCATATATAAATAAGTAGTTCAATTTTCTGTAATCGAGTTCTTAGATTATTGAATCAAGTCATTATCGTACTAACAAGTAACCACTTTGCCTACAATAAAAAGTATACAATGAATGAATCGATACAAAATTCGTTCAATAATTATAATTTTTTTAATTGAATAATAATGTTTACATATTTTATATTTAATTTATTTTACAATATTTTATTTTTGTAATAATCGATTAATTTTCAAACCTGATGGTATAAAAAAATATTGAAGAATTAATCTGCAAAATACGTATAGATTATTTACAATTCAACATTTACAAAATATAATAAGTTTTTTTTATATAAAATAGAACTTCAAATATTAAGATTGATCAAAGATTTACATTTGAGTGAATTTAAAATAATGTCCTTTTATATATATTCCTACCATAATAAAATATCAAATATCGTAATAAATTTATTAAGAGCAATATTTTCACGGTACTGTTCATTTTGAACTTTTAATAAGTAAGTCAAGTCCCGACTTATGAATTAATATTTTTTTTTGAACTATATACACTAATGACTAATGAAAACTTGAGAAAGCTTTGTTACTTCAGATTCAAACTCACCAAAGTTTAATCTGAAACTATTATCTCTCTTGTTTCAAATAAGTTTTGTCTTTTTCGTACTTTCTTTTCTTTTATCTTATTTTGTTATCTAATCTTAAATACTATTAATTCTAAGTGAGAAAATAATGTTTACATAAAATCCAACTCTCAGTGATAACTTTTATTAAGCTTTGGTATTAAATATTGTTGTTTTCAGATCTATATACATATTACTGTAACATATTTATTTGTGAAAATTTTATTTTTCTATGTAAAAAAATTTTTTTTCGAATCTATATTATGGAACAGAAATTGATTTTGGTTATTTAATATTTATAAATATTTTATTATAATGTTCACTGTTATAAATTATATTGAGCTTAAAAGCTTCCTACTTAATTTCGAATATTGAAACTTAAATGATTTATTTTGACATTTATTATACGTGAACTTTAAACTATAGTTTATAAATTTACAAGTACTGTATATAATTCACTTAGATTAAGCAGTGGATTAAAGTAATAAATTAAAAAAATTAATATGTAATGAAAATAAAAATTTTAAAATAAAAATTAAAGTAATAGAAAAAATAGTACTTACATTTTGTAGGTATTCAAAGATTTTTTTAAATTATTAGTTATTCAAGCGAGTGGAGTTTCTTTTTTCTGAAGTAGTTGAAATAGGATTATGCTACTAGAAAAGTACGTATTTAATCCTATATGAATATTTTATAATTAAGTATATTATTCGTACAATATTATGTTTAGGAAACTCTATTTAGATAGAATTGATTAATCATTATGTGATCAATTGTAAAGCAGTGAACACTATAATAAAAATTATTGATATCTCTTAAGTATAATATAGTATATAATACGATATCATTTTTAATAAAAAATTATTGTCTTTATTCAAAAAATTTTTTTTTTCTTTACCATCTAGAAATGTACTAACTGTAAAGAAATTCAGAAAAATGTATATAGTAAATTTAAAAAAATTATTTTTAGGATTTTTCGTTCATGATTTAAATATAATCATTAATTTAATACAGTAAATAATGCAGTGAAAATAAAATTTAATTTTTAAATATTTATATATATATCAATATTTATACATAAGTAAAAAATATTTAAGTATTTATAATTAATATATACGTATTTTAGAGTTGAAATGCAGTCTAAGAAGAAAAAGATTTGAAAAATTACATTTATTGTAATAGGATAAAAAATTTTTTTTCTCATACATATGAATGCGAAACTTTATTTGATACGACAAAATTTTTGTATAATTATTGCAATGACACATATAACAAATTATTTAATAATATAAACTTTGAAATGAAGGTTATAAAAAAATTTGAACATTATACATATAATATTAAATTTAAGTATCTTTTTGAATACTTGATATAAATAATATGTTTGCTGTGTTACAACCGTTATTATGATAATTTTGTAGCTTAAAATTTAAGTTTTTGTAATAATATTTAACAGTGCACGAAGGCAACTATTCATGCAAAAACGTAGCAAAACAACGCAGAAGAAGAAAACAAGTCGTATTCTTCGCGCATCGATGAAAGTCGTCCTCTTTTCTTATGTTCCTCACGCTTCGCCTGTTTATGAATCTGTCTCGTGTTCGTCGCGTTCGTCGCGTTAGTCGAGAGTTTTGCGCCTTTAGATTCGTTTTCTCGTGGTTTCCAACGGGCGCTTATAAATTCATCTCTCGTCGCCTACAAAATTTTACTGTCTTTTGACAAACCCCGTAATTCGCGTATCACTGTAAAAGCAATGAGATACGAGCATCCACCGACTGGAATTACGGTATCTCGTAAATTGAGTAATCGATCGCTCGTACCTGATAATGTCTGAGGAATAAGCTCATTTTTGTTCGTCGTTTTTTTAATTGAAATAACCAAAATCGATTTACCAAAGCGACCAAAATTTATTAAGCAGGTGTCAAACTTTTTAGTTGGAAAGATATTAGAAACGAGCAATTGGAGCAAGTAATTATAAAAATGTTCATGAAAGTGGTAAACGTGATCGCTCGAAACTTTATTACATATGATTGTACGTGACAAATTATTCACTGGTATAAGAAGTCCGTATTTCGTTGCAAAAATAACTGAAACACGAGCGGGATAAGCATGACTGCCTTCTGTTCGAAAAGAGCTGCTACGCGAGCAGCGAAGGCAAAACTCAATTTTCCGTCCCTTTTCCCTGGCAACGCAACTTCAGCAAACGAGGTTACACACTCTACATTTCTCTCTCTTTCCCTCTTTCCCTCTTTCTCCATACGTCTCTTCGTTTTTGTCTCTATCTCTTGCTGACTCTTCTGGAAAGGATACGCGCACGTGGTTCACATTCGCCCCAACTCTCTCTCTCTCTCTCTTAACGCTTTTACAGTAGCGCAAGAACATCAGGTTTCCAAAATACAATGTTCACAGCAGTTATAGTTCCGCAAGTAAACTAAGGCCAGTTTGCGGGACGAGTAAATGCTTTGAGTGAAGCATTTTGATAAAATTGTATAATTTATTTTAAAACTTCAAAAGCAAATCTAATTACAACCACCATGTTTTAGACTCATTAGTAACTCCTACAAAAAAATTCAGAATAATCAAACGTAAACAATAATTTTATTTAATGATAAGTTTGTATTTCTTTTAAGATTAATTAGGTACTTACATAATTAGTTAGACAAATTACGTTTCTAAAAATGTTTTATTTTTTCAAAAACTATTGTAACGTTAATTTCGAAAAACAGCATTGATTTAATTTTTAAAATAGACGAGTTTTCTATTATCAACTTTAATGGATTTTGCATTTTAATTATACGCGGTTGAAACAACAATTTATCGATATTTACAAGTGCTCGTAGTATATTAGTCTTGTGTTAAAGTTAAAGCGTTGAAATTCAATAGGAATAAAGGTACTTTTAAATATCATCAATCTTTTAGCGCTGATACACAAGATTTTTCAAAAAGAAATATCATATAATATCATGTAATTTTATTAATACATAATAAAGTTTTGACTATAAAAATTTTAATACGCATTTACGCTATTTCAATTCACGTAGATCCTTAATCGGAAAAATTTAAAGGTTAAAGTTTGCCACAAAACATATGCTACTGTTCTGTTTGTACTAGACGCATATTCGGTTCATACGCTTCGGTGCTTTATTTCACTTTCTCTTTCGTTTTCCTCTATTTGATTAAAAGAATTGTTAATATTTGTACGAATTATATTAGGGAAACTTTGGATTTATTTAATTAATAAATTATAAACTTTTATCGCATAATTTGTGATGTATACTATAATTCACTTTTACTAATTGGGGTAGTGATATAACGATCGAGTTGCTTTTCAAGATGATGTACAAGAATGCAAATTTTGTAAACGAAATTTTGTTGAATAGCTATTATAAAGCTGAAAGTATTTAACATTGTTTAATACAATGCGAAATTGTAGTATAGATATATCAACGACAATTTAATTATTTTATTACATGTTTGGTAATGAATTGTCTTCGAAAATATAGGTAAAATTTATAAATTTAAATTTGTTTTATGTCACTTTAGTGTTATTTTTTTTTTTACTAAATGCTAAAGTAAACTTCGCGGTAAACGATATTTCGGCTATATCTAGAAATACGTTGATGAGACGTGGAATTACAAAGCAGTAAATTTAAAATCAACAAAGCTACAGGTATTTACGAAAATATTCATAAATATTTCAGACTTCGTCCTTCGTACTTTATCAATATTTAAATACCGCATAACTTGAATATCATAACTTAAGATATTAGAGAATTTTACGGTATATACGATTACAGTAATGCCAATTAAAAGCTAAACGTCGAGTTCACTATAGCTTAATGTAGAAATAATTACTCGAATGGTGTTTACTTAAAGCCAGCACTTCATTTTAGTTCACCTCATTAATCAATTAAACTTCCATTTATTTATGATGATACTTTAACTGGTTTTACAATTCATATAATTGTATTTTAAAAGATTTAAATTATTTAAAGTATTACGTATCGGTAATTAATGATAAATAATTAATTTTTATTAAATAAATACATTATTTTTACAATTCATAAAATTATTTTTATATAAAAATTAGTATAAAATACGATTAAATATAAGAACTAAATAGAAAAATTGATAACGTATCGTATTTATTAAAACGTTGATTATTTTTAATTTATATGAAATATGACTTAAATTTTTAATTTTTTAATTTTCTTTTAATTAAAAAATAGTTTATTGCCAGTATTACTCTTATTTTCAACGATGATTCTTTAAAATATTATGTTGAATTATTACCGAATTATTAATTTCACTTTGGAAAATCAAAGTATGCCAAGTTTCTTCCGCAAACTTTTTGAGGTGATCGACATCCTTCGTATGCTATTACTTTGCAACAATGTCAGAGAGTTGTCGAGAGAGAGAGAGAGAGAGAGAGAGTTTCGGCTTATACATTCTGCAGATAACGATATATGGAGCAAAAGGTTGGCTCTCCCAGTGATAATTTTTGCTACCGACAGTTTAGTAGGATTTAGTCTAGATGCATTTGTAGTCACGATCGCAATTTTGGGTTTGTTGTACGAAGTCGATCTATATTCCTCTCACTTACGACTTCAGCCTTTACGATCTTCTAATAATAATTGCTCGTGGTTCGGATGACACAAAGAAGAAAAAAAAACGGAACAAAACAATTTTCGATCCAATATATTTTTTTATAACTAAAAATTTTTTTTCGAAAATTAAAATAGATCTTATTAATGTTCAAGATTTTCTCTTTAAAAATTTATATTTTTATTTTAAACCTGTCTTTATAATGCAATTTCATATTCATTTCCATTAATAATTTAGATATTTTTTATTCTATTATATATTTATCAACAAAGATTTTTTATAATTTTAACGTGCATTATCTTAATTAGGATTTTATTTCTAAAATAGTATAATTATATAATCGTCTAAGAAAAAGTAGAAAGATTTTTAGTATAAGATAAAACAGAAAATAAAATAGGACTCTTACACGAAAATCGGATTGTCGTTACAATGCATAGATACGTTTAAGTTTAAAACCAGAAAATCTTCTAATGCTAAAGATAGAATGATATTTCTTAAAAATGCGAGAATTACTCGAGATTACGCAAATTTCTATTGATAAGAAGGAAAACAAATGGTAATTTTTGGAAAAAACATACTGTAAATTTTGGAAAAGTGTACTTTCTAATTTACACCAATTTTTTTTGATAGTATCGATATCTATTTTTTTTCTTCTATATTTTAAATAAAATCTTGAACATTTATAAAATTTAGATAGTAATAAATTGTTACAGATATAAAAATCAATAAATAAACGTTAAAAAATATAGGACATTTAAATTGTATCCAGATTTTTAAAATTTGTTACACAAGAAACATATTTAATACATATATAAGTAATTTAAAATACACATCTAATATATTTTATTCGATTTGTACGTTCTACGTATTCATTTTATTAAAATATATTAGATTAAAAAGTGTCAAAAATGTTAAAGTAAAAAATTATTACTCTGTATTTCTTTATTGTTATGATAATGGATTTTTTGTATATTATCTTATATTATTACGAGTTATATTTTCGCTAAAAATAAAAATAGTAAAGAATAGAAATTTTACTAAATAAAAACTTTATTTGATTTACGTATCTGTGTCAGATTCAAGGAAAAATTATCATCGTGGACATATTTATAAATAAAAAATATTAGCATTTGCGTATAAATCCCATTATAGATAATTAAATTGTAGAAGAAACTTGAAGCAAAATCGTTTTTGTATTATGTACGGGAATAAAATATTTATTTATCCGACGCAAAACTTTACCGAAATACGATTAAAATATTACCATTCCATTTTTAATATTCCATTCGAAAAAAGTTTGAAATGGTTAATGATTTAATATTTACCCTTCACATTAATATATAAACCGTTACTTGTACGCGTCCACATAGTATGGCATAGTATGGAGTCGAGGGCATGTCAGGTTACCCGGATTTCCCATTTCTCGGTTCGTATCCTACCGAGCGCCATTTATTCTGCCAGATCAACGACGGGTTTGCTTTTATTTTCTCGAGAAGCTCAGTCTCTTACTCTTTTCTTCTGGTCCATTTTTTTCACTCATTTTTCCTTACCTTATTCCACGTCTCTCTGGCTATCTTCTTTCTACATTTTTTCATTTTCTTCTGTTCGCACTCTCTGTATCTCTTTGTAGCGAGTCTTTTTTCCCTAATATCTCTTTCTTTGTGGCTCGCGAGCTTTGACTTTATATTAGAGTATACGTACATACTCTAATATATATATATATATATATGTATATGCATATATTTGATTTCACGTGACGTACGTACTTGTGTAAATATACTTGCGTAAGTATAAATATAAACGAAGCGAATAAGATCTTAAAACTGTGTACACGGATAAATGAGTTAATTCGAGAACAGCTTTTAATCTTTGATCATTTAAGGTCAAACAATTTAATTATACTTATACATACACTTATGTATTATGTATATTTATTTTATTTATATTAGTTATATAGTTGATCTCGATTTTAGATTAATTTCTTCTTTTTTTAGTAATCATATATTTTTTAAACAAAATAGTTTTATATAAGATACGTAAAAAGTGTAAATTAGTAATGTTATTAAATAAAACTATTTGAAAACTAGACAGAAATATGATATACATCGTGTAATGGATATAAATTTTTTAAATTATAATTGCTATTAATAACGTAATATTTGTGAATGCGTGTATAGGAAACTTCGTAAAGTTCACTGACTTCACAAACTTGGAGAATTCACATGGATGTTTAACTTCTAATTATTACTCCAATAAGTCTACCATTTATAAATAGATTATAGAATCTATCATATACATGTAAATTTTACTTATTTCACTAGAAAATTCACACAATAATTATGTATTTTCATTTTTTTTTATTATTTTTAACCAATGTAGTAAATCGTATGTAAAAAAACTATTAAATTATTCCATTTTATTTTTAAACAACCAATTTTATTCATGAACTGAAAGCAGACACATAGAATACTTTAGAAAGCACTTTAGTCAAAAAATATATTGCGAGAAAGTTGCTTGGTTATTGAGTAATTTCTAAGAGTACTTTATACTTCTTGCTTTATGCTTAGCAAGAAAGTGACGAAATCTAAGAAATGAAGCGTTAAAAGACGTAAATTATAGTTGAAGTGAAAAATTGTTCTCAGGTAAGCTAAATTAAAAGCGTCATTCTGACCGCTTTTCTGAAAGCCTCGGATCATCTCGTTCGTTTTAGAACGATTTAAATTATACTTTTTCAATCAAGTCGAAAGTTTCTTTTACATTGCTTTTCCGAACAAAGTACAATCCATTATAAACTTTTGGAAAAGCATTTTTTTAATAATTCAGTTTGATACTATGAGGTTGCACAACATTGAAAACTTGGTAATTATCGTCGAAAGAACGAAAAAAAATTTAATTACACGAATTACAAAGTAATAATCGGTATATATCGTTTATCGGTAAAAGTAACAATAGTCTGCGTTATTTATTTATAGTTTATCAGTTTTTATCGGACATTAAAAAAATCTTGCCCGTTAATCCAAGCTTATGCGCTTTACATAGTCGAACAGAGTACAACGATTAAAACGTCCGTAGGTGAAGTCAATTATTTTGATTACACTGACACTGACACATAAATTTATTATTCATTTCATCTCTCCAGTGATATTCGTTCCGCTCTTTTTCGTTTGGCGAGGAACAAAAAAGACGCAGAATAGCGAGAAAAACATCCGAGTGCAGTTAGAAATAAAAGGAGAGGATAAAGTAAAAAGGGCAACTGCCGCTCCACACGTTATTCTATTTAACACGATGTGGTACACGGGAAAAATTGCCCCTTGAAACTTGGCTAATTCGCGCGAACAAGGCGACAACGGATGCCATTAGTGACGTCACCGTCAGCTCGAATGCCGTTGACGAGTTCAAGCCGGCGCCTCCCATCGTTGGCTTTTCCTAATCGGACTAAAGTTTTCCGGTGTACGAGGCTGAATTTGTCCTTTTTTATTTACAGACGTTCCGCGAGACGTATACGCATTTCCGAGTTTTATATATTATACGCTCGGTTGAATTACGCATTACGTTAAGATGTCTAATGGTTTTTGAATTGTTAATCAACAATGCGAAATTCATGTGCGCTCGAATCCAAGATATTTTTTATTTTTAATTCTTTTATTATACAATTAAATTCCAAGTTTTTTTATTTAGATATTTATTTGGATAATAATAATCTAATAATTCTTACAAAAATAATATCGTAAGTTTCAATTTTGAAATAAATCTTATAAATTATTAGGGTATGCTTTATTCAACGATATATAATGGCAACTTCTGTATTCCTTATAGGAGTTTCGCAAGTAACGTTAATTTTACAATGTAACATTGTTTCGAGTATAATATAACTCGCGAGTGTAAGGAATTTCACTTACGTTTTAAATATGAATTTGTTTTAATGTACATTTTCATTTTTTAACGTTTCTATTAAAATTTTCAATATTATTTCTTTACATTTATTTTTAGTTAAATATTCTTCCGACCTTATTTTTAACAATTTAATCGTCTACTTTCTATTCCCTTCTTTTTGATCGCTAAAAGTATTTATTATATTATCGATTTTTCAATGTGCTAAATTATTAGTTTTTGCACTTTTTAAAAATCTGTATTTATCATTGGTACACGACTAAAGTTAAAATAAATAAATACTAAATACGATCGCATGCATAATAGCATAATAGTTATAAATTTAAATATTAATTCAATAGTTTTAAAATTCATTGGAAATTATGACCAAAAATACATAAAAAACTGTACATATATTTTTAAGTTAATTTTATTTTTTGTTTTTTTAGTTACTTTTAGTATTTTATTAAGAGTCATTTATCACAATAGTTTTAAATTAAAGAAACTAAATTGAAAAAATTAAAAAATTAAATTAAAAGTTTAAATTAAAATGACTTAATATTGCATTTTTGAACAAAGCAAAATATGTGTGTCGTATCAAAATTCAGCTTGGGATATGAAGCGAATGAGAGCGCAAGAGAAAATCAGAGAAAGAAAACCGGAGAAAACGCGTTAGACTAGATGTCCATGAAAATAAGAGGCAAGAAAATGAAGAACGAGTCTTGCAGCAACATCGAAGCACTGAATAATAAAAGCGATTAAGTTCGAATGGTCAACTGGTACACCCTTGTAGTATGTTTTAACAAAATGTAGCTTAGTTTAGTCCACCCAGAAAAATACCTCCGAAAATTTAAAAGCTCAAAAAATTTTCACTATAATTTTGAGAACCATTCAGAACTTGTGGCAACAGCGTTAACGTCGACAAGGGTGGATTCAAATTTTCATGAATTCATTCTCTCGTTTTCTCCTGAATTGACCGGATACGTTAATTTAGACCTGACCTATTTTTGTATTTTTCGCCAAAAACGTATTCAATTTAAGTAGGACTTTTGCTGTTGGGGTTACTCTTTAATTGATTGTTAAGAAGCTTTTACTATAAATGGGGTTTTTGTGCGAGACCGAATGGAGAAACGGCCGACTTTAGTATCCGACATCTTAAGCAAATTCAAGACGTTGAGTCGTTGCTTCAAATTTATTCTTCGTTAGCCAGATGAATGACTTCTTTCACAATTTAGTCAATCCTTATCCGGAATAACATAAGAAAAATGGTAAGATTTGTTTAAAAAATTTCTTATCTTAAAAATTATACCACGAATATGTTCTTTTAGCTGATATGTATAATTGATTTTCAAATTATCATTTTTTATTATAAATTCTATAATAAATTGTAATATAATTACAAAAATAAGTAGCTTTTTTTTCAAAGTATATTCAACCGGCAATAAATTATTCTTCCAAGATTCATAAATCTTTTTATTCCTTAATTTCTTCCGTTACTTCGTTTTATCTAAGTTACAAACTAACGAAGGCCACATGAAAATTATAATTTTTGTAGCTTATACGATCATTCGTTGTAAACTATTTCAGTGTTATACATAAAGGTATTTCTTAAATGAACGTTGTACTTATTTGGGTAAAACGGTAAGTTTTATTCATAAATAAAAATCAATGTATAAGTAGAATTACAATAGAATGAAAGGATAATTAAAGAGTATGTAAATATGTATATTCAAATGTAATATTATTTTACAATTATTTCTAATTAGTATTTTCTATTTACACTTCTAAAATATTAGTGTTTATTTATAAAAATTGTTTCGTATTATAATAAACGTATTCTTATATATAGAAAAAAATATTAAAAAAAATTAACATCTTGTGCAAACTGTTTAAAATAGTGTAAAGCGCATTTGTACCGTTTAAATTATGATTCGTAAAATATGTTTGCATCGTATTTAGTATTCTGTTATCATTCGTTATTTTAAATTTAAAAATGACCACATCGTTAAATATCGATAATATACTTTAAATTTTATATCAACCTATCGAGTAAAGCATGAAAAAAATTCTACGAATTTGGAAAGTAATTAAAAGGGCATAATGATTTAAGCAATTACAACAATTACAATGAGTGGTTGCTTCTCGTACCCATTAGTAATCGCTCGTCTTTCGCGATGCCTGGAAACCATTTGTGCATTAGACACGTGTATCTACGAGTTGATTTTGCACCGAATTTAAACTTTCACTCAGTCTATTAAATGAATGCTTTAAGCAGCGAAGTACGCGAACTTACGCATTATAATGACTGAAATTCCTGCGTCAACCCGAGCATAGGTCGTAGTACCTTTATTACTAAACGCCTTTGAAATTGTACAGGCCGCATGCGCATTATGGAATCTTCAAAGTCAATGGTGCACGTTTCCCTAAGTAGTACTTCCGCGAGTTGCAACAAACTGGCTTTATAATAATTCGGAGATGCCATTTAGACGTCGGTGCCTTGGAAAATCGGGGCAATATCACTACTGCATGCAAATGCATATTCACATATATTTCGATACAATGGATTTCACGATGCACGTGACAGCTTAGAAAAGATAAGTTCCCAGAAGTACCAATTTTGCTCGCGATGAGAAATTTCAGATATTCTAATTTTCTGGAGAGGTACTCGCTACGAATTATGATAATTACAGCTATAATTAACTTGTTGCGTATTTATATTTTAAAAGTATAAATTAAGGCTCAAGTGTAAACCGAGCACTTTTGTGTATAAATCAAAGTATTTTCTATACGTACACGTGTAGTTCTTAAAATAGTAATTATATTTTCATAATTCTAAAATTAAAAAGTAAATAGATATCGTGAATTTATCTTTCGTTTATTTTTGAATTTATGACTAATTATTTTAATAAATACCAACTATCCACAAAAGAATAGTTAACACGTTTCAATGATTATTACGAACGATTATTAAAATAAGTTCTATCGAATAATATAAAATCATGGATATTGGCAGAAAATATATTGAATTTTTTTTTTTAAACTCGTAAGAAGTTTTCTACGTTAATTGAATTTGCGATAAAATTAAATTTGATACCAGCAAATAATATAATATTACGTTACGATCAATTATTTATTGCAATATATTCAACATTTTTATTATCAAAATTAAATTTGAGAAACTTAAATATTAAATCTTTATATATTTTCTAGAAACATTCTATTTACAATATTTATGAAATAATTATACTTGAACGGTTTAATTAATATTATGGTTTTTTATTCTTTTCTAATATAAAAAAAATAATAATAATTTATCGTTAAATTTATTCTATTATATTTTAAATTAGTAGTAATTTTGATCCACTTTATTCATAAATACAAGTAATTACAGATCGCGATGTATTTTACAAAAATAAAATTCATAACAGCGTAAAAAAGAAGTTTTTAAAGTAAGAATGAAATGTAGTAAATGTATTTTAAAAAATTTCAAGATTCATTTATTCAAAAATATTATTCTATTGAAAATATGTTTATTCTTTAATTTGTATAACTAAAGTAATACAAAAATATTACTAATTGTATCAAATAATGGGTAATGGAAAGAAACTGGAACATATTTTTTCTATAGAAAATTAATATACGGAATAAATGGTTCATACTTTTATACGTACATACGGAGAAAGAGCGAAGCTATACTATGGTTTTGAATACATCTGCATTCGAAGCTTATACCACCAATCCGAGGTCACGATTGAGTTCGACCGGGAGTTTATTTTCTGGCTTTTGTGAGTTTCCGTACATAGGAAAACCTCAAAGGCAACTTGAAGCAACTTAACTGATGAGCAAAGTCATATAATTTCATAGAAGAGTGATTTTCATGTTTTAAAAATAAGACAAATAAAAAGTTTTAAGAGTTAGTTGCATTTCGCAGTGGAGTATTGATACATGTGTGGTTATGTTTCCAAGTTTTGCCGAACTCAACGTATATATACCAGTAAAAGTAAAAATATATTTTTTATCAAATTTACGTATCTTCCATTTATAAGTTCGTATAATTAATATTCATATAATGATGGTAAATTTTAAGTAAAATCATATCCTGAAAGTCTTGTACAATTTAACTTATTTTTATGTTTTAAGTACTAAAAAGTTATTAAATTTGAAATTCTTATAAAAACAACTTTACGATAATGAACAGAAATTTTTGTAATTTTTTAAAAATAATGATATTGCTTTAGTAATTATATTTGTTTAAAATAACGTGTAAAGTTTTTTCATAATATATATTAATCGCAAAAAATATTAAGTACAAAAGTAGTTACGTGTAGTAAAACTTTTTACAAGCTTTTGCATCGCAGCTACAAAAAAGTGTCCATTACTATTTAAAAAGGCTTCATTAAATTTGAAGAGATGGAAATCCAGGTACTATTGATGTTGCCCTTATAGATATGTACTAACTTATAAACGAGTAAGGAAAAGAAAAAGTTTACCATTAAAGCCTCATGTTGAATAAAAAACGTCCGAATTCAAATAATGGATTTTTCGTTTTACGCGATATTAATTTTAAAACAGTATTTTATAACGTCTGTTATCGTTCTTTAGGAAATTTTTATTTTTAGATTTTTCTCCATTTTTTCTTAGAAATACTTTTAAGCTTGTTCTATCAGTTCTTTCGATCGATCGATCGAGAATAAGATATTTCAACTGTATTTAACATTACTATATTTCAATTTAATACAAATTCATCACGCGCATAAGATTTATTAAAGAAAAAGTTTTTAAATTATTTCGAATCTATGTTATATGAAAAGTAATAATCAAAATATTCGTCGTTATATTATAAAGTGTTAAATAACTTAACAAAGACCGATCAAACAAATTATTTAACGTATTAAATAAAAATGATTCGTTTTATTCATAAATATTGTAAACGATTGTAATTTTTGCACATAGATTCATTATTATATTATTTTCATTTGAATTTAATATATAATTTATTTTGTATTTAACATTTATTATGTTTCATTATTTAAATTTTCTATTAATATTATATATAAAAAATTTTTATTATTTATATTTTATTACATATGCATCGTTATTTCATTATTTTTTAATATTATTTTATAATATACATTTACCGATATCGATCAATTGAAAAAAACTCATTTTAAAACTTCCTTCTACTCTTTAAAGTATTTTCCGAATAAAATATCGGTACTTTAACTTTCAATACATTGCGCAATTTTTATTTCATAAATTCAGTGATCGTATATTGTCAATATTTTATTCTATTTAATATTAGAAAAAATGAAAGCCAACAAGTATATATTTAATGAATTCGATAGCCATAATTCCATTGCGATGGAACTTTTTCCTCCTAATATCGATTTATATGTATCGATTTACTGCTTTTAAGAGCAAGTTATAAAGAGTTTTAGAAAATATTATTAGGATAATATTATTGCTGATATTTCAGACCAATAACATACCATTAAGAGAGTTTCTCCGTGCTTGCAGACAAAGCTAAGGTCTTTGCTCGAAGGCAGACACAAGTACCAAACTCTTGTGATACGGCGGTCGCCTCCTTTCGTATGCTTTAAACCCCTTAACCTCACCACTTATGTACCTTTGTTCGAGTAGAATTTCTAATATGCATGCATATTTTCACTAAACTCGTTATTCCTGATCATTCTGTATTTTCCAAAACCATACGATCAATTTCTTATAATTTATCAATCATTTGATACGATATTGTATTCTAAAACTAAATTTATTATTCGATGATATTTATAACTTATTTCACGTAATTTTAAATATTGATATTAACGATCCCGAGACAGTAAAATCAAAAATTTTTAATTATTGTAAAATTCAATTATGATATAAAAATGTTACAATTCATGTACATTAATTTTAATAAATTTGCGCATTAATTATGTTATTAGAATATAATTACATTTTCTTACGGAAAAATACGTGAAATTTTTATTTCAATTAAAATATATAAATTATCTAAATTCAAAATTAAGCAATATGTGTTTGTAGGAAATTATTTTTTACTACGGTTATAGTACAATCGTAACATAAATTATATTGTATTTATTTGCATTTATAAAGAAACTTTATCCGGTATTAAATATAAACACAGTCAACTAATATCATACTTTAAAAAATTCTGATGACTTCGAACAATTTCTACTTTAAAAGTTTAATTTTTTAATTAGGTGAAAATAAATTGTTTTCAAAATGAGTATGCTTAATTTAAATTTAAATTTTATTTGAGCGAATAAATAAAGTATTTGATTAATTCAGCTATTAAATTCAAACGTTAGAATTAAAATTCAAAAGCTCGATATTAATGTTCTGGATATATTCATTATAATATTTTCATATTATAAAAAAATATCAAAAATAATACTTTATTTTTTAATATCTTTCGTTTGATCACGCATACGATAAAAATTATGACAATTTTATAATAAATAATGAACGAAATTCAAACGCCTGTATTTTATTCGTATAGTATATACGAGGAACGATAAATATTATTCAAAATTCAGTCTATACAGTTCTTTTGACGTATTTAACACGTAATAAAATTATGAAACATTGTACATAATATAAAAAATAATCCAGCGTATTTGATTTATAAAACCCAGAAAGTAATGGTAAATTTTTGAAGTATAACTTACCGTTTCTCAAATAATATTTATTACAGATGAATATTTACGAGTGTACATTGAAAATACGTAAATTAAAACTTTTTATGTAAAATACTTCACGCGTTTATTACGCGTTTATAATAATTTTGGTCTTAACGTATAAAAAATAAGGATATAATATTGGTGCATTAGAACTATTATTATAACGTTGACAATTTTCGTTATTCGCACGAATTCTCTATTTTGGTAGGGAAAATTTATAAAGTAGGTTAATGTAAAATCGTTGTAATAGAGAATGGCAACCGAACGACAAAGCAACCATGTCAGATTGCGGATGTTCTAACAGCATCGCGCAAGCGCTCTAATTTCAATTTCGCGCTCGTATCGTTCAGGACAGAGGCCAAGGAAATACGTGCGCCCTTTTTCCCGTAAATTATGTATCCGTCAAAGCGAGTTTCCTTTCAATGTAGTATTATAGATGTATGTATATATAGATTTTTAACGAGCTTAATGTTTCCGTAATTTTATGGTGTTTATGGTATTAGTTATATTCATTTTTAATCGCAGCTTCAACACCAGTAGTTTATTAGAACCTTTTACTTGTCTTTGAAAATTAAAGCTAATTTATTTTTGAGAGTGCAATACGATATTTCAAATTCTTCCACAGCGTTCGATCGGGTTAATTAGTTTCTTTTCAAACATTTTTTATAATATATGTTTTCAAACAATTTTTTAATTCGAAAATCGAAATGAATTTTATAAGATATTCGATTAATTTTTAAACGTACAAAAAGTGAACTTTGATTATACTTGACAAAAAATTTATCTGATTTGCGAACATTTTGATCCATTTAAACTTAATTTTTTAAAAAATATGTCTTTAAAAAACGAGATAGATAAAAGTGTAAATATTTTAGAAATTTTAGACATGTATATCAAATGATGAAACAAGTTTTATCAATTTTGTTAATCTTGAAAATGTAAAAGTGGCGCTGATTACAATATATATTGCATGTACATATACTACGTCGGGGATACTTTATTGAGTCGACTTCACTATTGATGATAAAATAAATCGTATTCCGAATTGATCAAGATTGTAAATAAAAATTACGTAGATACTTTAAAAAAAATTAGATATATTTTAATAAATTCGTGCGGTATTATTATACAAAATGAGTAGTTAATATAAGATTTTCAATTAAATATTATTAATTTATAACGATATATATATTTAATCTGATAAAAATCTTTTATATCTATTATAATAAGAATCATCTGTGATTTTTTTAAAATGTTATTTTTACAAAATACTATACTCAGTAGTAATCATTGATAATAAATATATTAAAATATAATTTAAAATTAATTTACGAAACGAATATAATATTTACACAACTCGATAAATTGATTTAAATTAAAAAGGTTTAAAGCGTTTTTAAAAATTTTCAAAAATATCAAAACATATTAATATAATTTTATTTTATTATATACCTTCTATTTATTGTAACACCTTCATTTTGGAACATAAATAATATTTCATAATATATCACATGTATCGCGATGCAAAATTCAAAGGGATCTGAAATTTGCTTAAATGAGAACAAAGCATCAATGTAATATGTAAATGCTTTTATATTTTACTATGCATACATATTTAATGTTTAAAGTAATTTTTTTTGTTACATTTACTATTTACATATGTGATCAAAATATTATTAAAATAATAGAAAAATACATATATATTCATAAAATGAAAATAAATTTTTTTTAACGGAAACTAAATTAAGATGGAAAGTTTCATTTCTAAAAAAATATAGTTAGTATACAACTTTTTATACTCTATATTTGATTTATCAATAATAAATACAAATTGTTTTAAAAATTTTATTGAAAATTTTGAATAATATTATTTAATAATTACTCATAAAATTTATAATTAAGAGTTTAACAACAAGAAAATAAAAAATTTTATTTCCTTTAAAATAAAGGATATTTAGTAATTTTTAATAAATTGAATTTAATAGTTACGAAAGTTTAAATTTAAATAAAAATATTATATATAAATTTAAAGGTCTTAGTTAATAAAAAGTTAAATAATAAATTAATATTTTTAATTAAAACATAAACATATAAAAACTTAAATTTAAAGTGATTTAATTGAAAAATGTATCTACATTTTTGTTGATGAATTGATAAAATAGTACTAAGATGAATAAATTTTACATGCCTATAAAAATTATACAATAATTTCAGACTAAAAATAAAAGTAAAGTACAATGTATTTAAAAACACAAAAAAAACAAATAAACTGAATGTTAAAGTAATATATTTATGCAACATAGATAAACCAAACTTTGACTAAATTATTGTATTCGATAATCATTAGCAGAATATTTTAGACAAGTGGTAAAATATTTTAATATAAATAATTAAGCAGCTCAGAGTATTAAATAATTATAATATATTTAAAAAACAGAGAAAATAATTTATTAATTTAAAATGGTTTTAATACATACCAAATATTTATGAATTTTTTTTAGAATTCGTACATCAAAATTATATAAGTAATATATAATATCGGGTACAATTGTAAGTCTTACCAAAGTATTTTTTATTTTTATTCTCATATATAGTAATTAAAATCCAAGAATTTATTGAAAATTTATTAAGTAAAGTAATAATGTACAAGAAAATAAAATGAATTATTAAAATTATTTTGACTAAAATGTATACATTATAAATTATTAATAATGAAATTTAATTATAACATTTGGTAATAAAATGCTACAATTTAATGAGCGAAAAGATATAAAATATATATTTATAAATTTGCATACAAGTAAATTCTAATATAAACTGATAATCTGTATTGATAATTTAAATATATTTTACATATCTTTATCTACACTACTGAATTTTATTATAGATTATGGTATTATATTTAGCGCTAATGGATGCAGAAGATGATAGTAAAAAATTATTATCGAAAATATAGATCTTTAACATATAACAATATGTTTAAGAGTTACTTATATCGTATATCAAACTATGTATAAAATTTTAACGTAACGATAAATTTTAAATATAAATTTTAAAACTGAATCGAAACAAAATATTTTAGAAAAATGTTTTTAACTACTTCTAAAAAATGTAATAATTTCAATTATAGTTTTGTAATTAAAAAGTAAATATTTATATAAATATAAAATACTCGATAATTAAAAGCATAATAAAAATTAATGATCAAAGTGTTAAAAATTTTTTAAATACGTTGATTATCCATTTAAAAAATTATACGATGCGAAAATTTCGAATAAATAATTGAATTATTTGTATAAAGAAGTGTTCGATATAAAAAAAAATCTCAATAAAATGTATATAATTTGAAATGGAATAACATATGATTCTTATACAATGAAGTAAATGAATAATGATATTATCTTATTGAACATAATTATATACATATTATGTCATACATAATGTACACATACATAATTAATGTTGGGTTACTTTATAAAAATATATGGATTATTTAATATATTATCTTATATGAAAATGCGTGAATTTTCAATTAAACGGTCATATAAAAAAAATATAATTTAAAATTGTCTCTAAAATTCAAAAAAATTTATTGTATGAAGCACGTTCCAGATTGAAATGCATAAAAAATAATGGCAAACGGTAGCTAACGTCACTCATAAAACCTCAGTTATGATAAAATTTGCAAGCTTAAAGTTTTTGCTGAAAAAAACAAATTGAACTTAATTTGCGTTTTGCCTCGACCTCATCAGCATCCTCTGGATTTAATTCTTCTTGGATGGTTGCAAAAATGCAACGAATTTTATAGCGCGTTTTCCCGGAAACGATCGTAAAAGCTACCCAAGAATGTTTGGATAACTGATTAAGGTACAACTATGGAGTTTCTTAAGTGTTATTTTTTAAAAATCGTAATTTATACGATACCGGTAAATATTTAATATATTATTGAATTTTTATTAGTAGAGAGTTCAAAATATATAAAATATAAATATACAAATTTATCTTCTTCGATTTCATTTATTTAAACTACTTATTTATTTATTGATTTATTTTATTCAAATGAGCGATTTCAAATTATTATTACAATTACTATATATTTAAAAATTTTTAAAATATATATTTTTTTTATTATAATTGCATTTATATTGGTATTTGAAAATAGTTATTTTTTCTATTTCATATATATATATATATATAAAATTATTAAATAATAAATAATTCAATAATTAAATTAATTTTTTATACCCAATAATTTTAGGTTTTGTAATACCTTTACTTAATAACATTTTATTTCGAGGGAAATTAAATTTAGTTTCATTTTTGTTTATGAGAGAATATTTTACAAAATTGATTAAAATTCGAAAACAATTATTTTAAATGAAAAATGGATATATTTTAGATATTTCTTTTTTACAAATACAATTATTTTTGAACGATAAAACAAAGTTTACTAATATATAAAATAATTCTAAAATGGATACATAATATATATCTTAGTAAATTTATTAATGTTGAATACTGAATTAATATAATAAAATCTAGCATATATTTTGGTAAATTGAACTAAATATTAAAATATCAATATTTCTTTATAATATCAAATTAAAAATTCTTGATATTAAAAATGTACAAAAAAGCAGTTCTATATTTAAAGTATATCATCTATTTAATATAAAGAAGTTAAAAATGTGAATAGCATGAATTAATGTCTATGTTGCTAAATTCAATTGAATTAATTTGTTGATACTCTTACATATTTACAAATAAAATGGATTACTCATTTTTTAATGATAAAAGCATAAAAAAAATATAATATTTAGATGTATGTCAAACCACAATTTTTTGAAATAAACTGAAAATCAAATTATTTTCATATCGTAGTTACAAAGCTTGACAGAAAGTTCCATTTTGTTTGTTGACAGCTTAAAATAACAGTTTACTCTTTCTTACAGACAAATATTGAATGTTTATAAAAAAAATTTTTATAACCAATTAATTTTAATATTTGACTAATATTTTATATTTTCTGACAAATCGTTCAATATTTAAAGTCACTTAAAAAATTTTTTATTCTTTATAACTTAAATATATTCAAAAAATTAGAATCTGTATTTTATAGAAACTTAATAAGTAGATATGAATTTTATTGTAAAGTTTGATGATATAGACGACATAAATTCTTACTATTTATTTCTTAATTATCTCCACAAATTTAATATAAGATGATCGGATAGACTATATGAAAATGAGTAAAATTATAATCAAAGATTATTATGAATAATGAAATATTTTTTCATACAACATATTAAAATTGTTATTCAGTTTTATTTTTTGATTACGTGTTCTCAAACTATGAAAGAAAAAATATATATGATATAAATACGAAATATTGTAATAAAATCAATGTAAATGTGAGTCAACGAAGAGAAAAATAATTTAAATATTTTTCAATAAAAAGTAAGCGAGAATTTGCATCGAATTTTAATACAAGAATGTATTTCAGCGAGTTTTATGTAGTGCCGAAATATTTTCAGCATATCTGGGTGTCCATATGCAAACGGAAAAATACTTGACATGATCTATTGCACTAAAAAATCAGAATTTAAAAAATATTAACATCAATCTAGAGTTATAAAAGCCAATAAATTAATAGGAGAAAAGCTATAGTATGAAAAATAAATTGATAGTATGGAAACTGTTCATTTTTTCTCTCTGTCTGTCTGACTGTCTGACTGTCTCTGTCTCTCTCTCTTGATCTCTTTTTCCCCATTACCTACTTTTTATTTTTATATACAAGTTAAGTAATATTAGAGGCATTACTTTTTTTACATGTTTTATATTAATTTATTTAATAAAATTTAGTTATTTCAATGTTATAAGATATATAAAAAATGACAAAAGGTTTTTTAATAACACTTAGTAATTCGTATGTTTGGTTGTCTAATATAATCTCTAATTTTTTATAGAAATAAAAAGAGGTTGTAAGTCGAGTAGTTTTTTTTTAAATGTCTAATTTAAAAAGTATCGTAGACGAGTATATATATTATGTAATCGAAGTATTATTTAGAGATTATCATACACAAACTTATAGCGTCACATAAATTTCATAATTTTGTTTGCAGTTTGCACAATACCCAGTGAAGTAGTAAAGCTATAAAAACGAAGATTAAATCCATGTCAAAAATTTTTACGTACTTCTCTTCTTGATTGAATTTTATCGATCTTTTATACACTACTTTTAAGATATAATCCACAAAATCATTTTCTTCTCAATAGTTACGTATTTAATTAGAAATCAGTGATATAACGTTGTATCTAATAATATGGAAATTGTATATACGCAAGCGCGTACAGATTTTTTATATTTAATTTAAAATTTATTTTATATTAAATATTCATAATATAAAATTTTCGAAATAAAATAAATTGCCTTTCTGCCTCTTTCTTCGAATAGTTGAATATTTCAAAAGAAGATCATGATTATCATCTACAAAGAAAACCAAGTATTTTATTTACATCTATAAAATGGTATTTTTATACTTGTTTTTTTTATTCTTTATTAGTTTTATATTTTTTACCTACACCACAATATTTTAAATTATATAAATTTATTATTTGTATAATTAATATTGTGAGAAGGTTAATGCTTCATTTATGTAATAAAGTATCTATGTTATGTACACGATTTATTTAAGAAATAAATTTACTTTCAATAGTAATATGAGTTTCTTTCTTCTTAATTTATTCTACTCTTGTATATTTCTTGTATTTGATAAGCAAATAATCGATGCTACAGTAATCGTTGCGTAAAATTTTGCATAATGTTGAAGTGAAAAACTTGCATATTTGCACTTTTTAAAACTTCGTTATCGTTCTTTATCAATATTGTCTTCTTTTGGAAACTTTTCAGTAATTCAACGCATAAATTTATTTCCTAAAATATTTTAATTCTTTATTAAATTAATCTTGGAATATCTGAATAGTCATATTTTTGTAGCTATATATGCGCGTTGAATAGTCAATTTACAGTTTAAAAATTAGATTTTTAAGTTTAAAATCCATAAAGTTTAAATAACATTTGAAATAAAATTATTAAATATATTTTGATAGATTATTTTAATTTTAGTAAGATACTTATTGTTTTATTACATTCTATTTAATTCTATTATATTTATACAATTCAGCAATAAAAGTCCTCGAGATTATTTATGTTTCATATTGACTATTCAAAAATAATCGCGAGATAATATTAATATGTAATTATATCTTAATATCTGGATTACCAAGAAAATTATTAGATAAATACTTTTCTTTTTAAGCTTTCTTTATTATTTTGTAATCATTAAGCAATTTTCATGATAGTAGTGTATTGAAATATGCTTTTTTCAAACTGAAGAAAGTATATTAAGAAAAATTTTTTAGAATCATTATTTCTACGGTATCATTGAGTACATTGAGTACATTCTAAGAATTACTATCTATTAATGAATATTAATTACAAAATGAAATGTATAAATAAAAATAGAATAATATGAAAGTTTAAGATAAATTTTGAAAATATAAATAAATAATTTATTTCAGGATTTATGGATACAAAATTATAATGATTTTAATAAATATAATTTCAAGTCAAGAATATTTAAACAATAAATATATGAAAAAAAAGTTAAAATCATTTTTCTAGATCAATAAAAATAATTAATGAATATCATTTATCATACAATCAAATGTATGCCAAACAAACTATAGATTTGCTTTCTTTTTATTCTGAACTTATAACCACTAATTCAGATTAATTTGAATTTTTAGAATACTTTTAAATAGAAATTATGATAATAAAATGATAACTACTCAATCCATCATGTAAGCTCATGAATCTCTTAAACATTATTTTTCTCATATAATGTACTTTTTGTTTATACTAATTACATTTTTTGTTCCCTTTTGCTACAATTTAAGGGTAATTATTCATCACTTTTGAATTAAAACTTCCGTTAAATATTATTACACTCAAAAAATTTATTTATGTACTGGAATTTTATCTTTTGTTAATTATTTAATAATTACTAATCTATTACATACAAGATGACATATCATTCTTTAAAACTTTTACATTTGTATGGATTTTTATATGCGTAAATTTTTCTGTATGCAGTTGTAATATATTATAGTTCTTTATAATAATACATTACATTAAATTAGATATCTTTGTTAACAAATGTGTTTAATAACGAAAAGTATTATTAATCTTATATTGTGTATTTCTTATACGTTATATCGAAAAATATCTGTTTATAATTTCATGACACATTATTTTGTTCCTTTCATCAAATAACTTAATCTAAATAATTTTATTTAAGATAGTTTAATCCTAAAATATCTTTATTTAGAAAAGACTGGTAAAATTCTTTAAAATTTTTTCAGGTATGTTCTCATTTTGAAAATTTTTCGATTCATACAAACTTGATCTTTAATTTATTTAAAAAATCTATTCTTATTTATTAAGTTTAATATTAATTGATTTATTAATATATCCCTACAATAAAATTCAATTTTGGTTTATTCATACATATTTAATAATAAATTTATAGTTTTTGACGTTAATTTCATTAACTTTAATATTTCCTTGAAATTATTCTTATTAATATGTTATACTTTTCTTTGTGATTAAAATTACTCCGTATTTTATGGTTTTATTCGATTTAGATTCAATTTCTTTCTACTTATTGTGCAAAGTTTGTCGAAGAAAATATAATATTCTGTAAGAATATCGAATTTTTGTTCTCTTGTATCAACTTTTTAATTTGGTATATCAGATCTCACAAGCGCATATTCAATCGTATCACGTATTTGTTTTTTTTTCAATTTCTATTTTTCTTTGATTTATCATCTTTTAAGAACTTCTTCAATATTTTATGCAAATAATCGCTATTTAGCCAATACAAATTTATGTTTCGAATAACATCGTTTTTTTGTTTTAGCTTTCAATCATTTTAAAAATAATTTCTTTTGTCTTAATTAAAGAAGGAAGTATATAAATGTGTGTATTTCGGATACATATCTTAGGTTAATAGCAATATATTTGTGAATTTTAAAATCTATCAAATGGTATTATTATCGATCTTGTTTATAGTTCGTTTTTTTTATAGAAGTGTAACCAGTTATTCTATGATAAAAAAGTTACAAAAATTATAAAATAAAATAAGTGTAATTGTAATATACATTCACACTCATAAATAGTTAGTCGTAAATATTTAATTAATTATGTATTCGCTATTCCATTTATCAAGTTAGACGTTATCTGTACTAATATGTAACATACAAATGATCTAAATTTTTTACACAATATTATTCTATTGTATAATATATATTTAAAAGACTTATCAATATAATTTGACTTGCTAATATTTTCATAAATATATAAGTATTATATTTAACATTAAAATATAACCATGTATTATCATTTATACGGATTCAATAGTATATGTCTATATGCATTAACTTAATATCTGTATCAGAAAAGCAAAATATACTATATAAGGAATATCGTTAAAAATTACTGAACAATATTAAAATATATTGTTATTACATATATGTAAATATATATATAGATATATCAATTTAAATTTACCCCTTTGAGTCTTAAATATTTTATCTTTGTTCTTTTTTAGACGAAATCAAAATTAATAATTCTTATAAAACAATTAAGAATTAAATAAAATAAATTATGTAAACAATATATATATATAACAATATTTTCATTTTTGATAATATTATAGTCACCTGACATGTAGAAGATAATATTTATCCTTGTACGTACCTGAAAAAGAAATATATTGAATTGTATAATAATTTCTCATTTTATTTGGCGTATTATGTAATAAATGAGTACATATGCATATTAGCAAATAATTTTTGTTTATCTATAGTCAGTCTCCATTACATACGGATTATTGTACATTAATGGATAATATTTAATCAACCTTTATTCATTCGAGTTGCACGACATAATTAATACTCTGAAGATAGACAAGTAGAAAGAGAGAGGGAGAAAAAGTGAACCATCTTTATATTACGAACTAAATTAATATTACTTAAATTAAATTTTTCGTTTCTTTTACTCCGTAGCAATATTTATTCATAATTTTTGCATTAGTTTTCGATTCTACTGTTTTTTTTAAGCAGACATTTCTCCAATAGATAGCAAATTGAAAACTGCACTATTTTCGATTCGTAAGATAAAATCAAAATGTTGACTATTGTTCCATAACTCTCATATAAATATATACTTCTTTATAACATACCTTTTATACGCGTAATTGCATGACTCCATATCTACTAAGTAATTTGACAGATAATCATAGAAATGAACTACGCGAATAAGGGATCTCGATGATACTTTCCATTACGTAAAGAGGTCCCGACGGTAGCTAGAAATACTTCGTATTATAATAGATAAGCACTAAGATAGGAGACGCGAGAAACGAAGCCCGCGAGCGATTTCAGGATTTCAGATCTTACATGAACTAACTAAGGTGTCTGGTTCGAACCTCCTCGTTCACCATACAAGATGGAGAAATCGATGCCACCAGAGCATTGATGGATTATTTATAATTATTTAATTTGGTATAGTTGACGCGATATAAATTCAAATTATGTGCATAATTCGTATTTAGATTTTATTATCTTTGTTTGCTTAGATAGAAACTGTAAAGATATATAAATACGAATGCAGGGCATATATTTATCGTAATCGCAATTAGATTGTGTTTATTAATAAATTTACGATGGGTAAATGCGGCTGAGCTTAAAATTTTCAAAATTTTAAACAACACTACATTATAAAAAAATGTATATTTTTTAAATAATTTCAGACTTTCATTTTTTAACGCTAGTATTATTGATATTTTTGATTTAATTTGTTAATAAAAATACACAAAGTTTTTATTACGCTTTACGTATTTAAAGATTATAATATTTTACGATAAGACATAACTTTGTAATTCTTCATAATTTATAAGATAGTTTAAAAAAACATAATAAAAATTTTTACATATTTTTTATATAAATATTTTAATATACGAAATAGCTTTTACATTATCAAAGCTAAAAACGCTGGATGAATGGTAAAGTTAACACGATTGTGATATATACGATAAAAACTTTAATATCAAACTTTATATCGTAGCTAAAACCATGTGCCAAATTTAAAACTGATAAATTTTATTTTAAATACGGTGTACTGTTACAAAAAGATAAAGTACTGACAGTATTTAATTAATATAATGAAACTAATATGTTTTGGTAGTTTTAATTATAACATTGTTTCTATTTAATTTATTTTTTCTTATCAGATCAATAAATACGTATTTTAATATAAAAACTCTTGTAAAATTTCTATCGACGATATATAACTGTTCAGTTTATTTATTAATATTTTATAGAGTAATAATAATAATGATAAAAATTGATAATCTCTATATTCAAGACATAATAAATGAATACAACGGCATATTTATTAATGTAAAACACAACATAATAATCTACTTATCTATCTAAATTTTTTATAAACGGAAATGAGAATTATTTATGAATTTGCTTAATTGTAAGATACAAAGTAAAAAAATAATATTAAAAGTATCGTATTGATAAAAAAATTACAAATTATATGTCGATGGATTGTTAAAATACTATTATGAAATTGAAACGTACAACGCGATGTTTAGATATAAGTTCTTTTTTTATTATATAGTAATACTGTTACTCAAATTTTGAGAAAACAATTCGAAAAATTATGAACTTATAATTATTGCACGCGTTAGAATATTTTGTCTAATATTTTATTTGTGGAATTTATCTACTGGGAATTTACTATTCGATATTATTACTATCGACATAAATTGTGATAATAAAGGATGCATAAACAAATAAAAGAAAAAAAAAATAATTTTTTCAAATTATTAACAAAACATTTATGAAATTACAAAAACAAACAATTTTTAATACACAATCAAATTTTTGTAAGGATTCTTTTTAATAGTAGCTTTAATATTAACCGACATTGATCATTTTAATAGAAATATCACGATTATAAATGCAAAACTTTTAATAAGGGCAAGAGTAATAGAATTGCAAAAAGAAAATTGTTTTCAATAGAGTAAATTACTTTTGCAAAATAGTTGTATCACATTGTATGATCTATTGAAAGTGCCTATTACATGTATCATTTCTTATTCTAAAGATTTTTGCAAATTAATTACGATTCTACATATACATCTATACAATTTTTTAAATACGGCTTGTATCTGAGATTCAACGTTAAATTATGCATTGTATTTTTGTAAATTATAGGTTCAAGCAAATTTACCTAGATACATTTATGTGTCGAAATATAATTTATATATGATTAGTATGGGTACCTCACAAATGTCGAGAATAAGTATCGCTGAAATTTGCCTTTAAGTCATTCTTTATTATAAATATAAAATAAAATTAATGAAGTTTTAAATAAGAAAACAGAAATTCATAAACAGAGAAAAGAAAAATTTGTCTTTCCTTTTTTAACAAAGTTACTAACAAGGATCGTTTGGCTATTATAATAATATTTTTAAACTTTATCCAATTATACTTTTCCAATTATTTGAAGATTATTAATTTACTTTAAACGATTGGTTTTCAATAATTAACACCCCGAAATCAGTTTTCAGTTTGCTATCAAGATATTCTTGCGAACATTGCTGTAGCATATTTTCTTCGGATGTTTCAATCGATCTCGAGTCAAGACGAATTTCTCTGCATTTTTCTTGCGTCTTTGCACATTGGCTCGTCCTATCCTCTGCAAGACCTTTATATATTTGCAATTCTGAATGATCTCTTTGGTCTCCACAAATCGCAGCGGTGACTTGCCATTGAACGAGAACTAAATCTGATGTGAATCTTAGACGTGGATTCACGATTGCAATCTTTGAGCGTCTAGCGCATTTATCTATTTACGGATAGTTGTTTGTTCAAAGGCACGTGAAAGAAATGAGGAATACTGCAATTTTCAACGTGAAAAGGGGTGTCTTTTGTAATTTTCATTTTCTTCTTCTATTTCACTCTCTCTCTTTCTTTCCTTCTTTTTCTCCTCAGATTTTTACTCGTTTAAACTATGAAAATTGAGAATTTACTTATCGAAGAATTTTTTTTACAAAAATATTGTTAATAGATTAAAAACATTTAAATATTAAATTTTTCAAATAAAATAAAAAAAAAACATTATATATACAAAATCTTAATTTATTAATTAATAATTGTTGATAAAGTTTACATACAATAGAGTTTAAACATAATCATGTGAAACATTATGTAAAATCTAAAAATTAAAGTTCAGATAATATTTTAATACTTTAGTAGTTGTAAAACGAAAAATTATTTGCACATAATGAAATTGTTTTAGTTTATTTAGATAAGCGTTATTTTTTCTATCCATCAAGAACTATTATTATTAATAACTACCATTTAAAATATCTGTA
Source organism: Dolichoris vasculosae (assembly GCA_018907195.1). Taxonomy (NCBI): domain Eukaryota; kingdom Metazoa; phylum Arthropoda; class Insecta; order Hymenoptera; family Agaonidae; genus Dolichoris; species Dolichoris vasculosae. The sequence continues at coordinate 1,312,913 of JACCHY010000015.1, forward strand.
ATTTTCAAATGTAAGATTCAGAAGCATTCATAAATGATTCATGATTATAGTTAAATCTCATAGTCTGTTCATAATATTAATTATTCGAAAATAAAATAGCTAAAAAAATAGTTGGGATAACAAATATTGAAAAAAAAATGTACACAGATAATAAGATAATCCATGTTATCCAGAGAAATTTTAATTGGTATACGAAATATTATAAAAATAAGGTTTGAAATATATGGCACTATAAATTAAATATTTATATAAATATTTTTCATAAAAGGAATTTAAAATACGGCGATTTATATTTTACTCTTATTACGTGCGATATTAAGATAAAATTTTTGTAGAGGGAATGAATTATTATTCCAAGTTATTCAAAATCATACCGATAAATAAAAATTCATACATTTATTTTTTTTAAGCATTTTTTTCATTGCTTCATTTTATGTTTCATTTAAAACGATCATATATTTTTATTTAATACTTTAAAGTTTGCGAATGTACTGTTTTAAAATAGTCAGATTTAGCGGTAGGCTCGAATAAAAATTATTTATGTACTTATTATGTAATTGCAATTTCAAAAGAACCGCTAACAGATATTTTTTATATGAAATGTAAATATCAAAATTTTTTCTAAATTTAATCAATAGTTATTTTATTAAAGTATCGTAACAAATTATTTATATAATTTATGGGGATAAATATGCTTTCAATACTGAAATTATTCTGTTTTGTAAATGATGAAATTATAAGTCTGCTATTATTAATATATTCATTTTATAAACATATTTTTAAAACTATTATCTAAATTAGTTTTTTTTAGATCATTTAGCGCTAATTTATATTTAATTTTTATATTTGATTTATACAATATATAATCGAGGATATTAAATTTGAGACTTATTTAGGAGAGTAATACTTATTATAGTAAGTATTCGTTTTTTAAATAATATTTTTAATTAAATTAGTTATTTTAAATCTAATTTACATATAATTTAAATTTAAATTATATTTAGTTTAAAATTATATCAAAAATTTTAAAGCAAGGTAATAATCGAAAATTAAACGCATTAAAAATTAATCTATAAACATTTGATGATGTATCGTAATAGATTTCGTAAATAAAACGAATTCAAATTTTTATCGATATAATATTATGGTATAAATAAAATTTTACGAATTAAGTAAGTCAACTAAAAATAATAAAAAAATTTTAAAAATTCATAAAATTACTTCTTGTGATTAAATTAAATATCTATAATAATGATCGTTTTTGATTTGAATTTACCAATGAAGAAATTTATTTGAGCATTTAATCTAACTTTAATTTTTAAAATTTAAATCGTAATTAACTTCTCAAAATGTTATTATAATTTTGGAAATTCAAATATGTTTGTTTCGGAACTATCTTATAACTTGAAATAATTTATTTGATGCTACTTTAAACTTAGTCGAAATTTAATATTCGCTTGTTAAAAATTAATAGAATTAAATTGTTTAATCGTTTGGATAAAAAGAAGTGTAATTCATTTTTGAAAAAAAGAAAAAGAAGCAGGAAGAATGACAAATAGGGGAATAGGCAAAACGACCAAGAATGATAAAGATAGAATGAAGAAGAGAAAGAAAGGGATGGGCATGAGATGAGAGAGAGAGAGAGAGAAAGCAAGGACTCGAATTTCCATTCATCATGTACTCAGCGAACGGGTTAAATGCGACCAATCACAACGACCTGCTCTTGAGTTCTAACGAATCTGCGGTTCACATCGCGCCCTACAGTAATGCACCAATTGCTAAGCGTGCAGCAATTAGTGATTAGCATTATCCTAAATTAATCGTCCATGATGTTCAGGATTGTAAAGACGGCCAATTGCGTGCAGCGCTCAGATATTATTGCCAGATGTTTGTCAAATCCTAATGCAAGCATTCCAAAACTCGGAAATTAGAGTTTTATTTACAAGGTCGTACAAATACATAACTTTATATCGATACGTAACTCAATAATATTTTAATTTAGACACATATGTTTCTTTCTTTGTACAATTCTTTCTTTCTTCAATTCAGATATAATTTGATTTTGACTCAATGTCTACTAATTTTTCTATATTTAAATTATAATTCATTTCGATGTATTATGTAATGTATAAAAGTAACTTTCATATTTTTATAAATCCAGTGCTATAATTTAATATTATAATTAAATAAATTAATGTTTTAAAAATTTTTAAGAGATTTTTCTAATGTCAATTTAAGGGAATAATAAATATAAATTATGTAAATAAAAACTTAGTTATTTTAATTATGATAATGTTTACTTTTATTTATATATAAATTTAAAAAATTCTTAAATCTAAATAAATCAATCGATTAATTAATTAATTTCGCTAAATGCATTCTTCGAGAGAAATTATATATTACTTTTATGAGAAAAAACTACTTTACTGAATATCAAATTATTATAAACACATAATTAGATAAATATATTTTAAATTTATCGTTTTATTCCGTAAACGTAAATTTTACACTTTAAATTTTAAACATCTTTGTATAGTTGCATACTAAATATATGTTAAAGTTGATATTATTCGTAACATAATATGTTAAGATAATATCGCAATTATTTATAGTCCGATGACTGGAGTAGAGTCATAATTGTACGTCAGTAGTATAAAATTTAAATTCTAAAATATTCGATAAGTAATTTTCAACTTATTCGATTGAAAAAAGATATCTTTTTTTATTGTTTATTCCATACAATACTTTATTTCATATATTTAAATAAAAAATTCTTTTGAAAACATATAATATTTTTCTTTAAAAAAAATCTATTTTTAAAATTATTGTACGTTACGTGAAGTTATGTAAACGTTTTTAGATATATATTTTTATAGATCGATGTATATTTTTTAAAACAAATATTGTTAAGAGAAATGGAAAAATGAAAAATTATAAGTTCTTTATTTTCCTATACAGTTCTTAACTCTTAACGTTGTATCGTAACTATACACGTACAAAAAGAGAATACGAGATTTCCGGTAAAATCAAAACTCATGGTAGAAATATGACTAGAAAGTAATAAACTATTCACCCAACTCTATTTATTTTTATGTATAAATAAAAAAAGGAATAACTATATTCTGTACAACTTGTTGAAACCGTAAACTAAGTAAGTAAAAAGGGCATTTCAGATGTTATACAATAAAAAATATTCTCAAATTTAAGCAATTCTATTTCCAACCAAGACAGATGGTATACCTGGTAACATTAGTATGATCATCGACTGATAAACTATGCATAAGACGTAAACAAACGGTCCTTGGAAATATTAGTCAGCCGAATATATATTGCTAGCACAAGATATTCTGCAACGATGTTGATTTTAACTTCTCTCGAGAACAAACTATGAAATCATAAATAATAAATTATGATTTTACAGTCAAATACATATAGAACTTATATATTCTAAAAAAATGAATGTAATCATTTTATAAATTTAATTATAATATATCAATTTATGAGCAGTATCATAATTAAAATATAGTTTTATTTCCATAAATATATTATTTTATCCAGGTATGATAATATAAAAATAAAATTAAAATAATAATAATTATGAATTCATAAGTCACTCGATTAACTCATAAAATATATTCTTTATGGAGCAGCAATGTGAATGCAAAGTTTATTTTATCTGGAACACGCACATATTATCTGCATTTCTCTCTCACTCTCTCTCTCTCTCTCTCTCTCTCTCTCTCTCTCTCTTTCTTATATAAATAAGTAGTATGAATTAAGTATAAAGTTACTGTATTAATAATTCCTAATAAATAATCAATACAGATAATAAATAATATTTTATATGATGTTTTAAACCAATGCGTTTATACTTTATTAGGAATTTTTTATATAAACATTGTTATTATAATTACTTTTAATAATAGTTTCGATTGCACTATTTTATATTATAGGTAATATAATACAATGTTTATTAAATCCAAGTAATCTGAACTTTTAAATTTAAAGATATTTCATTGGATATGATTTGACGTATGTTAAGTATACTGTAAATTTGAAAGTAATTTTCAATTAGTAAAATAGTATTGATTAAATATGTAAAACTTATTTAGAAAGTATTGATCGAATTATGTATTAATATATATATGTTAAAATGTAAATGGTCGATATAAAATTATGTTGATTTACAATTGCAAAAGCGATGTTCTTGAGACTAATACACTTATTGAATTATAACAAAGCACATTTATTGAATTTTATACATAATGTTTACATATGCAAATTTGCCATTTCTGTTTACATTTTCACCTAAGATCCATGTCCAAGAGATAGATAGATATATGGCTTAGGAGAGAAAGGACTTATTAATGGACCAGACATATTTCCCCTGGGAAGAACATTGCTTCATTGTTCATAATGAAACGTCAAGATGAATGCGGAAAGTTACGATTCGTTTCGCGAGAACAGTCCGGTAAATAAAGAAAGTACGTGTAAAACTTCTAGCACTTACGTAAATTCTTGTCAGGTTATACTGCAAGGACAAAAATGCTGACTTTTAGTTAAAAACTGAAATATTCAAGAGGCAACCGGAAAATGCATTTCTGGGATCATTCAAAATAATATCCGTTTTTCTTTTGTGTTAAAATTGTTTCAATGACATTCAAATGACATTCAAGTTTTTTGCCTGAAGTTTTTTGCTATTCATTTACTCTATGTTTACAAAGTAGGAAGGAATAAAAAACTTGTCAATAAATATTGATGCGATTACGAAAAGTATCAAGACTATTTGTGTAATTACTAGACGGAAAATAAATTTTAATCGATATTAAATGACGATTAAAGATTTTATAAGTAATTAAAGTGGAAAATATATTATCGCGATGAATCACCTTATTTATTATTTTTAAAGGATTTGGTATATTATTATTATGTATTTTCTTTAATTTTTGATTTTGTTAATATTGATATAAAATACTAGTTTTAATAATGAAACATAATATTTGACATTTATAAAAAAAATTATTATGTATAATAATCATTACTAATTTAAGAACAAATATCATAAGAAAATAAGTAGACTAATAGCACATTTTTAGTAACTTTAGGTACTAAATTGCTAATGATATTTTATGCTCATTATTATAAATAAAATATTAACATTAAATATTGATTTTAAAAATTGATAATAGTAATAGAAAAATTTCTAAAGTTTTTTTAACATAAATTTTTTAATCACTAGAAAATTGATAATAAATCTATGTCAATAGATAATACTCCTATTTTTCATAGAACAAATACATTGTGATAATAAACTAAACTTATTACTTTTTATTGGTAGTAAAATTTTTTTATTTAAATTCTCTTATATGAGAATGATTTAATGATACAAATCATAAAAATAATTTGTACTAATAAAAATTAATCTATAACGATATGTAACGATATAAGCTATAATATTCATATTAGTAATAAAACTAAAAAATAATAAATATTTTAGTAAATGATATAAATATTTTTGTAAATGTATTTCGATTCATTGAATTGTCATTGTATTAGTAATAATGTTTTTAAAAAATTATCTTAAAAAAAATAAAAATTTTCATATTATATGGGATAATTACAAATATAGGTTCGATAATTTGATATTTAATCTATTTTACCAATGTAATAAAATGCATTTATAATAAGAAAAAATATATGCGCAAATTTTGATTATAAAAATAGAATAGAGTAATAACCAAACTTGATATCAATTTGAATCGATATATTTTTATGGAAATAAAAATTGAATAAGAGAACGAATAGTTTCGAAAAAAAATTTCCGATTTAGTAAAGATTCAATTTGGAATAAGAGTATGTGAATTAAAAATGAAAAGAGTATTTGTAAAAATAAATATAAAAAATTTAAAAGAGTAAATTTTAAAAATATTATTAATAAATTAAAAATCATCAATAGTAACATGTCCGACATAATTCATTGTTCATTCATGAATGATAATCAGAAATACTCTTCTAATTAATTACCTAATGCGAAAGTTGCATCATTAAGTGACGATTCCTACATTAATTAGCTGTTGGTATTATGCGCTTGTTTATATTCAAATTGAAAATACCTGATCCATTGATTTGACGCGTTGCGGCAATATGTAACAGAATTTTACTTTAAATCGAACCATTATTCAATGCTTGTGATAAATAACTATCGATATTCTATCTAATAATATACTATCTTTTAAATATTTCTTACAGCTGAAAATTTAAAAATTTTTTGTTAAGCAAACATGTAATTAAAAATTTTGTTCAAAGTAATAAAAACCATACACAAGATATCGGTAGAATATATAATTGATATCCCGGTTTTTTATCGCGGATGATATTTTTATTTAGATGACAGCAGATACAATAGCCTTACAAAAGTTCACTTGCAAATATATCTAAGTATATTAAATAATTCAATAGTTTAATGTAACACATTTCAGATTCATAAAGTTAATTGATATAATTCATTTGTAATTTAGTTTTAAATATGAATGAATAATATGTAATTCAAGTAGTGCAACGTTTACGTGTAATTATAAGAATAAATGAGTATGTTTGTGTATTATTTCAGCAAAAAATATTAAGCTACTTATATTTAAGTAAGTAGTAATTTGTAATTATATGCAATTTTTATTTATAACAAAAAAATTATACACTACAATAACTATACTTGTAATAATTTACGTACATCAAATATCAATACATTAAAAACAATATAATCTTAGTACTTCATTAAATTTAACGAAATAATTATTTTTATTCTTAACTAAATAATGTTTTTGCTTGTATCGAATCATTTTTAATACATTTGAGGTACGATTGATATTTATGTACATTTGAACTGTTGGTATTCAAAGCGAAAAAATAATACAGCAAATCTCCGATAGATGGCTATGCCCTTGTTTTTATGTTCACTGACAACAGAATATTTGATTAATGTATAGATAAGAATCTTTCTTATTTTTTTTCAAGTCCATGTGAGAAATGATCTAAGCAATCTTAAATACAAGTTAATAAATCGATTACAGATGAAACTTGTACGTATTTATTAATATAAATTTAACCTCATCCTGCAAATAAATTGTGTTTTTATATAAAAAATGTCTCATTCAAATATATTAGATGTAACACATTATAAAAAGAAATTTAAACATAAGTTAACATACGTATCGATAAAGTTAATTTTGTAAATTATATAAATGTAAAAGTAATTAAAAATATTCATAAAACAATAATAAAATATTTTTAGTTTCAACCAAAAAATATTTTGGATATTATTTGATTTTAAATTTGATATTAATAAATTATGCATAGATTTTTTCTCGATTTTTTAAATTTTTAATATGTAAAAAATATTACTGTATCTAATTCATTTTAAATGTTTACGTATATGATTAATTTTATATTCAGATATTTACTTATGCTTCAACTATTTTTGATGTACTATGACTTGTTAAATTTATTTACTAAGATAAATTTATGAAATATAACCACATTTTAAATTATTAAAACATGCAACATCGAGAACTTGTTGAATTATGTACGTTTTACTAGTTTCTTCTTCAAGAATATGGAATAATTTCATTTTATATATTCGGTTTTCATTCACAAAATTTCTCTTATTATACATTAATATTATATTTAAATAAATTAATTTTTAAAACCTTTTGTTTAATATTCATTATTGAGTCTTAGTTTTAAAAGCAAAATATATAAATATTATAATATATTACTTCTATTTATTCATATTTTACCATGTCAAAGTTTGTTATAAATAAATTTTCAGCTGTAAATAAGAATATATTTAACGTAATAATAGCGCATCGATTTCAGGCTATTCTCATTTTGATCGTGTTAAAGTGTATTTTTCTCATTTGCACACTAATTTAAGTTGGTTTATGTTTAAAAATTTTGAGAAAAAATTTTATTATAATTCACTAAAATGCTTTTAAAGTAATAATTAATTTTATTAGATTTGGTTGAATTGATATCGATATTTATATCATATAATATTGATTATTGAAAAAATATTATTTAACCTAAAACAAGTCTTTAAGTTTGTGTCAATAAAATTCTTTATTGCATTCAATATCATTAGTAAGATTTTAGCGGTGTAAGATTAAATGAAAATATTTTCTCTTAATAAATCCTTTAATCATAATTTGAAATTATAACTATCCGAGTACAATATAATATATACTATGGTCGAGTTTTTTTTCATACTATGATACATAATAATTAAAAACATACATCTAATTTAAAAAAGTAATATTGAAGCTAAAATTATAGAATATTTTGATGTTTAATTTGGTTCAAATAATATATTTCTATTCGAAATAGAATTATAAACTGTAAACGTAAATTATTTTTTAAGTAAGTTTAATACTATAGGTTTATATTTAACTACATTATTTATTATTTATGTATTCTAAAAAAAGTAATTAATTTAAATGAAATTTCGAACGATAGTTATTTAATAATAAATATTATAATCTATATTTGTAAAGAATATTATAAAAAAATATGATATATTTGAAAACAAATACTGAAACTTGTACAATTGTAATACTTTTATATAAAAATATTCCCTTTGAAATTTATATGTATTTTAAAGTATTTTCTTATGTATGTCTATAAATAAATAAATAATTGTATGAATTGAAACAGTATGAAAATACAATTAGATAACATAAGTTATTTAATATATATACAATATATATATAACATAATTATCAATATAATGAAAACTTTAATATACAAATTAAAATATATATTAAATATTATAATTTGATAATTAATAACTCATTATAAAAATCAATAATTTAACCATTATTTACTATATAATTTGTCATTCTGAGTGTATTATATTTCTCTACAGATTTGGTACTAATAATTTGGTATATATATATATATATATATATATATTACAGTATTCTATACTGTACCCATTTATATTGTTTTTCTTTTACTCGTATCGTCTTATTTAAAATAATTAATGAATTCGCTTTCCTTACCCAAACAATACAAATTTATTTTGGTCTTAAAACTACCTAAATGCTGATCTCAAGAACTCAATCCACAAGAAAGCGACGAATTGAGATCATCGATCCGGGTTTAAGTGCGTCAAGTTCGTCGAAATGTCGCCCTTTCTTTCTCGATTCGAGAGCTAGATGAATCTGAAACTTTGTCTCGTATCGTCGGAAATGTGTCAGAGGCTCGTAGTACGTCAGCTGCGGATTCGAGAATGAGTCGAGAGAAGCTCAAGTGCAAACGACAAGATTTAAAATGCAAATCTGGTGAATATAGTACAGATCGATATTTAAATTTATTGCAAGACATGTACTTTTCCGCATCAGTTTTCGTGGATGTTTGATGAGAGTAATATTTCCAAACAAGTTCTTAAATACCTAATTTCGAAATTTTAGAAGCATCTTGGCGAACGCTACGAAAAAAGTAATCATACATTGGTAAATAATTTTTAACAGATTTTTTGCAGTATATTATTTTACCATTTACAGTATTTACAACAAATAACTGCATAATGCTTTTCGAATAAAAATAATCTTTCGATTCATGAACCTTGTCAACAAAAATTTAAGTAAAAATCATTAAATTATTAACCAAAGAGAATTTAAGAAATTCAACAATATTATATTTTAAGATAATCGTAATAGAATTTTAATAATAGAAAAATTGAATTTATGTATAAAGTATAGTAGAATTCATAAATATTAAAAATTTTTTATAATCGTTAATGACTTATAGAATATTTTTATTATCAACGATAAATTATTGGATTTTTTTAAAACATTACGACTTACTTTTCTTTTTGAACAAAATGTTAATAGAGCGATAAATAATATATTATAATATTTATATCTTATAGAAAATGAAGAATTTATTAATTGTAGTGTTTGAAATAAAAAATAAAATTCATAATATAAATTCGCTATGTTTAGTTCTCAAAAATTTTCACCCTTACAGAGAGTGTCACGGCAAATTATAATTTTCTGAGATTGAATTTTATGTCTACGGACTTAAAATTAACGGTGAACGCAAAGTTTTTAAGAAAAAAAATTAATAAATTCGAAGTTAATAGACAAAGTTATTAAATAAGAAAGTTACCAGGTAAAGTATTTTTGCTTTTCGCACATAATAATTTTATGTAAATAATATTTCGTTATAAGATGTCGATAGTAGAAGATAAAAATATTTCAATATTTAATGAAGGCAAAGTTTTTAAAGAAAACATTAGACGTTCGGATTCAAGACACTTTTTATCCATACATGAAATAAATTTAAGTTGGACATTTTGTCCAAATAATTTTGTACAACGAAAATTTTATGTAGTAAATTGATAATTAAATGTTTTTCGCTTTCCCAAAGTAAATTAATTTACGTGCATGTATTGAAAACTTAATTAATTTATTCTTACCTAAGTTCGTTCAAATTTATGATAAAAAAGTAGTATAAAAATATCAAGTTTTCTTTTATCAAATATAATTGTAAGTTAAGTTTTGAAGATTATAGAATAATAAATAATCGTACAAGAAATTTTAAGCAATATGCAAGAGGATGAGTAAAAATAGTAATGGTACTACTGTGATTATGTATTTATCAATACAATATATAAATATAAACTATGCATATGTAATGATAAATTCATTTTTGAATATTTAAAATATTTCGAAAATTAAATAACTCAGCTAATATAAAAATATATATAGAAAAAGTTTTTGAATACAGTATTATTTAATAGACCAAATAAATTTTTCTATGAAATATCAAGTATACATTTTCATGCAATTAAAAACAATTTTTTAAAAAATTGACAAGCTTAGACTCATTGAGCGAAATAGAAATATCTGTCTAAATGATGTAAATAATTGAATGAAAATGATTAACGAAGGTGAAAATAGTTACATGAAATTTTTATGGTATTGCATTCCATGATTTTGTGAAAAAGAAAGGCATTTATAAAAAATATTACATCATTACATTAATTAAACAAGGCTATTAAGACCAATGTTTACTAGCCAAACAGAAAAGGGTTGTTTTATTTAAGACATAAATCAAATTAAGGTTGTTTTAATTGCTATTACGAAATTGTATGAATTGCGTTGTAAATTGATATTTTATATACTATATTAATCGTATTTATTCTGCACTAACAATAATTTTAGAATATTTATTTAGAAAAGTATTTATTTAGTTTATTTTAGAAAACAATAAAAATTATTAAGAAAGTCTAATATCAACTATCTCATAGAATAAAATAAGAAAATTAAAATCATTTGAGATAAGAATAAAATGTAAAGAATAATTATAAAAATATAAAAAAATAAAATTTTTACCGTTTTACATATTTTTCAAAGAAAATTTTAACTTATTTTTATGAATATATAATTTAATGCAATTCAACGTTCAATTATAATTCAATTTATAATTTAACTTCAATTATAAAGTTAAAATATAATTTGAATATCCGTTTTTTATATAACCATTTTTTTAATTGATATAATGTAAAACTTCTAATGATAATTTTATTTGCTTATATCAAAGTTATAGCAATAGAACATATTTTCTGTATTTAAATATTTTATAGCTATTAGTTATTTCTATGGAAAATATAGATTTTGAAAATGATAAATTTTATCTCTATCATAATATTATTAAGAAAATTTTTAGTTATTTTAAACGTATTTGAATTACTACGTTATAATTTAATACTTATATACTTATATAAATCGTGTAATAAACTAGATTTATGATATCCAAAATTATAGACATACCATTAATTTATTTTATGTATATAATATAAAATTAATGGATTGTTTATATGTATCTATAAATATGCATTTGATTCTTGATTAATTATATAATTTGTTCATAAAAACGAATAAAGTTTAAGTTCATTTGTAAATAATAAAAAATTATTTACCAAGGAAAATACGTATGAAACATAAATATTCAGTTTATACTATTGAATGTGTCTAGTCGACTGTTTCTTGTGCACCTAATTTACTGGTATAAATTTTTTAACGTTAAGTACATATAATTAACTATACTATTTGAATAGAGTAAAAATTATCTTTTGTTCGTGGGATATAAATTCGTAGTATATAAATGTAGAAAAATGAAATAAATATTTTTCAATTTCTTTAGTAAATAAAATTACGAACAGACTATAAGATATTATTTGTTAAAAATACGTGTAAGAAATACCAAGTGTAAGATAAATCGATAGAATTAAAAAAATTTCGTTCATCTTTTAACGATTATTTGTTTCTCGTTCTATTACGATTATACTTGAAAATAAAATTCAGTTCCACTTGAAAGTACCCAGAGAACTATTATGTCCAATGCAGTTATTTAATCTAATCTGTAAGGACTTGAACAAAATTTTTGAAAAAAAAAACATAATTTACACTATTGTTTTATTAAATGCATCTATAGATTTTACAGTCTAATAATAGTAATTAGCTAAATTAATGAACATTACTAATCAAATACATATATTTTAGTAATAATTTTTATGTCATTAATCAAAATTTATCGCAAAAGTTTATTTGAATTTAAAGTTTAAAAAATTTTCAAGCAAAAACGGTTCAAGAACAAAATAAAAATTTAGTATATTAATATCATCCAATAAATAGTGAGATAAATATATATTTTTTGTATGTATCATTTAAATCTGAATGTACACTTCATAGAAAACTTTTTAGTATTTTAAAAATTAAATTAATTTATTTTGCATTATCTATATTAGATAAAAATATGAAGAAATAATGTAAAAATTTGAAGTTAACAAGAAACGTATTTGTTAAAATATTTAATATATAGCATATTAAAAATAATATTATTATTATCATTGTAGTAATTCTTTCTATTAAAATTTATATGTATATTATAAGACTTTTCAAATAAATATCGAGTATTTTCTCCATAATCTATCTTAAAGTAAAATGAGTTTTCCTCTATCTAAAATTTTGTACTCGATTTTAACGACTATTAACGAATGAAACAAAAATCTAAATAAATATTTAAATCGTTATGAAAAACACATTGCGATATTATAACTGAATGTCGTAAACATTTGAAATAAGTCATAAAACCCGCAGTGTCAGTTCTCTTAAAATTCTTCATCATATTTTTGATCGAGGACGTAAAAGTAGAAATTATTACAGTATGTAGAAAGAATATCTTTTTAATGCTAAAGTACAATTTTCTAATATTTCATATCAATTATTTAAAGCAAAAAGTTTATAATGAAAGTTTAAATTTATGTATCAAAATATTCACGAAAGAATAAAAGATCGAAAGAACAAAGTAAATCAGTGATTTTTTAAATCGATATTTCTATTATTTCGATATTATTCGATAGAAATATTTAGTAAAATTATCATAAATTACTTGGAAAATATAGGAGGATCAAAAAATGTTAATTTGCATAAAATACCTAAAGTATGGAAATTAAATAAATAAATACAAAGACATTTTATCTTATAATCTTGCGAAACCATCGACGTTTTAATCACATTACATGAAACAACTTTCATAGCGCATTCATTTCATTCCTGAAATTTAAATTGTTGTTATAAAACATAAGCGCCGTATAAAAGCAATATTGACGAATGTAAAAATTAATAAAAGGAAAACATAACGTCGCACTTGGCGTTGAAAATGCTTTGGAGTAGTAACAGTGAGCGGTGACGGGAAAGTGGTGCTAGGGCTTGTGCGTAAAAGGCAACATAATGCACAGGTTGCCTCTACAAGGTAAAGTTTAATTGCGAACACTGAGATGGAAGTAAGTCGGGTTCAACGCGAGAACAGCTCCCGGCCATTTCTGTGTTTATTACAGAAGACGATCGTTAAACTACGCTCTGTTCGTTCCAAGTGAATTTTTTTAGTTGAAAGTGTCTGAGAAAGAAGCTATTTCTACCTTGCGAAAACAATCTCTTCATTTTTCATGAATATCTCTTTTTAAAGCTCTCCTAATGAAATAAAACTAAATTTACATTAAAATGAATATTATAAAATTAAACCAACGATACAAATTATACCAATGAATGTAAATTATTTTGTCTTTTTCTGTTCCTTTTTACTTCTATAATCTAAGTAATAATCAAAAAATCAAGTATATATATATATATACACAGTACATACCTACTTTTACATAAAATTTTTTTCAAATATATATATATATATATATATATTTATACGTTAGTCTCATTTTTGAAATTTTACACCCATATTATTGCACGAGAACTATTTTTTAAGTCCATTACATGCTGTATTATTAAATAAAAAATTCAATAACGATGAAAAATAGATGCACTTTATTTTATGCTACTAATTATACAAAATACATGATCTAATTCCGCTCTTTAAAACGAAGTGTATTTTTCCTTTTATAGAAATATCGATTTTTAGTTTTTTAATAGTAAGCTATATTAATTTAAGAAATTCAAAATAAGGAGATTTTTTTCTGTAACACTTATATATTCTTATATTAAATATGTAAATTTTGTAATAGAATGAATTTGAAATTATAGATTTTTCTAAATAATCGAAATTCTAAATAACAATATATAAATGTTAATTTATTTCATTACGCGCATTCTAAAAAATTTATATGATTTTATTCATTAATTTACTACTTCATATTCTTAAATTATAATTAAACTATGCTAATTTTTACTATAACATGCTTTATAAATAAAAATTTAATTTTTAGTTTAATGAATATTTAAGGTACATAATAAATTAAAAATATGCAATCACAATTTAAAATAATGTGAATTTTGCACCGCAAGGCATGAATAAATACTTTTAGGTTGATTTATTGTATATTAAAGTAAGTATAAAGTTTATAGCCAATAAGAAAGTAGGACTTGTTAAAGATATTGTATTTTAAATTTGTAATGTAATCTTGAGTGCCGTAAATAAATTCTAAATATTTTCACAATTTCAGAATCATGGATCTCAAAATACGTATAAATATACTACATAATCTTATGATCTTAATATAAAAATATCCTATAATTTATAATTTCAATTTTAACATTAAGGGTAATTTGCTTAGAATAACCGGATATTAAAGGACTGAAATAGATCTAGACAATACTAAGAAGATAATATCAAATCTTACATAAAATAGTATAATGGCGTAATATTTTCTATAAAATGACATAAAAGTAATAAAAATAGAACTTTTGCATGTTTAGCAGGAATTAAGGAAACTTCAAAATAAAGTCTCTGCAATTTTTCTTGATTGCACCTTGGAACGGTGATCACAAGAAATATATGTGAAATGGATGACTTGATTGAGGTTCATATTATTTTTAAACTTATTAATTTTATCATATTTTAATAACATGAAATAAATGTGCTACTTTTTATTATTAATCTTAAAATAAATAATAATAGACTATTTTCAAGAAGACGATATTATCAATATATGTACATAGATATACATTTAAAAAAGTAACGCAAAACTTTTCTCAATGTATTTTAGTATATGATTGAAAAAATCAGTGAAAATCAGTATACGAATAAAAAATAGATTTTTATTTAATAAAAAATTAAAACATTTATATTACGATTATTAACGTAGATTTGACGATTTTCGATTTATGGAGTTATTTTTCGACTCTCTGAAGTTCTATCAATTTGTTTTTGCAGGAGATTAAAAGGTAATCTGTCAAGGCAACTGGCATTGCTCTTCTTTTTTTTTTTGCATTCTCAGCAGCACAGAATTACCTAATATCTTTCGTTTGCGTCAAAGGAAGGTATTAAGACATTTTTTCCTTCATTTCCTGTTTTCATGGATTGTAGTTCGAAGTCACATAACCAGTTTTTGGGGATCTTACGTCCCCTTTTCTTCATCACGACTTTGATTGTATTCTTGGCGGATTAAAATTTCTTTTGCGTTTATATAATTCTGTGAAATACTAACAATCTTTGCTGTTTAAAACTATTGTATAAAAACAATGCTAAAACAACGTAAAAAAATAAATTATGTAAATTACATACATTTTATCCAATTAGAATAATTCAGGAGTTTAAATAAATATTTAGATATTAAATTAAAAATTCACTATAATATATAACTGAAAAACATAAACGAAGAAAATGAAAACAACAATAAGCATATTTTAAATAAGTTTATCATTATGATAATAATAAGTGATAATAATGAACGTTATAAAATAAGAGACTATTGATTTTATAAATTATTATTATTTGAATATTATTTGAAAATTTATATTAATGCATATAATACTATCTTTCATTAGAGTTACATTACTTCAAAAAATTTGAAAAGTAAGTAAATTATACATATTTAAAACTTAATTTTGTAGAAAAGTTTCAAGTTTTTGACATATGTACTTAATTTTTTGCAAAATTTTAATGAACCAAAATAAGATGATTTAACACTTATTTAGTTTTTTTGTTTATAATAAAATTTTGTATTACATGTACATATATGCAAGGAAAGTGAACAATTCATCATTTCCTAATTTATATAAAACTATATTACCAAACTAATGAATTATTAATTATAAAATTCATTAACTCCTACGTGTTTATTCAATCGCTTAAATAGTCCAATAAAAATGATTTGACGGATAAATATACACTTTAAAAATACATTTCTAATTCTTAACGATGCAAAGATTATCGTACGAGTCTAAGACACCGATAAATCACTTAAAAAACAATCGTTATCGTATAATCTAATTAGTCGGAGAGAAAGAATAGTAAATGCAGACCAAAGAGTCAAGGTTGAAAAAAGCAACTTTTACGCGTCGTTACAATTTTGTCATATAAAAGTGAAACATGTCCAACGACAGTTGGATACATTATTGATTGATCATGGATAATTTTGAAAGTGTACTTTGATGGAACAAACGAATAAATTCCCATTCTCTCGGTGAACAACTAGTTCTCATTTTATTTCTTCAAAGTCGCCGCTCGTAAAAAGATTCATTCGTCTCTTTTCTTTACGTTATATTTGTTCTTCTCCGTTTTTCTACCTTTCGGCATTTGTATTTCTTTTTTCGCTTCCCAGGAAACTTTACGATTGTTTTAAATGAATATATTCACTTAGATATATATTTGACCAGTTCTTTACGAGGTATAAATATAACATTTGTTTAAATCTCGGAAATTAAGAAGATTTTATCATTACATTCAATTATAATGCAACGCACGTATATTTTTTATTCGGAAGCATTATACTTGTAAAATAATAAATGCTCGTTCGATCGCGTTGGAAACTAAATTTGGATTGGCATTAAAATATACAAGTCTTATTTGCACATGTATGTATCCAGAGAAACACCGAGCTCTTACCTGGTGAGAAAATATGTGTCCAAATATATAACACGTATGCGTACCTGCAAGATCCATTAAGATTTTGCGCGTTGTCACCGCTGTAGGCGGTGATACTGATACCCACAATATTGCAAGTTTTCCTGAGATCTGCGACGACAGTATGGGAACCGAAAGTGCAAAGCGCGATACCTCTTTCAACGTTCGGGCAGGAAACGAAATTCCGAGAAAGAAAGAAATACGGAACGACTTCTGCTGTGATACTCGAACTTGGACTTTTCTTTTTTATAAGAATGCGAGTTTTGTCGTATTTTGTTTTAACGTATTCGTTTCATTTCAGGTTTGTAAAAGTTTAAATATTTATATGACAACGTGAATAAATTTGGTTTCTGAAACAGAGGTGTTTTTTTTTACAAGTTTTAAACAGTTGTACTTTAGTTTACTTTAGTTGACTTCGGTATTTTCGCACACCTGGAATTGTCATTTAGAATTATATGGAAAGTATCAAAAGGAATCTTAAGTATATAAAGTTGTTAAAAACAATAAATTTATCCGCTACTGCACAGTTATATTTGCATAAAATTTATTTTTAATTTTGATTTTAAATCGGAAACTAAAACCTTATATATTATGGAAAAATAAAAAGTTGAATATAATTATTTTACGAATCTTTCTTCTTTGTCTCAGAACATATATTTGAACGATGATCGAATATAGTTCAAATTAAATTTTATTTATTTTGATAGAATAAGTTTAAGGAAAAATTTTTTTTTTAAATTTATAATATTAGAAGTCTTGAATATATTCTAAATATGTAGATTATTTAAAAAAATCCATTATTTCCAAGCAAATATATTTTAAATAAAAGAAATCAATATTTTATATGCATATCGTAGAATACTAAACTTTTTCAATGCAATTATAGTTCAAAATTTTTCTGCAAATATTTTCAATAGATAAAATAAAAATTTTTCTGAATAAATAACTATCGTTAAAAATTTTTAACAGTAAATTTTTCAAAACCTTCAATTTATTTCACACTACTGTATTCATTTTTCTTATGTATACAAAATGCCTTTGACATTCTCTGTGGGATATTTAGTACAAGACCACTTGCTCATATAATATGCTATTCCATTTATCTCTGTCTTATTTTTGTCTTTTATGTGCAATCGACCCAATCTTATACGTTTCTTTTCATATTTTTAACTTACTATTAATTTTATTTTAATTTTACTATTTTTGTGTGAAGCCGAAACTTTTATACAATATTTAAAATTTTAGTTCTATATCGTTTTTGTAAGCCTTTGAAAGATTGCTTTTATATATTTATAAGTTTCGTTATAATTAAAAATATTTTATATATTTAGTTATAAACTTGTGAATACAATATTCGATAATTTAAAATATATTATATCAGTTTTAATGAAAATATAATTTTATGTTTTTATATAGTAGTTATATATTAATATTCATTATTTTAGGAATGTATATCTACATCTATATTTATTTCATCCTTTTAAAAACATTCTGTGTTATATTGGTAAGAATTTTTCTGAAAGTATTCATATTAAAACTTCCATACAAATAACTTTTATATATTGGACTAATAATACATAAACGATTTACTTTTTCATAAAGGTATATGATAATCAGTAAATAAATAATAAATATAATAAAAGTAAAAAAAATAACTATTGATGATTGTGGTTTATTATAAGATCTAGTTCAATAGAAAAATAATGGTTTGAAACATAATTAAATATATAAAAGTATAACAGAAAAATTTACATACGATGAGCAAATATTCATATTAACAATATGAAACTTAATTTAACCTAGATTATTATTCATCGATATTTTCGACTATGTACTATTTAATTTTATCAATAACTATTATATCGATTGGTTCTCTACTCTGAGGTATGTTAAGGCTTTCAAAGAAAATAATCATTTTACAGGCTGTTAGGCTCATTATGTCTTTAATTTCGAATTATATAACTAAGAAACAAAAAACTCGTAAACATTAAGGATCATAAAATTGCAACTCACAAATTTATTGCTATTTTATGTTTTCATAAAATAATTTTACCTACATTCAAACGTTATTTAACGACGTTATATTGGTTTTGATCAATTAGTGTATAAATTAGTCAGTTTTCATTAAATTTAGTACTAAACATATAATTTTAAATGTAGTTATTATGATATTCTTCAGTTTTTATAAATGCATTAATGTATAATATGCATGAATATTTTATATAAAATATATATTTTAGTTATGAATTATAGCTTAAGTATTCATTAATATTTAAATTGTTTTTGTTGCACAGAATTAAAAATTTTTAAATGTAAATTACACTTCTAGTTTCAATTAAAATAATTACAATTAATGTCAAGAAATATCTCTTAAAATAGTAAACACTTACACTCGATTATTTTTTTTTTATTTTCCGGTAATTCAAAATAATTCAACTGGAACTCTGCGATTTCTTATATCTATTTAAATTCAGCAAACGCTCAAAAGATATTTCGATGCATTATCAATATTTAATTTAAAAAATTTTAAATTTTAAGTACTAATATTATAATATCGAATAATAAGAAAACTTAATATTTAATAAATAATTATAACATTTGATAAATCGAATAATAAGATTATTAAGAATATAGGTTTTTATTTTTATAATTATATATTCGGAAAATTATAACCAAAGTAATTGAATTATTTGATAAATTCATTATATACGTTAATAAAAGCTTATATTCATATTAAATAATTTCTAAATTTTTTCCAACTATTCAAACCGTACTATATTTAATAAATTTTTTTTAATAAATTGAAGTTTTGATATATTATACGTAATGGAAACTTTCATTTTCAAAAATATATTTATGTCGTATTAATGGAGAAAGATTTATGTACGTCATTCTCTACTAATGATAGCATTTGTATAGATAGTTAGTGTAATGCGACATAGATAACGTATTCGATTTTACGTAAAAGTTGGACGGTTTTAACCACCAAATATCGAAATATCGATATTGGTCTTTATAGTTCAATTAACGATAACGATGTATAAATAAATCTTGTATTTTATATTTTTAACATATTTACATCAGTTAAACCACAAGAATCCTATCACATATTTATATTATTGAAAAAAAAGTAATAATTCTTACATTTGATACTAAATTCATAGATCAGTTTTTCCTGGCAGTGTTTCAGCCATAAAGTAGATTAAATCGGTTTAGGTCAGCCGTAAGTACATTTCGTAAGATATTCATCATTTGCAAGTTTCTGTGAAAACAACTTTTTTCTTTTTTATATACTGTTTGCAGTAGTAAGGTATGTTAAGAAATAATTTCGTCGTTACCCTTCCATATAATCGATGTTAAATATTAAATGCATCATTTTCCCAACATTTGTCTTGATTTTTGGCTATGATTTTTTTAATACGTCGAAAAATAAGTCATTAATTTATATATTTACTCTACACGTATCGCGTTGTTATCAACATTGGAAAATTCGATATCAATTGAAGTATTTAAACGGTTCAGGCTTAATCGTTTCACATTGGATCCGTGACCCTAATAATTCCTTGTCGGTACGCATTAGGCAAAGATTAAGTCGATTAGAAGGGTTACATCGATTTTCATTATTTTCTTGTTAGGTGAAAAAAATAATTGTGCTAAAACTTAAGGTAACAGATAGCATCGAAGCAACTATCCGAAGAATTTTGTCCTGATCATGGCGTAGAAGAATTCATTAACATCCGGTGATACATATTTGCTATATTTTAAAGAATGTACGGATTATCCTTAAAAAGATATGTTCGCATCTCATCATTTAGGTATCGATTCTCGTTATTAATATTTTTCTAATATCGATAACGATATTATTTAATAGATACCACAGCACGTTTAAACTTTCACGTTGCATACTTTCGAGCGATTTCTTGGATCTTAAGTCAGATTAGGGAGATTGGTCAGTTCAAGAACTCGTAGTCGGAATTTCGAGTACTTTCACGATTGGATCGCTATCGACTAATGCAATCGATTCATAATCAACTATAAAGACGGTGATCACGAGAATATAAACTGCGCGTGCAAGAACGATCGAAATGGAGAGATTCGTATCAAAATCTTTACGTTGGACAGTTACTCGTAGACAGTATACTCTTAGACGACAGTTGTTCACTCGCAAAATGGTATTTGAAACGAGTAACGGAAAGTTATGCCAATTTTTATGAGTTGATTAGAGTAGTACCGATAAAAGCAACTAATCCTTCAACGGAAAACTATACGCCTGTTCGTGGGAGACGAAGACGCAAATAAATCAAAGGATAAGTAGGATGAAAAGATTAATAATTCGTCCAGACGATCAACGCGGGTGGAACTTTAGGACTCGGTGTTCGAACGAACACCGCGAGCTACCGAGATGAACTTTGGATATAAAATATACGATTTAGTAATAGGTGAAAGTAGCGAGGGTAAATGGGACTGGAGGAGCCGAACGCTATACTCCGATTGGTAGTAATCGAGTATGAACTTTCGGCGTTTATTCGAGATCGGCGTTAATCCAACATTAACAAGGTAAATATCGAAATATTATTATAAGTATTTTTTTCGTTCTCTATTAATATCGATTAAAATCTTTTTTTTAATATTTCTTTTAAAATTTCTAAACATTTATTGTCAATGTTTTTATTGAATTTAAATCTCCATTTTTTTAGTTAGAATCTATATTGGTTTCTAAATAAATATGTATATATATATATATATATATATTTGTGATAGTTGATATGTCGTATAACAATTAATTATTTTTTAGCAAAAAATTGACATCAGTTCTAGTATTATCGCTATATGTTGCATTATTAAGTAACGAGAACTATATTACGTATAAAATTTCATTCACGATCGAAAAATCGATTTCTTTTAAATCAACAAATTCAATACTTAAAACTTCTCGATATATTTTACTTTACTATCTCAGACTAGTGTATTTTTATTATCGAGAGGAAGGGTAGGGTGGAATCATTCGATTGTCACATATCTGTCACATGGATTTTATAAATGTATTCCGTCAGTCGCATCGAGCCCTTTTCTTTACCTAGATTTACTGGTTATACCTAGGTTATGTTATCAACATTACCTTTTTCTCGAATGCTTTCTATCAGGAACAAAATAAACCAATACCATCAGTTCTATCGAAATTGTTTGTTACTCCAGGCATTTCCAGATATATATAGTAATAGCAGTTTTTATTACCGGAATGTTTATTACTTTCAAGATCGTACCTGCTTTTCCGTTTTCAACTCCATTTTCTCGGTACACTGAGCTTACTATTTAAAGTAGGTTTCAAACGAAGAACGTGGAAGTAAATTAAAATTCGTATTCATACACACATGCGTGCATACATGAATGCATACATACATGCATACATACATACATATGAAATATAAAAATGATTTAAATATTATTTGTTCCTTAAACTATTTATAACTATTTCATAAATACTTACAATTTATTATATCGGTAAGTTAATTCATGGAATATCAAGTACGTACCTGAAAAAAACAAATTATATTAATTTATTAATATCATTATATGATGTATTGTATTATGATATATTCTTTTACAAATTATGATTATAACATATTATATTAAATTATTATTTTTAAGTACATATATTTATTAATAAAATATTTCTACATTATTCAGAATATTCACAATAACAATATTTTTTTTTCAAACAGAATTTTTAAAAAATTAGTGCTACGATGTATCGATTCTCTATAAAAATATGAATCTTTTAATATATTTATATGAAAAAGTTTTTGTCTTCACATTATTTTTGTAATTTTTGTAAATAATTTTAAAGATATTTGATTTTATATTCGGATTTTTAAGTATTTTAAAAAACATTATATATATTTTATAATATTGAAATTGTTGATGATTATAAAATTATATGTCGCTAAATTTCACTTATATTAAATTATAATAATTTTTTAATTTTAATTATTTTACAAACTTTCTATTCGCTAAATAAAAATTTATTAAGATTTCAATTATAATCACTTAAAATAGTTGGATAGCTACAACAATAAATTACGACTAGACCTGATTACTTAGTATATGAAAAGAACTTTTAAGGTGTTACTCAAAATTATTTTACACAAAGTTTATGTTCTCCTTAAAAGCTACAGTTTATATTATGTATAGTTTGTTTTAGAAATATTTTTAATAATTTTTAATTATTATTCTTTTGTTATTACAATGAATTCTGTTCTTTATATAATTGTAAATATCATGTTTAAAACGAAAATGTTGAATCTATCAAAATATAAAAAAACCGTACGCTATTTAATTTTAAAGGTGTAAATTTCATTCGTTTATTAAAATTAATTTAAGTATTTATAATAGTATTAAAATTATCAATAACATTAAATTCAAATAATAAGATAAAAACAAGAGATATTTATATCATTTGTTTCAAATTATTATTGTATTAAAATACAATGAATTTTAACAGCGGAAATATTGGGTAAAGTATACATTCTATCTAATTGAAATAAAAAATTTAATTACGTAAAAAACGAGAGATGGAAAGCTTTTAAAATATTAACTGGGTAAAAGTAAACAAATATCAATAAATACAGTTCACTGCGTTGGCTTTCAAATTCTTGTGTCGTCTATCTTTTGATTTTCCAACGCGATGAAATTTATCGTGCTCGCGAAATTAAGATCTATTAATCTAATAGAGAGTGGCTCTTTAGAATAGCAGATTGGCATTGATCCTAAAAGAAAAAATTGAAAAAAAACGAAAAACGTATTCATGAAATTTTCTCATGCATCTCTATTTGTATATCACTTGGAGTTTCAAAATCCTTATACTAAAATACTTGGATCCCTCTTTTCCTTAAGTAAAGTGAAACTTTACTCAACAAAGTTACGACTGGAAACTATATTCTTTTTTTCTAGTAACTTTTTTACTCCCTGTCTGTAAATGAAAGTTTTGTGAGAAATAAATTTCATCGAGATTATTTCTAGTTAAATCTGTACTATATAAAGTCAATTTTTCGAAAATGATTCAAACTAATAAAATAGTCAATAAATTTTAATGAACATGTTTTACATTTTAAGCCGTAATTTTGTTAAAGTATTATATTTCTCCGGTAGTAAAACTAAAATCAATTTTATAAATATATATTGAATTTAGTAATCGTTCAATTGTTATGAAATAAAATAAAATGTTTGAAAAATTTGCTTGAAGTTTATTTTAAATGTACTTTTTGTTATGGTATACATAGATTATCATATTTTTATAATTATAAAATATTATATTGAATATACTACACGCTATAAAATTATTTTTTTGTTTAGAATTATTCGATTTTTCTTTATATTAATTTTAAATTATAATAAAACAACATGATTTTTTATTTAAAGATATGTTCAGGAAATTCGATAAATATTTAAATTAATATTTCTAAAACTTTCAGATTTAGTAACATTTAAATGATTGGAATATTACACTCATCCAGTTTACTAAGATATTAAATTTTATTTTTCTATTATAATCGTTGAAATTATTTTTTATTCGATCGATCGCTTCGTTTTACATTTTGTTGGATCGGTATTAAAGTTAAAGATTTCAGAATCTCATATGCATACACGTATGTAAAATTTTAAATTAAGTCATTATATTCGTCTCTATTATAAATTAATAGTATTTTAATAAAAATTTGTGTTATAAAAAATTATAATCGGATAGATAAAAGTTTAATAAATGAAAAAAGCTAAAAGAAATTAGGAATAATATTCTTTGTCGCTCGATCACATTTTTTATTTTTTATTTTTTTGCGTACAATAATTTTAACTTTGTTAAAGTTTTTTGCTTAATTTTAACTTTGATTGAGAGCTGCTTTCAGCTACTCAGAATTTGCAAAGAGGTTTCGTCGTCTTCTATTGCATCCTTTTATAATTATATTACAAACTTTTAAGGATTATTGTTTCTTATTACTAATGTAATAATTAGTTTTACAATGAAACTTTATATAATTTTGTATATAATTATTTGTTTGAATTTTTAATAAATTTCAATGAGATGCAATTTTTTAATATATATAATATATAATGATATATATTAATATATAATGAACGTATAATGAACGTATAATGAAAGAAATATTACTCATAGATATGTTAATATTTTACAATAAAATGAAATGGAATTTTTTTATTCCATATATTTATAATAAAATAAAATGTAATGAAGAAAGAAATCTGTAAAATTTATACATCAAAGGTATCAACAGATACGTAAAGATTTAAGTAAAGTATCGATAAAACTCAATGGGATCACGTAACTTAAGTCGAAATACCTAAGGTAGCATATAAGATCCGCAATTCGCCGTCCTTTAAAGAACATTTATGAAAGAAATTCATTCTACTTTGCGCAAACGCATTACAACGTGGCTTTCGCACCAACTCTATAGCTAACCGAGTACACGAGTTCCTAAATATAAGTCAAATAAGAACTCGTCGACGAGCGAAAATGTCTCCCGTAAAATGAGCGTCAGCGTACGGTCCATAAGATCACGTACAATTCCGAGTTGAACGATCTCCTCCAAATATTCTTCGGCACTATTTTTACGTAGCCGGTCACTTAAACTCACCTTAAAAAAGAAAATACGAAGAACATTCAGTTTTATATAAGTCTTATAAAATAAAATTTTTGAGATAATTACAAATCTGAACTTTTAAATATCTTTTTTTTTAATTGAATATAATACTAAACTGTACGATTAAATCTAAAATTAGAGTAAAGTCGGAATAATTATTAAAAACTATTTAAAAAGTGATTGAAAATGTAAATCAAAACTTCATTTAAAATTTGAAAAAATTTTTTTTTTATAATTTCTACGAATATTTATTTTTATATTTAATTTTATGATTTTAAAAATTATTTTTGAAGAATTTTGATTTTTTTAATTGAAGTTTTTAATCGAAGTAATCTTGATTAAATTAAATCATAAAAAAAATGAATTTGTAATTTTTTAATTTAAAATAAACCGATATGTGAATATTCTAAGGTAATTTTTGAGCTTAACAGTTTAAATTCCTTAAATATGTAACTACATAATGAATGTATAAAGCATTTCTTATTAAACTAACTTATTAATCTTAAATAAATTTAATAAAGTTATCAAAATTTTATATTTCAATATAAATATAAAAGGTCTTTTGAAATTTATTGATCCGTATAAAAAAAATTTAAATAATTTAAAAATTTCAAAGTCCAATGGATTTAAAAACGCTTAACTTAAATATTCAGAGAAATTTTAAGTTATATCAATTTTTTTATGATATATGATTGTGTGTGTGTGTGTGTGTAGCAAAAATCTAAAGAATACGTAGCTAGAAGTTTTTTCTGTACCTACATATTTTTGCTTTTAAAATCCGTAGAATGTTCACCTAATACAATAATTTATCAATTAAAGTTTTTGCTTTTTTCTCCATTTTTCCTGATATCAGAAAAATTAATTGTCATTTTCATTGATTTTGTCCCCAGTTATTTCTACATCATAAGTTATTTCAAGTGAACCATATTGATATATTATAGAATTTTCTTTCATGACATATTTTTTTATAGAAATTAATTAGACTGTAAAAAATCAGTAGAACATTCTATCCGATCTAAATTCAATTCATTAATAAAGACTTAAAACATAATATCACTTCTGTAATAATAGAAAATTCAAATAGTTAAAGAAATTGAGGCATGAAATATTAAATGTATAAATTATAATAAAATTCCAAAGAAAAAATTATGTTTTGCAATAAAATAAAAGACTTTTTATGATTCATTACATTTGTACTTTAGGAGCATTAACTTGAAGAACCGTTGAAAAGAGCTGATTTGTAAAGTATGTTGCGTTTGCCGATAGAAGAAGAAATATATGAACAGCAAATGTATAGAAAAATGTAAAAGATATCCAGAGGTAAAGGGAAAATCGAGCTTACAAGTATGACACAGAAGTGATTTTAGAGTATCTGCGTACGGATCTACGAAGGGATGAAAGACTTTCTTTCTTTTCCTTGTCTCATTCATGCATTTCAAGTAATCGCATACGGACACGGTTCAACGCTCATCCGATTTAAATGCCTTTGGATGCAAGAATCGAACTCCTTTAGTCACAGTTCATTGGAGACAGTTCCTGCGGTTTTCTTTTACCTTTGATCTGTTTGATAAAACTATTTCATATTAGTGACTATGGAAATATATATGGGACCTACGTCGATTAAAGAAAGCAAAAAATACTATTTTTTCATCTTTATACATCCATTTTTTAATATTTTTTATAGCTCCATTTTTATAGCTCATGTATATAATATTTTATACAGAATTTTAATTCATAATATATTATTTTATAACAAATACAAGAAAAATAAATATGATAATTTAGATATTATCCGAAGCTAAAAATATCCAGTTATTTAAGTGTACTTTATGCGATTTCTGAGATACTGTTTGATAATTTTTATATAATGGTCGACAATGTTGACTTTAATAAAATTTATTGGTATTGACTAAGTCATATTATAAAATTAAACGAGTGTAAGTAATAGCAAATGATTATAAATCAAAATATATAAATATAAAAAAAAATTAAAATAAATTATATCGAATATTTAAATAAGAATTTAATAATATTATTTAAATTTATTCTAAAAATGAATCATACTCATACAATTTCTTTAAATTATTTTTGAGTTCGTAATTTAAGCTTTAATTCCAAAATATTTTAAACCAATTGAATATTAAGAAGAATAAATTATACTAAATTTCTTAGTATTTATAATAATAAAAAGTAACGTAATTAAATTGCATTATATTTTTCTCTTGTTATTGAAAGGAATCTATTCTTGAAAAATTTATTATCTTGTTAACAAATTTACCTATGAGTAAATGTAATTATTAAAATTAATATAATTTTATAAGTAAAGAGACTTCCAACAAGTTACTTATAAATCAATGTATGCATTTATATCCAAATTACAGCAAAGATTCAAATACTTTTTGTATGAGTAGAAATATATTATTTAAAGATCAAATATATTTGAGGTTGGGATTAAGTATAATGTATATTAAAATGGATACTTAATTTCAGAATAAATCGAGAATAAATAAATGATTTAAGTGGTTATAAAATAAAATTTTGAAGATTCGTATCTTTAATCCAAAAAACTTTGTATATTTTCTAATTTATAAGTTATATTATATTTATAAGTTATACTTAAGTAAAAATTTAGAAATAAAAATGTTGATCAATGATCACAGACTCTATAAAATCATATAAAATAAGTTAACCGTTACGTTGTTCAATTTTGGATTCAGTAAAATATTAGTTAATATTTATTCAAGTTAATGAATAACAAAATTTTATTTTTATTTAAAAAAAGTTTCTATGGACTTCATTCGTGTATAACTATTCAGTATTTTTAGAAGTTTTATATAATAAATTATAAAATTGTTTTTATATATAAAATTTAGCTTAATAAAATCAAACTTTGTAAATAAAAAATTTTCAAAGAAAATTTTGATAATGTCATGTGTTTATTTAAAAACATTATAATATAGTAATTTATAATATAATAAAATTATATAACTAATATTTTAAAAGCTTTTTAATTTGAATTAATGAAAAATGTAATCATAATAAAAAATTAATAAAAATAAACATTATTTCTAATATTTTTTATATATCTAAATTAGATTTGTTACAAAAATTAAATTTTTAGTAAATAATTCTTTAAATCGTTTATTCAACCAGTTAATTTTAAGTTCTTGAAGTTGTCATAAATTATAAGTTACGATCATAAATAATATTACGTAAACACTGTAACGAATTAAAATTAAAAATTAATAAATGAACGCGTTACATTAACTAATTTGCAACCAATACAATATGTTAAGTTTCCGTTGAAGTAACGAAAACAACATTATTCTCTTTCTATTGTATTCATAGTCACAGAATGAGAGCTTATCATAAAATAACGTCGGACGATACTCAATGACATGTCATAATATCATAATAAACTTCGTTATAATCGGGTATGTATTAAAATATAATGTAAAAATATCCCTATTTTACCAACAGGTGAGTAATAAAATTTATACGAAAACGATACGTGAATACTATTTCATATATTTATTATTTATATTATTAAAATAAATTATCCTAAATTACACATTATAAAAAAAAATTTTCTTTGATAAATTAAAAAAATTGCATTTTAATTATTTATTTTATAGATTATTTCTAAGAATATTTTTTAAGTTATTTAATAAGATAAAATTATTTGTTTAATAGAACAATAAAATTTTAAAGATTGTATATGCTTCCTAGTCATTTCTAATTTATTGCCTCTTACAATTATATTATTTTCACTTTAAACTCCATTTTGGTAGTTTATTTAAAAATTAATTAATTAATTAATTAAAAAATTCATTGCAAAACTTGATTTAGAAAATAACATAAAAATTAAAAGCATGTTATAAATATAATTAAAAGTATTTATATAATTATGAAAATTTACTATTTAAAATAATTTAAAAATATTCAACTAAAAAAAAAGAAATTTTATTAAAGCTGTGAGTGAAAACTTTTACTGCTAGAAGTTTTTATCGAGGGGGATATTAACAACATTATGAAAGCAATTGCACATGAGGTAAATGAAAATTCAAGAAATATTGACTTTTATTAAACTTTTCACGCGCATTTAAAAGTTAGAATATATTACTTTATTGATTTATGTATAGGATACTAGTTTTATTAATATAATAAAAATTTTATTGATATTCAATTTATCGATATGCTAGTTTTTAGTATTTCTGTTTTAAAGTTAATATAAAGGCAAATACAAGTTTATGAAAAAATATGTTGATAAATATGTGATTCTATGTACATATTTTAATATATTACAAATTATTAATAAAAAAAACGCATATACTTAGAATCTAATTAAATACGATATTAAATTAATAAAAATATGCTAATTATATGCTAACGAATAATATTTATATATGATTTTATAAAACAAAAATTCTAGTACTCTACACAAATTAAGTAGAAAATGCAGTACCGTGTACATTTTTAAAAAGTTGGTTCTCGAAAGCTTATTTTGCAAACTAGTGCAATTGTAATGCACTATTAAGAAAAGCAAGAGAAGTTATATTTCAGTTATACGTAGTTTGTCTTCGTTTCGTGGTAATTAAGTCTCCGCGACAAGTGCATATGTTCCATAAAGTTCGCCTACATTTATCTTACCTTTATTTCTGACATAGTCATGTCATGTATCATTTTCAGGCCGATGCCTCAAGTAATTGGATGAGCAAAGGAAAAAATTTCCCAGACCTTAATTACTTAAAAAGTGCGTACGAAAATTCAAAGAAATCTACACATGTGTTTTTTTGTCAATTTTATTTTCAAAGTGATAACGTCCATTTTTTTAAACGCGTTTTCGTACATTTGATAAAATATCTTAGACGAAACGAAAATACATAAATGAATGAATTGATTTACTTTTCATAGATTGATGGGTTACTTTTTATTCATTCGTGTCTTTATTATTTTATTGTTTATTTTTAAAATATAAAAAAACGAGTTAAAATCTTGTGATATAAATGTCAATTAATAAACTTTATTTTTACTGTTTATGTATATTTAATGATGCAATTGAGAAAACTATCTAAAATAAAAAAATAAAGAGTACATAAAAATCTACTTACTTTCAGGACATTTTTATTTGAAATTCTAAAACTACTTTTATTATTTCTTATACACAACACTAGTTTTTCTATACAAAGAATAGAAAAAAATACTTTTTGAACGTAAAATTTTTAGTCGAAACCACATAAAAGGAAAATTTGTTTTCTGTATTGTTACTTACCATAAATAGTTTTAGTAATTTTTACACATATTTAATTTTTTAATACGATGTAATTTTTTTTGTACGAAAATTTCATATACTTAAAAGTCTTACATCAAATTTTTCAATTATTATTTGTAAAAGTTAATTTTTAGTTCGAGAAGGTCGACAAAGTCTGCTATGAAAATAAAATTTATTTTATACGATACAATAGTTTATGCTATTATCGGATAATAAATACTTTGAAAGAATTTAATATTAAAATATTTAATAAATATTAGTTCTAAAGCTAAAATTAAACGTATATAAAATTTAATAATCTTCCAATAACATTAAAAAATATTTTAGATATGAAATTACATCTAAAACGTTTAAAGTAAATTATCGCAGATAAATTAATTGTTTATTACAAAATACGAATCATTATATAAAAGAAATTAGCTTTATTAATTCTTGTCATCATAAGTAGAGAAGATAATACTTACATATGTTTAATATCATATTTTCAAATATTTCTCGAACTTTCTCTGTCAATTCTCATCTGCCTCTTTCAAAATATTATATCATATAGCTGAAGAAATCTTTAAGTGCTACGACTTATAAAGCTCTAACGAAATTAATTATATTACTATTTAAAATTATTATTTTATATCAGTGAAATGAATAATTTATAATATCAGTTTAAAAATAACTAGAAGAAAAGGTTATTTTATAAGTATATGTTATATTGGGTAAACAGAAATAGAATCTGTAATATTTATTTACATCGTTATATCCGTATCAAAGATTAAGAAGTTACATAATAAATTTTTCGAATTGTAAAAGAATAACACCGTTCATAAATAAATTGGTTTCCACCGCTTGTTAACTTACACGTTCGTATCTATGTTCTGGAACGCGACTCGAGTGTTTCGTCCGATTGCAGTTGTTTAGAGACGCAGCGCATCAATTTTAACTACGCGAGCGAAAAATAGTGCAACTACGTTTCAGAACTCGAAGCCGTAGAATGCATACAATACCGAGAAAATCGACAAGGAGATCGATTTCGGTCTTGATTAGGTACGCATCGCGCCTGAAAGATAAACCAAGTGATAAACATTTAAAAGTGCGAAAGGAAAAGAAATATAGAGTGCAAAAGTGAGAAACAATTGAAGCAGAAGCGAACAAGTGCTGGCATAGAACATAAAGAGGATCACGAGAAGCGTAACGAGCAAAGGTAATGAAAAAGTCTACTAGTATGTAAAAGCGAGATAGAAAAAAACGGCTACTTTAATCGTTCGGTAAATTAACTCGAATGAATCTTTTTTTTAAATATAAATTTTACATAGTCGATATGGAATATTTCCAGCATATTCTTTGGTTCAATGTGTTATTATTTTTTATGTGTAAAGAGGCGCTTAGTAAATACTAAATTATTTTATTTCGTTAATCGTCCGACGTTAAATTCTTGTGCAGTATGTTTTCCTTTTTCGCTTATGTCCTACGATATTCCAATGGATTTTCGTCGATATATCACGAAAATATGTATTTTGAGTTTATCATAAACTAGTAAAAGTAACGAGACATTACGCATTCGAAAGAATATCGAATAATGCCTGAACACGATAAAAAGTGAGGTCTAACGAATCGTTTCTTTTATTGCAATGAGTCAACTCGAACGTGGAAAAATCTCAGATTTGAGTGATATTATCCGAGTTATGTGAAATAAAATATTATATATTATATTCAAATATATTTACAAAAATGTTCTATGAAAAGTTTATAATATTTATCGTATATCTGATCCGATATTCATCTAAGTGAAAATTTATGATTTAATTTAATATATATAATAAAAAATATCTAGAAAAGCTTTTGAATTCAAATAGCAAAGTTCTATAAAAGAAGTAAAAGCTGACCCAAGAGACTGTTTTACAAATAAAAAAATGAAAGGATCTATTCAAAAAAGAGAAATTTTGTTTGAGTTGTAGAGAAACGAAATAAGGGAAGAAAGAAGGAAATAAGTGTATAAACACGTTTCAAAAATGTAAATTCTTGAGAAAGGAAAAGAGCGTTCAAAAAAATTTGAAGCACAATCGTAAATTCAAAGAAAGTTGGATATGGAGTTCTATACCAGGTATAGATTTTGGTTGAATGAGAACTAGAAATTTATCTTATGGATATCGCATTTGATATAATCTAACCAAGAATAGCATTTATTTACAACCTATAATACGAAGAGACGACCATTTTCTAAAAAAAACTATTCTCGATTTTCTTTTCACACCTGTATAATCTCCTTATCTATCTCTCTGCTTCTTTGGCTATTATAGTTATGGATTTTTTTTATCTGCTACATTATAAAAATGATACTTCTGATATTCGAGTGATGGAAATATAAAAATTTTGAATAAAAATAAACACACGTGAAATTAAGTAGTCCATCTCATATCGTCATTTAGAATCGTCATAAAATCGTAAGAATATAAATTTAAATTGAGCATATAGATATTTTTAAAAAATTGGTTGTTATCAATACCAAATACGTTTAAATAAAAACTTTATAAAATAATTTCTATAATATACGTTTAAAAGTAATGTTAAAAGAAAGCAATAATAGAATATTTTTTTAAACAAAATATCTATATTTATTGTACATTATTTGAAATGATTTTAAATTTAATAACTATTTATTTAAAGTAAAAATTTAGTATACATTTAAAGCGCTCATAATTTTAAGAAATTATTTAAAAAATTATATATATGTATAATATTTAAGAATTGCCTATGTATACGTTAATATACATGTATATAAATTATGTAAGATAAAAAATACAACTACCAATATTTATAATAACATCATTTTACGGCTATATTTTATACCGGATTATAAAAACTTTTTAATTGCAATACTATCGTAAATATTACCATTTACTTTAATTACTATTGAAGTCCAAAGCTTTTCGATAAACAAAGTATTTTTCGATAAGAACTTTACGATAAGTATTAAATGATAAAATGTTAGTAACAAGTGGTTCTTAAGTGTAAGAAAACAAAGTACTAAGATTTAAATTTATAATTCTACAATAACTCAATTCTAATGGGTTGAAGTATTTTACATTTAACATATTTAATACATTTAATACATTTAATACATTTAATGCATTTAATAATAATTATACTAATTACAATTTTTCGTACATCGCATAATCGGATTTTTCTATTGCCCTTTTGAACCACTATATATACTCGAACAAAAGCTTTGAACTTTCACACTATCCAGTTACAATAGTCTGTTGCAATCGCTAACACCGCGACCCTTTCACTTACGAGCCTCGACAGTATCGACGCAATTTACGCCGTTGCGTCCGTTGTTCGATCCCACAGCTTTTGATCGTTAACGTTTGGTCGATTTGACCTCGAGGCGGCGAAGTGCGGATGATCCGCAGACTCCGAATCGTAGGAACGAAAGGGAATGAAATTAAAAATCAAAAGGTGATGTATCCCCGAACAAATATAAATTCACACTAGCAGGATGAAAATAAAGACGAATCCAGATTGAACCTGTCTACGTTATAATACAAAACTTACGCTCAACGCAGGGTTGATAAATATGTGGTTACGAAGTATTTTATCTCGACTCGTGCCGACGGGAGAGGACCAAACAATTAGGCGGTATCTTCTTTTTCGTTCAATTTTTTTATTTACTTCTTTTACTAATGATCCCATTTCTTTTCGCAACGTTTCGCTTTTCTCTGTTCTTTTTACGCGGAACTAACTTTTTGCTTTTCTCTAGCCGACGAAAATTTTTCGCTCCTTCGCGGTGAACCTCGCGATATAAATGAACTGCACACTGACAAGTGACCGTAATAATAGTAATATTTATCCTTACAAACGCATAATTGCATTATTCTTTTCGATCTTATTAAATGTTAAATTTATATAAAAATATTGAGAACGAATCTTTCGTGAAGAGGAGAATTTAACGCGACATTCAAACGAGTGACGATACTGAATATTCTTGATATTGAAATTATGTTAGAACTTTGTTAAAAACAAATAAACAATATAAATTTTTAATAACTGAAATACAGTATGTGGAAATGGAATAAAGATTATAAAATAACAATAATAATAATGAACTTGAACGAGTCTTTGATATTCTATATATTTTATGCACTGCTTTTTTAATGCACTAAAATTTATTATACGTATTAATTATGGAAATCCACAATTAAAAATAATTTAGCAAGCGTATGAAACGACCCGATAAATTTATAATCGATAGTTAGCAAGAGTAAAAATATATAAGATTAAATAAATCGAGTTTAGTTGATAAAATTCTTGAAATACACTTCATATTTTTGTCAAGCAACGTAAACTACTTCATAAATGCAGACAGCAAAACTCTTAAGAGACAGAAAAAAGATTAAAAACTCTTAGATTCTAGGAGAAGAGAATCGAAGTGAAACTCCTTGTGAAACAAAAGTCCACTTTGCAGGCGAAAAACCGCATATTCTAGTCGTCGTGGTAAACCTACTAAAGTTGGTAAATTAAACTTTCTTCAACCTGAAAAACTTCTCCTTCTTCTCCACTATCTTCTCTTATGTCTCAGTTCTCGTCGACTCTCGAACTTTTAAGGAATCTCAATTCGTTGCACCACCAGGTCACTGTGAGAGTTCCTCGACAGCTTTTCTTTTTTCCCTTTTCTCCCTTTTCTCCCTTTTCTCCCTTTTCTCCCTTTTCTCCCCTTTCTCCCGTTTTTCGAGGTTGTGGCATCTTTACTATTCGCTTCTTGACGCGTCTAGTAACCAATACTTATCGACTTACCAGTATGGTTTTCAACGTCCATGGCGATCGAGTATCGATCCACAAAATAGCTTTACACTTGGCAAAGGAAGAGCAAGGGATCGAGTAAACGGGATAACTTTACCAACATTTATGCTGGATCTGAACATTATTTCTCCCAATACAGAAATTAAGAATTTTAGAATTTTTGAATTATCAGAATGAAACCTTCTTCAACTAATTTCATTTTCTCACCGTTTTCAATTTCTAATGCATTTAAAAAAACAGGTACGATTTTTAAAAATAGAATAAATTATATTTCTATCTGTTTTGGACTACTAATCAAACGTATTTTACATTAACACAAATACTATAACATTAATCATTTTAGTTTTTTATTATTGATTAATATTATAATTATCGTTATACGATTAATGTAATAAAGATTAATCTATCGTTTGTTCATATTACGTTGTGAATATTTTCCGATAATTGTAAATATTTTTTATCGTTATCTAATACACACGTATATTTGAAACTTAGTTCTATTTCTCGAGATATTTGATTTTTATATATTCATATTAAACAGCTTATTTCCTCGTGAAATTGTAATTTATTTCTATCGGAGGTTAGTGCAAGATGATCCGCGACGCGATATCTTTTACAACACCGGATTCTTTTCTTGCATCGAGAATTATCGTTTTTACAAGCTTGTTACAAGCAAGTCACTCGAACAAAATTAAATATCCTTACGGTTTTTATAATTTCCATTATTGGTCAAAGATATAGTCTCCTATTTATGTGTAGTTTTTTAACCGCGTATCAATCCATGATCAATTTGTGAAGAAGCATCTTTTCGAGGTTACGGTATATTTTACTATATATTTTATGCGAGGTTACTGTACTTTAATGACTGCTTATTTTCTGTTATCGACTGCTTCATTATGCGGAAACTGTAACATTATACACTTATAATAATTGTCTTATCGTAACTCTAAGAGCACCCGATTCGTGTATGTAAAAGATATCTTGTTTTCATATTTAGTTCTATGACCTTGTCGAGAAATGTGTTCATCGTCCGGAATTTGCAATGTCGAACGTTTGCCATATTATTCCTCACATTTTTATCCAAGTCATTATTGATTTATACGAATTGTAAGAATTAACGATTTTACTTTAATGTTTTTAATGTAAATTTGAAGGTAAATTTTATTTTAAGCTATATTATATATTAATTGTTTACCATGATTTTGAAATTTTGCAAATGCTATCGATAATATCTTCAACGGTATTTTTAAGATACAAACCACAGTCGAGAAAATGAATTAGAAACTCTCGTGCAATGTATTAAAAATATTCAATTCTTTAAATTTTAAATACATTGTATAAAAATGGAGCTTTTAAAATTATCAGAATAATACAGCTTCTTTAAAGAAGAAATTTGTACTAATATTTTTAAGATTTTATTCGGGTTCTTATCATTTTTCAGAATGCGTACTCTTATTCCTTTTCAAAAAATATTATCGTATAAATATATAAATATAGATTCGAATAATTGATTAAAAAATAAATACAAGATATACTTGGGTAGAGAAAGTACTGAAAACTGCGTTGTGATCGCAAGAAAGTAAATCAATATGAATTAGATTTCTTTCCCTGGTGGTTAACGATACTGCAAAGTAAGTACACAGATGTAACTCGCCTCGAGATATTTTCTAACGTAAGGTTAACGACTCCAAACTTTTATTACAAACATGAAGTTGTCGACATATTGAACGGAAAAATACTAAAGAACGAATCTATATAAAGAGCAAGAAGACAACTGGGTAAAAAGAAAAAATCTCGGTATCGAATTAAACCGTTCCTTCTTATTCAAAGAAATTATAATGACAAACGAGCAATAAAGGATTCAAAAGTACGATACAATGTGAGAACCGATGTTTGTTTTCGAGACAAAGAATCTCTTTAAAAAAATTGACCTGAAAAATGTATTATACTTTACTATCTGTCCGTACATACGGCGGATAGACAAATTTAATACATTTTGATAACGAATAGTAAAGTCAAAATATTAAACATGATATTTTTTCTATTTAATATTTAGCTTTCGTATAATTTAAAATTTTTTTGCATGCATTAGAATTTAATTATTATTCCAAGAAAAATATTATTTAAAATAAGTATTCAAAATTAGTAATAATAATTTATTACACTAAATAAAATAAATAAAAATACTTCAAATTTTATAAACTAGTAAACAAATAAAGATGAATAGTAGTATTTGAGTATCTATGAATTTAACTCATACTTTTACAAGCAAACACGTATACTTGTTGGATATTTCCAACAGTTTCCACGGCAGCACAAAGATGGCGTACGTTTAGGTTACCGGAATCGAAGTATCAAAAGGTTCGGCGGGCGGAATCAAAAATTATACAACGATGTAACCAAACTTAAATTCGAATTGCACTATGTACAGTTATAGATATTTACAGTAACAAATTGTAAGCTTAAAATTTCAGTTACCTCAAATATAAATTTATGTTACGTGTACGGTGTAATTGTATACGTATACATTTATAGATTTATTATGCGTAAAATGAAATTATAACGTAATTATATAAACGCTTTTAAATTTTTTGAATAATTCTTTGAAATAAATATTTAAAAGAATATAAATTTTTTCTAAAATTATCGCACGTAAGAAGATAAATTTCTATTAGAGACAATTGAATCAATTCATAGTATACATTTATTAAAATGGAACATTTCAAATATGTTTCTATGATATACGAGTTTTAACCGCATTTCGAAAATACCGAATGAATCTGAAGCTAGAAAATAAAAATATTAAATAAATAGTTGTAAATGTTTACTGCAAATCATTGAAACGAGCTTATTATATCAAACTATTATAATTATTAGGAATGAAAATTTAGTGTAATGTATCATACTATTTTATTGTAAAATTGAATTTGTATTAATCATTAACAAAAACTAGATTTACAATAATATACTGAAATCGTTTTGCAGTTTTTATTTAATTTAAAGAATGATGTGATATTTCATTACCAATTTATTTATATATTGATAAAATAAACGGGAATTTATATACATAGTTTATTCAAATACATATACTTATCAAATTAATTAATAATTAACAAGAGTTTTCTGATTTTCTTGCATAATATTTTTAAAAATTTGCATAGTACATTAGAATATAATATTAATAGTTTTATCGAATTAAGAATATATAAATCGTAATTATGCACACAGATTAAAAAGACACAGAAAGTATTTGTAATATAAATATCATAATTATATTTTAAGAATTAATTTCGATATTTCACGAAGCAGAATTAAAAAAAATAATAGTTTCTACTATCATTATTAAGTTGTATTAAAATTATTAGATTGTATTATGAGCTTTATATTTTCATCTCGGAAGCTTTCCCTTGAAAAATCTTGAAACATAAATTTTCGAGTAAATTGAAAAAAAATAGGTGAAAGTATTCTCTAAAGAGTTAACCCACCCTTTGCACTCAGTTTGGTCACATATACCACAAAGTAGCGAGAGAAACTCGTTTTCTTGGATATCCTCCACTCCCTTATATAAAAGTGTTGCTCACTTCCGCATCTCCTTCACTATCCCCACCGCGTTCCAAATTTTTCACTGCTACACTCTCAATGTAACGTCTTCGATTCTCTCTCTTTCTTCTTTTTTCTTCATTTTTCGGAAATTACATGATATAGGCACACTCTGCCATTATTTTACGTAAAGATGAAAGAAGGAAAAAGTATTTCACGAAAAATCTTTTTACATCTTTGTTTGGAAGCAAGAGTTAAACTCGATGAATTTAAGATTATCTCAAGGTTATTTTCAATTACATTGTGAATGCTTTGATCGTTAAACTGTATTATAGTTTTCTTTCTATTATATTTAGTTTACATTTTTAATATTTCTTTCAAAGATATAAAACTAATTTAAATAATGCACATTATTAATCGATGGTATAAAGATGCGAGAAAATTTTCATTCAAAATATATATCCATTAAGTATTCATTTTTTAAATTTTGCTGAAGTAAGTTATATTCTGTTTGCAGATTTAATTTATTAACAGATAGATAATCGATTTAGAAAATAATTTCAATTTACATTTTTCATTATTTACAAAGTATACTAAACATCCGTAAAGTTCATAAAAATTCATTCAAAATAAAGTGTTGAAAATTTATTTCTCATTTAATTTTATATTTCAGCTATATTTTTTACAAAAATAAATTTTAAATTAAATTTGTAAATATGTGATACAAGTATATTTAAAATATTCGAAAATATATTGGATAACAATTTATTAAATTATTATATATATATATATATCTTTGATATAAGAATATTGTATAAAAGGTACACTAACTCAAAATAATCTAACAAAATCTGCTAAATTGTAGGATTTAATCCATAACCATAAAATTTTTGCCTTCTCAATTCAAAAATGTATTTAGGTGAGAAACTGCTCTTTAGATATTTCTTGTTACGTATGTAGAAAACAAACTTAATATTTTAATTGTGCTATTTACAACCTGCAAGGAATTTAAATAGTTTGTTTATGTATAAAGCGAATATATTTAAGAAAGTGATTTTTTTATTTGTGAAATATTGATTTAAAGAAAAACCAGTTGAGCTAAGATATATATGATTTTGTCAAATAGTTAGACCAGGATAGTTAGAATAATATAATAGTAATAATGTTGTACTTGATAGATTGATAAGAAATTTAATTTAAAGACCAAATTAAGATTTTCGTTTAATCACAAACATTGATTAAAAAAGAAAGCAAATTACTAATGTAAAATTTTATTTAGTTAAATTCAACGGATAAATTTTATAAAAAAATAGTAACATTCAGAATTTGAATCCAAAATTTTATTTTTTTTTAATATATCAAAAAATAAATGTTTTTTTTATAAAAGTATTTAATTCAAATATAATAATGTCTTTTTCATCGGAGAACAGCCGCCATTATATTTTATATACGTGAAAGCAACGTATTCATATTTTGTATTACACATTCGTTTTAAAATATTTCATATTTCATTAAAAATTAACCTAGATATGTCACAAATTTCTATTTAACCGTTGTATTTTGTCATTATGATAAAATGTAAACGTATACGTGGATACTTATTTAAAAATAATATAGAGCATTGAAACCGAAAGTAAGTTGAGTATGAGTAAGAGGAAAAAGAATACGAAATAGTAAGATAGAGAAGTTCAAGATAATAAAATTAATGCGGCGACGGGAAGATCTCAATGAATTCAAGGTCATCTAGCTATAAGGCGTATATGTTATGACGTAATAGTAATGAAAAGGTAAATACGACTGAGTTGCCGCTAATAAACCGCCTTTTTCCAGCTTACATTCTGTGA
The DNA here is from genome assembly GCA_018907195.1 of Dolichoris vasculosae. NCBI lineage: Eukaryota > Metazoa > Arthropoda > Insecta > Hymenoptera > Agaonidae > Dolichoris > Dolichoris vasculosae. Next base: position 1,354,432 of record JACCHY010000015.1, read on the forward strand.
GTGTACAATATCGAGTAAGGTCGCGAGAAAATATACTTAACTTAATTTATTACGTATTAACTTATTACGATTTTTTACAAATTTATATTCAGAGTATATTCGAGATAGAAGTTAGTGCTTAAAATTAAATTAATTAAGAGTTTAGAATATTAAGTGAAAAATTCCAATCAACCGAAGTATCAAAAACCGTAAATTTAAGTGTTATTTTTAAAAAGATATCATTATAGAAATATATATATATATATATATATATATATACATATATACATATCCTGTTGAATCAATACATAAAAATTTGTAAGTAATCCATAGTTACATATATAAAAATATATATACATAGTTATACGTATACAATTAATGTTACTTATAAACTGCAGTAGAATTTTATATTAATTATTATTCAGAACAACTTATTAGTGAAAATTCAAGTTGAAGTTTTTAATACATGAAAATTTTAGGTATAAAATTAAGTTTTTAAATTTTAATAAATTTTCAATGTTTCAATAAGTTTAATTACAATACAATTACAATTTAAAAAAATTACAAATTCAGTATTATTTTAATGATTATCGAATTTGAATAAAAATGAATATTTTTAAAATTATAGTAATGTTATACAAAATTAAACTAATATATTATCTGTAAACTATTTTTAATTTATAATTTCCTGAATTAACTAGTATTTGTAAAGTTCATGCAAATTGATTTTTCAACGTTGGTTTCAGTTTCAATTAGATTATTTTTAAATAAATTATTTTTAAATTTAAATAATTTCAGTTTTAATTTTAATAATATAAGTACAAAAATATAAAAAAATTTTTTAATTATTAATTGTTGGAATTTTTTATTGTACATCTAAACAAATAAATTAGAGTACATCAGCCGCAGTTGCGCTTTATAAGAATAAGATATTAAAAAAATCAAGATTTAATTGTAAATTTTCTTCAAGTTTTTTATATTTAATGTATCGTTCATAAAATTTATTAAATGAGTTGATATAATTTTTCAATGTTGGTCTTTATAATTTTTACGAAATACCATATTAACAATGTTTTAAATTTATGTAATATAAGATTTCAATTTTTTAATATTATGATTATACGCGTTGCCGAAAAAGTCATTTATTTAAGAATTGATTTAATTCTTAAAGCTATTAATTAGGATAATTCAATATTATCTATATCATATGTAATTTAACGTTATCTATATCATACATAAATTAACATTATCTATATCATATATAATTTAATATTATCTATATTTCAAATATTGTCAAAAATACAACTCTAAATATTTAAAAATGCTAAATAATTAACATTTAAAAATGTTATACAAACGTCGAGTCACATAACTCATCAACGGGAGTAACAGTAATCAAGAAATACACGAATTTATTAGTTTTACTGGATTTCTAACAATTCACATAATAATGCTCGAAGAATTTTTTCAATTAAGATAAGCTGCTTTTACAACGTTATAAGCGTAACGTTAGGTTACAAATAATGAAAATTACGTAATGCCATGACTTAAGCGTATCTTTACAAAATGATAATAAATTGAAAAATCAAACCAATTATTATGAGTCATAAATATTATTCTTTTCTTAGACAGGAACAGAAGAAAGTAACATCTCATCGCTACTGAAAATTTTAGCGCTACGGATTTCCTGAATAACGTTCGGAAACTAATTGAAGCAAAAGTAAATCAACGCGTGGCTGATGTATACTTATGTAAGGGTAATGACTCGTTGCAATTAAAGAACCACAGAAACTGATCGACCTCGTTACACTCCCGTTTACTCGACAGAGATAAGAAAACCAGTTTCAATTTTACGAGCGCATGATAACCCGCAGAGCCATTTGGAATTCATTAGCTTCTCCGAGATAACAATAGGAACGGCTCTTGCAGCCGCTTAAAATTCAAGTCTTCTTCACGGCTGCGTAAGCGATGCAGTGCCATTGATGCTGCTCGATTTCGCCCGTCGAAATTCGCAGAAAAGTTGCAATTGAAAACGGCAAATAGAAATCGGCTGTGCGGAAGTAAATAATTGATATTACGTTTCAACATTTTTTATTTTTTTTTTGCGAATTTTATAATCAATTTAAAAACCTCCTTGTCTCGTCGATATTTTATTGTCGAATCGATTCGTTTTTCGTCTATTAAGAATAACTTATTAAAAAATTATTCATATTTTTCAACATTCCTTACTTTTTCTATTATGTACTTTTTTAGATCATGAAAATAATATTTTTTAGTATTTACCTTTAATGAAATAAAAACAATATAAATATTAAGAATAACGATACAAAGTTCGATATTTTTTTTCAGTCAAAAGTCAGAAAAAAATAATATGTATTAAGCTATTTTGTTTCAAGCCTAAGAAAATGTTATTAGCTATAAATACTGTTAAATAAATATAAAAATAAAAATTATGAAATATTGTATTAATATAAATAAATTTTCATATTTACATGAAAAAAATTTAATTAATTAAAGTAAACAACAAAAATATATAAAATTTTATTTTTTTTATATTTGAAAAGGCAGAAAAATATTTAATATTAAAATCATTTTTTTTAACATGTATATATATATTAAAAGTTTTTTATGGAAATATAAAATTCTTTCGTTTAATTGAAATTTGTTTCTAAAAATATCTTTTTTACAATTATCGGTAATATTTTTTGTAAGGGAAATTAATTAATATTATAATAGAACAAGTAAAAAATACAAATAAAAATAATTTGAAAGATAAATCGTACTATAATATAAAGATTATTCTTTTTCAATATACACAAATTTTCAATACATATCAGAAATCGCTTAATTACTAGACATATATCTTATATTACATTTTTTTTCTCTATTTAATATAATATTGTGAATGTACACAATATTATAAAGAAAAAAATTAATATAAATAGTTAAGTTCCATGAAAGTTAAAAGATCGATTAGAATTCTTACAAAAAATGAAAATGAAGTGATACATTAAACTGGATTTATTGCAAAGTTCAGTCAAGTAAATAAATTTAGTATATAAAATACAATATAATATAAAATATGAACTTCTAAAATTGAAATAACGAATACAGTGTATTATTTTTTTTCCGAGTAACAAATTTTTATATATTACATAACGCGTAATTACTCATTTAGATATCACGAATTTGAATCGTTACATATAAATATAATTTGAATAAAATTTAATCGAATATATTCGCAAAAAAATAAAATTCAACTTTAAAATTTTTCCCCAAGAAAATATTGACCTAAATGTATTGTAATATTATATCTTGCATTATCTCGAGAAATTACGCGTTGGTAAATTAACAAAAGAACATCAGAGGAAATTGCGAAGTCACAAATTGAATGATATTACAGGGTATTAGCTGCTCGTGATATTCTCCAATAATATTCCGATGAATCTTTCAATTCACGTAGTGAGAATCAACCATCAGGCATTCCAAACATCGGCTCTCTATTCGTGTACAAGTATAGATATATCTGTTCTTAGCCAGATATCCAATCCAAGGCAACGCGATTCGAGATTGGTAAAAAAAGGCGTTACGACTCATTGATTCCAGATTCCGTGCGATGACATACTCGCAAAGACATGAATCAAGGGTGACTGTATTTTACTCGTATACTGTCTTTAGAAAGATAAAGAAGGAGAGATATTGGGAGAGATAGAGGGAGAGAGAGAGGGAGAGAGATAGTAAGTCTAATGGTCTATAAACCACTCAAAAATACATTACTAAGAAAAATGAAAAATCGAAATTTTCCATAATGATAATATAAAATTATATCGACAATTATACTATTTTCAATCTTTTCTTCAATCCACATTTATTTATTAATATTTGCTATTTTTGTTTCATTATGAAAATTGAAAGGTAATATTTATTTAAACGTTGATCAAACTGGTAAACGGATTTTTTGCGACATTATAAATCAGAATATTCAATCGTTATTCGAAATCTATAATTTAGAATAAAGCTGTTTGGAACTGAAAAACTTTTTAAAAAACTCGTTTTTTTAAAAATTATTTTATGTATTATCAAATCTATGATGTATTAAAAAGTTTCTATAGTCTTTATCTATCTTATGTGAACTAAGAAAAAACAATGTGTTGTTATTAAAATTTAATTTCAACTAGTAAAGTATTATACTAAGAGCGAGTTTATGTACGATAGGGAATGAAACTTTCATTTTATTACGGTCATACATAATTTATATAATTATTAATTTTATAAATATTCATATTTATATTCATGCTAATATATGCAATTTTTTATTTATACTTTATTCTTAAATAATTCATTAGAAAAAGAACGCAACAATTTATAAAAAACATTTATTTCTATAAGATAATAACGAAAACGCGTTTAAATCTTTAATCTATCTTTTAAGTCTAAAAGATGCATATTCACTGCCTACAAAAATGCAAAATTTGCAAACGTAATCAATTTTAATTAAATTTTAAATTCTAATAGATTAAATCTTGAAATAGCAAATTATAAAGTTATAGATTAAATTAAGATTAGCACGGATATACCAATAAGAATGTCTACTAGTGTTAATGTGTTAAGTCGAAAAATTGTTATTTAAATCATGTAAGCTTATGAAATCGAGAAACATCTTTATTTATGATATAGGTACCTTATTTCTTCAAAGGTTAGCAAAATATCATTAATGATTACTCTTAAGTTAAACTTTATTTATGCTCTTATTTATAACCACTAAATATAGAAAAGAGATTTAATCCGTTGTTTATTCATCATCGCAAAGATTTTGGATAATAAAATTCTTTGTTAGCTCCAATAAAATTAATGATAGATGTATTAATAAGGCAAATAATTTATGTAGAAATAAATATTCGTACCACATCATTCTAGAAAAATTCGATAATCACTTATAAAATTACGATACGAGTATAAGAACGTATTTTTTAAATGAGCGTATTTAGAAAAAAGTTAAATATAATAATATAATAACAATAGGAATGAGTACTTTATTTTATAGTTTTGAAATTATGGAAACCGTTGATTTAGTTCAATTGTAGGTTTAGTTATAAAAGTATCACTCATTTTCATTAGTACAGATATTTGAAGAAGTACACTTTAATTATTTGACTCCGAATACGTTATTTAATGTAATCGAGTTTCAATTACGTTTTTTCATGTTTCAATTCGTTTTTTCTTATAATTTTCATGAAACTGTTAAGGTAAGATTATACATTATGGCAGGATTAGATGATTCTTCTTATGTAGGTAAATAATCGACATCTCTTTTTTAATTCAAATTTTGAGTTTATTATCCGATATCTGTTTGTCAAATCTTTTGCATTATACGATAATTTTGGCATAAAATAGAGATTTGCATTATATTAAGAGCACCTATAATTATTATAAAATAAACAATTTTTGAATTAGGAAATATTTGTATTGATCAATATTTAAAATATTTAATATTTCAAGGGTCTATTAATGTAATGTTCTGTATGCACATGTTTTTTTTATAAATTCGTTGACTATTTATTGAAATGCTTATATTTATTATATACACGCATATATATATATATATATATATATATATATATGCACTAAGTATTATCATGATTAATTGATCAGTATTTTAACTTCGTTATTTGTATGTAGATAAGTAAAATAAATTTTTTACAAAAAGAGATCATAAAGAACTAAAAAAAATGTGTAGAATTTAATTTAATTAAAAAAAATTATTTATATAAATTATATCAAAATAAAATTTATAATAGTTAATTTAGATAATGTAATAAAGAAATATATAGGTTAACTTTTCATGCTGACAAATTTATATTTATGCTTATGAACATTACATGAAAAATCTTTTCCATTTTAAAACATTTTTAATTTTTTCAGATTTCTGTGAATCTTCATATTGCTACTTTACAGTAAGCTGAAAATGTCATCTTTTTTGCTTGTGGTTTTATTTACTTTATTGTATACAATTAATTTTATTACTCAACTTAAAGCTGTAAGTATTTTTTGACTAAAATTCTTTTAAAATATTGTAAAAGAATAAAAAATGATTTTAATAAATTGCGTAATTTTTATATTTTTGAAAATAGATATTTCCTAATATTGGTTAGGGAATACCTTTTATGAATTTTGTGATTTTTGAATAATTCATTTTTATTAAAAACAATGAAACTATTTATTCCAGTCCAAATATAAATTTGTAGAGATTGTTTTTTTAATAAAAATATTTTATTTGTCATATAAATTAGATAATTAATAATATTATTATATCAATAGTATTCTGTTATCTCTAGTTTTATTACGTGTGCTAATATATTGTTTTTTTAGTCTACATTCGACTTTACCAAACATATTGAATATGGAATAGAAAACACAATTAAAAGAGTAAGAAATAAAGAATAATTAATATTGTTATTATGCAGTATAAAAAAAATATTAATTCAATTTTTTAGGATAATATAAATTGCTCTAACTATGACAAATTTTGTGAAAAGATTAACGATCAATTTGAAACGAATAACGATCCGAAAAACATAAGTGTTAATTTAATGGCTATTTCTCTATGCAAAGTAAGATGTAATAATTGTATTATGTATTTATTTTAGTTTTTTTCTATGTTTTTATAAATTTTGATGTTTCATTTTTAGGCTATTTTACAGATATACGTATGCAAGGAAAATATTGAAATATAAAGACTTGGTGTGTATTGCTTATAGTAATAAATAAATATATTCGTTAAATTTTAATATTACGTATGAAAGTGATGCGAAAAAATTTTATAAATGTTATCGAAATATCTAAGTTTTAGTATACTTTTTATAAAATTGTATATATAAAGAAATATATACATTAAATTATAAGTTTTAATGTAATTAAAACTCATATATACATATATTATATATTAGTAGTTCTTTTTTTAATAAGACGATATAGTGTTTAAGTTATGTTTAGAATAAACTGTACTATATTCGAACGAAAAGTGTTTTGCAGTCATTAAAAATAAGTTTACAATACTCGTGTATTTATAAATTATAAGTCTATAAACAAAAATGCTAAAAAATACTGAGAGACGAAGTACTATTAATATTAAAAATAAAATATATATATGCAATTTTCTTTTTAACTAAGTATTGCTAAAAATAATTTTATAAATTATTCTATTTGTATAAATCCAGTTGAAAATGAAAGTATATATATTGAGAATAGTACACTAGAATTTGAAAAAATAAACCTAAATTAATTCCGAACATAGATGAAGATTATTATAAATAATATTAGCAAGTATATTTCTCTTTGTTTGAAGTACTTATACATTAAATAGAAATAATACAAAAATATATTACAAGTTTTTCTGATTTTATTGTATTTAAAGTATAATAAATGCATTTGCTGAATATTTAAAATATTAAAGATATAAGGTACATACGTCTAAAGATTAATAGTACATAATTTAGTAAAGTTAAAAAAAAATATATTCAAGTTATATTTTTGAATTTCTAAATTTATAGAATAAATTTTAATAAGCGAATAATTTAAAATATTGTCTGTAATATTTAATAAGTAGTAAAAATAATACATTGCTCATAGAAAATTAGTAACTATATATAAATACTACTTATATAATACTCAAGTGCGTCGAAGTACAATTGACTTATTCTATTGCAGCATAACAAATTGTATACATTATTTGTACTTTTAATTTATCGTTAAACAACGTAAAATTCATGTAATATCCAATTTATTTCTTATATATATACTATAATTAATATTAGAATATACATATTTATATTTATTTAGAATATTTAATTAAATTAACTTATTCTTAGACAAGAATTTATTAAAGCAAGATTTCAGTAATAAACATAATACGTAACTTACATAATTATTTTATGCGTATAATTTACATTGAAATTTTTGTGCGGTAATTTTAAACATAGAATAATTTTTTTTATACATAAAATTACCAATTATTTAAATTTTTATACAATTTATATTTAGTTAATTTATGTATCACAAATATCAAATAAAAATAAAGAAATAAATGTTTAAATAAATATATTTACTTAAATAAATTCTAATAAATAATTTTTTAATTTATTTAAAAAATATCTATTCACTTATTTTTTCATAATAATTAATAATATCTTATATAAGCAGCTAATAGTGTTATACTAAACTTAAAAAAATGGCTGCAGTAGATAACATATAAATTATTTATAAATTGAATTTTAATAAATACAATTAAAAATTTTTCTATTTATACTGCATGTATCTATAATTTATATATTTTAATTATTGTTTTCATTCGTACTTAATTTACATTTTCTAAGAAAGAAAGAACGTGAGCTTTATTTTGTTTACGAATATTTTTATTTCCCTTAACTTTTTATTCAGTTTTTGATTAGATCGTTTTACACTTATCCAAATAAAATGTTCTTTATTCTATTTATCACATTACATCTTGCTTAAAGAATTTAAACATTTATTTTTATTTGCGATCAGGTTGATTACACCCGCGGATTCTTATTAATTTTTTATTATCGGTTTACACGATACATGGATTTAAATTATTCGTGCTCCAATTATTTTAAGTCTATCAATTTAGCCTTTGATAGAAATTCAAAGTATTCAATTTAGAATTCTTTTTCAACGACTTAAATTTTCTCGTTTCGTAATTTTACTAGTTTTTTAGATTTATTTTTAACCTAATTTTAATTTTTTTGTCGTTAACTTTAATTAAAAATAATGTGTATAAGAGATAATATAATACGAGAATGTTATAAATAGGTTTATAAAAATAAATTACATATAATTAAAATGTTGTAAAGTACGATATGTATATGAAATCGTTCATTGCTTTCGTGCGCCATTTAATGTTGATTAATAATTCATGAATTACATATCAGTTTTTCTTACAATTTGTAACTAAATATGCATAGTACGAAAGTACACGAAGCCTGAAGAGATAAGCTAATCAATTGTCAATTTAAATTTCCAACGGATGATGATAACGCTCTTAATCCTTTTATATCATCGGTCAGGGAAGTTGTATGGACCTCTTAGTTCACTGTGTATCGACATATTTATCCAAAGCCCTTGGGCAAACCACCACGAAAGCTATACGGTAGAAATCTCCAGAGGCGATCAGCAAAGACCAAAAATTAGGTACACAAACATTCATTATATTTTACTAAACGTCTATCAAATATTAGTTTGATAAAGACCAATAAATCGCGAAAGATTAAGTATACGAATATAAAAACTGTACAAAGTTTAACGAGAAATTAAACATAAAATTTATCCTTATTATCTAAGCTTTCAGTTATATTCGTATAGAAAATTCATAATTTTGTTATTGTAACAAATAACTGTTTTGTAAAATAATTTTTATGGTACTATATATTTAATTTTGTGATTTGTATTCAATTTTAGTTTCATATTTTTTCGTTGATTTAAAAATACAATACTCTTTGAATTGAAAAAGTTATAATGTTAGAGACGTTTAAACACTTTTTTGTTATGCATTCTTTGACTGTTTCATTGTTCATTTTTCATTTTAAAATATATACAAGTATGAATTATGAATAAGTATTGTAGGGGACATCTTTATTTATCGTACCAAATTTTTTTATATTCTTGTAATTTTATTTTATAATTATAAAATAAAATTATTTTGATATATTTCCTATTTTCTAACTCGATTCCATGAGTTATTTTATTTGCACGTCGAGTATTTACCGTTTACCTAAATACTTTTAAATTTAAAAATAGAAATTACAATTATCGGAGAATCCAGACACGACAAAATTTATAAAAGAAGAACGTGACAAAGGAATAAGAAACGAGTAAGGAGGTAAGTAATTAGAATAACGTTTAAGGATAGACTATATTTGATGAGTGTGAATAATTGCTTGAACAATAGAATAAAGTATTATATTACATAGCAATTTAAGAATTGTTCTTAAAATCTTTTAATCGATTATTGTCATTATACAAGAAATACTTAGTTTAAAATTACTATTTTAAATAATATTTTTAATTGATTTAAGTTTTATATTAATATTAAATGTATAATTACGTTACATAATGAGTATTTATATCTTAGTTTATATAAATATTACGCGTAGCTAAATTATTTTCCAAATAAAGAACAAGAAATTTGTTTCATGATTTCAATCGTTTTATAATTTTTTTGTAAATAAATTTTATTCAATAAAATATTAATTTAATCGTTGTAACGCAAACGCAATCTTTTAAATTTATTAGATTTAATTTAGTTAAAACTATTTCGGATGTTATTGTTTTCAATTAAAAAAAAATAATTCATTTTAACTCTTTCTATTATTAAAATATTGGAGTTAAATTTATTTGCAATTTGAAAATTCGAAACCAAACCTTTTTAAATAAATAAAAACAAAAATGTTTACATCTGTTTTAGCGTGATGAAGTATTAAATTAAATTACAAAGACTGAAAGTAATTACGGTTATTTGCAATTTACAGAAATATGTTAAAAATGTGTCCCACATCGATATAGGGTTTATTTTTATGTAGTTTTAATATGTTGAAAGAATTAATTTTTCTACAGATTTTAGAAATAAGTGAAATTGACTGGGGAGTCTTTTTGAGGAAAGAACGCATAAATCTACGAAATCTGCGAGCTGAAATTTTAGAATCAGATTGCCCATTCACCAATACCGAGTAAAGCAGGTGGCTACGAAAGTAAGATACGCACGCACACATAAGAACTGGTTACGAGGAAGACAACGAGAAATTAAACCTCGTACATCCGGAGGACTTTGCCTTGGCTTTTCTCTGAGAGTGTCACAATTCCGAGGCTCGAACGGAAGCTCACGTCCCGAAGAAAAGCTAGTCTGAAGTTAGCTCATGCTTTCTCTCTCTCTCTCCCTCTCTCTCCCTCTCTCACTCGCTCTCTCTCTCTCTCTCTACCCCTCGCTATCCTGTTTAGTACTCAGGTGCATTTCATTTTAAAAGGTTTTTACGAGCGACGATACGCAGTTCTCGCTGGCTCCGTTTTAAGAAAACTTCTACTCATGAAGAAGCTTTGGCCTCGTAAATTCATCGAAAAAGTAACCAAGGTGGTTTAGGAAATCCAGAAAAGTATGAAAAGGTGAAGAAACTGAGAAAGTGACGCCAAGTGGGCTTGATTGTGAGAAATTTTCTGAACTTCGTACGTATGCGTTTCCAACTTTCTATAGTTGGTTATAAGAGATTCGGTCAGCTTCGCTAATTTTTAGAAAATTTTTTTCTTACGATAGCAGATAAGACGAACTTCATCCATATTCGAATCCATATATGATGATCCATATATAAAATATATTTATATTATACTATTTTAAAAGATAAATAAATTTTTAATTAATAACGAATTATAATTTTTTGTACTTTTTTTTTTTATCAGTTACTATTAATTTGTAAAATATTAAACGATCGTTTTAATCCAGTTACGTAACACTTACTTGTAATTATAAGTGTTTTTATAGTATATTTTTAGTATTGTAATTTTTACTAGACTATTTCAATGTGAAATAACAAAATTTTTTAATGTTGTCCGTATTCTGTACATAATTGTAATAAAAAATATATTGAAAACTAATAACCAAACATATTTTTAACGCAAGCAATAAAAATATTGTATTAAAAGTTTCATTTTTAAATAACCTAGAGATTTTTATGAAGTATATAAAAAAAATTTATATTGCTGACGTTTGACTTTATAAAATTACTAGAATTTTTAGAATTGCGAATAAATTCCTATAAATTCCTGTTTAATTTATAGCAAAAATAGTACTTTTATTATATTTTAACGAATATCGGAATACACGCGAAGCTTTCATGGAAATTTGAGGTTACGTTACGTTACTTTAAGATTATTAAAAAAAATTATATTTGTAAAACAAGGAAAATCAATCTAGAAATAAATTTGATGCAGGTTACTTTAACAAGTTATTACCACTAATAATTAATAATAATATGAATAAATATTTTAATGGCAAAAAATTACTAATCTAATTCTCATAAAACTTTTATATTTCGGTTATTATATTTAGTCATCAATAAGTATTAATTTCTGTATTTTTTAACTGCACAATGTGAATTGCTACTTGTAAATTATTTTGCAATAAATAAACAATAAGTAGTAAGTTAGTGTATCAATGTCATATTCAGATTAAAATAAATTTTATAGCAATTAATTCAATCTTTTATCCATCCTGTACTAATTCAATTGAATAAATACTTTTGATTATTTTACTTTCGTTTAATACTGTCTTATATATTTAAAATACTATTTATGAAATAATCAGTCATTTTCACTGTTTATCAAAAGTAAAAATATAACAAACTAAAAATATTGGGAATAAATTTCAAAAAATTAAATTTAAATAACAAAATATTTTGTCTCTGGTTGAAAAAATATGTATTGATTTTACTTATATATATTTATTAATATAATGATTTATATTCGATACCTGTTAATTTTTCTATCAGTAAGAATATTATTTGTACATATACAGTTTTATTTCAGAATTGAACAATACAAAGTTGCATGGAATTTTCAAATTGTCTCGTCTCTCGATCTTTAGATAGAAAAAGAAAACATCTAATATATTCCTTCCATTGCGAAATCTGACATCACGCGCGTAATCGCTATACGTGCAAATATATCCACTCGAATCTAATTACTTCCACGGCGGTCAGTTTTGACCTGCGTAGTTCATTTGCATGTGCTCGATCTCCAGTGAGAATACGAGTTTCAGTTTCAACGGTTGGTATGGATATGCATAAATATGCATTTATTTATGTGCCCTTTTTATCCTTTATTTTTTGTGTTTGTCATCCAACTTTTCGTCTTTTTCGCATTAAATCTCTCTATTTTTTGCCGTTGAGTACCGAATACAGACTTTTCGAATTTTGAATTGTGGAACGCTGTTTGTCACATATGGTTCCCCAACGGGGAATAAAAACTGTCAAATAGTTCGGTAAAAGCTGTGAATCAACCATACAGTTTTTTAGTTTATAGTGTTTGATATTTTAGTATATTGTCACGTAAAAACTTCAAAAAATACACTATTTTTAAAATATTGTGGAAGTGAAAATTAAAAAAATCAGGAATAAAATTTTGATTCAATTTATGTAACTCGAGCAACTCTAACTATAATTTCAAATTGAATCAAAATTATTGCACGTTGTTATAAAATATAATTCAATGTTGTTACTATATATTTACACTTTGCTATTATTACAATGAGTGAATAGAAATTATATTATACATTTTAAATGATGTCACTCAAAAACAACTGCGATTATAAACTCTGCGAAGAAATAAATTTTATTAAAGCATTTTGTAATTATTAATAATATTAGAAATAATTACGTACAATAAGTATTAAAATATAGTTTATAAAGTACAATAATGTACTACAATTTACATTAGTTTAGAAAAACATTAACATTTAATATTATAATATATCAAAATAAATTACCAAAGAATGAGTGACGATATGGTTAACTTTCAAATTAATTATGTATTATAGAAATTTAATACTAATTATTCTATGAATTTTCTTATTTTCTAAATAATTAAATACTATACTATATTAAACTGTCAAATACTAATGTTAACAAATATATTAAATAAAGAATATTTCAAAATATTACTAACATATTATATGATACTAACTTTAGAAAATTTTAAGATTGTAATGAGTACTGAAAGTTTTATGTGGTTGTAGGGTTTAATATTCCTATTATTATTCTTTAAAGAACTGAACAAAACTATACTTTTTGTAAACTGTAAATTATATATTTATACTATGACATTGTATTATGTACATAACATAAAAAAGTTTCTTAATTGACGTAATCGATATGTTAAAGTATAATAAATAAATTGGAAAATATTTTGGATTGAAATAGATGTTTATTAAAGATCATTCAAGGATTACATTTTAATTTAAATATTTAATATAAAATGAATTTCTTGCAAAAAAATTTAAATTTATATAAATAATCAATAATTTTTGTATTTTAATTGAGTACATATGTTTATGGCTCTGATCAATAATGATCTTATAATCAGTATTGAATTTAATCGTCATAAGCTTATAGAAAAGGCACGGTTCCATCAAGAAATAATTTATGAAAAGAAATAATGCATTTAGAAATAAGAAAGATTAATTAACGTAATACTATCATAAGGTTTTATTATATTTTGACTATATTAAATTTAATGATAATATTTTTTTAATGAATCAATTACTTTCGTATGGGCAATTGGTACTTTTATACCTCATATTTTCTTCCAATTTTATGAATGCAATTAATGTATTAATATATATAAAAAGACATAACAACAATTATACATATATTTCATAATATTACCTCAGATTTGATTTTTTAATATTTCTTTATGAACAAAAGATGATAAATATTAATGTTAGTAGTTTATTTAAGGAATTTTAAAAATGAATTAAAATTTATTTATCACTAAAATAATTGATTTTCTATTTTGAATAAACTCATAAATTGTCTTTTATTTTTAAAAATATGAAAAATTCAATAAAATAAATCATTACATATTTTTCAAAATAAGAAAAAGGAATTTAAAATGTTAATTTATTTTAATTTGTTTTTAATTATAAAACTTTATTCATTATAAATAATATATTTGATAATAGTAAATAAAAAAAATTTCTTCCATTAAAAATTTAAATATAAAATATATTATAATATTTTATAAAATTGTGTTTCAAATTTTTATTAATATTTATTGTATTTTATATATAATTTTCCTTTATTTCAAGAAAATCTAAGAGAATTCTAAATTTATGAAATAATAAATCAAACATGAATTTATTTTACTATTGAATAATTTATTGCTTTCAATTTTGCATTTTATAATTAGATTGAATTCTCTGTTGTGATTGTCTAAGGTGTTATCTGTCGTTATTCATTCATTCCAAAGTCCTATTATCTACTTAGGTAGGGCCAAATTTCATGTTGGACTTGTATACAAGTTGATCTCTAGAGAAAATTACCTGTTCGGAAACGCTAAATTATATTCGCTGTCAAATGTAAATGTAGTCAATCGTTCAGAATACTCCAAATTAGTAGTGGTATCGATTTTCTGATAATAAACGACAGAATATTTTACTCAATATACATTTCAAACCGTTTAATTTATTCTTTTATTCGTATAATAATAACACAAAATTTAATACCAAATTTAAAAATAAACTATTAAATAACCAAAAGACAGTTAAATAAACCAAATAAAACATAATCCAATATTAAGAGTAGTGAAAATATTGAAGCAAAATGGCTTTTAGAATGTATAAAAGTTGCTTTATTTTTTCTCAATAATTAGACGATAAAAAGGGTATTTTTGTTAAAAAAAAAAATTAAAAAATTATTTTATCAACGAAATATTATTTGAGTGATTTGTTGAGCGATAAAATTTTTAAATCAATTATCATTTAACAATGAAAACGACATGCATTTCATAAGTTTTCATTATGTGAAAATTCATATTTATAACAAATAACATTGTATTAGTCAACCTTAATTTCAATGCCTAGCGACTTAAGTAGTAGAATAAACGGAACTACTGTTAGTATAATTAATCATAATTGATAACAAAATGAGGATCACATTATCAGATTGTTTGTACAAAGTATTTCTTATACTTAGAAAGAATATATACGTGAATTTAAACACGGCTAATTGTAATGTGATATTTTTTCAAACGAAGAATCCAAATAGAATTTTTATTTTTGAATTATACAAAAGATAGCAGTAACAGAATCGTCTGAGTTGCCACTGTAATTTATGTACTTCTTTTGCTAAAGCAAACAAGTACGGTAACACCACGATAACGAGTTATATGGAACTCTAGAATATATTTTCTAGTTAATGTCAATGCGTTATCTAGTTATAAATATACTGTAAAATTATGATAGTAACATATAACCGAATCGAATTAGTACATTAAATATACTTTGAACACGAGTGCAAGTATTTCGAAATTCTATTTTCTTTATTTTATCTTTTCTATATTTGTCTATTCATATATGTATATACTTATTTCTTAATATTATTGCTAACACCTTTCGGTACATATTTTCTGTTTAAAGAACTCTTCGCCGATATTCGTCACATATTTAAACTGGCTACAGCATCAATGTCAACATTCCATCGGACCCGAGAGAATAAATTCAAATATTAATTTAATTACCATTAAAATATCATTAATATGATTACTTTCGAGTAAATATGACATAAATTTTTAAGAGTAGATTTTATTATTTGTAAAAAAAATTTTCACAGCAGTATCCGACCGTTCATTTAAAAACATATCCATATTTGTTTACTGAATTTTTAACTTAATTCGTACAAGTAAGAAAAAGTATAGTTATAAGCAATTAGATAAATAATTATGAAATTTCAAAAAAATTTACATTTGATTATCAATTAATAATTAAAAAGTAAAATAGTTTAGAATAAAAAAAAAATAATAATCTATTTATATTTATTTACGTATTCTATAATTTTTTAATAATTTAAAAATAAGCATTAAAATAATTAATTGCTTACAATATTCCATATTAAAGTAACAATATTTTAAATTTTCAAAAGCTTTTTGTTTAACTCAAAATACTATTTTAATCATATGAGTTTTTATACCTAGAATTTCAAAAGAAATTTTAATCGAATTATTAAAAATTATATTAATTAAAAATACTTTCAAAATTCGAATATTTGATTAAACTAAAATTTAATTAATAAAAAAATTCTATAAAATTTTCAAATAAAAATATTGAGGCTATAATTTTCCAAATTTTTAATTTATATTATTTTCATTATTAAATATAATAAATGTGATATGATGATGTTAATATTTAATAACATTATATCATTTTTTAAACATATTTTATCGATAAAAATATGACTTTTAAAGGACAGATATGTATTTTATAAATAAATACCGTAATCTATTTTCCAAATTGTTAATTTCAAAGGTTATTAATAAATTTTTTAAATTAAATTTTAGCCATTTATTCAATTGAATATATTAATAAATATTTTACTAATTACGTTTATAGAATTAATATTTCTTTATTAGTGCGTAACAATAGTTTCGAGTAAAAAATTCGCCCAATCATTTAAATTAGAAATTTTTTATTCAATTAAAGCAATATTTCAGTTAATACACTAGAAGATTAAATCCAATTAAAACCATACTAATTTGTAGTTACTCAAAATATTAATTTCTACCAGATAAATAGCTTATATGAAAAAAAAATTCTACCGAAATGTTAATTAAATTTTCTTAGTTATCGATAAATAAATTAATATAAAAAATAGAATATAAAAAATAAAATCTTTTAGAATTTTACGATAATTTTTTTATGAATTATTTCTTTAATTTAATAATAATAATTGTGAAAGTGCATTAATATAATCTACATAATATTAAATTTTCTGCTTAATTTTAATTATAATAAAAAAAAAATGAATAAGAAATAAAGATTCGACACTACTTATATTTTCTTTTCGTATTTAATACAATTATAGTAATTAATTTCATAAATTAATATTTTATTTTATTATAATTGCACGAAAAAGTGACAAATGAAAAATGCAATTATATGCTCAACAAATAAGAACTTATCTAAAAAGTGCATTATCATATTTTATATGATTGATAGTACCTAGAGCATAAATTATGAGAAAAAGAAACTTTGTTTCAGATAAAACAATAGAATTTTTGTTTTTGCTACTAAACCAATTGATTTATGAATGTTTTTTAAAATCAAATTTATTATATGATTATTATACATTTTTTAATAATCAATTAATTAAAATATGCAATCGGACAAATATATTACAAATATTATAGTTTAATATTATGGATTCCTTCTATTATCTTGTTAAGTATAATTTATCAAAATTGCAAAATATATTTTATGTATATTTTGTACGAAATTTTTAAAAATCGCATATGATTTTTTCTAATTTTTTCTATAATCGCGTATGTAATTGATATTAATATAGATTTGTTCATTTTACAAAAATCTTACAATCGGAAATTAAAGGAAAATTTGGATTGTTTGATAAATTCTATTTATCAATATAATGTTTAATATACGTAAACTTTAATATCAGAAAAATATCCCGAGTTCATCAATGCAAGTTTTAAAAATGCTGGTATATATTTAGAAATTTGTTTGAATCTTATAATTTATAAAAATTTAAGTATGAAAGCTCATTTTTATTAATCTACTGTGTATAAAAATTTTATACTTTCCATTGTTTCTCTACTAGAAAAAAATATAAAAATATCTCATAGTTGCAGTTGCACTTGGACCTGATGATCGTGAACAAGTGGCTTATTCATATGTATATGTATATATATGATATATAAGTAAGAGTACCCTCGAGCATATTTACGGTTGGCAGATACGACGAGAAGAGCTCGAAGAATATGACATCGTAGTCGTTATCACACGTGTATGTATAGTTGTGTGGCTTCACGGGGACTGACAGCTGAATAGAACAGGATATTTTAATTAAAAGAGACGTTAATATCACTGAACAATTAGTAGCGCTAAGATCGACTATGAGATTCACTACATGCCTACGATCATGAGACTTAGACTTTGTTTCGTTCAACTATTAATTATTCACTTGAGAAAGACGGAGTAGAACAATGTAAAGAGGTGTTGAAAGACCGGCGACTCTTATTAAACGTCCAATTGAGCTGTTCTTTTTCTTTTGTTTAGTTTAACTTATTTTGAACACAGCGGTTTCTTAATATTTCTTCTAATATAACTATTTAACATTCGGTTCAATAAATCTTTATACTATACGTAAACGAATTAAATATTATTACATACTTTATGGAATACTGTTGATAAACATCTTAAACTACAATTTTTTGTAAAGAAAACAATAAGGTATTGGCACAATTATATATATTTTGTATTTGTGTGTAAAAATTATAATACTCTACTCTGCATTTTATTAATCAAAATAATTATAGTGAAAAGTCTTGTAAATCCAAGTATTAAAGATAAAAAAATTGATGCGAACTTAAATCTAGCAAAAACATGATTTCTGATATAAATTACGGAAAATACTATTCTCTTAATAGTAAAATGAATGCTTTTAATATTTTTAATTTTCTTAATTTATACATACTACTTACGTTAATGTTATCGTTAAATATTTTTTTCAATAAGCAATTTTTTACCCTAGAATGTTTCTTAAAAATCTTTGGAATATTTTGTAGTCTTTACAATATCATTGTACTCTCGACCTCTGAAACGTCAACCTCTTATCCATCTTAACTAGTTCTACACAATTGTTCCATCAGGTTAATGTTGGAGCTATTTCAATTGATTTAATTTTAATTAACTTAAGTAGTCTTTTTATTTTTTAGTTTTATTTTCTCCTTTATATCTTTAAAAAATTACAATGTATGTTTTCATGTT
The DNA here is from genome assembly GCA_018907195.1 of Dolichoris vasculosae. Lineage (NCBI taxonomy): Eukaryota > Metazoa > Arthropoda > Insecta > Hymenoptera > Agaonidae > Dolichoris > Dolichoris vasculosae. Next base: position 1,373,966 of record JACCHY010000015.1, read on the forward strand.
TTTATAAAAATGAATATAATTAAGTTCTTGATTATTTATTTAATTCCTTCTTGGTATTTAATACCAGCAGTACTTTAGCATAATTCTTTAATGAATCTAATTACGCAGCGTAAATACTTTCATAAATTTATTTAGAGTTTTTTTCTATTTAATAAAAATACCTTACATCCATTTAAATATAATATCTAAAGCACGATAAAAAAGAGAGAATAATAAGAGGAGATAAAAGGAGCAACATTTGTAGTTATGAATATTAAAAGTAGATATAACAGATTACCAAAAGTTTTAAAAGTAGTACATAAACCTCGAAAAGTGATTGAGAAAAAATATATTCCTTTATTTATAGTACTTTATTTTTATGTAAATGTGCTGAGTGTATACGAATAATAATAATAATAGTATGGTATTATATAATTTAAAGTTACATGCAACTGTTGTTAATGTATATATTGATTCTTATAAATTTTTATTTCATAAAAATATTTAAGATTTATTACGGATATTATAAGTAACATAATAAAATCGTTTCGATTTCAAGGATTTATCTTCTGCAGAAAACTACTGTAAATTTCACGAATTCTCATTCTATTTTTCAATTATAAAAATTCATGAATAACTTAAAATTATTCATGTATTCCACTAGTAAATTCATGAATAGTATTAAAACTATATTATACATAAACTTTATTTTTATATGTAAATAATACTTATTTTACTAAATTGTTATTTTAAACCAAATAAATTAAAAATAACATTAAGATTAAAATTATGAAAATCAAATTTTATAATTTTATCCTTAGTTAGTTTTGAAAAATTAAATAATATTTATGATATATATAAATTTGAAATAAAAATTGAGTCCTTAGTTAAGATAGTCGTTCATTGTATGAATGAAGAAATAATAAATATATTTGTACACGTGTTTTTCATCAGGTTTCGTTAATAATAAAAATGATTTTATAGAAAGATGTTGAAAAAGATAAACGACTATATTCAGTTAGAAGTCGAAGTAAGAACTAACCGTCCGGATATTATTCCAAGTGAACTATGGGTGTCGATAAATTTTGTTCTTTTAAGCATCCCCGTATTATAATCGAATTATGAATGTTTGAGCTGTTTAAGTAATAACTCAAGTAATAATATACGTTCGGTAATATATTTTTAGCATTCACACTTTCCGTTATGCTTACTTTCGCTAATATATTTTATATATTTCAATTTTTTTTATTAAAGATGTAGTTTTTTCACTGATATATACACACATATATATGCACATTTAAATTTATTTAAATACATTAATTTTTTGAACTACTTTATTTAAATCTATTGTTTACATTAAAGAAATCCTAGAGAGGAAATTTATTTAGACTCTATAATAATGGAAGGTATTGCAATAATTAATCGATTAATTTTTATGAATTTACCTTTCTATCGATAATAACCGATTAAGTAAAATACTTTTATCAATAAATAAAATAATTCATATATTTTATTTTTAAATATTGTAACTCACACATATATTTTCAGATTCTACATAATAAATATTTTCAGTCAAAGAAGATCTTTATGAATATAAATTATACATAATCGTATTTACTTCACTTTATGATAAGCTGCAAATGCTATTAAAGAATAAACTTTCATTTAAAATAATATTTACTATATACAATTGATTCTTAAATATTCTAAAAGATTTCATATAAGAACTTCAAGAGCTTGAAATGAAGAGAATATAATTTAAATTTCATTAATTTATGTGTTATTCTGAATATAATCTATCATTTTCATATTTTCATAATGGATTTAAATTTAATAATAATGCTTATGAATACGTGTACAATAATCTTCTTTAGTTTTAAACGATAGCTACACATATTATTTTAAAGCTAAAGTTAAGTAATTTAAGATATAATTGCAAATTATTAAAAATAAATATTTTTTTTAAATATATACTTTTACCTGTTGAATTATCCTTAATCCTCTGAAACTATACTTATTCTTAATAGTTACAGAATATTTTTTTATACTTAGAGATTAACAATTTTTATTAATTTTATATATTAAATAAGATGAACTTATTTTTAAAATTAGTAGCATTTTTTATTTTTTAAACATATTTAAACTATATATATACACTGATTTTAAACAATTGTAAAAAATAAAATATGTATATGTTTTATACATTTATAAATTAACGTAATTTTAAACTTTTAAAATAATTTTTATTTGTTCATTAGAGAAAAAAGGATTATGTTTTTATGTTGTCTTTCGAATATCGAATATTTCAATTTTATTATAATAAAATTTTCGTTGTTAAATTGAAGCTTTAACCTAATTTAAGACCAATAATTTTTAATATTTTTTCCGAACTTTAGTTATTAACTAAATCCATGTCTATATATATATATATATATATTAAAATAATATATAATCAATTAATCTCTACTTTGAACTAATATTCTAATTTTGGTGAATGATTGTAACTAATAAATTTAACTAGCATATTCACAAGTGCAATATTTGATTTAAAAAATTAAATGTAAATTATGATATCAGTTATTTTGTGAGTATTTTTTATTTGGTTATATACAATACTAATGAAAAGTTTAATCACAACTTTCAATAAATTTGAATATAATAATATTTATTCTCGTTATAATACTGTTTTCAAAAGATACATTTATTATTTTAATTTAAATTAAAATTTTGAATATTCGAAAAGACTAAGAATATTTTAATACTTATAAGATCATGATTACTTAATTTTTTTCTACGTAGAACAAATTTTGTTTACATACTTTGTTTAAACAAAATATGTACGAATTTACACGTCAATGGATCAATATGTAACATATGTTAAGAAAATAATGTTAAATATATTAAATAAATAAGAAAATATTGAAATAATGTTTTTAAATTTACAATTTTTTTCAATAAAAAATCAATTTCCTTGAATAAAAGAAATCTAAATCGGGCCGAAATAATCTCTCCATGCATCTGTTATATATTTAGATTCTCGCCTATAGTTACTTTCGGAGAAGGATTTTATATTCAGTACACGTAGTTTTCTCTGTTTTCAGTAGTAGCTTATTGTCTACAAAATTTTTTTCTAATCCAAAGTGACGTTATAAATAATTGACAAATACTTTTAGTAGTGATTTTAAATCTTCCAAGATTTTTATTTGCATTTTGTATTAATAATATGAAAACGTTAGCAAATCTGTAATTTTGTAGAGTTTTAATAAAAAAATTTTAAAAAATAATCATTTTTTGATCAGGTATGATAAAGAATTTGTGATGAATGAAATTAAAAAGAATAAAAAAAACTATTAAATAGTATTATTTTACGATGTCTAAATGCTATAAAATCTTAGGTCAGAAAGAGAAAACATTTTACTTTCGTTATTTTTATGTATTTTATTTTTTTCTACGTGTAAATTTTATTGGTATACTCAAACATTAATCAATGAATCATAAGAATATATTTTACCTGTAGTTCATCTCGTAAAATCAATATACTTATTTCATATTAGATTTTAAAGGGAATAATAGACGATCAGTTAAAAAAAATACAAAGATCGTTAGTTACTTTAAAGAAAGTAAGAAAAATTGGTACGAGATCGATTTACGCAGTCTTAAAATAATTTGCACTTTTACTTTGATTCGAACTCTCATTATATATTCGTACTAGTTGTTTATTTTAGTAATAATGAAGGAAAATCTTGAATCGATATACAAGGCTATAGTAGGGCTTATCTATCGAGTACACGAAAACTTAGAACTTCGGTTACTCTGCAGGATCAACTTGCTTACATTATACCCGTACGCATATACGAATAAATACGTATCTTGTAATGGAAACTTTAGGGAAGTATATAAAGTTTTATGTGATTAAAATAAATGTTGAAATGAAAATGGTTTTATCGTATATTTTTACTCCGTGAAATTAGCTAGTATTATATATTAAGTAGTCTACTAACAAGTTAGAAATACTAGTTCTTGTAAAATAAAAATTCGAATCGTAAAATAATTATATATTTGAAGTAAAATTGTAACGATCACGATTTGACATCTATGTTGAAATAGCTTAAATTGTCAATACATATACTCCGGAATGTGTTCGTTAGCTCAATGGTTTAATATTACAGGTTAAAATGATCCGAGTGAATTATTATCCGTGCTATTAAAAAAAAAAAAATACAAGCTCATGAAGTAGATAGAGGTCATGCATTAACACATAATCCTTCGTCCCTCCACACGGTGAATCAATCTGCGGTGTACTAGAAAAAGAAAGTACAGCCCCGTTTAAGTAGCTATTAAATTTAGCTTTACAGCTTGCTTTTTCCTTCCTTCTTTATACTTAGACATATTGCATTTATCAGAGTGCAATATTGAAGCTACGATCGTTAAAAGGCAAGGCTGGTTGATTTTGTTGCAATGTATTTGCGCGTTTCTACTTTTCACGCCGTTTAAGAGTCTTCTTTCTCTATTTTTTTTCTCAAAGTATATGAGAATTCATTTCATGAACAACATCTTGTTCTATTGACGCGTTTTTCTGGACACTAAATAAGTAATTTTTCCATAACGAAGGAGAATTTATGGGTATATAAATTTATATCCGATATTAACAAATTTTATGGTATGTTTGAATTTTGAATTTCTTTATGTAAACGGCATCGATGTGTTTGTTAATATATGATTAATATAGACTTATATTACAGTTTCTTATTTCACCATTTAAAATTGAATTAGAATTTTTAAATTGCAATACATTATTTAAAAATTCAAGTATCCTTTAGATTAAAATATTTGTAAACCAATAATAATTTTGTTTAAATTTTTAGCATTCTATATCTCGATCGATAACAAATAATTAAATATAAATGCTAGATTTTTTAAAGCGAGATATTGATACGAGTTTTTAATTATTATTTTATTTAAATATTCAATTTTTTTTGTTATCGGTATTATAACTAATATATTGCTTAATATTATATTTTTCATTATATTTGTCACTTATAATTAATTTAAGTTAAAATTAAATCAAAATAAAATTGTCTATAAACTCGTATGAACAATTTTTATTTGTCTTCTATACACGTTAAAACTTCATTGTTGATGACTTATACGTGTTTCAATTACTAGAAAAAAACTCATGAATCTATTAATCAATGGTGTATTGATATATTAATATAATTAATGTAAAAATACAACTTTTTATTTTATTTATATCATATTATATTATTTTATTTACTTTATTTATTTATTTAATTAATTTTGTTAGATTTGACTGACTAAAAATAAAAACTCATTAAAAATAAAAGCAAATTAAATATTTTATAGGTTATAGATATTAGAATTTTATTTCATAATCGAGATTATATTTCCTTTCACAAAATATAAATAAATTTTCATTCATATAAGTTTAATAAAGCACGGTATAACATATCTTCTGATTAATCTAAATTTAGAAAAATTAAAGATAAAACCAATTAATTTATAATAATAAATATTCACAATTTTATTGTAATTGATGAATAAATATTTAAAAAAACTTTTTTTATCTTACTAAATCAGAAGTAAAATAATGTACAAAATTTAAATAATATTTAATATAATAAAATATTATATGATAAAATAGTAATATAATATTTTCAAATTTTTTAATAATTATAAGTAGTTACTTAAAATACTTTAAATTTAAAAAGTTATAAAGAACATTTTTGGAAAACAGAATCTATTTGTACCGGTAATATCACGGATAGTAAAGAAGATATAAAGAAATTTACACACGAAAGAAATTAAAATAAATGAAAAAATTTGAATATCTGCAGCAAGAATATTCTAGAAATATTAGAATACTACAAAAAAGAGATTCAAACTTCTCAAAGAATATAATGAAGTTGATAGAAAATTATTTGAAAATATTAAAATCAAAATTAGTTAATTTATTGTTTATTGGATAACGTTTACAAATTTTCTTGAATATAATGCCGAATACTAAATGCTAAAGAATGTATTGTTGTTTAATAATATATCCAAAGTTAATATTGTCTCTATAAAATTAGATAATTGTTTTAGATTATAATAAATATATAACTGTTTGAAAAAATTTTGTTAACACTTATTATTTTTTAGTAAAAATTTGATCGATACTTTAAAGAAAATGTTTGTGATTTTTTTATATAGTAAAATATTTTTATAAATATTAGAATCTAAAAAATAATATTTTATTCTTAATTTTAATGATAAAAAACTATTGCATTTCTTAAAAACATGAAAGTATATTTCTAGTAAGTCTAAAAAAGACATTAAAATTATTATTATTCTTATTATTATGAATTTAAATAATACTACTAAAATAGCAATGATATATTTGCACTTGAATAATATTGTATATTATTATTTATACACAGAGGCATGAAATGTAAAATTTTAACTTACATACGTATTATATTAAATGATGTTTATAATTCACCGTATAAAAATTATCTTACGTTCTTTATAAATTATACTTAATTATATAACTAGTATTTTTTATATTATTTTTTTAATGTAATACAATTTAAAAATAGATTCAAATAGCATTAAAGCAACATATAACAAAAATATTTTTATTTAAGTTATGTTTCATATATTTTTATAAATAATTTCAAAATTTTTATAAATAATTTCAAAATTTTCATAAATAATGAAAATATAAATAAATTATATAATACTATAAATAACATTAAATTGCAAATATAAAGTTTTAAAAATTAATAAAGTACTATAATTTTTATAGAATATTTAGCTAATTAATAAAATTTTATTTTTGAGAAAATGTAACTTTTTTATTTTAATAATAATATAAACCAGAAATTTTTAAACTAGCATAATATGGAACACATTTTAATTCAGATTCATATGATTTAATAAACCAGAAGTCAACAACTTTTTAAAAATTATTTAATACATATAATAATTGATTTAAATCATTTAAATATTCTGAAATATTAAATTATGTGAATTAACTTTGATTAGATACTTCAAAAATAAAAGATTAGAATTAAATTTTTCATAAAAATTGTAAGCTTAATGGTCAAATACTCATAAAACTCTTAATGAATTTTTAAAAATCCAAAATAATTGTATAAAAAACATGCTAAATAAATATAAATATACCTTATTTCTAAAAATATTTATTAAAAATGTGCTAAAAAATAAAATATACATTCAATTACGTTATATATATTCTCATTTATAATATAATTTAATCCTTAAAATATATTTACTATTACCTCAAATAGTATTCCCACATCCATTAATAAATTAAAAGGTAAATAAGGCTTTTAAAATATTCTCTTTTATGATATGCAATTTAAAACTATCTAAAACTCAGAGACATTCATTTACCACTTTTGCATATAATTATTCGAAGTTTTCAGGTTTTCAGAGATGAGCAATAAATATTAAAACTCATAAATACATCGAATGGAACGCACTCGAGTTTTGTATTATAGCAACTTATATGTACGTATTTATTATTTTCGTGTTTAAATTCGCCTCGTATTCTTTCTATTAATATTAAAGCGACTATTTATCATTGCTCTTCTTAATTAAATTAATATACTTTCCTTTTTAACTCGAACATCGAAGGTAGCATTTGTAAAAATAAATTTTATAACAACATCTCAAGTTTACTTTGTATCGAAGTAAAATTACGATCCATTCATTTTCAAATAGATTCGAAGAAAAGATTGTACAATAAAAATTAAGAGCATAATTTTAGCGAATGCTGGTTATTCTCGTTTGTACATTTTTCCGTATCTTTTAAAATGTTGAAACTTCATTTAAAAATTTCTTATTTAAAAATTGATAAAAACTCAAGTTTTAGTAATAATACACAACAGTATTTATTTTCGCTCTCAATTCCGCACTCTTCTTAGATATTCACGATGCACGCGGGTATTCAAAGTGTTGTGCAAGAAAATGGGAGCACTTGTTCTATTGCGGTAGCTTATATTATGCGTACGTATACAGGTAGAGTGAACATGACCTAATAAAATATCTGTGAAATTTTGAGGTATTAAGAATTGCGCACCAAATGTGAGCTGCAAAGGCAATAATAGAACAAACGGTATTACAGACATTTTATTATGTCTATTTTTACAGTAGGTTAGAACGTAAATGCGACTGTAAAAGATATACCAAATTAGAATGAATAATTTCGTTTATTTCTCGAGTATATATTTCATTATTGATTCTTCTGGGATACGAATAATTAGGTTATGTCTTACGTTATACGAAATTGTTAATATTTTCAAGAATTCAAAATACTATCCTGAAATTTTATTTTTAAATTTTATTTTTAAATTTTATTTCAAAAATAAATGATTATAAAAATTTAATTTTCAAATTATTAACGTCTTGTATGGAAATTTTGAAAAATAATTTTACTATATAAGTAATAAATATAATCAGTTTTGATCTTGGTTAAAAATATTGACACATATATGATCATTTTATCTTTTTGTGATAACAAAAAATAGTTAAATATATTCAGATTAAAAATATTTGAAAAGTTTTTATTCTAATAAGAAAAACAAATACATTAGAATATAGCTGTAATTTATTTCTTTGTTAATTTTCTAAAATAAAAGTAGTATTTGAACATTTTTAACATAAAATATAAAATACAAAAATTTTACGAAAAAAATAGAAAAAATCTTATGGATAATTATATTTATTCTAATATTTATATTTTTATTTATTATAAATTTACAATAAAATTATGATATATAATGTATCATATTTCACCATAGTTAAGATATAATATAATATTTAGATGTTATTAAATTTATACTGACAGGAGCATTATATTGAAATATCTTACAGTTTTTGCTTTTAAAATAAATTGAGCAAATACTGCATCTGCCATATGCACAATTTCTTTAAATCCAAATATTTGTACAAGACGTTGTATGTGTATTCTGTAAAGATACCTGCCTCCTTTGCATATTTTGAATGCTTTCATTTGATGATACTCTTATATTATTTTACCGATTTTATCATCGCATCTATGATATTTTCATAATTTAGACATTCGTCAACGGAATTATTATAAGAAAAAATATATGATTGCAATTGTAAAATTTTAAAAATATATCATAATATTTTTTAAAATATGCATCAATCTTGTAAAACAAATGAACTTTAGGAACAATAAAGTTTATCAAATTTAAATTAATTTTATTTCGTAAATTTTTGAAATTCAAGTTTTGATCATAATTTAGTTTTACATCGGTATATTAAAAATTTTTTTAAATATTTTGGTTTTAAAGCATAAAGAATCTCAAGAAATAAATAGTATTCTCTTTTGTATATATTTCAAGAATATTTTTATAAAGTATAACAATAGAACATATCAGTTACACTTATATTATTGGTGTTATATCTTAATAGAAATTTCATTACAATATAACAATTTCGTGTATTACAAATTCGAATAAATTTGAAGTAGAACTTGAGTGTTGGAAAAAGTAGACTTTATTACGAAAGTTAAATGTCAAATGATGTTATTTTCATTAATACTTGAAAAATGATATGAAATCTTACCATTATTATCTTCGTTAAGGAAAAGAAAATTTTGAAAAATATCTCCAGACAACTTTAAAAACAATAATTAAAAAAAATGGGAACTTGATTTTATTACTTTTTTTCATATTTCTTTAAATATTACTTAATAAAGCAGAAGTACAAAAAGTATCACATAAATAAATATACAAAAGTAAAACAGAAAAATACTTCATTAAGAAAATCAAAAGAAACATTGATTTTTAATTATTAATTATTTCTTTAAAATTATTTCAGATATTAATAAATAAAAATTTGAATATATTTAAAAAATATAATTTATAAATATACTATATTTTATAATAGAAATTTTATATATAAAAATTAGTTTAATTGTGAATATATATTATGCTAAATTTATCGAATAAGTATATGAAATTTTCGTTTTAATCCATATTTTATTCTTAAAAGCCATCTATTAATTATATAAATATATACATTCATATATATAAATAAATGTATTTATAAAAAATTGTAATATGCGATGAAATTAGTAAATGAAATTAATAAAATTATGCACTATTGGCAATTTCTAGTACCTTTTTTAAAATTATAATAAGTTTGGTAGAAAACTTAATTTGTAATTTTTTGCAGGTAACTATTAATATTTAGATGTGAACTAAATTTTAGATTACTAAAATGTTACGGTAAACGAAGTCAAAATTAGTTTTCTATTATAAAAATAAGAAAAATTAATTGAAGGAAAAATGGTATAAGAAAACGTTCAAGATGAATATTCATATTATGATTATGTAATATTTGCGGTTTATGATAATGCGTTTTTCTTGTGTATGAATTTTGTTTTTATGTTAAAGTTAATATTTATAGCAATACGTAATGCGTACAAGAAAATTATATAATAAAATTCTTTTATCGATGAAATCTCTTACGCAGTTCACTTATCAAGACATTCGTTTTTTTTTTTGACGTTCCAATAACATCTTTCACTAGTGTGTATAATTTTCATTATCGCCGCTTAAGATCAACAAAAAAAATATTTGAATAAAAATTGAATAAAATGTATTTTATTTAATAGAACACAATAAATTGAAAATTTAGTATTATTTTTGCTTGTAATAAGTTAAAGTAACGTATATGTAATTATCTGTTATAAATCTTATAAAAATTTTAAATTCTACTCATTTTAAGCATATAAATTATTCATAATTGAAATATTATGTATCTTAATATCGTAATTGATTATGTATTGTGTCTTTTTGTAATTTCGAAAGAAATATTTTAATTTCATTGTTATTTGACTACATTATTTTAATCAGTTAGTAAATTTGAAGTGAAGTAATATGTTTAATAATTTTTAGAGTTTGAAGAACGTATATTTGTTAAGATATTGTCGGTCTTATCATATGTAATGGAACTCTTAGATCAATATGATTCATTAGTATTTAAATCTCCGTAACAGTTACACACAATTTAGTTTGTACATTAGATTTTTTAACACATAGAATTTTTTCGACAAATCTATTACTTATTCGTCGTAGAATTTTAATTTAAAATATTATATTCAAAAATATTTAAATATGACAAGAATATGGATATCCATATGTTTATTATTTTTCTTATCCAATAATTTTGTTCACTCTCAAGATGTATGTTTCAATCGTAGATATTTGAATTTTTTTTTTAATATCATTTTTTATTTCAATAATTTTTAAGTATTGTCATAATATTTATGAAATTACATTTATTTTTTATTTTTAACTTACAGTCCAATCAGAATTATAGTTTTAAAGTTGATTATGAAAATAACCAGTTTCTTCTCGATGGTAAACCATTTCAATACGTTTCCGGAAGCTTTCATTACTTCAGAACTGTCGAACAATATTGGAGACCAATATTTAAAAAAATGAAAGCAGCTGGATTAAGTGCTGTATCTACGTAAGAAAACGAATTATAAAAGAATATGTTTAAACGAGTAACAAATTTTTATTATGTATTTTAGAGTTGTTCCATGGAACTTACACGAACCTGAACCCGATGAATGGAATTGGAGCGGAGATGCAGATATTATTAAGTTTATAGAAACAGCCAAAGAAGAGGGTTTGTTCGTTATCTTACGACCTGGACCATATACTTGTGCTGAAAGGGATTTTGTAAGATATCACGAATAAATAAAAACTGCATGTTTACAAACTTTCTTTATTTAGGATACATCGCTTTTTCGTTCAAATAAAATTACGTAAAATATATCGAACGAGTTCAACAATTCTAAAGCAACGTAAATTTTACGAAACCACTAAAATTAATACATAATTATAAATTTTAAAGAATTAAAAGTCTATAATTTATTATGAAATATGTAATGCACGTTTATATTTAGGGAGGTTTTCCGTACTGGTTATTAAAACTTGTACCAGATATTAAATTGCGTTCTAGTGATGAACGTAAGTTGATATTTTTAAATGCATACTTTTTAAATAAGTAATAGTTAATACCAAGTAAATCACTTTGCAGGATATATATTTTATGCAGAAAGGTATTTAAATCAAATATTAACGAAAGTCAAGCCATACCTAAGAGGAAATGCTGGACCGATAATTATGGTTCAAGTACGTTTACTTTGTTTTTGAATACATAATTCAACTTAAAAACCAGTGCATAATTTTCTATGAATATTTTAGGTTGAAAATGAATACGGAAATTTTAACACTTGCGATGATGTTTACAAAAAAAAACTGTATGACATTTTTAATCAGCATATTGGAACGGACGCGCTTTTATTCACAACCGATAAGGTGAGGGAAAATTCGCTGAGATGTGGTTCGATTCCTGGTGTTTATTCTACGGTTGATTTTGGAAGCTCCGGTCAAGTCGAAGAATTTTATAAACTTTATAGAAAATTTGTACCAAAGGTAATATTTCTTTGCTTCAATTGAATCGCGCAAGACGTTTCTGAAATTATTTATAGATCGTAAAATATTTTGAAATGTATATTTTTTTTAAATACGCGTTTTTAACTTGAATTCGTAATAACATTATTTATCTCACATTTTACAATAGTTTTCTTAGATTTTTACTGAAAATAAAAACTGTAATTAAAATAAATAAGGATAGTATCATATTTAAATTTAAATTTTTAATTTATATTTTTAAACAAATAAATCTCGAAAAAATTATACGTATAATTTTTTCGTATATTCCCATTATACTTATGCTTGGAATTTTTAAACTTGATAACCATGAATAATTATCTATAGAAATATATAATACAAAATTAAAGATAAACTTTAGTTTATATATTTCATAAAGTTAACTCATTTAAACAACATTAAACAATACTAAAACTTTGGATACTCCAGTTTTGTAATAGAATATTTAAATTTACAATAAGCTTTTGAACAGCATATATTTATATTATAAAATTAATTTATTTTTATTTCTAATACTTGTGCAGTAATTAAAATTTGCTTCGATAATATATTTATAGGGTCCGCTTGTAAATTCGGAGTATTATCCTGGATGGTTTAGTCATTGGAAACAACCTTACAGAAGAATTGACATTGAAAAGGTACTAAATACATTTGAACAACTGATGTTGAACAATGTTTCCGTGAACATATATATGTTTTACGGTGGAACTAATTTTGGATTTACGTCTGGTAAGTAGTTTAAGTTTAATACTATTATATACATAAAAACGAACTGAAATCTTATACAAGCTGTAAAATTACTTACTTTACAGTTGCAATAAATTTATAATATTATATTTAAAATTTTATTTATAATGAAAAGTAATTTATTAGTTTTTAATACACGATAGTCAAATATTTAAAAAAATTACTATGTTTTTAGAAAAATAGTGTTTTTTCTGTGAGAGATGGTAGCATAAAAATATGTAAAACATTTATCGGAGAAAATTAGTATAAATAATGAGAAAAGTTATTATTAAGGTTAAAACATTTGCAGGTGCAAATATGCTTGGACCATACAGTCCACAATTAACTTCGTATGATTATGATTCTCCTCTTGACGAAGCTGGTGATCCAACTGCAAAGTACATTGAATTGAAAAAAATAATCTCCAAGGTACTTTTGATCAATTTATATAAAGTTGTGTAAAAATTAATTTTAACAAAGCTCATAAAATTTTATCGTGATAAAATTTTTCCAGTATTTTAAATTGCCAGATATGGAGGTTCCAACTATAGCTCCCAAAGGAAATTACGGTACGGTGACTATGGAATCAATACTTGATTTATTTACAACTGAAGCTCGAAGTATTTTTGGAACGCGACAACAAGAATTTTCAGAACCACCCACATTTGAAGCTTTAGGAATTCCTCATTGGTTGGTTTTATACGAAGCTAATTTGGCTTACAATTTGACAAATGCTACTTTATACGCAAAAACAAAAGACAGAGCTTTGGTATACTTGAACAATAATTTATCTGGTAATTTAAATCGGATGGATGAAAGTTACACGATTCCACTAACGATCAAAAAAGATTCCAATTTACAACTTCTTGTAGAAAACATGGGTCACATAACGTCTGGACATTTTGATGTTGAAGATTTTAAGGTAGACATATATTTATACTTCAAAATTAATATTCAAATTCATATATATATTATAAACGTACATATTTTTATTAAAAAAATCTATTAAAAATCGAACGAATAACGTAACTTTAAGAATGAGAAAATAAAATTCTATTTATTACATAAAACATATTTCAAAACAATTTTTTAAAATACTTTTAGGGTATTTCGGACGTAACGATAAATAATGCATCGATTACTCCATGGAAAGTAACTGGTTTTATATTATCTTCTGTCTCGGCTGATTCTTTAACCACTAAAAATACAAATGGTGAAATTGGAACATTACATAGCAGTCCTCAATTCCTTGTAGGAACCTTCGATATAAAAGATGTACCTTTGGATACTTATTTAAATACCGATGGCTGGGGAAAAGGTGTTGCTTATATTAACGGCCATAATCTTGGAAGATATTGGCCTTCGGCTGGTCCTCAAATTACATTATATGTTCCTGCACCTTTCCTTAAACAAGGACAGAATTCAATCGTGCTATTAGAACTCGAAAATGTTAACGAAAATCGTACTATCACTTTTCAAACAACACCTATTTTAGATAGATATAAGAAGATTCGGTAAAACGCGTTCAAATTAAATTTACGATAAAAGTATTGATAATCTATTGATGAATATATAAAGCAATTCAAGTATGAAATTATAATTTTTTTTATAAAATCCCTTTTTTCACAGACGATAAATAATACAATTATTATTTATACTTTTATCTATGTAGAATAGAAGTTGAATCATGTAATATCCAACTGATCTAATAGGCGATAAATATATTAAAATTATTCTGACATTTTAATTTTCATTTGAATATTAAATTTATTTTACTTCTTGAGTCATAATTGTAATTATTCAAAAAAGAGTTATTTAATCATGGTTCATAGAATTTATTACGACTAGTAATTGTTTATTGGATCGATTGATTGTCGGAAATATTAAAAAATAAAAATGGCAAATTTAATGTATTTTTATTATATCAGAATTCTCATTGATGTATCTTTACGGTATATCGTATCTTTATATTTAATGTATATTTATATTGTTTTAATAAAACTTATTCTTTTTTATGGTGAATTTTTATTAGGTAAAATGTAATGTTTAAATCGTCATGAAATGAATCTTTATGGATTTTTAAATTATGGGTTAAGTTATCGATTTATCAAACCATTTCATAATATATATTTTTTATGTTTAAGTAAAATTATAAATAGAAAACTTTTGATATTTAATAGCAATTAATTTTATTATCGATGAATGAGATAATTGTCAGTTATTTCACTTAATTATCCAAATGCTAAGATAGTAACACCCGGACTGTCTTTTTACTATACATCCGGATTCTGTCAGCTGATTATCGATTAGGAATCATTGATTTATGTTCATAGTACGATAAAAGCAATTATTATACTCGTATATTATCGTATTTTATGATTGAGTTCAAGTGCATTAATTTTATCTTTAATTTAAAATTGTATGCTTAATTTAATGGTTTGAAAATTTTAATAGTTTCTTGTTTATTTTCCAATAATTTCTTATTTTTTTAACTGCCTATAATTTTTTTAAATACTCGATTAAAAAAATATTAAAAAATTTTTTAATATCTACATCCGAAATAATGTCAAATTCATTACTTTTATTAAATTTTAAATATTTAATTGAAAATTGGAGAAACTATAAAACTATAAAAAAAATATGTATATAATAAAAATATTCAAAGAATCATTATTTTATCTGACATAAATAAAAATTAAAGTATCCTGAATATCTATTTCATATTTTTATTAAATATTTATTATCAAATGAGCTTAATATGGAAAAATGGTATCATTTTTCTACTCCGTTATTTTTATGATAATACGTTAAGATTTTAAAATTCAATAAATAAATAATCAATTAAATTTGATTATCGCGATTTCTATTACAGATTAATCAATAATATGTAATGTTAATTATAAAATAATGAATCTTAAAATTTCATTGATTTAATCTAATTCATTTTATTTTTCATTTTAAATTGAAATTAAAAATTTTATTCTTAAATTTTATCAGAAAAAAAATTATATGTGTAATATTCTGACTATAGATATCCTATTGAAAATAAAAAAGAAACCAACTAAGAAGTAAAAAAACGTTAATAAAAGATAGAGAGAAATTAAATTATCTATACAGCACGAATAAATAAACTATCATTATTGATATGTACGAAAACCTTATAATTTTTAGTGTAAAAATTTATAAAATACAAATAATAGTATAATTGAGTTGAATTGTATTAACAATTAATAAGTAACTGGATTTAAATATTACAAGCTTGTTGAAATTAAATTAAGAGTGGACATCACTTGTGAATATTTTTTGGGTGTTCGTAATTTTAACAAGGTTTTTAATTTTACAGAAAGTTACAAGAGAACAAAATGAAAATTATATAGGAATTACACGTAGTGACGTCCTTTTTGAGATTTTACGAATTCAAATTTTGATAATGCTAATATGTAGGAGAACAGTTAATTACAGCTTTTAGAGCTTCACACAGTCGCAGTATTGTTACGAGTAATTTTATTCATTGTGATTTCATTGCTATAGTAGGTAAATGTTCGGTAGAAAATGTGCATTAGTAAAATTAAAAGAATATTGTAATACACAATCAGAGTATACGAATTTCTTTTGTTTTTAATCAAGTAAGTGAAAGATATAAATTTTTTTTTAATTTATTTAGCATCTTCATATTCACCTATAAAATATTATTTGCAATTGGAATATATCGAATACGAATTAAATTAAAATGAATTTTTTTATAAAGCTATAGTTGCGTTTACTTACTATAAATTAATATTTAATATTAATTTTATATATTATAATACTGTATAAATTAAATTGTAGAATTTCAAATAAAAATATACTTTATGAAACTTTATAAAATGTTGTAAATAATCGTTTTAATTTTAAACATATACTTTCATTGTATGTTTATTATAAAATTGAAACATATTATTATATATACATGTAATTTTTTTTCTATACAATTCATGAACTTTGAATGATGAAAGGAATTAATCTCAAAAGTCATAAAATCGAGACAAACGAATTCGGAAAGAGGAATGACTACGTATATTGTCTTAATAACTATACTGGTAACGCGTAACCTGTTTATATGGTCATATCTATGTTCTTATGTTGCACTGATTACAAGTATACATATATTCTCAAGAACAGAAGTAACAATATTTTCAACACATAGCATCCGCAATGCTCATAAATCTCAGTAGAATAGAATTGTCTTTCGTATTTTTTCATTCTTTCTTTTGTATTTTTTTTTGTCATTGTGATTCACTTTCTTTGTGTTTAACTCTTCTTTTTATATTTTTTTGACGATTTTTTCTTATAATACTTATATATTTGACAATATAATTGATTAAGCTAGTATAAAAATTTCAAGAAGATAATAAGAAATATTTTTAAATATCTAAAATAACGTGTTTAAATAAAGTTTTTCTATCTTGACAAATACATACGATATTTTAAATATATTTGCATAAAAAAATATATATATTTTTTATATTACTTTATAAAGAAATTATAATTGAATGTAATATACAAATTTAAAATAAATGTAAATTATAAGAAAATTTATATATTATAAGTAATCGGATGATTAAACAGAGTATACGTATATATGAATATATACCATAGAGCGATGACTAATTTTTATACTTTATCCAGTATTTGTATCAATTTAACTTAAAGCAATCTAGTGCAATGCGGAGGGTTGAAATAAAGTGTGAAAGTAGACATGTTAGCAGATGTTATGAGCTTCGCCTTTATCTTATACTTTACCTTATACACAAGAGAAAAGTAAACAGGACATCGAAATAATGTTGACTTTAAATTTCGTCCTAAATTCTCTTGAAATGTTCAAGGAAAATGAGAAGCTGCCCAACGGCTTTATATTATGAAAGTATTTTTCTCTGTTTCTCTCAATAATTTCATCCAGATTGGAAATCAACGAAGGATCAAAGAGCGTATTTTCTGCTTAGTATTAGACAGTTTATTTGTGAGCAAGTCTAGTAATATCATCCAATATCGATTTTTGAAGTGAGTAAATATCAAGGCTTTCTGATATGCTTGTACTATATATATTTACTAACTTCAAAATGTATAGTATTGTATAAATATTAAATTTATAGAATATTTCATATCTCAATATTTTACTTTAAATTACACTGATTGAAATATTTTTGAAAATATTTTGAAATTTCGATCGTTATAAATAATAATAAATTCTTAACACAAATAAAACAAACTATGGCTAAAAATGTATAATATAAAACATAATAGCATAGTTTTAAACTCCTTAAGATATGGAAATTTAAAAAAAATAAATATTATTTTATGAAAGGAGTATTTATAAGATTATATATTTACACGTTTTCTTTCGTATCGATCAACTGGACTTGTCGGTAAATTTATGCAAACCAATATATGCTTAAAAAAATAAATATTCTTGACAATGTATTGATCAAAAATTATTTCTATCGCTTACAGAGTGAGAAATTTAAATATTTCTCGTATTTACATACGAACATTCGTGTACACAAAAATTGTATACTAAATGTGTTTAAATACATGGTTAATCAGATCGAACTTAATTTAATTAAAATGGTAGATCAATTATATTTAAATTTATAATGTTTTAATTATTTAACTATTATTTTTTATTGAAAATAGAATTTTTAATTTAAAAATTGTATAAAAACATACGTTGAATTTTATCAGATGCAGAAAAGCATTAGGACAATTTTCTTTATAAATATTCAATTAATATGCTTGACGTGGACATAAAAGAATTTAATTATGCAAAAAATTATATTATCAAACTAGAAGGAATATGGAAGTTCAAAAATTAATAAATTAACCGTTGAAGTATAGGAATATTTATGGAACGTATCGATTAATAATTTTAAAATTTAAGGAACAAAACAAAAAATATGTCACTCGAAAAATGCTAATTTTATTCGATTTATTATCAACTAGATTCATTTTTTAGATAATATTATTAAAAAATATTACTTTTTTAGTTAACGAATTAAAGAAAACAAAGTTTTCTTTTGTCATTCTAATAATTAGTTGAACTATTTCGAGCTCTAGAATTCAGATAATATGAAACATATTCGTAAAGTTTTTATACAAGATAAAATTATAATTAAATCTTACCGACAACAAATTGAACGTATATTCTTTTTAATTTAATATATACATAATTTAATAATAATTAAATCATATTTAAAAAAAGGTTACTTTCACGAAACTCTATATTTACGAAAAATTAATTACTCATCACTCTACTAAAATACAGTATTTAAGTTCCGCGATTATCAATCTCAAAATTATGCTCCTTTATTCTTGTTTTACCGAGGAGACTTTGCAAAAGTTGCTGCACCCAATTTAGATGAGTTGCGCTGAAACTGATCTTATTAAGCACACCCGAGGAGATTGAGAACAGGTGTCCACACTACCCGCAAGAAGCGATGATAGTGTCTTTCACCCTTTCCACTGAGCTTCAATCAGACTCGGTACGATCCTGGGAATATCATCTTAGGATGCTTTTACATTCTCCATGAAATTCTAAGCCGAGCAACTGAGTTTTGATTCGTTCCCTTTTCTCTCTTGCTTTAAGCCAATGATAAATTAAATAAGAGTCTTATGCCGTACGTAAAATTCAAAGATTCAAAGAGCATAATTAAACTGCGTGTATTATGTAAATTAAATATCACAATAAAATTAAATAATCATACCCATGTTTTCACGAAATAATATTCATATCTTAGAGTATATTTCAAAAAATTAAATAATTATTCGCTTCGAGTAATAAAATCAATTAGTTATATAGTATATAAAACATATACTATATATTTATCATAATTATTATAAGTTCTTTAACAAATATTAATATATAATTATAAATTTTCACATGCAAGCAAAATTATAAGTAATTTTTATTTTTAATGTAGTATTTGCAAAATGAATAAAACCGTTCGTTTATGAGTTATTTCACTGAATGAGAAATATCAGGGAAGTCAATAAAAAGTCACTAATATTCATACATTTATTTATGATTTTATCATAGTTCTTATATTTTTTCTGTATTTACCATCACTTTAAATATCAATATTAAAATGTATTTAATACTTTTATAAATTAAAGTTTTGTTAGAATACTAATCGAAATTATAGAAATATTAAAAATTCAAAAACAAAAAGTTTCTTAAACGTTAAAAAAAAAAAATAGAAAATAATTTTAAAGAAGAATGTGTATATTATCATATAAAAGAGATAATACTCTACAAGAAAGTAATGAATCGGATTTAACTTATTCTAGAAAAATTAAATACTGGAATTGACAGCGAAAACAAAGATTATGGAGTAATAAATTTTAAAAGAATGAAAAGTAGAAATAAGGTAATTTTAAAATCAAAGGTTTTTTAAATTTACTATTACATGTAATATTTATTTTTATAAAATATTAATTCTATAATAAATATTGTAACACGTCTCTTTATTTTAATTTAGCTGCAGTATAATAATTTGTATAATTTTGTTGTAATTCTTTATAATATTATCAAACAACTTAGCATAAATTATTTTAATTACAGTTTTTTTTCTTTAATATGAAATAAGATATGTTTTCAAGTATATTAAACTAGAATTATTTGAGGTTTTTATAATATGATCTTACTCTGTATACTGACTATTTATATGTTTATCTAGCTAATTAGTTGCATGCTTAGACGCAGAAGATAAATTATACAAACAAAACGCATCATATAATTCCTCTTAAATTTGAATGAAAATACGAGAATTCACCGAAATTATTATAATACTATTATCTATGGCTATTAGTAATTTCAGTAATAAATAAAATTTAATGCTAAGATAATTGAAGAAAAATACGTACAATTTTACTTTTTTGAACAAATAAAGTAGTAGTAATAAGTCATGTGTATAAAGATTCATATTTGGAAAATTAAAACATTTTAATTTTTGTATTAATTAAACATTTTATACAGTAACTTTAAATTAAAAAAATTTAGCCTTTATTTTAATGATATAGCGTATAAAATATATTTCAGAATACATTCTTAATAAAAACTTTTAATATTAACACTAAGTTTCATAATAATTTATGAAATAATATATTACATATATTTAAATAGGAATCAATGCAATAAATTAAAAAATTCATTCTGAATATTTATTGATTTAAAATACTTTATTGGAAATTCACTTTAAAATTATACTAGTCTGAAAATAAAGAAAATCAAATATTAATAATTTACGAATTTACCTTATAATTTTGAACGATATCTGTAACACATACACGTTCATTTATTTATTAAAAGAATATCAACTTTTCCAAGTTAAATAAAATTACAAGTAATATTTTTTCTTTAAAAAATTATACGATTTCATTTAAAATTAATAATTTCCAATTGTAACACAAATATATTTTTAATCATTCTTATATTTGAATGATTTAATTAAATTTTTAATAACTAAATTCAGATTCCTTAGGAATATTATGATGAAAGTACTCATTCTTCGAAGTTACAATTAGACAATATCAAAACTAACACTTGAATTATGATATATATATATATATATATATATATTACAGAATATTCGAAAGAGAATTTTACAACTTTCGTATAAAGTTACATCATAGAAAGTTGAAGTAAGAACAATTCGGTACAAAATTACCAGTAAACGAAATTTAGAACTGAAACTCTGGTCTGAAAATTCCAAAGGAATAATTTTATATTAGAAAATTCCAATTATTTAATTTTATGTCGACTCATATTATTAGAATTATTACTGTGAACGAATACTCCAATTAAATGTATTATCAAAATTCTTAGTATACGAATGTGAATTTCAATTTTAAACGGCTTAAACAAATTTTTAGTAACAAAAGATATTTAAAAGTGTAATAAAATATGTAAATGAAAGGCAGACAACAAAATCCAAATGAACAAACGATCCAAAAAAGATTCCAGATTCGCGATCTTTTATTATTATTGAACTACATTATCTGATCATTAAATAAAGGAAAATAAATACACGCACTTCTCCCGAGCGTTTTAATCAGCGCTATTTTATTCCCAACCAAAGAAGTTCCCAAATCTCTGTAGATGAGCTGCACAAAGGTTCGAGCATCATGTATAAAGACGAATAAAATTTAGGCTAGCAGGTTTAACGCCGCAGATTGGCTAGGAACGAGTGCGCGTACCAACCAAATCCTCCTGTCTCTACTTTCTCAGCTCTCTCGGCTCTCTCAGCTCTCTCTACTCTCTCTACTCTCTCTATTCACAGACATATAACGTGCAAGCTTTCTTTCCTTTAGGCTCGCGAGCTCTAGACACGTAAGACGTCTCTCGTTCAATTTCAACGGTCCAAAGTATAAAACCGTTTGTTGCTTTTATTGCCCTACACTTGAAAGCTCCTTTCTCTTCGTCTTTTGATTTGCTCTTTCTTGGTTTTTCGTATTTTAGACTCTTTCGTGCTTTCAGAGTCTTAATTTTTGAAGCGTATTTTCGATAGTAATGGACATTTTTTTGATTATCGTTTTCGATGTAATTTACATTCAAACGAGTCATTTATATTTACCGAGAATTAATTGTTAGCGATAAAATACAAACTCGGTACTTAAAGCTGTTTTAATTTGAAACAAAAAATTAGAAGACGAAAGGTAACATTTATTTACTATTTATCAAGAAACTAAAAAGTTTCAACTAATACTTTTGTGAAATTCTATTATTGCTCGAAATAGCAATTACAATAATTCAAAAGTTAGAAAAAATATTTAAACAAAGTAATAATATTATCATCGCGACATAAAATTCTTAAAATTATTAATTAATATCGTTGAAGGCTGCTAATTTTAAAGTATAAATAGTTCCAAAACTCCGGTTTGTTTACCGTTGAATACTATATTGAATACCGAACGTTTGCTTCTCAGAATTCTAAATTGTGTCAACTCCCCTTATTAACAAAACTTTGAATTTACACGAAAACTTATATATGTTTTTAAAAAATATATATCTATGCCTATAATTCCTTTTGTATATAGGTCGAGCTGTCGCAAATAATCATTTAAAATAATTTTCAATTTCATTTAGTTTATTTCCTGCCATTTATAACTGGCAACCTACTAAATATTAGTTTCATAGCCAGGAAAAATTCATTTTTTCTCTTCTTCCTATCAGGCGAAAACATTTTTCTAAACTAACGCTAATAGATGATGCGGAAAAACAGAAAAATTATAGAAAATTGACAAAAAATGACTCGTATAATCCTGGTTAAATAAAAAACTTCATCTTCAGATCTCTTGGTCGCTTTCCACCTGGATAGATCCACTGAGTTGCGAATGCCTTTTTTATTGCCTCCTTGAAGAGAGAAGTCCTTTGGTGAGAAAGAATTGCCGTCGTTGCGGCATTGACTACTTTTGCGGATTGCCTTGTAAAGGCGAGGAAAGGAAACGTAAACGATGTGTCGATAAGAAATAGTAGAGGATACTCTAAATAAAATTAAACTTGTTGTAAACGTTAATGGATATTTTTATTGAATTTACTATGCGAATTAATCAATTTGTATTTTTCAGAAATAGAAAAATATTCGTTAAAGGTATAAAGTTCATATTTTTATATTGTAATGTATATGCAATTCGGTATATACCGTAGAGAAAATATAATTATTTTATCAGCGCATTTGTCTATTCCTTCTACGCTTAATCACATAGAACAATGTACATATTTTGATATAAAATTACAATGTCAATTCTAATCAATTGTGTTTCATTTTACTTTTATAATTTCGTTAAACTACAAATTCATTTACACATAAAATACCGAATGTCAATGTATTAATAAATTTAACACAGATTGAAGCTCAAGAGAAAATATAAAGGTCTGTAACTTTTTTGATTTATAGATTTTTGTTTTTCCTATAATATAGATGTATGTGACGTAAGAAGCAAGGAAACGTACGAAGATAGTAACACTAAGTAATAGTATTTGGATTTACTTTAGCTTGCGAGTATTTTTGTCACGCATTTCCAATTTTACATTCGTATATTTTTTATACGTTTCTACTTTAAGATTAGAATAATAAAACTCAAAGCATTTTTAAACTTCTATCTAGTCTATTTAAATAATTCAGAAGTTAACCAAACTATTCGTTTATTTATTTTATTTGTTTCTTTTATTTAACAAAGTCTCTTATACAATATAGAAAATCTATTGTATCGAAAAATTACAAATCGCATATTAATCGCATCAAAATCATAAAAAAATACCGATATATTTTATATAATTAAGCTAGAAATAACCAAATTAATAAACTAGATGATTGTATATATCGGACACATGTTATGTAATTAATGTTACTATGCAATTCGGTAACTATTTATTTTAACAATATTTTACTTCATCTAATTTTTTATTCTAAGATTATATAACATAATCCCAAATTAAAATTAAAATCAAAATAATAAATTTAACTTGATCGTTCCATGGCAATAAAGTCTATCTAGATTATTCGTTTTAGGAAATAGTATATTTATACGGTTTTATACCGCGAGAGTATAGGTTTTATTTTTATTACAATACGAATGAATTTAAAAACTTTAGTTTTATCGAGGTAAATATTGCGTAAAATGTTGCATTTATTATAACTAGACAAATTTGTACAAGTTTAATGTTTTAATTATTTCTATAAACTTTATATATACACACATATATTTCAAGAATTTAAGCAAAAAATTTTGAAATAATCTTTAAAAATAATTTTATTTTATTGTAACGATATAAAAGTTAATGCATATTCCATTTTCTTTCGAGATTTCACCATAAGTAGAATTATCGATAAATACAACTGTTCTAATCCAAAGATCAATGATTTTATCGATTGTTTTTTATTGCTCTACGAAATTATCAGATATGTCAAATAAAATTTATATTACGTTAGTAGACGATACAATTTTATAAATCACTTCAATTTGCTCGGTGTCATTTTAAAGTATCAACTAAAATATAAATCCATGTATAATATTTCTAAATACATAGTTTTAGAAATAAATCGCGGTAGTGTTTCGCGTATATTTTGCGTTCGATTAAAATATTTATAAATAAGTTTCAAATACGAATATTGTATCCCTGTGATCGCATCGGTTAAATTTCCTTAAAAAATTAGCTGAAATATTCATGAATGCGATGCCCAACCAATTAACGCTAAAAGTACGCACGGAAGAATCAATATAAATTTTGCAATGGAACGATCCAACCGAAGCACAAGAGTCGGGAGACGGAACATCGTCTTCCACCCGAGCATCTCGAAAGAAAATGCTAAGAGCGAGATCAGTTTAGGGACAACGATAAAAGCCAAGGATAAACAGTAAAGAGAATCTTAACGCTATTTTCTCAAGGAAGAATTAAAGTAAGAAGACATAGTTGGTTGTTGCGCACTAAGACGTTACGCGAACAGTCAAACAAGTTTCGCGAAAATAACGTACCGAAGCGGCAGAATATCCGACTCTGGAAAGACCGTCGTCAAGGCGGAAGAAGGGAAAATGCGAAAATGCGAACGAGTCAGCCACTAAACTACACGGAACGTAAAATGTTTACCTAACCTCGAGCTATACGGTATCCATTTTTCTTGGCCCGGTAGTAGTATCTACCGACGCCAATACGAGTCGGCACATAACAGAGTACACCGGAAAAAGACAAATTGAGTGCTATGCAGCCGTTGGTAGGTTGGTAGTCGACTCTAATGGATACAGGCGACCGAGTATCAAGCAACGGAAGAAAAACTGACCGTTGCTCTCGCGTATTCTGTCTCCGGAAACTCTAGGATCTATGCGCAACGTATATTTCTTTGCGCGAGTAAATCATTCATAGTAAAACGTAAAACTATAATCCAACTTTCACCTTTTTCACGTCGTTTGCTATTTTTTTAATATTTTCAAACTATTCGGACATTTTTGCGGATGGTTTCCGTCGATTATATCAGGCTTCGATTTAAACTAAAGTTTTACTTTATTCGACCTTGAATCAACCGGAACTCTTCACATAGATTTATTGGTGCCAATATGCCGTTTTAATGACTCAAATTGGACTTTGGAAACAAATTAAATAAATTTAACAAATTATTGTGAATTATATCTAGAATTTACGTCTATGATTATACCTGAATAATTTCAAAATACATTAAAACGATCGATTAATATTGCAAAATTTTTTCACAACTTATTAAATCTTTAAATATTTACATTTTTAAGTTAAATTTAGAAATATAAAATTTCTGTTAAAAACATACGATATGCAATTTGTAATTTATAATTAAATTTCACAAAGCTTATATTAAACCTATACAAAAGTTCTAAATCTGTATTCTATAATCCGTATTCCAAAATATTTGACGAGTAAATGTATGCTTTACAATTTTTGAAAAAAGACGATAATTTCATTTAAAAATAGAAAAGTGTGGAATTATTTGTAAAAATATCATCGATTATTTCTTAGTTTTTTTCGGCTTTTTAATCTTGAAAATATATTCGCGATAAAACTTTCTGGATCATTCGCTCGAATAAATAAAATTTATATCTCGTACCCTTTATTTTCAGGTAACAATAATTTGTTGTATTCTTATCCAAAATGTATTGAAATACGCGATCGTATTGTCAACATCTCAAATAACACGACTCTTGCGATGTTCTTGTGCTTTAGAGGGAACATAGCAGCGAATGATGTCAATGTAAGAAGGGCGGATTTGTGGTAAATAGCTTGTTCTTACATCGTAAGAAGGGCGGATTTAGCAAAGGATTCGTTGCTGCTTGGAGTTAGCGTATCGGTGGAGGAGAAAAGTAACGGCCTTGTAACACTTCTATGTTCCTTACCCTACTAAATTATTTACATTATTTGTCGAAGAATTATTTGAAGATTTCAGTTATAAAGAAATTAATATTTACAATTCAAATAAGTATCATTTATTTAACAACGTGATATTATAAATGATTACGATTAAACTTTGATGTAAGGTTTTAATAAAAGAATTCATCCGAAATATTTAACGATAATTTAAGTTGTTCGAATAAAAAAATTTATTTAAAACTGAAAAGTTTTAAACAATATAATGTATAGTTAAGAACATTTTTTAAATTTATCTTTCAGAAAAATCATTTACAAAAGTCCTTATAAAAATTATTTACATTTACGTGTAATTTTATTACGTATATATTTTTAAAAAATGATTTAAGATATATTAGACAGTATATTATTTTAATTCTTTTGAACAAATAAAATTACTTTTCTGCCTGTAATAATTTCTTCTCGAGCAACCTTTTTTTCATCCAATTAAATAGATAACATTAACAAAAAATATCTAATCGTAGCGGATATTATGATTTCTAGATAAATAAACTATAAACTATAAACATAAACACACGTATAAGTAGTTTCAATGAAAATGATTGCAAAATGAATTAATCTCGGTAAATAACAAATGATAAACCACTTCTTCATAATTTAGTGAATTCGATAAGTTCGTTAGTACATTTCGCCTTTGCTTCTCTGTGTTACATCAACGTTTAATCGAAACCAATAGTGTACAAAGCAGAAAACGAATTTCTAAATGAATCAAAAGAGGCGATAGTAAGTAGAGTAACTGAAACAATTATATATATATATATATATATGTACACAGATTATAGTGGTCTCATTAAAACTTGGCAACGATTGAAAACAAATACTCAAAAGGGTTGAAAAAATTGATCAAATTTACTTTGCTGGATAAATGTATTACTCATATTTTTGTTTTTATTATCTCAAATACATTTTTGATAATATTAATTTTAGCTTAAACTAATTATTTTCTTATTATCGATATAAAATGTAAACACTTTTCTAAAAAATAAAGATAATATTTATTAATGTTTAAATACACAATATTCATTATATATAAAGATTGATTAAAAAAATTAACTTAAATCGAAAATCAAATATTGTTAAATTTAAAAGAAGTATAGCCGATGAAAATATAAATATAAGATTTTTTATATTATTTTAATAAAAGTAGCCAAATATTTAATAAAAGTTTTAAACTTTTTATTCATTAATGTATACAGTTAATTACTCCCATGTTTTATGGAAGATTTTAATGTTTGACATTAGCACACGTTTTTCAATTATAATTTTATTTTTTTTATTCATTCTTGTATAAAATATAAAATAATCAATATTGAATTTTTGTATATGGAAAAGTTGCAAATTGTTAGAAGCTTAATTTTAAAGTTAATGTACAACCCCCTATAAGCTGTTATATGTAAATTTAAGAGCTAATAGTATAAGATTCAAAATATACTTCATAATTTATTTGATGCATAAATGAAACATTAATATGTAAATTACTACCTTAAGATTGTAATATGCTATTCATTTTTACTCCACTAAATTTCATTATAATACAAATTTATTTAAAAGAAGTGCTTAGTTTAATGTAAGAAAAGGAAAGGTTTAATAAAATCAAACGAATCACACATAAAAATGTAGTTGTACTAAATTCTAATACAATTTGTACCATTGACGACTAATGTTGTAAATATAAAATAAATTTAAAAATAAATCATAAAATACAAATGCAATTTCTCTGAAAAACTTATATTAAAATGTATTTTAATATAATAAAATTGATCGTAAAAAATATTTAATTTATAAATTTTATTGATTTTATTATTACGTATCACAAATATCCATTATTACAAATTATATAAACTTTAGTTTATATTTTAGTTAATTTGAAATTCATACATTCCGGAGTTACATGGACGAATTTTATTCTCAGAAATAATCAAAGTGTGTCAAATAAATTTAACGTGAAATTCAATAATTCTATAAAATGAACGATATCTGTATATATAATTACGTAATTTACGTTTTCTTATTTATTACGCCATTAAAAAAAATTGCAATAAATTTTGTATCGAAAAGTTGAAACGGTAACGAAAATCCAGTAAAATACCATAAAATATACTTTACGCGTTATGCGTAATAAACATTTATTCGTTGTATTCGTTACTTTTATAAAAAACGAAAATACTGTATTTAAAAATATTTAAAAATATAATATAATACACTAGCGAAGAAAAAAAAGTTGGCGGTAGTCGTACGGAAAAAAGTGGAACGTCCATAAAGGAATTCGAAAGACAAAGTGAAATGTCATTAGAGAAAGAAACGTAGCGAACCGAATAGATCTAAACGAAGTTAATAACGTTTTAAAAATTACAAAAGCTTAAAAAATAGACATAACAAATGTACACAGATACGTAGTTTTATAAAAAAAAAAAAAAAAATAATATTTAAAGCTCGTCGTTCCCATAGACTCGGAAAGCAGCGCATCGTAATAAACAGAGAAAATACGAGGTATTATAGGAGAATGCGTGAGAACTGTAGCGATATAAAGATAGGGGTGAAGGAGGGTCGGAAGGAGGAGGTGAAGGAGGGTCTGAAGGAGGGGGTGGAAGGAGGGTAGGAAGGAGAATATGCCAGAGTCACGGTGCATTTGACTCACAAAAGACAAAGTTGCGCTCGCTCGCACTCTCTTGCTCTCTTGCACGCGATAAAGCTTGAAAGCTCTCGAGCGCATCGAGTGCGTCTTCGCAACCGAGAAAATAGGAGTCTGGTGCTCGGAGACAGGAATCTGCCCTCGGCGTGTCGCGTGTCCCGCGCTTTTCCGGAAATGCGAATGTGCACGAACCCGACTCTGGTACACGCGTGCGGATTAAGCTGCTTTTGAACGGTACGAACGTCGCGATTCGCTACCGTTTGCACCAATTTAAATTCATTGGAGGGTCGCGCTTGCGCCTCGCGGAAAAAGAATTAACCCTTTTCGCAGGCCCGGGCAAATGGAACAACCTGCCGTAGTTCTGTTTAATGGAAATTCTAATGAAGCTGCCTCGAAAAAGGTACTAAAAATCTGCGCTCTCGAACGGATACGGTTTACGGTCTATGGTCTACCTTACCTACTAATCTTCAGTTTTTCTCTTTATCATTATTTCCAATCCTATTTATTTTTACGGGATTTTTTACGCTGATTTCTGTGTATTTGAATAATTCGTTTCAACGATCTTACCATGTCCGTGTTGGAATATATTTCTCCATACTTCTTTCTTTCATTAGAATTTGGTACGTTCGAGTTGTCGTACCATTTTTCGACGCCTATAATGCAAACTCTATCGATCCGTCCGTTACAATAGTTCTAACTTCATTTTTTTATATTCGTTCGATTTTATATATTCGCTAATATACATTCGTTTTCATAAATTGTAACGATGAAATAGTTTTTGTCCTGTTATTTGTAAATTTCATTTATCGGCTTAGTAAATACAAGTTCTAAAATTTTAAATTGTACAAACTACCAATTTTTTTAATAATTCTTGTACAATTCGATAAAATAAATTTTATGCGATGTATCATATTTCGTAATTATGAAAATATTTTGCAAATCAATTTTATTATGTTATGTTTGAAATTTTTAAAATCGCCCAAATTTTTTATCCAACTTTACGTGCATGATAATTTTTTGTACGATCGATAGGTTTACAAAATATGCAATAATATTATAAATATAAGCATAGATTGAAAGTTTAATATTTTGTATCTGAACTATTTTTTAATTTTTAATTAATTTTTTTATTAGAAAGTTTTAATTTTGTATATGGAATTTATGAATAATCATCTCATCTTTGAGGAAGCGATGCTATTTTGTACAAGAAATCTCATTAACATAATTAATTATTGAGACTTTTTATAGTATCTAATTTTAATTAGATTGGTTTTAATAGAAATAATTATAATAGAAACTTGATTTTTAAAAATAGTTTGTGGTAATTTTTACGTTAACATGTTATAAATACATATATATATTATTTGCAAAATACTGTGACACAATTTAAATATTTCATTTTTAATTAAAAATATTTAAATATCCTCAAAGTTTATCAAAAAATACGTAAATTACTTCAAACTGTTAGTATTACAAAAATAGATATTTGTAAATAAAATTAAAATAATTATTATTTTCTATTTCAAAAATATTTTAACTATTTCTTATTTAAACGATTATTTTAATTAATAATGATAATTATTAAATATACATTAATAGTATTAAATAATAATAATGCACAGGTATTAACAATTGCTAAATTTAAAATAATCGTAGAGTTTCTTTTTTAAAAGTCAAATCTGTTTTACTTTACTAATTATCATTAAGATTGGAATGAGATTTTGTTTCCATACGATGATTAATAATTTAATTTTACGATAACAACATTTTAAGATGAAAATAATATTCTATATCGCAGAAATTCATAAAGCTTAGAAAATATGATTATTCGTTTATCAAAATTTAGTTTCATATAAATAACTATATATTTTTACACATATCTTTATAAAAACAGGAATATAGTTTCAATAACTGTTTTATTAATGAAATTTTTCTAAAATCCTAACATATATAATACAAAGTAATTAAATATATGTCTTCCGACTTATAAATTACACAAAAATCTGCTTACAAAATCTTCAATGGATATATTCAAGAAAATTGAAAAGGAAACTCAAGGAAAGTTCTCTTTCGGGAAATGGGAAATGTTTTCCGCTTGCCTGCGGCTTGGCTTCTTTCTCTTTTGCTCTTCCTCAGTTTTATTATCTTTTTCCGCGGTTCACTTTCTTAGCCTTGTTGTCTCTTTCTTTCGATTTTTTATTCTTATTGTACATGGCTTTGTTTAACTACCCGTCTCTTACTATTCGTGTTACTCTTTCTTGCATACTCCACGTATACGCTTAAATAACTGTCCTTTTCTTTCCCAGCCTTTTTTTTTCTTTTCCTCTTTTGCCGTTCGTTCTCCTTTTTTTATCGTTTCATTTATACACGCATACGTACATACACATAGCCACTGATAGTTTCGGCGTGCAACCAAGAAAAAAATTAGTATGCCGAAGAGAAACGTATTCGAGTCGCGGAAAATTAAATCGAGAATGCGAGAATGGGAATCGGCCGCTTCTTATTCTACATACCGAAGAATGGAGCACTAGATTTAGGAAATGGTGCCTGAAAAATCCGAGCATTTCGAGCTCCTCTTACTGCTATATTCTTTCCGATAAGCTTGTCTAGTTTCTGTTTCTCCCGCCTCGATTAGACCTCGAATGTTCCGCGTAATCGCGACCGATGAGCATCGTACCAAAATTAAGCAACGGAAGTAAGCGTTTAGAATCAAAGTAAAATCGAGAAGAGACATAATATGTGAAAAGGTTGCAGCAACTTACAACTGGCAACAACAAATAATTTATTTATGCTAAGTATTTTTTAAGGAAAGTTAATTACAAAGTTTGTACCTACTTTTCGGATCTTTCGAATCGTTAAATTTTTTATACATTTAATTTTAGTAGAATCCTTGTTTTAGAAATTGACTTTTATTTGATTATATTTTGTTCGGTAAAAATAGAGAATTTCCTATAAGTCTGTATATTTTTTAATTTATTCAGTCTTTATAATTCATGTAAAATTGGTATTTCATTAAGTTATAAAAAGTTAACAAAGATTTAATATTTTTGAATATTTAGCTAAATGTGGCAATACTTTTGAAAAATAAATTTACTTTTTATTCAAAAACCTAAATCTTTTATGAATTTGGAAGAAGAATCCTAAAAGGGTCATAAGAATTTATGATTTTGAAATCTGTATCGATAAACTCTGTCAACAAACTTAGTATCGAGTACAATTCTTTTGTAGGTATACTTTCCAATGTAAAAGGACTTATTAGTATTCCAATTCGAAAAATAATAAATTTTCATGTTTTTTTGTCCATTTAAATTTCAAGTAGTTTATAATGTACTAAATGGCCAAGACTGAATCGATTATAATATCCTGAATTATTAGTATATGAAAACAATTTTTTGATTTATCTTATTGCCAATAAAGTATTCAAGTTTTTAATGAACTACGTATTATCATATCTTTAAAAGTAGAGCATAATTCGCTTATTTATTAAAAGCCTATTCTTTATTGTTGAAACGTGTATAAAACTTTGTCGAACATTAATTCTTCTTTTACACATCTTTTCTACTTATCTAACTACAATTTTATCATTGTTTTATCATTATATGTAGTTTTTTGCTTTTCGTTTCTAATAAATCAACTCTAAAAAGTCGATTTTTAGATAAATTGAGGTTTAATCTTCTGTAATATAAAATTAAGAGCGATCTGGCCTTGTACTCGTGAGAATAATAGGTGATTCTGATTTCCAGTGGGACTCGATAGATTTAAACTGTATACAGTATGATAAGAATCTTAATTTTTTTAATTTTTTCAAACGATGTGAGTAATTGATTGCGAGTGTTTCAGAAAACATAAAAGCAATAACATTTGATTTTTATTATCATTAAGAATTATAATTTATATTATGAGCATAATATATTTATTACATTATTTTTCAAAAAAATATGAAGGCTTTAGAGTTTTTATCATTTTAAAAGAAGATAGAAATAGACGTAACCGTATAAGAATAAATCTCGAAAAAATGTAGATACGAGAATACATAAATAAAATTCAATATAGTGAAGTTCAAGAAATTTTGAAATTTCTTTTTATTATTATTATTTATATATTTATACAATTATTAAAAATAAGAAATTAAATACCATCATCTTGTATGGAACTGAAAAGATTTTTAAGATTTTTCCGCGACCATTTAGAAACCAATAAAGAAATACTGCTCTTATGATTGGTTATAAAACTAATACTTTATTCTTAATACATAAAAAGACTATAATTAGTACAAGTAATATGAAGTATAAACATTTTATACGTCAATTATTAAAATTTTCATCATTTTATAAAATATAAATCTATTTTAAACATTTTATATTTTTATATCCATTATTAAATTTAAAAATATAGAATAGTGACTATCAAATATAAAAATTTAAATTTATAAAGATTCAAAGCGTTTGTTCTTATTTCGATAAAAAAATGTAGAAGTATATATTATCAGCAATAAGAAAAAAAATAGTATATATTAAAAGAAACAAAAAAAATAGTCTAAATTTAAGTATAATAGTTGAGATGAAACATATATTTAGATAATTTGATATAAAAGAATCAAAAACAATATTTTCGAATAGGAAGTAAAATAAATATGGAATAAAATTGGTACCCAAGAAGAGAAATATTTATTATTTTGTTAATATACTATGAATTTACTTAAAATTTTGTAAAGAGTTAAACAAAAATTTAATAAAATAAATATTTAAAATAAATATATGTAAACTATCAGATAAATAGACCGTATAGTAAATAAAACGATACTTGTGCATGTGTTTTATACTATATTAGTATATAGATATATATGTGTGTATATATACATGTATATATATGTAAACTCAGCAGCAAGTATCATAAAAAGCAAAAGTATAGAAGTCGACTATATACTAAATTTTTTAGAAAAGATATCTGTATTTCCTATAACTGATCCTTGAAGTATATTTTTGAAATAATATTTTATGGGAAATACTTTTTAATTTTTTATTCAGTACATGTAAAAGAACTTTTATACGATACTCTACTTATTTTACGAAAACCATGAATTAAATTTTCAATGCAGATGAAATGTAAATAATTTATTTATCGATTAGTTAAAATCATTTTAATAATTGTATAAAAAAAGAATTTAAATGTCTTAAACGTACGAAAATATTATATAAAATACATATAAATAACTTTATTATATTTTATTGCGAACAATATATATGTTTTGAATTTATAAAAGTAAAACTAAAAATCAATAAATATTTTTAATATAGAATTTTGAAAGTTCTTCGGTATCATTCTAACCCAGAATTTCAGAACAAATTTTTAAAGGGAGTCAGAAATTTGGATTAAAGAAGCCGAGTCATGCGGCTAATGAGCGACAGCTCATTAATATGCCAAAGACGACGCTCAACGAAAAGCTCTCGAGAACGAATAAAAGTCTTTTTCCCTAGCGGAGTCAAACAGCTTTTATTATACCTTTTTACGACTTTTCCTCTCTGTTTTTTATACTTTAACTATAAAGCGTCATCAATCAGGTATTCCAAGGTACCGGTATTTATACCTCAATAAATGTAGTTAGAAGTGACTCGAACACGATCGTATCAAGCTAATTCTAGATTAACACAAATGTCGCCTGTATTTATATAATCCTATTAACAAATATTTGTCTTATTCTAAAAAAGAAAGAGATTTTACGAAATTCAAACATTTTATTAATATACAATGTATTTTTATATTTTCAAAATACAATAGGTTTAAAGTACCAATATTTGTACTTTTAAATTATATTTATGAAACTTTCCGAATCGCACGTATATTCTAAAAAAACGAAAAAGTTATGAATATTTCTATCATCGGTATAATTGTCAATGATACTATAGTTTCCTTTCTGGTTTCGTCCGTTATTTCTAAAATATTTTTTGCTCTCGAACCAAGTCCTCGAACGAAGCAGATAAATTTAAAACGGAAAAACTGGAATCAATCGTAAAAGAAATCCGTAAAAATCGATCAATTGCCGCATCCGAACGTGTCGAAGCAATCGCAATTCACCGGTACAATTAGCATAAACGAATCTCCTTCAGCCTCTCTCGGTTCACGCCTTGTTATCTCGCCACCGGTGCAAAACTTACACGTAGTACCCAAGAGCCATCGAGGCGATACACGCAACGAGTTTTAAGCAGCGACTACAGCATCCCGCGGATTGCAGGTAAGGCGGGGAAACGTCGTTGTGGAACGAGGCATTTAATCAGGACTAACGGGTCGCGGAGATCAATAGTTAAGCTTGAATTATTGAACGCACGGAGTAACGCAGCAGCTCGATGTACAAGTTCGCGATCTTTCTCGCACCCTCCTTTCAAATTCCCGACACGACAGGATGGAGAAGCTCCTCGTCCTGGAACTTCCTTAGTAACGCCGCGTCGCCTCGGATCGCATCGGATAGTCAGACTTCTACTTTACTCCTCTGTTTCTCTTCGCCAAATCGAGGAAATTTCTTACCAAATCAGCTTTCCGCGAATTTGGTGAGAGAGCGAGAGAGAGAGAGAGAGAGAGAGAGAGAGAGCGAGAGCGCCTTTTAAAAAGCGGGTAAAAAAGAAAGTACGTTTTAGCTACGTCAATTTTCACGCGGATTTCAAGCATCGACAATTTGTGATCTGCACTTTATTCGATTGTTTCGCCGTACTCAAAGATATTTTAATTTGATTGACAGATTTTCCGATAACGTTTTTAACATTGTTTTTATTTTTTTGGATCGCAACGAAGCATGAAATTTTATCAAAGGTAATTTTTCACACTGAATAAACGTATATTTACATGTAACATTTTATGTGCAAATGTTTAATTCAGTTTATAAATAACGTAAGACTATGATAAATTCAATGTTATTACTTGATTGAAAAATACGGTTGATCTCTGATTCTACATACATAAATTTGAATGTTATGTATATATATTTTTCATTTCGTACTATTTCAAATGTAAGACTTATAATAACGTTTTTATGTATAAATATTTCTTTTTGCACTTAAACAAGAATATAGAATACATATTTTATATAACGCTTTTGTTACTATGTATAAGTGAAATTAAATTTATTTGATTACTATCAAAAGTAGTTGCAAAGAAAAGAAATACAACGATTGTTATTTTCTTCAAATATTTTTTTTTAAATAAATTGTTATAAACCTTTAGAAAATGTTTATTTATAAAAATTACACAGTATTACAGAATTTTAAAAAACTTAATACCAAATTTATATTACGTTTATGATAGAGAATTTGTTTAAAATGTTGAAAATTGATAAAAATAATTCAAATTTAACAATAAGAAAGCTAACATTATTTTAAAGTTGAAATAAATTCTAAATAAACTATATTTATCTAAATGGGAATTCTAGTTACGCAGAATATTTTAGAGTATTAGCATTAAAATTAAGTTTATTCTGAAAATATTATATGTTTAGTTAAAACAGCAGATGCATAGTATTAGATTTCAATCAATCACAAATTCATAGATTGGGTTAATTTTATATTTGATATTCATATTTAATAACTTTCTGGAGCAAGAATTGTACATATTTTTTAAAATTTTGTATAAAATATTTTATAAAATTAGAGATATAAATTTGACTCTATTTACTATTATTTGTTTTTGTGATAATAGATTATGTTACTTGTTTCAAATAGATAAATATGGGCGTAGACATAATTATTTTTAGATAAAATAAATTCGATAACATAATGATTTTAAATAAATAAGTTTAATATTTAAAATTGAATGAAATAATTTAATAAAATAAATTAGCATATTATATTATTTTATAAGGTTCAAAAATTGTTTTAAATTTCATGATATTTAGTATATATATTATATCTTCAATTATTTTTTAAAATAATAAATACATCTACGTAAAAATAATACAATAATTATAACTATTATTTGTATTATATTGCAATAAAAATTTTCTACTTTGCTTTGAATTAAAATAAATAGGATATGTAAATTAAATAAGTTCTTTGTTTTAAAAAATCTTTATGGTGTATCAAAAACAAAGACTTAATTTATTATGGATTTAACAATCTGATTAAAATGTGATACATTTAACAAAACTCGTCTTTAGCTGAAATCTAAGATTAATTTAATTTAATTTGAAATAATGTAAACGAATGAATAATTAAAATGTATTTCATTTCTCGATTATTAGAATAAATTTTTATATTCCTAATTGTATACGATTGTAATAATTTACTATGACACCTTTGAGTAGAGATTTGTAGAAAATATAAACATTATTAGTGTGCATACATAAAATATAAACAACCTTTAATGTAATACAAATACCCACATTCGAGTAATGGACAATGATATTACAAGCAAAATAAACCGTGAATACTATAATACTCTTGGAATTCTATGACGTACAAATGAAAATAGAAATTTCAGAGAAGTTTATGGAAAGACTTTGTTCAAAATACATTTGTACATAAAAACATGAACATGTTATATTTCTGAAAAGCGTTTATTTTGGTAATATCGAAATCATACTGTACATATTTAATTGTATACATTACTTTCAAATTCTAAATTTAATCAAAAAAAATTCGCACGAGAGATAAATCTTAAAATGCGGGTTCGCGTATCTTTCTTAAACTATTAAAAAAAAATAATAAAAATATATGCTCGAAAATCAATACTTTACAAACAGAATGTACTCGAGTTTTCATTTTTTTCCCCTCCGAATACAATATTTTATTAACCTGTATATAAAGTTTATATCTGAAAAAGCGATGAAAAAATGTTGAAAAACGCTGATTCTCGTCACATCCTCCGACTATTTCGCTCTCATATTCATACCTTCGCAGTATTGCAAGATCTTTATGTTTATAACGCGTCGCACCTCGTCTTGCATCGTTTTTCATCCCGCTTCCCGGGACGTTACGAGCATCGTTCGCTTTCATAGCATCGAGGAAAAGAGGAGGAAAAGAGGTGGAAAAGAGGAGAAAAAGAGGAGGAAAAGTGAGTCAAATAATAATGATTCGACGGAAGTAGGCATGATACTACCTATATATATTCGATCACGAAGTTACAACGTCAGAGTAATAAAATGACGTTGTTCTCAGACTTGAGACGATCCTCGTTGAAATTTACATAAGTGCGACAGAGATAAACATATCATACCATTGCCACTCATAATAATTATGGGACCAAGTACCACTGCCATTGTCGTTTTACACAGCCAGATGAAAGTGCACTTTGCGCGAGTTATTTTGCGATGTGAAATAGCTCGTGTCAACGGTTGGACATTCGCTATTATTAAGCAAATAATAAGCAGTTAAAGATAACGTTTAGAACTATTTGATAAAATATTCAATTATTTCAATCTAAAATTTTTAACGATACATTTTTAAGAGATTGGTAAAAAGATTGTTTTAATAATGTACTATATCACCCCGATATAAGTTAAAATTTATGTTACGGAAAAACTGTATTTATGTTAAATTATATAACTGTCACGTAATGAAAATTTAAGATTAATATATTTTACAAATAAATAACGCAGTTTATAAATTAAGCCAATTGGATTTTACATAGTTTTTTTTTTATTCGTCGACAAAATTAAAAATAACGTTAATTTTTATATAAAAAAGAAATTTAGAATTTGTATCAATGTATTGATAAATACACAAAACTTACCAATTTCTTCCAGGGATCTTGGTTCACTGTTCTCGATCATATTACAATAATGGTACTTCTTTCTTCGTACGTCAAGATCTTAATATTATCTAAAACATACAAGTGAAAGTCAAAAGTTATTTCGTTTCGAATCAATCTTTTATAAGTTGATAATAAAGTTTAATTTATAAAAACTATATATATATATTTCCTTGATGATTAAAAGTAGGAATTTTTAATTGTAGATCCGAGTAATTGTAAAATATTTTAATAGGACCATTATTTAAATAAGTTAAATGTAAATATTATTAAAAGTCTAAAATTAAATTGTAAAGAATAATGGACAAATGTCGTACTTTTACTCGCTCGCTCAAAAAATATACTTTAATCCATTCGTATAGGATTTAATGAATACGTTTAAAAACATAGGGAAAAAAGCAAACGAGTTCTCTATCAGAATTAAATTACCTCGGTAACAAAGCTGTTGTTTCTAACTCTTGCAATTTACCTAAACCAAAGCGAAAAAGTTTGCAACGTCCAATGCGCATCCCGAAATTCGTTAAAAATTATAATCACGCTGTACTAAATTCTAACTCCAGGATATTTTGGTACTCGTCTGTTCACCGGTACATCGAAAATATACTCGTTCGAGGAAGCGATAAAATCTGAGTTATACCTGTTAGAGTTGGAAAGACCGAAAACGTAAATAATCTACGTGCGTAGCATAAAACGATGTAGTCACATGGCAAAATGGTTGCGTACAAGGCGCTAAGCAATTATCTCTGAGAAAAGAGGATGAGTGAGTGAGTGACCGAGAGAGAGAATCAGAAGAATGGGAAAAGCACATCAGCTAATGGCGGCTATTACAACTTTACCCTCTCGGACATGTACAAACAATGAAGAACGTGTGTGTAACTGCGTCGCCGTACTAAATTCAATTTAAATTTCGTATGCACGTGAACGTATATATTTAAGCTGTAGTGGGACAAAATACGTACGTTTTTTTCTCGTATATATTGCGTTGTGATTACGTACATACTGCATGTGTATAGAAATTTAGATTACCTTCCCGGATTTCACTGTCTCGTTTCAACCAGTCATAAAAGACTTTTAGCGAAAAGAATAAAAAAATCCAGAAATATTTCATAGAGTTAGCGGGAACAATCTTATGCGTAAATTCAAATTATTTAAAAAATAAGCATCACAAATAGAATACCAAACGAGCGCTTTATTTCTTCATACTGGGTTTATCTTTATTTTCTATTATAAATTCTTAATTCTTTTATCAGAATATTCCTAAATCTTCACTTGTGATTATATTTTATCCTCGTAAAAAAATACATATATCGTGTTATATATTTAAAAGCAAATGCATTTTATTTTTTAATATTTAAAAAAACTATTCGAGAAATAATTTTCAGGTTATTTTCTTCGTTCAAAAATGTCGATACAAATTTAACTTATATGTATATAAATATTGAAAATTATTTTACCGTTACTTTTAATTATTAATTCTTTTAAACTTTGTAAAAAATTTTGTTAAATAATTATATAATTATATATTTAGTTTTTCAGTCCATGTATACGTTGGATTTCAAAAAAATGAAATTTATAAAATTATAAAAGAGATAGAAGACAAAGAAAAAAATAAAGAAATTTTAAGAATTAAAATTTTCTAAAGTATTTTTTCAATAAAGAGTCGTAACTTCAAAGTTGAGTTCTGTGGAAAAAAAATTAAATTTTAGTTTAAACTTTATAGCTTTTGGAATTTTTATTAATTACATTATAAACAGGTAATATTATTGAAAATTTTGAATACTCAATTCCGGAGATTTCATCTAATAGAAGATTTAAAACATATTTTTTCGAAATAATCATACGGAGTCCACCGATTGTGCCAATATAAGTATTACTTTTTGATAGCGTTAATTAAAATTGAAATTAAGTATTTAAAGTTACTTCGTAAAATTTTTTAAAAGACTACGAATAAAAAATAGTTGATGTAAAGCTATGTTTAGAATTAATCTAGAAATGATTTATTTATTTTATGGACAGATGTTTTTGGATTTAAAATATTACGTAATAATTTTAAATTACATTAAAATATTTACACTAAAAAGAGAATCATATATATGAAATTTAAATAAAAATTTGACTATATTATATATCTTTTAATTATTTTAGTAATAAATATTTTTATTTTTCTTTGACTTTTCATACCGATTTGAGTTAATGGATTGATCAAAAAAATTATATAAACCGATTATATTTACCAATTAAAATAAAAAATAAAGCATCGGTCCTCATCATGAGTAGTAATAATAAAGTGTTTCTCGCTTTCAAAAATATGTAAACACACCAATATCAGAATATAACTATCCGAATAAAAGTCGTTATATAGAATAAAATTGAATATAAATTATAATTTTGAAAATAAAAAAAATAAACCTAAATGACACCAATAGAATTATGATGATAAATGTTTTAATTCTTGCGATTAAATTTCTATAATGTAATTGATATTTCACTAATTTTCTTAATATAATATTTTTCTCGTCAAATACTAATTAATATCGACTTTTATTTTCATGGTTTTATATTTGATAAAACATTTTAACCAATAAAGTTTCCTAAAATATGTTTAAAATATTTGAAATTCTATTCTGTTTAATAATAATATATTTATTATTCAGAATTTATTAATTAAATTTGGCAATAATAAACGAGATTAGAAATTTTCACTCCTTAAGTAAATTACTGTTAAGAAAGGTTCGGAATATGTAGTGGTCAATAATTTTTGGTATATAAACTTCATTGAGGATTATCAAGATTATAGTAGTATTAATCAAAGTTAACGTAATAACAAATATATTTGAAACAAGAAAAAAATATGTAATTCTTTTAATATTATAACAAAGCGTATAATTTTACAGATCATTTATTTTATCTATAAACAATATTTTTCCTGAAAAATTTAAATTTGTCTTTTAAAAGAATGATTTTTACATAAGCACACAAATTTAAAATTATGTTAATTAAAATTACCTGATGGTTTTGTTACATTATAATTACTTTGGAACAGAGTTTGTCTATAATTACTGCGTATGCAGAGACTATAAGGTGGATTAAGCACTAGCTAATCCAGCTTTTGAATCTTTAGCCCTTAACTTTGATACATTTAGACATTGTAAAGTTTCAACTTGGCAAACCATAGCTCATTCCTTTTTATATATATGTGTGTGTGTGCGCGACTGTGTGTGATAAGAGGTGATTACAAAAAGAAACATAATTTTATTTTAGAGAAATACGACTTTTATAAGATGATAATGCACTTAGGTGATTAAAAGGATACATCATATAATGTACATGTAATTGATTAAGTAATGGCGTGATTTATGTAAATGTATATTATGGCATACTGTATATTAGCATAATAGTCAAGGTATTAAGAAACTAAGTGAAGTCCAAGTAACTCTATTAGCGAATGATGTACATTTCTGCTTAATTATTTTAATTTACATTAAAAGATTTTAATTGATTTTTAAAACATTAATTAAAACATTATATACATAAATTACGCTATTAATCGAATATCAATTAAATTTGATCGGTCGTCTTTTATAAATGTAATACTACGATAATTTATATTAATATACAAGTGTATATTTTTATACTTCCATGTTATTGTTTTACTATTTTATTTGTTTATAATTATTTTCCAATGTAAATAAATCGAGTATGAATATTCTTATTTATTTATATATCGAACAACATCTCGGAATGTTAGTGCAAAGCCATAAAAGAAAAAAATGTTTCGCTAAATTATAATCTAAAAAAAATAATATGAATAATATATCCTTTTGTATATTTCTTACTATTCATTTTTATAAACTACGTAATATAGAAATTAAAAAATGGTACGTCATAATGAATAATGAATTGAAAAGTCTTCGCAATAAAAGAATCGAATAAACTTTTTTCAAAACTATTTTAAAGAAATTTAATTCATAGGTGAACATCTATCGAACTTCAAAATTTTATTTCATTGTGAATAATAGAATCTTTTATAATTACAAGTTACTGAGTATAAATATATATATATATATATATTGTTATTAGTTTTGAAATGAAAGTTTATTATAGATGCTCAAGAAAAATATATAATATAATTTAGTTTTATGGAATTTTTAGTGAAGAAACTATTTTTTGTCATTCAATACAGTTATTAATTAAAA
Organism: Dolichoris vasculosae; assembly: GCA_018907195.1. Classification (NCBI taxonomy): domain Eukaryota; kingdom Metazoa; phylum Arthropoda; class Insecta; order Hymenoptera; family Agaonidae; genus Dolichoris; species Dolichoris vasculosae. The sequence continues at coordinate 1,417,682 of JACCHY010000015.1, forward strand.
AAAAATGTAAAAATTGAAAAGAATAAGTATAATGTTATAAACTTTGCGAGTGAGTTAAAAACTGTTAAAAGTTTAATGCTGTTTTAAGATTTCAAGAAAACAAATTATTACGATAACTTTTAAGTAATTTATGTCCACAGCACATTAAAAAATAATTTATGTCTAGAACTCTGTATTTGCATTTTAAAAATTCATTTAATATTACTTAAGCAGTTTTTTATACTTACTCAAAGTACAATGAAAGTAACGAGTGTAAGCAAGTTTCGCCGATTAATTCGCGAAATACTTTTTAATTAATTATAAAATCGATCCATATTTTTTCATTAATTATTAGATCGAGTCTTCGAAAATGGACAAAATCATATAAAACGCAATCAGCAGCGTAAAGTTTGCGATAAAAGCTGAAAGGTCGAAAGGTCTCGGAAACGTTACGCTTTCTTGAAAACGCTCGCAAGTATCGGAACTAAAGCACCGATCATACGAGCATTATATTTAACGATAATGCGCAGAGGTAAACTTGAAAATAGCAAGTAATTAGTTAGAGATAATTGTCGTATGCAAGCACTGGACTCGATTGTACGGTTACGCGTGCGCATCTGCCTTTGCTCCGTGTTCTATCTATCCATCGTAAACAGAGACGTCGTATACTACGGCGTTTCTCTCCTCGACTTCTCTCCTCGACTTCTCTCCTCGACGTGTATGCGTTACGTAACGACCCTAAGCTTCACCGGGTTTGTCCAATCGTGTCTTGCAAGTTGGCGAGTACGGAAACGTCAGCGTGTATCTACGCACAATTGCAAATTTGAGACTCGTGTACGAAACGTAACTTTGGGTTCGGAAGCGACCGCCACGGATTAGAGATCGATTTAGTAAAGAAATAATTAATGAAAAAAAGTAGTAACTTATAATCGATAAAAACTCTTTCATCGTATCGATAACGTATTATTATAATATTGATTTACAACGTTTGAACGCAAATTGTAAACAAATTTCTGTAACGTTCTGTATTAGTTTCGAGTAAATTCCTTTAAATTTAGGATGAACCCTTGGTTAAACGATAACCAATAATTAATAAAATACGCTTTTTTATTTAATTAATAATTATAATATTTGACTCTCTAAAAAGGTTGTATTTTAGATCCTTTCTTCGCGTATCGAGAGGAAAATTAGTTGGATGTATTTGATTATTCCAATACCACCGTACATAATGAAATTCGGTCGAAGTCAGAGTGATTGAATTTATACGGACGTATCAGAGTTAATTGCTTATATTATAGAATTTTTTTTAAAAGAAAATAGTTTTCATCGTTTCGATACCAAATTTTATTTATTTAATCGTACACGAAATTTTATTTATTTTATCTAATATCGACTGAAATATTTTATCCGTATTTTGTAAATATTTTCCGCCTTTTACCGATGCTTCGATAAAAATTTGAGGAAACGATGGGCGTTTGAAAAATTTATCAATATTCGTAATAAACCTGTTAGAGTCCTAGAAGACGCAAAAGGGTCCATTGAGACATGTATTATTGGGTTTAGGTTAATGCGAGGTACTAAAGTCTTCGACCTGATACTTCTTTCCCTTGTTTTATTTTTTCCATGTTTTTCTTGTTTCATTTCTTCGTCTTGTTGGTGCCTGGCGCTGCAGCTTCCGTCGTAAAGTTAATCTTGTTCGGAAACTCTGTAGCGGCGTTTTTATTCCCTCAGTATTACGAGCTGATCGAAACTGCCCTTGCCTTCTCATCAGAGTCGGTACTTTTTGCGATTCTCCTCACCTATCGGACGAGTTTGTTCTTCAATTTTTTTTATAATGTTGGTACAAGACATAAATTAGTTTACTTCGTGTCTATCTGCACTTAAATAATCGATTGAAATGCGAGAACAAATGAATTTTCTTTTTATAAATAATTTTATAAACAAACAATATTCGGATTTAATATCCGAAAATGTGAAATTTCGATATTGGAATAAAAGAAAAAAAGTGATTCGTTCGAATTATATTTAGCCTTTTATCATATGCTTAATGGTGAATGAGAATTCTATACTTCGATGTATTCTTTTAACGAACGATAACAATTATTTGTTCCGAAACATTATTTCAAATTAAAAATCACAATAGGAAATGCATAAAATTAAATGCTATTGAATTCTGATAATAAAATTTTTTATGGAATTCAACCAAGAAACAATATTATAAAATCCTTTACAAAAAAACATAAAAATATTTTCTTCGTTGTAATTTCGCTAAATAAATATTTAACAAGAATTTTTTCAAAAATCGGTGATTCATAACAAATAACGTTTTATTTTAACAAAAATAAATGTCTTCTAAATTAGTAATCCTTGAATAATAAATTATTTTCGACAAAATATTGGGATTTTGAAGTTATTATAACCTAATCTATAAGCAGATTGAAATACCCATTATGAACGTTTAAAGTGTTAAAAAATACGAATGCTCCGATAATATGTAGATAGAATAAAGGTTATTTGTAACTAAGTTTCCCATATTATAAACTCTTAAGTATATATTTGTAATGTATAAATATAAATTTAATCAATGAAACTGGGTTCAAACTAATTGCATACGAGAATTAAGTTTGAAGAAGACTGGAAATAAACGTCTAAAAACTCGTTTGAACAGAACTAATATCTTTCAAAAGATTAAATTAGGTGCAAAATTAATTTCCTTATATTATATCAAAAAGTATTTTAATTTTATAGAATTAAATTTTGTTAAAATAATTAAATTACATTATATTTAATATGTTTATAATAATATGAAAAAAATTGTATTCATAATATGAGTTTTTTAATAATAAAGAAATAAATCCTTGAAAACTTAGAAATTAAAAGAACATATAAAAAATATATTTTAATTTTTTTATTTTAAAATAATTTAATAATATTTGATACTGATTGAGAATATTAAATTAAATTTAGATTATAAAAAAAAATTAATTATACAAAACAAACTCCATATCCTTTAATTTGAATCTATGAAACACAGACATACCATAAACTCTTAAGAGATATTAGTTTGTAATTTCAAGATAATTACAGTTCTAAATATTTTTATAGGTCATAAAAAAGTTTAAATTTTTATTTAGTTTTATCGAAATTAAAATAATATTTATAATATTCTTACCTTTTTTCATTTTTTGTTTATTCAAATATTATATAATAATAATAATCGATTCATGCTTGTGAAAATTTTACTTGTGCATGAATTGAAACTTTACTATTGTAAATTTAATGTGTTTACAGACTTTCCTATTTTTGTTACAATTTTACTTCAAAATTTTAAATTTGTAATTAAATAATTCTGGTTTTAGGTATTTGTAGTTATATCTATATTTTTCAATTAATTTTAATATTTCCTAAGTCAAAAAAAGAATGTATGACTTAATAGTAATAAGAAGTAGTAACGATATTAGTAAAAGGTTAGTGAAATACACAACAACACCATTGAGAATTTTAATTTTCATAAGTTCATAATAGGGATTGATGATAATTATAATATAAAAAGTGACTTTTTGGTGTGTCATACTGGAATACAATAAAGTTTCATCCAAGAGGAACCGCTAATTAGAAATAGTAAATACAAAAATACATAATCAACAGTAATGTAATAGAATCTAGATTATGTGTAGAAGATAAATTTGAATGAATTACGAAGAACATTATTGATTCATATGTAAATAAGAATTAAAGTTTATAGATATGAGTACATAAGCTATGAAAGAATTTTATTGATAACATTTCATTGAAGCTACATATATTTCTTAGATCTATAATAATCTCCATTCAGAAAAAAGTAGCTTCTTTATATTCATAAGAGGATTATTTTCAAATGCGTACAGTCTAATAAGAGATTTTTTATTAAGAAATGTTGCATCATTGACCTATTCTTTTATCTATTTTTAATTTTAAAAGAAAATTTGAACAAATAATTATCTTAACTTATAAGTATACGAGACTTATCGTCAACAGTTCCTAATTAAAATAATTCGTTTAAATTCTTGATATATAGAATTGAAATTATAAATTATTAAGTAATTTTTTGGAACGATCAAAAAATATAAATAAAAAATAATTACTTCTGTTTAGAAATAATTTTGTTTTTGAAATAAATTTCAAATTTCAAATTTCTAATATAATTTATTTAAAATATAATCACGTTTTTATTTATTACTCATGATTATTACTTTAACTTATATTACACCATTGGTGAGTTATCGCGCAATAACATAATATATTTTATATTATAATATTATAAAGAACAATATTTCTTTATTTTTTGTTTCTATAATTCGATTATACATATACAAACGGAACGATAAATAAAAACAGATTTTTTTATTTATTGTTATAAAATATATAAAATTATAAAATTTATAAAATTCAAAATATAGAAAATGATATGTGATTCTATATTAATGACTTTCTTGTATTGTATTTATGAAATCAATAGTTTTGCTATCCTAACATAATCATTATACTAATATATTTATTTTCACACGATAGCTTTAACACGTAAGTAAATTTTATAGAAAGTTTTTTCTTAGGTGTAATTTTACTTTGGAATTTTTATTCTATTATTTCAATTTCATGAATGAATCGAGTATAATTTTTCCACTTATAATTTTTCATTTCATTTGAAACTTATCAAAATGAAAAGAAGTTAAAAAGTTATTTTCTTTAATTGTAAGTATAGTTCAAATATATAAGCTCAACTTTATACTGTAATATTATTGATACCAAAGCTTTAAAAAATACAATATATTCAAGAAGAATATGATTTTATGTGAAGCATAATATATGTCTGAGCTTGAATTTATCAGTGTAAAGTAAATTTTACGATTTTTACCCACGGTTGAATTTATTACAGTAGCTAAATTATTTAATTTCTTAATACTCTGAATCACAAGTCTGATAAAGTTCTCTAAGATTTGAATAAAATTTTAAGCTATCTCATAACTATTTCAATATAATCTCGTTCAGTTTAATAATAAATAAGTTAAGAAGAATCCTGTTTTCCTAACGAATATTTCATTCTAACCATTTTTTTCACCTGTCCTAATTAACAAGACACATCTAAACATTTTATGTTTTGTTAAATTTTATAAATTTTTATTTTCAAAATTTATTTCCTAATAACGAATTTAAATATTTTCTTTATTCATAGTTAGTACCTCACAAAAATATGTTTATTATTTCATATGCACGCCTTTATAGAAATTGATCAATGATAGAAAAAGATTACTTTTTAATTTACACATATATCATTTCGATAAAAATAATGAATCGTATTTATAACAGCATTTCAGTATAAAACAAAAATTATCTCTTTTTATCTAAAATATTTGTACATATAATAATTGCTTGATTGTATAAAATGTATTGCACAAATTTATATTCATAATAAAATTTTTTAAATTTTATATCGAAAAATAAATATATTAGAAATTAGGTCATTCTAATATTTTTAATTTATTTAAAGCTTAGATTGTTTGGAAGGTATGACATGAAAGATCTATAAATAACGAAACTAATACTGATTTGAATATAATATTATTCGATCTACATAAATATCCTATTTTCAAAAAAAATCCTTGATTTTTATGTAGACATATCTAATAAATCTATTTACGTATATATCATATTTTGTATTTTATTCTATTCATCAATATTTGCCTTGTTCTCTTTCATTTTTTTCATTCCATTCTTCTACGTCCAATTAGAGTTGGTCATCTTTAAAGAACGCATGATCCTGATTTACCGATTTACGAAATTTCTGTCATTTTCATCAATTTTATTTCTGAGTTATTACAATACCTTTATTATTATATATATTTACAATTTATTATTTATGTATCTAATATATTATCTAGTATTATCTATCTATATAATCTATCGCCAGTTTCTATTCAAATTTTTTTTTTATTTAATTCGGAAGAATTTAATTTAAATATATTCATGTATTCACAATATATTTTTAATGTTTTGAAATTTATGTATATTCTAAAAATTTGATATATTTATTTTTTAAATATTTTTATTATATTTAAACATTTATTTAGTTGTATTATTCCAAGCAACTGTTTTCTAACGTTACAATTACATATGTGACTTATGTTAAGACTTGATAATTATCTAGAAATCTGTTTTTACTTTATTTTTAATAATTTTTTTAATTGAATGCATCATATAATAACTTTGTTGTAATCTAATAACAATTTCTTAATTTTTCTCTTTGTGGATGAATTATCAAATATTATAATTAAATATGTATTCAATAATTTTGTATATTTTTATTATTGTAAAAGGAATATTATAAGTACTTTAAAAAATTTATTATCAATACATGTAGTGTTATTTCAATTTAAAAACAAGTTCTTTTAATATATAACTCAATAAAAATTACGATTCCTTTTATATCGTTACTATAATAATTTTTATTTTTTAATTCAACCTAAAATATATTTTATAGAACTACCTGTTATCGTTTACTAGTATATTAATTCATTTCTAGTAAATCCACCGATAGTAATTTCAGTTCGAAAATAAAAATTAAAATAATATAATTTATATGCGCCAAATAAATGTATAAATACCTTTTTAAATTCGGGTCAGTTGCTTTAATTGTAATGGTTGAGTTGTTAAGTTGTAGTCTAACTAAAAGATCTTCAGTTTCATAGAATTTGACGTCGAATTAATATCGATTTAGAGTAAGCAATTTATTTAATTTCTCTTATAATAAAGTTTAAAAAGTTTGTGTTTTTAGTATCAATAAAATTTTCCGACTGTTAGTTCTCTACTTTCGCTTACCGCTTCAATTTTACTTCGAATTTTACATACGATAAAAAAGAAAATGCCAAATTTTTCCAAGTTGCTTTATTCAATTGTATTAACTTTTCCGTTATGCTATTTTCTTATCCTATTGCAATTCTATTTTAGCTTCAAAAATATCAAGAAAAATATATAGCGATATCGATGATCTAAAAAATGGAATTGGTTTACGTAGACTAATCGAAGATTCCTGTGTCTCGTTGCATTGGAATTTGCGCAAAAATTCATAATTTTCTATAAATTTTATCTTTTTCCGTTTAGCATACCATAACATGTGTACTGCTATATTCTATTAACAGAACTGTTTGTACACCGATAAAAAGTAACACTTATACTCTACAAGTGAGTATTAATAGGTTTACGTCTCTTGAGAATATTGGTTACCGTAATTATTAAAATTATTTATCTCTGTCGCTCGGAACGCAATTTTTTAGTGAAATCTATCGTTTATGTTTGAAAATCGAGTACGTATGCACGGAAATCAGCATCCTCCGCGTAATAAATTGAGAGAGCGTGGAATGAGAGAGATACATACCATTAGTAAAGAGCTCGCAAGAGTAAATAAGTCGTTCGCTTAATCCGTTATTCCTCTATCTGCAGTTTTCATGCACGCTGCGTTCCGGTTTCTATGTTAAATTGGGAAAACGTGAGAGCTTTCAACAATATGCTTGCTTACGAATATCCGATGAAATATATACTTGTGAAAGTGCAAGACTATCCGTGGAAGTACATCTACCTGCTTTTAACGGAGAACTATGTTCCATACTTTTTCCGAGCTCTCATCGCGCCCATTCATAAATCATTCACGGTAACGAGAAGCCCGCGTATTCAAACGAAAACGAAACATGAACACGGGATAAAGCTCTGGTTTAACGAAGAAAAAATTATCTACGAAATGTCTGCTACGAAATGGCGACTGCTACGGTAAACTAGGTAATTTGCTTTCTCCCACTTTTCTCCCACTTTCCTCTCATTTTTGTGGCATTCAATTCATTCGAAATCAAGGAGGATTGGCTTATTATGCCGTTCCCTCGGTACAATGCTAACTATCGATAATATTTCGCTTATTATTTCAAAGTAGATTCGCTACTTTTATTTCTACTTTCTAATTTTAAGTTAAGTATTACTTTTATCGTAATAAGCTACTCGTCGTAATATACAGGACTATTAAGAAAATAATATATACGGAACGAAAGTAATTTGCCTTTACGTAAAACTTATTATATTCTAAATGCTATAATAATTGGAAATGTCAAATAAAAATTGAATAATTCTTATTTGATACGAATAATAATCGTTACAATCGATACGTAATAAATGCAGTAATATACGAAACATTTATTTGTTTCTTCGAAGCAAAACGAAATCGATAGGATACTGAGCGAAAAATATCATCCAGCTACTTTTATCCCACGAAAAAAAAAGTTATATTTTTCCAATCTACTTTGCGTGCTTTCTTCGAATATGAATTATACGCCGAGCCTTAATGATAATTGAAGAATTACCTTTGAAAGTAAAATGAAAATAATGTAAAAAGCAAAATGAAAATTGTGACACTCACGAGCGTAGGAAAGGCATCAAACCGCGTAAATCACGGTTACGATTCGATGCACGAATATAAAAAACTGTCAAGGCCAAGTATAAAAAAGACATTAAAGAGATGACCACTGGAAATGTAATTTTTTGGTCTGTGCACACATTATTTTGGAAAAAGACCGTAAATAGCTTTGAGATTACCTTTGTATAAAATTCATATAATGAAATTATACCCATGGGTTAAGTTTACTCATACAGCAACATGATATAATCAAGATTATTTACGTAAGAAACACTGGGGATTAGGAGAGTCTAATTTAGACATATAATTTAGATAACCGCGTAAAAATTTTATTATACCTTAGTGTATAAACACGTTATATAAAAAGTTTAATATTCAACTTAATATTAGAAATAATTTAAGAAATGAAGTGGAAACGTCACAGAGAAAGTAGAGAAAAAGAGAGAATATTTTTAAATATATTTACAAATATTTTATATTTCATTGTAATTTAGGTGCAATACTTATGTCTGTTATTTAATTTCGAGATTTTTAAAAATGTATAATATTATACCGACGAACCACAATTTAACGAGCTGCTTTTAACGAAAATTATTTCTCGTGTATAGAAATTATAAAGAACAAAATATAAGTACAAGTATATATTAATTTAGAACGCAAAAAATAAAATTCAATATAAAAATATTTTACTGATTAAATATAATAGTGAATAAACACAAATTCTGCTTATATATAAATTTTCAAATGTAAAAGTAAATAGAAAAATTTCGTACGCGCGAATACATTTTTATTTTAGAATTTTTTTAAATATAATTCTTTAATGCTCAATTTACGTTATACTTGGTGTATATGATATTGAAATTTTTATTTTTCATTTGTATTCTTCTAAACCTTGATATTGTAAGAAAATTAAAACACTTATATACGTAAATCGGTATTTATTTCAAATATAAATATACAAATTACACACAAAAGAAATAAATCGAGTCGTGTATTCGATAATTTTTCGTACATAATTTGTTGTTTTAATGTAAAAATTTGCTAATATTCTTTTAATCGAATTATTTTTTGAAAAAATTTTAAATTTCCATTAAAATAATAATAAAATAATAAGGAATAATTATAAATTAAATTTCTTCTCAATTTCTTACGAGAAAACTGTAAGTCGCTCTGAATTTAAAAATAAATTACGGATGTTAAAGAACAGATTAGAATATAGGAAAGAAATAGGACACAAAAGAAAATAAAAAATTTTCAGTAATGATGAATCGTAAGAATAGTCTGGTGTACACAAAAAAAAAGAAATAAAATTAAAGTTAAAAGCGCGCTAAATTTATTTTGCAATTCGCTAATAATGCCTCGAAAATACGACAAAAGCATAAATTAAGCATAAATTTGAGGCCTAAAATACTCGTTATTTAAAATATATCGGGATAATCTGTTCTTCACTTTAATGCAACAATACAGCAGTACATTAATCACCGGGAGATGATACTGCCCGGAAAAGGGCAAACTATCTCTAATTCGCTTCGACAGGCGTCAGTTTCGTGGTTTTCTCCCGACCATCGACGCGCAAAGGGCGGTACACTATCCCTTTCAAATTCTCTGGGTGATTTCATATACCACCGGTCGTCGCAGGCGTTCGTCATTCTCCCATCCAACTTTCTATTCGATTTCATCCATAGGTGTGCGGCTACTAGATCCATTCATTAATGGCTGGACCGTCGTTGAGTCATAAAGTTATATCGATACCAGTGATTAGTGATCAACGAGCAGAAAAATCGTTTAACGTAGTCCTTGAAATTTTCATTTACTCGAGAAGATAAATTTTTATGGTAATGAGAAAACGAATAAAGAGTTCTAATCGATAAATAATTAAAGTTGCGATAAAAATGAGCTAAGCACAATAATAACAATACAGATATATATATATATATATATATTTATCTTAGTTACTTTATATAAATTTTATTCGTGTACATAAATTAAAACATTGCAAATATTATTTATCTTATAAAAATTTTTTTCCAGAAATTCAAGGAACAATATAAAAAATACCAGCGATCGATATTTCAAAAAGTATTTTCATTTTATGTTTAAGAAATACTCGTTGTATCCAGTAATGTTAGAATTCAAAAAGGACCTAGAAATTCTTTTAAAAAAGAATGTTGAAATAAATTGAGTTGAAATACATAAGTTCAAAAATGAATACGTGCACTATTGATTATTTTATCATTTTAAATTTATAAATGGAAAATACATCCTTCCTAGAATCAGTAATAAAGAGTATGGTATAATAATTATGTAAGAAGAATACTTGACCTGTTTCACTTATATTACGATCTTTTCAATTTAGCTAATTTTGAAACAAAATGTTTTTACTAAATTGATTGGACTAGAAGCTTTTATATATTTGACTTATTGCATTCAAATTCGAGTTTTTCATTTTATATACAAATTGAAATGTATGCTTTTACCAAGACTGGGAGAATGATATACATGCAACGTGAAAAATACATATTACGTTGGAAATATTTTTTGGCTTCAACTAATAAGCTACTTTTAAATTATCTATTAAATAAGATTCGAGTTTTATTCATTTTAATGGGGCAGAATTTTTTTTTTTAACAATTTATAACATATTTCTTAAACATATTTAAATTTAAACGAGACATTGTAGATGATAAAAGTTTTTGATTCTTGTACATTATTTATCATTTAAACTTTCTAAAACTTTGCCATTGTAATGAAATTATGCTTTGTATCAACAAAATAAAACTTTATTTTATATTCAAAATATTCTGTAATACGTTACATTTAAAATAATTTCAAGATTAATAATAGTAAAAATATGTTAACGTATTTAAAAATAAAACTGATAAAGTTACATATTTCATTACTTGAAAAACTTAAATTATCCATTTCCAGTAATAATTCTTAATTTTCTAAATATAAGCATTGATTTCTGAATAAATATTCTGAACGAATATTCGATTCTCTTGTATAAAAAAATATTGTTTAAGCAAAATAACATTATACATAATTTTAAAACTTTATTAAATGAGTTTGAAAATGAAAATTTAATAAATACAAAACTCCGTGTTTACCGCCATTTGTCCGACAAAATCCGATTAATTTATCGGTAAACATTATTCGCTTTCAACTAGAATATAATTCGCAGATTCGCACGTGCATACAAAGTAGCACGTTATAATAAAATAGACGAGTTGGTTCGGGTTCTTATACCTGCAGAGTAGTGACAGCAGAAACATGCGGGCGATGGATGACCCAACTAGTGATTTAAATGTTTTAATACGATGGCTTTAAATTATCGTATATATTTAGTTACTTACAACGCATTTTACGATTGACTTATTCCGTTGATAAAATTCCATCGACTATTGTGAGTTGAGCATTGAGCAAATGTATTTTATTCAATTTTAATGATGGACAAGTTGGATAAGTGTATGCTATTATATTAGGGAAATAATATTAGCTTTTCATACTTTGATCTATAATTTGTATACAATTACAATTAATTCACATTGGAATGTTCTGAACTAAAAAGGAAGCATAAACATTCTCGTATTGATAGTAATATATAAATTTATCAAAAAAAATCTAGGAACAAACTTCCTAAAGCCATAAATTCTGATTTTAGAATAAATTCAGTTAATTTAATGTTTGTAAGTTGTAACGAAATGGTTTAATTATTTGTTAGAAAATAAATATTTGAATAAAATTTATTAACGAACGTTTCTACCTTATCTATAGAATTTTGAACAAAAAGCCACCACCTAAAAGTTTGTAAACGGAAAATTGAATAAATTTATCGTTTGATTAACTTTCAAATTATTTATATGTAATGGGTACTCCAAAACAACGATTAATTTACTTATAATTTTTAAATTAGTATACTAAATTAAAGCCTATAATTGTAAATATATGTTTTTAGTATATTAAAGATGAGATTAGATCAAGATTAACCGAATAAAGGTAATAAAATAACTTTGGTTTTTTTGTTATTATGCCTTTATTATTTCTTATAATTGCAGATATTTTCAGAAAAGAATAATAGAAATTAATCGTACTTAAAAATTTCAGAAATACAAGGTGTTGATTCAATTTAATATGATTCATTTATCGTATGGTATATAATGCGTAAAAATTTTAAAAAAACAAAGACTTTCTATAATTTATTTATATCATGAACTAAAAAGAATTTAAATCACAATATGAGATAGATTCGATAAAATCCGAGTATTCCAAATCGCTTTATGGAACTAATAATTAAATTTACTGACTTAATTATGCGAAGCATTGAATTCTTTTTAATCGACTATCAGATATAATTAAGGAATTTAAATTAGTAATATAGATAAATACAAACGTAATTTTCATTTAGTACTTTTTTATTTCCGTAATAGGTAAATTTATTACGTTAAAAAATTACTACAACTAGTTACTTCTAAACTTAATATGCATGAATAAAATATTTCAATGGTGCTTCGAAAATGCTACCGTAATTCTCTGAAAGCTCATTCGTAGGAATGCTAATAATACAATAAGAGGTTACGAATGTAAATCAATTTAATCAAAACTAACTTTCTCTCGGGTGACAATGGAGAAGTATTGTAAATTTAATGTTAAATCTTCGTTGTGAATTGTATACGGTTGATCTGTTCGTCCAACACAGAAACTAAACTTCGGCCTTATACTTCCAGATACTGCTAATTTTGCACCCAAACATAAAGCAAGAGTATGAGAGAAATTTGTTGTCGTTCAAGTCAACTATTGTGTACTTAAGGATTTGTTACCTTTCTTTTACGTCTAAATACCTTTTCTAATCTTTAGCTTAGTTTATTATTTTTTTTAAATAATAAATACTTGGAATATATTTAAATTTGCAGCTATTAAGAGATATTAAATAGTAAATCTATTAAAAATTACTTATCATGAGCAATAATTATTTAGATAATAAATTTACAAAGAAAAATTTTTATTATGTAAGAGTTTACTGTGTATTTTAAATGCAGAAATGTTTAGAAGATATTTTATTTCATTTTAAATTAATGATTGGTTAACCAGCTATATAGAAGTAATATTCCAATAATATATATATATATATATATCACGAAATTTGTGACTTTAATCATTTCGCAAGAAAAATAATTCTATTTGAAAATTTATTAATTTATTATTGATATTATGAAATATATAATATACGATAATTCTTTTTCAAAAAAAATCCATTGTGTAAAATAATAAAGTAGAATAAAAAATTATGCAAAATTTCAAGTAAATTTTCTTTTTGTAAAATTTAAATAATTATAAAATTTAATTTTTATTACTAATTTTTTACTATCGCATCTGATTAACTTAAGTAAGTATATAAGTATCTGTACTATTTCAACAAATACTTTAGCAGAAACTGCAGTTTATCAGTTTGATCTCTGAAATGCAAATGGACTTAGACGATTTAACCAAAAACCACATACTTAATTCGTGAGTCGTACAAAGATATCGCATTAACAAGTTTAAAGATCATTCGGTTTTTGTCCAGTTTTCGAATTAGTGTACTTTTATAAAACGAAAACAAGGAAATTATCCAATTATGAAAGAAAACTTGAGCCTCAAATAAAAATTAGTTTAAAAAAAAGAGTGTGATAGTTAATGCACACTGCACTAAAAATTATTTGTAATTATATCAAAATGATTTCGAACATCTTTTGCTTCTTGTTTGCATGATGCAGATTTTATATATTTATGTAAACATAAAAAATTCGATTTTAATTCTTACCTCTTAGAAAAAATTTTCTCTCCTATTTATACATTATGTATTAAACATTTTTTAATCATTATTAAGATTAAAATCAGATTTAAGTCACTGAAAAAATATATAATACTAGTATATTATACGAAGTCATCAGATATTCATAGTACTTTGTGCAGAATATATAATTATTAGAAAATATTTTGACATACACAATATTTATTTCAATTTCCTGCTCAAAACATAGTTTCGTAATAAAAGTAGAAATTGAATTAAAAATCTCTAAATAATAATTTTCACCTAAAAGGTATTAATCTAGTAACCCGTTGGAAATGCAATTAACCGAATGAATCATAGAATAACCCAAAATAAATATAATAAAAATAACGCGATAACAGCTTCGGGTTCCATATACTCCATCCGATTATAGATATTTACAGTTGACAAAAGTAGCGCATGCATAGTATTTATAATATATCCGTTTTGAATCATTGCATAAGCTCAAAATGGTCATCAATCGCGTATATTATATAGTAGAGTTACGCTTTGGATTTCGCCAGTAGTACCAATGTGCGTGAAACTGTAGTCGTTTGTCATAAGAGAATTTTGTCTATGAATAATCGCGTCTTTTTCGAGTATGAGATCATCAATTTTCACTGAGTTTTGAAAAACTACAAGTATATAAACAAATTAAAATTAATGAATATAAGCAGCATTAGCAGTATAATTTTAAATAAAAAAGTTCTTATGAATAATGTTTTATTCAAAATTTTCCCAACAACATTCATAAAAGTTATAAAAACAATGGGTATTCTAAGTAAATTTAAAGGTGTCATGTAAAAATCTATAAATTATTACTATAATTATAGGTATATACCATTTAATATGATTTTATCCTAAAAGGTATTTTAATAATGTTCCGTTCATAAAATTAATATAATTAATATAATTAATATAATTTTTCTCTTTGCAAATAAAATAAAATTAAATATACTATTCAAATTTTTGATTTCGTAAAACTTATCGATCCAAGAAGAAAAATTGTTAACAATTATTTAAGAATACCATTTAACAATGTCGTTCTCATTAGTGATCAACGAATCAACCCAATTGAAAGTAAAAAAAAAACTAGGTTTTCTAATGAAACTCCACAGCTCTTTCGTATTTGATCTATAGAAATCAATTGTATTTCCGAAAGCAAATCGTATAGAGCAGTCTTTTCTCTACGGATATAATGCACAAGCATGTGAGGGTATCGATTTGACTAGTTCCGTTCAACATTCGTGAAACTGGAACGTCACCAAAAATTGCTGGTTTTGGACACAGAAAATTGACGCGCACTTCGATTTAACTGAATGAACGTAATGAAGCGTAGATATAGACTTTGACGAAACTTCTACCAATTAATTTTTATACTTCTTTTTATAGATAATTTGTCATTAGTAGTTACATGATTTATTATAGAAATCAAGGGTTTGGTTTAAATATATAATTTGCGTATAATTAATCAATGTTAGTTACATTAAGTTGTTTCAACAATATTTACAAAACTTGCATTAATTTAATACTAAAAACTATTTTGAAATAAACTGTACTAAACGAACGAACTTTATATAAAAAATTTATTATTATAATTATTCAAAATGTATAAAATATTTCTAAGTTTCTATTAAGATAAAGTATATAATTAACAACATTTATAATAAATAATTTACAATATGCATTTACAGTTTAAATAAAACACTAGGATTCTTTATAATTAAAAAATTGTATATTTGTAACGGTTGATTCCTTAATAAAATATTATAGTTGAAGTATATGCAAATATGTCCTATCAAATTTCTTTCTGTAATATTATATCTTAAAAAGGTCAAACCAAGGTTTATTTTAATTATACTATTCTAGTTTTCACAATGAAATGATTCTCTTGGGAAAAGGTGTTACGAATAAAAAAATATTCATCGCAAAAGATATAAAGTAAATGAAGAAGTCTTTAGAGTATTATGCAGATAAAAAATAATGAAACACCTTTTGATCGCGTTTCTAGGCTAAAAGTTATACAAAGTAATTTCTGCGACACGATTCGGCTAAAAGCATATATAAATATAAAATAATATAAAATTTTATGATAAACGATATTATTTGTGAATAATTAAAAAAGATTTACAACAAATTTTTTAAGCTAATTATCTTTCATTAATTAAAAAATATTATTATATGTAATTTATGATTTTTATTTTTTATAATGTGCATAATACTCTTAAGTTTATTGTATTAGTATATTCAAATCATAATACAAATATGTAATTAATCTTAAAACGCGAAAGAAATTTCAAGCCCTTTATATTTAATGATTATAATTTTTAATAAATAATACTATATTTCTAAAACATTATTAGAAATACATTAGTTTTAAATTTTGCTATCTAAAAACGTGTATAAATTTCTTGAAAGTTTCGGTAAGAGATTAGAGATTAATATTTATAGAATTCAATTCCAAACTTTCTTTTTAAATAACTTTATTTCTTTTTCTTATTCTACATTATTCAATGAAAATCATTTTATACGTTAAATTTTAATTCTAATACTGTGCATTAGAAGGATGCTCTTTACAAATTTGCATAAATGTAACGAAGTAATGCTAAGCTAAATTATATAAAATAGATAATTGAACGTCGTTATAATTTGTCATTAATTTTGAATTTCAAATACTAATTAAACTTACGACTGAATATGCATTAAGATATTATTGACATTATATTTGAAATAATAAATTTAATTGTTATTTAGTTAAAGGTTTTATATTTTCGTAATAAATCTTATTTAATTAATATCATTTCACATAGATACTCAGAATCGATATTTCTTAAAATCTTAAAGTAAGGTTTCATTTACAAGATAAAGCAGTAACGATATATAATAAAAAGATAAATTGACAACAGAAATAATAGTAGTATCAAGTTATAAATTAAGCAATACAGTAATGTTTTTAGAAATCACAAATCATTTTTCATTATTTTTTAGTATTTGCAGTCATCGGCAAATTTTATGGATCGCTTATATTTTATACGCATATCTGTAGAATGTGTACGTAAAAACAAAACACGCATTTCGAACTGTCAGCATGGAATCTGTAGGATAGGATTTTTTTCCAGTGCGTTCGAAATGGTCGATAGAAACTGTTTCTCTTTTTCCATCAATGAAATATCGATATACGTAGCTTTCGTAAAAGAAAAAACAAAAATTCAGCTGTAAAAAACTGTCAAGATATACGTTAAAACATGAAGAGTCGATGCATAGAATCTGCGAAGTAGATAAATAGGAACAATAAAAGAAAACTCTAACTATAGTATACCCCAATCGTACATAGTCAATCAAGAGATACAATGTGAAATAAAAAAAACTAAAAATGAAAAATAATATTTTACGATGTTTCTTTATGATGAAAATAGAAAACTAGAGTACACATATTATGACTCTCGTTTTCTCTATGTATTCGGATGTATTAAAAATTTTGTTATTTCTTCGTAACAACAAATGTGATTTTGTAAAGAATAAATAATATTCGCGTACTCGTGTGTGATTTTTCATTATCCATCATACAAATTCAATATAACGTATATTGTGAGCTCGGATGCAATTTTTGTTACAACTGCTTTACATTTAATATCAATCTTATTTAGAAAAAACATATTCTTTATTAAAAATATAGTATAAATTTATAAATAAGAATTATGTAATATTCAAAATTTATTTATTAAAAATTATTCAATAAATTTTAAATCAACTGAAAATTTTTTAGTAATACAATTTTATATTATTAAACATGAAGTAGAATAAATGGTATGGATTTCTATATTTTTGTAGTATTATATGTAGTATTGGTGCAATATATTCCTATAATAATAAAAAGATCGTGCATATTTTTTAAAGACTGAAAAATAATGAATGATTACCTTTTATAAAATACAAGTATATGTTCCTGTTTGTATTATATTAATAATTATTATTTATTATATTCTTAATATTTATGAAACCTAGTCTATAATTTATGAATTTGTAAGTAAAAAATTTTTCTATAAATAAAAGAAAATGATAAAAACTGTTCACTATTTTATTTGTATTATTTTCTTTGTTTTTTAATATATTCTATTATGATTTTAACTTTTCAGTTGTCTTCTATTTCTTTAAATTAATTCTATTGAATTAAATTAATTCATAATTTAATTAATAATTAAATAGATTTCACGGAAGTAAAAAAATAATTGTGGGTTTTCTATCAAATCGTTTCATCTCTATTTAGGAATTTAGTATTTTCTGTAGTGCTTCGTATAATTCATGATTTTTGGATCTCCTGTTATTTCATTCAACCAATTCCTCTGTCTCTTTTTCTCTCTTTTTTCTTTATCTTATTATTATTCTTGTCATATGACAATATAATTTATAGAATTTGAATATTTTATGTTTATTTCATACTGAAAAAATTATTAGGAAGCTAAATCACGAATAAAATTATTTATGTCCCTGCTATAAATTAATATATTAGAGTAAATTTGATTATAGCATCTTTAAATTCATCTTTTAAATATTTATATAAAAGAAGATAAGTTCTATTTATATTATAAAAAAATAACTGCATAAATACTTAGCAGTTCTGAAAATAAACACAAAATCCAAAAATCAAGCTTTTATAAATTTTTCCTTAATCTAAATTATAAAAAAATATTCATCGCTTTGAATATTTTTTTAATTTTTGACTTCATATCACTAACTAATAGTATAAAATAGTGACTAATAAATATTTATGACTATTTGTCTGAATTATTAAAATAATTTTATAAGTAAAACTATTGATACTCATAAATTGTGGTAAGAAAACATCATTATATTAAAATTGTCTACTTAAACTTCAATTTTTAACGCAATTACCTATAAATAAGATTTGTATAATTCCTTAACGACAGATAAAATTATTAATATAATTATTTTGTTTTGAGAGTTATATTGTTCAATACAAATGATTTGCGCACGTGTGTGTGTGTGTGTGTGTGTGTGCGTGTATGTGTGAATATATTGTGAAATTTTCTAGTAATATTTATAAACTTTAATCTAATTTTTTTTTCAATCTTTTTTTTAACTTAACTTGATAAGTGAGGTCCTTTTCTATTTTGTATTATTACTATAGCGTAGAAAACTTAAAAATAACTTTTAAAAATGCATTTTAGTAAGACTTTAAAATTAAAACAAAAATAATAATTACCATAAATACAAAATTGTGAATAGAAACTATAAACAAAAGTTTGTTTAAAAAGTATTTTCAAAATTTTTATAAAGAGAGTTTAGACATGATAGCGTATTACGAATTTTAATTAACTAAAGAATTATGTAAATAAAATTCTTATCCTATATTATTGTTAATATTTGATCAAAATTAGAAAAATAATATAGTAGTCATATAGAAAGTTATACTATTATACTTTTATTTATAAAGTAACAAATTAAAGAGATTATAAAAATAATCTAAGCAATTGAAAAAAGTGTTTAAAATTTTCAGAATAAAAAAAAAACAATCGTAAAAAACTTTAAACAAAAGAAAACAATTTTAGTACGAGTACTTTGTAAAAAAATTAAATATATATCAGAATTTTCTTAGATTATCTGCTTTAAAGATATTACTATGCAGCAGATATCAAACAAATAAAGATTTTTTCAAGTTTTAGTTAAATTTCTAAAATAAAACTAAAGTTCTGTAAAACGATGCTTTACTTGTAATAAGAAACACCAAACGTGGCCAATTTCTCTGAAAGTTCACACGTACAGTTTAAGAAATATTTCAGCCATAGCTTTTCAATTTTTGTTCATAAATTATTTTTACGATGGAATATATACTAAACATATTAAACATCACTTAAAAAAGTTTACGAACACAAATATAAAAATATGGATTGTATACGTTTTCAAATTGTAAAAATGTGTAAAACTTTAATGCAATATACATTTCATAATTACATACTAAAATATTATTTTATCAATAAAATGACATGCGATTCTATAAGTATCGAGTAAAATAAACATACATAACAAAATTTAGAAATTATTGAAACATTGTTATCTTAAATGCAAAAACTAGTATCATTCATTACAACAGAACAATTTGTTACTTTACTTTCTGCGAGTAATGTTTAATCAATTGATATCTATATATTTAAAAAAATGATCTTCTAAAAATATATAAATAATAGATATTCAATGTTTATTATATTATGTGTACAATTTTTGTAAATATTTTCCAGTTAACTTGTTTGAAAAAATGATGGGCTATCAAAATAGTCTTCAGTAATGAATCTTTAGATATATATGAATGAGAAAAATAATTTTTATTTAGTTTTATGTTAAAAGTATAGTCGAATTTTTATTTCATAGAAAGGAAAAACTCTTTATATTAGAAATCTAAATTATATTCATTATCTAAAAATCACCCATAAATAATTATAACTATAACTGTATCTTTAAAAGTTTTTAAAATTATTAATTACTATTATTAATCATTATTAACTAAAAATTTTATAAAATAATTAATATCAGAAATGTTTATTTCATTTGTATGTATGTATGTTTTCATATTATTGCGTATATACATATGAGTAATTTACATATACAGATATAAAAACCAGATTTAATGATTATAAAAAGATACAACAGAATATATCTATTTAAAATCTATTATAAATTTGTATACTTAAACTTGAAAAAACTTGTAATTTTTCCTTAGATCATCTTACCATCATCTTACAATTATTGCACATATAAATGATATAATTAGATATCTTATGCTTATAGAATTAAATTTAAATGTTTTTGAATATAATAAATTTAATTAAAAATTTTATTTAAATATTAATACTCACTTATATCATAATTTTCTTACATTTTGAACTAAAAAGGTTCGAAGTTAAGATCAGATATCTTAAAAATCCTAATAAGTCTTAGAAGTTTATTACATTTTAGTTTTGTTTTTAAATTTTTATTAGTCACTGAAAAAAAACCTAATATCACAAGAAACTTATAATGATACCTGAAATTGTAATAATTTGAATCTAAATTATTTTAGAATGGTAATATATCTACGAAAATTGGTTATAAAAAATGTCTATTTTTAAACATACTAAATACATATTCGATATTATATTTTATAAAATTAAAGCTAATATTACAACTCTTAAATGTGGAAGAGTATTAATAGTATTTTATGACTATATAATACCAAATATATTCCGAGCATTATTTATCTCCAATGAATAATAATGATGTAACTTTGTTCTATAAAAAAACTCATACACAATTTAACTCTTTTCAACATCGTAATGTAAAGTTACTTACACAAACAAATTGAAATAAATGAATAAATACAAATATAATAAAAACCCTTGAATACGAATTTACTGAATATTTTTTTACAATATATACGAAACTGAAGTTATAAAGCGAAAAATAATATAAGGTATAAAAAATACATTTACTTTTACCACTAATTATTGTTATAAAAAATTCACTTATTTTAAGATAAATACATAAAAAAATTTTAAATTAATGAAAACATCTTATAAAATTACAATATTTATTTGTTTATATATTTACTTATTTATTGAAATGTTTAATAATATAGATACAAATATTTTCTGTAAATCAAAAAAAAATGGAATTGTAAAGTCTGTTGTGTTATTTCAAGAGTAAAATATATTTAAATTAAAATAATACTCCCCTATTGTTCGTAAATGGCGAATTTAATAAAAGATTGATTATTATTCAAAACACGATAAAATGTCCATCAAGAGGGAATAAAACAGTTACTTTACGGGAAATTGATATTTTTTGGGTTCATTATAAAAAAGGTAGATTTTTCTAAATAAAACAAAATTTTCATTTTAAATAATGCAGTATTTGCGGTTTCTTTTAACTACAAGTATATTTGGTCTAACAGATATACTTTTATTTATCTGAATAAAGTTATGTATCTGAATGAATTTTAACTAATTGAAATTTGTTGAAAAAGACAGACTTTTGTTTACAATGCACAGAAAAGCTTATTAATTAAATATTGTACGTATTTCTATAGATGTATTATTCATACTTTCAAAAAAATTTTTTCTAAATAAAGAAATTTCGTATTTTATTAGATGATGTGATATCAATACATATTTTTACAACCAATTTTTTTTTAATTTACAAGCTATCGTAACATAAATCCACATTTTTTTCCTTAGAAATTTTTTAAAAATCATTCATAGCAATTTGATATAATTATGTATAAAAAAAATTTTTTTTATATTTTATTTAAAATTTAAAATTAGGTACCAATTTATAATAAAATTGAAACTTATCGTTTCAGTATTTAAGCAAATCATGTCGATTCTTTGAATAATTTGTTTTACGATTACATGATATCAATAATTACCAATAAATGTAATATTATTTATCACTTTAATAATATAATAGTTATAATCATTCGCTAATTCTTTTAATTTACGAATTAATTACTTACAAATACTCACAAATGCGTACTCACTTTATATATCTAGGAATCCGTTATAATTTTAACGTTATTGTTACTACTGTGGAACACATAACGATTTAGTTGAATACTACTGTAAGTAATAAAGTTTACAAGTACACAAGCACATTTATACAATTACCCTTACACATTATTCAAAACAAGTTATTGAAATATTTATGAGTATAAATTATTAAATATGCAACTATAAATAATAACTAAATATATATGTATCATTTATTTAAATTTGTGCGAATATAAAATTAATAGAAATTACAAATAGACATTACTAAAATTGATTTTTACATGATAAGAATACATAATAAGAATAAAAATAAATATTTAACTCCTTAAACTTTTTTGTGCAATATCAAAACGAATTACAATACTTTAACAAAATATTTACTATATTTATCGCATTGAAATTAAATTAAAGCTAATATTCGCGTTATTGGAAATCAGGGGTAGCAATTAGAGTTACAGAATTCATTCGGAAAAATCATCGACAGAGCTCGAGATATGGATATTCATACGCGTCTTAGTCCCGAAAATCATCTCGAAATATATGAAATCGGAAAAATCCTCCCGACTGGTCGACGACTCACCGACGGGTCGCGGTACGTATATACGGTACGTATATATAAACTGAAAATCAGAAGGAACGTTTCCGTAACGCTACGCGATCAGGATACCGTGCGAGCGAGACAGAAACCAACAATTTCGCGTCACTGGTTTGCTTCCTCGAGCTTTCCATCTCCATCCGGTAAACGGTGTGGCAAACCTCGACTAGTACCGACTTATGCGGTGCACTACGGCTACATTCAGATATAGCGATAGAGCCAATTATGAGTCACCGAGATTCGCTGTTGATTCGCTGTTGATTCGCTGTTGATTCGCTGTTGATTCGCTGTTGATATAACGGACATTCGTTTAACAATGAATCTCCGTAGGTGTTTACGTCATTATTCCAGTCATATATAATATTCGCATTGCGATAATTAATTTTCGTATTGCGATGCTTAGAATTTGTAATGCGATTCGAATAGAACTAAATATCCGTTTAGTTTAAGCACTCTTCCTAAATATTGTAACTCGGGAAGGCAATTTGCGAAAAAGTTTTATTCTGGTAATAATTGAAATAATCTACACTTTGAATAATTGTTTCCGTTATTAAAAATCCTTCACTATATTAATAGCGGTAAAAAATTAACAAAAGCTTGGAAGAGTTTTTAAGAAAATGATGTAAAATTTACGAAGAAAATAAATCTTACGAATATATAAATATTGTCGAATGCATAGAGTACGAAGGAAGAACTTGTTTGTACCGATAATACGATAATCGTTGTATTTTTCCGAGTACTACTGTATTCATCTAAGTAATTATCTTTCCACTGAGGCGTAACATCGAACGTTTCATGCTTTATTTTACGCTATGACATCTCGGATGGTTAATCGCTCGTTCCCGATCTTAATTTCACCGACTAAGGCACCGACGCGTGTTTAGTTCATAGTGTGCATCTTCTTAATTTCCGCGATAAGCGTAAGCGATTAAGTTATACAGTTATACTCAACCGAGCCTAGCACTGTTCTAGGCGAGTTAAAATGACTCTCTTTGATACACTCAATTTGATCTGATACACTGTCTAAGTTTCCGTGCACTTACCACATAGTTTGTAATGAGTTAACCAAGTCACACGTGATTGAGTCTTCATTCTCGAGGTAAAAAGTAAAGAAGACGCGTCTTGGATTTAATTTAGTGGCTTGTTGCTTCGTATTCGATTGGCAATGATTCAACAAAAATTCAATTAGTTCGAACGTTTAAAAGGTAGAAGAGGAAATGAATAGCAGCAATGAGTAAATGTGCCAAGGAAGAATCAGTCAAAAGTTCGAGTGTCAATTTTTGTTTCCATCTATGTAAATTTCAACTGATTTTATTTCGTATAATTTTGTATCAAAATATCGATTATAGTTTGGTAATAATAAAATTATTTTATTGCTGTTTCACTGATCACTTCGCGAGAGAGAATAACTTTTATGGTTCGTATTTTAAAGTTATTCTTACGTTAAGTAATAAACTCATAATATAATAAAGTTAAATTATAATTAGTAATATAAAAATAATAAAATAATATAGAAATGAAATATATAATTGAATGGATCGAACGAACGAATATTTATTTTCAGTACGTATACAAGAAAAAAATACAAATTTATACTTACATTTAAACTCTCGTAATGAAATGTAGTCCTGTCGGTAATTTTTCTCTTACCCTCCTGTAATATAAAACAATGTATTCTTATTCGATAATTCCATGAAAAAATAACGATAAATTCTAAAGATATTTATTCTAATCTAAAATTTTGCATAATCGTTGGTATATTTTAAAATGTAAGGTGTTGTATTTTAGTTTTATTGCGATGCGACGGTAACTTCAAGAAACAGATGCATCGATATTTTTTGCTGTAAAAAGTAATGGATTCGTTGCGAAAATGCATGAAAGTTTCAAAGTCTCCGTTTCAATTCCATATTGAGAAAGTCGGTGTAACCATTTTTTTAAAATCTTCCACTAGAATAATTGTACCGTTAAATTCAACAGCTTGAAATACGTTACATATGTGAATAAATATATTTCACACATTAATAATATAAGATTAATATTAAAAATTGATGGTAGTTAAAATTAGGTTATGTAATTAAATATATAATTTATTTAAAAAGTTGTTAAGGCAATATTACAAAACATACGTGTAATGTGTGTATCTTTTAAGTTTAGTATACTATTATGAGTTTACCTTAACGTGACACCAAAGATAAATTAATATTTTATGTATCCAACGAGAATTAAACTTTTTTAAAAAGAAGCGTATTACTAATCCATGCATGAATATACTTAGACATTGATTCATGGTGAATGTGAATACAGTTCACAGGATATATAGAATATTGTCGAAGTTCTTAATAAAGCTTTATTTACAATATAAAGTATAAATTAAAATCATTAATTTGAACATCAACGTGTACTATTTTTTCATATAAATTTTGAACGGGAAACGAATAATTAAATTATAATTAAATTAAATTAAAATTATAATTAAAAATAAAATATCATTAGCTTATTTCATTGTTTTAATTAAATATAAAAATTTATTTTATAATCATTCATAAAGCCTAAGTAAATAAAATAACAATGTAAATTTGAGATCTGCTTTACGTATAAAATAATCTACATAAATAACGATCTTGAAAATTAGTACAAGTTTAAAAATTATTATTATCTAATTCTTTAGCCAAATTAAATAAAATAAACTAATGTACTATTTAAATTATTTTAAAACACAAAACGTTTTATTATTTCTTTGTATTATATTTTTTATTATTGTTAACAGTAAACATAAAAAATACATGAATCTAGAAACTTTATACCGTATAAAAGAATTTCATTAATTTATAATCTAATATTGTACAGAATAATCTATTGTTCACAATTATATATGAATTATTTAATATGAAAATAATTAATTTATAAAAAATTCCTGATTACATATAAAATTATAAAAAGTTAGGAATAAACGAAATCAATAATTTAAAATTAAAGCTTCATCCAAGTGGATAGTTTTTCTATACAGATTTATTAAATATATAATTATACTACAAATCAATTTTATTGTATTAAATTATTTTTTTGAAATTGTAATATGTTTTCAAAATATAATTTTTAATACTGTTTGCAAATTAATACAATTTTTTAAATATTTCCACTGTTAATTTATCAATTTTTTAATCATTTCCCTTAAAACAATAGTCTCTAAAAATTTATAATAAAATTAATATTCTTATTATTAAAAAAAAATTATTAGTCTGCTCATTATCAATATAATTTTTTAAATATTAACAAAAGAAGTACAAAATATATTGAATTAATATTAACGGCATGTAATTACTTGTCTATCTATTTATCGTTTAGCACATATTTTTAATAATTTTTATTTATATTATAATTCGAATCAAGTATAAGATTAGTAGATTCTTATAAACTATTAAATCCTTTATAAATAACTGTGACATATCTAGAACTAACTATAAAACACATTCAAATTCTCTCTTTGGAATTTAACTAACTGTATAGTTCGGTTTCTAAAGGTACTTAAATCTCTGGATAACCAGAACCAAGTCAAACTGTTACTGGAAATCTCAATAATAAGCTTGTTTAACTTTTGATTGCATTCATACCTACTAAATTTAAAGCAGGCTTTTATAGGGATTGACGAAATTGTAAGAAAAATGAAAGAATATATACTCGTAATTCAAACATTTTTTAATAAAATTGCTTCTATCTATAAAATAATAATATTTTTAAATAATTGTTATCTTATAAGAAAATTTAACATGTAACGTATTCAAAATTATATTTTTAATTAATTGAAATTACTAGAAGAATTGATCCTACTTTGGAATCAGTGAATTCAAAGATTAGAAAGTTATTATATAAATCTACTTGATCAATGTTGTTATAAAAATCTTTCGAAAATGGGTATTTCACTTTTTTTGCAGTGCTAAAAGTTCTTTCTTTCGTTTTTTATGCAGTTCTCTCAATTATCGGTGTAAAGCATCATATGAAATGGCTCCAAAAACTTTTTAACTTTCTGGTGCAATTTCTTGATTATGTTGCACTAAAAGACAACGAATAAAACTTTTACGAATGAAAATAACAAGAGTACTTTTAGAAAGAATATAGCTGGAGTTTTTAAGAGGTCTAATATAAATGAATTCAGTCTATTTAACACAATATTAGGCTCAGGATAAAATAAAAGTTTAAATCAAAATAAATTTAAGTATCTTTGTTTTCATTAATTAAAAATGTTTACAAAATTGAATAAATCAAGGCTTAATTAGATACAAATATTCTGAATTGGTGTAAAGAAAAATTGTATTTTTTACTGTAAAATAATAAATCCTTCATTTTCATAATCGATCTCTTTATAATTTTCTAGATATATCAAAATAAGATAATATTCAATTAATGAAAACGAATTAAAATTTAAACAACTAATAGCATTAACAAAGTTTTAAATTATAATTTAAATTTTATATTATGATTTTCTAAATTCAGAGTTGAGACTGAAGAATTTTAATATCTTGTATTTATATCTTAAAAAAAGAAAATTTACTACAATATATTGCAGAAAAAAATTAAATTTTTTAATTTTATTATAAAGGATTTATTAAAAATATAAAAAATATAATTAATTTACTCAGGAAGAAGTCTACTAAAATCTTTAAAAACTAATTTCTCTCTGTATATAATTTAATGTAAAAATATAAAAGAATGCATTATGTTGCATCACATATTATTTTTCATAAATTTTATAAATTTATACATGAACATATTTTTAATTAAAAAAAATATATTTTTTACAGTTTGTACTTTATTTATTTCTTATTTTAAATATACATTCTTCAAAAATAATTTATGAAATAATATTTTAATTAAAGTTTTATAGTAATTATAATTAAATATTCTTAAAGAATAAATTTACCGATAAATTTTTATGTAATAAAATTAATAAAATAATGAATCAAAATTTTCGAAAATATAAATGAATAAATAACAATTTCGAATAAACCATATTTTATGATTTAAATTTATATTATATAAATGACTACATTAATATAATAATTTAATATTTAGTATCCATAATATCATTCATAAGAATAAAAGCGGAATTTTATAACAAAATATCAGTTGTATTTAGGATAGTCGTAAATGTTCATTAAAAAATAAAATAGTTGATAATTTTTGAATTAAAACTACTTTCAATCAAAACATTATTGAAGTTCCAATTATCCAAATCTAAATTTTCTATTCATACATCTTAAAAAACGATTTTATTGTAAGTAATAATGTAAATTAGTTATTAAATCACTTAATTATTCGATATATTTTTTAATACATTATAGGATATTAAGAAAGTTAACATTTTGATAATATTTACATTAACAACTAAACCAACTAATAATACTTTTACTATATTAATTAATAAATACTTTTACTACACTGCTCAAATTGATTTAAAAAAAAACAAAATTTTCATTTTATTTATAAAATTTCATAGTTTTTACATACGCTATTTCGTAATTTTTTTCTTTTCAGATCAAATAACATATTTTAGACCTTATCCGATAAACTAAATAAATACTAAAAACACGACTACAAATTTTTTTCAACTAAAAGAATCATAAAATATTATTTAGCCCACATTTTTGAGAGAATCGTATCATATAACTTTTTCAAATAGATAAAAATGTAACTGAATATAATCACATATATATTTTTTGTAAAAGAAAACAAAAATATATAGATTCTATATCCTAAATCTGGACAATCATGTTTATTTTCTGTAGCTATTTGATATCCTATCTATTGACATCCCGACCAATTTTTAATTTTACTCTAAAAAGTTTACACCAACTATTTTTATCACATATAATAACGGAGTAGAGATTGAATATCAGATATTAAATTATTATAAAAGAAATAAGTTCTGGTCATTTTAAAACACTAACCAATTAAGTAAAAGATAAAGATTAAAAATATTAATCTCGTTAAGATAAGATCTATTATAATAATTATTAGTTACTAAAAAAATTCTATATTTCTCATACTGCAATTTTTTTAAAATTTAAAAATGCAACTATCATTTCTAAGCTATTTTCAAACTTTTTAATTTTCAAAATAACATAAATTATACATAGTTGTTAAATTATATAAAAATTTTTTCAATTACCAACAGTTAAGACTTTTGATATTTGAATAATTTTATTTAAAAAAATATAGGAGTATTTATAATTACATTAGAATAAATAGTTTATTTATTTCATAAAATAATGATTCATTCCTAAATTTTAATGTGATGTTCGAGTTATAAAATTTCATTTGCTATATTAAATATCCAAAAATAATTAACGTTTTTATAAGTTTAAAATAGGATTAGTGGAGTAACCGAGTAATAATACGATGTATTTGTGCTTGTAATTGCCAACCTTTACTCCGAGTGATTCTCGAGCCTGGCGAAGGCTTAAAAACTTTAACTAAACTTTGTAATCACTCTGTATACGCTCTTGTTATGTACGAGTTTGGAGCATCTCACTACTTTTCACGAGAAAGAGTCGATAAGCTCTAGAATAGCTTATATTTACATTCCCAAGTTTTCTAGTTTATTATGCGTATCTTAGCACCTATTAAAGACTTTGAACTACCGATACTAGAACAATTTAAATCTTGCTTGAATGTAAAACAGTATTTATTAATTTTCCGTGCCTTATTAATCATTTGGATTTTATATATTACTACTATCTTTATATATTTCTCAAAAATATCTTTTTATGGTGATATAATTTTATTATACATTAATAAAAAAATTTTATAAATTAAAATTTTTTGTGAATGATTATTTACCACAGTTCATTTAATATCTCAAATATATTATGAATGTGTTAAAGTATATTGTTTTATTTTCAATAATAGGTAGTATGAAATACAATTTACAAAATCGTTAGTAACTATAAATAACATAGTATCCTATAATAAATAGAAAGTAATATTATCAATATGCGATTGATATTGAGTAGGATAAATTAATATTTAATTAAATAATAAAATTAATTAAAACAAATTAAAATTTAATTTCAGAATATAGAATATCTTGAAATATTTCAAATTGTTAATAATCATATATCTAAATTTAATTATCTTGAGAATTGTTATTCATTCTAGCTTCCTAGAAAATTAAACAAATTTTATCAATGATCAAAATTTATTGAGAAAAATTTCTGTTTTAATATTGGCTAATATAACTATTTAAATACATATTCTATATTCGTACTATTTATATTTTTACCTTATATCTATCTGAATATTTTTCCAATGTATTTAATTTTTGTCCTGTGTTTTGTTTGGAAAATAAAGATATTTATTATTGTTCAACTTTATATTGAGTTAGACGAAACTTCATGTAATGGTACAAAAGACTAATATATAATATTACATATAAATAAGAAATTCTCATCGTTCGAAGAAAAAAGAAGCTAAAATTTATTGTAGAGTTATCGTTATTATTGATCTTTTATAAACTCAATAAAAGCACATGATAAGAAATAGTTATATAATCGAAAAACTATTAAAGATTCCAATGAAAAAAGAAGCAAAAAGCATTTATTTAATGAAAAATAACACCAATGTTTAAAACAGTCTGCGAATCAATTACATGAGAAAATATAGGAAATCTTAAAAATTAGACGCTAGATCAAATAAGATTCGAGCATATTCAAAATAATAGTGGTCGTACAATTCGAAAATTTCTAGATTTTTATACAACAGCGTAAAATGTTTTATTTAATATTCTATTAAATATTATGTATTATTTTATTATGTTTGAAATCGTATATTATTTGTATATTATTTATCATGTTTTAGTAATTATTAAATGGACAATATATAAATACTATAATATTCATTATATTTAGTTTTCATACGGAATTACCATTTTATCACTAATCTCGTTACAGATCATCGCAAATTTAACGTTACTTAGATGTTCTCTAATACATATTCATATATGTATTGATATTTGACAATAAAATAATCATATGAATTTACGTATAAATTTCGTTTAGAATTTACAATATTCAGCTTTATAGTATATACTAACGGCAAATATTAGAATGTCATAAAAGTATATCGCGATCAAAATTTAATTTTAACGGGATAATTATACAAAATAATCTGAATTTATTATACTTTGGATTTAATTTAATTTCATCAATATTAGAATAATTTTTATTCTAAATTCTTAAAATGTTATTTTTTAAGAAACTTAAATTTTACATTACTGATATTTTCTTAAATATTTCTATATAATTTAAGCGTTTATTTTTTTTTAATGTCTTATACTCTACAAAATATTTGCGAACCAGCTTTTTGATATTTTTAATTTTTAAGAACCGCGCTCGTTAAAAATTTTCTTAAATGTATATTTTATATCTGCATCATAAAACTTACTACTTTTTACAAACTGTTAAAGAAACTGTTTGCGTACCCGAAGCTTTGCTTTGTCGTTTCAATTCATCTATTTAACTTCTCGCGATTCTCAAAAAATATAACTTTCCTCGATTACCGATGACGAAACTTGCTAATGCAAACTAGCGTCTATTTACGAAACTCGCTGTGGCTTTTGAACGGAGAAAATAGAAAAAGGATCCAAGCGATCTATTTAACGAAAACCGAGATTTTAAAACACCAGAGGAAGAATAAGTAGAAACTGAATCGGATAAAACGAAAAAAACGAGGTGAAAAAGAGGAAAAACCAGGAGAAGAATGAAAACTTGAATATTCTTCATCATTCCCACTCCAGATTCTCGCTCATAGGGAGGCACTCGATTATAGCGGTGCTCCGGTGAATCTCAATCGCTCTGGATTTTAAAGCGTGGGATGGCGAAAAAGGAAGGGCAAGTAGTTTGGGCATTGCCGCGAAGAGGATACGTGTTTCGGGCAGAGAACAACTGCGCGACTCGCGCGCTGGGAATACAAAAGTGCGCATTTTCTTTTCGATGGAGAGAAGAGGAGCGAAAAGAGGATAAAGGAGAGAAACGGATAGAGGGAAAACCGAGGCACTCGATGAATGCGCATTGTTTATGATACGAGAGATCGAGACTGAGAGGCTCTCGAGTCTGCGTGTCTATGTGTGCATGTGTGCGGAGGTGAGCAGGTAATACGTTTGATTTTTGAGAATCATTTTTAAGAGAACGCGGCGAAAGAAAAACGAGGGTTTCCATTTCGACTGTAGTGCTTTCAAGGTGTATAATATTTTATCGGTATTTAAATCACCAAAGTTGAAGAAATGCATGAAGCCGTAAAATGAAAAAAATTACTATATGTCAGGGCAAATATATAATTTGAAAAGGAAAGTGCCCATCGAAAAATATGTAAACGGGAAATTAAAAGATTGAGAAATCGCAAATATAAATTTATAAAAATAAAAATATCGAATAATATGATATGGAGTTAAATTAGATATAAATTTATTTTTATCAATTATTACAAATTGTATTCGATTATTAATTTACGGGAAATTCTTTTTACGTCTACTAAACAATACTACATTAAAGGATAAAAGACATACGATTGGTAATGGAATAGGCGAAGAAATTCAGATGCATTACATTAAGAATGCATTTGAGAATATTATATAAAAAAAAAGTAACAATACATTACATTTTTCTAAATATTTTGATCATAAATTTTTCGCAACAATTGTTCATGTAACGTATTGTTCGGATAATGTATTGTTCAGTTTTTAAAATAATGATGTGCTCTTTATTTATTTTTACTTATGATCATTTTTTTACTTGAATGTAATTTTTAAATTATATATTATTTAATATGGACTTTGTATGCTTGTGTTGTTTACTCTTCTTTGTGTATGCATTTTTAATTAAAAAAAAAGATTTTCTCAAACTGCGCATTTTGAATTAGAAAATGATATGTATAATAAAATGTTTATAATTACTAAGAAACAAATTCGTAACATATTTTTGTGTAATGAAAATTGATATGTGTTAATATATTATACTTGTAATATAAATATGCTTTAGGCATTTGGTAAATGATGCATAAAGTATATTTAATCCGCTTACACGTAACTATAATGGTACTTCTGAATTAAATAAAGAACAAAACATCTATAATATAAATTATACATTTTTAAAAATTTTAAATTGTGTATTTTATTTTAACATATTACATAGAATAAAGACATTCATTCTTAGAATTAGTGATTTTATTTTTTACTAACTTCAAAGAAACTCTTTAATTTAAATTCTTTTATCTTCAAGTATTTGATATTACTTAATACACTTATTATTTACATTGAAATACATGATTGTACTTCAAAAAAAATTTGCTTGATCTAGGTTTTAAATATATCGATACATACAAATCAATTATCAACTGCGTATTGATAATGAGATAATATAAATATTATGCTTCGGAAGAAATAGAAGTAAGAAATTTCTCTTTTTGTAAAATCATACTGTGTCTAATTACTTTTAAAAATAAATACTTTTGGATTGCTTTATTTTTATTTTATTTTTTAAACCATTATCATTATAAACGCATATATTTTAATTTTCCTAAAAAACTGTAGACGTTTATATTTCACATTGATGCGAATTATTGTATTTGTAACATAATTAAATAATAGTAAGTATATTCAGATAATTTTTATATATACGATTTAATATAAGTATACTTTTTCAATTGTATAATTCCATATTTATTATCATTTTTTTTACGTTAAAAATATAAAACTTAAGATTGCTAAGATAAAAAATTTAAATACGAAGGCTAAAATTTTAAAAAACAAAAATGAAACATTGAGAATGTTTTTATGATGAATCAAATAATTTCTGAAATAATCTTATAAAAACAGTATATAATTTTAAGTATACATTTACGATACTTGTAACATAAGTTTTAGAAATTGATAATTTAAATATTAACATTGCATATCATATTTAAATTTGATGATGTAAAATCTCTGTACAATTTCAACACGTTTTTGAATAAATAAAGAAAATAACTAGTTTCAAATATAAAACTTCACTGTACTAGAACTACTATATTTTTACCCATATTACTAAAATGAAATCCTTGTCACGTTTGATCGTCTTTCCGAAAGGTTACTTCTTTTGTTAGAGACGATTGCGAAGGAACATGAAAAACATTAATAATGTTTGTAAAACATTTTCTAGTTCTTTGGTTGCAGATAATTAGATATGATGAGATGAAACATACAGATACAAGAATTTATCACCGAATCAAATATTAAATTGTTTTGTAACTTGAAATTTGTATTTAAAATATCAGTTTTTTGTTATTGATATCAATAAATTTTTTTTATATAAAATTAAAGAATGTATAAAATGGTTGATCGAAACGGATGTTTCAGTTTATTTGTCTACAGAAAAGTGTGATTCTTC
The DNA here is from genome assembly GCA_018907195.1 of Dolichoris vasculosae. Classification (NCBI taxonomy): domain Eukaryota; kingdom Metazoa; phylum Arthropoda; class Insecta; order Hymenoptera; family Agaonidae; genus Dolichoris; species Dolichoris vasculosae. The sequence continues at coordinate 1,452,456 of JACCHY010000015.1, forward strand.
AAAATTACATAAAAATATGTAAAAAAAGATTATATTTAAAAATTTATTCTAAGTTAGTTAGAAATATAAATGTTTATAAATCTGTTTATAAATAAAATTCGTTATATTCAAAGAATGATCATCGAAAGTATTACCGTTCGATCCCTGAAATATTTCATTCTGATCAATTTTCTTTCTTCGATGTAATATTGACGTAATTAAGCACATGTATCTGAGAAAGATAAGAATCTTCATTCGATTTAAAATAATTACTTCGATTAATTATAATTTCGATGTTGTAATTATTGAAAAAATGTAACAAAATACCGTTTAAGTTTATAATTTTATTTTTACATTCAAATTTCAGATAATTCAACTTGTAAACAACATTACTAATAAAAATAATTTTTTCAAATTTATAAAATAGATATTATTCGATGACAACAAAATTTAATTTTAGTTTCATCGTATATATACGTACACATACACATATATATATATATAAATAATGAATAATTGTTAAAAAAAAAAAGTGTTATTTTAGTTTTGAAATTTTGTAGACTTTAAGTAGCAATAAAAACAAAATAAGCAATTTCGATGTAAAAAATAGAGCAACCTGCATAGATAAAAGTGGAGAAGGACAATATCCAGCCATTTTCCTATTCGTGAATAATAGATGGTTTTATTAGGTTTGCCTAGCCTAAACTGCTGGTAGACTCGTGTTGATCTCCTTAAAAATAACATTACCCAGGCCAAGCAGCGGAATGAGATGAGATGGAAAATAATCTCCGCTCGGAATCACCCGCAAAACCAGGTCTTGCGTGCTCTTGTGCTCTTGAGTAAGCTCTTGTACGAGTGGACAGCGAAAAGAGCAGTCGCCAAACTGGGATGAAGTATACTACCCGTGGGAAATTTTACAACGCATTGCACTCGTTTTGAACTTGGATACACTTGAAACTTAAATCACAGGTAATATTTTTTAGACCCCGCCTTAGTACTTTCTTACCACGATATATTTCTCAAGGTAGTCGAATAAAAGCTTTTCTAACAAATCGCCAAGGGAAAAAATTATTTGTTTATTTTCATACTTTTTTCAAATTACTTCGCTTTATGATCTATGAAAAAGCAGGTTGACCTAAATATTCGTTTTTATTATGGATAAGTGGATAAGGAAACTGTATATTAAATTTCATTGTAACTTTAGTTAAGTACAAATAATCTAATATTATTCTATTGATTTATCTAATAAAAGTAAATTTCACTTCGAACCGAAAATAGGAAATAGAAAATACCATTACACTAATGATACAAAATACAATTATTTTTCAATATTATGAAATAAATATTATTTATAAATAAGGCTAAATTACTTCTAATTTTTATCGATAGATCTAACTTTTAAAACATTGCAACCCTCAAACCAAATAAACCAAATAGTCTATAGTATACACTTGATATAAAAATCAAATTATAATCAGAAAATTTCTTAGCTTTTAAAAGATTATATTTCGTAAACGAAGTAAGGGTATTTAAATACGATGAAATCAACAATAAAATAGATTTTTACGAATAAAGTTGAAGAATTTTTTCGGTTTTTTTTTACATTCGCATTTTTTAAATAAATTTACAAGATTATTATCGTTTAAAAATATTGAATTTTATAATTTTATCTTTCCAGAATGAAGTACGTTCGAAATAATTTCAAAAAGAGAATTCGCGAATAAATATTTGTTTCTGATTATATTTGAAAATACGATCGTGAGGGAAAATTATTGTACAAACTCATCAAATATTTTCCGTATATTATAATATATTTTTATCGCATTACGTTTTGTTTTATATTTCAAGGGTAGTAGATGAATCAAATATCAAGAAATTTATCAATGATGTACAATAATAAGATTTAGTGTAATATTTTTTAAAAATATTCTTAATTTCATTTTTAAAATAATACGCGAACCACATATAATTTTTTTTACTGATTATTATTAAATACCAAATATATATTAAGAATTATATTACATGATATTTTTACTATTGAACAAATAGATATTTCAATACGTAGAATTCATTACTATAATTAGATTATTTATTACACATATTCAAACGTGAGATGCGAAAATTATTAATTAATTTTAAATTGATGATTGAATTATATTCACCAAAGATATGAAATATGAAAACAAATTAATTATTAGAGTAAAATAGCGATTACTATTTATATTTTAATAAGTAGATCCATTCAATAAATAAAGGTTTTCTAAGTTAAATTTTCGGAACACGTACAATAAATTTTGACTTATTTTGTAGAGTAACTGTAATCGTGAAATATATTTAGAATACGTAAATACAATATATCTGTACGTGATACTGATATATAATCCATTGGAGTATTCAGCGAATGAAAATTATTATTATTATGGTTTAATTATTAATTTATTGCAGTACAAGATCATATCTAAAAGTGAACACATATTTAATTACTCGCTTTCAACTTAAATTGAACTTTCTTGTTACCGCTGACATTTATGCATCGTTAATAATATAATTGTTCTACATAAAAAGGAAAAGTTTGGTATGGCATTATTCTATTCATTCTTGAATTCGCTAAAAAAGCTTGAAAATATCGCAAAAGCACTCATTTTATAGCACCGTACGTGTGATATTATACCAGAATCCGATAAAAGGAAAAAAAATAATCTTTTTTGTTAGTTTTGGTTCATAAAAAAGTAAATAAAAGATATGAGGGGACAATGATTCCTTATTAAATTGTCCGTAAAAATCGAATTCATAATTCGGTGATTTCTAGGTAAAGAAAATCATGTAAATCTTGTTGGTACATTTTTAATTTAATAAACTTTAAATCTATTGTATTTATTTTTTTTATTAAAACAAATTTTATTTTCGTTACATGAAAAAATAATATTTTTGTGAAATATAGATTTAACTTTTTTTCAAGATTTACATTATTTTAAAAATTAGGAAATTAGATAATTTTTCATAAAATCTTTTTAATTTTTGTTACATTAATTTAAAATAATTTTTATCATAATCTTTTAATATTAAACAAAATTAAAATAAAATGAAATATTAAAAATAACTAAATTTTTTTAAAATAAAAATTATTAAATTATTTTTATGAAAGGATACTTATTTGTAAATTCTTTAAAAGAATAAATTACCGAATAAAATTTCAAAAAATTTTCGATTTTAACGAATTAGAAAATATATATTTATTACGCTAAGATACTTTTAAATAAATATTTAAAATTCTTATTCGCAACTAGTATAATATTTCATGAAAATTGATTAATATGCAGTAAAAAATATCAAACTTTTTCAGAGTTATTATGAAGTAACCGCAGTAGACGATATATTACATTTAAATACTTAAGTTGATGAAGTAACTTTTGAAATGCTTGTGCGATCATTTTTTAGAAAAATTTATCCGCATACCGACTAAAAAGTTCGATGTTTGCAAACAAGTAAAACACTCAGGTTTCACATCAAAAAATCTGAAACAAACTTGGACGTATTCATACAAAGCTTCTGAACTAACAACAGAAGTTCAATTTTACTCAACTTATGTAATAAATTTATAGCCTATTTATACTTTTCACTTAAAAATGTACACATCATAAGTTAACAATGGTTAAACTTGTATTATCTTCTAAACTCTTTAGACTTTCTTTACATGTACGAATAAAAAATCTGAACAATCATGAAAAGAAATTTGTAAGGTACTGATTTAAATATTCTGAACAAGAAAATTTTTTTTAATATATTATACTTATAAAGAATGAACCTTTTCTTTATAAAATGAGAACTGATTATTATCTATTATAATTATTAATTATGATGATTATTAATAATTTTAGAAACATATATAAATTTTTACAATTATATTATGAAAAAGAAAATATAATATTAATAATTATTAAATAAGAATGATGAATGATTACGTGTCAATAAAACATAAGTATTTAATGTTTTATAACCACTTTTTTTATTTTATATAATATTAATTCCGAATAATTTGTGCGATTCACGATAATCTTCTCTGTATAAAAAATAACAATATCGAAAAAAATATGAAGTGTTTTTGTTAGCAGGATTTTATGGAATTCTTCATTTCAAATATATTTGTCAGTTTATTTAATCTGAATTTATTAACTTAATTCTTTGAGCTTTTAAAAAACGATGAATTTATTTAAAAAACTAAATTTTAAAAGGTTTTTCCATAATTAACGATAACGATATAAATATATTAATATATACTATTCGTTATTATTCTGTGTTTACTATGTCAATGTAACGAAAAGTACGTAATTTTAAATAATACATACGCTTAATTTCATATATATTGTAATGTGCGACGTCGATTGATTTATCAAAGCAAAGATGTAGGGAAAAAGATGATTAAAAAACGAGACAGAAACGATTCTGTTTACAAATTGTCAATAATTAAACATTTTAGCCACGGGATATATTCGTTAATTGGCTCACCGTAACTATGCCATTAATTAATATTCGCAAATTCTAACGGTTCCACATATTCTAGTGTAAAGTAAACGTAATCGTGTCGTCTATTTCATATCTCGCTGTACCAACACGCAAATTATAGTACAGCACGCGGTATAGAATTTTAGCTTAAATTTACCGAAGACGACGAATTAGCGTAGCGGTTTATTTTTCTCTCTCGATTTTCTCTTCTTATATCCTCAATTTTATTTTCACAAAAAAACAAGTTTTTGTGTATTCGTAATGCTTATACGTACCTTATTAAAATTAGAATAATAATTATAGTTATATTCTAATTTTAGCAAATACAAAAATTATGTTAATATACTAAAGTAAATTTGTGATTCGTTAAAGCGATGATACGAAAAATATATGTCTGCATGCGATGTTCATCAGAAATTTAAGCTATACATAACTAAGGAACGACTATTTACTCAAAAGTTTAGAACATAATGTGATTGCATATAATTTCTAAACTTCGAAGAAGATAAATCTCACGTTCCTGTTAATGACTTCTATGAACATTAGATTTCGTTATATTTTTTATTGTTCATTGTCTGATCCATGAAGTAAATTTTGTTCTCTCGATATCAAATACAGTCCCATTAATGAAATTAAATAGTTTGCAACAAAACTTACATACCAAATTTCAGATTAAACTAATTACATCGCTGATTTGAAACTCTTTTTTTCTCGAAATTTCTGTTAACTCTTCCCTTTTGCGCAAAATCGATCGATCTCTCTCATTTTCCAACAGTATTTTAACGAATTTTAGCGAACACTGATGAATATTCTGGTAAAGGCATCTTGTAATGACCTTTTTCGAATATACCCTAGAAGTAAACCAGTTGTCAATCATTAACAAATACATATTCGACAAAACCGCGATCCTCGAATACTTCGCTCTATAGTCGTGTCGGTAAGCGACTTTCACTGTTTATCCTAAGCTGTCGGGACCAAAGTGCAAAAGCAAGCTTCCACGGAACAATCCATTAAATAAACTAAACGCAAAAAGCGCTCCGCACACAAACCTACAAAATATATATTGTAATGTGACTTGTGGGAATGTTAATATCTGTACCAAAGATACTTCAAGGAGGAATAAAGAGTCTCGTTCAATTATATTAGTTTCAAGTAAAACATAAATTAATGCTACAAAACAGATTTGTTTCGCGTTATTTCTTTAAACTATTTTAATCGTAGCTCCTCTCATGCTCTAAATTAATACGGATGAATAAAAACAAAATTTTATGCGCAAGTTTTATTTTGAAAATTATGAACGATAAAAAATGTTGATATTTAATAGATTATATCCATTTTTTAATAAAATTATTAAATATAACTACCGAAAGGTTGATTTATGTATCCTATAAATGATATTGATGTATATAACGCATTAATAAAGAAATATATAATAAATTGATAAACTCAATGAATTTGTAATTTATTTCAGAAAAAGCTTAAAACATAAATTAAACGAGAGACTTAAATAATTACGGGATTCGTGAAAAACTATTTAATTTCTCCGTATTAGACAATAAAGAAATCTATTAAATCGAATATGTAAAAAATCATAGAACTATATGTTGTTTGCACATAAAAATATCACACATCCTAAAATATTCATACTTATTTTATTATTAAAAATTTCATAAGAATTTGTTGATACATCTATATTTAAATGATTTTATAAATAACTTTGTTCACTCATTGGTTAAAGTTCCCGATACGACTTGTAAAGTTCCTTTTTAGTTTTTAAAATGTAGATATCGAAAGTGAAGCTGTTCCATTAATTACTTTTACCCCTATAGAATTTACGTTCTTCGCTCTTTCGTTGTTTAATTTTCAAAGATAACAGTCTACATTTCAGTATTACGTTAGATAGAAAATTGAATGTATACAATTCCATTTGTTTGTATTAGACATCTTATCTTATAGTTCACGAACCGAAATAGCGCAGCGAGTTTTGGTATTTTTCGCAGGCCAATTTTCTTCGATGAATTACTAAAGATGATATTTGAGGTTACGATACGTTCGATAATAACGATAATTGAATAAGTATTCGCGTTCGACTAACGCTGGAATCACGCCATTTTTCCTAACGTTTACCGACCTTTCCTTCTTATTTTATTCGCTTCGTACGCCATTTTAATCGCTTCAATAATTGCTCTCAGCAAGGAGCTAAGTAGTTGAGGCAAGGAAGAGTGCACTGAAAACTTTACCTGCAATTCGCTAATCGAGTTTCATGCCTCGGTTCTTTTTTTATTCTCTGTCGGTAACCTCTCCACGATCTCCACGATCTCCACGATCTCCACGATCTCCACGACTCTCCACGACTCTTCATTCAATTTGCAAGAATCCTGCTTCGTTTCCTCTTGCACTATCCATTCGTTTTGGAATTAAAGAAATTTTAGCAGTGAAATAACAATACGATTAAATTTTAAATAAAAAAATGTTTAATAATAAAATATCTCCAGTATGCTTGCACCGCTGGAAAACGCTTATAGCGGTTTTGCCAACTTCCAGGTGATGTGCTATGCGTCCGGTATGCTCATAATTCGTAGCAAATTCCGTTTTTTATTCGTTGAGTTGCACATTTATTATGCACTTTCCTTTCCTGTTCGTTTCGTCGCTCTTTTTGTTCTTTTAATAGAGTTTCAAAGGATTTTAATACGAATTACCTTGAAAAAATTCAAAGAACTTATATTTGTAGATGTGTTCTGTAAAAAGAGGCATAAAGTCGTGACTTATGGCTGATCAGAATAGGTAAATGTGAGAGACTAAAGGAAAAAAGTCACGAGCTTTCAGAAGAAATGAGAAACATAGGAACTGAATGAAAATTGCTACGTGTGCTAAAGTACAGTAGGTCATCGGATAATAATTATAATGTGAATTCTAAAAAGAAATTTTTGAACCTGATTATCTAATTTTAACTTAATTTCTTTGAATCTTCCATTTGATCGACAAAAAAGTTTTAAAATATGTAGATTGGTTCAAATTTCGGTAAAAATCGATTAAAAAGTTTTTAATTACGTAGATCAATTTGAACTTTCGATAACCAAATATTACCGTTAAGAATGTTATTCGAATTATTTGATTTAAATTACTTGGGTTTTATAAGTTCTTAAAATTATTTTATTTAAGAATCTGTACTTTACAAAGGATATTGAAATTATTTTATTTAGGTCAAATGTATACCTATTCAAAAATCCTATAAAAACCATCCGCAATAAATTATAAATATTTATTATGAATTTTAATAAAAGTAATATATAATTCAAAAGGCAAATATACATGTGTATAAAAATACATATATATTTTATGAAGTTTTATAAGAAATTTATTTTATAAACAGTTATTTCACTTTAAATTCAACTTTTTATATTATATCCGTAATAGTAAATAAAAGATTCTCGAATTTTTATAAACCAAACTTACTGGTAAAGGTAATAATATCAAATATACAAAGATATCCTTTTAATTATAGAACCTTTAAAAACAATATGTATAAAAAGTAATTTATAGCTTACATTATTTATAATATTAAATATATAGTATCTGTTTTATTCGCGTAATATTTATAATACATGTATCCTTAATTATGTATACATAATTGTAATATTTGTAAAAGTTATCAGATTTACAGATTAAAAAATATGCTAAATATAATTTATTATTTAAGAAATAAGAATTTAAGAATAAGAATTAACTTTAACAAAATACGAATAACAGATCATAGATAATTATAAAAAAATATTACTACACTGAATATTTATTCCATTATAGTTTATTTCTAATCGTAGATAAATATAAATGCCAAGATCTCTAAAATAAAAAATATATATATATGCAATAAGCAAAGAAATGTAAAAAATTTTTTATTTCGAAATTCAGTATATACACTTTTTTTCATAATAAAATATACATATATTTGTACACGTTATTTACAGATTTGTAGGTACGTACATATATTCATGTATTAAAAAAAGAGAGATTATTTTATGTCTGAAAGATCATAAAACGTAACAAATAATTTTCAATAACTGCTACACTATCTAATATCGAATTTTAATTTTTAATACTACATGTATAATACGTAATCATTTACCATTTAAATTAGATTCAAAAATATAGTATTCAATGCAAATTTACATTGAGATATAATAGTTCGTACACTAATATAAGAATTCAATAAAGATTAATACATAAAAATGAATATATGCACATTGAAAGATTGTTTATAATATATATATCAATAAAATTTATAAGTATCATAAATTTTAATTATTTATGTATTTTCTTAAAAAAAAGTAGCTTCTTTTTTTTACTTATTAAAATTTGTAGCATTGATAAATTTTTAATATCGTTGGTAAAATAAACAATTTTAAATAGAAAAAGAAATAAATATCAAACTTTCCTACTAAGACAAATATTATTACTTCACGATATGAAAATTATACTGAAAGTATCGTCTATCATTGAATTCCATTCCGAATATGATTGCTGATAATATGTCAATGCTTCTTTATCATTGTTACGTGATATGAATAGAATCTTCATTTTTTACACGGCCATATTCATTTCATCTTATATCTCAATGTTGATTTTAGAAAAAATTGGTTTGAATTAATACAAGATCGTAAAAATTCTGTGGAGATATTTTTAAACAGAAACCTTCGTTACTCTCGACATTTATATTTTATACTTTTTTCTTTCTTACTTAAATATACTTTAATAGATAAAAATAAGTTAAAAATTATAAATACTTCATAATCGTATTTGATAATACCACGTTTGGTTATATTTATATTATCCGTTTATTTTTTAATTTGACAATATTTATTTTATTATTTAATGATATGCTCATGAAAATGTAATAATTTTGATATTTAAATCTATAATTTAAGTAAGATTTATTTTAGGTATAATATAAATAATAAAAATAAGTAAAAATATCATAGTTCATAAATAAGTAATTGAAAATTTTATTCCAATATTATTTTCTGCCCAGTTTAACGGTAAAATAATATTGTTAAACCGATTTCAAATTTAAATAAGTCACGCAGATAATTTAAAAAAGAATATGATGACTATATTTTTGGATAAAGATTTTCTATAATGCAGAAAAATTATTTATTTACAATAGTATATTGAGTTAACAGTTTTGAATTAATAATTTTATCAGAGGTGTACTTTTAGTTTTATTAACTGTGAATATTAGAAACGAAGCGATGCATAAATATAAGTAAAATTGTATTTATAATTTGGATGGACGTTAAGGAAGCTGTTGTTAACATAAAACGATAAGCTTATTTGGACAACAACGACACCCGTAAAGCACATATTCACTAACGAAACAAGAATTCGACAGAATCGACCGTTTGAAAAATTTTCCAGTTGAAGTGGTCCATCATGTGTCATCGTGAAAAAACCTTGGCGACGTGACCAAAATTGTTACCGATTTACGAGTACAACGAGTAGGATATGCTTCTCCCATAAATACAATACAGAATGAGCAACAGCAGCAGCAGTCATTCGATATATATCAGCTATAAATACGTATTTTATCTGGCGAGGGATTCGAAATGAAATACAGTTGTCAAGAGCTCACGGGATTACCCGTAAAAGATTTTTATCCCGTGCATTTTGCTCTACATATCTGTTTGCCTCTTTCCGTCTCTCAGTTTGCATATTTTACCGATCGTTTTCTCTCGCGAACGTATTCAGATTTCTAGTAAATTTAAGATTGACAGTAGTCTTTAATGTAAGGGATTTAAGGGAACTACTGTTCGAGCTCTAAAAAGGCGATTTTCCATTCCCTATTTCAATAAGAAATTTATCGATCCATTAAATTGTTCAAAGTAATATTTTAATTTTTTTCGCTTTTGTTACTAAAGTATAATCATAACCATTAGTTATTAAACATCTTCTCTATTCTAAATATATTTTTCTTTTATTTATTATTTGCATTGATACATATTTTTAGTGTATATATAATATATACTTTATATAAAATATATACTGTACTTTATATGATATATACTGTATACAAAAATTTAAAATTTACAATATACATTTATTTTTTTAAATTACGCAGGAAAAAGAAAACCATTAAATTCGGAACCATTCCATTACTTTAGCGATTTTCTTACAACGATTAAAATAGAAACAAATATTTATTACAGACTTTATAAATGATTACCAAAAGCAAAAAATTATGATACAAATTTATTCTTCTATTAGAAATTTTTTGCGTTCGTTTAATCTCAGGATATAAGAAAACAGTATAGATAAAAACGTGATTATATATTTTGACGTTATAATGCTAAGAAATAATTTCCATCTTAATTACATTTTCTGATCAAATAAATATAATAGAAACATTTTGAATATATTTTATTATCTTTTACTACTTTTTATAATATCGTCATAATAAAAAATTTGAATTACTATGCTAAAGACAATTTTATATATAACAAAAAGTATTATTACTAAGAAAAGCCAATAAAAGTATGTAATATTCAAATTTTATGTTTCAAAAAGTATATAAAATGTGAAAATAAACTTAGTTGTGAGTATATAAATGTCACATTATAAATCTACTTAAATTTACAAGTCGATTTAGTTATTTGTAAAAAAATTAATTCCGATTCAAGAGACATAAATAGTCGAAACTTTTAAAGTTATTCGTTGAATAATTGTTACAGAAGATTAATATCAACAATTTTCTTATGGAAAACAAATGAGAATTGTATTAAATTTTCTATAAAAATAAAAAATTGTTTATATAACTCTTAACATTTAAAATATTTAATTATACATAGAATCGATGAATATTAAAATAATATAATAAAATTTGACAAAAGGAAAAATACACGGTAAATTTATTATTTAACTCCAATCATATTTATTCAAAAAAATCTAAATTTTATGACCAATTATTTATAATAACTGATTTGGATGATGCATACGAACAGTCATAAATTATAAATATTAAAATCAATCATATTAATATCACATTTTTATAAGGTGTAATTTTGCATAGTAATAGTAATAAATGAAGTAGATTTTAAATTATAAAATAAAATTAACATCAACTAGTCTGTATAATGATATCTTTACATTATTGCTATAAAGTTTACCGATTATATTCTGTAATTTGGAGATTTATTGTAGTGCGATTAAAAATATCGTAGAATAATAATATTATATTCTATCATTTGATGGAAAACTCGCTGAACTTAGTATCACTTGATATTATATAGACTTAAAGTAGTCTAACCGTCTAAATTTCATAAGCAGTTTTAAACAGTTACAACTTTAAGCTGCAACAATACGTGTAATAAAACGAACATAGAAAAGATAAGAGTATTATATCATTGTAAAGTTACGTATCGATAAAATATAAATCGCATTATATAACAACAGACAACAAACTTACCCCTAATTAAGATGTTATAAACTTTCTATTTATAGTGAATCTGTCAATACTATTCACTTCTAAAAATTCTTATTTTCTTATAATTTTCATTAATAATAAGTTTAATAAAAAAATAATTTATTACATTTAATAATACATTATCTATATAATATCAAATATTAATACTGAATTTAATTAATTTCGCAATGGTGAATACATCGACAATTTTTCTAAAAGTTTTCCAGTTATAATTTTACTAAAGACATTACAATTATTAACTCTACTAATCATCTTTCTTTTAAAATAATTAAATAATAAAAGTTGATGTACGGATAATCTAAAGATTTGCAGTTAATTTAAATAATTTGAAATAAAAATTAGAAATTAAGATAACTAATTACATAAAAAAAGTAATTCATCGTAATCAATAAAAAACAAACAAACGCAAATGGTTATGTTCCTTTGTTGGAGTATTTGATACTTCTACCGACTCCTGGGTAAAGATACGACTCGGTGAGATTAAATCCACTCTTAAAAGGATGAATTGACGTTTTTGACTAGACAGTACCTACGTCGTCTTCTTATTATCGAAAAAGGATGAATTGTATATTTTGCTGATCTTGTCGAGGAGGTGGTAATGTTCCATTTTACTTCCATTTCACTATTTTTCTTCCTCTTTTCCACTTGCATTTGATGCGTCTCATTTTAACGCTTACAATAAAACTAGAGCACACCAATCGAGCTTTTTTTCCTGCATAGTAGTTTATACATGCATGTATCTGTACAAGTAGACACGAATGAGGCGAAGGAGAAATAAATATGGACTAAGGTATAGTTATACATCGCTGACATATATTGAATTATATATACATATGTATACTTAAAGAAAATAGCAATTATACTTTACCTAAAAATAATTAATCGAAGACTAGGATAATACATGGAATTAACATAACAAATTTCAAACTTTCACTATTTACATCAATTATTTTATTAGAAATATCGCATAACCAATTTGAAATATAATGAATAAATATAGTTTTTATCAGAGAAATAAATGTAACTTTTATTCATAAATAATTATTCAATTACTCTTCTATTAAAATTTAGTGTATTCTAAAAAGATAAAATAATGAAAAATGTAACAAATTGTCTTTATGGCGGTGAGTATTACTAAATTTTGATACTAATAGAAATAAATGTTATACATTATTTTGTAACTCAACATCTTAAATTATTAAATGATTAAATGATATATATATATAAATATGCTTTAGATAAATAAGGTTATTTTATTTATGTACGAAATATCCTAAATCTAGTTTGAAGAAGTATGTAATTGATAAATGTGAATATAAATTAAAGCACTTTCCATTTTATGATTTCTAATATAGTATTGATTTGATTAAAAACATAATATTTAAATAAATATTTAAACATTGTTAAATCATCGACATACCGTAAGTAATTTATAATTATAAATAAAATAGAAATATGATAATTAAGTTTATATAATATTAAATCATCATAATAAATCTTTGAGAAACCTGATCTATATATATGATATATACGTATATTTATACAATTACTTGTATAATTAATTATATTTATTTTTAATAACCAAGAAAATTATACTAAAAGAAAAAATTTCGTAGTAAAATGAATGAATTTATTTCTTAAATATTTATGTAAAAATAAGTATATTTTAAAGTTATCTTCAATTTTCAAATTAATATTAATTACAAAAATATATATTTTTCCATCTAAATAAAATATTGTAAAATGTTATCTAAACTTTAATTTCTACAGCCAATTTACATACATAAAATTAATAACTAAAAGTTTTGTAACATAGATTTTGTACGATATTCCTTGCATTTCAAATTACTACGTTAAGTACAATACGCTAACTTAAATTTATTACATTAATTTCAAGCGATTAATTTAACCGCAGACAAATGATAACAAAAAACGTATTTAAAAATTTATTAGTAACGAAGAGATGGTTATATAATTAAATAAATGTTTTAAAAATTTATATTACCATTTAATTCCAACTCGATTCGTTACATTTTAATAGTATATAAATTTAAGCTGATTGCTTCTTTTGATCTTATATTATACGCCGCTAATTTGATAGGTCCACTCGCATATTCACAGCTTCACCTACGAGCTTTATAGAGGAGATATATTTTTTATGACACCTCCGTAGCATTTTTCGTAGGGTTCCCAAGCGACTCACTTCCACGTGATATTACTCACGATCGCAGCTTCGCACCTACGTGTGACACCTTCAACGAGTATTGGTTTAGCACTATGACGCTACGAATTGCACTCTTATATGGCTATGGCGTAACTGCCCGTAACTGTAACAATAACTATAGAACGTAGGATGAAACGCCAGAGGTCGGAAAGTTTCTCTTCTCTCTGGACTCGGATACATATATCCGGATCTGCATATACGGATATATGGATTTATATATTAAACAGGTAAGATCGTTCAACCAAAAGTGCACCGATCAACGATAAAAGTACCCATCGTCTTACATCGGAGAATACATATTGTAAGATTGATCGACGGATAGAGAGAAAGAAAAGATTATTACATAAGGGGATCATGTAAAAGAAAACAATAATTGCAAAAGTTTGGACTACTTTGATAAGTTTAGGAACAACTTTAGAGATTTTTAATTATTTTAATGTTAATCAGATGTATAGTATGTCAAAGAGAAAATATGTTCGCTATAAATATATTTTGTACGTGGTGTGTATACTTTTTTAAAAAATAAGTAAATTCCGGTATTAGAAAATCGCTTCCTCCATTTATTTTTATTATTACTTATTATAATAATCTTCCCAATAAATTCTAAAATGTTATTTTTATTCGCGAACATAAGAAAATGCTATTATTTGTTAAACTCTACATGTGTAAAAGCAACTTTGTTTGATTTACAGCTATAAAATAAACATTTATGAAAGATAAAAAATCAATTTCAAGTTATTTTAGAATTTGATTATTGCTTATCGTAGCCGTAATTTCTAGGTTTTAAAAATTCTAATCTATATAGAAATATACAATAAAATTGATTCGAGGCAATTTAGAGATGAAAACATAAAATTGAAGCGGATTTATTTAAAATATTTTAAACAATATTTTTTCTTGAATTCGATAACTGTTGATATATTATTGATAATAAACAATAACATATGTAACTTTTGATGTTTTTTGTATAAATATTAATGTAGATATTTTTACAATACTTTTATTATATAAATATCGAGTTATTCAAATTTTGAGAGAATCTAATTTTAAAAATATGTGTCCGAATATTCTGGTTTTGAATAAGTAATTTCACAACTTTTTATCAGTAATATAAAATATTTTATTAAATTAAAACTTTGTCCAAAGCATTTTTATACAAGTATTTTTATATATTTAAATAAAATATTTGAAAATTTTTGCTAATTTTGCAGCGTTATAAATAAATTATAGAGTGGAAATAAATAATGTAAAGAATCATAAGAGAAATGTCTACCTGATATAAATTTATCGTAACAACAAATTTAACAGAATACAGTTATATCGATGTATTATATTATATTACGATACAAATCATTTAACATTGCCTTTAATAATATGTTCCATATTCACTTTTGTAATTTATTTAAAATATTAAAAATGTAACGATTGAAAAAATATACCTCGATAAAAACTACTCTAATATAATTTTATTTTAATGGTTGATGACATCTTTCATTTACTAATTTTTGTAATCGGTGTTTATTTTTTTAACGATTATTTCACATCTAAATCCGAGGAACTTACCGAACGAATCATATATATCAATAATATTATAAAAATGTATATTACAAAACGGTTTTAATTTCCGAAAACTTTGATATTACAATACTATTTCAAATTTAATTTGAATAATTCATCAGAACTAAATTCAATCGAAATACTAATAAATCTGATCCAATGATACAACATCAATTTATAAGAATTAAATAAGAATTTGTCAAAAGAAAAATAAGAATCGTTGCTTATGCATTAGACAATAATTTACATTAATTATGATCATAAAAAACAGTTCGGTATTCAAACGAACTAAAAGAAACAATCTAAAAAAAAATAATAAATATGAAAAACGGAAAATAGGCTTCTTCTAAACATAGGCAAATACCAGCTACATTTGAAGAAATGTATTTCTTTCCTTTTCGCAACATTCGGAAATACTTTCGACTATTTATGCGAGAGCCAAAGATGCTCGTATTATGTATCCCGCCAGCCATTAAATCCTCGACTCCGCTCAGCTTTCCATTGTTTACTCGCGTCTCTCTTCTTCTCGCTTCGTTCCAGATCCTTATCCTCTCGAGCATCTCCAGACTCGCAGCGATGCTCCACGTTGGTAACGACCTCGTTTCGCGGTGCTTCCCGATCCCAATGCGCTAAAACAAGAACGCGATCATTCATCGTTATTCGGAGGGGTGTTAAGAAGGCGACGAGTGCATTCGAGGGGGCGGATCAACGATCCAAAACTTTCATTGTTAGAGATAGAATTGGACACGCGTATCTCCGACGGTGTCAAGGATTTTTCCGCTCGAACTTGCTTTTTTCGGGAGGAGTTTCTTTCGAGATAGTCTTCGAGTCAAGCTCAAGTGGAATTAGGAAGTAGGCTTGTCGAAATTTGGAAAGCTTTACTCGTCGTCAGTTTCCCTTTTCTAGATACACATCGAATATTTAGAGACACATCCTTTTATCGTTTCAACTTCACGATTTACTCGATGAATAATACGATCGTTTAATCTTTCCTAAAGATTCGAGATTCGCTACTTTATTTTATTAATTTATGAATAACCAATTAAAAGAAACATTATACGTATATATAAATTATTATATAATTTCAAATTCGAGATATATACGACTGAATCATTGATTCGGTTTAGTTACTTTGTGATAGAAGAATCTTCTAGAAACTAAGTTTCTTTTATTCACTATTTTCAAGATATAGTTTCTAGTCGTATTTATAGAATATTATAATTTTCAAGATATTTATAAAAATATCACAAAAGACAAACTTGATACTGATAAAATGAATTATATTTGAGTTATATAACAAATAATTTAATAAAACTTCTATACTGCATTTTCGTATGTCGTAAATTACGTTTAAATATCGCTGTAGAAAATCAAAATTGAACTAATAATTTGATTACGTGAGAAAAAAAGAAATCTTAATCTTTGCGAACCAATATCTTGTAATCGTCAAAGCAGTTCTCAGCGGAAATTTGTTTATGCTCAAATTGCTCAGTTTCCAAGTATTTCTATGTCACTCGAAGCATTTTTCCAGAAAATTGAGTCTTTGCAATTTTCGTGGCCAATTTCTTCTTGTCGTCCTCCGATCACTGAGCTGTTCAAAAAATCAATGGAACCACAGCTAATCACGAGTAGTAAGACACAATGTATAGTCAAACAAAGTTGGATTGAGAAACAAGAGGAAGAAATAAAGTAAGACAAAGAAATTAGCGAAAGAAAACTCAGGTTGTTGATACTTTTAAGCAAAAAAAACTTTCACATTTTTACTTGGGAATTAAAACTGAACGTATAATAGAAATTAAATCCATAAATAAAATTTATTCCTTAGATAGAATTTTAATTCAAATTGTAAAAAATGATTTTTAAAACTGTTATTTGAATATTATTAATTGAATTAAAGTTTCAACTGTAAACTACATGTATTTATTTAGAAAAAAACAAGGTTAGTATATTATTAAGTGCTTGTATTCAAAATTTTCAAAAATATTTAATATTTTTAAATTCAGAGATTTCTATGTTTCATTTCCACTTTATTTTTAAGAATATAGCCTTTTATTTTAAATGATTCACTAATAGTTATTTTAACAACTTATTTCGTGTCTTTTTCTCAATAAAATTATGATAGTACAATAAAATTTATAGTGATCAAAAAAATCTCTGATTTTGATATTTGTAACATTTAGCTATCGTAATATGTGATCGATTTTTGCACATTTTATTTGTTTTACGTTTTTAGACATTTTTATTTTATTAGTTTATGCTTTATATACGACTAATAAAAATAAAAATTATATCGTTAATAAAACTGAATAAAATACTTTGAAAATGTACCATTAAATAGTAAAAAATGTTTTCTATACATTAGATTTCTTCTTAACTTTATCATATTTTTTGTATTCTATCACCTTATTATAATATATATAGTATTATTTTTTCGAGAATAACATTTTTAAGTAGAATAATGAATTGATTTATTTATATAATATATCATTCCATATTTTCGTACGTAAGTGCTAAGTTATTAAATTTTTTCGTAATCAGCACAAATTCTCAAATGTATACATATGTTTAATTATATTTAATGATTTGATAAACTATCAAATTAAATTATTAAATGATTTCAATTTTTTTATTAACGTGTAAACAATTTATTTCAAGTTACATTTAAAAAAAAAATATATATGCATCTAATTTAATCAAAGACATGCATTAAATTATAGCATTAACAATTAAAAAATATCAGAAAATCCGAGATTATATATAATTTATCTATAAAATAAGAAGTATTGTATAAAATGAAATATTCCTGATTATATCACAAATACACATACTACAATAATTAATCAAATATATGACATACAATTCATAGCTATTCGTGCAAATTTAGTAGTTAAATGTAAGAGAAAGTATATATATCAAATTTTTTATCGAATACAGAGTTCGAATATTTGCTAGTATGTCAAACATGTAAGCCCTTGTATAAAAAATATGTTAACATCGAAAGCATTAATTTTTTATATTCACAATTCTATTCACATTTCTAATCAAATTGAAATTTTATTATAAAAAAGATGTTTTTGTTTTATACCGTAAGTTTTATAATCTAAACAAATATAGATTGTAATTATAAAAAAATTGATATATTTTATATTTACACTACATATACGTATGTATCTATGTATTTTGATATATATATATGTATATGTTTTGGGGCCTAAGAATGTAAAAAGAAACAGGAATAAAAAGCTGTTACAAAATTTGAAGTAGCCATCTAAGAATCGCAAGAATTGAAATATACGTATATAAAGTTCTCATTTAAAGGTAGGATAGACGATTGTACCGCCTCAGTTCCCGCAAGCTGTTTACTCACCGAACCGAGAACATCGACCTCCACGGACGCGAACTTTTTTCTCTCGGTATGCGCTTTTCCGAGAAAGTAAAGTCTGTCACGCATAAAGCATCCGAGCGTCCTGCTAAAGTATCGAGCACCGGGGTGCGATGGCCAAGGTTTGGCGGGCATCCAAAACTTCGCCGCGTTAACGGTCAGATAACTTAGCCGTGTATTCCATCCGAGCCACAACACACGTGCGGTGATGTTCGGAAGCAGGAGAGACGCGCCATACTCACTCTACTCACTCGTACACGGGTTTGTCGAAACGCTCTAGATAAAGAGGCTGCGGAAGATAAACAAACTGAGTGGGTGGGTAATGGATTGTAAGGACGCGGAAGGAGAAGGGAATTTGCGTTTTGAGACGACGAGTACAAGCCGAACTTTTGGCTTTATCAAGCGAATTGTTCAGCTATGCGTGAGTAAGCTGGAGAACTTATGGCTCAATCGCATCTAAAAATTAAAGTAGCATATAATTTTCGACGCTTCTACGGACGCAGGTTTACATTTCTACGTTTTGCGTAATAAGATATTTTCCTACGTTTTTTCAATTCGTCAATTCTTTATTCGAAAATTCTAAAAGCCAACTGTACGTAAAAGACAAAATATCGATAATAAAAAATTTGTTAGTAGCGCGAATACGCGTAACATATTAAATAGATTTTGATACATTTGATACAAATAGATTACGTTAGTATTTTTTTATAATTAGGTGGATATTGTATCATAATGAATATCTAGAATAATGTATCTTCGAAATATGTTTAATATTCTGCTTATACTGTAAATAACATTTGCGTAATTCTTTCTACGTACATTTTTTTTTAAATTTCGAAATGCTCTGAGAAATACGCGCGTAGCTGCGATACTATTGAATATTAATATGCACGAATCAGTGATAAGATATCGATCTATTAATAGTAATTAATTAAAAGTCGTATGGCAATTGTAAAACGTGATGTATAATTTATATACTATGTATATATACCATACATAATATGTAATAAATAAATAAAGCGTATACAACTGAAAAAGAAAAACATTGTCACAAAAAGATAAAGAAGTAGAACTAAAAATTGGAATAGGAAAAAATAAAAACAAAGCAATAATATAATAAAAAATAGTGGAACGAGAAAAATAGAATAGAAGATTCAGTAACATAAAATAAATGACGTTAGGTTATAAAACAGAATAAGGCAGATAAGAAAATAGAGAGGCAAATAATGGGTGTAAATAGAGATATAAATCAATATAAAACATACAAAAATACGTATGTTGATTTTATTTTTCACGAGGAATGTGAAAGATAGATTATTGTTGATTTATTCGGAAATATGTAAATATTGACATATTAGCAATATCTATTATAGTGACGAAAATTATAATTTTCTTCTATATTGTTAGAATAATTGTTTCTTTTAAACGTTTTTTTAATTTATTAATATATTTTCATCGTATATATTACATAAAAATTGTAATCGTGCAAATTTATGTAAATTTCTTTTATATTATTAAGTTTAGGTTACTGCATCGTTAATAAAATACAATTCATTTACTCGTATTTAATATAAATTAATATAAATCAATAATAAATCTAAGAAATTTATATATAAAATAAGAATTACTAATAAAAATACACGAATAGTATGTAAAATATAAAATAAACACATCGATCATATATTTTTATACAATTGTACTAGTTTTTTTAAACAAGTAGATATTTATATACGTGTCACATATATTTATATAAATATATTATATACGCATATATATGTATAAAAAGAAAATTTATTTCATATACAAAACAGCAATAATAGAAAAATATTATCTGGGTTATTTGATCAAATCAGATCAAACTATTTATGCAATTTTTTGTTTAATCGTGTGAAATAAAAAAATATGGTTTAGAAATAAAATACTATAAATTAATTATAATTCGTATTTTCAATCTGGCTAATCTATTCTTAGCTAATTTATTACACAACGATCCGAGATAATGTTCGTTTTTTGTATCCGAATCTAGCACAGAAAAAGACCACATTATTACTTATGTTTGAACTAAATTCATTGAATTTCTTATTCTACCCATATTTCGCCACTTCTTTTATTATATTCTGTACCTCAAATTTATTCGAAAAATTAAAAGCTACTTAACCATTATAAATGCAAGTAATAAATTGGTACACTCGAAAGAAGTAAGATAATCATTTATAGATATCTGGTTGATATATTTCATTACATATTTTTATACATTGGGTCCATAAACAATGTCTAAAAATATAACTGAATTTTTAATAAAGAAATATTTTATTAAATATACGCTGAAGATTTATAAATTTAAATTAAGCTTTGAGTTTTGTATAATAAAATTTTATCTCAAAAAAAAGTTTGATTTTTCATTTAAAATAATATATAAACGAACGATCACTTTTTCTCGTGATTAGAAATGAAAAGAATAATTGAAAATCGATAAAATACCTTTCAATATAATACAATATTCGATCGAAAAGATTATTGAACGTAGAAAAGGAAGTATTAAAAAATAATAAATTTAATTATGAAATATTTCGAAACAGTTTCTAATTAACAAAAAATGATCTTGTTATCGGTTGAATTAAATTTTCCACGTAAAAGAAGAGAAATAAAAAAAGTTACGCGACAAAATTAATTAATAAATACCGAGATGCCATTTATACTTCGGTAATGATTTTGAAAATTTAATTGTCGAATGTTAGAAATGCACGAGTAGGGAAAGAATATTCCAATCGAAACCTTATCTTATTCATATTTTTCTGAAATAAAACATCTATCGAAGGATCCCTGGTATCTAAAATCCCTGGTATAATAAATAAAGAAATAAATTAAAAAATCGATCACGGAAACGGCTAAAGTATAAAACTTTAATTTCGTCTAAAAGGTATTCTACGCGTTCGAAAAACTTTCGATGATTAAATTGTATAATTTAATTCTCCTTCTCTCCTGCAAGCAAATCAGACAACAGCGCAGACTACGAAGCGATAAACGCAACGTCCCATTTAATAATTAAACATCCAACGCATCAACGGATCGCAACAGTCGCGAGACTAGAAAAGCCGTCTCGAACAATTCTCGAAATCGGACTAACTCGTAAACACGCCTTTCCACACCGTAAAGTAGCTCTCGGTATCGCGGTTTAGCCCACTCCGTGCACACCAACCCCCCCGGTCGGATTGTAGACGCGTGCGAGAGACGCGGAGATGGTGATAGCGAGATGGAATGCCTCGAGCGCAGGTCACAGCTTCCGGTGAATGGATACGCGTTCGCGGACGAGAATCGGCGAGAGAGAGAGAGAGAGAGAGAGAGTAGAGTAGAGGAGCATCCGAAAAGTGCTGGGCTCGATCGGTGGACGAATACCTCTCGGATATCAACGAGTGCACACGCGCGCGTGCGCGTTAACCAGGAAGTAATACGCGCGAGAATTGCAGAGGTGCGTTTACGTTTCTATGCATGCCGAGACGTAAACATGCCGCTGTTTGCTATTCTCGTTTAAATTCGATGCGTCGACGAATACCAAGGAAACAAACCGAATGGAATAAGCAGATTATAAATATATATATATAACCGTTAGAAATTAAATTGGTTGAACGCTTCGAGAATGCATCGATTTTTATCAATTTTTTTTACGTCCTCCTTCCGATTCGGTTGACGCGTACGCGTAATTAGATTATACGCGAACGCTCGTTGCAAATTTCAACAACGGACGGCTTCGGAACGAATCGGTAGCAATTTTCCTTGGAATCGCGAGAAAGTTCAGTTAACGTTTTTGAGTTCTCGTATCGAATTTAGTAGGAAAATTTAATTATATCCATCTTTGAACTCGCGTTCAAAGTGGGCTCGGCTCGAGCGATCCTCCAGGAAAATCAGTGTCAAAGGGATATTTACGAAGGAACAGACTCCGATCCGATAAGCGACGTGCACACACAGCTGTCGATACACGGAGCGGTACGGAGGTCGGCCACTGGTGCACGCGTACATAAACACGCGATTGGTCCTCTCGTGGGGGCGCACGCGTGTCACGTCGGGGTGGCGTTGGGGTGGCGCAGGGGTCGCTCATACCCCTCCTTCGACGCGGCGAATCCGTAGCGTCAGCGGTAACGTCGCTTTACTACTTGTCTTTGGTTATAGCGGCGGTGCAAGTTATTACGAGCTTGCCGATAACGGCTGGAGCACCTTAACGAGCTTTGCGCCGTGTGCAATGAGCAGTCGGTGGCGATGTGCGTGGCTCCGCGTTGCCGCCGTTTCCTGCTCCGTGAATGCAAATAGTTTATTTGACTTATTGGAGTACGGATGGGAGAGAATGGCCGGAAGCTATTCCTAGAAATGAGACCCACCGTTCGTCTGGGATTTAACGGGAACGCGATGCGACTGCGATCCGACTGCGATCCGACTGCGATCCGACTGCGATCCGACTGCGATGCGAACGCGATGCGCGACGTGGCCTCTTTGACCTTATCTCCGATTTTCCTGAAACGTCCAATTGCGAGAATCAGGGTTTAAATTAGATAGTTCTCTCCTTCCCTTGGTGTGCGCGTATCCACGCAAAATACTTGATTCGTTTTGAGTAATTACTCGAGTTACGTGGCAAGGAGGTAGATTCGATTACAAGTTACCGTATTCTTCGAGAAGTATGGAGGGAATGCCAAATATTATCTCGAGTATAGTAATGATTGGAATTCATGGTGATCGGTACGAAAGAGCGATGTATAATTTTTTATTTGGAATGTTTCGCGCGTATTTCGTTTGGAAAAGATATTAGAATTTATATATAAATTCTATTATAAAATTACTCTCTCGATTAAAACTGAAAACGAGTTGTAAGTAAATACTTTTTATCGTTGGTATAAGAAGATTTGAAATTTTTCATTTTAAAATACCATTTACGATCACAAGAAACAATTTCTACTTGATAACGATAAAGTTTTCGTTCGGTCTGGACACCGAATTTTTATTTTATGTATTTAATAACGAATAAGATCAAAATTTTTACTGCTTCCCGATAATGCATCGATACATAACTTGAATGTAAGCTTAAATTATAACCACTAAACTATATAGAAATCATTTCCTATGTTCCAATACGTTAATCGTCTTGAATCGAATTTTATTGATAACAAAAATCAAATATCGTAAAATAAGTTTATAAATATGCTCCGCGAATAAGGATAAATTTTACCTTTGTTCCTATGTACATAGTTGAGATAATTTTAAAATAATATTCACGTTTTATAAATTATATTAGTTTTAGTATTATTTACGTTATAATTTTTTTCATTAAAAGTTCATTTTTAATTAGAGAATATATATTGTTAGCTGACTTTTTTATCAAATATCTTTATATTTAAAATAATTTTTATAAAAGGTAAATTTAATTTAAAAATTTTGAATAAAATAATACATTTCCTGAAAAGAATGTATATTTATTTTTATAGATAACATTCTACGAACTGTGCATCAGAATTTCGAAAAAATATTAGACGTTATTAAAAAATTAAATTCTTACAGATAAGAATAAATGTGATAAAGTTTTGTGATAGAAATATTAAAAAATATTTTTCAAATTGTAATATAGTAAAAAATATGAAAGAATAAAAAAATTTAGAAAACTTGCAACCTGAAATTTACGCATAAAAATCTATGAGATTGATAATATAGGAATCATAAATTTTGCACTAAATATTTAACAGATATCATGTAATTAATTTTAATTAAAAAGTTACTTTTTAATACGATGCATAAAATTTTATATTGGTATATATATCAATTATTAAAACTGTTGCTATTATAATTTTTAACTGATAAAATTCAATAAAAAGGAAATAAATTTCTTTCATTCGTTTAAGTTTTTTAAAATATTCAGTATTATAAAATATTAATAAATATTTTCAATTGTACAAAGATAACTTATATGTTTAAAATTTTGTAAATTTTTGAATAAAATAAATCATAAGATTTATGGTATTACTTTTCAAATTCAGATTATCGATATTTTTACATGCGTTTTTAATTTTATTTGCAAAAATTTCTGTAATTTAAGGTGGTTAAAATTTTTTATAGAATTCAAAATCTCTGATATGTACGATTTTACGAAATATGAAAATTTTGATTTATCTAAATGTAGTAAATATATCAGCAAAAATGTTGAATTTGAAATTCGAAAATTTATATGAATACTGCGAACGTTTGTAACTATGCACATATATTTTCTTTACATAGATTTGCTATAAGGTAGTATGACAATAAGAATGAGAGAATGAAAGATATATAGATAGAGAGAGAGGGGGGATGGAAATAAGAAAATTAAAAAAGACGAATGCTCAGCTGTTTACGTAAATATTTAAGATACGAGATTATAACATAATTTGTCGCCCACTTTTCAAATCTTTAATTATCTTTAACGAGTTAAATATGTTCAAAAAGAACATTAACAGTCAGTTTTTGACATTATTCTGTTTTAATATTCTACTATATTTTTTTTTTACTATTAGTACAGTTATAAATAAATTTATTTATAAAAATCATAGACATTACAATTGTAATATCGATTAACAATTAACAGAAATAAATAAAATCTAGATGTTGGAATTCTATTATTGCTATTAAAAATGCTTTGAATAATTTTTAATAGTTATATTTTATATTAAAGTTTAATTTTTTTTTTAATAAAGAGAAAGATACTATGCATAAAATATTTATAAAGCTAAGCAAATATAAAATGTGAATATTGATATATTTTTACATATATAGATTTAAAATAATAATAATTAATTATTAATTAATTTGTTATAGTTATTACATTTTGTAAATAAATATCTTGTCAATTTTTTTTAATGACCAATAAGAAATATTTTCAATATTATTTATACACTTAAAAAAATCTTATTTTTAACCAGCATTTAAAAAAAATCAAATAATATATTTCTACAGTTTTACTATAATTTATGACTTTTTATAACCATAAGTAACCGTTAAAATTTTATAATCAATTTGAATTAACGATAATAATTGTGATACCATCGTTATATCTAATATTTTATTTAACTTTTGGACACATGTAATGCAATTAAAATTAATAAAAATGAGGTAAAGCTGAAAAGACACTTACAATAGACATAATTTAATATTTTCCTAAATTATTTGCACAAAATAATTTTAATCGCGAACTATTATTTCATAATATGAAAATAATAGAATGAATGCTAATTAAGTAACTGTAAGCTGTTTTATATTTTGTATTACACTTATTGTAAACAGCAGTCACTTATATCTCAGCTAGTACACATTGAAATTCCATTTGTATTTTTACGTCGTCCAAAATAAATCAATTTTCACAGCCTAATATTTATCCATAATCGGTTTATTTGCAATCCAAACGGTATTTGTGATACACAATCTCTACTCCGAAAGTATTTCACGCAAAAGCAGTTAGCGGAAACGCTTTTGAGAAAACTCAGGAGCGTATCGAGCGGCAACGTTCTATAAAAACAAACGGTGATCGTAAAGTCCTTATAGCCACGCTTATTCGACCACAGGCCAAAGCTTTTTCGAGCAAAAATTCCTAGCCCCTGAGATACATTCAGCAAATATGATCGAAATCCCACGCGTACATGCATAAAACGCGAAAACGCTTTAACGGATCTATGAATAAGGTTTCGTTAAAATGTTCGAGGATCTTGCTGTATTTTAACACAACTTTTGTCGCTTAGATGAATTCTCTAAAACTTTTTTCAAATTGAGAATTTTACTTAAAACCAAATAATGAGCCAAATTTTCATATAAAATACTTTTCCAACTTTTCACTTTACTTCTTCTTTGTACCTTCATTTTTTTTAATTTATAAAATAAGTACATGGTCTTATTATATTTCATTTTAGGTATCTTTTTTAACTTTTATCTAATTTTATATAATGGCTGATCTTATATAAATTTGAAATATCTTCCAATCTTGGATAACTATAATGAAATATAAGCATATTACAAAATTTGTATGTGTAACAGTGATATTAAATCGTTCGAGATTATCGGTTGAAAACCAATATAAGGATTATTCTGAATTAGCAAATTATCATTTAATGTATCACTTCCAAGCTTATTATTCGAAGAAAGGATAAATATAAATATTCTTCTTATGTATATTTTAAGTTTCTGAATATGATGATCTAGAAATTTTTTATCGAACTTCATATTTCTTATACAAAATAGTTTACTGAAAAATTAACAAATTGGAACATATATAACTTTTAAATAAATGGAATTTTTAGTATTAAGTATAAATAATTGCTATTGAAACTTTACTTTTAGTATTTTCAATATTCATAAAATATATATAAATCATAAAAATCTTTTATGATCACAAAAAATGCTTTGATATTCGTTGAATTTTATTATAGAAATACAATAATAATATTACCATCGAATAATTGAAACGTTTATTCCATAATTTTTAATTTAAATAATCTGTAATTTATCTTTGATACATTATATGAAGAATCAACGAAATTATAATGAAAATAAAATTTAGTAATTACATTAGAAAATTATCATTGAATATTGCACGAATTATAAATCAAAGATATGCCAAAATGATTCAAATTGTTTTCGGTTCAACTATTTACCGTAAAATTTATCTAAAATTCTAATTTGTATTTATTATATTTTTCCTTTGAATAACCATAGACCAAAATAAATTGAAAACTATAAATATTTTTAATATAAATTTATAAATTTTTTAACTTCTTATTCCTTTCTGTCACTAATAAGAGAATATAGTCTTATTCACAAATTGACTTTACGGACTATTTGAAGTCTCACGGTTATAAAAAGAAAAAATAAATGATAATAATCCGATCATAAAAAGTTAAAAGTCATCGCAGTATAATAATTAGTATCTAAATCATATTACATTCAAAAATATGTTTACCTATTGTACCCATTAAAATATAATTGCATCATTTCTCTTCTATTTAAGCTCATGTAAAATTAACCAGAGAATATGAATCTATTATTACTTGAAATTAATTAGAATTTCTAAATTTATTCATGCTTATACACGACTCAAATATAATATTTGTTACCGATAAAAATTACACAATGAATTTGTGGTTCGTGTAAGTTCAGTGAGCTGTAGAAAAGAATATTTAAAATTAACGTTGGTTAGGATTAAAGTTATCTTACATTCAAATTTACGGAAAGTTAACCGAATTATTGTAATATCAAGAAATTATAAACTTCATAAACATGCATTTAAAAGATTTTTTCTTCTTCGATCTTATAGAAAAACTTTTAAGGAAAAAATTCCTGCTAAGCTTTATTTTTTCACATACATTATATTAAATAAATACCGCTTTAACGCATTTCGTTTAACCTGTAAGTAATTATAGATTCTTTTTTCCACGGTTAAAATTTTATTTGTAGCAATATTATTTGAAAGATACTTATACTTTTAAATTATATTAAACGAATATTTAATTAGTAAATAAATATTTTTTACATCTTTATTAATTGCAAGTAATAGCTTTAGCAAAATTTTAAATATATTTGCTACGATAGACGAACTGTTTTATCTACCGATTTCGTTCGCTAATTAAAAATCTAATGCCTTCGATGCTATTTGAAACTAATTATACAACTTAAATTTTAAAGAAATATAGGTATAAAAAACCATTAAAAGTTCGTTATTTTAACGGTAAAGCTGGTCACATTATTCACCGCGATACGAATATTTGCGAATAAACTTTACTTTACGATAGATAAATAAGCAAAAAAAATCTGTTTTATATAACGGGAAGCTGAAAAAGTTAAATGTTATATAAGTTTATATTCATTAATACCGTACTAGATGGATAATATAGATATAGAGTTTCAGGAATCAATATGAAATACCAGAAGTCTAAAATATTCCTGTCGTTAAATACTGAAAAATTGCGTTTCACGGTTCGGTCGTATCCGTCGATTAAGAATATTGCAGAAAAAAGTAACATAAACGCAGTGTCGCATTCGTCACTGTTTCACGAAAGCATTCAACGTAAAATTCTTCGACATCCATCAAGTTAGAGTTCAATAAAAGTTGGAGTAGCAAACTCGAACGATATAGTCGCAATAGAACAAAAGTACCGGTAAATTGCAATATCTACTTCCGTCTGCGACTTTAAATCAAAGTAAAATTTTTTATCAATATATCTCGATTGAAATGAAAATTTCAAATTTCTAATGCAAAAAGTGAGTGGTTGGTAGGTTGGTAGTTTCGTAGCTTCGTAGCTTCGTAGCTTTGTAGCTTCTTTCGCACAGATCGTCGAAAATAACTCTTGCTTTTACGCTACGTGGGCAGATATACTCATGTATAATTTTATACTCGGAGGTGTATTAATCGACTTTCCAAACATTCGTATACAAGCGTTGGGTAAAAAAAAAAGTCCGGTGAAAAGTTTGAATGGAAAGTAAACGACACTTTTCTCCTTTACCCAACTGTATTATATAAACGTCGAAACTTTAATGAAAGCAAGCTTTGAAATTTTAATCCATCCGTGGAGTCATCTATCCGAAACAAGTTTCCCCGAACCTCTAAATATTCAATGTACACGAGAACGTGCCTATGTCAATCTGTATGTACATGATATAATATGATTCTATTCATAGTATACGTGCCACTAAATGTATCTATTAATTTCCTTAAATCTTATACCAGTATTCACGCGAGTGTACAGATGTATACTTGGCCAATTGTCTAGATATTTCTAGACTAGTTCCTCGCTCGAGTACAGTTGTCTCGGTTACCGTCCCTTTCGAGCCGAGAAAATCTTCACTCGCCGTGTACATCCCCGGTATTTTAGTCGTCGTTGTTTCTTACCATTGTTCGCACAAACGGACCTTTCGGCTTCTTTTTTTTCCCTCGCTATTTTCCGATGTCGCTTTTTCGTTTTTTCGTCGAGTTCCGTCGCTGCAGGTTGTTTTCACCTCCATCTAGAACTAACCGATGTACGTCGCATGTGGTAGGGTATTTTTTTCCGATTCGAAGAAACAGTACGGAAGGTACCGTTTACATGCCTGTAAATGAAACTCTCTTCTGTGGTCTACCGAAGTTTTTATAATGTACTTTCAAACTTCCCTTCTTTATTGCTTTAGATTTTTATCTATCTCGAAAAAGTGCACTAACATTTTTCACTATTGTTGTAACTACGCGTGAGATAATCCAAACCTATTTTTATTTTATAAGTTGTTCTAAATCATCGAATATTTTTTTACATTTTTAACTACGAATATTCTGGAAATAAAGCGTATGAAACAAATACGAATGATATATATTAAAATATCGTTTACTAAATATTAAAGAAGATAAGTTTAAAGTTGTTTTATTTAAATATATAAACTTGTTAAGCTTATATCTGAAGTATTGACATTTAGTTTCAAAACTTTTATAATTTTTATAGGTCTTTATAGACATAAATATTATCATAAAGTACTTTTTTTATCCCTTTTACATAAAAATATTTATTTAATACTCTACAAAATGTATTAAAATAAACGCTTGTACTTTATAAATAAATAAATGAATAAATAAATAAACAAATAAATAAATAAATAAATACGTATTTTATATATAATGAAAAATACTCCAAAACATAAATTATGATTTTTTCTTTTAAATTGCCAATAAGAACAGCCTATTTCAGCACTTGAAAGGAAATTCGTATATTCTCGATGGGATGTACATTGAGCTACGTTGTAAATCAAAGACAATGACAAAATAAGGAAGAGTTATAGGATTTCTTACTGGTCACATAAGTTATATTTTATATTGATATTCACAATATCGGTAACAGTAATATGTAAAAACATTTTATCTTAATATTTTGTAACCCATAGAAAATACGTAACTTGCGTATCATAATCACTCTAATGATATTTACAAGTCTGATCGTTTTATAATGTATTAATATATATTACAAATGTTCTGTATTATTATAGTCGCTTTTTTAGAAATAAATACTTAATTATAACTTATCATATAATACATTATAAATTATAAATTCATAATAATTAAAAATACATTATAAAAAATTATAATTAATAATACATATTACATTATTTTCTAGACAAACAAATAAGAATATTATTTTTTTATAATATTTAATTTATCAATAATCAGCGAAAAATATTGAAATAGCCCTAGAAATTTTTATATTTATTATTTCCTTAATCGAATAATAATAAATTAATGATGATATGAAGGAAAATAAGTAAATAATTCTGTAAAGGCTATTTATTAAATTGATTAATAATATAAATATATAAATTTTAAATATGTTTTCTACAAAATTAATGAGAAAAAATATGTTTTATTTCTACGTATATAAATATATTAAATTATAATTTTATAAAAGTAATTGAAATATAATAATTTAAAAATAAACTTTCACAAAAAATAAATAAATTAAAATATAGCAGATTTTATTCAAACATTATTCTGTTTAATGCATTAGAAACGTAATAATTTATATTTATTTTATTTTCTTTAGGTCATAAATATATTATTTTTTTATTATTATATTCTCTTATTTGGAAGAACATATACATTACCACAATTCCATGTTTTAATGTTAAATATTAAAATTATTTTATAAATAATTTATATTATACATAAATATATTAAAATAATAATTAAAAATAATAATACAATTATATGCATTTAATTTAGATTATTATCATTAATTAAATACATAACTAAATACTTTTAATTCTGAAATTTTTAATAAATAAATTGTATAACCGATAAATATTTTATCAATTTTTTTACATGAATAATAAATCGATGAACGTTATAAAAAATAATTAAAAAATTTTCTGTAGAATTTTACAACTAAAATTATTTGTGTATTTTTAGAATTTTATTGTTTAAAATTACTTTTACTGTTCTGTTCTGTACTTATTTTTAAATAATAAAACACTTGTATTCGAATATATTATTTTTCTTCTATTTATGATTTGTTTCTATTTTTTTTATGCCCTTCAATGATATTCATTTAATCATATGCTTAATATAATTTTATTATCATAAAGCACTTAAATATAAATAGATTTTTAGATTTTTATGTTATATGTAACAAGCAATGAAAATTTTCTAAAAGTAATAAAAGTTTTAAATTTACGAGTAAATATGTTTAAAGGTTTGAACAAAGTTACGCAAATCTGTATACAACTAACATGTGTTACAATAAATATCCGTGTATTACATATTTATTTATTCAATATAAATTTTTTATAAGAAAGAACTTTCCATAAATATTTTTCTTTTTCACTAAAGTAATTAGCCATTTAAATGTGTGTATATAATAAAGATGACGCATACAAAAACTTTTCAGGTGCGCAGATTTACTATGTATCCTTAACATTAATAAAACATGGAGATTTAAAGCAACGTAACAAAGTTAAACCTTTGAATTTTTTAGTATGTTCTTCCCTTTGTACTATCTGTAATTATTTAAAGAACAGGAAAAAACAATTTTACTAATATTAACTTCCGACTTAGATTTAAGTCTCTGTTGTATACATATTGCAGTTTTTAAATAATTACGTGGATATCAGATATCATAATTTATAAAGTGTCGGAGATAATATTCGATATATTATATTACAATTATAAAAACATAGCCTGTGTATACTAAATTTATAGAATAAGCTTTACATTCGAAACCTGAAATTTGGAATTAAGCCTCCTGAAAATAATCTTAAGTCTAATAAATACTTATTAAATCAAACCAGATTTAATTGACGCAAACAAAAAAATAACTTTCGAAAAAATTATTTTTTGATGATCACGATTCAAGATATCACCACAGTTTATAGTTGATGACACTAAAAAAGAAAAGTTTTTTCATCTATAAAAATATAAGCAAAAATATGTATTCGAATTCTCTGAGCTTCAGAAAGAACAAAAAAAGTTTGAGGCTCAGCTGTAAACTTAAATAAGTAGTACTATAGGAGAAAGAGAGGACAAATACATATACAGGAAAACAGAATTTTTATTATACTATAATGTCCGATTACACTTTATAAATATAGTAAACAAGTTTTTTGAATTGTTATAGAGATAAGAATTCAAAGTTTATTTGTTTCAAATTCAATCTGACAATTTTTACTTGATAAGATCACAAACTTCAACTTTTTCACGTTATATACTTATACATACTAAACTTTTTAATACTGTTACAGTTTGGTTTACTAAAAATATAGTAATATTAACACTTCAAAAAGTTTTAAATTGTAGTTTCTTAAATAATTTTTCTTAAAGTTTTAATCTTTGATATTGATATTTTCAATGTATTTAAGAAATGTCTAAAATATGAATTTTAATATATGAATATATGAATTAATACATGATTAACAAATATATAATATATAATTTAGAATGCATGTCACTTTTTTCAAGCAAACGTAACTATTATTCAATTATTCAATAGATTCATAACAAAGAAACATTAAAATTTTATTGTATCTTATCATTTGAGTATTACGCTGCAAATTAAAAACATACGATAATAAATTTTGAGAATAAATTTTATATAATATCAATATATAGCATTTAAAAAATTTATTCGAAAAGTATCGAATTCAATTATTAAAATAATAATTATTTTATAAGATTATAAATTGAAAAAGTGTTGATTTATAATCTTTCTATGCATTTATAAATTGGAAATTCATATATACATTATGTAATCAGGATATAGAATATATTTTCGTTTTAATTACATTTGTAAAGAGTAAATATTTTCCGATATTTATTTTCCGTTATTAATAATTTAATTTTTATTGTGAATACATTCATTTGTTTATTTTTGTTAGGTGCAATTTCTTTCTAACGAATCTAATAAATTTTATATAATCTATACAGAAATATATATTTTTTAATTAAATTATTGAGAATATTATAATATTCTCTAAATAGTAATTAAACTAAAATATAAATTTAACGAACATAAAATACGCAAAAATGACATTTTCTACACATTTTTTCTCATTTCAATGAAATATTCATAAAATATAAATTCATCTAATTTGGACATTACATGAATTTCAGATGATTATACGACTGTATATACTTAATGTAATGAAACTCGTGGCAGATATAATAATATATAATATAAATATAAGTACACCCGTTCATATTGTAAAAGGAAACAAAATATAATTTTTAATAATTTGAAATTGTAAAAAACCTTTTAAAACTTCCAATTCCCCAAATAATATACAAATTTCATTTAAAATTTACGATATATTTTTAATTTAAATACAATACATAGCGATCATTCCATTTGCAGTTATTATCGAATATTTCTAAAAGTAAATATGTTTGATTGTGTGGCACATAGAAAGAACGAATCGAAGGACAGAAATGATGCAAATTCGTATCAATTTCTGGCTTTTAAATGAAATTGATTCACTCGTGAGTCACAGCGTGATGTTACAAAATCCCAGGAGCACATTAACACACGGCAAGAAAGTCCAAAGTGCATCTCATAAAGTACAGTTCGGATGTCAGGTATAAAAAATGATGCAGCGTAAAATGAAAAGCGTTCAAAGCGTTGGGCGATAATGGTGGTCTAGAAAAGCGTGGATAGAGGCAAGAAACGTCGAGTGATAAATCCGACATGAGCTAGAGACCATAACACCGGCATCAGCAGTCCCCTGGCGTTTTGGTCTGGTTCTCTCGTCCACCCGAGTTCTGCAGCTTCTCTTCTGGTCTCGGCTCATCTCTCTTCCGAAAATATCGCTCTTCTTCGCTTCTTAACCCCTACGAACCGCCGTGACCTCCGTTAATTTTACGATGCATTCTACGACTTTTGGCCACTTCGGTACGGTCAATCTAATATTTTACCTAAGATTTTTCAATTTCTGGGGATGCTTTATTAGCGCATTAATAAATATATATGAAGTTCCACTATAATTATAGCGGTCGTTTGTATTTTGTAGTGTACGTTATATATTACAACATAGATCATGGATTTCGGTCATAATATCGTACATGAAAATTAATTTTATTTTGCTGCGTGGAAATATAGAAACTATTGAAAATAAAATTTTATATAATTTCTTTCAATTTTAAATATTTTTCTACAAATAATATTGCATGAATTTTAATTGGGTATAACCGAATTTACTGTAATATTCATTTTTTATACATTCAAAAAAATTAAGAACACGTAAATAAACATATATTATACCTATTTTTATCCGCTTAATTGAAATTGAAAAACTATTTATCTTTATAGATTAAATTTGCTAAAAATATAATTTAATGTAAACTACGTTATGATAATTATCCCTATACTAAAAGTAAAATTTAACCGATTGGTCGGTAAAATTTATCATCGCTTCTGAGCATGGTTTAAAAAAGTGTACGGTCTTTTAATATGCATAAACGCTGGAAATAAGCTTTTAGAAATACGTGATAAAAAATTCACGTGGCTGTGATATAACACGTTGATCAACTTATACTGTTTGGAAATAAAACCCAAGTATGTTTTTAATTCACCCCGATAATAATCGAATCTTGAGAAAAAGAATATTTGGTAAAATTCTTCTATAACTGAAAATAGTGACACTGATAATACATAAAATATTATCGTAGTTAAAATATATTATTTTAAAATCTAATAAGTTAAATTTATCGATATTTTATTCTGTTCAAACGGTATGTAATAAAAAAATATATCTAATAAATATAAATAAAACAAAAAATTTTGAATAATTAAATTTAATTATATTTATATACTAGTTTTATTATTATATTAGACTATAAAATATAATTTGATCAATAAAACTTCAACGTAAATTATTTTCAAAATTCATTGGATTTAAAAAATTCATTCTTATTATTGTTCTATATTCTACTACAGTATCATTTAAAATATTCAACAGGTTATTAAATTTGACTAATATCATTTATCTTATTTAAATCAATTAGAAAATAATGCAAATTATAAATAAACTAAATTATATCGAATTTTATCATGAATATAATCATCTCATAATTACTAATAAGAGCTTCGATGACCAAAATAAAAAAATTAAGTAGAAGCTTGAGAAATACTAGAATTTATAACTATAATGTGTTCATATTTTAAAATTGTTGGAAAATTTCTTGTATAACAATGGTTTTAAAGTAGAATAATATCTATAATATGATATAATATTTGATTCCAAAGAAAACGCTTTGAAATATTTAAAATATTTATTGTTAGTTGAAGAAAAAATCAATCAATATAAAGTTATATAATAATCATTAAAATTGATTTTATATATACAATCAAAAATACCCATTTTTTTAAATCAATTAAATAATATATTAAATTTTTAAAATATACTACAATACATATCATTAAATAGTACGAATTAAAATTTATAAAAAAAAAATGAAATGAAATAAAAGAACAATAAATATAATACTCTAAAATATGAAAGTTTTTTATGGTATACTAATAATTTATACTAAGTATAAATTTATTAATTTCATAATTTAATTTATTTTTCTTTAACTAGAAAATGTAATATTAAATTTAAAAAAATAAATGATTAATCATTATAATTTATAGTAATGATATTATTATTAAAATAGTATTATATGTGTGTGTGTGTGTTTGCGGGCGCATATGTGTGTCATATCATTGATTCAAATAAAATTATTCATATATAAACTTATTTTAGAAATTATTGAATAGCTAGATAACAAAAATTAAAAACCGCATATTATTTAGCAAAAAATTTGTATATATCACCTCCAAAATATTAGTTAATACAACTTTACATGCATTTATTGAAAATCTTTTTTGTTCAAATCCATGTTTCACTATGGTACAATCCATGAATGGAGTATTTTCTAAGTCAAATTTCTAGAAGTTTTGTACTTATTTTATTTTATTCAAGGACGTGAATGGAATAAAACTGAATAGAATAAAACTCTTTTATCCAGGCAAGATATCAAATACTCACCATCAATAGACTTTCAAGATATAATATACCACAATTCGCTACTTTACATTATGTACAATAACATCTAGAACATACTGCGTGCATTTCAAAACTTTTGAGTAAATTCACTAAGATGGCAACTTTTCAAAGTTTATGTTGCGATATATAAGACAGAATTCCACAGAAGATGTATTATTAGATACCTAAATAATTAAATAACAGAAAAGAATGTCATCGTTTTGGTCATTTTAACTTTGTTTGCTTTGAAATTATTATGATAAGAAAAAACTTTTCTTCGTAAACTGTAAATATAACAATGTTTAATTGTTCATATTACTTATTAGGACTTCGAGATACCAAATACGTACTAAATATGAATCAGTTGACAAATAAAATAAAATAATTCTCAAATGTATTTTTTCATCATTGTGTCAAGCTACATAAAAGACAAATTACTCTCTTTCTTGTATTCGAAATAGTTTTCAAATTGTAGCTATCGCTAAAATTATCGTGTATAAAAATTAAATTATTTATATTATATTATCATAATAATATATGTAACAATAGCCAAAGGTTGTATTCCTTATCAGTGAAGAAATTCCGTGAATTAAATAAACTAGAATAATATTCTGTTTTCCTTAAAGAGCTTAATTATATGCAAGGTTTTATCTTGCAACT
The DNA here is from genome assembly GCA_018907195.1 of Dolichoris vasculosae. Classification (NCBI taxonomy): domain Eukaryota; kingdom Metazoa; phylum Arthropoda; class Insecta; order Hymenoptera; family Agaonidae; genus Dolichoris; species Dolichoris vasculosae. The sequence goes on from JACCHY010000015.1 coordinate 1,490,262, forward strand.
TACGTTTATAAATAGGGAGTGTCAGATTAACATATATAGTAAAAATATTGCCTTTTTTGTTTACATAATTTTATCTAAAGTTATATAAAGATTGTAAAAAACAGAATATGAATTAAAATTAAATTTTTAAAATAAATATTATTCAATCAGAATAGAATATTATACAATTTTTTATATGATTATATTGAATTTTAATTTTATAGTACATTAAATTTTTGATATGAAAGTAATATTATAATATTATTTTATATTAATCTAGTTTTTAGATCTTGGAAAAATAAACATAAATATAAACAATTATAAACAAGTATATACATTTATAATGTTAAATAATATTATATATAATAATTGTACGACAATTTTTAATTATGCATAATTATAATTGTTTATAAAAAAGTGCTATATTTACTTCACTATTTTATTTCTTATAACAATATGAAATAAAAATTAATCATTGATGTCTTATCGGATAAAATTTCATTTTAATATTTCCATGCGTACTATAATAACAACGTATATCGTTTATATTTTAATACATTGCATAAATTTTCATACTAAATATTAAATAAAATTATAATTCACTAACAATTCAATTAGTTGGAAATTACGTGATCTGATAAAATAAACTTTACAAACAATGTTTTAAAACATTAAAACTAAGATAAGCTTTATTATAGGAAATAGTTATGTGAGCACTAATACATATTAATTTTTCAACAAAGATATAATATATAGATTATTCTTGTTATATATTACGAATAAAATTTAAAATAGATATATTTTATTCGATAAGCTTAAATTGATATTACAAGAACTATTTCTGTAAAAAAATATCGTAAAATAATATATAAAGTTTATTCTTTGCCTACGGACTGTATTTAATTTAAGAAAAATATTTTAATGAGTAAATTATGAAATCGAGCTAATTTCAATAAAAATTAATTTATAGATATCAACTTACTGTTATGAATTTAAAATATTATAATATTGTATTCAACTGTCTTTTATTTTTATTTTTATTTTTATTTTTATTTTTATTTTCGTAAGTATTATTTGTTTTTCACGTAATATTGTTACTTTTTATTTAATAAAATTATTTAGCAAAAATGTTTTTGTAAAAAAGTAGTTATTTTACTGATCAACTGATGTAAATTGAAAGACTTAAGATAATAATTAGTGCAAAATAATGTATCACGTAAGAGAAGCATAATTAATTTATATTTATTTTACTAGATTATAAATAAAATTAAATATAGTATATACAAATTTTGTTTATTCTAGAAACTTAGTTTTAGTATGCAGTTAAAAATTGTGAGAACGTATTCTTTTCTTAAGAAATTAATTTACTCCTTTTTAAATTAAATTTAAAAATTTAAATTTATTTAGAAAGATTTAAAATTTTATTCTAAAAATATCGACTTAAAATAAAATATACTCAAAATAAATGGCTAATGATATAATATATAATAATAAAACTGTAACAAATTTTTGAATATCAATGAAGAAAAATACCGATTGAAGTGAATACCTCTAGCCTTTTATTCTGCTACATGTATTTACCAATCTACATGTATATACGTAACCCTAGACGGTTGGTTGGTCAGCCTCAAGGTAGTGATATTTGATAAACTAATTACAGTTTGCATGGGTATACTGGATCCGTTTAAAGTCTAGAGTAAGTTAAATCCCAAAATGTTATGTACTGACGTCTAAAACTGACCGAAGGTTAACTGGACATTTGAATTAGCTCATCCTCTAAGATTACATGAAAGGTGCAAATCCTTTGTGAGTTTTAGCAGAATATCAATTTGATTTAGTCATATAAAGAAACGTTTATATTTTTGAAACTTCAACTCAATTTTTCGAAAAAATCATATTTATTATATTTGTATTTTTTATTTCATTTTTACTACAAACACTATTTACAGTCAATTCAACGATAGAAATTACGATTACTAACATTTTGTCTAAAAAATTACTTTAATTTTATTTTGTTAGAATTTAATAAAATATTTCTGATTATTGACAAGTTAATAATGTACTGAAAATTTTTTTAATTAGATATTGTGTAAGTAGAGACTACATTATTAATAATTAACATTATAATTCTTAACAATATTTTATACACAATTATTTATAAATTAAATAGTTACTTAACTACAGCCTTATAGTAACTAATTATAGTACTAAAAATTATTTATTTATGATTTCAATATGTAACCAATTATGTTTCTAATAATATTGATTAAATGTAAAAAAGATTATGTAAATTATGTATTGCGAGTAACTGTTTCGAATCCCTGTTAAAAAATGTAATAATTATTGAATGAAATAAACTTTAAACTACATAAATATAAATATTGTAACATAATGAAATCCTAAAATACATTACACTTTTTTAGGATAAAAAATAAATTGAATAAATAAAATTAAATAGTAAGTTGAAATTTCTGTTATGTTTTAAATACTTGTTATTAAGTAGCATAATATCAAAAACAGTACGAAATCAGAGTTGGCATAAAAGTATATCGAAAAAATCAGTTTCGTTAAATAAAATAAAAAGAAGCTCTACTGTAACTATCAATGTACCAAACTAGAAAATAAATGATAAAAAGTTATTATGAAATATTACCCATATGTATTTATTGCAATCAATTGAAACTCAATTAAAAATAAAAAACTATCGAAGAAAAATAAGAATTTTATAAAGTAATTTACGAAGGATACCAAATTGGATTTTAAAGTGTTTACGATTCTATTTTAAAAATCAAAATATGAAACCTCCATTTAGCTAAAATGAAATTTTTATCATTCACGTAAGAATTATAAAAATTATATGATTTTTGTCAAGTTGAAGCTGATATTCCATTTTTTCATCATTGATTTATAAAATCTAATTCTTAAAAGATTTTCCTATATTATTCACGTTAAAGATTAAATAAATGTAAAATATGCCGACAATTTTAATGAAGTAATATGTTTTTATAACTAAAAATGGAGTTCAAGGATATTTAAATATACAGCTGAAATTAGTGTTATCATATGCGGATAATTTATCACGGCATTCTAAAATTGATCCAATATTGATGAAAAGACAAGAAAAATCAATTGTCTATGATTAAAGAGGAAATTGTTCTTAACTCTGAGATTAGTTTTCATTATACACAGAATATATTTCTTATAAATTAATTAAAATTCAATAACTAAAAAAATTTCAACAAAATTAAGAGTACATCTAAATAAAATATTTCTTATTCGTACATTTTAATAAAATTTTATTAAACTACAAATTATTTTAAATAAAAAATTAATATATTTTAGCATTACTAACCATCGTAACTTAAAATCAAATATCAATTAATGACAATAGTGTGGAAATGTAATATATTTAAGTATTTTGAATATTTTAAAATTTTTTATATTCACAACAATCGTATTGCTGAAAATTGATAAACGTATTTATTATTATAGAAGAAAGTCACGATAAGGAAAATTTTTCAGATAATTCTGATATTTTCAATTAGATTAAAAAAAAGAAATTAGTTCTATTTTATTTATTTATAGTGATGGAACTCATAATTGGTTTATTCAAGTTTGTTTTTAATCTAGATTTAAATGTCTTTTGTTACTATAAATTAAAATTTACGAATTCAGTTTGTTGTTTTTGTTTAATTGAAACGATTGATTGAGTATTTTAGTTTTCGATGATTTTTTCTGAAATTAATCTATATTGTATTTAATTTATATATAAATAAATTGTAAAGTTGATTTTAATTTTAAAACATATAATATCAAATTATTAATTAAAAATATTATTAATCTTTATATATATTATAGAGTATAGAGTAAAATTGTTTGAATCTTTTATTACAATTATAAATTTATTTTATATTAATAACATATTTTTTAAAATAATTACTAACTCTTATTAATCAAACGCTATCATAGCTTCAAGCTACTAATTTACGCGACAGTTCATAATCCTTATCACATAAAATTATTTTTAAATAATTATAATTATAATTATAACACATAAATCAATAAATTTACGTGAAAAGCTTTCATTTAAATTTTATACGTTTTAACGGTTGATTAAAATACATTAGAATAAATATTTTCTTTTTAGAAAACCTTAAATATATTTGCGCAGTTTTTAGAAATTTTCACTATAGAAAAAATAGTCTATAAAAACTATTAAAAAAATTAATTAATTTAATATGAGGTAGTAAGTAAGAAATATATTTTAGCAAAAAACAATATTTTTCCTATTAGAAAAAATGCTTAAACTTTTGAAATCGTTACTACAAAATGATTTAGTATATATATTAAATATAAATAAATAAATAGAAACATCAAATATATGTAAGTTATCGTTTAATTTTTAACTGATTTAAAAATGAATTTATTTGATAACCACTGCTTTCAGAAAATGCAACAGTTAATACCTTTTATATATAAGTAAAAAATAATAACTTGAAAGATAATATAAAAAGTTATAATACTATTGAAATCATTCTATTAAACTAAAAATTGCTATGCTCAGACATAAAAACTTTTTCCATAAATTATGTATTTACTTTAGTATTTATTTAGTTTCGAAATAGAACTTTTCAAAGTTTCAGTTATAATAAAAGCAAAAAAAATTCTAATTTCCCTAATCAATCTGACATTCTATAATGTCCTAAGATAAAAAGTTAGGGATAATATTTTTTTCATTATAAATCATAATAAAAAATCTAAAATGAAAGTAATAGATGGAAATTTATCGGTATATTTTACGTATGCAGTGCCTTGCGTAAAAATATGTATGAAACTATTATGAAATTTTTCTTATACATATTTTCTAAACGGCAAATATAAATATTTCTATCACTTTAAACGGAATCGAAAGAAAAAATTGATAAAAATGTATTATTAATTATGGTTTAAATTATCATTACTTTTCAAAATAAATATAGTTTCTGTTATCTAGTTTCTAATTATCATATTCTACAAATGATTAAAAATATACTTCTAATAGATTAACTATTATAATAGTGGCAACGAAGTTGATTATTACTAAAATTAAAACTAGGATAGACTGAAAAAATAGATATTTAGAACTTTTTATCTTGATACCAAATTATTAAAGCATATTTTATTTCATGAAAAGTGAAAACTTAAAATACATAAAAGCATCCTTAAAAATATAGCTGCAAGTGTTTTTTAGTGTAATGTTTGTATTTTGGATTCGATTCATTTACTTTTTCTAAAAATAAAATAAATCATAAAAATTGTAGGCAAATTTCAATCAAATATTTTTTCCTCGATAATATTTTTTGCCTAACCCACTATTTTTTCAATAGAAATTTTAAATGGAAAAAACAAAAGTGAAAGAGTAGTAAAGAACGATTCTTGCTGAAAATGCATAATAGTGATAGATATTTTAATGGACGTTTTATAAAAATCTTGCATGCGTATATACGCAATAGCCATTAAAATGTGTCAACAGAACAATTAACCCAATGACTCGTAACAAGAAGTTATAAATTACGCGAGAAACTCTAATGAGATTTTTATCGGATTATCGGTAAAACTTTCATGAAAATATCTTTCCGGTAATTTTTGGAAAGAGAGACGAATGTGAAAGGAAAAGGTGTTAGCTTCCATCGATTGCACAGAAACATGTCAAAGTTTGTATATCGTAGCGAGACGTTATGCATCGGAGTCGCATCCAACCGCAATTCTCGATAAATCTCGATGATCAACCAGTCCTGAATCTTCCGAATCGCCGATACTCAAATCGACTTTTTAATCTACGTTAGATTTATCGCTTTATTTTAAACTATAGGGAGAAATTTATCCAATTCTTATATTTAATAGCAATTGTCCTTCGTAATTTTTTGTCCTTACCTCGAATGTTAAATTGCAGATTTCATATTTCCCATTTTTATATAATATGATTTCCAAAGTTTATGAATTTTAATCTAATACGTTCATTTAGTTTACGCAAATATAATTTTTCGTAAAATTATAAATTGTATGCATGACTATATAATCATATTTATCGCGTGTATTTTTATATCATTAAGATGGAAAATGTATTGCATCTTCGTTAGAAATAATACATAAAAATAAAAATAAAAAATTTTAATTACTGTAATCGACTTAAAAAATAATATGAACATCTTTTATTATGATAAATTTGTATCATTTAAATTATAATATGATAAAAACATTTCACAAATCTATTTGTGAAATTTATTAAATTTATTAACCACTTGATTCTATAATATATTTTTTATGATAATGACTTTGGTTTGTAAGTTATATAACACAGATTCTTTTAAATTAAAAATAATATGAATATTTTTATAAAATAAAAATTCCTAATGTATGTTTACCCAATTATATTTAAAAATGCAAGAATGTTTAGTTTTTTTATTCATCGTTGATAACTACTATATAATTAGAATTTTGAAAATATAAGTATGTATGAATAGGTATTTAATTATACTAAAACTTGATTTTTATTATCTTATTACCATTAAACTGGTTCACAACTGATTTTATACACTATAAAAAAGTATCAAAAAGTAAATGAAGTTATTTAAATGAACTTTATTCAATTAACAAATACACAATATGTATTAAATTAAAAAGTTTTATTTACCTTCATTTTTCTTAAATAGAAGGAATATTCTTTTAATATAAATGACATTTATTTTATGAATTATTACGTCCAATTTTTAATTTAAATCGTAAAAAATTTTTAATCTGTAAGGTTAAATTAATAAGTACGATGAATTCTATCAAATATTAACTTTACGAATATTTATTATTCAAAAATCGTTTGAAATATCTAATTATTTCCATTTCAAATATTATTTATATATTTAAAATGAATTTTCAAAGGCTGGTTCACAATATTAAAATTTAATTTTTTTAATATGTGACGTATATACACAAATAGACTGTTCACGTATGCATACTTTATTTTTCTTTTTATATAAATTGATTTTAAATATGTTTTAAATTTAATTTATATCGTATATTTAACTTGATATAATATTCTTAAATTATACAAATACTATCTATTTTTCTATTTACTTTATTAATTCAATTACATTCATCGTTGTTTTTCTAATTAAAAAAAGATAATTTATTTTAGTTTTAACTTTATTAGTATTTCAGAAATGTATTTACGTTCATTTATCGTAGTTTGTTTTATAAACTTGTCAATATTTAATTATTAATTTATAACATACTGTCTTTATTCTTGTTTCTAATATTACATAATTAACGAGAAAAAGGTT